>OX421437.1:12678333-13930000 GCA_949126915.1 Musotima nitidalis | reverse complement strand
TTTAGGTACACGGACAGATTAAAATCATTAAAAATTAACTACGACTAATAAAAAAATTAGGCTAGGCAATAATCCACAATGAGTGTACACAGCATGACTTATAAATTAACAGTAATAAAAAATAATGCTAATATCTAACAATTAAATACTAACGGGAAAATACTGAAAATATAACAGATAATATACTACATACGGAAAAAAAACAATATATATATACATACATATATTTATTTATTTTAGTAGTGATAATATGAAATAGCTATCAAAATTGGGGGTAAGCTCGTTTTGAGCATTAAACTCGAATCTTTATATAAAAAGTCTAATGACAGTCAAATGTCTTCAAAGATATTATTTATTTATTTAACAATTTATGTACACACAAAACATATAAAGGAAAAAAAAATATAACAATGTACAATGGAGCTGCTTATTCCAAAAGGAATCTCTTCCAGCAGTCCGCAATAAGGAAAAAACATTCAATAGTAGACGACATGTGTAAAAAAACAATTGAAATAAAAGGAACAAAAATAAACAATATGTATGCTACCACTTAAATTAACCTACCACGTATGATAACATAGTATCGTACTTAATGCTTTATATAATTTAATAATTAATAACTCAATGACTTGATATAATTCATCAGTCATGTAAGAAATGACATCTTACAGCTCTCTTAAACAGGCCCACATTTTTGCAAGTGCGAATATTAGGAGGCAACGCATATTATTATTTATTTAGAATATCAATTAGAATTCCCTATGAACATAGAGCTACAAGCAGAGTTTGTATATCCTGCGTTCTTGTGGGATGGAGAGAAAGTAACAAATAAACTATTATATAAATTAAAACCCACTTTTCCTTGATTAGACTGTAGTTTCCACCACAGGACCAGCAAAAGAATTTTTTCACTAAAAGCAAAAAAATTATCAATAAAAATTTACTGTTTAATAAAGTATAGACAGCTGAATAAGAACGATGTATGAAGTATTACTCGGAGAGTGGTCTGAAGAACTTCCGATCTTATCCCGTTCCCTCATTTTCTATCACGAACTACATGTGCTGAGTATATTGTAATATTCACCACCTTATAAAACCATTGTGGAACAAATAAATTATTGAGTATAGGAACCACCCTTATGCTGTACTTAGCATTCAAATCAAAAATATGGTAAGTCGTTTCGTTGTTGGACAATTTGGCCTTCGCATGCTCTATCGTCGCATGTTCCTTTGAGCGGGGCGTGAAACGGCGTTCTCTGCAGGCCGTCATATGTGGGTGCGCTTGTTACCAAACTTGTCTCACGGTGTGAATCGTTCCGATGTTTTTGGTTTTTGAATACCCTGAAATATTGAGATTAAACTTTAATTTCCAAAGCCCAAAGTGAATACTCAAATACCCATATCTATTCCTTGATATTGTCAAAATAAAAAATGTCAATAACAATTTAATCAAGAAATATAAATGAACTTAATAAAAATAAACGGTCAGTAATTATCTAATTATTTAAATTAAAATAAAGCAAAATGTCATTTCAGATTCTTACTTCATTAAATTACATATAACACAATACAATTACTTCATGAAGTGTAAAGTCATTAATGTCCTGTGAGTTTGTGTGTGTGTGTGTGTTTGTGTGTGTGTGGCTGATAGTTCAATTTTATAACCTCTTTTTAACTAAGTTTTTGAAACATTTAGGTTAAACCGGAGTCTTATGATTTTAAAAGAAGACCTAGTAATTGCGCCTCATTCAGTTTCATTCTGATTCTGTGGTCCTTAGATTGATGCTCATAAGATTACTTACATTACCGGAGACAAAACATAGGTCTCTGCAATGCTCCCTTTGAACTTTATACTGTTGTAATAAGAGTTATTGTAATAAATTACTGCAGCATGCTTACTTTAGTGTATGTAGTATTGTTTGCAATCTTTGAAGGAAATATGATTGTATCTTTATCATAATGTTTCCTGTTTTTGTGCTACTCGTATTTGCTTGGAGGACAATTGTCCAACCGTTTCATTGTGGTATACCTGAGCATATGCCATTGCACCTATATTTGTTAAGGAAAACTTTATATATAATTGTTTGTTGTCAATGTGTGCCGAATGAACATGAATCAATCATTCAGAATGCAAAGATAATGTAAAATCTGCGTACTGATGATGAATGATGTACTTATTTAATTATTGAATGTAACTGACCTGAATTTTACTGGAGTTCGATATAAGTGACTTTTAAATGTTTGCATGCCTTTGCGTATGAGGCGAATATTTGTAGTGCTTTATTTGAAACATACCGCCTGTTTATTCAATTCATATGTCCCGGCAAAACTAGTGTTATCTTCTTTTAATACTTGTGGTATATTCTGAATACCTGAATCTAGGTACTAGGCTATCGGGATTGATGGTCATGTGTGTACACTTCAATAACATATAAAAATATCTCATGAGTCACAGAATGGAAGCCCAGTCCGAAATCGCATCAGTAATTACCCGCTTCATTACGCTTCGTGATTTAACGGTCAATAAATTCCGCCGCATTCGTTGTTATTTCAACGAGTCAATTATGGTCTCGAACGATTTTCATTTAGTTGTGACATTGGTTATTGTGTTCGGTAAGTGTATTAACCGTACATTATTCTCGTTTTCCTTATACTTATTAGTTTTCGTTTATATCAGTTCATTTGAACCATCTTTAAGTAAGTGATGGATTAAAAATATCTTTGTAACATTTCCCGCGCTACTATAATTTCCCGAAAAATCGAGAAACTATTTAACACGACACGTGTTTCGCCCTTAGACAGGGCATCTTCAGGTAAGATAGGAGCCTCAGAACAACGATGTCTTCACGACCAACGCTGAAACGAGACTCACCTCACTCACCGTTATTACTTCTATAGTAAAGATATGTTTAGTGTAGTTTTTTGGGATTGAGAAATCAGTATCCATAATTGTTTAGTATATTATTTGTCAAGCTACAGAAGGACAGTTAAGACTTCTTCTTTAAAACGCATAAAAGTATAAAGCAAAATTTTATATTTTGCTACTGCAGTATTTTCTTATATATTTTTATTTTTATAAACCAATGTATCATGTGTCACGAATAAATTATTTGCTTTCTTTCTTTCTTTCTTATGTAGTTATAATACCTTATTTATAATGGGTGACCACATCCTTCCGCTTGCTACGATCCTGGCTCACACTTTCAATGTGATGTTGTAATGAAGTTAAATGAATGTTTAAGTAAAGATAGACATAAGTGTGAACCATCATGCGTAATTAACCTTCTCATGCACTTTCCTTAGTTTATGTTAATATTATGCAAAGATTTTAGCAGGTATTGTTAAAATCATTCCTATATTACTAACTACTGGTACTACTTTTTAAGCACATTGTCTTCTAGACCGCTGTCTGCCGCTGAACTCGGAGCTGTGCGACCAGGAGCAGTATGACAGGATGAGGGAGGGCAACGTCGGCCAGACTGGTGCCTTCCCGTGGATCGGAGTTCTCCGGACTCACATTCGTAATACTTGCGGAATTATCGCTTGCTCTGTGCCTCGGAAAGCACATTAAGGCGTTGGTCCCGTCTGTCCTGAACATCTGTGGCAGTCGTTATTAGGAAGTCAGTGCCTTCTAACATCCTGATGATGTCTCCCTTTGGGTTGTGGAGGTCAGACGGCAGTCGCTCCACGTAAATTCAGTCAAATCTGGTTGAACCAATGAGCAGACCCTGGGCCCTAAGCTTAAGTCTAGGGCAACCGAGATAATGCTAGGATATGATGATGATTCAAATAATCCAATAAATGGAGTGAAAACTTCGAACCTTTTGAAGTCTCTCTGCTCAGGGGACCCCACCCTTAGGAAACCATGCCGGGAGATCTAAGGTCATATTACATACATATATAAATATACCTGAATGTCTTATACAGCTCTTCTGGCACTAAAATTATAACCTAAGCAGAGCTTGTATTATGATTGCTAAGCAACGGATAGTTATGCGACGAATTTATTACTAGAAAAACTCGTCCGAGGTAACCCGAGGAGGAATCGAACCTACGACCTTAGGATTACTGATCCACTGCTCTGACTTCTGAGCTACCGGGGACTCCGAACGCGCCTTTGTCTAGTACTTTTTTTGATATGCGTATCAAATCCGCGTTTTATTGCAAATGCAAAAAATACAATTAAGAAACGGATATATAGTTTTTTATTGTTTTAAATAGATACCTTAAAAAAATATTAGTCCATGTAGGCCTTCCATCCGGCAGCTGTACTAGCACCCATGCCATATTCGGAAATATTAGGTCGGGGAAAAAGTCTTTTCGCATAACGTAGGTATAAACTTATTATAAAAATTTTTTGACTGTACTATTTGTGTCTGGCTGGTTTTGGTAACATTAAAAAGATTCCATTATAAAGAAAAGAAAAAAATAAAAAAAAGTTGTTTCCCGCTATTTTTCATTTGTTTTTCTCTCCGTAAAAATGAGTGAATCTAATGAAGAAATTCGATACATTTTAAAATTTAATTATAAAAAAGGCAAAAATGCAACTCAAGCAGTGAAAAAAATTTGTGATATTTATGGACCTGATGCAGTGTCAGTAAGAGTAGCACAAATTTGGTTCAAACGTTTTCAGTCCGGAAATTTTGATGTTAAAGATGCACCTCGCTCTGGTCGCCCTGTTACGAATAAAATGGACGCCATTTTTGAAAGAGTGGAGCAAGATCGGCATATTAGTAGTTACGATGTAGCTGAAGAACTGGGAATTGACCACAAAACAGTTTTGACCCATTTGAAGAAAGCTGGTTATACAAAAAAGCTCGATATTTGGGTGCCACACGAGCTCACTCAAAGAAACTTAATGAACCGTGTACTCATTTGCGATTCATTATTGAGACGTAATGAAACCGAGCCGTTTTTGAAGAGATTGATAACTGGCGATGAAAAGTGGATCACGTACGACAAGAACGTGCGAAAAAGGTCGTGGTCGAAAGTTGGCCAGGCTTCACAGACTGTGGCCAAACCTGGCCTAACACGAAATAAGGTGATGCTGTGTGTATGGTGGGATTGGAAGGGCATTGTTTATTATGAGCTTTTACCGCCCGGCAAAACCATCGATTCTGATCTTTACTGCCAGCAACTGATAATAATAATAATAATAATTTATTTCTGTATGATAACTAGCCTAATTACAATATTTTACGAACATAAATTGGGTTAGTAATGCAATCAATTAAAGTGTTATCTACCTAAACTAAGTAAAATTAATTACTTGTGTCTTAGGTATCCACAATAAATACGTGTTAGTGCTTATTTGACAAAATTCCTTACAAATAACAATGGAGTGTGCTTACGCAATTCAATTTATTTTAACAACAACAACATTTTACTTATTCTATGGAGCATTTTTTATATTACTTAAAGACTATCGTATTACTTAACAACCAATAATAAGTACTCTGTTTCTGTGTAGTTTTTGGTTTTTAACCATTCTTTAATACTATTTTTACATGCAAAAGTGTTCATTGGGTAGATTCCCAATGAAAGATTTATTCTGTTATATAGAAAAGGACCAAGAAAGCAAAAGAATCTATGGGAGTGTGCTGTACGGTAAAGTTCTACAGAACATACTAAATCTGCCCGTCTTTTGCTGGTTTGTTTTGGATTGTAAGGAGTAATTAAATGTTGTTTAGTGGCTGTTAGTAGAATGAAGAGTTGTCGTACAGAGAGGACGTCACAATCAGCAAGGAGTTCAGCGGTCGGGAAACGAAAAGGGAGGAAATTACTAACTTTTAATATAGCTCTTTGTGCAATTTCTAAATTAAGAAGGGTCGTTTTATGAGTTCCACCCCAAGATGTAATGCAATATGTATCGGCTTTAGTCACGCCACTCCTGTGCCTCTTTAATCTGTCTTTGGCTCAATCAAAATATCCTAAAAGCTGGAAATTATCTAGGGTTACTCCCGTCCCGAAAGGAGATGGGGGAACCGACGTTTCGTCTTACAGACCGATCGCGGTCTTATCAGTCTTTGCCAAGATTTTTGAGGCAATCCTGAATGAACATATTGATAACCAGATTGGTCATCTGTTGCACAATAGCCAACATGGATTTCGGCGAGCCCGTTCCACCACTACAAATTTAGTTGCGCATGTGGACTATGTCCACTCTCAAATGGATAATGGTAGGCAGGTAGATGCAGCCTACTTTGATTTTAAAAAGGCTTTCGATCTGATTGACAACGATATACTTTTACAGAAATTGGCAATCATGGGTTTCACGCCAAAACTTCTAAAATTTTTTTCATGCTACCTTAACAATCGTTGTCAATATGTTCGTTTGAGTGGATATGATTCCAGTGACTACTTCACAAGGTCAGTATCATTAAGAAGTAGAAGAGTGAGTCAGGGTAGTACGCTGGGCCCGACACTTTTCGTAATATTTATTAATGATTTGCCGGAAACGGTATCTGCCTCTGAGTGTCTTTTATTCGCTGATGACCTAAAGTTAAGTCTGGGCATTAAAACTGCAGCGGATGCAGTGACTTTGCAGAGGGATATTGATGCCGTGTCTCAATGGAGCCAAGACAATAATCTCCCTTTCAATAACGACAAATGTAGGATAATAACTTTTACGCGCAAGTTACAACCGGTAATTTATGATTATTTTATATATGACGCTCCACTGGAAAGAATAGGTGAAATTAAAGACTTAGGCATAATATTAGATTCCAAACTAGATTTTCATAAGCACATTATAAATATCTGCAAGATGGCTCACAAGATGTTAGGCTTTGTTATAAGAACTGCATCACAATTTGACAATGCAACAGTAGCAAAAGTATTGTATGCTGCATACGTTCGCAGCAAGCTTGAATACGGTGCAGTTGTTTGGAATCCCTATGAGGAAAAGTACGTATTCATGGTTGAAAAAATACAACGCAAATTTGCCCGATGGCTATATAAAAATCTTTACGGGTACTATCCCTATTTATATCCATCTTTATTTGTTTCCGGTATGACTGAAATGGAAACTCTGAAACTTAGAAGAGCCATGCTTTTGATAGTACATTATCTTTCAATACTGCACCAGGGGATCGACAGTCCACAGATACTAGAAAGGTTCCGTATCTTGGTTCCCACAAACATCTCTTGGGACGCAGCGGGGCTGGTGGCGCCGCGCCGCCGCTGGCTGCCGCTCGGACGGAGTATGGTAGACACGCGCCCACTAATCGTGCACTACGTACTATCGGAGACCTACTTGCTCAGCATTACGAAATTGACCTGTTTGCCGATGGTTTAGGACAACTTTGTAATCAATTTAGGAAATATTTAAATTATATTCAACACTGACCATAGACGTAGGAAATACTGACATTAATTTTAATTAGTTCTGATCTGACATTCGTAATTTGACTCTTGTGTACTATTTGATTGTTATTTTTTATGTTATTTGACCTAGATATATTTATTTCTGACATAAATTTTATTGACATATAATTTTTATTGCGTAGTCCTGACGATTTATGAATTCTTTTTTAATCTAGATGTGCTAATTCAATTTTATTCAATTTAATTTCAATAATTTGACATAACTAAATATTAGATTTAACATGATTAATAATGTATTGGAAATGTTTAGTTCTTTTAATATAATTGCATGCAGTATCATATTAATTAATCTTTAAAGCGCCTTGGATCCATGTATCTGTTAGCTTTAAGGACTATGTGTGAATAAATAAATAAATAAATAAATATACTAGTAAAGATTGACAGAGTGAAAGATAAACTGTTTTCAATAATTGGCTATTTGCAGCGTTTCTTAAGTTTTTAAATACATATATTAGTTTCCGTACTCTAGCTGTAAGTGTATATGTGCTTTGAAGTTTAGATACTTATCAATGATTATGCCTAAGTATTTAATAGTTTCAGTGGTACAAATTAAGGGGCAGGAGCAGGCGTTATTTGATGTTGACGAATTTATGATGAGATTAAAGGAAGCAGTCGAGAGAAAACGGCCGGAATTGATCAACAGGAAGGGTGTGGTCTTTCATCACGATAACGCTAGACCACACACATCTTTAGCCACTCAGCAAAAATTAAGAGAGTTCGACTGGGAGGTCCTAGTGCATCCACCATATAGCCCTGACCTTGCGCCTTCAGATTTTCACCTGTTTCGGTCTCTGCAGAATTCTTTAGGTTCTGTAAGGTTGACCTCAAGAGAGGACTGCCAAAACTATTTGTCCCGTTTTTTTGATCAGAAGTCCCAAAGTTTCTACAGTAACGGGATAATATCTCTGCCCACAAAATGGCAGAAAGTTATTCAACAAAACGGTACATATATATTGTAAATAAATGTAAATAAACTTTGAAAAAAATGTCTTGACTTTTCATACAAAAATACGAAAAGACTTTTTCCCCAACCTATTATAAAAAAAAGTATTTTTGTATGTTTATCCGTTATTTAGTATCCATAACACGAGTTCTTAATGATACTTATCTTGGAACTAAATATATGGTGTAATTGTCAAAAAAACTGTTTGCCTGTTTCCCCGAAGAAGTGGGCAGTGGCTCATGGCTGCTTACCGGGAACTGTTATGTTATGCGTCTGTTGAGCGGCAGCCCTGCCCCATTGCAGGTGAGGTTGGCTTGGGCTCCTCAGAAATCATATTTGAAATTATAATCTTTATTCTATGTTCTAGATGAGAAAAAGATAGTGAAGGTGGCAGTGACCGGGGTGGTGCTGATTAAGAAGAACTACATGATCGGCAACGCGGACGACGTCACCAGGATACCCCGGATGGTGTTCAAGTATGGCTCCTATAGTACGACTTGTCGGAAACATCTTGTTCCTCGCCTGCTTCTAGTTTAGCTGTAGTCGGCGAAGCTCTTTTACTTTCATTCGTTTACAAGGGCTTTCAAGACTTAAAAATAAAATTAATTTAAGATCATTCCGTTCACTTTATAATTTTAATTATAACTAACTAAAAATTATGGAATTTCTATTTTGTTTATAAAAATTTGACGAATCTAAATGATCCTCTGTTGATCTTAAAAGACAATTAAGCATATTTTTATTTATGTTGTTAATGTTATTTCTGTAAATTGACTTTGCTGCGAGCTGCGCACAATACCTAGCAATATAATTCATCTATTTTCCTGACTTCATTCATAGGCTTGTACGGAAGACCAACGTCACCGTGCTAAAAGTACACCTTGACCTATGCCGAGTATAATCCTTTTCGGTACCAAATTCTAAATGATAATTATTAATAACATACGTTTCATATGTTATAAAACTACTTATTATCTTAATTATTAAAGAGAACTAAGATTGATGAATGTCTTTTGACTTCAACAGGGAGGATAGCAAAGCCATGTTCATTCCCAAGGACGACGAACCCTGGTTCTGTCAGCTGACCGACTTGATCACCCACCCGGAGTTTGACTACTCCACCAGAAACACCCTCGCGCTTATTGAGATCAAGATGGAGACTGGGCAGAGAGGTCAGCAGTTAAGAGTAGTTTTTGCGAACTAACTTATCTATCTCATAACGTGGGCTTGGACAGCAAATCACAAAGTACTGGAGAAATTCAGCGCGTCCATCGGTTTCTTGTAGCTCATTGGTTAGAGCAGTGGACCGGTAACACATAGGTCGTGAGTTCGATTCTCACTCGTTCTTATTTATAATTAAAATGTTAAAAGGGGAAGGAGTGACGCCATATTTATTAACATACATTATTACATAAATGACTCATTACTCTGTCATTGGGGTAGCCATTAAATATTTTACACATGTATACGAGGTGTTTTCGTTATTCCTAAATAAAATCGCTTCCTGATATAGCCTACGTTACTTACAAATATTGAAGCTTTTTATTAGTGAAATAAAATCTAAATGCAGTCCAATAATTACGGATCAAAACAACCAATTCCTTTTTATAAACTCCTCGCAGGAAACGCTTCTTTCTATCATCGCACCTTAGGCAGGGAGTTTTTATTCACACCATAGAATTGTCAGGAGCGCGTACAGTGCGTTCTTTCCTGCCGCAACCTTGTGAAATGAGCTTCCTGGCGAGGATTTCCCAAAGCATTATAGCTCTTCAAAAAGGTTGCATAAAGCGCTAGTGATCATGGGCATCATATTGGAAGCGTTCATAAGCTTTTGATAAGGTGGGCCGCATGCTAAAGTACCTCATTGTGGTAAAAATAAAAACTAATTTAAAGTATTTTAGATAGCCAGTTTATAGGACAGCCGTAGGGTGTACAGGGATCCTACCAAGACCTAAAGAGCCCAATCCAACCTCACCTGCAAGTGGTGCACCTGCCGTTCCACGCCGCAGGGGTAGACAGAGGCATATTATACGCCCACATTTCGCCAATTATATAGTTAGTCCCACGTAATAACGTGAATGTATAAATGTATAAATTGGCGACAGGTAAAGAGAACTTAGCAGTTCACAATTTATTATTAAATGTGATTGTAATTTTCAGAATTGCCATTTAAACCGGTGTGCTGGCCGCACTACTCTTTCAACGCGTCCAACCAGCTTTACGCCATCGGCTTCACTGACGGTAAGCATGAATTCAAATTCATATTCATTTATTCAAGTTTGGCTCAAAAGAGCTCTTATGAACGTCAACATTTATAAACTAGCGCGCCCATTCACAGCGGCAAGAGGTTTGCTACCTTTTACGTTAGACTAACTATATGTAGGCGTATAATAGTCCTCTGTCTACCCCTTCGGGGAACCAGGCGTGAATGTATAAATAATAATATATAAGCAAATATTTTTAACACCAAATATAGTTCCAAGATGAATATCATTAAGAACTTGTGTTATGAATACTAAACAACGGATAATCATACATAAATACTTTTTTGTTTGTTAATAAATACTTAATAATAATAATAATAATAAAAATCTTTATTTCGGATTAACATCCATAAAAGTTTATTAGTAACAGCGAAAGACTTAAGATCTAGTGTTAGTAAAACATATTCTATCTTAACTAATATAATATAATATAACGTACCGATGGTTACTTCACCGCATGTAGATGCACCCAACGCTCTAGCAGCGGCGAGTCCCACCGGTCCGCCAATACGCACAGGATGCTATTGGTGCTGCCCCGCATCCTTCCAAGCATCGAGGCGCAACGTTTACGCATTATTGCAGAAAAGCTATCTACGTTAGCTTCCGCAAACATGCCTGACGCGCTACAAAACCGTGGCAGACCCATCAGCACCCTGTACGCATTGTTGTATTGGACCCTCAGGTCGCTGTATGCCCGCTGGGTATAATTGATCCATAGGCTGCACGTGTAGAAAGACTGACAGTATGCTTTAAAGAGCGTCTTTTTTACTTGATCACTACACCGTGCAAACCTACGAGCAAGCATATTACAGCGGACAGCCAACGACCTACGCTCCCTTTCTATGTCCACATTATCCCGCATATCATCCGTGACCCAGTGGCCCAAATACTTAAAACGTTCTACTCTATTTATTAAAGTACCACACAAATGAATGTCTGGTACTACCTCATAACATTTATTTCTAGCTTTGAACACCATAAACTCACTCTTCGTTGGATTATATTTGAGCCCATGGGCCACAGCGTACGACTCACAAATATGAAGCATTCTTCTCAATGCACCGATCGAAGGACTCAACAGCACCATATCATCGGCGTAACTTATGTTATTTATACACAACCCATCAATATGACACCCTATCCCTGTGCTGCTGAGTTCCCGGATCAAATCATTGATGTACAAGTTGAAAAGGCGAGGGGAGGCCAACCCACCCTGCCTTACACCACACTCTAGCCTGTACTCATCTGAGAGAACCCCAGCCCATTTCACATTATTTCTTTGGTTGTCATACCAATACTCTAAAACAGACACTATCTCCCCGGATACTGTTAATGCCAGACCAGAATATAATTTCATATTCATGCACATAAAGATTTTTCCTGCGTGAGAATCGAACTTTAGGAGCGGAGAGCGTATATTCGCCACCACGCCATATCGGTCGTCAAATATAGTCATATGTATAGTTGTTGCAAAGTTTATATTTGGCACGGAAAACTTTAGGTAAAACGTATCAAATGATGAGAGCTGGCTTGTTCTTCGCCCTCATTGACACTAGACGAGATCCCATACCCTTATTCGCCTTCGACCACAACCTCAAGCAAGACATCTATGGTTAAACCAGCTGTAAGAATGTTAGAAGGCACTGATTTAAGCCAGGGTTTGAACCCGAGACCCTCTGAATTTGGTCTCAAACTTGGTACTAATTATTGTGATGTTGAAAAAATATTGACATTAAAAAATAAGAAGAATAAAATATTTTACATGTTACAGAGCACAGGTTGCTGGAGAAAATAGTGTACAAGCTGCAGTACGTGAAGAAGAAAAGCTGTGACCAGTATTACGACAAAGCTGGAGTGAGTTCACATATTGACGAACACAGACTGCTTATAAACTGTAGACTAATAATATACAAGTGTTGTATGATGATTACAAGTGTTGGATGATATTTTTTTTTTCGTACATACACGCAAAAACAAATTTATTAAAACGCAAACAAAATGTTTAATATTCACATATAATTTTATAAAATCTGTATATTTATAAGTATTTAATTTGGCGTCAGACTGATAACCCTTTACCAGGCAGTAGTCAACATATGACCACCATAAATTGAACCTTATGCGGTTAACTTAAGGTGGAAAACCAATTAATATTTCAACGTGCTCTGCCTGTTAAAGGGTTAACCATTACCGGGTCCTCCCTTTGTGCATATGCTGAGGCTGACACCCATTGCTAACACCTAACAATATTTCTTTTTTCGTTATATCTTATTTTTCTATTATTTTTGCTTAGTGTGGCAATAAATGTTTTTTTTTTAAGTACAAGTACATAATAAAAGTAGTATACATGTTTTGTACTAAAGATTTCAAGTACAAATTGCATTTGCAGTTCATACACGTTCTTACGTTTCAAAGGTCATGGGTTTGATACCCGCAGAAGACAAAGACTTAGATATGGGTCTCTTTTTCGGTTTGGATGTTTGAATTGTAAAATCAGAAACCAGAAGTTCTTTATTTCATAAATTATTGCATAGTACTTGAAAACGTCAAAATTAAATATAAAAAACAATCGAAATATGACTACACTGAAATCACGAAGGTAAGATTCACTTACATGCAAAAAATTATCAAGTGTAAGTGAATCCAAGTGCGAGTTCCAAGCCACCGCTGGCAAGAAACTCACTGGCTGTATGTCTTTTTAAAAAAGGTGTTATGCATTGAAGCCATGAAACAAAGCGACTCACATAGATCAATGCTTGGATACGTGACAGTGTGTATGTTATTTAATATAGAGCACTTCTATAAGTCACTCAAACCAAATCAAAATAGTTTATTGTGAATACAGGTTACGGGTTAGGTTTAAGGTTAGGTTAGGTACAGGTTTAGATCTAGCTATGGTCTGCCTCATGGGCGGACAATAGATTGCGATTTCATAGGGCACGAAATCGGTAAGATATAATTTATTGACTGTAATATAATTTTCTTTTCATAATTATAATTAAATTTTAAAAACACACGTAACACACGTTTTTGCTTAGAAACTCTCAAATAATATATTTTGTAATAACGCACGTTGGTTCGGTTTTTACTATAATATGGTAGTCGCCAAGACATTTTGGAGGCTTTGGAATTGGAATTGGATTTGAATTGGAGAATTGGGCGTCTTCAAATTACTGGAACTATAGGATGCCACACATCAGCCTACCACACATGACCCAACACCCACTCACCTTAGTGGGATAAGGCCCGTGCTCAGAACTGGGACGTCATTGGGCTGATAACGTCGATGCAATTCTATCAAGTGATTAAAAGCTGTTATATCTTACATAGTACAAGGCAACGGAGCAAGCCCCACCAGTAACGTACCACTGCGGGTACGCTGAGCACTTAAATGAGGACTGCAGCTGGGAGAACGGGATGCTCATGGCTTCCAACGCCAGCGGCAAGTGGACCTTGGTGAGGACACTAAATAAATACCTTCTCCTCGCCCTTGATAGGCTGCAAAGGCGAGCGGCACTGGTTAGTGAGGATACTAAGGAAAAAGACTTTCTGGAAGACCTCCAACTACGCGGGGACATCGCTTCTCTCAGAGTGTTCTACCGAAATTACTTCGGAAAGTGTTCTAAAGAAGTTTTTGAAAGGAATCCCACCTTATTGCGATATAATGTATGTCTCCCCACATAATTGGAGGACCCCCAATGTCCCTGTTACCCGATCATAATATTTTGCAGCATTATGCATCGTTCGCGTTCGCATTATCCCGGTTGCCTGAAACTTAAGTTTAGAGCCCTCTCACTTTTTTTTTGTTTTTTGATGTACGTTGATAACAAAATGCCTCCTGGTCAAAGGGGGACCGAGAGGGGAGAGTGGGACTTACTGCGGCAGACACTCACCACTTTTGAAAAGGGGCGCGGGCAAATGCCCAGGCTTAAACCCACTGACACCCCACCCGCGGCCAACGTCCCCCAGATCCCAGATCAGAACCAAGAGGACCTCCTTAGAGAGACGCAGTGTAACGCGCCCCCTATCTCCTTATGCGACCATGTTGTATGTGGCTGACTTCGCGGGGGGTCTATGGTTAGATGGACCCTGCTCGTTGGTCTAACCTAACTTGACTGAGTTTCAGTTATTACATGGAGCGACTACCGTCTGGTCTCCGCAAGCCAGATAATTCATAATTAATACACTGATTTCCTAAAAACGACTTCCTGACTGTTGTATGATCTTACAGATAGGTTTCGGCGTGCTCGGCCCCGGCTGCGCAGCACCAGCCCGCTTCATCGACGTGTCCACATACCTGCCGTGGGTGCAGTCCGCCACCGACCAGGAGCAGATCGACGATCAGGGCTCCAAGTTCAGCATCTCTTTGAGAAGAACATTGGATACAGCGGTTTCGCCAAAGAAATAACGATTTCCATTATTTCTTTGGTATTTAACCAACTTGTGAATGTGAGAGGTTCTTCATTTAGCATCTTTTTGTGAAAACCTTTTGATAACGGAAGGGGTATTGCTATAATATAATTAATGAAGGTCATTCCACGAGCCACATTCATAGAATTAAAAAGACACAATATTTATGGACTGAAGTCGTGGTTATTGTACTATTAAATAACTAAACTTAAGATAGCAATGTAGTTTTAAGATAAGAATGGGGTTGACTAGTAAATTTTAAGTCAATTTTATTATATTACATACTTTGTTTTAGTTTTATGTCAAACTGTGATTTATTATATTCTTAAAAAAACAAAATTTTAGATTCAATTTCATTATTCATCTATTTATTTATTTCAAAGCACTTGTGAACGTCACTTATATCTAGGAGAGCCAGTTCCCTTGAGCAGCAGGCTACTACAGGTAAGAAGTTTGCAACAACCTCGACAAGTTTCGATCTCCCGCCAAAAGGCTTGTTATTTATATTAAAAGAAAAATGAATGTTCGCCACGTTCACTTTTTCGCTCTCATCGCATCGGCGATAAGAATGTGGTACGAGCACGGTGCAAATCGACAGCCATCAACAGGACGTTAGCATAGCACGGGAGCGCAGTCAAAAAAGCGCAGTAGCGATTGTGGTGTGTCCTTGATTCAGACAAAATTTAGTTAGACCAGTGAGCAGATTCTAAATTGAAGCCAATGGCAACCGGGATAATGCTAGGATCACGATGGCCGAAAACAATCGTCTAGTTAAGCAGAGTTCACACTGATAATAAAGTCAAAGTCAAAATCATTCATTCAAGTTTAGCTCACAAGAGTTCTTATGAAGGTCAATTTGACGACCGATATGGCGTGGATGTCAGTATACCTGCACTTCACTCCAGATGTCGTGGGTTCGATTCCCACACAGGACAAAACTTTGTGTGCATGAACATGAATATTTGTTCGGGTCTGGGTGTTTTCCTATGTATATTAAGTATGAATATGAATAACAAAAAAAAGGTGATTGAGTTTGTTTATCCGTTATTTAGTATCCATAACACAAGTTCTTAATGATACTTATCTTGGAACTAAATAATTGGTGAGATTGCAAGAGAGTATTTATTATTAACTCTTCAACAGCCCTAAAAGGCACGATCGTGTGGAAATAAACTTATCATCTCGAAATATCGTGGGGTTTTTTTGTAAGAGAATATGGGCTCGTGGTTTTTTTCAAGTAACCTTCAGGTATATATAGTATATAGATATAACCATAAGATAATAAAAATAGATATGATTATAACTACTATAATTAATACGACAAGTCAATCCGATTAATCGAACAAACTGGCCAGTTAACGATTGGATAGTGACACAAAT
Organism: Musotima nitidalis; assembly: GCA_949126915.1. Lineage (NCBI taxonomy): Eukaryota > Metazoa > Arthropoda > Insecta > Lepidoptera > Crambidae > Musotima > Musotima nitidalis. Next base: position 13,913,617 of record OX421437.1, on the reverse strand, counting down.
AAATATGAGTATAAATATAAAGACCGCTCTAGAGGAACGATAGAGGCCGAACCCCAGCGAAGTCTGGAATGTCATACGCTGGACAGCACAAACTGAGCCATCACCTAATGCTCTTTGTTCCTTGGTTAAATTATTAGAATCTCTGTTATAGGTAAAATAATTCTTAAAATCTACTTTAAAAAGAAGCACTGTAACTGAGTTTTTCTTTTAATATAGAATAATGAATGTATGACAAATAATCTATTGATTCAGGCGTTACTCTGCGGAAATACTTTGTAATCCAAGAGTCAGTCTTGTTTCAGCGTTGGTCGTGAAGACATCGTTGTTCTGAGGCTCCTATCTTACCTGAAGATGCCCTGTGTAAGGGCGAAGCACGTGTCGTGTTGAATAGTTTCTCGATTTTTCGGGAAATTATAGTAGCGTGGGAATTGTTACAAAGATATTTTTATTCCATCACTTGCTTACAATAACAATAAAGTATTGGAGTATTTATGGTATTTAAAAAAGTTTTAATGGAAAAGGGTTGTTTCTGATAATTGTCCATCTGACGACGATTACAGATGTCGATTCATTCATATTTATTTACTATTTGGCGAAATAGTTTATTCGCGCGCAATCGTTACAAGCTTTGACATCGTAAGATAGACTAGACTTAGGCTTAGGGCCCAGGGTCTGCTCACTGGTCTAACTAGATTATGGCAGCATTTCAGTAATTATATGTAGCGATTGCCGGACCTTTGCATACCAGAAGGAAAACTCATTTTTTGTTTAAACCAGCTATTACGATGTTAAAAGCCACTGACGATTTCAAATAGTAACCTATCTCCACCTCCTAATAAAGACTGCCATAGATGTTCATGACAGCTGGGACCAACGGCTTAATGTGCTTTGCGAGGCCCGAATCAAGCGATAATTACGCGCATTACTTCGAAAAGTCATGGGTTTAAACGCTCCAGGGTTTGACCCAGAAGTCAATGGGTCTCGTCTCTGGGCTATCATAACACAGCGCTTTAGCAGTTGTTAAGTATGGATCGTTACAAGAGTTTCCATACCACCTATACTTGACTATGAGATGAGAGCGAGACATGATCGCCGCAGGCTTCGTTCTCGACTTGTATTCGATAAAAGCACTCCAGGTTCTTACTGCAGATTCAATGCTACTTTATGTCAATAATGCAAGCAGATAATACAAAAGTACGCTCATTGAAATACTTACTTTGAACCGATTGCCTTGTTTATGTTTCAAGATGATAGGGAGATAAAATCAATCTTGACGAGATTCTTGCCTAAGTCTTTTCCAATCAAGTTCCCGCCCGCAGTTAATGGACGCGTTAGTTTTACAACTGAAGTTTGTAAAAGGCTTACAAAGACATCCATTCAGGATAGTAATATTTTGACACTCTTAAGCAATACACACTATATAGTGGTTACCGTAGGCTAAGGACGCTTGCAAATCTTGGAATACCAGGGTAACACTAGCGCATTGAAGAGAAGCAAATCGCATAAAAACGTTCTTTCATCGGATCTTTACAACAATTTTAAGAATGTTAACAGAAATAATTAATTCAAATGTTATTTTACTCATTAGCAAAACCGAACAAAGGTGGTTTCTACACTTGGAAAAACAAAAAGAAACAGTAATTGAAAATAAGCGCTCGTAGCTCTGCGGAGTTCGGTGATCGGAAACGATCACCATTGTACATCAGAGTTTACAGAGGTCAGTCCTTGGATGGGTGACCGTTTGTGTGGCATTTGATATCGAGCGCTTCCGTGCTTCGGAAGGCACGTTAAGCCGTTGGTCCCGGTTATCACTAAATGTGGTAGTCGTTAAGCCATGTTAGAGGCCTCATGGGCGGCTTGATAAATTCTAACAGCAGGACGCCATACACTTGCCTCCGCCAATTAGCACTGGGTCAGCGTGGTGGAGTATGACCCAATACCCTCACACATTAATATGTGAGAGGAGGCTCGTGCTCAGTAGTGGGACTTTAATGGGCTGAAATGATGAAATGATGATGATTGAAAATATGTTTTAGAGACTGTACCTAATAGACTAGCATTAAGAGACGATTACAGTCCAGTAAGTTCATAATGTGAAACTGAGCTGATTTTGTTAAATAGGGGATGGTCGCAACCATAATCGGGTAGATTGTTAATTCTAATTTACACAAATACACGTAAAAAATATTTACCCAAGCTTGCTTATCTAAGAAGAGCTTTTGAAATAATTTTGAAACAGTTTTGAAGGTGTGCGATGGTAGATTTATTATTTATGTGGAATTATTTTAAAGAATCTGATTTAATTACCAAAAACTGATTGTTTTATGAAGCCGTACCGCTTTGTAAGGCAGTGGTGAATATATTCCCACCATAAATTGAACCTTATGGAGATGAGTTAAGGTAGAAAAACAATGAAAATCTTGAACATGTTCTGCCCGTTAAAGGGTTAAAAGCTTTTTAACGTATTAACGTTTATTTTTTCAAGCTGTACAACCTACCGACCTCAACGAGACGCCGGCCGATACATTAAACATGCAAAACGGTTGATATAAAGACGGCAGTAGTTTGCACCTTTTTGTTCGCGTTCACTGAAGGTGTTAATTATATTACGATGACGCCTTGACGCATGATACATGACGCATTGACGCATGACGCATGACGCGACGACAGCTAGTGAGGTTGATATTTTAATGAATTTTGAATAGGCTTGTTGATTTATTGGTCTTGCTAATCGCTGGGATAGAATAAAAATATTTGCAATATAAACGGAATGAAATGTGGTGTATGCTGGATATGTAGCCAAACTACATTAAATAATGGCTTCGTGCCGTTAGCACATTTAGTCCGTGTCAAGTTATAGATTTATTATATTTCATTCATATTAAATAAGAATGAGTGGTGACATAGATGATAAATGAGATGCCCGGAATCCCCTAAGCCTCTTGAGTCCTCAGTAAAGATGTGGGACTATACTAAGATCTCACATGGACTTCTTGAGAGAATTTGAAAGGTGATGTTGCACTGTTATGTTTGATTTACCAACACTTATGTACGTTCAAAAACACTTAACGGTTAATAATCCACCGTTATCACACATTTATGTTCAAAAAATATCACAAATATTTGAAACAAAACTGCAATCATCACGCTTCACTTTCCCGCCAAGAAGTCCTTTGTAAATTACATACCACCTACTACATTTTCCTGCCAAAAAACTAATAATATTTTGTTAAAAAACACAAATAACCCGCGGCAAAAAAAAATCTTATGCAAAATAGAAGAATGCGTTGATGGATTTTGGCGAAATTCAAATCGGTTTTTGATGCATTGGGAAATGACTCGGTAATTTACGGTGATTTTGATTTTGGGCGAGATTTTATTAATAAAGCTTTCGCCGTTTTTAATGGTTCCGTATCTACTTCCCGTCTATTTCTGAGAGTACATAAAGTCAAGTTATATGATTATAAGTCAAAACTATGCTGCAATTTTAATATTTACACCCAAAGTACTACCCACCTATCTCGATTCAAAATTGGCTAACTGTCATAGATTAATCAAATAATTTTTGAAGTAAAGGGTCTCATTAAACAATCCTTGGATTGAAACTTTAGAACTTATAAAATAAAGATAAGCGAATATCGAAAGTTACATACATACATATATACGCATGTTGGCGAAGTGTGGGCGTATAATATGCCTCTGCCTACCCCTTTGAGGAAATATGCGTGATTGTATATATACCGCAGTATTGATAGTTAAAAGACTGTACCCAGCCTGTTAATCGACACCTTATTCCAGTTCTGATTACGGCTTCAAAATCCGATTATAGATGAGTATAAAATAAATATGAACCGTGTTGAGGGATCTCCGTTTTCGATTCCCGCGGACAGACGCTCCCTAACGACTGACGGCTGCAGCGCTAATTTGGCGTCCACTTTTTATATTGGACACTGGTTTTCTTTAACCCAGCGTGCACTTAAGTAGGGCTGGCAAACATTCATAAACCTAATGCTCAAATTGAAAAATTATTTATTTCATAAACTATTACATAGTACTTGAAAATTCCAAAATTAAATATAAATATAAAAAACAATCGAAATATTATACTACCGACTATTTATTGTTTCCTAATGATGACTATTTGACGACCGATTTGGCGTGGAGGTCAGTATACCTGCACTTCACTCCAGTGGTCGTGGGTTCGATTCCCACACAGGACAAATCTTTGTGTGCATGAACATGAATATTTGTTCTGGTCTGGGTGTTTTCCTATGTATATTAAGTATGTATTTACGAAAAAAAAGTATTTAAGTATGTTTATCCGTTCTTTAGTATCCATAACACAAGTTCTTAGTGATACTTATCTTGGAACTAAATAAGTGGTGTAATTGTCAGAAATTTTTTATTATTTATTTATTTAAAATATAGATGCAAGTAACCTAAAAAAATGAGAAAAAAATAAATATGTGTTTGATTTTATGTGTTATCAGTACAGAGGAGGTAGCGGTGATAATATCTTTTGCCTCGAAAAGTAATACGTGACTCACGAAGCCGTCGCTTGTCTTTTATAAATGAGTATAATTATGAGCCGAAGCCCGCAGCCGAGCCGCCCCTGCGCTACTGTGAACACACAAGCGTCACACCTACAGCACTACAGACAGGCAGGACGTGGGAATCGCTACATTGACGCATCAAGTACGCATTGCAAAACACCTATGAACTACCGATTTTTGAAATGTCATTACATACCTTGTAATAACATTTGAAAAATCGTTTTACGTTTCAATAGCTCTGATTTTTATGACTCAGAAATGTACATACATTTGTATGTATTGTGGATCAACCTATGTTTCTTATTTACATTTAATTCACAGACATATCAATAAAATTAAAAGACTTTCAAGCTTTTTACTCATTTTATGGCAATCAGTCGTGTATTATGTATGTTATTTATATTTATTTAAACTACTATTAAGTACCTAATACTATAGTTAATTGGCCGCTTAATACCCCTTTTTAATATGATTGGTTTTGGTCTACTTCATAAACAAATGTAATGTTTGTATTTACGTGACATCAAAAATAAAAAAAACATTAAGTCGAATAAAACCAAAAGTTAATGTTTCCTTTCTGCTAACCGTACTCAGTTAAAAAGTAGCGAAAATAAATAACTTACGTACGCCTGCAGTGATTTAGCAGCAATTGTCTCGAGCCGCGGGTTTGCTCTGTCATTCCCACAGGAGGCTAATTACCGTCCCGTCCGACTTCGTGCTACATTATTTACAAGGTTTTTTATGCATATGCATGCTTTACTGTGCATCCTTTTTAATATATATTGTAGAAGAAGGTTTGAGTGGAGATGTTTCTTGATAATAAGTAATCATTGCAGTATGAGTAGTTTTAGATTAATTAAATGTAATTATTTATTGTGGTTCAACAAGACCATTTTTGACTAAATTTGTAAATTATTTGTACGATTGCTTTCCTTTCGTTGGTACAGTCACGCAAAGAGAGGTTTTTGGACTATAATTGAGCAAGAAGAAAGGGATCCCGAGCTTAGTATCAAGTGGGAATGTTATTGCCAATAAATAATACAATATCTAATAGATACTCGTTATATTTAAAAATTTATATTTATTTGGGTGTTCTCCTATGTATCTTAAGTATGTATCTACAAAAAAAAAAGTATTTATATATGTTTATCCGTTATTTAGTATCCATAACACAAGTTCTTAATGATACTTATCTTGGAACTAAATAATTGGTGTGATTGTAAGAAAATATTTATTTATTATTATTTATTTAAATTTCATTTCAATAAACATTTCTTCTCAATAACTTTATTATGTCTACGTCGATACCAAGGTTTTGGAATAGATTTTTCGCTTTTAAGTAATTATAAATCATATCCATCCTAGCATGATCTCGGTTGCCCTAGATATAAAGCGTAGGGTCCAGGGTCTGGTCACTGATCTAACCAGATTAGGCAGAATTTCAGATAACCTACTAAAATTATAAATGCGAAAGTAACTCTGTCTGTCTGTCTGCCTTTTCTTCACACCTATACTACTGAACCGATTTGTGTGACATTTGGTACAGACATAGTTTGAAACTCGAGAAAAAGAAAATAGGATAGTTTTTATCCCGATGATCCCGCGGAAGCGGGAACTTTTCAAAAATCGCGCGAGATCGGGAACTATGTGGGTAAAACCAAAAAACTGCCAAAAGTCACTATTCCACGCGAACCAAGTCGCCTGAATAAGCCAGTTATTACATATTTAAAAATCATTATCATTATCTCAGTTTTACGACGTCCACTGGTGACCACGGCTTACCGCCGCCTTGACCAGATAGTCGCTCTATTATAACATACATACATTCACGCCTGTTTCCCTGAAGGGTTAGGCGGAGGCATATGATATACCCACACTTCGCCTATTGCTTATCGGGAACTGTTACGTTCGCCAGAGCCTCGTCCGTTAATCGGCAGGTGCACCACTTACAGGTGAGGTTAGCTTGAGCTGCTTAGGTATTGGAAGGAACCCTATACAGTCGATACATACAACTAAATAAACAAAGCAATACAATTCCTTTAATTTCTTCTTAAGACATCCCAAATGAGATAAGATAAATACATACATACGATAAGATAAGACAATAATAAGTACCCCAGAATTTCTCAAGTTAAACAGACTAAAATAAAGTGTGTTAGATAAGCAGAAATTATTCTTCTATTTTTAAGGATTTTTTTTTCTCTTTCTCGCTGACTTCCGCATTACTTACTATCCTACGATAGTAAGGTAGTGTCTTTGTCTCCAAGGGCATTTCTTTTTTTATAGCATTTTATTTTTATGTTACAGAACAGGTAATAGTCTCCATCTGTCTCCATCTCCATTCAGCATCTGGAATATCAAACTTTCTATCGCCGCTTACCCTTGTGTTGTGGAATAAGTAAGCTAGGCTGCGGTGACCACTTTTCATCGGCTGATGGGAAAATTTTTCCATCACCACGGGCCGCATGCTTGAGTGCCACCTCCAAAGACCAGGTGCATCACTGTCACGCTACTGACCCTTTAAGAACTCTATCATGCCGTTCCTCCTCGCCAGCGAAGAAGATGGTGATCATCATATCTTAGCATTATCCCGGTTGCCCTAGGCTTATGCTTACCCCCCCGACTGGTCTCCACCTTGTCGTGGTGGGGGGGCTGAGTACCTCCCGGTAGGGCGCAGGAGGCGCCAGGGAAAAGGTAACACCCAGAGACCGACGACTCTGGGTGCCCTTAGTACTGACTACCGGGGGAGAAACTAAGAGGGACCTGTGGAGGGCGCAGCGGGCGGGCCAGGAGGGCCCGTCAAGCTGCGTCAGGGGGGTCTTAGGCAGTGGGGGCAGGGGGCCCCTGCTGTCTAACGACAGACCCTCCGAGAAGTCGGCCACACACGCTATGGTCGCACAAGGAGGTAGGAGGGGCGCGTCATAGGGCGGGCGAGCATTTTGTTACCGACGTAAAACAAAAAAAAAAAGGCTTATGCTTAGGGCCAAGGGTCTGCTCACTGGTTCAACCAGATTTTGACTGAATTTCAGTTATAACGTGGAGCGACTGCCGTCTGACCTCCGCAACCCAGAGGGAAACATCTTCTATGGTTGAACCAGCTGTCAGTCTGTTAGAAGGCACTGACTTCCTAATACGGACTGCCATAGATGTTCCTGACAGCCGGGGCCAACGGCTTAACGTGCTTTCCGAGGCACGGAGCAAGCGATAATTATGCACATAACTTCTAAAAGTCATAGGCGCACCTATTGGTTCGGGTGTCGGTGTCGGGCTGGTTTGAACCCGAGGCCCTCTGAATTTAAGGCAAGGGGTCCCGCCACTGGGCTATCGCTGCTGCTAAGGAAGGGAAGAAGATGGTGATGACCTAATAAGTTAACAGCAACTCTTTGACTCGTCATACTCTCAGCCCATTAACGGAGGCTCTTGCTCAATTGTTATGTTGTGAACACCCCTGTATCACCTGTATTTGCAACTAAATATGATTTATGATCAGTAGTGGGACTACTGAGCACGTGCCCCCTCAACCAACGAACCAACGTGAAAGGGATTCAGTTCACGCGGACCCAAGACAGAAGTGTGACGTTTTATTTTCCTGATGGAATATCATCGTTTTACAGCCTCCCGCTGTGGGTGGAGCGGGATGCTGCCATATTATTGAAAGATGTCAGTCTTTTACAAACTAAAAGCCGCCCATGTTCCTTTATGAGCCATTAATTTTCCCGGGCGCGCTATTAGGCCACCCCGGCAGGCTCGCTATAAGGGGTCATCCATAAATTGCGTCACACGAATTCCGTAATTTATTGACCCCCCCTCCGTCCTTGTCACAGCTGGTCACACTTATGAGACTCCCTCCTCCGTAGTGTGATGTCACATATATTGCAATTGTACAGCAAGAAATAATTACATCAAAACAGCAGTTCCAAAATTTTCATACGACCTCGGTTTTGAAAAGTGTCGTCACTAATTTAGGATCCCTCCCATCCCCTTGTCACACCATGTCACACTTCGTCAACCCTCCCACCCCCTCAACGTGTGACGTCATTTATGGATAGCCTCTAAGGCCTTTACCATGGTTGAACAACTACCACATATCTTGACGACCAAAATGGCGTTGAGGTCAGTATACTTGCTCTCCGCTCCTGAGGTCATGGGTTCGATTCCCACACACGACAAATCTTTGTGTGCATGAACATGAATATGGGCTCAGGTCTGGGTGTTTTCTGTATAAATTAAGCATGTATTTACAAAAAAAAAGTATTTATATATGTGAATCCGTTATTTAGTATCCATAACACAAGTTCTTATTGATACTTATCGTGGAATTGAATTATGGGTGTGACTGTAAGAAATTAATTTTATTACATATTGAAATAACCGGGACAAATATCTCGACGTGCCTGCCGAAAGCCACACAAACGATCACCCATCCAAAAACAGATCTCTCTCAACTCCGCTTTACTTTGGTGATTGCTTGCTTCAGACACGTCACGTAGCACTAATATTTCAGCAAGAACATGCAGGGAGATGATCTCTACTATATACACACACTTGACTTGGCTTTATCTCGCAGCGATGTGTCAAACTGATAACTTAGTAAAACAACTCACAAACACTGCTAATCTGCAGCTCTCAGTTTTATAAGTCGGTCGATATTCCGTATAAACTTTTACATAACAATTATAATAAGTTTATATACAAAGGAACAATGGGTTTTGGAGATATGTTTCTGTCAGAGAAAGAAGTGTGCTTTTTAATGGTTTTTGTGACTCTGTTGTTGTTAGTGCTGATATATTTACAAGTTTGTGATTTTGTTATTGTAAGATACGTCTTTAAAGTGTTTGGTAAGTACTAGTTCTTTTATTTTTATGTAAGATGGAGGCAGGCTCAAGAATTTAAGCGAGAACCTTGTGATGCCCCGATATTGAGGAGGTCGTATATGATTGTCCCAGCATTTACAGAGATCACACCTTGGATAGGTCATCATCTTTATTCCCAGTAACGTCCCACTCCTGAGCACGAGACGACAGGAGGATATTAACGGGCGAAAATGGTGTAAAATATTCATAGTTCTGTCTGTTACTAGTGCATTGCCCACTCTTTTGAAACCAGTTTCTTAATTTAAGAAGCCATTCTGCAATCTTTTGGGGAAGCCTCGTCAGAGACCACATGCCCAAGGGTACGCGTCAGAAAGATTATTCTAAAACGCAACGGACAAGCTTCTGTTGTTTCTAAAGTGCGAGGGTGAACACCCTGTCGAAAGCGTGAGGTTGGATGATAGAAAGTGAGAAGTTTCTGGACACTAAGGGAACTCACGGGAATCGGCTGCAGTAAAACCAAGTCAATCGCGTAACATGTTTATTCAGAGACTGGCTCGCTCGTAAAATTAATGCATACCTTCTTATTGGCTATTTCTATAAAATATAGAACCTACATCACATGGCTCTCAAACAGTGCCATGGAGTGCTCTCAAACAGTTCTCTATACACACTTCCTTATACTTACAAGCCGTAAAACACGGACAAAGTGGAAAAATATCGACTTAACCTCAGGCCAAGTAAAAGTTCGATCATGAGTTTCTTGCCCATCTCTATCTGGTGTTTTAAGCTGATGCTGGTTTTAACTAGACCCCATTTTGTTTTGAGCCACAACTGGATATGACAAAAACAGAGAATAACAAATATTTAAATTAATAAAAGAAGTATGATCTTTGCGGATCACCTAACAAAAATGTTTTTTTTTTTTAAATATATAATTATAATCAAGTGATGGATTAAAAATATCTTTGTAACAATTCCCGCGCTACTATAATTTCCCGAAAAATGTCGAGAGTCTCTCGTTTCAGCGTTGGTCGTGAAGACATCGTTGTTCTGAGGCTCCTATCTTACCTGAAGATGCCCTGTGTAAGGACGAAACACGTGTCGTGTTGAATAGTTTCTCGATTTTTCGGGAAATTATAGTAGCGCGGGAATTGTTACAAAGATATTTTTAATCCATCACTTGCTTACAATGGATTTCCGCAAAGTAACGCCTGAATCAATAAATTATTTATATATACTTAATTTTGATCAATCGGATACCTTCCAGATAAAACGGTTAAAAATTTGCTTCAGATATTATATAAGGTACAAGTGTAGATCACACAAAGATTAATAAAGATAAGGGTTATAATTGATTATTGTTGTTTTGTGACGATTAGTGTTCGGTATTACCGAGGAGATGGAAGTGCCAATCGCAGTTTATTTCGGTATCGTTTTCCTGGTAGTTGTGACATCGTGTTTTTTTAGACAATGCTGTGTAGTGTACTATCGTAAGTTTACTCTTGTTTTTATACGATTGTTATAATGATTATCGTGTTTTAACTATTACAGCCTGGGTTACTAACATGGGGGTAGTTACCCCCGCGGGGATAAAACTAGTATATCGAGGGGCTTTAGGGTATGGTTTGGAAAGCTGAAAATTTTACGGGAACGGAAACGAAAGTTTAGGAACCGCTGGCCTATATATGGTATTTTCCTCTGGGTTCGGTTACAGCCCAGTGGTGAGACCAACAGAATGCAATTCAGAGGTGTTTGAGTGAAGACCAGTCTTCAAATAATCACAGGAATCTGACTCTTTGAAGTTATTTGCTTCATTATTGCTTGCTCCGTGCCTAAGAAAAGCATGTTAAGCTGTTGGTCCTGCCTGGTTGTCATGGACAAATATGGCAGGTCGTAGGAAGTCATTCTTATATCCTGAAAGCTGGTTTAACCACAGAATGATGTTTCCCGTTGGGTTGCGGACGTCAGACGGCAGTCGCTCCGTGTAAAAACTGAAATTCAGCCAAATTTGGGTTGACCAGCGACCGGATCAAATTTTGGGCCCTAAGCTTCAGTCTAGGGTACAACCGATATTGTGCCAGAAAGATGATGGTTTTTTATTCAAAACGGGACCGCATTGTAACATTTATACATACTTCCACGTCTATTTTTCCCTAAGGAGTAGGCCTCTGCCTACTCCTTCGGGAAAAATAGACGTATAATATGCCTCTGCATATTATACGCCCACCGCCAATTATATTGTTGGTCCTACGTAATGGGGGGCGAGCCCATTGCCGCTAACCGGGGACTGTTACGTCCGCCAGAGCCTCGTCTGTTAATCAGCAGGTGCACCACTTGCTAGTGAGGTTGTCTAGGGCTCCTTAGGTGTTGTTAGGATCCCTATACACTAGATAGAATAGATGTAAAAAGTGTATATTAAAATAGTGTATGTAGAGTAAAATATATATATATAAGCAGTGTTATTGTAAACATTTCACGATCCTTTTGATCAGCCTCATGCTATAATATTTGGAGAAACCAAGATCACAAACCAACCAAACGGTACACTTAAATTATTTTGTAACGCACAGAATGATGTCAAGTGAGCGGTGCGATAAAATAATAAGGCCGTTGGCATTTTTTGAAACATTTCTCAGAATACACCCCGTACACATACGGTAGACTTTAGGGTCCAATTATGGTTGTAAGCCTGGGATCTTGGACAATTCTCATAGGTCGTCTGATAGCCGCATCAAAAGGTGTAATCATACGAAAGCAGCATTACTCTAATATTACTATGGTACACGTTTTAATGACTACATTTTAACTGATAAGCAGTTAATCTTATAAATCTAAATAGTGTTGTATTATTAAGATTTCTATTCCGTTAATGCAGTGCAATTAATTGATGCGCTCTATACCATGGAGAAAGCATGGCAACAAATGCAACCAACCACTCATGACGGCTAGCACTGATGCAGTTTTATGCCCCGGTTAAAAAACCTCGAAGTTATAGGAGCTGGTAATCATTATATATTAAATGAGGGTGTACAGGGAACCTTTTTTTTTTATTTCGGTCGGTAACAAAAGTGTATAGGGTAAGAGGTAACCTACCAAGACCTTCGGAGCCCAAGCCAACCTCATCGGCAAGTAGTGCACCCGTCGATCAACGGACGAGGCTCTGGCGAACATAAAGGTTCACGATAAGCGGCAATAGGCTCGCAACGTTTTACGTGGAACCAACTATATAAATTGTTAAGTGTGGGCTTATACTCGTGATAAACCTCTGCCTACCTGTGAAACAGGCTTTATTGTATGTATGTAAACATTACATTGATGATTACATTTATTTTATACTCTCCAACTATATATCTATACCACTAATAATATAATACTATACTACTGATGACTGACGTTCGATATGGCATGAAGGTCACTTTACCAGCACTCGGCTTCTGAGGTTGTAAGTTCGATTCCTACTCAAGACAAATCTTTGTGTGCATGAACATGAATATTTGTTTTGGTATGGGTGTTTTCTGTGTACTTACATTAAAAAAAATTTAAGTACATATTTACAAAAGATTAAGTATTTTTATCCGTTATTTAGTATCAATAACACAAATTCTTAATGATACTTATCTTGGGACTAAATAATTGGTGTAATTGTTCGAAATTATTTAATAATACACTGGTCTGGATGTTTCTAAACTTTCCAGTATATTTTTTGGAAAATGGCGCCAAGCATCTTTAAATATTTGTTTACCTAACTCTATAATCTATGTCTCCGTCATAAATAAAAACCTGCGACCTGTTCGCAAAAAACGAGGTGCTTCTAGATATCAATTTTTTTTTTTTTTAATAAATTATACATATGCCTTTGTTTCCCTTGCGCATTTGTAACATCAGATAAAAAATAATGACATCACTTATTGCCTTATCGCTTATCGATCCCATCCGCCAGAAAGATAGCCAATAGTTAGTAGAAAATTAATTGTCTGTCCGTAGAACCGTGTATTTGAACGTGTTGCATTGATATTGTAAATAAATTTATTACTTAAACAAATAAACATGAGTATCTTTCTAACGAGTAGTGTTCACATGGAATGGACAATTGTTGTTTTGACCGGATTAGTAAGTTTTATTTTGCTGATGGGATTGTGGCGAATAATCCAGTTGAGGAGTAAGTGAACTAGTTTTTACTGCGGTTACTCTATGGAGCCAATCTTGAATAAATGAGTTTGACTTTGACTATTTGGAAAAATGTAAATTAAAATAATTATGTAAAGAAAAGCATTCAATTATTATTTATTTAATTTACATTATTAAATGGAAAAAATAAAAACGACTATTTTAAACACATATTGCTATGTCGGTCACGGTAGTTTTTAAATGTCGATTACGATAAAGTAAAGTAAAAGTAAAAAAAATATTTATTTCATAAACTATTATACATAGTACTTGAAAACGTCATGATCACAAATGAAAAAAATAACAATCGAAATAATATTACACTAAATCACGAAGCTTAGATTCACTTACATGCAACAAAACAATTTAAAAATAAAAAATAATTAAGTGTAAGTGAATCTAAGTGCCAGTTCCGAGCCACCGCTCTGTAAGAAGAACTGGCAAGAAACTCACAGGCTATGCTCTTTTAAATATGTCCATTAGTTTGGTACTAGAATTACAATCTTCATTTGTCTGTGAAGCTATACAATGCAATATAACATAACCTTAACAATATTTATGTTTTCAAGTCATTCATATTAGAATAGCCTGTATGAAACGGCAGTTTAATCCCAAGCATTTTTATCTGCCATATAGTCTTTAATAGAATAATATCCCTTTGAAGACAGCTTGTGTTTTATTGTTAATTTAAATTTATTTAGGCTCAATTGCTGTATGTTGCTTGGGATTTTATTGTAGAATCGCACACATTGACCTTTAAAAGATTTGTTTATCTTTTGGAGCCTAGTGGCAGGTACAACTAATTTATGCTTATTCCTTGTGTTTAGGTTATGTACACAGCTTTTCTTACTAAATTGATCAGTATTCTTGTGTACATAAACCAGGTTATCATAAATGAATTGACCGGCCACTGTTAAAATACCAATTTCTTTAAACTTTTCCCTTAGTGAATGTCCACACGGGAGATTATAAATTGCTCGAATAGCCCTCTTCTGCAGCACAAAGATTGTTTGAATGTCTGCGGCACAACCCCACAGAAGAATACCATAGGACATAACACTATGGAAATAGCTATGATAAACTAGCCTAGCTGTTACAACGTCTGTTAATTGGCGAATTTTCTTTACCGCGAATGCTGCAGAGCTAAGTCTACTCGACAATTCACCAATATGTGGGCCCCACTGTAGCTTAGAGTCTAAAGTAATCCCTAAAAACTTGGTAGTATCCACAAGGGTCAACACATCCTCCTTTACCATAATAGTAGAGTTTGCCTGTCTGACGTTAGGCGTCACGAATTTAATACATTTCGTTTTAGCCCCATTTAATAGCAAATTGTTAACGTCAAACCAGTGCACCACCTTCGAGATCGCACTGTTTACTTCGTCTAAATTCTGATTTCGTTTTAACTTAAACAATAATGATGTATCATCAGCAAACAAAACTATCTCGTGGTTTTCTTTAACAAAATATGGCAAATCATTCATATAAATCAAAAACAAAAACGGACCGAGAATCGAGCCCTGCGGTACCCCCATTTTTACAACAGACCCCTGAGATCGCTTTCCATCAACCTCAACCCTTTGAATCCTATCACTTAGATATGAAGTGAGAAGATTCAATGCGGAGTTTCTTATTCCGTAATATTCTAATTTTTTTATCAATGCTTCATGAGGAACACAGTCAAAAGCTTTGGACAGATCGCAAAAAATACCTAAAGCGTCCAAAGAATTATCCCAAGCATCAAATATATGTTTTAAAAGCTCAACACCTGCATCGGTTGTAGAGCGACCCTTAGTGAATCCAAATTGTTTTGAATGCATTAATCCATTTTTATTGAAAAATATTAACATCTGGTTGTAAACAAGTTTTTCAAAAATTTTACTAAATGTAGGCAGCACTGAGATAGGTCGAAAATTTGTTGGGTCTGTTGTACTGCCCGATTTATATAATGGAATGATTTTACTTTCTTTCATTAGATCGGGAAATTTGCCGCAATCTACACATTTATTAAATATTAGAGCCAAACTGTGCGCCACTGAAACAATGATAGGCTTGGTAACTACTATGGAATTGCCCCAGAGGTCTGCAGCTTTCTTAACACTAAGAGTATTGAATGTCTTAATTATATCCATAGATGTAACATGACTAAACGTAAAATCTACTGTACATAATTATATTCACGTTATCTTTCAAAATAGACTCCGCTAAAGTGGGCGAACAATTTAAATCTTTTGTAATAGACACTGGAATATTAGTAAAAAAGTTTTCGAAAGCATTGGCTACATCTAAGTCAGATGTAAGAGTTTTTTTATCAATATTAAGTTTAAACTCAGTATTATAATTTTTACTTTTTCCCGTTTCACTATTAATAATATTCCAGGTCATTTTAATCGTATCATCACATTTTTTTTATTTTAGAGCTTAAATAATAAGACTTGGCCGTATGACATGCTTTTCTAAATATTTTAGAATATTTTCTTACATAATTATAAAATTGTTCACTGTTGTTTAATTTTTTCTCATCATACAGTTCATACAGCCTCTTTCTACTTTTATGTAGCCCAGGAGTAGCCCATTCACTAAAGGTAGCTTTATTATTTACCTTAACCGTTCTGGGAGTAAATATTGATTTAAATGTGTTAGAAAAGCTGCTGAAAAAATCATTATATAAAAAATTTGGGTCACAGCTTTCATCTATAAAAGGTAAACTATAGCATAATAATTTACTGTTAAACCTCTCAAAACGATTATTGGTTTTTGGTACAAATTTAATAGTTTTTTTAGCTACAGTTTCATTTTTACAAATAAAAGACATTTGTTGTCCGCAATGATCTGAATCTAATTGATTAATAATTTTATTATTGTTATCACTTAGCATAATATTTGTAAAAATGTTATCTAAGCAAGTAGCAGAAGTAGGAGTAATTCTTGTTGGCTCCAGAAACAAATTAACCAAATTATGAGATTTAAAAAGTGCCTTTAATCTTGTACATGGACTGGAACACTCTAACAAATTAACATTAAAATCTCCACACACAATAACTTTTTTATTACTTTTACAAAATTTTCCTAAGGCTTTATCCATAATACCTTCAAATAAATCATATGAAGCTGAAGGAGGTCTGTACACACTCAATACAATAAACTGCTGCATTTCTATACAGGCCATTTCTATAATACGTTCAACAGAGAGATTGACTATATCATGGCGCTCCTTGAATTTAAACTGTTTATTTACTATAATTAATGATCCGCCATGTATAGCACCACTCCTGCAAAACGAACTACCTAACAGGTGACTGTTGAAATTGAACATGAGCTGGTTACAATTAAGCCAATGTTCAGTAATACACAAAATATCAATATGATTATCGCTCATGAACAATTCAATTTCCAGTTCCTTGCCCAATATTCCTCTAATGTTTTGGTGAATCAGGTTGATTACATCATTTTGTTTCTGCTTTGTGTACTTTTTATTGCCAGAAAAACAGTTCTCTTTTGTCTTAACACCTAGTTTAAATTGTCAAATAATGAATTATTTATGTCGGAGTGCTCAATAGAAGCAGATTGTACCAAATTCTTGGTATTAATGTCAATTAAATATAATAGTGACAAAACTATTTGTCGTTTAAAATAATTGGAAAGGTAAAACCTACCTTTGGTCAATAAATAATTATTTCTAACAATACTGTTAGTGTCAATTATTCTACATTTATTACTATAGGTACATAGGTTGTACAAAGATAAATTGAGTATGTATCTTCGGTCATTTTCGGACTTTGACAAATGCTGAGAATAGGGGAAAGTGAACATAATAATTTCTTTCACTTTAAGTGAGTTTAAAGCTTCATAAAATTGTATTAAATCACTTTTGTTCACTGTTCCCCTATTTCCAATAAGAATTAGCAGTGTTGCCTGTGAATGTATATTACTGTCCATTAAAATTTGTTTAGAAATATTTTTAAGACTACTATAAGGCAAACAATTGCTGATTGCGCTATGTCCCTTTAGGTATGAGTTTAACAATGAGCCCATGCCATGTCCTACCTCATCGCAGTACATGATAATACTAGGTTTAAGTTTAGGTGTACTTGGTGTGGTTTGGAAGGAACTGTCTTTGGATTTATTTGGGTTACTAACACACACACTTGGTTCCAGTACACTAGTGGACAAACCATCATTCACTTGATTACATAAGCAGGACTGATTATTTGTCAGTGACTGGAACCGCTCTGAGTTATAATTAATTTGTGATATTAAATCATCCATTGCTAGCGTATATTCATGAATAATTTTTTTTGAACTTTCATTAATTTTTTGTAATGAAATAATTGAATCTTCTAAAGTTTGAATTTTTTGCTGTAATATATGTGTGTCAGTTTCATATTTCAATCTACTATTTTCTAACTGAGAAGAATACAAATCTAATTCATCCACCAGATTTACATTTAGTTGGCATGATCTCAATTTTTTAATGTATATTCTGTTCTGTTTTGACAACTTTTGCACTTGTTTTATACATTTATTAATTTTTATATATTTTTTCAGTTTTTTACCGCTGCAATTTACTAATCTTGTTTTGGAGAAAGTATCTTGTTCTGCAACAATTATAGGGTCTTTAATTGGAGCGATAACCAACTGAGGCTCTGGGCCAACTAACTCTTCGAAAAGGCTCTGAGTGTGAGCAGATGTACTTTCCCGTTGGGATTCCTGGAGCTCATATATCTGCTCGTGGGCATCATGCAGTGCGGTCTTCAGTGTGTAGATCTCCTTTAGGGACTGCTCGTACTCAGTGCTACACTCAGTAAACCTTTCTACCGTCTCATAAAGCTTGGCATGCTCACAATTTAATTTATTAAAGTCACATTCTAACGTACAGAGTTCCTTTTTTAACTTATCTCTACTGTCGAGTACCAATAACAGTTCCTTCTCGCTGTCCTCTCTCTCAGTCAGCAACTGAGCACACAACTCCTTGGAATTTTTTAATTCTAATAAAGTTACTTGTAATTTATCCGCCTCCTGTTGGCGTGCTGCAACGGCTGCTCTGCGAGTGAGCATTATGAATGTTTAAAGTTAAACAACGACTTAACAACACGTAACAAGGAATTGCTTACTCAAGCTAAATGATTTAGGTACTTACGTGAAACAGTAACGCAACAATAACATACACTGTGTTCCAATTTTATTATTTGTTAATTTTAATATGAAAACAGGCTGACTTTAAAGCAAACTGAGCACAGATTTCGAATTTACAACCTACAACGGTCACAATTCAGAAATGTTACGACACTTGTATACGTTACTAAAGCACTTCACCAGTTATGTATACATATGATTATGATAAAAACTATTAAATACACTTGTAATAGTCTAAATTTAACACGAATTATATAAAAAATAACAATAAAAATAAGGGACCTAGTGAAATCAGCTGCTCATTCTTTGACAGCTGTCAAAGTTTTTTTTTTTTTTTTTTTTTTTTTTTTTTTTTTTTTTTTTTTTTTTTTTTTTTTTTTTTTTTTTTTTTTTTTTGTACATAAATTTTAAGTAAACATTGAGTCTCTATAGCAACCCTTACTTGTTAACATAGTTGTGACATCATTTTAGGTCATTTAATCATTTCTCAGCACTTTCGATAATAATATTGAAACGGAAAAAAATCAAATTCTATCATCAAGATTCCAAAAAAACGCGCATTTACCTAACACCGACATTTGTGTAAAAGATTTTTTGAGTTTGTACTCAATGATTATATATCTACCCTACATTCACATAATCTTTGTTATCTAATTCTGAATCAAACCCCAATTTCTAAATATAATAGCTATACCTAAACATAATTACAATAAGTAGGTATATTGTGTTCCTTGTATATGAATATGGCGCACATAAAAGTGCCCGGAAAGCGGCAATAGGCTCGCCACCTATTACGT
Source organism: Musotima nitidalis (assembly GCA_949126915.1). Classification (NCBI taxonomy): domain Eukaryota; kingdom Metazoa; phylum Arthropoda; class Insecta; order Lepidoptera; family Crambidae; genus Musotima; species Musotima nitidalis. The sequence goes on along the minus strand of OX421437.1, from coordinate 13,894,150 downwards.
GGGACCAACAATGTAAATGGCGTTAAGTTTGTTAAGTTAAGTGTAAGCGTATAGTATGCCTCTGCCTACCCCTTCTGGGAAACAGGCGTGGTACTATCTATGTATGTTTATAATAACAATTCTTTTACATTCCACATAACTTAGTTCCAAGATAAGTATTATAAAGAAATTGTGTTATGGATACTAAAATAAAGGATACACATACTTCAATATCTTTTTACGTACTTAATATACATAGGAAACACCCAGACTAGAACAATTGTTACGTTCATGCACACAATATATATTTGCCTTGTGTGGGGATCAAATCAACGAGCTTAGGAGCGGAGAGCAGGGGTACGGACCTCTACGCCATATCGGTCCTTATAACATTGAGTGCTATGGTAAATGGTTTATATAATGAAGTTTCAACCTACTTATTACCTTTTGATACCTACATCAAATAGAGTTACACATTATTTATTAATTTATTTATATAGCACAACCACATTAAGCATATTACATTTAATTTCATTATAAAAACTTATGTTTTAATGGGCTCACATCTGATATACCTTAACAATTACGGTGTACATAACATTAACTATAATAAAGTACTTTTATAGTGCCTATTGCAATTAACCATCTATATATATAAAAGAAAGTCGTGTTAGTTACAGCACTTATAACTCAAGAACGGCAGAACAGATTTGGATGAAAATTGGTAGAGAGGTAGCTTAAAGCCAGGAGACGGACATAGGATACTTTTTATCCCGTTCGACAGCGTTCCCGTGTGACTTGACATGAAACGTCAGTCACTATAAAACGTGATATAACAAAAAATAATCAGACTTGGAATAATAAAAAGCAAATGACAGCTATGTAATAATGACGTATGGATGACAATTTGATATTTGTAAGAAATCAATATTCAAACTATTTCTGACTTCTTGGCGGGAATGTGAATATGAGTTTTGAAATATTTTTTTAGGTGAATTGAAGTGAAGTGAAGTTTAATTAATAATGCCGCGAACAAGACCATCGAATCTTTACCGACAAAGCCGTAATGCAAGAAGAATACGAAATACTGGAAATGAAAGGACTGAAGAAGAACAAGAAATTGCACGTGAACATCGCCGCAATAGTATAATCATAATCATAATCATAATCATATTTATTTGCAAATACAGGTGATACAGGGGTGTTCACAACATACATAAGATTAGCGCTATTCCATATTTAGCCTCATGGCATGCAAATATACAAAAAACAATGGTCATGCTTCATCATAACTGATTAATAATTACATTACACTGACATTAAAAATTATAACGTGTTCTTACATTTATTATTCATAAAATCTGCTAGACATAAATTACACATTTTTATCAATCACAAAATCCTTGATATTGTAATAAGCTTTTTTGAGTAATAATTCTTTTATTTATTTGTAAAATGTCCAATGGTATTTTATTATATATTTGTGGGGCCACACAAAGTACACTCTTGTTCATTAGCCATGTCCTGTTTGGGGGTATACACAGTTTTTTATTATGTCTAGTGCTATTAAAGGTTTTATATAAGTTTAAATTATTCCTCACAAATAAAGCAATTTCATAAATATACATACTTGGTAATGTCATTAGCTTTAAAGATATAAAATACGGTTTACAACTGTCGGTTTGTTTTAATTTACAAATCGCTCGAACACATTTTTTCTGAGCTTTAAATGCAGAGTCCTTTTCAACAGAGTTACCCCAAAATATTAATCCGTAACGAAGAGCCGATGCTACATATGCGTGATATGCAGTAACAACAGTAGAAATATTGACAACACCAGCGAGCATGTACAGGACATAAGAAAATCTACTCAGTTTAGCACAAATACTCTCAATATGGACTTTCCAGTTGAGGTTACGGTCAATTTTTAAGCCTAAAAACATTGCAACTTCTACTTCTTTTACATTTTTACCGCAATAGTTAATGTCAATTGATAATGGTTTTTTAAGTCTGTTTTGAAAATTCATAAAATGTGTTTTCTCGAAATTTATAAGTAGATTATTGTTTCTTAACCAGGATACAATGTCAACCAGTGAATTGTTCATGTCATTCTCAAGTAACGATAAACTTTTTTTTGAAAATATCACCGTGCTGTCATCAGCGAATAGTATCATTGGTGATGCTATTGTTCCAGGAAAATCATTAATGTAAACGAGAAACAATAAAGGTCCAAGAACACTGCCTTGAGGCACACCATAAAGCACTTGTCTATAACTTGACATATGGCGTATTTCCGATTTTAATTTTGGACAAATTTTTGTAATCATTGTTGATTGTTCTCTATGACTTAAGTATGACATAACTAAATCCAAAACGTTTCCCCTGATTCCATATTTAAGTAACTTTGATTTTAAAATGTCGTGGCTAACGTAGTCAAATGCTTTTGTCAGGTCCATATACAATGCGCATACTGGTATCTTCCTATCCATCTTTGTCACAACTTCCTCTATAAACTTATACATAGCCATATTAATATTTTTATTTTTTCTGAATCCTGTTTGTTCTTGAGCTAGTATATTATATTTCTCGAGGTAATGATAAAGCTTATTATAAATCAATTTTTCAAAGATTTTTGAGAAGATAGGTATAAGAGCAATGGGTCTATAACAAGACATATTTTGTCTGTCATGTTTTTTAAACAATGGTTTAATTAGTGTCTTTTTTAATGTATGGCTCGACTTCGTGCTTCTCAATAAATAATAATAACACAAAAAATGTCGTGTATCACGAAGTACTTAAGTGAAGAGCAACTTTATACTAAAATACAGAAATAATAATGAATTATTAATGTAGGTATTTAATTTTTTTGTAATTTCCAATAAAATAAAAACACAATCTGCTTATTTATTGCCATTAAGGCGGAACAAAGTTCGCCGGGTCAGCTAGTTTTATATAAATATGGAACTACAAACTATTTTAAACATTAACTATGTGTTACATTTATTTAAAGACTGGGAAGTTAAGAGCAAACAAAAGTAAATTTTACTATAGTTTTAAAGCTGTCAAACTTTAACAGTATAGTAAAAAACTGTCTGTTATTACCAAATATGTCAACATTTGAATCTCGACTTTGGAAAGTATTGTACTAATCGAGGTTTCTTTTAATGGGTGATTTACGGCCCAAATTGGTCCTACAAAAATTCATATGAGATAATTTATCGTTTTTATGTCTAGGATAAGAATAAGGTACCTTTAGCTGAACTCTTTGTAGAAGATTGTTGCAATTTATTTTATTATAAATTATTTTATGTAGAAAATAATGGTCTGAGATTCTGCTGCGATTAAAGGCTACTCATGTTAAACTTGGATAACCGTTGTACATATGAACTCCTATGTGAGAAGCAGCTACAGGAAAACGAAAGTGTTTTAGTAAAAGCCTTTTGAATGCTGTCGATCCTTTGCGAGTTATCAGCGTAGAATGGTTACCGTACCGAACTAGCATATTCGATTATAGCGATGTTATAAAGAGAGAATTGAACTCTCGTTTCAGCGTTGGTTGTGAAGACATCGTTGTTCTGAGGCTTACCTGAAGATGCCCTGTGTAAGGGCGAAACACGTGTCGTTTTGAATAGTTTCTCGAGTTTTCGGGAAATTATAGAAGCGCGGGAATTGTTACAAAGATATTTTTAATCCCTCACTTACTTACAATGGATTTCCGCAAAGTAACGCCTGAATCAATAAATTATTTAAAAATGTTATTATTCAGTTAAAGCTAGCATCGAATAATGCAGATATCCATACGTTTGCACTTTTCACAATAGATGTTCATGACAGCTGGACCAAAGGCTTAACGTGCTATCCCAGGCACAAACTATACATTGCTAACTTTTCATGCACAATGTCCCTGCGACTACATTGTTAATACGTAATGTATAGCATCCTACTGTTTTATCTGATCTTAAACGTTACAACTTAGTGTTTTTGAAATTTATCTACCAAAAAATAGTATAATGATTACGATTTTTTTAAGTATCAGTTAATTTGGCCTGAATATTTACTGATAATTCACGAACGATGATAACGTTATCAAATCAATTATACCAAGAAATTATCTAAACTGACCTGCAAAAATAAGTACCACACTTCCTAATTTAATTATTGTAGTAAATATCTATTATAATTTTTTTTTGAAACTAGAACACTAGTAACTTAAAACAATGATAAAACCACGAAAACAATAATACAAGTCTTTAAAACTTTGCATATAAGACTTGCGTTTGATATATACTGTACAGACGTACAGTATAGGGTGGTTCTTTAGGTCGTCTGAATTGGTATTTCTATTATATTTGATTATTAGATTTCTAAGCGTCATGATTTTTACTTTATATTATTCTTCGGAGTTGCGTAACTTAAGTAAAATAAAAAGTTCTTTATTTCATAAACTATTACATAGTACTTAGAAACGCCAAAATTACATATAAAAATAAAAACGAAATCACTAAGCTTAAATTCACATACATGCATAAAAAAGGATGTAAAGAGATCCTTTTAAGCTATTGCATAGCTTCTATCGCGGGCTTTGAGTGTGGAGACCAAATCCAGAAATTCCGTAACGAAAAAAACCTAAAACCCCCCCACTCCGACCGGCACAGCGGTGACATTTTTTAGTTTCTCCATTTCTCGATAAATAGCAGAACTTTTAATTACTTTTTGAAATATCATGCTTGTCTCTTTAGTTCAGCAACCCGCCTTGAGGTGGCATTGATTGTATCCGCGTTATAAATAATTAATTGATTTTAAATAATAATTATTTGTTTATTTATTTTTTATTTATAATATGTTTTTTCTGAAAATACTGCATAAATAAAATAAATAAATAATTATAATTGCATAAGTTGATAAAATATGCTATGCAATAGCTTCACCGCGGCAGTCTCCGAGTGCCACACGTCTAATTTTGTTACGTCGGTAACAAAATGCAATAACGCATTGCCTTCCGGCCAAAGGCGGACCGAAAGGGGGTGTGAAACTCACCACCGGCAGATGCGACTGCCAGCAGTAATACCCACTAAAAATCTTCCGATGACGCCCGCCGCTTGTTGAGAAAAAGGCGGGGGCCAGTACCTGGGTTGCAGCGTCTGACACCCCGCCTGCGGCCAACGTCCCCCGGACCAAAACCGGGAGGACTTCCTCAGAGAGGCGCAGTGGACGCGCCCCTCCTACCTCCTTGTGCGACCATAGCGTGTGTGGCCGACTTCTCGGAGGGACTATGGTTAGACAGCAGGGGCCCCCTGCCCCCACTGCCTAAGACCCTCCTGGCGCTGCTTGACGGGCTCTCCTGGCCCGCCCGCTGCGCCCTCCACAGGTCCCTCTTAGTTTCTCCCCCGGTAGTCAGTACTAAGGGCACCCAGAGTCGTCGGTCTCTGAGTGTTACCTTTTCCCGGCCTCCGAGAGATACTCAGCCCCCCCACCACGACAAGGTGGAGACCAGTCGGGGGGGGGGAAGATTTGATTCACTACTATAAGGTTACTTTTAACCCTTTAACGGGCAGAACATGTTTAAACTAAATGTATGTAACTACCATGTTTTTGGCAGAATATGCCGACCATCGTAATTATCTATAACACCATATTGTATACCATATTCTTAGTAATAAATGATTTTAATTGAATTATAATATGTATATTATTCATTATAAAATGCGAATACTTTTTTGATCCGTCTCTCGACGCAAAAGGAGGGGTATGTTATTTAACAGCACCAAAATCATATTCTTCTAAAAATTTTAAAGATTACTCTACTTACTAGGCTCTTCAATAAGAGTGTGACGCTGTTTCATAAGGTCTAGTTCGCTAGAGATGGCCCTGGTATTTGTAAGCTTCTATAGGCTGCTGTCACTCCTCACCATTTGCTCGAGTATCATTTAAAAAAAAGACAGAAATTTGGCATACAGATACCTATTATGGCGCAGATAAGCAAGGTATCGCGTAGAATGGATAATTACACGATAATATCAGTAAAGTTATCACTAGTTGCTATTGCAAGTTGTGTAAAAGTGCCCTGAAGGAGACATTAAAATAAGTTATATTAAAACAATGTTTGCTCTATATATGATTTGTTTTGTCGCGGTTATGACCACGGTTTATGTGTTATTGGGTGTTTGTGAAAGTAAGTAATTTTTCTTTGTAATACCAATATTCTCCAGAGACGGGATTTAATTAAGTATAGTATTTAATTCTGAGTCTATATAGACAGGCGAAGCGCACGGGCACTATCTATCTTTTCTAGAAGCGTTACGTCGTTCTCTTCAAAATATCAAATATATGAAGGTTTATTCATTGCATGCCATAAGGAATTCTCTGCCAGTCAAGTTAGGGTTTATAAAAGAAAACTTTACAGGCGATACCTAGTGAATAAAAATACATAAACTAAAAAAATAAAAAACAAACTACAATTAAGTATAATATACGAAGTGTAGGCGTATGATATGACTCTGCCTACCCTTTCGGGTAAACAGGCGTGATTGTATGTATGTATGTATACGTTACACCAAAAAATCAAGTAATAAAAATCAAATCAATTCAAATAAAGAATTCTTTAATTCATAAACTAATAGCACTCGGAAACGTAAATCTAAATATGAGTACACTAAAATCACGGAGCATAGATTCACTTACATGAAAAAAAAATTAAGTCTAAGTGAATCTAAGTGCCAGATCCGAGCCACCGTTCTCTGAGAAGAACTGGCAAGAATCTCACAGGCTGTATGTATTTGTAAAAAAGTAGTTATTTATTGAAGCCATAAGACAAAGCGATTCACAGAGGTCAGTCCTTGGATTGGTGACCGTGTGTATGCCATTTAATATATTATTTATCTATATTATGGGATATGATATATATGGGAATCATAAAACTGACATTTGCATACCACAAAATGGTAAATATGTTGAGACTTGGTCGAAAGACTTTATTGTAATACCATATTTTGATTATACATGTTTGAGCAAATAAATTATTTTATATTTTTTTTGTAAGCATTTTTATCTGCCCTATAGTCTTTGATAGAATAGTATCTCTTTGAAGATAGCTTTCTATTTTATTGTTTGTTCCGTTTAATTGTTAATTAAAATTAATTTAAGCTTAATTGCTGTATATGCCTGGGATTTTATTGTAGAATCGCACACATTGACTTTCAAATGATTGTTCGGATCCTAGTGGCAAGAACTAATTTATGCTTCTTCCTTATGTTTAGGTTATCTATTATAGCTTATCTTACTAAATTGATCAGTATTCTAATTTACATATACCAGGTTTTCATAAAGAAATTGATCCGCCACTGTCGAAATACCAATTTCTTTAAATTTGTCCCGTAATGAATATCTGCAGGGTAGAATATAAATTGCTCGAATAGCCCTCTTCTACAGCACAAAGATAGTTTGAATATGTGCGGCACAACCCCACAGAAGAATACCATACGACATAACACTATGGAAATAGCTATGATAAACGATTCTAGCTGTTACAACGTCTGTTAATTGGCGAATTTTCTTTACCACCAATGCTGCAGAGCTGAGTCGGGTCCGCAGTGAATGGGCACGCTAGTTTTTAAGCTTTGTAATTTTGACTTTTATAAAAGCTCTATTGAGCCCAACTTTAATAAAAGATTTTGACTTTACTTACATATTAGTGATTCACTAAGATGCAAAAATATATTTTCCTAAAAATTAAAAAGGACACTATACAAATTTAACAACCAAATACTTATCTTTACAATTTCATTACAAGAACAAGATATTAAAAATGTATCTTTATTACCTAGTGATGATTTTTGTTATGTTATCAATATTGTGTTTTTCCTTAGATATTTAACTTTAGGTAATATTATTATTGTACTAAGTAGGTACGTAGGTGTTAGTCTTTCAATTAGCTTTGAGACAGTCACCATCATATCCTAGCATTATCCTGTATCCAGTTGTCATTAGGAAGTCAATGTTCTCTAATGGCATGATAGCTTGTTTATAGTTGTTTGGGGTTGCACAAGTCAGATGAAAGTTGCTACATGAAATAAATGAAATTCAGCCAAATCTAATAGAGCAGTGCAGGGTCTGCATCCTGGGCTCTAAAGCTTAAGTCTAGGGCATAGGGGATAATGCTTGGCTGTAATTCAGAACCTCCCTTTTTGAAGTCAGTTAAAATACGTTTTCAATGTATAATATAAGCATTCAAGAAGCATTTGGAGAAATGAACGTAAAAGCATACAAACTTTTTGCAATGCTCGATATAATAAATTATCGCAACATTGTATAGTTAATTATTTCATTATCAGTCAGGCTATCACTATTTTTAATAATCTAGTCTTCTTTGAGTGCCCGAAAGTGTAGAGTGTATTAGTGAAATAAGTTTCATTCTTATTTACATTTAAAAATGAATATTCTATTCTTACTTTTGCCTTTTTTGGTTTTATGTTTATCATACACAGTGACTTGTATAATTCTACATATTTACGACAGTAAGTTGTAACTACAAAATTTTCTTTCTTTATTTCGTTATCAATCATCGCATCAATCAACGAAGGATGGTTTCCATGGGCATCATTTCTTACATAAATGGGTTATCAGAATTTAAAATCCCTTGTCGATTGATCGACCTTTAACAAAATTATTTCCTTTTTTAAAGATCGATATGCACAATGTTCTTCTTGGTTTATTTCTTTGTTATAATAACATTATTGTAAGACTGTGTCTATTATTTATTGTACTTTTCATTTAGTGTTTGTTCGCAATAAGCAACTAGATCAGAGATAATAAATAACAATAAAATAACTTAAGCAAAAAATACGAAAACAAGTGGAATCAATACACTACCTTGTGGAACTCCAAAATGTTATCACACCAAAACGTTATAAATTATATAATCAACACACGCACATGCGCAGGTAGCTTACATGCTTATTAATACTAATCTAATTATACAAGTTAGTAAAATACCATAAAATATTTCATATTGACTGTATTAAATGCTTTGCTAAACTTCAGCAGTGAAGTAAATTTCCTCGGATCCTTGATCGGCCTACAAAAGGGTTACTCTATCTAATAAAAACTTTTACTTTTAATAGACAGAGATGTTCATTTAAAACCAAAAATATGATTAATTGCCTTTATCCATTAATGGCATTCAATTTCATGAAAATCAGTTTACATAAATAAATAAATAAATATTCTCTTACAATTACACCAATTATTTAGTTCCAAGATAAGTATCATTAAGAACTTGTGTTATGGATACTAAATAATGGATAAACATACATCAATACTTTTTTTTTTTGTAAATACATACTTAAGATAGATAGGAGCACCCAGACCAGAACAAATATTCATGTTCAGGCACACAAAGATTTGTCCTGTGTGGGAATCGAACCAACGACCTCTCGAGTGAAGTGCAGGTATATTGACTTCCACGCCATATCGGTCGTCAAAACAAATAACAAAATAAATAACTTACTCATTTAGAAAACTATATAGTACTTAAGTGTGACATCAACCTCTTAGACAAGTTTTACAAAATGATAATAAGCCTACTAAATAATTCGGAATGTAAGGACTACCAGTACGGCGTAAAGTTTAGTATTATCAGTATCCCATTCAGGAAAAATGTTTGTGTTCATGAACATAAATATTTGTTCTGGTCTGGGTATTTCCTATAAATAAATATATATTGACTGACAATTACACCAATTCTTTAGTTCCAAGATGAATATCATTAAAAATTATGTCTTATATATACGGATAAACAGATTTAAATACCTTTTTTTAAATACATACTTTATATAAATAAGAAACACGCAGACCAGAACAAATATTCATGTACATGCACACAAAGTCATACGCATTTGTCATGTGCATTTGTGTCTGGAGTGAATTGCAGGTATACTGACCTATACGCCGTTTCGGCATCATATCATATATATTATTTATTTATTATGAATGCCTTGTACATTTAACTATATGGAGTCTATAAATTTGGTAGATACCCTACCTATCCTTTAAGGAACCCATTTGCCGATGAACAGACGAGGCTGTGGCGAACGTAACAGTTCCCGATAAGCAGCAATAGGTTCGCCACCTAGGACGTTGGACCAACAATGTAATTGCGAGGTGTGGGCGTATAATATGCTACTACCTACCCCTTTTGGAAAACAGGCGTGATTGTATGTATGTATATTTAACCAAGTATTAAAACAGCTGTTCTTTCTTGCATGCTCTCATGTGCCTCCCACTCTAAATATTAGGCCTCTTGCAGTAAAACCGTAGAAAATATTATACCGCAACATGTGATTACCCATTCGCTTGTCATTGTTAAGTCAGGATTGATTAGAGTATTGATAACGTTGATTAAATTGATTAGTCGTTTTCCTGACTCTGGAAAACATCGACGTAATCAAATTATTGTTCTATTCTATTCTAAAAGTGGTGCAAAAGTGACTTTACTGATATGGAGTACTATATTTTGTTTTTGCCTTTTGCAATATTCTCTTTGTATTTTGTGTGTATGCATTGTTGTCATTTCTGCGCCTGTTGTGAGTAGTTTTATATTAAAATTGTATTTTTAATAATAGCGCCATCTGTTAATGAGCTTATGTACTAGGTGGTCGTTCTCATTGAGAAAAGAGACATTAGTTCGTAATTTGCGTGATATTTTGCTGCAAAATTTTGGCGCTCATTGTTTACCGGGTTTTCACAATGCTGATCTATAACTTTAATTCTTTATATTATTATCTATTTAGGATTTTTTTTAGGTTGCCAAACAATCGCGTGTATGGTCATCCCACGAGTCTGGATAAAAAGCTTTGCTGTCATCGGCCATTATTTATAATTCTTACTATCACTACACAATAAGCGGCGATAGCCCAGTGGCGAAACCCCTTGCCTTTAAATTCAGAGGGTCTCGGGTTCACCCCCTGGTGGCGCACCAATGACTTTTCGAAGTTACGGGCGTAATTATCGCTTGCTTCGTGCCTTAGAAAGAACGTTAATCCGTTGGTCCCGGCTGTCATGAACATCTATGGCAGTCGTTATTACGAAGTCAGTTCCTTCTAACAGACAGACAGTTGGTTCAACCACAAAATGATGTTTCCCTCTGGGTTGCAAAGGCGGATTGATTGCAGTTGCTCCACGTTATAACCGAAATTAGTCAAATCTGGTTGAACCAGTGAGCAAATCCTTGGCCCTAAGCTTAAGAATAGGGCTCTGCTTATTCAAGAAAGCTCAATAATCTAATGAAAGTATGAAAGTCAACTTTTAAACTAACGCGCCCGTTCACTGCGGGCGGTGACTTGACCGTAAAAGAAAGGGCAATAAAATCGTCTGTTAAAAGGTTACTGCTTTTTCCTGCCAGTTACAAGAAAATGCACTTACCATTAAAACAATTTGATAAGCCTACAAATAAATGTTCTGCAGTCATACGATTTCAAAGAAAAAAATATTTTTTAATTTTATCTTAGCTACTCGACATTTTTTAAGCCGAGGCCTATAAAGATCTAGCCAAATTAACATAACAGCCTTAAAAGTCCACTGCTGAACATGAGCCTCCCCAATAGATTACATTCTTGTCAATTTGAAAAAAGCCAAAATGAGTTTTTTTAAGGCATTCTTCTCAATCTCATTGCCTTTTTTGAAGCCTCGTTAGAGTCACCGACAGACTGACAGACTGACGGACAATCCCCTTCCCCCTTTAGAATCACGACAGGCTGACTGACAGACCCCCCCGATAAGAGTCACCGACAGACTGACAAATCTTGAGAAAAACCACAACAGACAGATAAACTGACAAACCTTGACAAAGAACCCATTTGCTTTTATTTCTATATTGTGGTACCGCTCATATCTTTTTCATTGTTGTTAAAAAAATATTTGGGGTATTAACTCATAATCAGCCCGCTGAGCACGCGGGTCGATCTTCACAGTTCAAGTCAAAACGCAGTATGACGCTGCTGCTCTTCATTCAGTCTGGTTTCTCTTTGTCGACTCTTACGACTCCCCATGAGATGAGAGGAGGAGGCACTATTCTTGGCCGGTACCGCATGACACCCAAATTAACGACCAGGGGGCCTACCGCCGAGTTCGATGGCAATCGATTATAAGGCAAAATGGATTTCGAATTGATTCTGTCGTACCGCCGAACTCATGGAAAACGAAACAAAATGGCGTTCTCCATTTACCTATTGGTCTGTCACGGACTGAAGGTCATGAATGAGAAGTGGCTGTCGGCAGATTCCCCGGTACGGATTAATGAACGTAAACAAAGTTTGATCTAGATGGATTACCGGTAATCCATCGAATTCGGCGGTAGGCCCCCTGGCCTTGACATAATAAATATTATGGACGAAATCTTAAATGAAACCTTACTAATTTGATCTGTTTAACTAATCGCGCCACAATTTAGCAAGTCCACATATACCAGGGGTAATTGGATTATTCACACTTGACCTTAGGAGTTGCTTTACCGATTAATTGAATTATATAATGACGTAATTATTTAAAAAAATAACACTTATTTGATAAGGGCAGATTGTGGTGGGTATTTATAGTTGTTTGCAGATTAATATCTGATACCACATAATTGTGGTTTATGGTGAAATAGCGGGTTGACTGGGCTTCAACTATTAAAAAGAGGTTTAATATTCCAACTGTCAGATTGACAATAATAAATACAAATGCATAAAAGGGACTTCTTGGCGGGAAAGTGAAGCGTCATGTCTGCAGTTTTGTTTTATTTTCTAAAATTTGTGATATTTCTAACATTAATGTGTAATAACGGTGGATTATTAACCATTAAGTGTTTGTGAACGTACACGAGTGTTGGTAAATAAACCAAAACAGTGGAACATCACTTTGCAAATACTCTCAAGAAGTTTATGTGAGATCTCAATATAGTCCCACATCTTTACTGAGGACTCAAGGGGTTTAGGGAAAGGGGATTCTTATTTATCATTTATCATCTTTATCACCACTCATTCTCATTTACTATAATTTATATGTTATTAATATATCTCTTAGTTGACACTAGCTAAATGTTCAAACCGCACGAAGCCATTATATAAAAGAAAAAAATAATAACTTTAGCTGTCAGTATTTTTATAAATCTTTCAGAAAATTATATCACATAATCGAATTATCTTTACATATGTTATTAAATCGAGAAACTTAGCTAAAAATATTTCACTTCGAAGTATTGTATTATAAATAATCTATTTTTAATGATTAGTTTCATTATCAATTAAGAATGCTAGATTGTTTATACTTGTAATACGTGGTAGGTATGGAAAGTAAAGTTATCGGACCTTAAAAGGTGTTCAACTTAATTTTATTATTTGGCACTTGTCTGCATGGCTAATATGTAAATTTGAAATTTATAGAGAGAGAACACTCAATATTTATATAATAGGTTGGGGAAAAAGTCTTTTCGTATTTTTGTATGAAAAGTCAAGACATTTTTTTCAAAGTTTATTTACATTTATTTACAATATATATGTACCGTTTTGTTGAATAACTTTCTGCCATTTTGTGGGCAGAGACATTATCCCGTTACTGTAGAAACTTTGGGACTTCTGATCAAAAAAACGGGACAAATAGTTTTGGCAGTCCTCTCTTGAGGTCAACCTTACAGAACCTAAAGAATTCTGCAGAGACCGAAACAGGTGAAAATCTGAAGGCGCAAGGTCAGGGCTATATGGTGGATGCACTAGGACCTCCCAGTCGAACTCTCTTAATTTTTGCTGAGTGGCTAAAGATGTGTGTGGTCTAGCGTTATCGTGATGAAAGACCACACCCTTCCTGTTGATCAATTCCGGCCGTTTTCTCTCGACTGCTTCCTTTAATCTCATCAGTTGCTGGCAGTAAAGATCAGAATCGATGGTTTTGCCGGGCGGTAAAAGCTCATAATAAACAATGCCCTTCCAATCCCACCATACACACAGCATCACCTTATTTCGTGTTAGGCCAGGTTTGGCCACAGTCTGTGAAGCCTGGCCAACTTTCGACCACGACCTTTTTCGCACGTTCTTGTCGTACGTGATCCACTTTTCATCGCCAGTTATCAATCTCTTCAAAAACGGCTCGGTTTCATTACGTCTCAATAATGAATCGCAAATGAGTACACGGTTCATTAAGTTTCTTTGAGTGAGCTCGTGTGGCACCCAAATATCGAGCTTTTTTGTATAACCAGCTTTCTCCAAATGGGTCAAAACTGTTTTGTGGTCAATTCCCAGTTCTTCAGCTACATCGTAACTACTAATATGCCGATCTTGCTCCACTCTTTCAAAAATGGCGTCCATTTTATTCGTAACAGGGCGACCAGAGCGAGGTGCATCATTAACATCAAAATTTCCGGACTGAAAACGTTTGAACCAAATTTGTGCTACTCTTACTGACACTGCATCAGGTCCATAAACATCACAAATTTTTTTCACTGCTTGAGTTGCATTTTTGCCTTTTTTTGTAATAAAATTTTAAAATGTATCGAATTTCTTCATTAGATTCACTCATTTTTACGGAGAGAAAAACAAATGAAAAATAGCGGGAAACAACTTTTTTTATTTTTTTCTTTTCTTTATAATGGAACCTTTTTAATGTTACCAAAACCAGCCAGACACAAATAGTACAGTCAAAAAAATTTATAATAAGTTTATACCTACGTTATGCGAAAAGACTTTTTCCCCGACCTAATATATCCCGAACGCTTCTGGTTTTTATTAATCACAAAAGAGCACTTTGTTAATCATCATCATCATCTCAGCCCATTAATGAAAAATGAAATATCACAAATTTTAGAAAATAAAAAAAAACTGCCGACATGACGCTTCACTTTCCCGCCAAGACTAATGGTGTATTTAATTTGTCATCAAAATTAATATTTTTTTTAACCTAATTTAAGCGTATGCTCTTTCAAATGTATGTATGCTCAATAGGATCAGTTTATTATAAATAAACAAATATTTTGTTTATTTATATTGAAGAATATTTTTATAATCATACCCATTATTTTATACAGTGATAAAATAAGTATGATTATAAACATGGATTATGGATACAAAATAATGAATAGACTAACATAGGTATTATTTTATTTTGAAATACCTACATACTTGTTAAACATAAGACACATTTAAAAATATTTATGTTCATGCTTATAATGATATATCCTGTGTGGGAATGGAACCCACGATCTTAACATGGGAGTACCGATATATTGACCTCCACGCCATATTATTATCGGTTGTCAAATATACGAACCACTTAAATCAATAATATTATCTGCAACTCGTTAACAATTTCCTGAAAAGAGATTTATTTCAAGTCCCCATTAATCAATTTGTTGTTATCTGTGAGAAAACATTGTTATCTCAACATTTGTGCGTTTGCTTGGGTCTTGACGTTGCACAACGTATTAACGGTACTGTGTGTAGTAGTGCGGCCTGTTAGTTTCTATTCAAAGCAGTCGCTAACACGCCTTGGCTAACGCATGACCGGCGAAATAGATTTAAAGTTAATCTAAATTTAATAAAAAGAAACATTGAAAATAACCTAACCTAAAAATTCAAGTAAATAGATTGCGTTTAACGAAACGTTTTAAAAATAAATTAACAAAATTTTGACAGAAACAAGTTCCGAGCTTTGAGTTCGAATTTTAAAAAAAAGGGAAGAAAAAGTTTTAATGTGACTCTCAAAGTTTTACTCTGTGGTGTATTTTTGCTGTTGTTTTATTTAAAGGACATTAGTTTTTGTTATAAAAATGGAGAGTAAAGACATTGAGGTAAAAGTAGACGCAGCGGATATGGCGGTGGAAAAACTGCTGGGTTTTGGGCCCGTGTTCCTTTTATTAGTTATCGTTGTTCTAAGAATCTCATGGATGATCTACTATAGTTCAGGTATGTTATTTTCTAATTTTCTCTATGTTAAATATTTTGGCTTAACTATTTTTTTATTTTAAAGTACTTTTACTGGTATATGTAGTACTGGAGAACACTAATATATTTCTTAGACTTTAACTGCTAATTCTAATAATTTTATCGATTTTGGATTTATATGAATATGTCATGATTGTATTTTCATTTAGTTTGATTTATTTAAATCGATATATCTTGATATTTACTTAAAATCATTGTATTATTTTTAACGGTTGTTAACGAATTATGTTCAAAGTGTTTTACTTACTTATTATAGATATTTACTATGTTATAATTGCCGATCAAACCGGTTATATCAAGTTTTATATATTCGGAAGTTTTATGTTTTACAGGGTCAATAAGTTATGATATGAACGATACAAATAGTAATTAAAATATTATGTCAGTATTATGAAATCGGAATATAAATAAAAAATAGGTAAAACTAATTATAAATTTTTTCAACCAGAAGATCCTGTATGCTTATGCCGATCTTAAATAATAATATTCATACTAAAATTCCAAGTAATAGTTTTTTTTCTTTTAGTGTGCACTTTCTTAATTAGAGAATGTGCCATTGATAAATCGAGTTGACAAGTGATATCACATTATGCAGCGTTTTATTATTTAGTGACAGTCAAAATCATGTAAAGTCTATTGAAGTCGGGTCAACGTCCTCCTCCAGAAAAGTAGTGGACACTTCACTTGGAGACGAATTGTAATTCTGCGGCAAAGCGCGGGGGATGCTAGTTAATAGTAAACTATTAATAAATAAATAATTATCAATATTTCAGTCTATTAACTTCTGATCTGAGGCCTCCTACCGCGACCTGAATGCGAAGTGGTGGTATCCATCAGCGCCTTCAGCGCCTTTAATAATAATGAGTCTAATATGTTATCTAATTTGGTTTAATTACTATGCGCCACGTATGACTTACGGCTTGAGAATGTCACCTGTATACAATAACAGGTGACATTCTCAATTTTTATTTTTTATATAATTAATATAATAATCTATTTAGACTATAAATACCTAATTTATTTTATATAACCACATAACCTAATGAAATCTCGGCAAATCTATTAATATTTTAGGCTTAAGGTAATTGTTTTTCTGACCTATAAGCCACTACTACTACCTAAATAATATTCAGTTGTAAGGGTTCATAAGAATTGTATCTGTAGGAAATTAATCTATATAAAGTGACATTTTATAAAATGTCTAGTCCTATCATGAACTGGCGAATGTAACGGTCAGCAACGCCTTATACATACTCTCAGCCCATAAACGTCCCACTACTGAGCACGAGCCTCCTCTCACATACCAAGGTGCGAGGGTATTGGGTCATACTCCACCACGCGGACCCAGTGCAGATTGGCGGAGGCAGGTGTATGGCGTCCTGCTGTTAGAATTTATCAAGCCGCCCATTAAGCCTCTAACATGGCTTAACGACTACCACATTTAGTGATAACCGGGACCAACGGCCTAACGTGCCTTCCGAAGCACGGAAGCGCTCGATATCAAATGCCACACAAACGGTCACCCATCCAACGACTGACCTCTGTAAACTCTGCTGTACTTCGGTGATCGTTTCCGACCGCCGAGCACCGCAGAGCTACGAGCGCAACGCCTTATACTATTGGTATATTTATTCCATTAATAATAAATCACGAAGTACCATAAAGCGACGGGAGTATGTGAGAGTGAAAGAAGCTTTAAGTGTCTGTCAGGAGCGTAGCAATTGGAAGTATGTGATCTCTGTCTACCCCTACTTATAAGTAAGAGTGACAATATATCTAAATCATCATCTATTTTTATCCCGGTTGTCCTAGATTCAAGCTAATAATCCCTCTGCTAACTGGTTTCACTAGATTTGGTTGAATTTCAGTTATTACACAGAGCGACTGCCGCCTGACCTCCGCAACCCAGAGGGAACCATAATTAAATAAATCTATTGCATAGCATTTTTTATCATTTTTTGCAATTATAATCATTTATTTATTTTATTTATGCAGTATTTTTTCTAAGCAAACAAAACTTGAAACTCTAAGCAGGCATGAGTCACCAGATTGCGGGGCGAAGAAGGCAATTACGCACGCGCAGTAACGTCGATACAACCAATGCCACCTAAAGGCGGGTTGCTGAACTAAAGAGACAAGCGTGATATTTCAAAAAGTCATTAAAAGTTCTGCTATTTATCGAGAAATGGAAAAACTAAAAAGTATCACCGCTGTGCCGGTAGGAGTGGGAGGTGTTAGGTTTTTTTTCGTTACGGAATTTCTGGATTCGGTCTCCACATAACGGCTTATAACGACTGCCATAAAGGTTCATAACAGCCAGGACCAATGGCTTAAGGTGCTTGCTGAGACACATAGTAATCGATAATTGTGCACAGAAGACCGACAAGGCATAGGTGCGCCAGGGTTTGAACCACTGTTTGTTAAAGTCACTGGGTTTCGCCACTGGTCTATCGCCGCTCTGAATAAGTGAAATATTTGTTTAGTTCTCTCAGAAAATCGCAAACAATATAAAAAAGATAATTGGGACCCATCACTCCAATTGTCCATAATCAATCACGAAATTTATTTCACGTGATAAAAATAATTTAAAGAAGCATCAGTTATTTATAACTTTTGTATGTTAATGTTCGAAATAAAGCAAGCTTATGCGTATTAAGTAGATTCACATGACTCGTATCACTACTGATTCCGGCGGCGAATAATGGCGGGCGGTATTCTTTTCAACGTAGATTGTGTGCACTCTAAAACGTCAATTTGTTGTATCTCTTCGCTCATTTGATTGAATTGGTTGAAACAGTGTCATGTGATCATCGCCATTGTCTTCTTTTAAGTTTTCGGTGGTTTCATAGTTTGGCTTGATTTTTTATATCATAGTACGTACATGATAATAGAAGCTAAGCCCAGTGGCGACTCTGTTGGCCCACCTATGACGTTTCGAAAGTTATGTGCGTAATTCTCGCTTGCTCCGTGCCTCGAAAAGCACGTTCAGCCGTTGGCTTGGCTGTCATGCACATCTATGGCAGTCGTTATTAGGAAGTCAGTGCCTACTGACATCCTGACAGCTGGTCTAACCGTAGAATGATGTCTTGAGCTTGAGATTTATGAAAGTTATTGTCACTAAGCTACATACTACTAGCGGCGATACCCCCTGACTTCAAATTCAGAGACTTTCGGAATCAAAGTTTGATTATCAAACCCTATTGATATGTCAATTTGTCCTTTGACAAAATTACCGCTGGCTGCGTGTCTTGAAAAGTACTGTGAGCCGTTAGTCCACATCCATCGCAGTCGTTATTAGATAGATACATAGATAAAACGTTTATTTCCTTTAAATAATGCAAGTTACATAAAAACATATCCCACAAAACCATTTGACTGGTTTGTCTGTGGGTCACAGTCTCTATTAATTACGACTTATTTTATACTAATAAATAAATTAAAAGTTTGCACATTACCAATATAGAATTTTTTAAATTTGTTGTGTTTCTTTGTTTCCATTCAAATGTCATCAGGTATACTATTTAAAAGGTAAGGAAGCCGTTTTTTAATACTCCTGTTTTTTTAAATTATATTTTTTACATATTTTTTTTATTAGGAAGTCAGTGCTTTCTAATATCTCAACGGTTGGTTCAACAATAGATAATTTGCTAAAGTCAGACGGCAGTCGCTTCATCTAGTAACTGAAATCCAGCTAAAATCTGGTTAGATCAGTAAGCTGACCCTGAGATCTAAGCAGGACAACCGGGATAATGCCAGGATATGATTATGACATAATAATTGATCATACTTTAGTTTTTGCAGGACAATAGTGCCCCAACTACTCTCCCAAATGAACTCCACTTCGCTTAGACCCCTGGTAAACATTAAAAACCGTTTATATTTTAAAATTATTTTTGAGAAAAATAAAAGAAAAAAACCATTGATAATAAAAATGAGGCAGAACGTGGCTTGAACTATCCATGACATGTAAACCAATAACACCAGTGTAACCCATGTTTCACAATAAAGATATTTTGATTTAATTGATTTGAAAAAAAAATGGTTTCTTTTAATAAATGGCTTCGTGCGGAGAAAAAGAAATTGTTTTAAAATAAAAACACGAATATTTTCTATGTTTGGCAGTAATCTATTGTTGACTAAGCCTAGACGAGACTCCATTCCCTTCATAGACTTCTACGAAAACTTTGGGCATGGGGTTGTTAGAATTTATTAAAATATACCATTAACTACAATATATTGCAATATAAGAATATTTTTTATTGTAGATACTTATTTTCCATTCTCCAGCCCACCTAGTTCTATCTTAATGTTTTCTTACAAGATTTAGTTTTAGGGTCAACGGTTTGATGACAGAAGCTTATACAAAGGGATTAAGGCATGAGTTTTATCGTACTGTGCCACTTTCGTACTTTCAATAGAAATTAATCTGTGTATTTTTACGAGATAATAATTTAGAATTCTAGACTATGTACACTGTTGAACCTCTCGCAGCTCCGTAGTAGGTAAAAATTACAAAAGTAAAGAGGTTCTCATAGGTCAATTTTTAATATTGGTGACCTTATATGGCATTTAATATGTATATCATACTCAATTGTTGCTGCGGTGGTAGAATCATTTGTCGGAAACGTGTTCCCTAAAAAAATATTAAGCGAAACGATGGCTGGTTCATGCGTCATACTCGTGAACGGGTGCCGCCTTAGGGGACTGGTCTGCTCGTGTCTACTATTTATATCCGTAATTATGTTCATCCTGCTAAAGACAGATAGAGCTTAATTGTTATCTTTTCTTTTAAATTTTGTGACTACAGAACACAAGGTTTTTTTTATGTAGACCACGTTTTAATTTAAGTACTTTTGTATCTGGCCGGAGACAAAACCAACCTTGACGATTTTCTTGCCCGTTCATCAAGCTCCCGCCCGCAGTGAATAAGCGCGTTAAATTTTAAGTTTGACCTTCATAAGAGCTCTATTGAGTCACACTGGAATAAATGATTTTGAATTGAATTGAATCGAGAACATTCTGTGCTCATGATCACAATATAAGTTGAGGCCCTAGAGCTGCTTAAAAGATTTAACAGCAGGAAGCCACACACCTGCACCCGCCAATCCTCACTGGGTCCGAGGGGTTAAATATGACCAGAATCCCTCTCAAGATGGTTTATAATCACTGTGTCGGTAGTGGGACGTTAATGGTCTAAGATAATTACAATGAAAATCTAAACTATTCTCTCCGTCTTTTCTACGTTTGCATTTTTTCGAGTGTACTAATACTAAAACACTTTTAAAAGTAATTAAATATATATCCATGCATAAACCTGTAGCTATTTCTATCAAACAAATGTTAATAGGCACGTTGAGAGGCGTAATACCAGTTTTGTATACGCAAGCAAAGTCACGGTCAGAGGTAGCCTTGACCGCAATACTGTCGAATATTTGTGTAGTGAAGTACACAGGTATTCGACAGTACACCTTAGCGTTAGCTTATAAAGTACTCAAAGATGGCATTCTAGGAAATCACAATTCTATCTTTACTTATCCATACTATCTTTTGAAAGTTCTTAGTAATAAAGCTATTAAATCGACGATAGCAATTAACAATGTCGTAAGTGAAAAGCCGTTACTTTACACAATGTCGTAAGTAAAAGGTAACGACTGAATGATATTGTTATTTGCTACCGTCGAAATGTATCATACAATTAATCAATGTTAATAATAATTTAAGAACCAAAGGGAGTGACCTTAACCCGGTGTGGCGAGACCCATACACTTCAAACCCAGAGGGTCCTGCACCTATGACTATTACATGTTTTTTGCGTATTAAAATAAGTTTTTTGAGAGCCGGTACCTAAGCCATTGGCTGCGGCTGTCATGATCATCTATGGCAGTAGTTATCAGAAAGTCAGTTGCCAATATCCTGACAGCTGATTTAACTATAGAATTAAGTTTCCCTCTGGGTTGCGGAGGTCAGACGGCTGTCGCTCGCTGTATAACAAAACGCAAACGGGGCATTCATCCAACGATAACTGAAGTTAAAAGCAATTATTTTCCCGCAGGTTTTCGGATTAAAAAAAGGTTGTTGGTCACGCGAACAAAGTTCACTAAGCTAAGATGAAGACTGAGACTTCTTGGCGGGAAAATGAAGCGTCATGTCTGCAGTTTTGTTTTATTTTTTAAAATTTGTGATATTTTTTACATTAATGTGTAATAACGATGGATTATTAACCGTTAAGTGTTTGTGAACATACATGAGTGTTGGTAAATCAAACAAAACAGTGCAACATCACCTTAAAATTTTCTCTCAAGAAGTCCATTTGAGATCTCAGTATAGTCCCACATCTTTACTTACTTACTTACTTACTTAGCGTATGAGTCCTCAACTCAAGGGGCTTAGGGGAGGGTATCTCATTTACCATTTATCATCTTTATCACCACTCATTCTCATTTACTATGAATTATATATTATTAATATTATATATCACTTACTTGACACTGCCTAAATGTGCTAGACGCACGAAGCCATTATTTAAAAGAAAGAAAGAAAGATGAATACTATGTTCAAATGTTAACTTAAGAAATTTATAATGACGCAATTACGTGTTTCGTTATTTTATTTTATTTATAGTTTAGATTTTTATGTAATTTATATTATGGGTTTATTTCGATGTTTCGGAAATAGCCACAAAAAATTATATGAAGTTATATGTGATATTTTAAGTGAACATACGCTAGTAAAATATACCGCAAGGAAAAAGTTGACTTCTGCAGTTATAAGATTGAAAAAATCATTACCTATGTACTATTATCGTGTGCACTTTTTATTGAGATTGGAAGTATATTTTGTGTGAGTAATAAATTTATTACATATTGTCTTACAATCAGTTTATTTACGACCTTAATTTTGACATTTTGTGATATAAAACTTAACATCGAACCACTTTTCTAGTCATAGATAGAAAGTCCTTGACAACAGCAAATCAAAATCGGACTTTAAACTTTATATAGTTGGTAACGTGATAGTTTTAGCCACGAGTATATGTCTAAAATCAAATTTAAGATTATCAAATATATAAATATAGATTTGTTAACGTCATAAAATGCAGATTTAAGATAAATAAAGGAAAATGATAAAGAGACAGAGATTATGTCGGATTTATTTATACATTGGCGGATTTCGAAAGAAAGAGTTGCTTATCAACAATTGATCATGATTTCTGTCAATTGGAATCGATTTGAGAGCGATCATTATCTATAAAGTGAGTTTGAAGTTTGGACTATACTTTGATAGTGCCGTGTGGTATCTAGAATACCACCCCCTCTCATCTCAAGGAAAATCGTAAGAGTCGACAAAGAATGGCTTGAACTGCGATCACAAATCCGCCTGCCCAGAGTGGTGCTTATAAGCAATACCTCCAATTGAATGTTATCTATTGGGGAGGCTAATGTTCAGCAGTGGACTTTATATCGCTGAAATGGTGATACTTACCCAAATATCCCAATTGGGGTGGGCAGACGCCATTATTATTTATTATTATTATTTATTATTTATTTATTTATTTAATTAGAACGGAATAAACCAATTACACTAATTATCAAAAACAGTAAAAGTTAATATAATATTAAAATCTCACACTTAAAAACTTCTTTTATCCCATTCTTTCACAATACCTCAGACACACTGACAAAATCTCAGGCCATCCATCCGCAAACAAATCACAGTCGGGTGCTGTTTCCAGGATGGCATTAAGTGCGTTGAGTGTCCGCGGAATGGGTGATTTTGAGCGGGCTACGGTTCGGCAGGTAGGCCCAGCAAACAGTTTATGTTTCCTGCTCCTATAATAATTATCGGGTGCATAAAGTCGACACAGCTCACCATGAAGATCAGGAGAGTCTATACTACCACGTAAAATTTTAATTATAGTGATGATTTGATCACAGGCTCTTCTCACCTCTAAAGAATTGTATTCTAATTGGCCAAGGAGAAACTTGGTAGGATACATATAAGGGTAGTAACCGTATCTACGTTTATACAAAAACCTAAGGAATGCCTTCTGAACTTTTTCCAAAAGCAGTGTATATTTGCTTTCATGTGGATGCCACACACTTGCACTGGCTTCAAGTTTTGTTCGGACCAGCGCACTAAAGATTAGTTTCACCACTCCGTCAGTCCTAAAGTCTCGTGAGTTTCGCAATACAAAACCCAAACGTTGGTACGACTCCTTTGCGACAGCGGTTATGTGGTCATGAAAAGTTAGTTTTCGATCGAATGTTACCCCTAGATCTTTTATGACTGTAGATTTTGTTATTAAATTTTGGCCTAATTTGTACTGAAATTCAAAAGGGTGAAACATGCGTCCGAAAGTCATTCCATAGCACTTGGCACAGTTAAATTCCATTTTATTAGTGACACTCCAATCGTTAACGGCGTCGATTTCCCTTTGGAGCAACAAGCAGTCCTCAATGGATTTAATTTCCATGAAAATTTTGAGATCATCAGCGTATAAAAGCAATCTAGCGTAACGGACGACTGACGGCAAATCATTGATCATTAAAATGAAAAGGAGGGGACCAAGTATTGACCCTTGACTCACTCCAGAACGCGTATGATAGGGCTTAGACTCATAAAGACCGTGCTTGACAAATTGCTGGCGATTGCGAAGATAGTCTGCAATGAGATGAAGAAGACTAGGAGCGAAACCAATCGCACATAGTTTTTCCAGCAGAATATCATTGTTAACCCTATCAAAGGCCTTCCGGAAGTCGAAGTATAAGACATCTACTTGGCCTCCACGGTCGAGGCAACTGGCAATATAGTTCACCAAGGTAAGGAGGTTACTGTTCACCGACTGTTTGTTTCTAAACCCATGCTGTTCCATACAAAGGTACCTTTCGACCTGCTCGTATATTCGTTTATGAAGAATACCTTCAAATATTTTACCCGGGCACGATAGAATTGCAATGGGACGATATTCTTCAACATTACATTTATCAGTACTCTTCTGAATTGGAGTTACCCTAGAAAGCCATGCAACCACCAGTAGCGTGCATAGGATAGGATACTATTAACGATGGTGTATACGAAGCAGTGTAAACGATAGTCGTGAACGAATCAATGCAGACTTAACATCGAGTTTTTTCATGATTCATTATTATAGGATATGCAAAATAGGTACCTTTACGTCAAGTTAGCTGGAGTATGTCGTGCTCACTTCAATATTTCTGCTATGGTGGCTTCACGTGTCGGGTCGGTACGTTCTCTAAAATATGGTTGAGGGAAACGTTGGCCGGTTCATGCATCATATTCGTGAACTGGTCTGCTCATGTCTACTATGTTTATCCATAATTATATGAATTATTGCTATCTTCTTTTTTAAATCTTGTGAGTGCAGAACACCAGTTTTTGTATACTTCTCAAATTGTTGTAACATAAAGTACATTTTCTTGTAATTGGCAGGAGAAAAAACCAACCTGACGTTTTATTTGCTCTCTCTTTCACGATCAAGCTTCCGCCCGATGTGAATAGGCCCGTTCGTTTTTCAGTGGACTTTCATAAGAGCTCTATTGAGCCAAAGACTTTGACAAATTTTTAGCACAAAGATCTAGGTGAAATAATAATAATTTATTCCACATAATTATAGAACACAATCTTCTTAAAAAAACCCTGGCTTCCAAACTAGTTATGTAACTGTAGTATTTCAGCAGCCAGTTTCTTCCCAAAATAAAAATTTACATTATTTCAATGCTATACATGGTAAAAGAGTGCATGTTTGTGTGTGTGCGTTGTGTTTCGTGCGTGCATGCGTGATACAGGAAAGAATTGTCTGAGGTTCATAAGAATGGCCGCAGCAATTTATCAACTTCATCATATTCATTATAAATGTGACCACTTTCTCCTATCTTCTTTCCAAGTTATTGTAGAACCCTCTGTTTCTAGAGAGAACGCTAGCAAGAAAAACTTAATTTTATAAACTTTTACATAGTACTTGAAAACATCAAAATTACATATCACACTGAAATCACGAAGCTTAAAGAAAAATTGATAAACAATTCAACACGACACGTGTATTGCCCTTACACAGGCCATTTTCGGGTCTCCTCAGAACAACGATGTCTTCACGACCAACGCTGAAACGAGAGTCCACTCTCGCCCTGTGTAAGGGCAAAACACGTGTCGTGTTAAATTGTTTCTCGATTTTTCGGGAAATCATAGTTGCGCAGGAATTGTTACAAAGATATTTTAATCCATCACTTGCTTACAATGGATTTCCGCAAAGTATACCTAGCCTGAATCAATAAATTATTTTTCTCGTTATCAATTTTCAACCGAATCGGTTAAGCCGTTCTTGAGCTATAAATTGTGTAACTAACACTATTAACATAGGCACAATTAAGATAGATTAGTTATACATACATCACGCCTGTTTCCCCGAAGGGGGAGGCAGTGGCATATTACACGCTCACACTTCGCCAGTTATATAGTTGGTCCCACGTAATAGGTGGCGAGCTTATTGCCGCTTACCGGTCACTGTTATGTTCGCCAGAGCCTCGTCCGTTTCGGCAGGTGCACCACTTGCAGGTGAGGTTGGCTTGGGCTCCTTAGGTCTTGTTAAGATCCTTATACACCCATTAGTTATACATTTAGTTTTAATAATGTAGCTTCTCTAGAGAGTATCATAACGATAGTTTTCCACGAATAGTCGTTATTTAATTTTATTTTTCTTAGTATAATGGAAAATTTGTTACTAAATGATATTTTAAGAAGTCTCAGATTGGGACAAAACTAATCATCTCTTAATTACAATTTTATTTCTGCTGTAATCATTTACGAGCAATTAAAAAATTATATAACTGGAATCATTCCGAGGTCAGTATACCTGCACTTCACTCGAGAGGTCGTGGGTTCGATTCCCACACAGGACAAATCTTTGTGTGCATGAACATGAATATTTGTTCTGGTCTGGGTGTTCTCCTATGTATCTTAAGTATGTATTTATAAAAAAAAATAAGTATTTATCTGTTATTTCCATTTGTTATCCATAACACAAGTTCTTAATGATACTTATATTGGAACTAAATAATTGGTGTGATTGTAAGGGAATATAATATTTATTTATTATTATTTATTTCCAGTTATATAATTTTGTAATTGCTTTATGTTATTAAATATCGACACATACGACCGATATGGGAAACACTCCTGAGAAATTCTCAAAGATTTTTCTTTGTGGAAAACGAACTTTGTGAGTTGTCGATAAATCTTTGAGTGCATGAACATGAATACTTTTGGGTGTTTCTTTACGTTAATTAAGTGTTTATTTACAAATAAATAAAAAAAGTGGAGTGATTTAATGATACAAGTTCTTAACGATTCTTATATTGGAACTAAATAGTTGGTGTAATTGTAAAGGGAATATTATATTAAATGAAAAAAACCACTGTGTAAAACCGTTTTCGAATCTGATATCCTAGCATTATTCCGGTTGCCCGGGACTTAAGCTGAGGGTCCAGGGTCTGGCCACTGGTTTAACCAGAATTGATTGAATTTCAGTTATCACACGGAGAAAACTTAATTTAAATATGGCATAAATTATACGGGCCTGCAGAACCAACTGCTATTTCTCAATGTTTTTTAGAACAATTTATCGCAAAATTTTCAGCTTTCTTTCATCATGATCAAAAAGAAAATATTCTTCAATGTCGCATTATTCCGGTTGTGCTCTAGATTTATGACCCAGGGTCTGCTCTCTGGTCTAACCAGATTTGGCTGAATTACAGCTTTCTTTGAAACGATTAAAGTATACTTTAGTAGCGCTTACTTGAAACAAAGATAAAAATTATCATAATTACAGTCATTTGAAGTTCAAGTAGATCATTGGCTCCCCTATTGTTTTCTGAATTGATGAAACAACAATAATAATAACAATTTTTAAAAGTGTCATGTTAATCTAGTTTTGCTGACTATTTTATCTTAAAATTTTATGTATGTATATACGCATAAGACGCCTGTTTTCCCGAAAGGATAGGCCGAGGCATATTACAAGCCTTCATTTGCCAGTTAGGTGGTCCCACGTAATAGGTGGTGAGCATATTGTTGTCAGTTGTTCGGCAGGTACCACTTGCAGAGGAGGTCAGCTTGGGCTCCTCGGATCTTGGAAAGATCCCGATAATTTTCAAGTAAAAATAACCTTTTCACGAAAACACGTTTGTTATTGAAACGTTAATACGCCGTCTTAATATGTTCTACATAACATATTTGTGTTATCTATTGTGACAAATTTTCTAGAATTTGTAACGTTAATCTCTTTTCCTACTTCAATAGTAATTATGTTCGTGACTATTAAAATTGTCGTTTAAGTTATAATAATGTGAAACGCGTAAGCTGTGTCTTTATTACATTTGTTTTTGGTTCTAGTTTATGTAGGTATTTAAAATTTAAGTGTAGTTTAGTGGCTTCTCTAAAGTAATATTCTTGAACGGGTGCCGCCAGTGGGGACTGGTCTGCTCATGTCTACTATTTTTATAATACATTATTATTATTATATATCATGTATAATACATTTACGCCCGTTTCCCCGAAGAGGTAAGCAGAGCCATATTTTACACCCACACTTCGCCAATTATATAGTTGGTCCCACGTAGGTAATAGGTGGCGATCCTATTGCCGCTTACCGGGCACTGTTATGTTCGCCAGAGCCTCGTCCGTTGATCGGCAGGTGCACCACTTGCTTCTTAGGTTTTGGTAGGATCCCTATACACAAAAAAACGCCAAATATTTAACATGGACGAGAGAATCTAACTAGCTTCTCGTTACGTATACGGTGCCATTTATTGGAATTGCGCCCAGAAACTATTTATTCTGGACCCGATCTGATTATGGCTGAGCAGCCGATGGATGATAAGAAAATAGAAAATATATATATAAATCGTTGGATACCCACTAAGCACAGCTTATTCCATTTCATGCAGGCTGTCCTGAGTGGGGTCGCTTTTTATCGTGATATTTCCACGGTATGGAGCGCTTTCATTTTTTTGAACTGCATCGGCTGCTTACCATTAGGCACGATATCATTTTTAAGTGACATATGATTAAGAAAAAAAATTAATACTTTCCCGGCAACATTCTTGATAACCAAAAACAGTAATGGAATAATTATTTACAAAAATTAGAAGTAAATTCTTAATGTATAGGGTATAATTAGGGTGTAGTATAGGGTTCCTGCTAACATTTGAGGAGCCCAAATCAACCTCACCTGCAAGTGGTGCACCTGCCCATCAACGTGGCTCTGTGGTCCCATCAATGTGGGCGTATGATATGCCTCTGCTTACCCCTTCGGGGAAACAGGCGTGAATGTATCTATGTACTCTTAATTATGTAGATGTCTCCACAATTTATAAGTGTTATTCCAACAAAATGTCAATTTGAACATGTTGTTTCCGGTTTTACTAATTTATCTCATGTGTATTAGTACTAATCAACTTTAAAATTTTAATTGTACTCAGCCACATTTTCAAACCGCAAGTATTCAGATATAATTGTAATTAAACTCCGATAATTTTAGCGTTTAGAATACTTAGGGCGGCTTCCACAACATTTCTTAATGTGATTTAAGCTAAATTGTATTTAAAATGTGATTGCATTTCAGTAATTAGCTTGAAGTTAAAAGGGTCAAAATGATGTTTGAGATAAATTTACCTCTAATTAGGAGAAGTGAGCATGCAAGACCTGCAGGCTTTATAATATGTTTTCACAATTAAATAACTTTCATTTCTCAAAACAATATCGACGGTAGCAATTAACAAAGTCGTAAGTAAAAATCCGTTACTTTGAAAATTGTCGTAAGTAAAAAGTAGCGACTTAGCACTTACGACATTGTTAAAAGAAACGAATTTTCACTTACGACTTTGTTAATTTCTACCATCGATATATAAAAATTGCAAAAGTTACGTAGTGGCATTGTTAGATATATTATTAGTCACTATAATACGACATAAAAACACCATTAAGTTAGCAAATATTACTTTATCAGCAGATTAACTTTTAATGATATCAGCTTTCCGATTTTATTTATGTAAACTTATCGGTAAAAGCACAGTGTGTCAACATATAATCAGAATTTGAAATAAATTTTTCATATAATATTAACAACAGTTAATTAGTGAATACTTTAATGGTGAATACATTTTATTAAAATTGTGTTCAAAGTTTTGATAGTAAATGTTGAAAGTTCGTAAATACGTACTTAAATTAAAATGAGTTGTTTCGTGATTTCACAACAAGCAGTCAAAATTTTGGTTTGGTAGTTGAAAGTTAGAAAAACAGTCAAAGTTACAACTGAAATGAAGATAATATGTTTTTAAACATGTTAATAAAACTTATTATGTAATTATTAAACTTGGATTACTAAACTTAAATAAATTAGATAAATAAATAATTTAAAGCGGTTAAAAACCAACCTAAAATTACGTAATAACCAGTCTAAAATTACGCAATATTTTTTAATACTAAAAACATAAAAAGTACGGTAATTATTACATAGAACAAATTATTCGGATATATAAAAGAAATTAGAGAAAATGTGTGATGAAAATGATGGCGATTGTGATAAAAGGGATCAGATTATAGCGAGTTTGTGGATCAGGGCGGTGCTGTGGCCAGTCCTCGTAATGCTGGGCTGCATCACGTTCCTCCTGTGGCACTGCTACCGTAGTAACCAGCAAATGTAAGTTTTCTCCGACATTCTACTTCCTACTAATATTATAAATGCGAAACATACACACGTATATTAAGCATATATTTACACAAGTTCTTAAAGATACTTATCTTCGAACTTAATGATTGCAATTGTCAGAAAATCTTTATTTATTTATCCATGTATACAATCACGCCGGCTTTCCCGAAAGGGTTGGCAGAGGTATATATTATTCGCCCACAACTCTCTAATTTTATTGTTGGTCCCACGTAATAGCCTATTGCTTTACGGGAACTTTCATGTTCGCTAGAGCCTCGTCTGTTGATTTGTACCAGTAGCGTGTGAGGTTGGATGGGGCTCTTAAGATCTTGGTAGAATCCCTAGACACCTTGTACTTATAGCGATATATATATACCCTTTATTCCCGTAGGGGTGGGTAGAGATCACATCCTCCTACTTGCTACAAAACTAGTGTAAATTTTTTGCTTCATTCACGCTCATGAAAACTTTTAATGGGTACTTTTAACTAGACCTTTCTCCAAAACCTTCTATATTAGATCAGGGCAAGTCTGACGTGGTGTTCCCCTCCCAAAATTTACATTCAACATTTTAATAGTAAGCTATAAAAATTAAAATGTATTATCTATCTATCTTTATTGTTCGGGAAATTACCTTAGTTTTATTTATTGACAAGATAGTCGCGTCACGATTGTAGTAAAGGTTTATTTTATATTATTTCTATATCATCATCATTATAACAGCCTTATAAAGTCCACTGCTGTACATTGGCTTCCCCAATAGATTACATTACATTTGGAGTATTTGCCCATAATCAGCACGCTGGGCAGGCGGGTTGGTGATCGCAGATCAAGCCAGTACGCAGGATGACGCTGCTGCCCATCATACGGTAACATTTCTCTTCTTCGACTAAACACACACTTACTCACACACACGCACGCACACACACACAGATAAGTTATTACAATAGAAAAATATCTAAATGTTAGTTAAAATTTAAAACCTTTATAATACTTATATTTAACTTCATAAATTTTTTAGTTTTTTTTGATTATGAAGTTTATGTAACATATAAGCCATCACTTTATTTTTTGTTATGTCATGTCGCTATGTATATAGGCAATAAACATTTTGTCCTTTTTTTTCATTTCATTTTTCATTCGACTCCCCGTGTGACAAGAGGGGTGGCATAATGAAGCGGCACTAACTGGTCGGAGACGATTAACGAAATAAATCAGAGTTCACAGTGGTCAGTCTTTGGATTAGAGACCATTTTTGTAGCTGACATATACACTGTTACACCTGTTTCCCCCGAAGGGGTAGGCAGGGGCATACCATAACCCCACATTTCGCCAATCCCATAGGTAGCGAGCATATTGTCGTTTAGCGGAACTGTTTTTTGCCAGAAATTCGTATGTTTTTTGGCAGGTTGGGTGAGGTTAAAACGTGATGCCTGGTTATCACTATATGTGGTAGTCGTTAAACAAGTCCTATTTGTCGGGTCGAAAATTTCTGACCGTTTGGTCGAGTGTTTCGGAAAACATGTTAAGCAGTTAGTTCCGGTTACTAATTGTGATTTTTGAACCCGCGCAGGCTCCGCGTGAGGAGTATGACCTGGATATCTTTCACATTGGTTCTTGAAAGGAGGCCCGTCCTCATTAGTGGGACATTATTAGGCTGAGATAACAACAGTCATAAAAACATTTGACATCACAGAAAATATTTACACCCCAAAAAAGGTAAGTTACCTGATAATAAGGCTTTAGGGGATTGCAAATATTTATCTTAAAAAGATACGACAATCACATTTGTGTTTTACCGTTTAATCAGAATTTTACATTGAATTAGTTGTAGATAGCTTAAATTGTCACGATTATTCTGTTATCACAGAATTATACAATTTCCTTTGTTATCTAAAAAGAAAAGCCTTAATACCACTGTTAGACCTATTACGACATGACAGATGTTATCTTGAAACGCTTACGTCATATTAGAGTAGTTTACATTTGTATCATATATCTGCTCGTCTTAATTACGAAAAGATTCCATCGCACACTCACGCTTAACAAGATTTTACATAAAGTTGTGTATTTTCTTTCGCTGCAGTACTGTTAAATGTATTTTAATTTATTATTTTATATTAAATTTGCAAAAATACAAAATTTTGCGAAAGGTTTTAGTCGCGATTTGTGTTTTTTATTAGTGTTGATTATTTAAATCGTGTTCATACATGAGTTGTTGAATATAGTTTAAACAATGTCTGAAGAGCTGCTCGAGTTAATATTCGTGATTTTAGTGCCCATTGTGATATATTTTCTGTATTTATTGACTTTTATGGTGTTCTATTGGATGCGATTGTTGAGATCTCGTAAGTGATTAAGTTTATTACTAGATTTGTTGTTGATCATGCAAAAGTTATATTTTCTTATTTCTATGCTGCTGTGTGGTACCTGCCTAGAATAATGGCACCCCCTTTTATTTCACGGGGAGTCGTCGAAAATCAGCCTTACCAGGGGGCCTACCGCCCAATTCGATGGATTACCGGTAATCCACATAGATCAAACTTTGTTTACGTTCATTAATCCGTACCGGGGAATCTGCCGAGGTCCACCTCTCATTCATGACCTTCAGTCCGTGACAGACCAATAGGTAAATGGAGAACGCCATTTTGGTTCGATTTCCATGAGTTCGGCGGTACGATAGAATCAATTCGAAATCCATTTTGCCTTATAATCGATTGCCATCGAACTCGGCGGTAGGCCCCCAGGGATCCTAAAAGGCTTTCTTTCTGAAAACCTTTACAGACGTTTAATTTTGTATCTATATATTGTAAAGCTATCCATTTATTTATATATATGTATCAACATTTTAAATTAATCTTACTTCTTTTTATAAGTTGTTAACTCCCACTCACAAAATAACCATGGTGGTTTAAATGAGTGGCTTATAACATAAATTATAATGTTAATATATTTTGTACAATAAATAAAAAATAAAAAAAAACAGATAAAAAACAGAGAAGAGATATTCAACCGGATACTAGGCAGCAGCGTCTTTTGCGGGTTGTTCGAAAGAGTTACCGCGGCCTTGGTGTTACAGGCTCAAGAAGGAACATGGATGGTTTTTAGTCAGTAGAAGTCTGACACACCCTCCCGCTCCACCCACAGTGGGAGAAGGTCATTTGATGATTTTCCATCCCAAAAAAAAAGGCAGCAGCGTCTACTCGCGTACCTACTGGCTTGAACTGTGATCACCAACCCGCCTGCCCTGCGTACTTATTACGGTCTGAATGTAAAGACAATTATTAGGGAAGTTTTTGCTCAGCAGTAGATTTCATATGGCAAAAATGATGTGGATTTACTTACTTATTCACTCGTAGTTCTGCTTTGCTAGATAGTTGGAAATGATCACAGAAGTAATGCAGAGTTTACAGAGGTTCTTTGGAAGCAGTCACCCATCTAATGAATGAATCTCTGTAAATGTCTGGCATTCAAATTCTTTATAACCTAAATGATATCAGAGATATTTTAAAAGTCCTTTTTGACAGTGCTTTGCGATCTTCACTCCAAGACATCAGAAAACATAAATTGTAATTATTTGAACGCTATGGATGCAAAAAAATTATATGCTAAATTGTTGCTAGCCAGTAAAGGTCCTGTCGAGAAATATATCATTTGTCTAGTCGCTTTTCGCTGGTCATCTTCTGCTGATGGGTCAGCATTCTCGTCCTCGTCTGAAGGTTGGGAATCCCCTTGGGAAAGTTACTTACTGCGCATCTGTTCCGCCACCACGTCGTTCCAGCACTCCGGTCCATTTCCAATCACCATCATCATCATCATCTCAGCCATCTGACGTCCACTGCTGAACATAGGCCTCCCCAATAGATTTCCACATAGAGCGATCCTGAATCGCCTGCATCCATCGGCTTCCCGCCGCCTTGACCAGATCATCGGTCCATCGCGTGGAAGGCCGTCCTCTACTACGTTTGCCGGTTCGCGGTCGCCATTGCATTACCTTGACGCCCCATCGGTCGTCGGTTCTTCGAGCTATGTGCCCCGCCCACTGCCACTTCAGCCTGCAAACTCGCCTCGCTATGTCGGTCACTTCAGTCCTCCTACGGATTTCCTCATTTCTGTTTTGTTTTCGTAGGGACACTCCGAGCACTCTGAGCGACTTTGAGCTTTTTAATGAGGCCCATAGTCAGGCACCAAGTCTCAGTACCATACGTCATCACTGGCAACACACACACTGGTTAAAGACTTTCGTCTTAAGACATTTCCAATCACATTCATCATATTCTAGCATTATCCCGGTTGCCCCAGACTTAAGCCCAGGGCCCAGGGTCTGCTCGCTGGTCTAACCAGATTTGGCTAAACTTCAGTTATTACATGGAGCGACTGCCGTTTGACCTCCTTTACTCAAAAGGAAACATCATTCTTTGGTTAAACCAGTTGTCGGAATAATAGAAGGCACTGACTTCCTAATAACGACTGCCATAGATGTTCATATTAGCCGGGAACAACAGGTTAACGTGCTTTACGAGGCACGAAGCAAGCGATAATAAACCCTGACTTGACCGTCAGTCGGATATTTTAAAAAAAAACTTATCACTCCAAAACTATGTATGTCTTATAATTATCAATATGATAACAGGCTTTGTCATAATAATATATTTTATTATTTTTGTGCATTAATGATATGGCATATAATTTCATCAAGATATTAGATCAAAATAAAAAAAAAGTATAAATATACTTGAATGTCTTTAAGATCAACAATATCATCATTATATCTGACTCTGATCCTACGGTCGTGGGTTCTTTTCCCAACAATGACAAATATTTGTTTGCGTATTTGTCTCGGGCAGTTAAAGCGAAGTGGTTGTAGCTCTGCGGTGCTCGGTGGTCGGAAACGATCACCGAAGTACAGCAGAGTTTACAGAGGTCAGTCCTTGGATGAATGACCGTTTGTGTGGCATTTGATATCGAGCGCTTCCGTGGAAGGCACGTTAAGCCGTTGGTCCCGATTATCACTAAATGTGGTAGTCGTTAAGCCATGTCAGAGGCCTAATGGGCGGCTTGATAAATTCTAACAGCAGGACGCCATACACCTGCCTCCGCCAATCCGCACTGGGTCCGCGTGGTGGAGTATGACCCAATACCCTCTCACCTTGGTATGTGAGAGGAGGCTCGTGCTCAGTAGTGGGACGTTTATGGGCTGAGATGATGATGATGATGATGTACCAAAAAAAGTATTTACAATAATCAATTTACACGCATTAATTAAACGTGCAGCTCTCTATCTCGCCTAAAAGCTCTGCGGGAACAGCAGTGCTGCTGTAGATTGACGCTGCAGCAGTCTTAACTGAGTTAGTTACTTAATTGAGTGCAGACAACTAATTTAAATTTTATTGGACAAAAAATTTATGGCAAAAGGTGAACTTATTGCATATTTAACGTGTCTTCAAAATTAATAAATTGCCAACCTAACCTAACCTTTTTGTACATCAAAAATACTGATTGAGCACCTAATCACCTCATTAGATGCTCACTCAGTATTTTTGATGATCAAAAAAGCTTTTTTAGAGGTTTAGTTTATTATATTCCAAAAGAATTATCTACTAGGTAAACTTTGGGTTAGCAGAAGTCAATTTAAGGCATTATGAGGCAGTATGAAGCAGTACGAACAAGAAAACATATAAACTAACATAGAACTAAATATGTATTGCTAATAAACTATTAACAGTAATTATGTTTTATTACTGTATTTTACTGGTATACTTTTTGTATTGTGTATTGTGAAAAAACACATTCTTTCTTTCTTTCTTTCTTTTAATAATAAAATATATTACCACTGTTAGTATTCCGGGGGAAAGGAACAACAATAGTGAGCGACGCAACAGTCTTACAAAGGATGAACAAGTAAACAAAATATTTACACAACTAAAGACATCAACAAATACGAGTATGTGCAGTGATAATATTAATATGAGACAGTTTAATACAATGACTGAGATATGTACGACTAAAGAACTAATTTTCTGGTAGACAATACAAAAAATGAAAATAATTTAGCTGTGTACTTTCATTTTATTGAAAACTATAAATTTAATGTACAAAAAAAAACTGCTACTATAATTAAAATTTGTATCAAGTATGTAATTTTTGGCTATTTCAATAACGGTAATGGAGATAAATATATGTTGCTGTACGAGTTCACAGAGAAAAAAACACAATTAATACGATAAAATAACATAATACTGCCCTCTGTTGAACATTTCCGGAACTGCAGCTTTGATAAAGCTTGCCCACTTTACATAGAGCCGTTTATCAAGTGTCTGATAACACGACAGATGTCGCTACGGTAATATTTTAATGACTATGAAATACTTTATTTATAAGAAACTCTATTTCTTTACTCATTGATTTAATTATAACTTATTTTCATAGTTTTAATTAGCTACGTTAAATAATTTAATTATACTACTATATTGTTATTATGTAAAAGAGCTTTTCGTTTAATTTTAATATTATCACTAAAGCTTACTTGTTTTTTTTATTGATTATTCTCAAATCAAGTTCTTTTTTGAAGCCGTCCTAAGTAATATAATAATACTAAGTAGCACAAAAGCTCAATTTATTTCTTTTTTTTTTAATTTTAGGTAGTTAAGTAGGATTGTTCTATATTGGTGTGGTTGCGTTTGTATTATTGTACTGTATAAGTACATACAAAGAGGAAAAGGACCTAAAGACAAAGACGAAGACTTTTTATTTCACATGAAATATGGTACATGAGTGGTCTTAAAATTTAATACAGTCCGCATATTTCACCAGTAACTGGTATGCAAAAATATAATTAGGGGATTTAAAAAAACAAACAAAAATTTATTGATCAAAATATTCACTCAGTGAATAAAAACAATTATCAACAAGCCATTTTTTTAAATGAACTTTAAATTTATATGTAAATATGTGTTATTTTGCATTGTTTGAAAGTCCTCCTCTTAGATTTGATGGACTATAGCTGAACACTAGCGCAGTGGATCTACACTGTGTATACTTAGCTGGCTAAGCTTTATACCCTCTTCGGCATCACATTATAGGTCACATACTGACTCTAGTTTTTTTTAAATATTTTTCAGCATACAAATGTTTGATTTTTTTTCTTTTTTTTTGTCTGATGTAATGTATATTATGTTGTGTTGCCAAATAAATGCCTTCATATAAAATATCACTAAAACTATCACCCATCCAAGGACTGATATCTGCGAACACTTTACTTCTGAAATCGTTCCTAACCACGTCACAATAACTTTAAGATTTTTTACAAGTACTTAATATTATACTTCCTTTAAGTCATCAATATATAACGATTTAAAGTGACTCTTTATTCGTAGTAGATATAAGAGATAAGAATATAGCTACTTGAAACTGTAGAAGGAAGAGGAAACTCATTGATATAAGTGCCAACATACTGCCTTCACTACAAAGAGTTATACACTAATCATGATAAAATTAAAGAGGAAAGATTTTATAGATAGATATACGCTACAGGTTACAAATAAAATAATCAAAATTGCCAATCTAGGCGGTCTTATCGCTTTTATTTTTAATTACGTCAGTAACAAAATGCATTTACGCACTGCCTCCCGGCCAAAGGGGACCGAGAGGAGAGTGTGGGGATCACTGCCAGCAGTCCTACCCACTACAAATTGTTCAGCCAGTAACGTGTCATAATCATCATCTCAGCCCATAAACGTCCCACTACTGAGCACGAGCCTCACTCACATACCAAGGTGCGAGGGTATTGGGTCATACTCCACCACGCAGACCCAGTGCGGATTGGCAGAGGCAGGTGTATGGCATCCTAGAAGAATTATCAAGCCGCCCATTAGGCCTCTAACATGGCTTAACGACTACCACATTTAGTGATAACCGGGACCAACGGCTTCCGAAGCACGGAAGCGCTCGATATCAAATGCCACACAAACGGTCACCCATCCAAGGACTAACCTCTGTAAACTCTGCTGTAATTGGGTGATCGATTCCGACCACCGAGCACCGCAAAGCTGCGAGCGCTTCCTCTTTCGCTTCCTCCAGTAACGTGTACCCATCCTTATTATGTTATGCAATAATTTGCAGTACGCAAATAGCTACTGATTACCTTTATATTGGTTTTTTGTTTTATGGCACAATATTTTTTAGAATTCTTGTTTGATTACGGAATATTTTACCCAAATGGGTTTTGAATGTTCTTTCATAACTACTTAAGCCGTAAGATACAATAGATTCATTAAGTGATTTATAAGAGTAGCCTAGCATGATAAGCTGTTTTATTATTTATGAGTGTAAATTTCCCTAAAAGCGCTTTCAGTTTATCACAAACTATGTCTCCATGTTCTTTCTAATTGAATCCACTGTCGTTTGTCAGGCCCACATACACGTGACTATCAACCATTTCTATAGCAGGGCATGCATATAGGCAGATTCTAGAGATGTTGT
Organism: Musotima nitidalis; assembly: GCA_949126915.1. Classification (NCBI taxonomy): domain Eukaryota; kingdom Metazoa; phylum Arthropoda; class Insecta; order Lepidoptera; family Crambidae; genus Musotima; species Musotima nitidalis. The sequence goes on along the minus strand of OX421437.1, from coordinate 13,854,998 downwards.
GCAAGCATTCGTGGTTATGTGCTACAAGAATATCTGACCGCGTTTAGTTTTACTTGCATTTATCACCTTTCCAACAGCGTGGGACCAACGACATACAATGTCAAAATCTTTTTTGCTTTTCCTATTGCGGTTTCGAAGTCTCGATCTGGAGCTGGAATACAAGTATCATCAATATACATAAACAATTCACATTCAATTATCATTTTGCTCAGATTGTCAATGTAAGTGTAAGGGTCCTAAAACTTAACCCTGAGCGGTCCCTATAGAGACACAAGTACGCTTACTATAATTATCTCCCACTCCTACACGACAAGTCCTATTATTAAGACAGCTTTTACACCGCCGCAGCAAAGGCCCACCAATACCATGTTGTTCGAGGCTACATAGTAACACAGCATGCTTCAATGTGTCAAACGCTTTGCTAAAATCAACAATCATTCAGATGTTGAGTAAACGTGCTCAACAGTTGGGTAGTGCTCTTAACTCGAATTGATGATTTGGAGTAATTACACCATTTTTATGGTAAAAAGTATGAATCTGGTTCGCTAGAATGTCGTAACAAAAAAATAAGTAGTGATATAATTTTATCCGCTAAAAACCTATTTAATATCTCATAATACAAGTTATCATTCAAAACTCTTTTTTAAAGTTTTAATTGAAAAAATAATAAAATATGTAAGTATGTGAGTGATATTGTATTCCATATAATAGGTTGGGGAAAAAGTCTTTTCGTATTTTTATATGAAAAGTCAAGACATTTTTTTCAAAGTTTATTTACATTTATTTACAATATATATGTACCGTTTTGTTGAATAACTTTCTGCCATTTTGTGGGCAGAGACATTATCCCGTTACTGTAGAAACTTTGGGACTTCTGATCAAAAAAACGGGACAAATAGTTTTGGCAGTCCTCTCTTGAGGTCAACCTTACAGAACCTAAAGAATTCTGCAGAGACCGAAACAGGTGAAAATCTGAAGGCGCAAGGTCAGGGCTATATGGTGGATGTACTAGGACCTCCCAGTCGAACTCTCTTAATTTTTGCTGAGTGGCTAAAGATGTGTGTGGTCTAGCGTTATCGTGATGAAAGACCACACCCTTCCTGTTGATCAATTCCGGCCGTTTTCTCTCGACTGCTTCCTTTAATCTCATCAGTTGCTGGCAGTAAAGATCAGAATCGATGGTTTTGCCGGGCGGTAAAAGCTCATAATAAACAATGCCCTTCCAATCCCACCATACACACAGCATCACCTTATTTCGTGTTAGGCCAGGTTTGGCCACAGTCTGTGAAGCCTGGCCAACTTTCGACCACGACCTTTTTCGCACGTTCTTGTCGTACGTGATCCACTTTTCATCGCCAGTTATCAATCTCTTCAAAAACGGCTCGGTTTCATTACGTCTCAATAATGAATCGCAAATGAGTACACGGTTCATTAAGTTTCTTTGAGTGAGCTCGTGTGGCACCCAAATATCGAGCTTTTTTATATAACCAGCTTTCTTCAAATGGGTCAAAACTGTTTTGTGGTCAATTCCCAGTTCTTCAGCTACATCGTAACTACTAATATGCCGATATTGCTCCACTCTTTCAAAAATGGCGTCCATTTTATTCGTAACAGGGCGACCAGAGCGAGGTGCATCTTTCCACATCAAAATTTCCGGACTGAAAACGTTTGAACCAAATTTGTGCTACTCTTTCTGACACTGCATCAGGTCCATAAACATCACAAATTTTTTTCACTGCTTGAGTTGCATCGAATGTATCGAATTTCTTCATTAGATTCACTCATTTTTACGGAGAGAAAAACAAATGAAAAATAGCGGGAAACAACTTTTTTTTATTTTTTTCCTTTCTTTATAATGGAACCTTTTTAATGTTACCAAAACCAGCCAGACACAAATAGTACAGTCAAAAAAATTTTATAATAAGTTTATACCTACGTTATGCGAAAAGACTTTTTCTCCGACCTAATATTAAGATAAATATAAAACATTTGTCAGTCAAAATATGTATGTTCACGACCAAAGGTTACGATTGAAATTCCTTTGTAGTGAGATTTGACACAATGAGGGACTCGGGTCAGAAGTCAATTGAATAATTTGTATCCTGTTGTCAAACCGTCGAGCATATGCAATAGAGTTGCAATAGGTATACTTTGGATGAATCTAACCACAAAATTTTTATTTAATTTTTTAATTTTAGTCTGGTCTATGGCTGAAAATCAGTGTTTGCTCGTTAGAGTTAAATTTCACTGAGCCATAACCATTTTGCACGGCTGCAGCGCACTTCCCTATACTCTGTAGTCAGTAAGGCGATTTTCACACTGCCCCGCATCATGCTGCATATTGCGTGTCGACGCACCTACGCGCGTTCCTGCGGGAGTGCAGATCTGCATTATCGTGCGGGTTTTTTGCGCACTCACGCGCGTAGGTGCGTTTTGTAGATTCACGCACGGCGCCGTTCTGTGGTGGTCGTGCAGTACTGAGCATCACGATAGTTTTGATAAAAATGGTTAATGTTGTGAAACTCATTCAGGACGCTGCCATTATATTAACTGTTTGGTTTTTGTACGGTCAAATTAAAAGAAATCGTGCCTATAGAAGATGCTGGGTACAACTTTATTTACAAACAAGATCTTTAATGGGTCATTTGTTCAAAATTATTGGGATCTTAGAAAATATGAAGAGAAATTCTTCAACTACACGAACTACACTTCTTCATATTCCAGATAGCTGGGTGGTTTTCGATTTCGAATATAAATTGATCGATATCGAGATCCATTTTCAAACACACACATCACGCCCATTCAAAATCACGCGCGGCACTGCGGGATTCGGTGTGCCATACCTTGCGTCTCGCCCCGCAACTACGCGCGGGGGTGCATGTTTCTCAGCGCGTATGCGCGTGATCCGCATGAACGCGCGTGGATGCATTTTCTGTGTGTTAGACTGTGCGTGTTTTCCATACAAACGGAGATACTTACAAGCAACGGAAGAACACGCATCCACGCGCAACGCTGCATCATGCGGGGCAGTGTGAGAATCGCCTAAGATTATTAAAAAATTTTGTGTTTCCGGTGTAATTTTATTGTATTGTATTCGTGTGTTGTATGCGTGTGCAAATAAATTGATTATCTATCAATATGTGACAACCAATATGGCGTGAAGGTGTGATCTAAAATTAAGCCAAATCTGGTTAGACCAGTGAGCAAACTCTGGTTCCAAAGCGTAAGTCTAGGACACAACCGGAATAATAATAATATTCATTAATTCAAGTAAGTTCTGACTCATCATACAATTATACCTAGGCCTCATAGGCGAGGAACAGGCGTGACTGTATGTTTACAATAAAATTACTGTCGTATTTTTGTCCATTGTTCTGCTAAATTTAAAACTTGTATTCCTGCTATAAGAAAACAAATATTTTATAATAATAATATAAAGTCTGCTTTATTACCAAGGACGTAGGCCTCCTCCATAAGATCCTTCCAATATAGACATTTATCAGGTCGTCCGTCCGTCTTGCAGGTGGACTTCTCAGTACTCACGCTACGTTTCCTTTCAAAGGGTCTTTATTTCAACACTTTAGCTTGCTAAATGTTTGAACTATATCGCTGACATTAGTTCTTCTACGAATTTCATGAGATCTGAGTCGATTTCGTAGTAAAACCCCCTAGTAACTGGTAACTGTTTTCGTGTATTATTGTCTTTGTCTTTCATGTCTTCTCTATGGTATATTTCGTCCAATGTTATTCAAAACGTTGCATTTGAAAGTCACTTACTCTCATGTAGAGATAACCGCTGTTAAAGGAACTTCTATGCGTTTCCTTACTAACTAATAAATATTTTTAAATTTTTCACACTAGTAAATATATACAGAATACATAAAGAAGTGCTCTTTCTAACCTACATATTTATTTATTTATTACATTTAGGGCTACTAACAAAACATACACCAAAAAATCATAACAAGTACAGTTGGTACTTAAAAGCTAATTGCTGTTTAACCTACAAGTCACCACGGCATGCATTGCCACAATTTTTCTTAAATAATTTAAAGAACAAACGACATAAATATTGATAAATTACGCACATACTCGCCAACACTGTCGTAATTATTTCCTTTCGGGGGCCAGCTGGAAGCCATTTCCTTAACGTGTGACGTGTACCCATTTATTATTTAACTAAGTTTTTCATCATTTATTTATGTGGGATGTTTAGTTTTTTGTGGGACTTAAACCTATCACACTGTGTGGCGAGCTGATATACAAACCTCATCGCTATAAGTCGTCGCTAGTATAGGTAGATACTTATATATAAATAATATTACCATCAACATTACTTTTAAACGAAATGCATTGGCTCGGCAGCATGCTTAGCAAAATATACAATTAATAGCTGTGCCTTTAGTATGTTTATTTATATATTGTATGTATATTATTTCCATGATAAAAAAGAAGATTGAAGAAGATAATTAAAGAAAAACTATGAATAAATAAACAACAAGTAATAGTACATAATTTTATTTGCATTTATATACAATTATTAAATAATATCTAATGAAATATGTATCAATAAGGATAAAGGTTATACATAGCAGTTATAATAAAACTACTGTATTCAAATTTGTTTGGCTCAAATCAGCTCTTATGAAGGTCAAAACTTTAACTAGCGCCTTTTGCTCTGCTCCTAGTTTCTCTGGTGTAGTCGCAACGTGTCTTTCCCTTCCATCCATCTCGGTTCATCATCACCTCATCCACTCTCTTTTCGATTACATCATTCTTCACATCATTTCTTTTTTGGTTTTCCTTTTCCCCACCACCCTAACGTTCATATTCATACTCTTCTCGTCAAATGCCCATCGTGTCTTCTCATTATATTACATATTTTTTAGTAAACTGTAACGTTGCAACTAAACTGAATTAGCGCTCCTTACGTTGCGTTTTCCATGTATATCGACACACGACATACGATATAAATGTATAATTTGGTGAGAATGTATGATGTTATGGTTGTGTATGCTGTGTGGTACCGAACGTAGCGTAGAATAGTGCTACCCCCTTTCATTTCACGGGAGTCGTAAGAGTCGACGAAGAGAAATCCTACCGGATGATGGGCAGCAGCGTCATCGTACGTGCTGTCTTGAACTGCGATCACCAACCCGCCTGCCCAGCGTCCTGATTATGGGCAAATACTTCCATGAGAATTAAATGTATTGGGGAGGCTTATGTTGAGCAGTAGACATTAAAAGGCTGATATGGTTTATGCACGTTTATTATTCTTTCACGCAGAAACTACTGACAGCATTTAAATTACATAATTCTTAACTCAACAAGATTATTTGATGGTTAATGTTGGTTTGATTTTGCTAAAAATACTATACAAAAGAACAGATATCACATATCTCAAACAAGCTTCGCACATTTAGAAACTACTTTAAGTTCGATACAGTGTTTCAATTGGAAAAATAGGAAAAAAATATGAGTTTTATGAAAATTAAGCCCCAAAATAAAATAAACTGTGAACCAATGAGCAAACTTTTTAAGATACGTAATAATATTTTCAAAACTTTTTCCTGAGTCTAAAAATTTATAATGTACATGGATCTATGGTGCTGATCAGCAGACGAGGTTTTGGCAAATATAAATGTTCCTGGTAAGCTACAATAGACTTACCAGCTATTACGTGGGACCAGTAATTAATGGAATAGGCAGCCCAGCAGTGAGACTTCAAATGATGATAAATATTTATCTGAATTGGCAATTTTACATTGAGCACATATACAAGTTGTTAATTTTATCGTTATCTATGAAAAAAAAAAAAACGGATAATCTAATCAATGTCAGGTCGATAAACGCTTTTAGTTCGTTTATTGTGTTTAGTGTATTGCAATTATTCAAATCATATGAATTAATAGAAGGTTGTAGTCAAAAAAATATAATGCATATACTATCAGTAGGTCTAGTAGCGTTAGTTGCTACTGCTTTCGTAGTAGCATTGTTTTTTGGTTGTATTTGGCTTTGTGTGTGTGCGTCGTTATTGTGTAAGTACCTAGTCATAATGTATAATATAGCCCATGAAAGTACTGAGCACGAGTCTCGTGTCAAGAACCAAGGTATATTGAGTCACACTGCACCACATGGACCCTGTGCTTGGTAACTCTATTGCGAACCAGTCTGGTTCTGCGTGGTCGAGTAAGGCTCAGCGCCGACAGAGAGGAGCGCAGCGGAGAGGATTTTTATAACTTACTCGAAAATCGACTTTAAAATTACAAGGGGGCTCCTGCGTATCTTCGAGGACGCGCCACCATTTTTTGTCAGGTTCAAGCATGTATGTACCTTATTCTGTGCCTAAGCACAGTAGCCTAAGACTTGTATTCCTCTAACCTGGTTTGTGTCACCGCATATTGAGCATGTACCTTGTAACATTAGAAGATTCGTATGTTTATTATTTCCTGTGTCTCGTTGATTAAAGTGAGGTTTTTCTAAAATATTACATTGTCATCATGGGACTCTTCAACTTCAACATGGGACTATGTAACGGTTTTCAAAAGCTCAGGAACTGACTTGCGATGTTCTTGGTTTGTAAGCGCCAATAGGCTGCGGCGACCAATTTATTTCTGACGGCTACACTTGAGTGTCAACATAATATTACCCCCCCTTTTTACAGATACACACATACATAATATCACGCCTGTTTCCCCGAAGGGGTAGGCAGAGGCATTTTATACGCTCACATTTCGCCTGTTATATAGTTGGTCCCACATAATAGGTGGCGACCCTATTGCCGCTTACCGGACACTTTTATGTTGGCTGGAGCTCCTTTGATCTTGGTAGGAATCTTATAACTGCACAATCTAATAAAATAATATTTTTAACTGATAAATGTGAGTGCCGCTGATAGTTTTATCGGAAAATTATAAACCATTTACAAGCTTAATGATATATAATCACGGAATTATCAAACACACATAATAAATAACCGAAACTTGTTTAACTAGGATAAATATTGCGTACTTAGGACCCGAAATGTGTTTATTTTTCTTTGTTATCTAAAACACTTATAACTTCATTAACTGATCTACAATTGAGGATGACTGTTATGGTATGAACGTGCGAGTTCTATTCCCACTCGATAAATATTTGTGTGGAAAATTAACATGAGCTGGATGTTATCCATATTAAAAGTATTTTTCATTGTTGTATTTGTCTCAAACTTTACAGGCGGTTTGAGATTGATCGATGTGGAAAACAATTGGGAAGGCCTATTTTGAGCAGTTGGCTGAGATGATGATGATGATTTCATTAAACATTTCTTTTTTTTTATGTGACCCGTCATAATGGCTATATCCTGCCTGTTGGTAAGCAGTTGATGCAGTCCAATAAAAAAATGAAAAAGCTTCATAACGTGAAATAAGCACGGTATAAAGTGCATCCACTCATGACGGCCTGCCAAAATGCCGTTTCACGCCCCGCTTAAAAGACCTGGAATCATAGGAAACACAAACATTTTTTATATTTATACTCAAACTGAAAGAGCAAATACTAGAAGGTCTATTCGTCATGTACCTCTTTGACCACGAGGCCTACGAGTAGGTGCGGCATGGACTGAATCGACTTTTTACATTCAGGTGTGATCAATAGACGTGATTATTATGACGAGATACATTCTCGCATCATGAATATGTTATTATTTTCTGTCTCCCGACTTACGGAACAAATTACTTATTTTAATTTTCTTGACAGTTCACGCATATTTTTCGTCCGTACCTATTACTTTTTAAATATTTTCAAAACAAACCAATCAAATGTCATATTTTTATACACGTATGTAAATATTTATTTATTTTAATAATAATCACGAATATTGGTCCTACTCCTGTGTCGGAATTCAAGCTACGAAATATCATAGTTCACAAGAGAAAATCGACACGCTAAAGAGTAGTGGCAAGGCGCATATTTCGCCAATTAGAACCCACGGTGTTAGTGCCCTCCTGTCCTCCCCACTGCCTCACTTGTAGTCGCGATTTGTTCTTAAACGCACACGTTACTTTAATTAAGAATAGGATAGCTAAAAAAAAATCCTAATAAATTATTTGTAAGTCTGTACGAAAAAAAAAATTGTGTGAATATTTAAGTGCTGTGAGAGAGAAATGTGTAAAATGTTCTAAATTAACTGTAAATAATCGCATTCATATCAAAACATCAACAGAATTATGAGGTATGAAACTAGAACCGTGCAAATAAACCGTGGAAACACTTATAAGTATTTGTAATATTTACGAGTATATAATATTGAGATATATACAGTTTCAGTATCGTTTATGTGTCGCTCAAAGATCTGGAGTAATAAATTAACTTGTTAAAATTAAACCCAAAGACTAAATATGTAAAATAAAATAAAAATTTCGAGTACTCAAGTAAATCATTGCAAAGCATTCTTAAATATATTTTAAATGCAACACATAAATGATGACTCAATTTATTGTGTATAAAAGGTAAATAAAAGTGCCCTAACATACAAATAAATTGTTTGTACATAATTCAATTTGTAGATATTTAGACTGTACCATTTAAAATCTATACGACTAATTTGTCATTGCTCCCGAACATTTTTCACTAACGATTAAGACTGGAGTAGTAGAAGTGTGCTTAGTAGTTATTATTCAAAAACGACTAATAAAAAAATTAAGAAAAACAATTATTATGAAATTAACTACTAAAAAAAAGTTTTAGTAATTATTAAGTAATAAATAAAAACCAAGTCGTCAACCAAGAAGTACTAATAAAAAGTGTATAAATTGGTAATTATTAATAAATTAGACCAACGCGACCCGACACGATCAATCGTCTTACTATGCAGATAAGATTACGACGATACTATAAGCGCGATCGACGCGACATCGATTCAGTTCGGTAATCGCCGCACGATGAATATGGTGGCCTCGATTCTCTCGGGGGTGATACTGTTCATGTGCCTCTTTCTGTTTTGGATGTGGTTCTGTTTTGGAAATTGTCATAAGAGAAGTAAGTTGTTTATCGTTTTTATTTAAGGTTATTTATAAAAATATCTAAAATAAATTTTATTTGGCAAGAAATAGAAAATGTTAATTTAAAAAAAAAACTTTAAGTGTTTCTGTTTTGGGAACTGCTATAAGCATTAAGTTATTGTTAATATTTATTTAAAGGTTATTTTTATAAACACTATAATAGACATATTACCTACATTGAAGGTTATTTACTTATTTATTGATCTGTTTATGCTCAATTTTTTTAATTAAACCTAATTTCTTTCAAAATTGTAATCTGTTTCTCTTTATTTCGGATGTGGTTCTGTTTAGGGAATTGCCATGACAGTAGTAAGTTATATTTATTATTAGAAACACATACATACGTAATATCACGCCTGTTTCCCCGAAGGGGTAGGCAGAGGCATATTATACGCCCACACTTCGCCAATTATATTTATAGTCCCGCGTAATAGGTGGCGAGCCTATTGCCGCATGTGTTCCTTTCACAGAGCGGTGGCTTGGAACACAGTAATCATAATCATAGTTCTTTATTGTTTCATTTGCTGAATAATTAGGTTATAAAAATAATATTTTATCCTCAATTCAATGTTTATTGCACTCCATAATGTTTTACATAAGGTCTTACATCTACACAAGTTACAATTATGTACCCTGTTGGGCACGGCAAACTTAGGACAGGGGAAGCATACTAGGTCCTTTTTTACAATTGTACATAAAGATAAAATAGTTCACAACATCAATGTCCTAAATCAAAATATAACCAAATGAACCCTGCAAGGGTATCATAATATAAAATAGGAACACTTAAACACATTTTTGTCTTATATTATAAATAGAAATTACATACATTAGAAAGTAAACAACCATAAAAATCAATCAACTATACATAGTAGTTTCTTTTGACAAAAATAGACATCTATATAAATGTTTATCAACACAAACAATACCCTAACTATCCAAAGACTGTCCTCTGTGAACTCTGCTTATCTAGATTGACGGAATTTGTTTATCTTTAAAATGATCATTTGCATTTTATCAAATAAATACAAGCGGTAAAACACATAGGGAGGCAAAATCTCTTCTCAGACTTTTTGTTTACTAAAATATTTACCGACTACACAAATAAAAATATATTTTTCTTTTGTTCTTTCCTAATGTAAGACATCTTGTCTGTTGACGAGGAGGGTCATTCCCCTGACTCAATCTGAGATGTGGATATATTCCCAGCATCACACCTGAGTCACACAACTCACACATGACCGACAAATAAATTGAAACACAGACTTGTATATGTGCATTCATATTACTATATATATTTTTTTACAATTTTTAACTTATTAATTCAAACCACAATGTAAAGTCGAAAAAGACTGAATCACCCACCTTGGGGACTACCAGTAAATCAATTTTGTACAAACTTTTGGCAATAACTACTTTTTTGAATGCGACTCGTCATAATGACTTCATCCTACTTGATGGTAAGCAGTCGATGCAGTCCAAAAAATTAAGCAGCTTTGTACCGTGTAGTACGCACTAGCGTCCATGACAGCCTGCGAAAAGAAACACATACACCGGCAGACAATTCCAAAGACGAATGGTCTTACACAGGGACGACTTATAAAATTTCTCGGTTCAAGTGCTGATAGTCTGCACTAATACGTGGATGGTTCTAAGACCGGATGATAAGTAGAGATGTGTAAGTACTGCGAGTAATGCAGTACGCGTAATATAGCACGGCCGCGTACTGTTTCAGTACGCATTACCCGGCCAAATTTTGTATGGCACAGGACACTAAACATGGCATGACGCCATAGGCCGCTCGCTCGATGACTGCCGACATGATTCGGGTACTGCTCTGTGACGACAGAGACAGAATATCTGCCTATGACGGTCACGTCGGTACTGCGTTAAACGCTATTTGGTTAACATAAGGCTTAAATTTCTTTGACACTTATCCCGTACGTCGTTAATATCGTAACATTTGCGCGCTTTCTTTCATCTATTTGAATTCATTCATAGTTTTGTTTGAAAACAGTTCCTACATGTCTTTTTGATTTGAAGTTCAATAAATAAATACGTTGTCTTATTATATCGAACTGTCTTTAATGATGAGTAAATTAATAAGTTATTCACGTTTATTTATGGTTTCTTGTATTTTATAAATGGTAATTTTAATAAAGAGTTGTGTGATTTCTCGTAGTGAAAATTTAGGTTTAGGTACCTACTTGTATATTCCATTCAATTTAACGCTGTCAACATTTTTTTACGGTGGAGAAATAATTACTTGGGAAGTGTTTGTGTTTATGTTGAATATTGCAAAAGTAAATAAATTTATTTTGGTAAACTGGTATTTGTTAAGTATGGTAAGTAAGGTATTATCTAATAAGTATGGCGTCTAAACGAAACTCATATTTATAACACAAAAAAATATAATAATCACATGCTGTAAAAAGACAAAAAAAACATAAATAAAAAAAAATATTCGTGTACTTAATTATAAAAACTCTTATTATTGTGTAAATATGTGTAATAAAACTAATAAATAATAAAATAATAATAACGCTATCTATTGCATTACACCCGAACATTCAGTACAATAACACATGACATGACATAAGTAATAGCAGGCTCTGATGACATAACGCGGCATCTATATCAGGTAAGCCATGTTTAGAGTACTGTGTACTGTTCTAATGCCATATTACGCGGTACGAAATGTCATGTCATATGGCAGTACTTCACGGAGTACTGTTTTGCGCATGTCTAATGATAAGACTAAACCTCAATTCATCATTTTTTTGAACTAAGAATACCTTTTAAACAAGCAACCCATTTTTAATTTTGCTCCCTATTAAGTATTTAATTTATAATTTACCTTTGTATTTAATTTATAAATATTTGTTTTGTATGTAAACAAATCAAGTAAAATCTTTAGAATAGGAACTCTATGATATGGTATCGATATGGTATACTACTTTACAGTAACAAAATTGTGGTTTGCAGCACTTTTCATTCATTCTTGTAATATTAATGTTATTTTTACTAAAATTACTTACTAATTAATTACTATTTATCCTGTGGCTTGAGTATGTCACGCTCGCTTATAATATTTTTCTACGGTGGTGGAGTCAAGCGTCGGTTCATTGCGTTCCTTAAAATATGGTTGAGCGAAACGCGTCTCCTCATGTCTGCTGTGTTTGTCCGTAATTATGTTAAGCAAGCAAGCAATTATTTATTGCAAGAGAGAGTTTTGTCTTCTGTTCTTTTGGATCTTGTGACTGCAGAACAAAATTGATTTCATTTTAAGTATTTTTATTGTAACTGGCGGGAGAAAAACCAAACTTGACGATATTCTTACCCTCTCTTTTACGATCAAGCTCCCGTCCGCAGTGAATGGGCGCGTTAGTTTATAAGTATGACATTCAGTAGAGCTCTATTGAGCCAAACTTGAAGAAATTACTTTTGAATTCTATGCTAGCGCCTTCAGTTTGTCCGCCTTGTCTTCAAGGTCAAAAGTAAGAAAACCAATTAATTAATTAACAATTATGTGATAAAAAACAGATTAAAAAGCTATTAATTAATGTTACAATTTACACAGAAGAATAGTAAAATATCTAACACATTTAATCGTTTTTAAGAAATTCATTCTAAATGTCTATAGCACTAGCTAGAAGTTATTTCATAAAAGGCATATTAACTTATTTCTAAATGCCATATTAACTTATTTCTAATTGCCATATTAACTTATTTCTAATTGCCATATTAACTTATTTCTAATTGCCATATTAACTTATTTCTAATTGCCATATTAACTTATTTCTAATTGCCATATCGATATAATCTTAGTATCCATTTAACAATATAATTAAAATTATGACATAACTAAATACTTTAAATATAACAAGTTTTACGAATTTAAATTCGTGGCGCGAATATCCGCTGTTCGCTCCTAAGGTTGTGGGTTCGATTCCCGCGCAGGACAAATCTTTGTGATAAACATGAATATTTGTTATTAAGTATGTATATTAAGTATGTATTTACTAAAAAAAAAGAAGGATTTATGTATGTTTATCCGTTATTTAGTATCCATAACACAAGTACTTACTAATACTTACCTTGTAACTAAACAATAGGTGCAATTGTAAAAAAATATTTTGTTTATTATAAAGAGGAACGTTTCGTATTTTTTGATAGTTTTCATTAATAAACTAAAGAACTACTGGACCCATTTAAATAATTATTCAAACCCTTAAAATAAACTGTGTAACTCCAAAAAATATCAAATTTTACTTTTGACCATTTTGTAAAAAATCTTGTGTCTCTAAAACATCTTGTCTCCCATAAAAATAATATTTAATGAGTTATAAACGAATTAAAAAATAAACAGTATTTACTTCCTCCTATAAAGTTTGCTTAAAAGGACGTAATCAGATTGAAAATAAGGCTGACAATAAGCTATATTTATTTCTAGAAAAAAATTGCGATTGTTACTTAAACTCAAAAATAATAATTATTATTTATTTATTTAATCAGAACGGAATACACCAAATACACTAATTATCAAAAACAGTAAAAGTTAAATAAACTATTAAAATCTCACACATAAAAACTTATTTTATCCCATTCTCTCACAATACCTCAGACACACTGACAAAATCTCAGGCCATCCATCCGCAATCAAATCACAGTCGGGTGCTGCATCCAGGATGGCATTAAGTGCGTTGAGTGTCCGCGGAATGGGTGATTTTGAGCGGGCTACGGTTCGGCAGGTTGGCACAGCGTTCGTTTATGTTTCCTGCTCCTATAATAATTATCGGGTGCATAAAGTCGACACAGCTCACCATGAAGATCAGGAGAGTCTATTCTACCATGTAAAATTTTAATTATAGTGATGATTTGATCACAGGCTCTTCTCACCTCATAATAATAATAATGATCATAATCATAAATCTTTATTGCATCAAGTAAACAAGTAAGTAATACAATGAATACTGATACCCAGAGGCACTGCAAATTGAGAGGGAACTTAAACATAGTATAAATATTATTATTATATATAACATTAACTTATAATTTATATAATAAATAACTATAGGCTTTTAATAGAGTTTGTCGTCAAAATATTCGTGAAGTGTGTAATAACATTTCGCAATCAGTAAGTCTTTTCATTGTTTAGTATAAATGGTTTTATGTTATCTTAATTTTTTAGGGACTCAGGTAAGTGATTGTAAATTTTTATGGACATTTGTAGAGGGCCGGTTGATACAAGTTTTAAACAAGATGAAGGAGCTATTAATTGTTTTCTACGTTTGGGACTTACTGTGTATTTTGACGGTACTTCTTCACGTTTAGTATAAAAATTTGGATATTTCTTGACAAATTTGCAGATTTCGAATAAATAAAAGCATGGGAATGATAGAATTTTGTGGCGTATGAAATGGGGTTTACAAGTATCGGTTTGTCGGATATTGACTAAAATTCGCAACAGTTTCTTCTGCGCAGTGAATATAGATGGCGCATCTATGCTGCCGCCCCAGAGGATGTCACCATTGTTGAGCCATGCGTGCGCATATGCATAATAAGTACTGAGAGCAGTTTTCAAATCTGTAGTTTTTCTTATTTCACGGAGTGCGTATGCAAACTCCTATAATGTAACCCATGGTGTTTAATCACTTGGTACATAGTATAAAACAATGTCGCTTACCTCTGTATGCTTTGCATGCTTATTACTTTAAAAATACGCAACGGATTTTGATGAAGTTTTTTTTAACAGATAGAGTGTTATAAGAGAAAGATTTATATATAGGTGACGCGGCGAAGTCGCGAGCAGTATGCTAGTATGTCATAAATAGCTATCGAAACGAGACAAGACCGGGCCGGTAGTCGTTTAAATATCAGTGACGATCGCTCGATACAGTTAGATAGAACTAATTAATCTGTTATCAATCGATACCGCTTATCGCAGACTTCGATTAGTATATCCACAGCTCTGTTACTGGAAAGTGCTAAAATGAGTACCAACATTGGTGGAGTTCTAATATTTATGGTTATAAACATATTTCTGTTTTGGCTTTTATATGGATTGATGATAAAGATATTTGGTAAGTCATTTTTTGTATAATGCATATATACATACAATTCACGCCTGTTTTCCCAAAGGGGTAGGCAGAAGAATTTTATACGCCCACACTTCGCCAATTATATAGTTGGGCCCACGTATCTAGGCGAGCCTATTTACGCTTACCGGGCACTGTTATGTTCGCCAGAGCCTCGTCCGTTGATCAGCAGGTGCATCACTTGCAGGTGAGGTTGGCTTGGGCTCCTTAGGTATTGGTAGGATCCCTAAACACCATTTTTTCCCTAAACATCATTTATAATTCTGCTTAAATTCTTAAATGGAACTAGCGCCATCTATCGACAGATATCTAGTGTTATCTCTTATGAAGAACAATGAAAATCTTATAGGTTTATATTGTTAGGACAATAATGTTTGAATTTAGTCCGGATTATTGAGTAGTCGGCAACGATCACCGTAGTTAAGACTTTACATTATTCAGTACAAATTTAATCAAACCGAAATATAATATCCAATTTAA
The DNA here is from genome assembly GCA_949126915.1 of Musotima nitidalis. NCBI lineage: Eukaryota > Metazoa > Arthropoda > Insecta > Lepidoptera > Crambidae > Musotima > Musotima nitidalis. Next base: position 13,839,376 of record OX421437.1, on the reverse strand, counting down.
TAATCAAACTATACTGCGCAGTGACATACAGATACATCTTTACACAAGTCCCAAACAAATATTTATTGTGTGAAAAAGTAACTAAGCAAACTAACATTTTCTCAATGTCTACAATCCACAAATATTGGTAATTCGGACGCAACTCGATACAATGACTTGGTGCCTGGTTGTGGTCTTCATAAGGAAGCGCAAATTTGCTCAGTTTGCAATGGTAAGAGCTATGCTCGGATATGCTACGTGATAGATAAACTTTATATTGCTACGAAAAACACACATGCATTCAAACAACAAAAATAAACAATAAATCATAATCATAATTCTTCATTGTTTCATTTGGTGTACAATTAGGTCTTAAAAATAATATTTTGTCCTTAAATGAACCTGCAAGGGTATCACAATTTAAAATGGGAACACATTTCTTCCTTATAATATATAAAGAAATTAAATACATTATAAATTAAACAACCATAAAAATCAATCAACTATATGTACTTTATGTTTTTACTAATTATATTAAATGTATTTAACTAAAAAAATATAATAACAATAAAAACTAAAAGTAAAGCATTCGCATAGTGTGCATGTGTGTCGCAGCGCTGCAGAATGGCTACGGCTCAGTGGGTTTTTTCTCTCTGAGAGAGCAACAATGATTTTCAGCTTTTGCCAAAACAGTACCACGAGACGCGCCCAAAATACCGTGTATAATTTATAATTTAACGTACATTTTTATAAATAAAGCTATAAATAATATTTAAGAGTAAGTAAATACATTTAAATTAAAACACTATTATGAAAATAACTAAACCATTGCTCTTAGGTCTATAATAAACAAAGTCAAGGCCCGCGGGAAGCCGGTGGATGCAGGCGACTCAGGGTCGCTCAATGTGGAAATCTATTGGGAAGGCCGATGTTTAGCAGTGGTCGTCATATGGCTAAGATAAAAAAAATGTCCCGGAAAATCCGCTCAAATAAGCTAGAATAAAAAGTTTAAAATATTTGTCCTCATCGAATGTACTGTTCATTTTTGAATCTTAGCAAATGGGCCACTAGTATCTGCTTAAAGTAATTAATGAGCTTTAATTAATTTACTTTACCTAATTTAATACTAGTCTCAATTTACCATTAATAAACATAGAACTTTAATCTGGAAATAATGTCTAATTAAAAAAACTATCTCATGCAAATATTTTTTATGGAATTTCACACTAATGTTTTATCATACTGATAAAAGTTTATTTGGGTAACATCGCAATTAATTTTATGATAATATCCACATATTTATGTAATACTTCGGTATTCTGATCTATTATTTTTACCTTAAATTTAAATTTGTTTGTTTAGAGTTAAGAACTAATAGGAACTTACTATGAAAATAATCGTATATTGCACATAAAACATAAACCGATTACGAAAGGTATTTGGAAACTAAAAGTACACCAGCCAACCCTAGATAGCATTTGTGAATGAATTTGTTGGTATGGAATAAAATGTTGGTACAATATACAAAAAAACAATTATACTATTTTTTTACAATGAGGAAACTTCATAATTATAATTAAATGACAGTCTAATATTTAGCATGTCGTGGCAGTGTGTAATTAAGGCATTACTTTGAATGTATCCCTTTAAAGAGTGAGTGAATAGCGATGAGTAATCTTTTGTTGGTTATCCTTAAATAAATAATTTATTGATTCAGGCGTTACTTTGCGGAAATCCATTGTAAGCAAGTGATGGATTAAAAATTCCCGCGCTACTATAATTTCCCGAAAAAATCGAGAAACTAGGAGCCTCAGAACAACGATGTCTTCACGACCAACGCTGAATCCTTTTTTTTTTTATTTACGTCGGTAACAAAATGCATTTACGCACTGTCTCCCGGCCAAAGGGGGACCGAGAGAGGTGTGTGGGACTCACCACCGGCAGACACGACCGCCAGCAGTAATACACACTAAAAATCTTCCGACGACGCCCGCCGCTTGTTGAGAAAGAGGCGGGGCGCCAGTACCTGGGTTGCAGCTCTGACACCCCGCCCGCGGCCAACGTCCCCCGGACCAAAACCGGGAGGACCTCAGAGAGACGCAGTGGACGCGCCCCTCCTACCTCCCTGTGCGACCATAGCGTGTGTGGCCGACTTCTCGGAGGGTCCATGGTTAGACAGCAGGGGCCCCCTGCCCCGCTGCCTAAGATCCTCCCGGCGCTGCTTGACGGGCCCTCCTGGCCCGCCCGCTGCGCCCTCCACAGGTCCCTCTTAGTTTCCCCCCCGGTAGTCAGTACTAAGGGCACCCAGAGTCGCCAATCTCTGGGTGTTACCTTTTCCCTTGCGCCTCCTGCGCCCTACCGGGAGGTACTCAGCCCCCCCCCCCCACCACGACAAGGTGGAGACCAGTCGGGGGGGACCAACGCTGAATCCTATCCTATCTATATATATCTAATCCTATCTTACCTGAAGATGCCCTGTGTAAGGACGAAACACGTGTCGTGTTGAATAGTTTCTCGATTTTTTCGGGAAATTATAGTAGCGCGGGAATTGTTACAAAGATATTTTTAATCCATCACTTGCTTATCCTTAAATAAATACATTTCTTAATAATTAATAAATAGTTCATTTAAATGTGGGATATGGATTACCATAAACATGTGTGGTGTTCTCATCTTTTACATCTTTTATAGGATATTACAATGTGAAAAAAACATTTTAGTAAATGTATAATAATATTATATACATAAAATATTTCAGCCTAGATGATTGTGCTAGCAATACTTGTGTACTAAGTGTACAGAAAACAGTGACTCTATTCTCTCTACAACGCCCGCAAAATAGTATTATATAATATAATAAATATATATAACGAAATATAAATAGTTATATAATAACATAAATAAATATTCTCTTACAATCACACCAATTACTTAGTTCTTAGATAATAATTAAGAACTTGTGTTATGGATACTAAATAACGGATAAACATATATAAATACTCTTTTTTTTGTAAATACACACTTCAGTTACATAGGAGAACACCCAGACCAGAACAAATATTCATGTTCATGCACACAAAGATTTGTCCTGTGTGGGAACCGAACCCACGACCTCTTGAGTGAAGGTCAGGTATACTGACCTCCACGCCATATCGATCGTCTTAATAATAGTATTATACTATATTAACTACATATATTTGTTACCTATTAATTAGCGAATAATATTAGTATAGTGATAGTATCTATATTATCAAAATATTGTTATACTTTTGCATGCAGTGGCTTCCTATAAGTAAGACAGCATTTAGTTTTTTTTAAGTGCAAGTTTTATTGTATATTGTTATAATACAAAACAAAACATACGTTTTGTTGGTTGCCCAAGAATAAATAAACGAATGAGACCTTGTGAAAGTCAACTTAAAATCTAACGGGCATTCACTGCGGGAGCTTGATCGTAAAAGAAAGGCCAAGAAAATCGTTACAGTTGGACGTTTCTCCTGCCAGATAATAAAAAAAAGTTAAGTCAAATTTATAATTTTGCGAAATCCTTTTACAATTTTTTATCAGTATAGGCTAACCTTCCCTCTAAAAGTAGACTATCGACCGGCATAAAAGTATGAAAAAAAAGGAAAAAATAGTCTATCGGCTCGATATATATTATTATGTATAGCTGTTACCCGCGACTTCGTCCGCGTGGAATAGTATATAAAAGTAGCCTATATCCTTTCTCAGGGTCTAGACTATCTGTATACCAAATTTCATTTAAATCCGTTCAGTAGTTTTGGCGTGAAAGAGTAACAGACAGACAGACAGACAGAGTTACTTTCGCATTTATAATATTATTATATTATATAGTAAGGAAGTAAGGATGATGTAAACAATGGATCCTATTGTTTGAATTTTATCAAAGTGACTCCTGAATTAATAAGTTTTTATTTATTTATTTAGTACACACACAGAAATATACATACAGAAATACTAAAAACTAAAAAACATTGGATACAGGGCACAGCTTATTCCAGAAAGAATTATCTTCCAGCTGACCCGCGATAGGAAAAACTTAAGGTAAACCAGGCTAGCATGTGCATTATAATATAAACACAGAGAAAAATTATACATCACAAAAAGGGATATAAAAATACAAAATATATATACTAACGAAGACAGATACAAACAAAATAACAATAACTATAGTAACATAAAGTGTAAAAAAAGAACAAAAACCTAACAACATGACAAAAAGTGAACTTTTAAATGCTTTTTAAAAGAAGCAAAGCTGGGGCAATTCTGTTTTTAATAAGCAATAATTATATATATAATCAACTAAACCACTAGTCTTAAGTTTACATACGTATACCTCAGTGCAATAAGCGAATTACAATATTAAAATTAAAAATATCGGATACTGATTAAAATATTTTTAATTATAGAGGCTTCCTTGATGCAAATAATCAGTTTATATCATTTTATCGTACCTACGCAAGCCGATAAGATGGCCAAAATACTTTTATCATAATGAACAATAGATAATTCACAATTAAGTACAGGTTTGATCATAGGTCGGTCCAGTGTGTTAACAGAATTGTGTTTAAATTATAAAAATGTACAGTAACTCTAATTTTGTGTTTTGGGTGGCGTTTATTGTGACTCTTATGCTGATAATTCTCATAAAGACAATAGTCGGTAAGTCTACTACCCTTGATATTATTATTCTAACCAGAGGGCCTACTCTAATTCAACGAAAACGAAACTTCGTTATACCCATCCCTTACACTCGATACTGATATACCCAGAGAGTGAAAGAGACAGGTACAACGAAGTTTCGTTTTCGTTGAATTAGAGTAGGCCCTCTGTTTTGAATGGCATTATTTCGCATCTTATGGAGACGACAGTAAATTATGGTTGAGGTATCTTTTGTAGGTCTAGAATAGTGGCACTCCCTGTCATCTCAAGGGGGCTCGTAAATTAAAGTCAAAATCGTTACTTAAAGTTAGGCTCAATGAAGCTCGTATGAAAGTCCACTTAAAAATTAACGCGCCCAATCAATGCGGCTCCTGCCTTGATTGTAAAAGAAAGGGCATGAAGGTATCTAGCGCCAGATACAAGATAACACCTACTTAATTATAAAATGTATATAGTGGGTATATAGGGATCCTACCAAGACCTAAGGCGCCTAAGACAACCTCGCCTGCAAGTAGTGCACCTGTCGATCAACGGACGAGGCTCTGGCGAACATAACAGTGCCCAAAAAGCGGCAATAGACTCATTGGCAAAGAATAATTGGCGCGTATATTATGCCTCTGCCTACCCCTTACGGAAAAACAATGAATTTATGTATGTTAATAATAAAACATTTGATAAGTCTACAAAAACTTGTGTTCTAAGAGTGAACAAAGAATTCCCACCGGATGATGATGGGAAGCAGCGTCATCATGCATACTGGCTGAATTTGCGATTACCAACTCGCCTAGCGTGCTGATTATGAGCAAATACTCCCAATATAAAAAAACTATTAGGGGGCCAACGGTCAGTAGTGGAGTTTATATGGCTGCTGTGCTTTTTGTAGGTTTAAAATCCTAAATTTGATTTAATTTCTATGGTAGCGCAATGACGGGGTGTACCCACTAGTAGGTATGTTATTGATATTAAAAATGTAATTGTTAAATATTGCTAATCGACCTTTGAAAAACAAAGAGCGACTATAGCAGTGGCGACACTCTTTGCCTTTAAATTCAGAGGGTCTCGGGTTCAAACCATGGTGGCGCACCTATGATTTTTCGAATTATGTGCGTAATTATCGCTAGCTCAGTGTCTCGGAAAGCCATTAAGCCGTTGGTCCGGCTGTCATGAACATCTATGGAAGTCGTTATTAGGAAGTTAGTGCCTTCTATCAGACTGACAGCTGGTTTAAACATAGAATGAGTTGAGAGACAGTCGCTCCACGTAATAACTGAAATTCAGTCATAATCTGGTTGAACCAGTGAGAAGACCCTGGGCCCTAAGCTTAAGTCTAGGGCAACCGGGATAATGCTAGCTTATGATGATGATCTTTGAAAAACAAAAGTAGTTTTAGAGCACTTCATAAAGTACGCGGAACTCAAAACAAAACTAAAGTACCTTATGTCTGAATTCAATTAGTGATAAACAAAAAATCTCTTAATAGATGTACATGTTATGTTTTTAAATGCGCGATAAAAGTGTCTACCCGGTGATTGATCTTTCCTGACAAAGATTAAAAATAAGAAATATGATCTTTAATACGTGCACGTTAAGAATTACACTGTTTGCATGAAACAATGTTATCAATTCCATATCTGTAATTTGCACACAATCTCGAATGTATTTGGTACCTGAAGTGCTAGAGAGAAGTTATTTTGTAACAAAATGGTGAACATCATCTGAACCTTAGTGGAATAATGTTCAAAATGTGTTCATAAATACCTTACGCTTGACTCGTATAAGCGTTAGTGTAATGAACAAACAACTGTCAACTTGTTTTGGCGGGATTTGACGACGATATTCAGTGAATTTTCCAAAAAATCACTTTACGCTTGCAGGATCAAGTGCAAATGTGCTAATTTTGGAAAGATTTGTAGTGTTATATAGTGAATTTGCAGGGTGTTGTGTGATATAGTGAATTGCAGTGAAAATGACGTCCCTATTGAGAGTGACGACTGACAGTAAGCCTGTCATTGCGTACATATCTTTTTTCGCGGCAATTTTACTAATGTCATTTGTGATAATGTGTATACAATTAAGGAGATGGGGTAATAAATTCTCTTTTGTAATATGAAAGATATATTATGTAAATTTTACTTTCAATCTTTGGGGATCCTACCAAGAACTTAGGAAACCCAGACTAACCCCATCTGCAAGTGGTACGCCTGCCGATCACTGAGCGAGAATCCGGCAAACCCAAAAATTCCCAGCAAGCGGCAATAGGCTCGCAAATTATATTTTTGAGATCTAAAATATAATCGTCGTATTATGGGCATATTATATGCCTCTGCCTACCATTTCGGAAAAACAGGCGTTTTTATATGTATGTATGTAAGTACCTACTATCCTCCACGGTGTACAGTTTATTGCCTTTCAAAGAAACTACTAACTAATACCGAACGCAAAATTCGTTGTTACTAGTAGTTATACTATATATATATGCTGATTTTATTTGTGTTTTCCAATATCTTAATTGTGTAATTAAATAATTCAGTTATAAACATGAAAGTTGCTTTAAACAATTTAAGCTCTAATAAATAAATAAATAAATATTTTCTGACATTCACACCAATTATTTAGTTCAAGATAAGTATCATTAAGAACTTGTGTAATGGATACTAAATAACGGATAAACATACATAAATACTTTTTTTTTTTAAAACTTTTTTTTCTAATAGAGAACCTACTTATGGATGTTTAGATTATAATAATAATAATCATCTTTATGAGCAGGAAAATTAATATGACAAATTTAATTTGAGAAGAATTGGGCTAGAATCTCGTCAAATCTGTTCTCCCTGGTATACATTGAATTACCATACTAAGTATTTTATTATAATGAAGAAATATTGTAATGAGTTACAAAAACTCTTTCACAATTAGAATTCTATATTATCACCATATTTGTTATTGGACAAAATAGAGATCCTTACGAAAATTCCAATAACGTTACCCAAGGTATCAAATATTAAATTATTGCTAACGAAGAAAAGCGAGGTCGTTAAACTAGTCATAAAATAAAACGATTTAAGAAAGGTGCTATTGAATCAGTACTTACATACATACTTACATATCGTCACGCCTCTTTCTGTAGGGGTAGGCAGAGATCACATCCTTCCACTTGCTACGATCTTGGCACACACTCTTAGCTTCATTACCCAAATGCCAAAGTCATGTTGAAATCATCATCATACCACTACCAAACATTAAACTCCCCAATAGATTACCTTCTATTCGGATAATCGCCCATAATCACAAATCTTAAGAAAAACCACAACAGACGAATAAACTGACAAACCATGACAAATTCTGACAAAGAACCCATTTGCTTTTATTTCTTTATTATTGTACAGCTCACATCTCTTTTATTGTTGTTAAAAAAATATATCGAATTTCAATTTTGTGTCTGAATGTTTGACGAATCTAAATGATCATGTTGATCTTAAAGACAATACTTTTTTTATTTAACTTTTTTTATTTCACCACGCTGCACTGGGCAGGCGGGTTGGTGATCGCAGTTCAAGCCAGTACGCAGAATGACGCCACTGCCGATCATCCGGTAGGATTTCTCTTCGTCGTCTCTTACGACTCTTCGTGAGATAAGAGGGGGTGGCCCTATTCTAGACTGACTAGACAGAGCGGGGGCTCGGAACTGGCACTTAGATTCACTTACACCTAATTTTTCAAGTGCTATGTAATAGTTTATGAAATAAAGAACTTTTTACTTTACTTTACTGGTACCACAAGGCATGGAAAATTGAATTATTAGAATTTATCTTTTGTTTCAATCACTGTACTAAGAAGAGTTCCTCCCAAACAGTTATTAGTCTTAGTAATTGCTGTGAAAGAGACACTTTAATGTTGAAATGTGATAAGTCTTATCGGTTATAAGAATGATTAAAAAGTACTTGTTTATAAGTAATTGTACTTAATATCATACTTCCTCTTAGATTGTATGTTTAATTGGGATTTTCTACTTGAGTACGAAACCACTATCATTAAATGCTTCCATAAGAAGAATATTTCAATCTCTCTTAAATCTCATTAATAAATAAAGAGTAGATTTTTTTGCAATAAATAACAATAGAAATTGCTTTAAGCGATAAGGCCGCCATATATACCTACCTGGTTAATTTTCTTAGTTTTATGTGCAATATTTATCATGGTGTACAATAAAGAACAAATTATTTTTTAAAGCATAGTTTTATATATTTTTTTATTAGTCATCGACACATCCTCTGCAATTTTTATCTTATTAATTCAAACCACAATGTATAGTCCCCAAGAGACTGAATCACCCACCTTGGGGACTACTAGTAAATCAAATTTGTACAAACTTTTGGCAATGACTACTTTTTTTAATGTGACACGTTATAATGAACACATCCTGCCTGATGGAAAGCAGCCGAATCGGCTGATAAGTATGTACAAAGGCCAGAATAATCTCGTTATCGTACAAAAACCCTTTGGATTACCCTGCAACTGTTAACATTATTATACCTTAATACGTTGTAGGCATAAGACTCGAGCTCTTTCAAGACTCGAGCTTTTTTAAGACTCGAGTTTTATTTTAGCGCTCGAGTCTTTATGAAAAGACTGAAGCTCGGCTCTATTCGAGACTCCGAGTTCAGTTAGCTCACTGAGTCTTGTAAAATTGAGTCGAGTCTATCGAATTAGGACTCAAAGACTCGAGTTCTTAACATCTCTAGATGCAGTCCAATAAAAATGAAAGCGCTTCAAACCGTGACATAGGCACAGTACAGAGCGCATCCACTCATGACGGCCTGCTAAAATGCCGTTTCACGCCCCGCTTAACACACACACACACACACTCTCAATTCATCTCTTGTTCGTCTTCTACCTCTTCACCCGTTAACATTAATCCATTTTAGTCTTCTCGGTCCGTGAGAGGCCTGTGCTTCATAGTTGGACATTATTGGGCTGAGTTCCATCCAAATATACAAATAAATATACAAATATTTATTTCTGTAACTTACAAATATGGAACTATTACATTTGTGGGAATCTCTTTTTAAGCAAAATGTTTGCTTGTGATAAGAGAAACCGCTCTTCTATAGCCTTTTTCAACATTAAGTAAGAACGTACCGATTTATTTATTTTAAAAAAATTTATCCATCCGTCTCGATATTATTCTATTTGTGTTACCTAGTAGTAATTTTAATGAACATTTTCCACTTTTTGCTAATAACGTGTTGTTAACAGCCGGAAGGTCAATAAGCAAAGACATGTTAATTAGTTACATTCCTTATTTAGTACGCATTAATTAGTAAGTAGGTATGATACATACCGCTGAGTATAGTACCAGTCTTTACTATCTACACTTTTTCTAAAAAAAAAGATTTGTATTTTTGTTATCCATTAATATTATCGGAACTACTGAACTGATTTTCAAAATTCATACATAAATAGAAAGCTAAAGTCTTCTTCAGTAATAAACTCTTCATTATTAATCGATTAAAATTCGGGATATCTCCGAAAACTTCTAAAATGTCACCCATTTTTTTAAAAATTTACGTTACGCTGCCTATCTGCTAAGTCAGATTTGAAACATAATAGGTTGGGGAAAAAGTCTTTTCGTATTTTTGTATGAAAAGTCAAGACATTTTTTTCAAAGTTTATTTACATTTATTTACAATATATATGTACCGTTTTGTTGAATAACTTTCTGCCATTTTGTGGGCAGAGACATTATCCCGTTACTGTAGAAACTTTGGGACTTCTGATCAAAAAAACGGGACAAATAGTTTGGCAGTCCTCTCTTGAGGTCAACCTTACAGAACCTAAAGAATTCTGCAGAGACCGAAACAGGTGAAAATCTGAAGGCGCAAGGTCAGGGCTATATGGTGGATGCACTAGGACCTCCCAGTCGAACTCTCTTAATTTTTGCTGAGTGGCTAAAGATGTGTGTGGTCTAGCGTTATCGTGATGAAAGACCACACCCTTCCTGTTGATCAATTCCGGCCGTTTTCTCTCGACTGCTTCCTTTAATCTCATCAGTTGCTGGCAGTAAAGATCAGAATCGATGGTTTTGCCGGGCGGTAAAAGCTCATAATAAACAATGCCCTTCCAATCCCACCATACACACAGCATCACCTTATTTCGTGTTAGGCCAGGTTTGGCCACAGTCTGTGAAGCCTGGCCAACTTTCGACCACGACCTTTTTCGCACGTTCTTGTCGTACGTGATCCACTTTTCATCGCCAGTTATCAATCTCTTCAAAAATGGCTCGGTTTCATTACGTTTCAATAATGAATCGCAAATGAGTACACGGTTCATTAAGTTTCTTTGAGTGAGCTCGTGTGGCACCCAAATATCGAGCTTTTTTGTATAACCAGCTTTCTTCAAATGGGTCAAAACTGTTTTGTGGTCAATTCCCAGTTCTTCAGCTGCATCGTAACTACTAATATGCCGATCTTGCTCCACTCTTTCAAAAATGGCGTCCATTTTATTCGTAACAGGGCGACCAGAGAGAGGTGCATCTTTAACATCAAAATTTCCGGACTGAAAACGTTTGAACCAAATTTGTGCTACTCTTACTGACACTGCATCAGGTCCATAAACATCACAAATTTTTTTCACTGCTTGAGTTGCATTTTTGCCTTTTTTATAATAAAATTTTAAAATGTATCGAATTTCTTCATTAGATTCACTCATTTTTACGGAGAGAAAAACAAATGAAAAATAGCGGGAAACAACTTTTATTTATTTTTTTCTTTTCTTTATAATGGAACCTTTTTAATGTTACCAAAACCAGCCAGACACAAATAGTACAGTCAAAAAAATTTCATAATAAGTTTATTCCTACGTTATGCGAAAAGACTTTTTCCCCGACCTAATATATAAGGCTGAGGCTCCTATCTTACCTGAAGATGCCCTGTGTAAGGGCGAAACACGTGTCGTGTTGAATAGTTTCTCGATTTTCTGGGAAATTATATACCACAGGGTGATATACCCACCTGGTCATTGCAGTATATTATCCCACCAGGGATATCACTAGCGCGTTTCCAGACCATTCAAAACCGTTGCTCGCCCTTTTTGAATAGCCCCATGCTGCATCAGCGTTTACTTTACAGATCAGGCCAACGTAACAGATCCCGGTAAGCGAAATAGGCTCGCCACCTATTACGTGGGACCAACCATATTATTGGCGAAATGTGGGCTTTGGGGACACAAGCGTGAATGCATGTATGTATGTAGTTTATACAAACCTGTCAATTTAAATGCCGAGTGTCTCATAATCAAATATTGTAAAAAAGCCATAAATATATTAAATGGCGGAATTGTTCAACAAACAAACCTACAATAGAATTTGCCTGTTTTATTTGAAGCCAGTTCAAAAAGTCAATTGGAGTGTTTTATACATTTATTACTCAACAAATAAAGTATTTCAGATAGATAATCTTGACATGCTCTTGTCTAAAACTAAGATAAAACCAGATAAACCCGTCCATATTCGGATAATTTGGTAGTTTCACTGTGCTAGTGCGGACATTATGACATATTTTTGTGAAAAAATAGTGGGAAATGGTTATAAAAACCATACTTAACCGAAAAAGTGATTCTATAAAAGTGACATTGGACATGTGACATTCTAATAATTTGTTAAAACTGCAAAATATTTTGAGTGCTTTAGTCATAAAAGTGCAAATCATATATAAGATTTTGTTTCTTTTTTAATAAAAGAAAACAAAAATCTTGTGCTAATTTGGGTAGTAGTTTTGTCATTATAATACTCTTTTATAAAAGATTAAGAACTAAAGACTGCTTTAAATTCTGTCACGTCAACAAGTGTATTCATTGAGTTAAAAATATTGGTTTCTAAATTGTCCGAAAAAAATACAAATTCTTATAGAATATATAAAGACTTTCTTTAAAGCTTCTATAGTCTAAAACTATTATTAGTTCAAAGACAATCCAAAGAGGCTAAGTTCAAAGAAGATCAGAGTTTCTATATCCTGAAATTAGCTTTTTAGTTCAAAAATACACCAAGGAGGCTTAAAACATTAAATGAAAAAAAGAGTTCCTATATCCTAAAAATAAGCTAAATATTTAAAAATAAACCAAAGAGGCCACCTAAATAAAGCATTTACACAAGATGGCGCCCATGTACGGCCAACCGAATTACGATTTCTACGAGTACACTACCACAGAGAATCCAACTACCGAAGAAAATGAGACCAAGCACGAAGAACAATCAGGAGAGCTCGCCCAGATGGCGTTCTGGTATCTGATGGTCCTAATCATCATGCTGCTGACTTGGCTGACATTTTTCTTTTTGCTAAGGGCTTGGACTTACAGTAATGTATTTTTTTATTCAATCATGTGATTGTACGTTATCTGCGGATAAGACGCAACATTATTTGTTGATAATACTAGTATTGTGACGTTTAATAGTGTTCGTACGTACCTTTTTACCCCACTCATATAAATTTGAAAGAATATTGGTTTATGGTGTATTTATGTTTGCTACACTACACATTCACGGCTGTTTCTCCAAAGGGGTAGGCAGAGACATATTATACGCCCATACTTCGCCAATTATATAGTTGGTCCCACGTAATAGGTGGCGAGCCTATTGCCGCTTACCGGGCACTGTGATCTGCAGGTGCACCACTTGCAGGTGAGGTTGCTTGGAATCCTAAGATAAATGATTGCCTATATGCATAAATTTTTAAATGGATTTTGATAAAATTGGGCACACAGTTCTCCCATAGAAACGGGACCGGGGTTGCTGGTATAAATATTATTCTCTTATTTTAAATACAATTATAATATAAATAGTAGGCATATAGAAACATCCAGACCGTAACAAATATTCATGTTCATACGCATTGTAATTTGTCCTATATAGGAATCGAATTCAAAGCCCCAGGAACAGTATATATGTCACCGTAAAATTGTAAATAACGTTAAATTATAATCTATCCCGCGATATTGTAATCTGTCGAAAAATTGTGATCCGTAACAAACCGCTCACAATTTAATGCATTATTTTATCGTGATAAACCACCGTTGTGTATCGTTTTTAGCAAAGTATCTCAGTTTATGAGTGGAGGGAGTGTGTAAGACTTTTATTGAGTAAAAACTATATGTACATTTTCTTCCTTCTGTGGCCTGTGGGGTCTGGTTAAAACCCCTTTAGAACAATCCTGCAAGCCCGGCAGGCTTTATCTCCTTCTCGAGAGCTCTCAGTGACCTGACATCTCTTTGAAGCGCGGGAAGAACACGAATACGCCGTCGATGCGGCCTGTCGCCTATAGAAGGCATAGGGGCGGCGAGTTATCCATTAATCACCGCCAACAAGCCAGCGCCTACGGTGGCTCTAAGAAAACGTAGTAGTCATAAGTAAACCTAGAGGTGCATTCACACCGCAGTTACTTCTTGTTACTCTGCAGCTTCTAACAACAAAAGTTATATACAATACAGTATAAAACTTACAATATGTTACCAAATGTTGTCAAATGTTACCGTGTTGCAGAGTGTCGCTCAAAGTAACTGCAGCACAGATCTACCGTTGCATCACAGTCAAACTTGTATTAATGTGAAATTTTCTTTATTTCCAGGGCAAAAGACGCGCAATACGCAACAGAGGCGGTACGCGGGGACCCGGACGAGGCAACAGTCAGTCCAGGAGCCCACTATCTTCGTGAGCCCGTCCAACATGCCGCCCCCACCCAAATATGGTAAGGCATACAGCATACTGCTCCAACACAGGCCATACGTGAGGTATAGCTTTATGTGGGGTCTGGGACGAGGCAGCTTTCAATCCAAGGGCACAATGTCAACGTGAGCTCGTCCGATATGCCGCTCCCTTTAAAATATGGTGAATCACAAAGCATACTGGCTGTAACTGAGGCCATACGTGAGATGTAGGAAGAGACAGCTTCCAGTTTTAGGGCACAATGGCTACGTGAGCTCCTCCGAATGCCGCCTCCTCCCAAATATGATGAGTTTTATAGAATACTGCTCCAAGAACGGTGATACTTCTCCAAAAGAGACCATAAGTCTAAGACTTCACGTGGACAGAATGCGAGTTGGCTGCCTCTGCCAATCTGTGAAATTTATGAAATAGACCGTCATCATATGCTAGCATTATCCCGGTTGCCCTAGACTTAACCTTAGGGCCCAGGGTCTACTCACAAATGTAACCAAATTTCGACTGAATTTCTGTTATTACGTGGAGCGACTGCCGTCTCACCGCAACCCAGAGGAAAACATCATTCTATGGTTAAACCAGCTGTCAGTCTGTTAGAAGGCACTGACTTCCTAATAACGACTGCCATAGATGTTTATGACAGCCGGGACCAACGGCTTAACGTGCTTTCCGAGGCACGATAATACTCACATAACTACGAAAAGTCAGGTGCGCTACCAGGGTTTGAACCCGAGACCCTCAAAATTTAAAGACAAGGGGTCTTGCCACTGGGCTATCGTCGCTCTTTTTATGAAACAGGATAAGTTGTATTATTATGCGCTTGATATCTAAGAAAAGAGCTACACAAAGGATTTTCCATCAAGGAACAGACATCTATGAACGCCTTTTTAGTCGGTCTAATGATAGTCTGTTTAACATGATGAACGCCGTAGTCGTTGCCAAACACAAAACATATTGTCTCTCAGTAATTCGCAATTTATAAATTTAAAAATAACACATATCACAAATAATTAATTATCTTCTATCAAATGATAACATTTCATGACGACAAAAAGATTAGAAGTGTACTTCATAAAAACAATCTCAATTAAATATGTTTTTTTTGTTTTGAATTACAGAATCGATGGAACCGCCAAGTTACGAAGAAGTAATCGGTATACAATATCCAAACTACTCGATACAACCCATCACATACCCGCTCACGCACGGCCTAGCACAAGGCTCATCCAGCACAGCGGGCACTACTTCATGTAACGCAACCAACGTTGTAAATACCGTTACAACAAGCAGCAATAACGCTGCAAACAATAACGTTACAAATGTTTCCAATGAAACTCCCGAATTGCCGACAGTTGTAACTGTTAACGAAGAGAGTAGAACGACTGTGACAGCTAGATCGTGATTTGACTGATTATACTTTGTTCTGTTACGTAAAAGTAACGTTTTTATGTATAAATACGTGAGGCTTTAAGAGTAATTATCCATTTATTTTGAGAAGTAGTTACTACTTTATCAACAATTTTAATTACACAGATGTATTAGTATTATTTTAAGGAAATATGAATTTACGTACAATGATGTTTCATTGGATGTCAATAATACTAGATAAAAAAAACAAATTGTCATTTTACATCCATCAATTGCTCTAATTGCATCAATTTTACAATTTCACATTATTTCTTGATAATTGTGATACCTTTCACTTTGACATAACGTTACTTTTTCTTAACACAACTCTAAAAATAGTTTAAGTATTTCAGTCTTCCATCGTTTAGAAACCGTACTAGTCTATGTCTAAATACATTGTGATAGTTATAACAGTATATTTCAATAAATTGCCATAACTTTGAGTGTGATGATTTGACATCACTAGTGCAATAAGTTTGTGTCAGTGCGACGTTTAAAACATGTTTTATAACAGGCTGTTATGAGAGTCAATCTTTAAGGCTCCAAATGATTTTAAATAACTAACGACCGTACTTAGTAAACGCCTATTAAGCAACATTTTGTTATAAGTACAGTGTTTTGTGTACATCAAAACAAAAAATTATAAATCAAAATGTACAAAACACTAAAATAAACAATATTAATTTGTTTCATATGTAAGACGTTGAAAATTCAATTCAACTAAAATGAATCATTGTTAATGTTTGACTAGTAATTGAAATACTCTATACTGGAAATATTTATAGTATTTAAACACATAGGACATTTATTACAAGAATAAACATAACATATTACAATTATAAAAGAAAAATAGAAGCACTAACGTACTATTCATTTAAACTGTTACCAATTTTAAAATAACAGTAAAAAGAACATAAAATCAAAGAAATCATGTGTGATGAAATGTGACGTAAAAGTATTACGCATTGTGAAAAACAGTATTTTATAAGTATTTTTATTAATACTATCTCAAATAGGACGCAGATAGTATTATTAATAATAATAAAATATAAAGTTATTTCAAGGGTTATTTTAATACTTTCACCTTGAAGAATAACTATATTGTAAGTCGTATTATTACAGTTATCTAGCAAATACTACATTTTGATGAAAATACCAAAGACAATAGAAAGCTGTTGAAATAAAACTGGTTCGTTATGAAATATATAGGTACTTCTAGATCCATATTATAATATACATATATAAATCTAAAGTATTCTCGATGACAAAAAATAAAATAAAAAAGTTTGGTAAATAATATCGTAGTATTTAATACTGAACATACAATGTTTGTAAACAATTTTTAAATCGTTGTTGTATTTTGAATGAGAAATAACGTTATTCATAAAGTTATATCACATATTGTTAATACTGATGATTAACTATGTTATTAAGTAACGGGTTTTGAGTGGGGATCACCACTGAGAGTGATGTACTGTATATTTTGTATAAAGCCTTATTATATAAAATTATATGTTATTATTTGTTAAGCCATTTGTTGTTTATTTTCCGTACCTACATACATACATAAGACACGCCTGTTTCCACACAGGCAGAGGCACATTATAGCCCTACATTTCGCCAGTTCTATTGTTGGTCCCACTTAATAGGTGGCGAGCCTATTGCCGCTTACCAGGAACTTTAATGTTAGTCAGAGCCTCGTCCGTTGATCGGCAGGTGCACCACTTGCAGGTAAGATTGTCTCGGGCTTTTGAGATCTTGGTAGGATCCCTTAACACCTTGCCGTACCTTTTCATATTTTGTTCGCATCTTGCCTGATGGTATGCAGTCCATAAAAACATAGACCGAACACGGTAACAAGCGCACCCACCTATGACGGCACTGACCCGCAAGGCCACACTTGGGATAACGCATCGATGATAAAGAATTTAGTTTTTATGCTTTTTACACGCCCTTCAAAATTCAAATACTAAGTAATAACTCAAAATAATCTATACTGCGCGTAGTAACACTTCATGCCTAGGTGTTCACGGAAGATCAGCGCCGTGACATCCTATGGAGTCCGACAGTGTGCTGAGTGGACACCGTTTCAGTACATGGTTTAATGTTGTATTTTGCTTGTGTAATTGAATCGTTACTTTTTTGTGTACTTAATTTCTATGTTTATTTGTACTGAATAAATTTATTTTCTTTTCTTCGTTCTTTCAAACGTTAAACAACTTACGAAGAAGCTTAGTGAACTCGCTGTCTTGCAACTTTGCTTGTACAATTTATTTGGCACTATACGTAATCTTTCTTAAAGCCGCCATGTTTGTCAAAACGTATGAGTGGATAGGCAAGAGTAACCACTCCGTCACGCGGAAAAGTACTGATATTTAGGAAATAACTGGCATATATCCCAGACAATCACATAGGTTCTATGGCGGCAAAGTCCCTAAAATGCATGAAAAAACATACACAGGCCTGTATTTCTTGTAAAATCTAGTGGGTGTGAGATTCACCACCGGCACGCGACTGCCAGCAGTAATTACCCACTAAAAATCTTCCGACGACGCCCGCCGCTTGTTGAAAAAGAGGCGGGGGGCCAGTACCTGAGTTGCAGCTCTGACACGCCGCCCGCGGCCAACGTCCCCCGGACCTAAACCGGGAGGACCTCCTCAGAGAGACGCTGTGGACGCGCCCCTCCTACCTCCTTGTGCGACCATAGCGTGTGTGGCCGACTTCTCGGAGGGTCCATGGTTAGACAGCAGGGGCCCCCTGCCCCCGCTGCCTAAGACCCTCCTGGCGCTGCTTGACGGGCCCTCCTGGTCCGCCCGCTGCGCCCTCCACAGGTCCCTCTTAGTTTTCCCCCCGATAGTCACCCAGGGCACCCAGAGTCGCCAATCTCTGGGTGTTACCTTTTCCCTAGCGCCTCCTGCGCCCTACCGGGAGGTACTCAGTCCCCCCACCACGACAAGGTGGAGACCAGTCGGGGGGGATAGGGATCCTATCAATAACTAAGGAGCCCAAGCCAACCTCACCTGCCAGTGGTGTATCTACCTGCTGATCAACGGACGAGGCTCTGGCAAATATAAGTGCCCGGAAACCGGCAATAGGCTCGCCACCTTTTACGTGGGACCTAGTATATAATTAGCGAAGTGTGGGCGTATAGTCTGACTGTGTCCACCCCTTCGGGGAAACAGGCGTGAATTTGTGAATGTATCTTGTAAATCGCACGAACATAAGCATAATTAATAACTATATAATATTATGTATAATGTGTTTATATCACATACCTACTTTCAGTTTGGATGTAATAGTTTTTAATTTGTAAGTTGTTTTATTGTAATAAGAAACGTCGACAATAATATAATTTTTATTTTTGTGTTCATTATTGCTTTTTGTAATTTTATTTTAGGTTACCGCAGAATATCAGCGTCGTGGGTCACACTGCGACACATGCTGAGCGGTGACCTTTTTGGTACAGTCCAGTTAGTATATAAGTTTAGTTGGTAATTGTGAATTGTTGGTGCCAAATAAATATATTTTCTTTCTTTCTTTCTTTTTTCTTTCAGTTTCATAATAATTTAGAATGAAATTTAATACAATAAAAAACTAACTTGATTTTTATAAGATCGTGCCTACCCCTTCGGTTCCTGCTCCGTACGTAATCTGATTGATCCTGTCAATCATCACCATTTAAGTCAAGTTATTTTTAAATGCGAGCCAGCACAAAGTAGATCGAATACCATATAAGTGCGGCTCTATATAGCACTAATAGCCACTTTAAATACCGGACAAGATTTCTGTAAAGGCTGTTGATAACATTCTATCACCAAGTAGTATTGGTAGCTCCATTTGTGACAGGAGACAAACATCCTTCATTTGAATTGTAGTACATAAATTAATTGCTAATTACTCACGCTGAATAGTAAATTGTTTTATTTGAATTGAATTGACAGAAATGTTTTTTGTTAAGGGAATATATGTTTAGACGGGTCGGTACTAGAATAACTTAAACCACGATTAGTATATTTACTATTTGTAGTGTATTTATGACAAATCAGAAGCGCTTTTTGCTATATACCTACTATTAAATATCGTTCGTGCTTCGGAAGGCACGTTAAGCCGTTGGTCCCGGTTATCACTAAATGTGGTAGTCGTTAAGCCATGTTAGAGGCCTAATCGGCGGCTTGAAAAATTCTAACAGCAGGACGCCATATACCTGCCTCCGCCAATCCGCACTGGGTCAGCGTGGTTGAGTATGACCCAATACCCTCACACCTTGATATGTGAGAGGAGGCTCGTGCTCAGTAGTGGGACGTTAATGGGCTGTGATGATGATGATGATGATGAAATATTGTTCTGACATTATCAATGACATTTCGTTATGTTTAGCTCAACGTAATTTGAAAGCTATTGTTTGAAAACAATAAGCATAACTTTCAAATTACGTTACACATAACGAAATGTGTTCATTAGCTAACGCTTGGATTCCCGTGCTATTGAATTAATGTTGTAATGGTAATGGATGGAATAAATATTATATCGATGACCCTGGGTTAAAAAAGGTTCTTCAATGGTTATCACGGGGTAGACAACACGGCGCTATAGGCACTATACAAACTGATCAATGACATGATTAAACACAAATGTTTAAGAATGCGTAGAAATACTCTTTGTGAGAAGCGCTATGCCAAGCAACGAATGTCGTTTGGCAGCCTTTATATATTAGGTCGGGGAAAAAGTCTTTTCGCATAACGTAGGTATAAACTTATTATAATTTTTTTTTGACTGTACTATTTGTGTCTGGCTGGTTTTGGTAACATTAAAAAGGTTCCATTATAAAGAAAAGAAAAAAATAAAAAAAAGTTGTTTCCCGCTATTTTTCATTTGTTTTTCTCTCCACTAAAATGAGTGAATCTAATGAAGAAATTCGATACATTTTAAAATTTTATTATAAAAAAGGCAAAAATGCAACTCAAGCAGTGAAAAAAATTTGTGATGTTTATGGACCTGATGCAGTGTCAGTAAGAGTAGCACAAATTTGGTTCAAACGTTTTCAGTCCGGAAATTTTGATGTTAAAGATCGCCTCTGCTCTGGTCGCCCTGTGACGAATAAAATGGACGCCATTTTTGAAAGAGTGGAGCAAGATCGGCATATTAGTAGTTACGATGTAGCTGAAGAACTGGGAATTGACCACAAAACAGTTTTGACCCATTTGAAGAAAGCTGGTTATACAAAAAAGCTCGATATTTGGGTGCCACACGAGCTCACTCAAAGAAACTTAATGAACCGTGTACTCATTTGCGATTCATTATTGAGACGTAATGAAACCGAGCCGTTTTTGAAGAGATTGATAACTGGCGATGAAAAGTGGATCACGTACGACAAGAACGTGCGAAAAAGGTCGTGGTCGAAAGTTGGCCAGGCTTCACAGACTGTGGCCAAACCTGGCCTAACACGAAATAAGGTGATGCTGTGTGTATGGTGGGATTGGAAGGGCATTGTTTATTATGAGCTTTTACCGCCCGGCAAAACCATCGATTCTGATCTTTACTGCCAGCAACTGATGAGATTAAAGGAAGCAGTCGAGAGAAAACGGCCGGAATTGATCAACAGGAAGGGTGTGGTCTTTCATCACGATAACGCTAGACCACACACATCTTTAGCCACTCAGCAAAAATTAAGAGAGTTCGACTGGGAGGTCCTAGTGCATCCACCATATAGCCCTGACCTTGCGCCTTCAGATTTTCACCTGTTTCGGTCTCTGCAGAATTCTTTAGGTTCTGTAAGGTTGACCTCAAGAGAGGACTGCCAAAACTATTTGTCCCGTTTTTTTGATCAGAAGTCCCAAAGTTTCTACAGTAACGGGATAATGTCTCTGCCCACGAAATGGCAGAAAGTTATTCAACAAAACGGTACATATATATTGTAAATAAATGTAAATAAACTTTGAAAAAAATACATACATACATACATACATAATGTCACGCCTCTTTCCCGTAGGGGTAGGCAGAGATCACATCCTTCCACTTGCTACGATCTTGGCACACACTTTTAGCTTCATTCACACTCATTAACCTCTTCATACACGCCCGTCGGTTTAGGGTACTTTTGACCTGCCCTTTCTCTAACAATTTCTGTACTTGGTCATGGAAGGTCTTACGTGGTCTTCCCCTCCCAACACTTGTCCATCATAAATCACTTTCGTTAATCTACTTTCATTCATCCTCTCAACATGACCAAACCATCTAAGCATACCTTTCTCAATTCTTGTCACTATATCTTCTTTTACACCAGCTTTAACCCTTATCACTTCATTCCTTATCCTTTCACTCAATTTCACACCAAGAATATTTCTGAGTGCTCTCATCTCTACTGCAAAAAATGTCTTGACTTTTCATACAAAAATACGAAAAGACTTTTTCCCCAACCTATTATAATCTACTATCTGATAAGATACCCCTCCTAGGTTGCGTTGCCCAGCACGTGATTGCCATCTAAGACTTTCACCACCTTAACGATAATCTGTTCTTTACGCTCTTTAGTGCCCCGCGCACTGCCAACTGAACCACTGAAGCGCTCCTAGCTCTGCAACCAGGTGATCGGAAACTCTCACGAAAGTAAAGCAGGATTCACAGAATCCAGCCATTGCAGCTTTAGAACGCACCTTAAATTGTTGTTTCTAGTTATTAGTTTACCGGCGATAGCCCAGTGGTAAGCCACATTGCCTTAAAATTCAGAGAGTCTCGGGTTCAAACCCTGGTGGCGCATCTATGACTTTTCGAAGTTATGTGCGTAATTATCGCTTGCTCCTTGCCTCGGAAAGCACGTTAAGCCGTTGGTACCGGTTGTCATGTACATCTATGGCAGTCGCTATTAGGAAGTCAGTGCCTTCTAACATTCTGACAGCTGGTTTAACCATAGAAAGAGGTTTCCCTCTGAGCTGCGGGGGTCAGACGGCAGTCGCTTCATGTAATAACTGAAACTCAGCTAAATCTGGTTAAGCCAGCGACCAGACCCTGAGCCCTTTTTTTTCGGATGGAAAACCATCAAATGACCGTCTTCCGCTGTGGGTGAAGCGGAAGGGTGTGTCAGACTTTTACTAACTAAAAACCATCCATGTTCCTTCTTGAGCCTGTAACACCAAGGCCGAGGTAACCCTTTGCAACAGTCCCGCAACCCCGGTAGACTTGGCCCCCTGCCCAGGGGCCCCTCAATATCCGAAGTCGGCCAGTTACGCCATGGCCGCACATAGAGGTAGGAGGGGCGCTGCACATTGCGCCTCCCTGAGGAGGTCTCCCCGGTTCTGATCCGGGGGACGTTGGCCGCGTGCGGGGTACCAGAAGCTATAAATCCAGGCACTGGTACCTCGCCCCTTTTCAACAGCGGTGGGCGTCGTCTGAAGTTTTTTAGTGGGTAGGACTGCGGTGGTCGCGTCTGCCGCAGTGAGCCCCACACCCCCTCCCGGTCTCCCCCTTTTGGCCGGGAGACAGTGCGTAAGCAGCATTTTTTAACAGACGATAATAAAAAAATAAAAAAAGGGGCCCCTCAATGTACTGACATCTCTTTGAGGCGCGCGTGGACTCTAAGATTAAGTATTATAGGGCAACCTGGACAGTGCTAGAATATGATGGAGTTAGAGTGATAGTCGTTAAACCATGTAAATATTGCATTCGGTTGCGAAAAAAGCGGTTACATTTACGTATCAGCAACTATCGTAGTGTCTCATACTTGCCCAGATTTGAACTTCCCTCCAAAAATAACACATGCGGGAAAATAACTTGGTAATATTTGCTACCTTTGACATCGAATTAGCTACCTACTGAACTAATGAAAAAGCTTAATAAAAGCCTGCTAGCTGTAAATTTTTGTCTAATTGCTTAATTTTAGTATGTTATTGTTTGATTTTAGTTTTTATTGTTGTTTTATTTGAGTTTGTTTTGTGACGTATTTTGTGCACGTGTCTACTTTGTATATGTTTTTTCCTTTTTTCGGTCTGCTGGAAGAAATTCCTTTTAGCGATAAGCAGTGCCGTTGTACATGTCTTTCATAACTTCTATCTTTGTGTATGTTCCTTATGTGCATAAATTGTTAAATAAATAAATAAAGCAATATCAAAGACTATAAATAAATACTCACATAATATTGTCTCACCTACACCATATACCTACACTCTACACCTTTACTATTTGACGACCGATATGGTGTGGTGGCGAGTATACCCGCTCTTCGCTCCAAGGTCGTGGGTTCGATTCCCACGCAGGACAAATATTTGTGTGCATGAACATGAATATTTGTTCTGGGGGCCTACCGCCGAGTTCGATGGCAATCGATTATAAGGCAAAATGGATTTCGAATTGATTCTGTCGTACCGCCGAACTCATGGAAATCGAAACAAAATGGCGTTCTCCATTTACCTATTGGTCTGTCACGGACTGAAGGTCATGAATGAGAGGTGGCTGTCGGCAGATTCCCCGGTACGGATTAATGAACGCAAAACAAAGTTTGATCTAGATGGATTACCGGTAATCCATCGAATTCGGCGGTAGGCCCCCTGGTCTGGGTGTTTCCCTATGTTTAATTTACAATAAAAAAGTATTTATGTATGTTTATCCGTTATTTAGTATCCATAACACAAGTTCTTAATGATACTTATCTAAACTAAATAATTGGTGTGATTGTAAAAGAATATTTATTTATTTATTTATATGAAATATGAATCACACATGATTCATTGTACAACGAATCTACAAATATAGGTATTCACATTGATCTTATTTCCATTTTAGGCGTCCAACTATTGATATAATTTAGTTTTATTTTTTGTTCGTTAGCAATTGCCTTAAAGAGCAAGATTAATAAGCTGTTCATAGTTTATAAGAACTGTATGAAGTATAAAAGAAAAATATTTTTTTAATTGAATTCTACAAGCTACGAGTCTTGATGTTATAAAATATAGTGACGGGCACTTGCTTCGCGTTTATAGCTGTTTTTTTGATTTTTTTTATCTTTAGTTACAAATTCAAATAAATACACATATGTTTATTCAAAAAATGCTTACAATGTAGATAGGTATACAAATTTATGTAAGTGCTCGTAACTCAGCGGTGCTCGGTGGTCGGAAACGATCAGCCACATTAAGCCGTTGGTCCCGGTTATCACTAGGCTCGAGGCTCGTGCTCAGTAGTGGGACGTTAATGGGCTGAGATGTAATACAAATTTATAAGAGTTATATTACTAGAGTGTTTGTCGGGATCTCTAATTCAAATGGCTTATATTACTGAAAAATAATTTGGCTTTCTAGTAGTGAAATAATGTTAAAATGGGAGTATTATTTCGGGGTCTATTCAATGCAAACAAACAATCAAACCTATCCTGCTTTAGGATTAGTAGGTATGAGGCAGAAAGACGCGCTTTTATGATTTCTGCATCCCAAGCAATATATAGCAATTGAGCCTAAATAAATTTAAATTAACAATAAAACGCAAGCTGTCTTCAAAGGGATACTATTCTATTAAAGACTATATGGCAGATAAAAATGCTTGGGATTAAACTGCCGTTTCATACAGGCTATTCTAATATGAATGACTTAAAACATGAATATTATTAATGTTATACATATTATATTGCATTGTATAGCTTCACAGACAAATTAAGGTTGTAATTCAACTACCAAACCAATGGATATTTAAAAGAGCATAGCCTGTGAGTTTATTGTCAGTTCTTCTTACAGAGCAGTGGCTCGGAACTGGCACTTAGATTCACTTACACTTAATTATTTTTTGTTTTTAAATTGTTTTGTTGCATGTAAGTGAATCTAAGCTTCGTGATTTCAGTGTTATAATATTTCGATTGTTTTTTTATATGTAATTATGACGTTTTCAAGTACTATGTTATGTATAATAGTTTATGAAATAAATATTTTTTGACTTAGAGATCAGTCCTAGTCCTACGACTCGGCTTTACTACGGCCTTTAATTTGAATAACCCTCGCTTCCGTGCTTTGGAAGCTACGTCAAGACGTTGGTCTCGGTTATCACTAGAAGTGGTAGTCGTTGGCCAAGTTAAAAAGTGGTGGTCGATGAGCTGGCAAAGGCGACGGAAAGCCAGGCAAATGCAAGCGGCGTAATATCGATCAACGTGAAAAAGTATTGGGGAGGCTATGTTAAGCAATTTGAACCTACAATCGAAATTAGACCACATAACATAATACACATTACATAATTACAATATTTTGAAAACTCTCACGGGCCTCCACCACTACATCCACAAAGCAAAAATCGATGAAATTTATTACAAAATAAGATGTAATCTTACTATTATTTTTACAGCCACTCTCTTGCTGCCGTGTGGTATCAGACTAGAATAGTTCCACCCCCTCCCGTACGGCGAGTCGTAAGAGTCAATGAAGAGAAATCCTAACGGATGATGGGCAGCAGATAATTTAAAAAAAAGCCGAGATGAGTTTCTTGGGGCATTCTTCCCAATATCGTTGCCTTTTTGGAAGCCTCGTTAGAGTCACCGACAGACTGACTGACAGACAATCCCTTCCCCTTTCAGAATCACGACAGGCTGACTGACAGATCCCCCCTAAAAGAGTAACCGACAGACTGACAAATCTTGAGAAAAAATCACAACAGACAGATAAACTGACAAACCTTGACAAAGAATCCATTTGCTTTTATTTCTTGATTATGGTACCGCTCATATCTGTTTCATTGTTGTTAAGAAAAAAAATATGGAATTTCCATTTTGTGTATAAAAATTTGACAAATCTAAATGATCCTGTAGATAAAGACAATAAAGTATTTTTTTTATTAGCGTCATTCTGCGTACTGACTCGCACTGCGATCACCAACCCGCCTGCTCAACGTGCTGATTACGGGCAAAAACCTCCAAAAGAATGTAAACTATTGGGGAGGCTCATGTATTACTCGTCGGAAATATCTGCGAACCTCGCTGGAATGCGCTTCCCCTCGCGCTTCCCCGCACTTCTGCCCGTTATCGTCTATCCAGTACCGTTGCCTACGCAAGCGCAGACGCACGTGTATTATTCTCGCTTTCGTAATCGCATTATTGTTTCTCTGTTTGGTGACATACTACTACTATTACAATAGACTATTTGCAAGATGGGTAAGACTATATATAGTGCCGAGCGGAATTTAGTGCTCTTACCATCACCTAGACACGCTTAAACATGGAAAAAAATACAAGCAAACCTAAAAGCATTGTATAAAATTATAAAAAAAAATAGGCACGCAAATCAAAAAAAATATTTCTATTTTTTGCTATCACTCCAGTTTGCATGACGTCATCAAGCCAGGTTCGCTGATATTTCCGACGGGTTATAAAGCAGTGAACTTCATATGGCTAAAATGATGAGCCGCCACTCTTGCGAGGCGCTATTAACGTTTACACACACGAAGCCTCGGGCGAAAGCTAGTAAAATAAGTCTCTCAATACACTAACGCGTGGCCTTATGTTCTATTGCTGCCAGTTAATGGCAACTATTACGTTTAATATGTCGTTTGATGTCAATTATTGATGATATAGTTTTGTGCCACTCTGTGATTTAATATAACTCGTACTCAAGGTTTGGTGGATCATTATTTAAACGATTTATCACTTAATTATACACATTTAAACAATGTAGTTTTATAAAAGCAAGGTTGGTAAACACAGTTAATGATCTGAGAAGCGACATTTTGTTTTAGGTAATGATTTCATTGCACGTAGTTATGCAAAATAGACTTTAGACACAAATTCACGTTCCTAAACGTTATTTTTACCACAGATTTTTTAAATTATGTAATTAGCCAGATATAGTAAAGCCTAATTATGTGTATAGTAAACTAAGGCTATATAGCATGACACAATTCACATATTCTCTGTTATATATTGCCTTTTAAATCGACATTAAATTGCCGGCCGAGTAAAGTTTGACGGAATTTTATTTTTAAGCCATTCTCCTCTTCTTTGATATTATAATTGAATAAACAACAATAGGTATGACTAGTTGAAGCTCGTTACTCAATGTCGGACCAATTACTAGATCCCGTGACCGGTGAAGATGAATTCGCATATCGAAACGCATAAATATGGTCGAAATTATGAGTTATAATTATAACCCAGTTAGAGTGTGGAAGGGTAATTTTTACCCTGTAAATGTATACATGTATATTCTTTATTGCACAAAAAACAGAAACAAAAAAAAGCCTTACGAGAAAAAGACGAAGTACAAAGGTGGACTTATTTCTAAAAGAAATCTCTTCCAGTCAACATTAACTGAAGTGGGAGAGATAGTTAGCGGGCATTAATATAACACTACAATATGATAATATTACACATATACATATACAAGAATTTGATATAAATATATTGTGTGGTATGTGTTTTAAAGTGTAATATGAAACAAGGCCTTAAGAACCTTGGGCAACCTCACCTGCAAATGGTGCACCGGCCGATATATGAACGAAGCTTTGGCAAACATAAAAGGTCCCGGCAAGTGGGAATAGGCTCGCCACCTATTACGTGGACCAAAGATAAAATTGGCGAAATGTGGGTTTACTAATACCACACCTAATGGTTGGTTACTCAATACTCAATGTCTTTATTGCACTCCATATGTTACAAAGATGTTATTTATAATATCACAGATACAATATGGACCCTGTAGGGTATGGCAACTTAGAAGAGAGGAGGATGCTAGCTTTTTATATTTAGATTATTGTATTCGGTTTATTATACAGTAATAATTATATTGAAAATTAAATTAATTCTATACCTATTAAATTATGTATATTATATTGTATTATAAATGGTAAATATGTTTTATCATAATGTATATAATGCTATAGCATGCTATTGTATTAAATATGTAATTATTATATAATAATTTGTGTTATGTTGGTTATATGTATGTATGCTCTTGTAATTGAAACGATGAACGAATTCTTATTATTAAACCAGCGAGTGGTGTATTAAGATAAGATAAGATAAGATAAAAACGTT
Source organism: Musotima nitidalis (assembly GCA_949126915.1). Taxonomy (NCBI): domain Eukaryota; kingdom Metazoa; phylum Arthropoda; class Insecta; order Lepidoptera; family Crambidae; genus Musotima; species Musotima nitidalis. Next base: position 13,810,598 of record OX421437.1, on the reverse strand, counting down.
TATTTTCTTTAAATAATACAAGTTATATAAAAACATATCCCACAAAACCGTTTGACTGATTTGTTCTGGGTCACAGTCTCTTTTATACATTACAACTAATTTTATAAATAAATAAATTACAATTTTATATATATAATTTTATTAATTGTTTGTATATTTGTCTCTGGTACACGGGCTGTGGCTGTACGTGGCTGTGAGAAAATAGCTCTGTCTGGGCTGTTGTCGAGAGAGCAAGAGTTGACCCCAGCTGCTGGTGATGTAAGGAGTTAACCCTGTGATAGTATAAGTACTATTGGGAAAATCATTTTGGCTAAATCAGTTAAAACGAATCCTCAGTTTTAGGACTATGCATTGTTATCATTTAGTTGACATAGTTGCTTCGCTGCTCAATGACGGACCAATCACCATCTCACGTGACCGTTGAAGGTGACACCGCAAGTCGAACAGCACTAAGGTGACCATAAAAAAATAAAAATACATTTTTTTTCTTTTACATAATGGCTTCGTGCGTTTTGCACATTTAGCTTTATTAGTTATATTTAGTTATGTTAATAATGTATAAATCATAGTAAATGAGAATGAGTGGTGATAAAGATAATAAATGGTAAATGAGATACCCTCCCCTAAGCCCCTCGAGTCCTCAATAAAGAGGTGGGACTATACTGAGATCTCACATGGACTTCTTGAGAGACTTTGAAAAGTGATTTTGCACTGCTATGTTTCATTTACCAACGCTCATGTACGTTCACAAACACTTAACGGTTAATAACCCTCCGTTATTACAGATTAAAATCCTTCCAATGAAAGCCTTTCAAAAATAAAACATCTTTGGCGTGATGGCGACGAGTATACCCGCACTCCGCTCCTGAGGTCGTGGGTTCGATTACCCCACAGGACAAATCTTCGTGTGCTAAAAACATGAATACATATTTGTTTTGGTCTGGGTGCTTTCCTATGGATATTAAGTATGTATTTACAAAAAAAAGTATTTATGTTTGTTTATCCGTTATTTAGTATCCATAACACAAATTCTTAATGATACTTATCATGAGATAAATAATTGGTGTAGTTGTCAGAAAATATTTATTTCTTAATATTAATTAAATGTCTTTCAAACAAAACTAAACATAGGATATCTCGTATGTGCAACAACGAGGAACTACTGACTGTGCCGTTTTTAATTTAAATGGATGGAAAATTAATTGCTTATTAAAATAGGTTAACACTAAAAAGCATAATTAATAAGCAACATATATTTTTTTGTCTAAGTGTATAATAAATTCAGAAACTAGTTGAATACAGTTTGGCCTTGGTTTGGCCACAGTTGTAATCACTGAGGCGGAAAATAAAAAAAGAAACTAAAGCAAAACCTTCTTTTGTAGATTTTTACTACGGACGATCGATTAGAGTATTTGCAAGTGTCAATTAATTTTATAAATTAATTTATTTACGTATTGTTTTAATAATAAGCAGCATTAAGTACTGTCATTTAGTCACAGTTATAGTCTATTAGTTCAGTTATAGTACATTACAATCTTCTATGCATTTTTGAACTTCACAGAGAAAATTACAATTCATGATAAAATGTCGCTTTCCTACAATGGTGTTCGTCGTCGAAGACAAAATCCACAATATGTACACAAAATATCTCGAGCTTACACTATATTTCTAAATAATCAGATTAGTTTGGAACGAAGTTGCATTATGAAATGACAGAGCATTAATATTTTTATTAGGTACCTTAACATCCTTTCCAAAAAGTAAGATTTAAACTTAAACCTATCATTAGATTGTGATTCAATTTCCTCAAAAAGTTTTTATTCAGTCTCCAACATTGAAATCCGAGAAACACATTATTATTTCACGTAATTACTGAAGTGATACTGGCACATTGTAATTGTCATTTGCAACAACGCCTTTTTCGAGTATGCGAATAAAATAAAATAAAGTAACCTTTTTAATGTCTTGTAATGATAAGCTTTAAGTTTTATCGCTTTGTTTTTCGATTCAGCCTTCTGATTATTATTGTGGTTCATTTTGTAATGTTATTTAATTGTTTTATGTTAAAACGAGTACATGAAACTCAAAAAAAAAATGAACATTCGAATGCTACATTTTTTCGGAGTAACTTAATTTATGTCTGTCCTAATATTATTACTGAGAAAATAGCTCTGTCTGAACTTTCTGGTGGGAAAGTAAAGCGTCATAGTTTTGTTTTATTTTCAAAATTTTGTGATATTTTCATATTTAATGTATAATAACAGTGGATTATTGACCATTACGAGTTTGTGAATGTACAAAAGTGGTGTAAATAAAACAAAACAGGTTAACATAACTTTTCAAATTCTCTTTTCTCTTTCTCGCTTTCACGCCAAACTACTGAGCAGATTGGGGCGACATCTAGCTTAGCGAATAGGAAAAGGCAAACAAGTGTATAATGTCTTATTAAAACATTTTTACAGGCTGCGTTTTATGGTATATTTGTTGCTTATCGACAATGAGATATAATTATAACTAAGATCAACTGCTTAACACAATTCTGTTTAATAAAAAATTTAATTGAGATAAAATTTAATCCCTTCATTACTTGTTTCTGGGCAGTACGGCACCGTACAGACTACAATTTTACAAATATTTCACAATACTATAAGAATATTTATAAAGTTACTACCGGATTGAGAATATTGAGATAGCAAACAAACCTCTGGGCTCTATGAAAAGAAATTAATGAACGCCACTCAAACAATGCCACTGCTATCGAGGACGTCACAAGGTCAATAAAATACACATGGGAAAATACTGCTTTCATCTATGTATGGCTCGTGTGTAAGAGCCCTTACACACCTTGACAACAAACTGCTGTTTGTGTGAAGAGTTCTAACAGAACTGTGTGGCGACTTAAGTTCCTTCAACAGTTAATTGCGATCCTCAGTTCTAAAAGCCTCATCTAGATAAATTAATATTTTAATTAAAACACTTACAAATTAACGAGGTCATCTAAGAATAAAAACTAATTTAAGAGTTGACTCTTCGTAATTTACCAGAAAATTTGTATTTTATACAGAATCATTGCTTCATTAAATTGTTCAACGACCATAACGCAAGACGGGTAGCAATAACAATATCATTAAAACAATCAACAGTTGTGTGTCGGCGGACGCTGGCGGCACGCATGTTGTCGCTTTGCCTTGTGAAAAAAACAAAAGTCAAAATTCGCGCTGCGGGCAATTGGACTAATTTACGCGCGAAGACGCGGAAATGGCTTGATATCGATTGTATGCATTATTTTATAGTTTCCAAATTTAAAATGTTAGTTTAAAATGTGATTCGACACTTTGAAAGTGTTTTCATAAGTTAGATTTTTAGCGCAGGAATGTATTATTTTCATTTGCATTATTTTATTATGTGAATTTGTAATGTGACGTGTATTAGTGTTAATTGAAACTTTGAAAGTGTTTATTTATATTGGATTTCTCATTTTGATAGAATTAGTGGTAAGTACTTACTTAGGAAAATAATAACATACCTACTATAAAAGTAATGAATAAATAAATATTCCTCATGAAAAATTGATAAAAAAATGTGATTATACGGAAAAAAATTGATAAAAAAATGTTCCTCATGAAACATTGATAAAAAAAATCGATTATTACGGAATAAGAGGCTCCGCAGTGGATCTTCTTACTTCTTACTTAAGTAATAGGATTCAGAGGGTTGAAGTTAATGGAAAGTGATCTCAGGGTTCTGTAGTAAAAATGGGGGTACCGCAGGGCTCGATTCTCGGCCTGTTTTTGTTTTTAATTTATGTTAATGATTTTCCACATTTGGTAAAGGAAAATCACGAGATAGTATGGTTTGCTGATGATACATCATTATTATTTAAAATAAAGCGATATCAGAACTCAGACGATGTAAACAATGCGATATCAAAGGTGGTGCACTGGTTTGACGTTAACAATCTATTATTAAATGGGGCTAAAACAAAATGCATTAAATTCGTGACGCCTAACGTCAGACAAGTAAACATCACTATTAAAATAAAGGAAGATGAGTTGACCCTTGTGGATACTACCAAATTTTTGGGGGTTATATTAGATTCTAAGCTACAGTGGGGTGCACATATATTGGTGAATTGTCGAATAGACTCAGCTCTGCAGCATACGCCGTAAAAAAATTCAAAATGTTATATTATATTGCATTGTATAGCTTCACAGACAAATGAAGATTGTAACTAACCAATCGATAATTAAAAAGAGCATAGCCTGTGAGTTTCTTGCTAGTTCTTCTTACAGAGCGGTGGCCCGGAACTGGTACTTAGATTCACTAACACTTAAATTTTTTTTGTTTTTTTAATTGTTTGGTTGCAAGTGAATCTAAGCTTCGTGATTTATGTATAATTATATTTTGATTGTTTTTTATATTTGTTATAATTTTGACGTTTTCAAGTACTTTAGTAGTAGTTTATAAAATAAAAAGTTTTGAATTTGAATTTTGAATTCATGAAAAAAAAAATACCGTATAGTATATAATCTAAGACATGTTTTATTCAAACGATTAATGAACGAACAGAATAATGAAAATTTTACTAATCAACATTTACAACACATTCATTTAATAATTTCTTACATAACATGGAAAACATAGCCATAATTCCACAAATATATCTAACAATCGTGACAATGTGAAAATAATCTTTCATCATCATCATCTCAGCCCATTAACGTCCCACTACTGAGCACGAGCCTCCTCTCACATACCAAGATGTGAGGGTATTGGGTCATACTCCACCACGCTGACCCAGTGCGGATTGGCGGAGGCAGTTAGAATTTTAGAAGGTTTTAGGGTTAGAAGGTTAGAATTTTTCAAGCCGCCCATTAGGCCTCTAGCATGGCTTAAAGACTACCACATTTAGTGATAACCGGGACCAACGGCTTAACGTGCCTTCCGAAGCACGGAAGCGCTCGATATCAAATGCCACACAAACGGTCACCCATCCAAGGGCTGACCTCTGTAAACTCTGCTGTACTTTGGTGATCGTTTCCGACCACCGAGACCGCAGAGCTACGAGCGCTTCTTAAAATAATCTTTACCTATTGGTAATAACTAAATTTGAATGGAATAAAATGTTTTTTCAGTTCCACAAAAGTACTGTTCATAAGTTTATTGGCGTTTTATAATTTTTGTAAGGGATAGTCATATAACAATTTTGTACACCGCTAAGGTTAATGCGTTGTGTCTATTGTCGTAACAATGAAGATTAACTACGAATAAAACCAATTTTGTAAACTATTCACTCATAAACTTTTATTGGTTACCCAAACAATCAAGTTAGGATGGTTAACTTAAAACTAAGGCGGGAAAAGGTGCATCGCAGCAATATTTTAGTGCCCAAAATTAGTGTAAACTTGAGTATGTATGTTTAAATATAGTGGATTTTGAGACATCATTTCTTCGGCAATGTACACAAATGTAGGAAAGTGACATACTGATGTGAATAAATATTTTTCTTTATTCAAAAAGTCAAAAGTCAAAATACTTTTTATTTCATAAACTATTACATAGTACTTTAAAACGTCAAAATTATAAAAAAATAACAAAAACAAATAATATATAATTATACTAAAATCACGAAGCTAAGATTCACTTGCAACCAAACAATTTAAAAAAACAAAAAATATTTAAGTGTAAGTGAATCTAAGTGCCAGTTCCGAGCCACCGCTCTGTAAGAAGAACTGGCAAGAAACTCACAGGCTATGCTCTTTTAAATTATCGATTGGTTAGTTACAATCTTCATTTGTCTGTGACGCTATACAATGCAACATAATATAACAATATTCATGCTTTAAGTCATTCATATTAGAATAGCCTGTATGAAACGGCAGTTTAATCCCAAGCATTTTTATCAGCCATATAGTCTTTAACAGAATAGTATCCCTTCAAAGACAATTTACCTTTATTTCCTTTATTACCCTTTATTTCTTTCTATTTTCCGTGTTTATTCCAAAACTTCCTAGAAGCCTTTAGTAAAGTCTCCACTGGGATTATGACTTGACTTTGATTGAACTCGAATGTACTGATTGAGCAAAATGCTGCATTAATCCAAAAACTTAATAAATTATATTACTTCATCATCATCATCTCAGCCATATGACGTCCACTGCTGAACATTGGCCTCCCCAATAGATTTCCACATTGAGCGATCCTACGTCGCCTGCATCCATCGGCTTCCCGCTATATATATTATACTACTTGACACTGGCAAATACTCTAAACGAGTTACAAATTTTTTGAGACGCTTTATGCAAAGTGTTATAAATTAATCTTTAAAAAAACCTTTCTAACGCCAGTAATTTTCCAACGCACATATCTAGAGCGATATAGCGTGCGGTTGCGACACATTTATCAATCGCGATCCCTTCCACGTGTTGCATCACTAGCACGCTATTATCACTCCAATAGTGATGTGCTGTTATTACCGGTAGAACAGGAAACGTTATTGTTTTGGCTTATCCCATTGTATGTAACGTATAAACTATTAAGGCGTATCCATATTTACTGTCGAGACAACTACCTCAAACTTTTGATAAAAATAGTGATATGTTTTTTATGTGATTAATCACATTATAAATACTTATTTCAAATAGAAATTAGAAGCTTTAAGTTTTTTTTTACTAATCGTTTTATTCCAAAGACTGTCCAAATAAAGGTGATGTTAGATGTAAGGTTGATTTTAAGACTAAATTATTGTGTTAAGGAGATTTAAGAAAGGAAAGCCTAAATTATTATTTTGTTATACTTATTTAAATTAAAATGAAAAAGTCTTGACAAAGTAGGTATTGTATCATTTACGAAGTAGCCTCGCAAGCGATCGTTAGTATTAAGCATATAAAAAATAAGGTTAGTACTCTAGAGTTCAAGAATCCTTAAAACTAGCATCATCAGCCCAAAGTCGTCCACTGCTGAACATAGGCCTCCCCCATGAGCTTCCAATGTGACCAATTTCAGGCAGCTTGCATCTTACGTCATCCTGCGTGGACGTCCTAACTTTATTCAAAAATATTTTTAGATTAACAAAAAAATACACGTATGAAATATTTGACGTCACTTTTTGTAGAACTACAAAACAGTTTCGGCTTTAAGGATACTTTCAAGTTGTTTAAGTTTGACTCCTTTAAATTTTGGATACGCTCGCCTACGTTAATTTTTCACTATCATGATTATAACTGCAAATGCGATTTAGTTAGACGCCGCCGGTTACACAACAAAAGTTCTATAAAATTTTCTTGAAATTTATATTATTTCATCATCACAGCCCATTAACGTCCCACTACTGAGCACGAGCCTCCTCTCACATATCAAGGTGTGAGGGTATTGGGTCATACTCCACCACGCTGACCCAGTGCGGATTGGCGGAGGCAGTTGTGTGGCGTCCTGCTGTTAGAATTTTTCAAGCCGCCCTTTAGGCCTCTAACATGGCTTAACAACTACCACATTTGGTGATAACCGGGACCAACGGCTTAACGTGCCTTCCGAAGCACGGAAGCGCTCGATATCAAATGCCACACAAACGGTCACCCATTCAAGGACTGACCTCTGTAAACTCTGCTGTACTTCGGTGATCGTTTCCGACTACCGAGCACCGCAGAGCTACGAGCGCTTCCTATATTATTTAAAACTAAGATATTTAAGGTGTATAGGGATCCCACTAAGACCTTAGGAACCCAAGCCAACCTTACCTGCAAGTGGCCGATCAACATTCGAGGCTCTGGCAAAGTTCCCGGCAAGCAGCAATAGGCTCGCCACCTTTTACGTGGGACCAACAAGTAAAGTGTGGGCGTATTATATGCCCCTGCCTACGCCTGTGGGGAAACAGGCCTAACAGTGTGTATGTATGTAAGATATTAAACAAATAAAATTAGTATTACCTCACACCAAAACTAAGAATTTTACTTGGTGAAGTTTATAATTATAACTTTAAACCGCCTTCACTCAAAACATATTTAGACATAAGTATTTAGTGCTTTTTCAGTATACAGTGACGCTTTATTAAACCGTGTTGTGTCAGAAGCAACAACAACAACCTAGTTCCGAGATAATTATTTGAGATTAAAGTTTATCTTATGTCGAGATAAATTTATCCTAGTGTGTTCCAACTTCATTTATTTTGCTATAAAATTCAATTCAAAATTTTAAAATCTTGAAAACGTCAAAATGAAACAAAGAAAACTATCAAAATAAGACCACACTGAAACCACGAAGCTTATTTCACTTGAATTAAAAAAATACTGAGGTAAGTGTAGTGTGAGGTAGATAAATGAAACTTGGATCTATACTAATAGAGCAGATTTCACATTAGATGGTGTATATACCAAAATTTTGGTCAAATTCTGGATTAGTATGATTTGACTGAACACGATCCTATTGAGGGACAATGTGAACATGAAAGTATGGACATATGCTCCGCTTTCTGATACTAGGTATGGTAACGTGATACTGACGGACGTCTATAAAAATACCAAGTGACATACTAGCCGCGGACACGCTGATTAGTGCTCGAACGGTCTCGACGCTTGCTTTCACTATACACTCTGTCTATGTGGTGATGTGGTTAAACTTTAACAGCTGTTTACATTATTCGTTAAGCATTGACCTTGAAGTGCTGTAACATTATTGGATCTCAATCGAAGAGCGGCAGAGGGGGTGACGCGTAACTATAGCATTGCGGGCAATTACTTATTTTCTGTCCCATTCTTTATTTTTTTCTACGATTATGTACGCGCGATTGTAAGTAGTATATAAAGGACCTAGTGTCAATGTGATCGACATTTATTGTAAGTATAAGAGATTTCACACCCTAACTCTGTCTTTTTATATATATATATACCACATTATAATTTTTGAGATGCATTTGGAGGAATAGCCACTGATCGATTTGGATCAATTTTGGAGAGTTAATTTGGGCGTTACAAAGTAAGATCGGGGCCTTAAACTCGCTTCTCAGTGTTATTTGTTCATTTTTAATAATAAATCATTGTAGTTAGATTACTTCGATACGAATAAAAATAATTTACATCAATGATTTTGTGTTTTTGCTCGCATTTTGACGATCGATATGGCGTGGAGGTCAGTATACCTACACTTCACTCCAGAGGTTGTGGATTCGATTCCCACACAGAACAAATTTTGTGTGCATGAACATGATTATCTGTTCTGGTCTGAGAGTTTTCCTATGTGTATTAAGTATGTATTTACAAAAAAAAGTATTTAAGTATGTTTATCCGTTGTTTAGTATCCATAACACAAGTTCTTAATGATACTTATCTTGGAAGTAAATAATTGGTGTAATTGTCAGAACATATTTATTAATTATTTTATCCCGATTACGCCCATTAAACTCGCAACCACTATTGGCGACGAATTTGAAAATAAATTCCCACAATATACGGCATATATTCGTTTATTCGCATACAACCCACCTTATAAAAAGATTACCGGCAATGCCAATGTAAATTCATAGTGTTATGTACGGTCATTCATAGTGTTATGGTCACTGGGATTCAAACCGGCATATATTGATAACACTTTTATTTCACCAGCTATTGCTAGAAAAAAGTAGCGAATTAAAGTAGCTCTAATAACTGTGATAATAAATTTATTTCTTTCTATATTAAGTTTGGCACTAGATGAAAGTAAACTCAAGACTGAAGCGCCTATCCTTTGCTAGCACTTGAGACATGAAGATTTGGGCATTGAGAAGTGGGCATAATAATAATAATAATAAATCATTTATTTCAGACTTAGTCCATAATAATAACACATTAATAAATACATTAAAAAGAAATTACATTACATTAAATTAAATTACAAAGTACACAAAATAATACAAATTAATAATAAAAAGTGGAAGAGAATAATCAAATAAATAAAATTAAAATTAAGAATTTATTTATGGTGATGAGCTAGAATGTAGGCTCATCCACCTCTGCAATATAGGGGAGTCCCACCGTTCAGCCAATGCGCTCAGGATGCCGTTAGAACTACTCCGAAAGCGATTCAGCAGCAATGCGCTTCTTTTTCTGATAATGGAGTAAAAATCATCTATATGCGCCTGCGCGAACATTGCAGATGCGCTGCAGAACAGTGGCAGACCCATCAACGCCCTGAACGCATTGTTGTACTGGACAGTGGACACGCAGGTCGCTGTATGCACGCACCTTGTATCGACTCCAGAGGCTGCATGTGTACATAATGTCACGCCTATTTATCCAATATGAAATAGGTAAAAACGTCGGTATACCTTATGTTGTACAGGTAGCACCTGTAAAAACGGTAGTAGGATATTAAGCAACGGCAGTGAACTCGCTGTTCTTTATCGATGGACAAAACAGTGTTGCATTACACCGTAGACCGAAGACAGACGACACATTATCTTTGATATAAGTTTTACAGTCACAATATTAGGTAACCCTAGTCGATTATATTCCGGTTAAGAGTCACAACATTTAAATGTACCCTACCAAACATTAAAAGCCCAAGTCAACCTTACCTGGTAATGGTGATGACGACCGATATGGCGTGGTGGCGAGTATACCCGTACTCCTCACCCTAAAGTCGTGAGAAAAAAAAAATATAAATAAATATTTCTGACACTTAAGTACACCAATTATTTAGTTCCAAGATAAGTATCATTAAGAACTTGTGTTATGGATACTAAAAAACGGATAAACATACATAAATACTTTTCTTTTTGTAAATATATATATTACGTAATATACATAGGAAATCACCCAGCAGACCAGAACAAATATTCATATTTTTACACACAAATATTTGTTCGTGTGGGAATCGAACCCACGACCTCAGGAGTGGAATGCGGATATACTCGCCACCACGCCATATCGGTCGTCAATTATGCTTATCCGTTATTTACTTCTTCACATACAAATTCTTAATGATACTTATCATGAGACTAAATAATTGGTGTAATTGTAATTGGTGTAACAAACGAGACTCTGGCAATGTAAAAGTTTCCGGTAAACGGCAATAGGCTCGCCACCTATTACGCGATGTCGAATTTATGATGACATCTCGGCGTACAATATGCTGCTGTCTACCCGTTCAAGGAAACAAGCGTAATTGAATGTATGTACTACCTACATTTCGATCCATTTCAATAATTGTCTAATTTTCGGTTCAACATCAGCTCAGACATACGTCCACTGCTAAACATATTATGCCTCCTTAATGGATTTCCACATGAACCTGAGTCGCCTGCATACATCGACTTTCTTTCTATCTTTCTTTCTTTCTACTTTGTGTCTGAGGTATTGTGAGAGAATGGGATAATAGAAGTTTTTATGTGTGAGATTTTAATATTATATTTAACTTTTACTGTTTTTGATAATTAGTATAATTGGTGTATTCCGTTCTGATTAAATAAATAAATCGCCGTGACCAGATCTTCAGTTCATCGAATGGGTCATTTATCGGTTGATTTTAATACATACATATATTCACGTCTGTTTCCCCAGAGGCATATTATACGCCCACACTTCGCCACTTACATAGTTGGTCCCACGTAATAGGTGGCGAGCCTATTGCCGCTTACCGGGCACTGTTATGTTCGCCAGAGCCTTGTCCGTTGATCGGCAGGTGCACCACTTGCAGGTGAGGTTGGCGGCGCGACAAACTGCGCCTCTCCAAGGAGGTCCTCCCGATTCTGATCCGGGGGACGTTGGCCGCGGGCGGGGTGCCAGAAACTTCAAATCCCCTGATACTGACCCCTCGCCCCTTTTTCAACAGCGGTGGGCGTCGTCGAAACTTTTTTAGTGGGTAGGATTGCGGCGGTCTCGTCTGCCGGAAAGAGTCCCACACCCCCTCCCAGTCTCCCCCTTTGGCCGGGAGACAGAGCGTAAATGCATTTTGTAACCGACGTAAATCAAAAATAAAAATAAATGGTAGGATCCCTATACACCAATGATTTTATAAAATATAAATTATTTTGGGTCGACTTTAATAAAATTCAACATTTGGGTCGATTGTAACAATTGTTAACACAAAATATACAATGGACGTAGCTTATCGTTAACTCGTTCAGATAAAAGTTAATAGTTGGATGTTTGACATATGACATTACGCGCTTTCGTGCTTCGGACAGTAGGTAGGAAGTTTGACAATTCTAACTGCAGGAGGCCACACGTCTACCTCTGTCAATCTGCACTGGCTTAGCATGGTGGAGTTGACCTAAATCCTTTTAAATTTGTATTCGAGAGAAAGCGATCTTAGCAGTGGGACATTGCTGAGATTTAGAGTTCTGGATGAACTACATACATTCGCAATACTTTAGAAAATGATTAGTGTTTTTCCTTCTTTGCTTAATTTGTTAACTCACCTTGGAAACCTCAGCTAGTAGTTTGGCATTAATAATCTGCGATGATAAGTTCTATATGATGTAGTTACTTCCGGGAAATTATAGTAAATGTAACTAGAAAAAAAAAATGTATGTATGTTTATCCGTTATTTAGTATCTATAACACAAGTTCTTAATGATACTTATCTTGGAACTAAATAATTGGTGTAAGTGTCTTGAAATATTTATTTATTTCTTATTTATTTATTTAATTTCTTATGCTTAATTGTGTGAATATTATTTTTAATCTCAGCCAATTATGTAATAAAATGTCATCAATGGACTGAGACCTTTGTGAACTCTGCTTCATTTTATTTAAAATATTTTTTAATTACCATTACGGATTACTTGTTTAAAAATTTACCTACTTATACGTACGTACTATATAAGTACCGCACTCTCACACACACACACTCTTACACACACAAAGACACACACACATACAATCAATAAAGGCACTTTTGTTGGTTTTATATTCTTTCTTTTTTTGTAATTATTCTCCTAAATGCATATACATAGGATTTTAATACAATATACATTTAAATATAACTGCATTTGTTTACCGTGGGGTGAGAGCCTGGTGATCTGAAATACAGGTATTTTTTACCTAACTCAGACACCAGCTCCTTACATATTATAGACCAAATTTAATTTACGGATTATTAGATATAAGCACCATTGTAATATTTTAAGTCTGTCATTGTGAGGAGAAAATAAACATTATTATTATTATTATTATTACTTATACATACAAATGTTTTGTTTCATAATATCGTCCCATAAAAAATAACCATGAATTAACCTTCGAAAAAGCGTCCAATACCTTTGTACCTATTCATAGAACCATAAAGGTCATTACAATAGATCAGAATAGGTACTGTCATTATTCAAAGTAATTGCGTAATCACGATAACACGTATGGATGAACTTCAGATATTCGGAATGTCAAGTAAACTTTTAGGGATTTTATTTTTAATTTTATAAATTAGAGACACGAAACACTTAAATATTATAAATATTCTCTGACAATTATTATTATTACACCAATTATTTAGTTCCAAGATAAGTATCATTAAAAACTTGTGTTATGGATACTAAAAACCGGATAAACATACTTACATGTCGTTTTTTTTTGTAAATACATACTTAATATACATAGGAAAACACCTAGACCAGAACAAAAATTCATGTTTATTTATTTACTAGCTGTTACCCGCGACTTCGTCCGCTTGGAATATTATCTTTGGTTAGCATTTTTAATTATTTAATAAGAATCATTAGTAGGTATAATAGATATCAGCGGCGGAAATGCAGAGAATTCGTTAAAAGAAACTTTAACTTCAAAAGTTTTAAACTTGATACACCCAATATTTTTAAATATCATATTCCTAGGATAGTTTGGCGTCGTAGTTCCCGTGCCGAATCCGTTCCGTTCCGTTTGAATTTCGAGAATTCCGTTTGTAGAAAAATTCTGCACATCCTAAGAGACCTACGTACCAAGTTTCATGGTTTTATCTTCAAAAATGAACAACACCCATAAAAACATTCAACCCTTATATCACCCCTATACTGGTATTTTTTTTTTTATTTAATTTTAATTATTTCTTATCAAGTGCTTAAATATTAAGTTTCATCTTTTAAGGTTTTATCTTTTAAAACTAAGAAATCCCATACAACTTTTCACTCCCCCCCCCCCTTTTTAACCCTTTACAACCCCCTTTTCAAAGTAAAAAGTAGCCTATGTCCTTTCTCAGGGTCTAGACTATATGTATATCAAATTTCATTCAAATCCGTTCAGTAGTTTTGGCGTGAAAGAGTAACAGACAGACAAACAGACAGACAGACAGAGTTACTTTCGCATTTATAATATTAAGTTAGGATATAACAAAAAGGATCACCAACATGACATATACCATTACAAAATAAACAATAAGAATGTATAAAGTTGACAGCTAAGTATTTTCACAATTACTGGAGATCACAACATGCACACAAAGATTTGTCCTGAATGGGAATCGAACCCACGACCTCTAGAGCAGATATACTGACCTCCACGCCCTGTCGGTCATCAAATATAACGTAATATAATACATACATAATGACACGCCTCTTTCCCGTAGGGGTAGGCACAGATCACATCTTTCCACTTATTAACCTCCTCATACACGCCCGTCGGTTTAGGATACTTTTGACCTGCCCTTTCTCCAAAATTTTCTGGATTTGGTCATAGAAGGTCTTACCTGGTCTTCCCCTCCCAACACTTCCATTCACTTGTCCATCATAAATCACTTTCGTTAGTATACTTTCATTCATCTTCTCAACATGACCAAACCATCTAAGCAATTCTCAATTCTTGTCACCATTAAGCTACAGAGAGAACGTATTAACTTGGTTCTCCCTGTAGCTTGACCAGTTCGGCGATTTATGTGTAAAATAGTACGACCATCTGCAAGTTTCCGTTTATCTTTATGCCAATATTCATGGCCCAGTTTACAATGTGTAAATAAATGCGTCTTAAACTAATTTTCTCATATATATTACTTATTACTTAGAGCATATTTTAAAGAGTCTTTCATATAAAATTGCAATTTTCATTAGTATTAAAACATGATCAAAAATACCAGCGCTGTAGTGGTCCTCCACTGCAGCATATGCTGAGTGGAGGTAGGTGGTAAGGAGTCTACCAATATATTAGGAGCTCAAGCCAACCTAACCTGCAAGTGGCGCACCTGCCGAACAGCCGAGGAGGCTCTGGCGAAAATAAAAGTTCCCGGTAAGGGGCAATAGGCTCGCCACCTGTTATGTGGCACCAAAAATAAAATTGGCGAAATGTGGGCGTATAATATGCATCTGCCTACCCCTTCGGGGAAAAAGGCGTGATTGTATGTATGCATTACTGCATTAGTTTAAGACTTACGATATTATGCAAGCTGTACGTGTCCTGTGTATTGTTCTATTACTTTGTCTTTATTATGTTGTGTGATGTCGAAATATAATAATACCCTCGAACCTTGGCATGTAAGAGGAGGCTCGTGCTCAGTAGTGGGACGTTAATAGGCTGATATGATGATGATGATATTGAAATAAATAATTTATTTCATTATATATCTTATTAACTTACAAAATATACAACGCGTTTTTTTTTTAAAGAAATTGTTGCATTAGATAATGGAACCCAAAAGTTCAGAAGTAATTATTTGAAAACAGTATGGAAACAATTCTATCTAATCTGATCTATGTCCATAGCAGCACAATAAAGAGTTTTTATAACGATCTCATTTTCCTAGTCATGTGACTGGCGCTGTCAATCATAGTGATCATTGTTCATTACGATTGTGGTAACACACACTATGCTGGTACATAACTATACTACTTACATACTAGGCTATGTCTGTGATTTATATTGCGTATAATTTTAAATATAGGTATTCTATAATTTAAAAAAAGTGTAAAATTAATCTTATCAATAATTAATCAATTGTTGTACCATAATCGAGTTTATTAAATTCAAATATGACTGCGTAAAAGCTTGATCAATTATATGTATTTTCTTTTAATTACTTAGCCATCTTGTTCATTTAGTTATATTTTTAACATACGACTTAGACCCAACCCCGATTGGTCTGGAGTAATTATAGAGTACAATAAGGCAATAACTGAGTAAGGGACACATTAAACAAAAATTGTGCATTTTATAATTCTAGTCAATAATAATAATAATAATGTTAAATAATATATATATACGTATACCCTCTCATCGTCAGTCACATCGTATTCGCAACATTTATGCACAAAAACTTTTTGTACCTAAGGTGTGCAGGACTAGGGCTGGTGAACGGGCTCCATTACGTCGTATTATGCACTCATATAATACCAATTTTCTAGACATTGATCTATTCTTAATATCTGAAAATAAATTTAGGGACAGAGTATTTCTGCAGCTTAAAGGTATGGATAGAAATGTGTAGTTAATAAATGTAAACGTAATTCGTCTATTTTGAAAATTAATTTCATCTGTATTGTTATTTTTTAAGTATTTTTTATTTAATAATGTTATTTTTCTTTTTTAATGCACAGTTAAAATAATTATTTTGTGAATATCGCTATTGGTTACATTATAAGTAACTGTAAGTGTGTGATTTATATGTAAGCTTTATAGTGTAATTGTTTGTTGTTCCAAATAAATAAATAAAAAAATAAAAAAATAAAATAAAAAATAACCTTCTCTACACAACATAAAATTACCAATTATGAAATCTTGCATAATCACAGATATAATGCACCGATATCTAGTTGGTAACACTTTTCACTGCCTTGTAACCATATCAAACTCTAGAGAGTCTCTAAGACTTGCTAAGTATCTAGTTGGTCTTAGGAACCATCCACATACTGTACAGACTATTAGCACTGGAACCAAGGACTTTAATAAGTCGTTCCTATGTAAGACATGTGTTCCCTAGAGCCTATAATGCACTTAGATGCCTAAATAGGCATTATCTATAATGCTAATATGGAATAGTATCCCTTTGAAGACAGCTTGCGTTTTATTGTTAATTTAAATTTATTTAGGCTTAATTGCTGTATATGCCTTGGGATTTTATTGTAGAACCGCACACATTGACCTTTAAATGATTTGTTTATCTTTTGGATAATCTCGTATAATAATCACGGGAAAAATAAATGCACCCACTCTTAACGACCTGCATGAAGCCGTTTCACATACGGTTATAAAACCCGGGACTATACTAGCTAGAAAATTATTACTAGGCTTAGAAAGTAAAGTGCGAAATATAATCATGTAGATAATAATAACTACTGTATAAAGCTCACAACAGCTTAACGCATCATTAACAACAAAACTGCACGCAGAGCTTTTGTTCAGTAATGCGCCGCGCGACAATGACCTTTAATGACTCACAAACAGACAAGTTGACTTTGTGCAACAATTTCACTGAGGGAAGTCGTAAATACAATGCATTAAGTACCTACTTACATTTCCGTATGATATTTCGAACGGTTATATTTCTGTTGTTTATTCAGTTTTTTATATTTGGGTCAATACATACAAACACATTTATTCAAGCTTGGCTTAGAAACAACTTGAAAATCTAGAATGGCCTATTACATCACATCCAATACTTAATTAAACTTACCTGATCCCGCCCTTTTCTCGTCTCCTAAAACACGTACTGGTCTTAGGAACCATCCTCATTCTGTGCTGTCTATCAGCAATCGAACCCAAATATTTTAGAAAATCGTTTCTGTGGAATTCTTTGCCGGCTCAAGTGTTTTCCCAATTCAATAGACCTGGGCCTTTTAAGCAGGAGGTGAAACGTCAATTTTCTTCGTCTTTCTAGGTATTTGTGAAATTATTAAAGTTTTTTTTTTAAATTGCTTCAGTAGGTTCTGTGTATTCAATACAAAGAAATAAACACGCATATCGTTTCTCTTTAAATATGGATACGCCTTCGGGATTCCATGATTTTTTGAAGAACTTTTTTTGGTTCTGATTATTGTTTTACAAAACAATCGGGGTTGTTTTTAATATTTGTAATAAAATCGAAAATTATTGAAATGTTCCATGTGTTATGCCCTTCTAAGGTTAAAAATAAATCCCAGTTATACCAAGGATTTTTGTATAAAAATCTAATAAGAGTAATAAGTTCTTTTAAAATTATTGAACGTGAATTGCTTAACAATACTAGTATGATATGTCCATATTAAGATTTCGTCGTATAATTTTGCAAAATTGCACTACCTTCACTAAATAAATTTCCACCCAAATAATCACCCATTCTAAAACTAACCTCTTCAAACGCTGCTTAACTTGACTGTTCGACCACTTAATCAAACCGCAGCGCTTGAAGTGTTTTAAGCTATTTATATCTAATACTTACAGGGAATCTGAGTCACTCGAAAATACCAAGTAACCATGACAAAGGAACCATTCTTGATGTCTGACTCACACTTGGCTTGAAGCCAAACTTTTCAAATCAATTCATTTATTTACATAAATTTTCAACAGTATTTGGAAAAGTATTAACACAAATTTGACGACCGATATGGCGTGGTGCCGAGTATACCCGCATTCCACTCCAGAGGTCGTGGGTTCGATTTCCACACAGGACAAATATTTGTTCTGGTCTGGGTGTTTTTCTATGTATATTAAGTATGTATTTACAAAAAAAAAAGTACTTATGTATGTTTATCCGTTATTTAGTATCCATAACACAAGTTCTTAATGATACTTATCTTGGAACTAAATAATTGGTGTACTTAAGTGTCTGAAATATTTATTTATTATTTATTTATTTTAAATAGTTGTAAATATATATGTTAAGATATGTTTAAAATTCGCCACCTGCTTGCTACCCGTGAAAGAGAATTTGGAATCAACAATAAAAAAAGATGTATAGGGATCCTACCAAGACCTAAGGAGCCTAAGCCAACCTCACCTGCAAGTGGTGCACCTGCCGATCAACGGACGAGGCTCTGGTGAACATAACAGTGCCCGGTAAGCGGCAATTTGCTCGCCACCTATTACGTGGGACCAACTATATACGGCGAAGTGTTGGCGTATAATATGCCTCTGCCTACCCGTTAGGGGAAACAGGCCTGAATGTATGTATGTAATAAAGAAAACTCTTTAAAATGCACTAACAACAATGATACCCCAATTATACAGGTAACACGTCTTTTGGACCAGAAAATACGACAGATAACAATAAATTACAAGATTCTCAGCTGTGCGATGGCGGCCTAGCGCCTAGTGCCATCTCATCTCATCTTACGAGTAAAGTTTCATTTTGCCAAATGCTTGTTATTACATAATATTTACTGCAGTAAATACCTTATCGCGGTAAAGCGGGTTATACGAGTATGTATACCAGATTAAATATAGAAATAGAATCCATGTAGATTAGATATAAAATGGATATATTTTTGCAAGATAATAAGACAAACATTGGGATTGGGATGTTTCAAGAAAAAAATATTTAGCTCATCCATATATAATTCAGACGACCGATATGGCGTGGAGGTCAGTATACCTACACTTCATTTCAGAGGTCGTGGGTTCGATTCCACCACAGGACAAATCTTTGTGTGCATGAACATGAAGATTTGTTCTGGTCTGGGTGTTTTCCTATGTATATTAAGTATGTATTTACAAAAAAAAAGTATTTAAGTATGTTTATCCGTTGTTTAGTATCCATACCACAAGTTCTTAATGATACTTATCTTGGAACTAAATAATTGGTGTAATTGTCAGAACATATTATTATATATTTATTATAATCTTTAATTTAAAAATCATCAATCAATCAAAAAGGCAGAAACCTTGCTGCAACCTTTATATAAAATATAAGATTATTCTATTGAATACAAAGTTTACCTTTAGCACAGCGATCACTAGATGAAACGTGTCAAGTGGTGTGTTATGGTCCTTCGCCCATATTGTCACTAGAGAGACCCCATCCCCTTAGCCGCCTGGTAAGTACGATACGCTTGGGCAAGACATGGATTCATTCATTCATTCATTCATTATTTGAATTTGCCTAACGACACTTAGAAGTGGATAGATTGGTATACTCTTTATTGACAAAATAACTTAAAAACTGCATTAAAATAAAGATTGAAATAAAAAATTTAATGCTAATCTAGGCAGTCTTATCGCTAAAAGCGATAAAATCTCATCCTGACAACCCGACGCAAGAAGAGAACAGAAAAGCAGTAGGCAGAGCAGATAAACTTTAAAAATAATAAACACTAAAACTATTTGTTAAATATGAATAAAATACAATCATAAATAAAATATTTGAATAAAAATATATATTATGATTGTTTACACACCATATTATCTTGAAAAAATAATAATATACAAACAGCTATTCAGACATATTCAAAAAGGACTTCACTCTCTTCTTAAAGGAGTTTAACGACTGATTCTGTGACCGACAGTTAGTGTTATGATAACTGTTATGTTAACAATAAAAATAGTACCAACATAACGTTACAGGCTCAGATGAGCCCCAGCTGCATATGTTCGTCTGTAAATCACACAACTTAACAGACAGAATTTTGATTTATTGCGAAGCAGTTGCAAATATCTTCGCTTGACCTTCAGTGACGCGTAGACTGCGCTGGCGCACGGACTAGTGCTGTGTTCACGCATCAGTGGGGGCGAAGAGCCAAGATCGATAGACCCAAACATTTTGCCAGATATGTCAGAAGCCTGTGCGCAATAACCACAAATTCTTATAGCATATGCCTTGGTTATTATAATAAATATGTTACCTAGCCTAAAGAACAGTCGGATTATGACAAAAATCTCAATTATAAGTATAAGTGCAATTTTTTTTAGTTTTCTCAGAATGAAGTTACATACTATTTATTTTTGTTATATGTTAATAAAGGCTGAATACATATAAAAAAAAAATATTTTATTTATTAGGTATGTTAAATTCAAATTCAAATTCATATTCATTTATTCAAGTTTGGCTCAAAAGAGCTCTTATGAACGCCAAAACTTAAAAACTAGCGCGCCGTAGTAGTAGTTATATTTTATAGTAGTTATAAAAGAAAACTCAATATTTTGGGCCACAAGTGAGCCCTTCGTCTGGAATTGTGCCACTATATTGAGCGCGTGTAACGAAGTGTTAATATTTGTAAAATCCTTCAGCTAATGAACAGAGCATCGATAGCAGCGTAAAGGATCTTAAAATAGCAATTTGTCATCAAGTAATTACTCAACGATATCTATATTAATCATCTACAGTATCACTGGGTAAAGTTTCTCATTAAGTGCCTTAGTCAGAGATTGAAAACGTTTTCTAAAGCTGCTTTTTACACATTAAGGATAGACAACAATGACCTTCTATACACATGGACTAATCACGTCATACAATGACATACATTGCGCTAAATGAGCAGCAATAAGCTACATAACCCCTCATATGTGAAACACCGGCTCCCGGTATAAACATATCTTCGCCTAATCGGTTGACGTACCGGGAGCCGGTATGGCAAACTGTGTTCTCATATTCGCTCTAAAAAACTTCATTGTATATACCCTATCCTTTCTAACACGTTACAAATGCATAAAGAAGAAACAGGCTGACTAGTAAAGCCAAAATCTCGGCCAACTTTAGCGGAAAAAAATTAAACAAATGTCAAATGAGAAAATCCAGTTACAGTAAGAGTCTATCTCAAAAATTTGACCATACCGGCTCCCGGCACAACAGATAACGGAAAGTGGGCTAATGTCATTCAACATAAGAGAGGTTAAGGTGAATTTAGAAGCGGATTCGAACAAAAATAGCAGTGGAGTGGCGTTGGCTGTTAATTTTTGTTATTTACGAGAGATAGATTTTTATACTTTTGCGAATATCGTAATTTCAGCCCGTAATAGTCCACAGGAAGACTAGGAGTGGCCATACTGTGTTCCGGTACCACACGGTTTCCGAATGTGCCTATTATTATTATAAACTACCGAATTATAGATTTTTTTATATACAACAAGCAAGGCAAACGATCAAGTGGGTCAATTGAGGGCAAGTGAGCACTATTGCCCATAGACACCTGCAATACCATAGGAAGTGCCGATGCGTTACCAACCTAGAGGGTTAAGATAGAATGCCTCTTATGCCAGTTTTTTCCTAGTAATAAATATTATGAAGATAGCTAATGTAGGATCACTTGTAATTAGTAAAAAATATTTTAGGGGGATATTTTAAGGGGTATTGGCATCACCCATAAATATGAACAAATTTTTATTACTAGAAAATTGCAAAAATATCAGCTATTAACGTTTTTATCTATACATCCAAAAACTACTGTTCGCTGAATACATATAAGCTTTGTGTATGTAAGAAAAACCAACACTTTAAAAAAAATATGGACTTTAAAGTAGTAATAGTTATCGGTAAAACTGGTATCAAAAATCGAAAATAATCAAACATGTTTTGGAGCTTTAAACATAGATTCGTATTTTATACATATTTTTATATTAATTTATTTTATATGAATTTTATACGCGTAATTCGTTTAGGGGTGTAATATAAATCAGATTCAAGGAAATGATTTGAGTAAATGACGCTTGATTTATGTAGTTTGTAAAATTCTTCGGACCTTTCTCTTGCTACTATCTTGCGCCATTTCTCCCTCAAAATCTCGTGTACAGGAAAGCTAACAAAAAACATCAGCAAGCAACAGGAAGTATGTTGGTATGTATAAACAGATAAATACAGGATTTATATGTATTAACAGATGAAAGCAATGTGGCAAAAAATAAAGGTCTATAGCGATTCTATTGCTTTCTTTTCTGACTCTGTTCTTGTGGCGTCCTTACACCTATCTCTTTCTGACGCGCGAGAGTGAAAAGAATGGAAATACTTGTCAATATTTATGATAATTATTGAAAATTAAATGGTTTTACAACATTATTTACACATTTTCGTGTGTTATCTTTCAGAAATAAAATCAACTTACCGGTGGTAGGTCACACCATCTTTTTTTTGAATCGTTAACGTATTATTTGGGCACTTTTTTATGACTTACTTCGGCATCCTTCTGACTTAGCTGTCAAAACACGACTAAAGAAAAAGTGTGCTTATATCGCGTTTAAGCACACTTTTGCCGTGCCGTTGACGGCGCGCTGATGCGATGTCCATGTGTATAGAAGGTCATTGATAGACAATAAAATGATTTTAAGAGGTTTGACTTGATAGTTTTTTTTTTATCGGCTTCGTCCGTTTAGCACATTTAGCCAGTGTCAAGTAAGAGATATATTAATAACATGAAATTATAGTAAATGAGAAAGAGTGGTGATAAAGATGATAAATGGTAAATGGGATACCCTCCCCCTGAACCCCTTAAGTCTTTAGTAAAGATGTGGGACTATACTGAGATCTCACATGGACTTCTTGAGAGAATTTGAAAAGTGATGTTGTACTGTTTTTTTTTATTTACCAACACTTATGTATGTTCACAAACACTTAACGGTTAATAATCCACCGTTATTACACATTAATGTTAGAAATATCACAAATTTTAGAAAATAAAACAAAACTACAGACATGGCGCTTCACTTTCCCGCCAAGAAGTCCCGACTTGATAGTTTGTTTGCAATTAATAGGCTCTGAAACTAAAAAAAAGAAAAAAAGAAGATTTCTCTAATAGAAAGCTCCATTCTTTTTAAGCACGTATGAATATCATGGGCTATATTCCTACGAAAAGTCAAATGTCACAATAAAGTGTAAAACATTTAATAAATAGCTACCTAAACGAGGGCACACCGCTTGTTTTAAATAATAATTACTTTATAAAATACCTGTATGGAAGTTGCGGAAAGCCGATGGATGCAGGCGACTCAATCGCTCAATGTGGAAATCTATTGAGGAGGCCTATGTTCAGCAGTGGACGTCATGTGGCTGAGATGATGATGAACCGTTATAGAATCCTTGGTTTGTCTACATTGACGAATGTGGATGGATGATGTATATCCGTCGTCTAGTACCAAGTTCTGCTTAGTTTAGGGGCTACAAGCTCTGCTTAATATGCCCAGGAGTTTAATTAGTGTTATTATAATACTTAATTTAATGAAATTGAAATTAATTATACGTCACTACAGGAAACCGCTAGGACACGCAGTTCACCGCAAATCGAATCGAATATAAATAGGCATTCGAAGTTCAGCTAAATTTAGTATTATGCCATATATTATAAATATATATATTTTCTTTATAACTATTGTCTTATGTACAGTGATAAGACGTTAAAAACATATAGTGCGTACTCTTAGTCATAAGTATTTAGACGCTCTGCAACACAAGTTGGTCGGTAAAGCTCACCGAGCATAGTTTACTTTCGTTTATATTTAGTCAGGCTTTAAATAGGTAACATTCTATATCTAAACCACATGTAACGCAATAAACAATTTTAATTAAATTGAAATAGGTGATTGTGAGTAATATGTTAATAAAGCGCTTCTGCGCTTCGAGAAACCTATGCTATTAAATAATTTATTGATTCAGGCGTTACTTTGCGGAAACCCATTGAGCGTTGGTCGTGAAGACATCGTTGTTCTGAGGCTCCTATCTTACCCGAAGATGCCCTGTATAAGGGCGAAACACGTGTCGTGTTGAATAGTTTCTCGATTTTTCGGGAAATTATAGTAGCGCGGGAATTGTTACAAAGATATTTTTAATCCATCACTTGCTTCCTATGCTATTAGTTAGAAACCATATCACCATCATCTCAGCCACTAAAAATCTACTGCTGAACGTAGGACTCTTCGAATTTTTCCAAGTCGATTTTTAAATCTTAATCTGCCTGAATCTATTGACCAACCGCCGTCTTGACCAGACAATTGGTCCATTTAAATTTGACGTTTTCAAGTACTATGTAATAGTTTCTGAAATAAATTAAACGTGTGGTACTCGGAGACTGCCGCGGTAAAGCTATTGCATAAATAAAAAAATGCGCAAGCGCAGTAACGCCGATACAACCAATGCCACCTAAAGGCGGGTTGCTGAACTAAAATTTATCGATAGATGTACAAACTAAAAAGTAAGTATCACCGCTGTGCCGGTTGGAGTGGGGGGGTGTTAGGTTTTTTTTTCGATACGATATTTCTGGATTTCGTCTCCACTCTCAAGGCCCACGATAGAAGCTATTCAATAGCTTAAAATATTTAAAGATTGATTTTCCTACCGACAAAAAAGATGTCAACTGGAGAAGGTACTGGAAGTAGATGTGAACCAAAAACGCATTTTCACTTATCGTCACTGGAAGATTATCCATAAAAAAAATAATTAGGTGTACTGATTATCCACCCCTGGCTCAGTTAATCCTTGGCAGTTATTATTAGACGCCTCGTTAACAGCACGTTAGTTGTAAGTTAAACCATTAGTAAGAAGTAATCTATTGCAACATTAGCGCAGCATTTTTCTCATTCGCCTGCTCATATGCAATTAATAATGCACGTCTGTGTACTAAGGTTTGTATTGTTTGTTAATAGTAGCTAGGTAATTTTTGAATATCCACGATCTTATTTAAGTAATATTCCACTACTGAGTATGGACCGTTTCTCACAAACCAAGATGAAAATAATAATAATAATCTTTATTGAAACCATAAAATTATTTTACAAACAATTTCAGCGTTAATGACCGCATTAAAAGAATACGGGTCATATATCACGATGACCCAGTTGTGTGCGACCTGTTGGTAGATTTTTTCAAGCCTCCATCTTCCATTTAATGTACTTTCCGTAGCCCGAAAGAGCTCGATATGAAATGCTATACTAATGATTAGGAATACAAGGTATATCCTGGTCTCCGTCAATTCCAGCTATAGCTCGAAACGAGCGTTTTGAATCACTCATTTCATCAGCTCAGCCTATTTACGTCCCACTACTGAGCACGCGCCTACTCTCACATATCAAGGTGTGAGGGTTTTGGGTCATACTCCACCACGCAGACCCAGTGCGGATTGGCGGAGACAGGTGTATGGCGTCCTGCTGTTAGAATTTTTCAAACCGCCCATTAGGCCTCTAACATGGCTTTACGACTATCACATTTAGTGAAAACCGGGACCAACGGCTTAACGTGCCTTCCGAAGCACGGAAGCGCTCGATATCAAATGCCACACAAACGGTCACCCATCAATCATTTAATTATCAATATATTTCACATTTATTTATTTTTCCCATTCCTCTAGTCTTTGCATAAACTATGTGTTAATTTTCTATGTCAAAATATACGTACAGTAATATAAAATAGGATCGAATCGTCATAATGACATTAAAAAAGTTCTCATTAAAAAAATCTGTATGTATTATATTTTTATTAACATAAAAAAAGTTATATCACCCTTAGTCCGCCTCTGTAAATTCTATACATATATCGTATCAAGTAATTATGATCGGAAACTGGGTTTATCGCTTATGATCTTGGCGACAAAGGTCAAAATCATGAAACACGCCTCGCCACGCCCGATTAAAAGAGATCAAACTGTGAGTGTAATATAAAGTATGCTAATTATGGATATACTTATCCACAATTACCATACTTTACTGATGACGGTAAAGTGCATTACATTATACCTACAGATAAGTAATTTTTATACTTTAGATATGTCGTCACTCGGGCAGATTGGGGTGTATGGGATCCTACCTTTTTTTTGATTTACGTCGGTAACAAAATGCATTTACGCACTGTCTCCCGGCCAAAGGGGTACCGAGAGAGGTGTGTGGGGCTCACCACCGGCAGACACGACCGCCAGCAGTAATACCCACTAAAAATCTTCCGACGACGCCCGCCGCTTGTTGAGAAAGAGGCGGGGCGCCAGTACCTGGGTTGCAGCTCTGACACCCCGCCCGCGGCCAACGTCCCCCGGACCAAAACCGGGAGGACCTCCTCAGAGAGACGCAGTGGACGCGCCCCTCCTACCTCCTTGTGCGACCATAGCGTGTGTGGCCGACTTCTCGAAGGGTCCATGGTTAGACAGCAGGGCCCCCTGCCCCCGCTGCCTAAGACCCTCCTGGCGCTGCTTGACGGGCCCTCCTGGCCCGCCCGCTGCGCCCTCCACAGGTCCCTCTTAGTTTCCCCCCCGGTAGTCAGTACTAAGGGCACCCAGAGTCATGGGATCCTACCTAGACCTAAGGAGCCCAAGCCATCCTCACCTGCAACTGGTGCACCTGCAACGGACCAGGCTCTGGCGAACATAAAAGTGCCCGGTAAGCGGCAATAAGCTCGCTACCTATTACTGTACGTAGGACCAACTATGTAATTGGCGAAGAGTGGATATATAGTATGCCTCTACCTACCCCTTCGGGGAAACAGGCCTGATATTTATATATGTATAGGTATGTGTATTCGGGCAGGTCATGATATATTTATTTTTAATTTGTTATATAATATAAGTAATACATAACGAAAGAGTACATCCATAAGGTCTAGGCGTTTTATAAAATGTCGCTTTTTGTAGATCTATTCTCGACATATTATCCAATATCTATTGACGACCGGCGTGATGGTCAGTATACCTACACTTCACTCCAGAGGTCGTGGGATCGATTCCCACACAGGACAAATCATGGTGTGCATGAACATGAATATTTATTCTGGTTTGGGTGTTTCCTATGTATATGAATTATGTATTTACAAAAAATATGATGAAGTAAGTAAGTACTTTATTAAGTAAGTTTATACGTTCGTTAGTATCCATAATACAAGTTCTTAATGTCACTTATCTTGGAACTAAATGATTGGTGTAATTGTAAGAGAATATTTATTTATTATTTATTATTCTATCCTGTTATTGAAAAACTCAATTCTTCAAGAACAGGTCATTAATTTATCATTGCTCAAAAAACTTAAAATACTTGATGATTTCCCTTAGTAATATATCTTAGGAATCACGACAGACTGACTGACAAATCCTTACGGTAGAGTCACTGACAGACTGACAAATCTTGAGAAAAAAACCACAACAGATAGATAAACTGACAAACCTTGACTCATTCTGACAAACAATCCAATTGCTTTTATTTCTCTCTTTTTCTTGTAAGAGCCCTTATAAAATTAGGGACCATTTTTAGAGCCAACCATTATGACGCCGTAAATACAGCTAGCATAAATTTATTTAAATTTTAATCCACGTGTGTGTTAGTGTATTTAATGAAATATATACATATTTATATGTCGCACGTGCTTTTTCCACGATATGGAGCGCTTAAGCGATGACGAAATTCTTAATGTTGATTTTTTATGTAAATAACTTCATATGCATTAAGTAATAATTAAATGCATAATCATACAAAGCTTTTATTTTGCGAGTACAAAGCAGTGACTTTGTATTTATTTGTACAAGAAGATATACAAAATAAAATAAATGTAATTTTTTTATTAATATGTTCATCTTGCAAAGGAGTGACAGATTAATATATTTTTTTCTTTGCTTAAAATTTTGTGACTGCAAAACTCAATTATTTTTTTTAACAATGTTTTTAGCTAAGTACATTTGTAACTGGCAGGAGTAAAAACCAAACTTGGCGATTTTCTTGCCTGTTCTTTACGATCAAGCTCCCGCCCGCAGTGAATGGGCGCGTCAAAATTAAAGTTTGACCTGCATAATAGCTCTATGGAGCCAATCTTGAATATTTGATGTTGAATTTGGTATATATCGTTCGTTCGGTCAATACGAAATCTAATAAATTGGTACTGCATTACAGCAGTGATTGTGATCGCAATAGAAATTGAGCGATGTTCCTCGCTCACAATCCCAAGGGCGTTGAGCAACGCGCTGCATTTCTATTTAATATCGTAACGCGGCCTTTGACACTAAAGGGACCATTGCAATATTGGGAAACCAGTAGCTTTAAATGTACCATGACTTGTGGTTTTAATATTTATCTTATCATTAGTTCGTCTTCAGAGCAAGCTTGATAGATAGATAGATAAAACGTTTATTTCCTTTAAATAATACAAGTTACATAAAAACATATCCCACAAAACCGTTTGACTGGTTGGTCTGTGGGTCACAGTCTCTTTTATACTAATTACAACTTATTTTATACTAATAAATAAATTACAATTTTGCACATACACCAATAGTGTTTTTTTTAAATTTGCTTTGTACTTGTGTTTGTTTCCACTCTGATGGCTTCACGTATACTATTTAAAAGGTATGGATGAAGGTCCTGTTTGCATAGATACTTGGCTTTATGTTAAGCTGCAATACCTATTAATTATAATTCCTATTAATTTTGACGACCGATATGGCGTGGATATACCTGCACTTCACTCCAGAGGTCGTGGGTTCGATTCCCACACAAGACAAATCTTTGTGTGCAATGAATATTTGATCTAGTATGGGTGTTTTCCTAAATATTGAGTACCTATGTTTATACAAAAAAAAAACTATATTTAAGTATGTTTATCCGTTATTTAGTATCCATAACACAAGTTCTTAATGATACTTATTTTGAAACTAAACAAGTGGAGTGATGGTAAGTTTTTTTAAATTATTATATTTTAACACAAATTTAGAAGTTTTAAGTTAAAAACTAAATAAGATATAATCTTTACTGTATCAAAAATAAATCATCCTATTCACTCCCGCAATCTTTAACTTTGAGTCATTCGATATTTATAACCATAGACTCATCACTACGAAAAATAAAAAAGATTTAACATTATAATAATTCAATGACAGTGTCGTTCAATATTGCGCAGTTATATTAAATATTATAAGTTGTTGATAGCAACAGCCATTAGCAATATGCCGTTAATTGCGATTGCTATTTCATAATGGAATATAATAAACTGAACCTCTAAAAAATACTTTTTTGATCATCAAAAATACTGAGTGAGCATCTAATGAGGTGATTAGGTGCTCAATCAGTATTTTTGATGCACAAAAAGGTTAGGTTAGGTTGGCAATTTATTAATTTTGAAGACACGTTAAATAACACCCTTTCATAATTTTCCTTAAAGGGGTGGCCTTAATATGTTTATACTTATTTAGGAATTTCGATATGCTTATTTTATTAAATGTGCTCTACTTAATTGTGTTACATTTAATAATCACAAAAAAATATACAACTAGCTTTGTCCCGGGGCTTTTGCTGCCAAACCACGTGCTTGTAATAATTGTGGGTACGAACGCTATTGCGTGTAGGTCCAGATACTTGTACTCCGCTCTTGAGGTTTTGAGTTCGACTCCCCCACTAGACATACATTTATATTGGTCTGATTATTCTTCTCTTTGTATTGTCCTGTTCGAGAACCGATACGCAAAATCTTTAATACTAAAAACTGAGATATACATTTTTATATCAGACCCTGAACCCTAAGCAACTAGGGCCTATCGAGGATAATGCTAGATTGGTAATAAATGTTTTCTGACAATTATACCAATTATTTAGTTCCAAGATAAATATCATTAAGAACTTGTGTTATTAATACTAAATAACGGATAAACATATATAATTTTTTTTTTTGTAAATACATACTCAATATATCCAATCCAGAACAAATATTCATGTTCATGCACACAAAGATTTGTCCTGTGTGGGAATCGAACCCACGGCCTATAGGAGCGGAGAGCAGGTGTTCTCCCCACCACGCCATATCGGTAGTCAGACGTCCGTCAGGTATTAATAATAAATTCACTACCAGATTTAATAATTCCGCATCATCTACGTAGGTAATGAAGTAACAAATTCACGTATACAAGATACATCTACATAGCATCTACTGCAAATTGCTTCTGCAGTAGATAATAATGTAGTAGTTTAGTGATTAGTAGATAAGAATTATATGAAAGTTTTTAGTCATATATTTAGGTATTGTAAGCTCAGCTACCCTGTCGTATAAGGTTTGGTGCCTGTAAAGATAGTTGTAAGTTTAATGAATAAATAAATAAATAAATATCTAATGTCGAGTGGCCGTGTACTAAGGCCTGCCCCGCTACGTAACCAGTTGGTTTCTCGTGACGCCGTAAGCTGTGCGTCACTATCGACAATAAATCCCGGTTTTAATTGTCATACCGACAAGGTATGAGCTAATGGCGTGTTAACAGAAAACTATCACTTTTACCTCCGTGGTCAGTTTTAAGAAAAAGTGTTTTATATGGTTGAAGATTTATATGGTTGCTACCAAGATACACTTGCCAATCATCGGATAGATATGTAGATCAAACGTTTATTTCCTTTAAATAATGCATGTTACATAAAAACATATCCCACAAAACCGTTTGACTGGTTGGTCTGTGGGTCACAGTCTCTTTTATACTAATTACAACTTATTTTATACTAATAAATAGTATAGAATAATAGATATATTAGTATTTTAGGAGCAGTTTCATTTGGTAGTTATGTCGCGCTTTTACTTCCGTGGTCAGTTTTAAGAAAAAGTATTAGATGTATGATACATCTGTATAGCGATCCTACCAAAATGTTAGGAGCCCTTTTTTTGTTTTGGTTTATGTCGGTAACAAAATGCGTTTACGCACTGCCTTCCGGCCAAAGGGGGACCGAAAGGGGGTGTGGGACTCACCACCAGCAGACGCGACTGCCAGCAGTAATACCCACTAAAAATCTTCCGACGACGCCCGCCGCTTGTTGAGAAAAAGGCGAGGGCCAGTACCTGGGTTGCAGCGTCTGACATCCCGCCTGCGGCCAACGTCCCCCGGACCAAAACCGGGAGGACCTCCTCAGAGAGGCGCAGTGGACGCGCCCCTCCTACCTCCCCGTGCGTGACTTCCCGGAGGGTCCATGGTTAGATAGCAGGGACCCACTACCCCCGCCGCCTAAGACCCTTCTGGCAGTTTCCTTTGCTAAGGCAAGTATGAATGACGCGCTTCTGGTGTCCCATTGAAGGTGATCTGTGATCTCAGTATGCTGATAAACCCGACCGTATTTCTAGTCAATAAAGTTCCAATTCGCGTATACCACTAATGACCAGTGGCCGTATACTAAGGCTCGGCCCGCTACGTAACGAGCTGGTTTCTCGTGACGCCGTAAGTTGTGCGTCACTATCGACAACATATCCCGGTTTTAATTGTCACACGGACAAGCTATGAGCTGACCGCGGTTTTATGAGGAAAAAAGTTACCGCTTTTACTTCCGGGGTACTTGTACTGTTGAAAATAATAAAGTGAAGCTTAATTAAATTGGTTTATATATTTCGTTGATCCGTTGTCTTAGGTTGGTGTACTTACAAATTACAGTTCTGTGGCAGAAATTACTTATGCTTTGACCGACGAAACAATTTTCTATTATGTCTGCGTCCGGTGGCGTTTAAGGTGTTAAGGTTAGGAAGAATCACCAAAGATGAACTAACCACACAATAAACTGTCATTCGTAAAATGTGAATTGATGTGATTGATGTGGCAGTAAATTTTATGAAAAATATGCATATAAATATTTCAACTATATTGTTGTTGTTGTGAAGATAAAGAAGTGGGGTTTGATCAAACAAAAACAACAACATTTAATCAACAATTGCAAAGGGGTTTTTTTTGGGAAATAAAAAAAATGTATTTTGTATTACAATATAATGTTAAGGTTTCCCATAGCAGGTGATTGCATGGGAAAAATAACCAAACTAAACGATAGTAAGCTACTAAATTAATTCTTCAATAAATCAAAACTAACAGTAATTTGTACTACAATATAAAAAAATGTGTACTTCACGTTTCAACTAGCAATGGCCTTAGTCAGAAAGAACTTAGCAAACCTTTGAATAAATCATATTGTTAATATAATCGCTAAAGCTTATCGCCCACGCCACACTTTCCGTTCAATGAATGAGCGTTCCCCACTCCGGTCACGTCTTCACTTCACTTCAGTTTCACTACAACCACAGTGCATTGCACTCGCGCGCAACCAAGAAGTTTTTAAATTATAAAGTAGTTCGATACAAAACTGTTTGGTGGGATTTTGTGTTTTTAACTTTTTAAACTGTGTTGTGTGGCCGGTTTTTGTGTTTGTGATTCCAAGGAGTTTGTTATAAGGTATTATAGTGTTGTATTATTTTAAAATATTACTTTTGTAAAAGGCTTTCTCCTTGAGTAAAAAGTTTGTTTTTATAATTAATTATTTATTTTTGCTTAGGTGCACGGGCTAATTATTATTCATAATAATTAAAACAATATGGACACGTAAATGGCATTAGGCTTGACAATAATCCACAACTAGTTTACACAACTTAATTGGAAAGCATCAATTTAAAAATTAGTACTTCATACTTGATAATTAAATATTAACCACGAAAATTATTTAGTTTCTTTTATATAAAAAAAAAACGATTAAAGAATCCTGGGGAAAGAGGATAAAAGTTTTGGCGCCAACGGGGAAAAGACACATCGCTCGGCTGTATTTAATATTCTGTGCATGGCTTTATGTAAAAATATAGAGGATTTTCACACATTACTTCTTTGTAAACGAACACAAATATTTAAAAGTGACATAATGCAGGGAATTGTGATTGTCCGCTTTGGTTCCAAGACTCCTTATAAGTCTTTAGTAGTCTTCACAATTTCACTGGGGTACCTATAACTTGACTTTACTTGACTTTTACTGTGACTGAATGACGAAAAAGCTGCATTTATGAAAAAAACTTAATTGATTAATTAAACTATTTGACACTGGCAAATACTCAGAATGAGTCAGCCTATATTTTTACCGAAATAAAAAGGAGGATGGTTATTATCTCAACAAAACCTTTGGAGATAAGTGGCGCAAGAGATAAATAAGTAGTCTGTATGCCCCATAGTAATTTGATTTTGATATGATTGATTGGAGCCCAAGCCAACCTAACCTGCTAGTGGTGCACCTGCCGACCAACCGGCTCTGGCGAACACATATAACAGTGCCCGGTGAGCGAAATAGGCTCGCCACCTATTACGTGGGACCAACTATATAATTGGCGAAGTGTGGA
Source organism: Musotima nitidalis (assembly GCA_949126915.1). Lineage (NCBI taxonomy): Eukaryota > Metazoa > Arthropoda > Insecta > Lepidoptera > Crambidae > Musotima > Musotima nitidalis. The sequence continues at coordinate 13,776,743 of OX421437.1, read as the reverse complement.
CGTAAAATATGCCTCTGCCTACCCCTTCGGGGAAACAGGCGTAAATGTATTTATGAAGTTATTTGATTATGAAACTGAATTAGCTGAATGAGTTTTTTTTACAATTACTTAATTTGTAAGTCTGTGTCATTACTCATTAAATTACCTTTTTTTAATGAGACAGGTCATGATGACTTAATACTGCCTGATGGTAAGCAGTCGATGCAGTTCAAAATAATTAAGGCGCTTCGTGCCGTGGTGTAAGCACAGTAAAAAGCGCCTAATATGCCTAATATCCCGTTTCACGCCCCGCTTAAAAGGTCCAGGGTTATAGGAACTAGGAAACACATGAGCCGGCAGCTTTATAGTCTTACATAGAAACGACTTAAACAAAGTCGTTCGAATAATATGCTGATAGTCTGCACAGTATGTGGATGGCTTCTAAGACCAGCACGTGTTGTTCGGAAGAGGAAAGAGGAGGGCGGGATGAGATCGACAAGCTCCTCAGAATTCTCAGTAGTTCCGGTAGAAGACACTAAGAGAAGCTATGTCTCAACGGAGCTGTAGATCCTCGAGAAAGTCTGTGACCTCAGCATTCCCTATCATGCGAACCGCACGCCGTTGCAGTCTGCCAAGTGCGTCGATGAGGTACTTAGCAGAACTCCTCAGAAGACTCCATGATAGTTCTGGTAGAAGACGCTGAAAGAGGCAATGTAATTGTAGTTATTGTAATTAGGCCATTGTAAGTAATGCATAAAAATTAATGAATAATTATTCTTTAATAAATTAATGTCATTAAAATATTACGTAATTTTGCAAAATATTATAAATGACATAGCTATTAATAGGTGAGAATAATTAGGTTTTCGTAAAGCTTAATTTACTAATTTATGACGTTGAATTCGCTTGCTATTGGCACTATTTTCACATTGTTATAAACAGTATTCTTAACACAATGTGTACATGAAGTTTTATGCTTGAATATTTTCTTTTTATTTTAGGCAACTTACTTGTTATTTAATTTTATTCGGAACACCGAACCCATATGAAATTTTGTATATACACTTTTAAAATAAACATCGCTATTTACAGGTTTTTGCAAGTACCATAAGCAATATACTTATATTATATTTAGTTTAGCAATTTTAAACACATATAATTAAAATGAGAAAGATAAATGTAACATGATATCTGAAGATAAAGAAAGGTATATTACTTCTATGTCAAAGGATCTTTAAAGGAAGTAAGTAAAACTCTCTTCCTATCCTAAATAAGATAACATAAATTCACGCCTGTTTCCCCGAAAGGGTAGGCAGAGGTAAATTATACGCCGACACTTCGCAAATTATATGGTTGGTCCCACGTAATAGGTGGCGAGCCTATTGGCGCTGACCGGGCACTGTTATGTTGGCCAGAGCCTCGTCCGTTGATCGGCAGGTGCACCACTTACTGGTGAGGTTGGCTTGGGCTTTAAATATTTAATATTACACGCGATTCTAGTTTTATTTACTTATAAAAATATACTTTATAATTACCATCTCATCCCTTGATCGTCCCACTACTGAGACTACCACAGGCTTCCTCTCACAAATAAGTAGAATTTAGGCCATAGGAACTCCACCACACGGAACCAGTGCGGATTGGCGGAGGCAGATGTGTGTCTTACTTTTTGAATTTCTCACAATAACGCCGCTTGTTGAGAAAGGGGCGGGGGGCCAGTACCTGGGTGCAGCGTCGGACACCCCGTCCGCGGCCAACGTCCCCGGGTTAAAACCGGGAGCACCTCGTCAGAGAGGCTCAATGGTCACGCCCCTCCTACGTCCGCGTGCGACCATAGCGTGTGTGGCCGATTTTTTAGAGGGTCTATGATTAGCCCACTGCCCTCGTCGCCTATGACCCTCATGGCACTGCTTGACAAGTCCTTCTGGCCCGCCTGCTGCGCCCTTCACAGGTCCCTCTTAGTTTTCCCCCTGGTAGTCCCTAGCGTTTCCTCCGCTCTACCGGGAGATAGTCGGCCCGCCACCAAGCAGTCAGGGGAATCCAAGGACTGACCTCAATGAACAGTGAACATTTCCGACCACCGAGCAACGCGAAGCTACGATCGCTTCATAGTTACTTACATAAAGACAATTTGTTTGCGTGTGCTACTCAACGATTGTGTTTATAAGTGGCCTAGATTCCATGATCACGAACAGAAAAAAGTTAATAGCTACAAATCGATCGGAGATATCATTTTTCTCTTTAGATTCTATATGAGATTTGAAAAAACCTTACAATGAAAGTGAATGTTGTTGTGTTTTCTATTCGCCTATTATACAGTACTCACCTTTTATACTTTACTAGGTCATCGAAAACGATCACATGTAAAGCATGTGCCCTCAGATATACAGTTCTCACCTATTATACAGTACTCACCTATTATACAGTACCACCTATTATACATTACTCACCTATTATACAGTACCACCTATTATACAGTACTCACCTATTATACAGTACCACCTATTATACAGTACCACCTATCATACAGTACTCACCTATTAGACAGTACCACCTATTATACAGTACCACCTATTATACAGTACCACCTATTATACAGTACCACCTATTATACAGTACTTACCTATTATACAGTACCACCTATTATACAGTACCACCTATTATACAGTACTCACCTATTATATAGTACCCACCTATTATATAGTACCCACCTATTATACAGTACCACCTATTATATAGTAATCACCTATTATACAGTACCACCTATTATACATTACTCACCTATTATACAGTACCACCTATTATACAGTACCACCTATTATACAGTACCACCTATTATACAATACTTACCTATTATATAGTACCCACCTATTATACAGTACCACCTATTATATAGTAATCACCTATTATACAGTACCACCTATTATACATTACTCACCTATTATACAGTACCACCTATTATACAGTACTCACCTATTATACAGTACCACCTATTATACAGTACCACCTATTATACAGTACTTACCTATTATACAGTACCACCTATTATACAGTACTCACCTATTATATAATACCCACCTATTATACAGTACCACTTATTATACAGTACCACCTATTATACATTACCGCCTATTATATATTACCACCTATTATACAGTACTAGGTCGTCGAAAACGATCACCGAAGTAAAGCATGTGCCCACAGATTATAGATAACGCAAGTATCACAATTTGTATTGACACAAGCGTGCCGACTTTTTAACACCTTTTGTGACGTCACTGTCGATATTTAATAATGAGAAATGCAAACTGATCCATCGACGCTGATGATATATATTTCATATTATACAGTTAATGTTACAGTATTTAAAAAACAACAACAGGCGCGCGCGGACTGTTAGGGTCCCCGCACACGGGCCACCAGCCACAACCACAAAACGACGCCACCGGCATATTTCCTGCAGTTTTCATACATTTTATAAGGACTCGCCGCAAACGGTTGACGCCGGTGGCCGCCACACGCTACAAATGAAAACTGCAGGAAATATGCCGATGGCTTCGTTTTGTGGTTGTGGCTGGTGGCTCGTGTGCGGGAACCCTTAGAATCGGTGGCCAGCCTCCACGATTGGCCGGGGCTCAGACGAAGTACATGCATTTGCGTTGTCTATTATATATGTATGTCTGTGCTTGTGCGTATTTTAAAATATATGGTTTACGTTATTAGAGTTTTTGTGTTGATCCCTGGTTTAAATCAATCGATATTGTAGCCTATGTTACTCACAAGAATGTATTTCTATCAGTAAAGTAATAAGAGCTATTTATTTAATAAAATACAGCTTGGGTTACATTATTTTTATAAATGATTTGCAACATATCGTCGGGGATAGAGCAAATCCGCATAACTAGCATTGGATAATTCCGTTTAAATGAAAAATGTTGCTAAGTTAATGCGGGCAATTGTCGCAGAGCCTATATAATGTACTTTCAGAAATATCTTTATACAACAAGAGATAGAACTTATAAAGAATTATATAATGCATAAAGATGAGCCCCAACTTAGTTAAAATAAGAAACTTATTAAGTTTTTTAACCTTCCCCTGTTAAACTGGTTCTATTGCAGATACGCAGACGTAACGTATGGTAGTTTCGGATTAGCACTATCACCGACGATATATATTTAGGCCGACCGTAGTGGACATCTTTCTCAAAGTAACGCGGGTGTAACCGCGTGCACCGCAAGTAAGACATATAATAAGATCTTAACACAATATGACTTACTTCATTCTTCACTCAATTTGGGTTCCGATGATCCAGCACTGATGTCTGTTAAGATAACCTAATACTAACACGCTTATTACATACATATATACATAAAAATAACTTATTTTTGATTGCACAACATATATTTTAACCTTAGGGTTGGCAGAAGGAAAAGCGGTGCTACAAACTAGAAAAAAAATAAAAAAATATAAAATATACTTTATTGTCTTTAAGATCAACATGATCATTTAGATTCGTCAAACATTTACACAAAATGGAAATTCCATATATTTTTTTAACAACAATGAAAGAAATATGAGCGGTAACATAATAAAGGAGTAAAAGCAAATGGGTTCTTTGTCACAATTTGTCAGTTTATCTGTCTGTTGTGGTTTTCTCAAGATTTTTCAGTCTGTATCTGTCAGTCAGCCTAGCTGTCGTTAGAGGAAAATTGGGCGGCCTAAAAAAATCTATCAGCCGGACGCCAAACATCTGCCTTGGCCAATCCGCACTGGGTCCGAGTGGTGGAGTAAGGCACAATACCCTCTTACCCTGGGTTGTGAGAAGCCATTAACGTCCCACTTCTAAGAACCTTCGGTAATAGGCTGACATGGTTATGATAGTGTAACAAAAGATCTTAAAGAAAAAGGTTCTTATATTAAGATCTTTTGTTAAAGTTAGAACTAGTAAAGGACTTACACAAAACGAACATGTTGTTAAAAACTAATATTAGATTTTTTGTAAGGAAATCCAGATTTGAACAATGTTAAGATAAAATAAGTAACATCGGCGGCAAATGTGGTTCAAAAGGTGGAGTATGAAATACCATCGCACCTTGGTATGTGAAAGGAGGCTGGTGGTCAATAGTGGGATGTTCATGGGCTGAGATGATGATAAGGCGTGTGAAATAACTAACTTACATTAGTTATGAAGCGCTCGTAGCTCTGCGGTGCTCGGTGGTCGGAAGCGATCACCGAAGTATAGTAGAGTTTTTCAGAGGTCAGTCCTTGGATGGGTGTCCGTTTGTGTGGCATTTAATATCGAGCGCTTTCGTGCTTCGGAAGGCACGTTAAGCCGTTGGTCCCGGTTATCACTAAATGTGGCAGTCGTTAAGTCATGTTAGAGGCCTAATGGGCGGCTTAATAAATTCTAACAGCAGGACGCCATACACCTGCCTTCGCCAATCCGCACTGGGTCCGCGTGGTGGAGTATGACCCAATACCCTCGCACCTATAGTATGTGAGAGGAGGCTCGTGCTCAGTAGTGGGACGTTTATGGGCTGAGATGATTATTTATGACAGTAAGATAAGATGTATGTTATTGTATCTAACATTTACGCCCTGTTCACTAAAGAACCATTTATTCTAGGTGATTGCGCCACAGTTTACTTTTATCGTAATCGAAGCGTTCCAAACACTTCCTCAACTCCATCATTTCCTGAGATGGAAACACACTTAATGTTAGATAAGATTGTAGACTACACTAAGATTCGACGCGACTATTGCGTTACAGGGACAGAATTGCACTACCTTCTTACACTCTTAAAATGTGCACATCGAGGGTTCCGTGCTTAAACCCGATAAGTGACAACATCAGATACATAATTTCTGCCGCTTTTTCTTGTGATATTATCAAATAAGTTCAGAAAAGAAGACTGAAAACTGAGGACTTCATAATCCAATAAGTAAACCTTTTAAGTTCATTTTTTTTAATTAACCGATAAATTCTTTTAAGTACTGTTTTAAGCCCAAAAACGCAAATTTTGTCACTTATCGGGTTTGAGCACGGAACCCTCGACATACTGTATGTCCAATAAAATATTTAACAGAATCCCAATTGACATGAGAAACGAACTCAAAGACTCATAATTTAATAATGTTATTTTATATTTGACGACCTGTCGATCCATCATTCGGACGACGGATATGGCCTGTAGGTCAATATACCTGCACTCCGCTTCTGAGGTCGTGGGTTCGATTCCCACACAGGACAAATCTTTGTGTGCCTGAAGATGAATACTTGTTCTGTCTGGGTGTTTTTCCTTTGTATATTAAGTAGGTATTTACAAAATAAGAAGTATTTATGTATGTTTATTTGTTATTTGGATCTATGTAATTAGTGTAATTGTCAGAAAATATTTATTATTATATATTATAAAAGAATAAGAAAAATGAAGCGCTCGTAGCTCTGCGGTGGTCGGAAACGATCACGTGCTCAGTAGTGCGATATTAATGGGCTGTGATGATGATGAATTACCCTATCACCTTAGGCCCTTGATGTATTTTTTTCAAATTTGACCAAGAAAAATAGATATTTAAAAGCCCGATTTTACATAACTCGCAGCCCTGCTGAGATGATGATTTAAACTGGTCCACAGGTATTTGGATACAATCATGTGATTTTCCCACCGTTCTATAACATCTCTGAGTTAATAATTTCTATATTGTTTGACTATAATTTTCCTCGTCCGTAAGGTTACGTAAATTAAGTATCGTGCGGTTTATTGTCGTGCGAGTATCTCTCATTTAACTTGGTTAGTACTCGACCGCTGTATTTTGAGATACTATAATAAATAAATAAATAATAAATATTCTCTTACAATCACACCAATTATCCATCCACGACCTCAGGAGTGGAGTGCGGGTATACTCGCCACCACGCCATATCGGTCGTCAATAAATACTATAAATACCAATATCACGCCTGGTTTCCCGAAGGGGTAGGCAGAGGCATACGAGGCATATTATGCGCTACACATTTCAGTATCACATTGTTGATCCCACTTAATAAAGTGGCGAGCCTATTGCCGCTTATCGGGAACTTATATGTTCGCCGGAGACTCGTCCGTTGATCAGGGGACTTGCAGGGGAGGTTATTTTAGGCTCCTCAGATCTTGGTAGAATCCCTACATACCCTGATACTATAAACAAATGCTCTTATTATATTATATGAGAAAGTTACTCTGTCAGTCTGTCAGCATTGTACTTTTAAAACGAACCTATGTTCACGATTTGATTAGCACATTACATTACTACTCTGTCAAGAAAGTACCGGGAAACAAACAACAAAAAAAAAACAAGAATTTGAGTTTAGAATCATAAACAAAACATTTATTCCCGATACTGAATACTCGCTGTACTTTATTAAATATATGTATTTATTAATCTTCAGACGCTAGACGAGGCCCCAGAAAGGGGAGAACTCGCATAGGGACTGGTAGTAGATTTTATAATTTTTCGGGATCAAGCAACGACCGCTGCAGAGCTTAATGCGGAGCTGCGGCGTACCCCAAAGCATTTCGGCCATAATAACCCTTCAGGTTGGTATTTGCCATGGGTTGGAGGTGGGTTCACATGTCCCCGTGGGATGAGAGGGTGTGGAACTATTCTTGGCCGGACCCAAAGGCACGACTTATTCATTAATCCTAACGTAATCGGTAATTTGGTATCCAAAATAGTGAGAGCTGCAAGCCACTATTTATGAAGCACAACATTCTTTCAGTTCCATATCTGTATATACTGGAAGTAGCTGTATTTATTAGAAGCAACCCATACTTGTTTAATCGCATTTCCGATAATGTACAACGTAGTCGACGAGACAATGATAGATTATGTGTTAATTCGTCTAAAACAGCACTGTTGCATAAAAGTATCATATGCAGGGCTCCATTAATATATAACAAAATTCCCAAAAGCATTTAAACCCTAAATCCGACGTTATTAAAAATAGCTTTAAAATAAATGTTGACTCTAAGATGTTACTACAGTTTAAATGAATATCTTGACGACAAATCTTTGTGAGTGTTATATAAATGACTATTATGATTATGGCTTAAATTAATGAAATTGTATTGTTTAAATTTGTTTTATTTTTATTTTTTGAACGTTTAATAATTGTTGACATGATTTTGATGTATTATGTACCCACTCACTAACTGCAACATCATTGTCATATTTGTACACCAGTTATGGTAAAACATGTTGGAACTATGTACTTTATATCTTAACATCCTAAAATAACAATTAATATGTATGTTTTGTTATTACTAACTCATGTTTTGACAAATAAATGAATCTTTATCTTTATCGATCACTCTGGACAATTCAACACAATTCGACAAGGATTTCGACTAGATTTCGATACAACAAATCTCATGTCTTTAATTTGTTATTCCAAGCAATTAGTATGGAAATCCCTATGAGTTCTAGTCCTCATTCAAATAATGAACAATTTAATTATAATTTCTTAGTCAACATAGAGAATCTGATTAACAAACAAGTCAAGTTAATTCAAGATAAGATTTGAATTGAAGCCATTTTATTGTACAATATATGCTTTTATTTGTACAGTTTTTGGATTATAATTAGATTGTTTTAATTTTGCTTTATCTGATAAAACGTGTTTTTATCTTTTTAACAATTAAATCGTGTCTCGGGTTTGCTATATCCACTAGCATACTACGTTAGTAAGTGTAAAAGAGTAGGATATTTTGCATGGTGGAGTTGGTGCTATAGTCCTGGATTGTGAGAGGAGGACTGGGATTAGAAGTTTCGAGGTTAATAAGCTAAGATGAGAATACAATAGAATAGAATTCATTTATTTGTGAAATATAGGTTACATAAGAAGATATTAATTAGATAAAATTAGAGTATCACTTTATTTCCACTTTTTACAAGGTACACAAATGTGATGCCGTTTAAATAAGGTAACACATAGCTTTATGTGAAAGTAACACCAGGAATGCACCAACCAGATGGAACGATCAAGTGAAAGAAAGACTCATCGTCCTCCAAATTCTACGCGGTCGTGAAAGACGCGCTGGATCGGAACCGGTGGAAGCAGATCATCCGCTCCAGATGTTACTTCGATGCTAACCACGATCCTCAGACATGAGGGACCCACTATAGAGAGAGAAAAACACCTGGAACTAACTTGATTTGCGCCTTTAACATCGATATATCGTCTTATTCAAAAGTGTGTAGGGCACATAGCATCAACGACCAAAGAGCGAGAACGACAGCGATACTTAGTAGAGAATTGCCTCCCATCCATATAATATCCTTGCATTATCCCGGTTGCCCTAGACTTAAGCATAAGGCCCAGGGTCTGCTCACTGGTTTAACCAGAATTAACTGAATATCAGTTTTTAGAACAGCCGAAAGTTTCCGGAAGTAGGTACCCGGTTTACGATAATCGTGCTGAAGGCGGCGGGAAGTCGTTGAATGCAGCTTGTCATAATTTGGAAGGCCCTTGTTCAGCAGTAATTATATAAATAAATATTTCTGACACTTACACCAATTATTTAGTTCCAAGATAAGTATCATTAAGATCTTGTGTTATGGATACTAAATAACGGATATACATACATAAATACTTTTTTGTTTTTGTGAATACATACTTAATATACATAGGAAAACACCCAGACCAGTACAAATATAAATATTTATACTGAGTGGAAATCGAACCCACGACCTCAGGAGTGGAATGCGGGTATACTCGCCACCACGCCATATCGGTCGGCAGTGGCTGAGATGATGACAGTGAGGATGAATGAATGTTTAAAAGATGTTAAGCATTTACTGGTTTAATATTCATATAATTTTTTAATGCCTACATCTCAATACAAAGTCACAAGCGTCACGAGTCGCGGCCATATGCTTCGTTATTGGTATGATTCTATACAACAATGGATCTTTATCTAATAACAATATTATCTCGGCAGTTAGGGCCTTTGCACACGGTATTTTTGTCGAATTAGCGATTTCCTGCATTTAATCGTAGTATCGATTTAGTGATTTCATCGATACTGCTATGGCAAAAAATAGTACCTACCTAGTAACAGATATGAAACTAAATTAAATTAATTAAAAATCTGTCCCCTGACGTAATCACTCCTTCATGTAAAAAAACTTTTAAGTTTTTTTGAAATACGTACATGATACCACGCCTGTTTCTTCGGAGGGGTAGGCAGAGGCATATTATACGCCAACTTTTCGCCAGTTATATTATTTGTCCCTATTTATTATTTATATTATTTTACGAACGAACCACTGTGCGATTTTTTGTGAATTTACCCCTTTGTTATGTAATTTAAATATAATGCAATAAATATAAAATTAATTTAAATCTTTAAAACATAAAATGAACGCACTTGAATAGTGTGTAAAGGCCCTAATTCTTATTTTGCCATTGTAGTTTATCAGTTCAAATGTATGTTTGTTCTTCAGGTATATTTATTATGCAGACGCTTTAGCTTGTGGATCGTCTACAACCTTGTTTACGATGATAATAGTATAATACATATATATAAGTACAATACATATAATTTATATATATATATATATATATACATATATAAATTATACTCCTTTACCGCGACTTACAGTGCGTAGATTTATATCTAAGAAATTAATAATTAACACACGGGAATATTATTACTATCACAGTAACTTTGTTTACAATGGAACTAGCTTCTGCCCTCGACTTACCCTGGTTAGACCTGAGATGGATGTCAAAGACGAACACATGTAAATGCTATCGTCCTCATCTCAGCACAAAAACCCTCTGATGAGCATGTCCTAATATAATAAATAAATATTCTCTAACAATCACACCAATAAATTAAGTACCAATTTACATATCATAACTTGTGTTGTGGATACTAAATAACGGATAAACATACGTAAATACTTTTTTTGCAAATACAAATTTAATATACATAGGAAATACCCACACTACAACAAATATTCATGTTCATGGGCACAAAGACTTGTCCTGAATGGGAATCAAACCCATGATGAAACCCATAAATTCATGTCACGCCATATCGGTCGTCATGAATGTAGAAGTCACTATTTTATCTAGATCTAGATTTTATGAGGTTATGATTATTCATGACATTGGCAGACTACTGAAGCGACTAATTACTTAAATAATTATTATTTGCGTTTCGATGACACATTTTTATCTAAACATAAATAATTTTCAATTTAGATTAAAAAAAAATACGGATAGTCATCTATTATTTCAATCCTTCAAAATTCGTGTCTAAATGGAGGTGTTCTCCATCTTGTATCGAGTTCCATGTGTTCGGCGATGCGACATAATTAATTAGAAATCGATTTTGCGTAATAATCGATTACCAGCAAGTTTGGCGGTAGGCCCCCAGCTAGCAAATTACAAATCAATGTGTTTTCTATAGCAACGGCGTGATTCTTTAAATCAGCGTGGATTAATAGCACAGGGGACCACAACATCATAATCTTGACTACTGAGCACAGGCCTCCAGTCACAAACCTGGGAAAGGGACTTTCAAACACACGTCGCCTATTATATCGTTGGTCCCACGTAATAGTAATAGGAGGCAAGCCAATTGCCGCTTACCGTGAACTTATACGTTCTCCAAAGCCTCGTCTGTTGATCGGCAGGAGCACCACTTGCAGATGAGGTTGTCTTGGGCTCCTTAGATCTTGGTAGGATACTATTACACATAGAACTTACGTCGTCGTTCAGCAAAAAGCCACTAATAGGTTTAAAAATAAATAATAAAAATAAAATAAAATAAAAAAAAATCAAAATTCTAATTCATTTATTCAAGTTTGGCTCAAAAGAGGTCTTATGAACGTCAAAACATAAAAACTAGCGCGCCCATTCACTGCGGGCGGGAGCGTGATCGTAAAAGAACGGGCAAGAAAATCGTCAAGGTTAGTTTTTTCTCCCGCCAGTTACAAGAAAATGTACTTAGTAGTAAAACAATTTGACAAATCTACAAAAACCTGTGTTCTGCAGTCACATGATTTAAAATAAAAAAAGAAAATAAATAAATATGTTTTCTAATATAAATAAATCTAAATAATTATGTTTTAATTGAATGTGTATGGACAATTTAATGTTTTATTATAAAGCAAAAAGAAATCGTAACATATGTTTGGTACAAGATCATTATTAATTTGTAAATTTTGTGTCTTATAAATATTTCACGCCTACTGGCAAAACACCTTTACCATTGTATCACCTTATCGTACCTGTATTTGCAATAAATGCCTTGACTTAACTATCTCTCAAGTAAGCTGGTGCCGTATGGTACCAGGGGGCCTACCGCCGAATTCGATGGATTACCGGTAATCCATCTAGATCAAACTTTGTTTTGCGTTCATTAATCCGTACCGGGGAATCTGCCGACAGCCACCTCTCATTCATGACCTTCAGTCCGTGACAGACCAAAAGGTAAATGGAGAACGCCATTTTGTTTCGATTTCCATGAGTTCGGCGGTACGACAGAATCAATTCGAAATCCATTCTGCCTTATAATCGATTGCCATCGAACTCGGCGGTAGGCCCCCAGCTTAGAATAGTGCCACCCCCTCTCTCGGGGAGTTGGAAGGGTCAACGATCCTATCAGATGATGGGCAGCAGCATCATCCTGCTTACTGGCTTAGAATAGAATAGATCTTTATTCCTAAGACTGTGTACATGGCTGGTGTTCATGCACTACATTAGTAACATTTTAGTTTATTCTATCAAAGACTATAGGCAGATAAAAATGCTTGGGATTAAACTGCCGAATCATACAGGCTATTCTAATATGAATGACTTAAAACATTAATATTTTTAATGTTATATTATATTGCATTGTATAGCTTCAGAGACAAATGAAGATTATAATTCAGGTAATAAACCAATGGATATATATATTTAAAAGAGAACATTTTTTTTTGTTAATATTTAATCATGACGTTTTCAAGTAGATACTATGTATAATAGTTTATAAAATAAATAATTTTTGACTTGACTTGAACAACAGTTTATCCGTTGCGGGCGTGCAATTTATATAATTTTTTTTTACAAATAGTTACTTTATTGGTATAAAAGTATTCATTTAAGTCGTAAATGGTATATTTATTAGACAGGCTTGAACTGCTATGATGCTCAGCCTGCTGATTATGGCACATACCCTTAACCTTTACCTGGCAGTGGTCAATATATGACTACCATAAATTGAACCTTATGCGGTTAACTTAAGGTGCAATATTTTCAACGTGCTCTGCCTGTTAAAGGGTTGATATAATGTAATCTATTGAAAAGGCCAATGTTCTGCCTGACTTCCTCAGGCCGAGATGATGATGAAGATCATAAATAATAGACTAGAAAAGTTTACAAGATTTCAATTGTGCAGAAAAAATAGAGAATTTGATTATTTATTAAATCAGTTTTGGCCAAATGTCGACTTAGTGACATTTCGTTCTACGGCGTCGTATGTTGTTTTTATAAGGCTTAGTGGTATTGTATGTTAATTCTGGCCTCTAGGCCGACCTACATGCGGCACTCTGCTAGAGGTCTCGTCTTGTCTTGAGACAATTAAGGTCGTTATCATAGATCTGAACGATTACGAGATAAGACTATGAAGCTGTTGTTATAATAAAGACTTTTCTAGGCTTGCATTTACAAATGTTACGATTATAGCTTTATTAATAAAGCAATGTTGCAATTAAAATCCATGAACACATTAATAAATAACTATCTGACAATCACACATATTATTTTGTTCCTCTATCACAAGTGGTACTAAAATATATATATACATTCACGCCTGTTTCCCCGAAGAGGTAGAGAAAGGCATATTAAACGCCAACACTTCGCCAACTTTATGGTTACTCCCACATTATAGGCGGCGAACCTATTGCCGCTTACCGGCCACTGTTATGTACGCCAGAGCCTAGTCCGTTGAACGGCAGGTGGACCACTTGCAGGTGAGGTTGGCTTGGGCTTCTTAGATTTTGATTGAATCATTATACTCACTAAAATATCATTAAATACTATTTTTAAACTCAGTAAACCATGAGAAATGTCCTCTACTTCTGTGGTAGATTTAGGCAATCAAAAACGTACATGAGTACTTTTTTTAAATAAAATAATACATAGTAAGCAACAGCAAACACAAATATTTATCGGGTGTGGGAATCGAACTTACAACCAAGAACAGGTTACTTGCGCGCCATCTCATTGAAATATAAAATAATAATGGTTCCACTTCCCACTGGGTCATCCATGTATCATGTATGTCACATGCAATTATTAGTATGAATTGAATATTTTCTAGTAACACTCATTCAGTCATTTGATACATTAAGTTATTTTCATGTAAATTGAACATTGAAACCAAACTATTTAGTGTTCCTCCATCGTACTAACTGTAAAGATAGATATAGGTTTAGATAAAATAAAAATTAAATAAACTTAGGTTTTAAAAACCCCTTTTTTCTAGAATCTCATAAACATATTATTTAAAATCTTACAATAACCATTACGAGATAATTTGAATGACATGAGGAAAAATCTTCACCATTTAATGGAAAAAATAAATATATTGTCTGATAATTACACCAATTATTTGGTTCCAAGATAATTATAATTAGGAACTTGTGATATGAATACTAAATAACGGATAAACATATATAAATACTTTGTTTTTGTAAATATACAGAGGAAAACACCCAGAGCAGAACAGAAATTCATGTTTGTATACACAAAGATTTGTCCTGTGTGGGAATCGAACCCACTACCTCAGGAGTAAAGTGCGGGTATACTCGCCTCCACGCCATATCGAGCGTCAAAAAAAGAATTAATAAATAATTTCTAACAATTACACCAATTATTTTGGTCCCAAGATAAGTATCATTAAGAACTTGTGTTATGGATACTAAATTACAGATAAGCATACTTACATACGTTTTTTTTAAAATACATACTTAATATACATAGGAAAATACCCAGACCAGGGGGCCTACCGCCGAGTTCGATGGCAATCGATTATAAGGCAAAATGGATTTCGAATTGATTCTGTCGTACCGCCGAACTCATGGAAATCGAAACAAAATGGCGTTCTCCATTTACCTATTGGTCTGTCACGGACTGAAGGTCATGAATGAGAGGTGGCTGTCGGCAGATTCCCCGGTACGGATTAATGAACGTAAACAAAGTTTGATCTAGATGGATTACCGGTAATCCATCGAATTCGGCGGTAGGCCCCCAGAACAAATATTCATGTTCATGCACACAAAGATTTGTCCTGTGTGGGAATCGAACCCACGACCTCAGGAGCGGAGGGCTGGTATACTGACCTCCGCGCCATATCGGTCGTCTCAGTAGGTAATTCTAATAATTTTAAATGTTTTATTATCAGCAATCGAACCAAGAAATCATACATTCAAACATACTCACAAACATAATTAGTAGTATAATTGTCTTTCACCGCGTTGGCGCATAAAATCTCCGAAACTCTAGAGCAATCTTAAAATATTTGCTAATAATCATTGTTTTTAACTTTTCAGATGCATACTCCCTAAGCTGTCTGCGGCCAGCCGTTTGAAGTAGATGGAGCATTTCAAGGGCTGACAATGTGACTGGGATTACCAAGATGCTGCTCAAATTCTGCAAATCATGCCAGTAGTGAGTGGTGTTTTGTTTTTACTGAGTCGGGTTAATGACTCGAATGACGGTTTGACTCCACCCAGTATACATTGTTATAAGACTAGGCAGAGTATAGACCAGTCTTTCCCAAAGTGGGCGATAACGCCCCCTTGTGGGCGCTGCAGGTCTCAAGGGGGGCCGGTGGTAAGAGACACAGAAAGAAAATGGGGGCGTTGTGTAGAGGTCTGGGAATGATTTGTAATTTTATTTAGCTAGGAGGCCTCTTAAAAAACTATTTATTCTCAAAGTGGGCAGTAGACAAAATAACTTTGGGAGCCACTGGTATAGACTATGGGAACTAAATAACGACCGATATGGCGTGGTGGCGAGAATACCCGCTCTCCGCTCCTGAGGTCGTGGGTTCGACTCCCACACTGGACAAATCTTTGAGCGCATGAACATGAATATTTGTTCTGGTCTGGGTGTTTTCCTATGTATATTTAAGTATGTATTTACAAAAAAAATGTATTTATATATGTTTATCCGTTATTTAGTATCCATAACACAAGTTCTTAATGATATTAGAACTAAATAATTGGTGTAATTGTCAGAAAATATTTATTCAATATTTATTTAAAAACGGAAAAACATTCTTCATCATCATTATCATCTCAGCTCATTAATCCGTTGAGATATTGATTCTGGTTATTATGACATGTATAGTATATGTCAAAAAGTCTGGTCAACAGTTTTTTTTAATTATAACTACACTGAAATCGCTAAGCTTGGATTCACTTATACGCAAAAAAATTAGTGTAAGTGAATCTTATTGCTAGTTTCGAGCCACCGCTCTGTCATTAGAACTGGCAAGAAACTTACAAGCTATACTCTTTTAAACTGTGGATATTTGAAGGTATTGAAAAGTTCTCCTAGTAGTCGTAACCAATAAAGTAGAACCTTCTATCACAGAGAAAAGTATGTATTGTGAAACTGAGTAGATTTGTTTAATAGGGGATGGTCACAACAATAATCTGTTTTAATTTTTATTGTAATTTATTCAAATTGGCCCCAGATTGCTAACATGTGGCGTACCACAAGGGTCTATACTAGGTCCCCTGCTGTTCCTGATATATGTCAATAACATAGATCAATTAGGTTTACAAGGACAGCTGACTCTGTATGCAGACGACACGTGTTTGTTTTACTATGGAGGCAATATCAACGACATAGTTAAAATGGCCCAAGAGGATCTAAATATATTACAAAAATGGTTCCAATGCAATCTCCTTACTATAAATATTAAAAAAACCTCTTATATAATATTTAAGGCGAAAAATAAACAATTACCTGATTATCCCAGTCTAACTATAAACGGCGAATGCTTGCAAAGATCTTTTCAGGAAAAATACCTAGGACTAATACTAGACAGCAATTTAACATGGACAGCACACATACAACACATACAAAACAAACTTTCTTCGCTATTAGGGTCATTGCGTAAAATTGTCCGGTGCATTCCTAAAAACATTCGGCTTCTAATATACAATTCTCTAGTAAAACCACATTTAATGTACCTCATAGAAATATGGGGTAATGCAGCTAAAACTAACTTAAAACCAATTCAAATTCTACAAAATAAAATAATAAAATGTTTACATAATTACAATTTCCTAACACCTTCAAAAACTATTTACAAAGAGACTAAATTACTTAATATAAATCAACTATATACATACAATACATGCATACTTATATATAAAATTAACCACAATCTCATACACTCACATATTACTTTCGTAAAGAAAAGCGAATTAAGTAAATACTCAAAACGTCGAGCGAATCATCTGGTTCTACCTAATATAAGAACCAATTACGGCAAAAATAATCTAACGTATCGGGGAGCACAAATATATAATAATCTCCCAAATGATGTAAAGGAAGCGACTCATTTGCATATTTTTAAAAATAAACTATTTACTTATATTTACAATAACGAAAAATTTTACTAACTAAATTATATAATATTATATTAATAAGTTGTTACGCTACTATATTTTAACTTGGACCACCGCCTTAGCTGTGGAATGCATAGGACTCGCTTCTAACGTTAACTTATTACTTACTATAAAAATTATTTGTTAAGTATTTCTTTGTTACCCTCAATCGGGATTATCATTTTTAGTTTAGTACCGTACAAGTTATAGTTATAATAATTTAAGTTCTCATGTAAGTGACGATTGTCTTTATGAGAAATAAAGTTCTTTAAACCTAATACAAGTTGGAAATGTTTAACCCGTTAAGCCATGCTACTCGCCTTATTACGTGGCCTGAAGGTTTTGAAAAATAGTAAGCCACAAACCTGCCACCACCAATCCGCATTGGGTCCCCGTGGTGTATGACCTGAAACAGGCTCACCTTGTTTCGGGAGAGGCCCGTACTCAGTACTGGGACGTTTGCTAGATGATGATGAGTACAGGGATCCTATCAAGACCTAAGGAGCCCAAGCCAACCTCACCTGCAAGTGGTGCACGTGCCGATCAACGGACGAGGTTCTGGCGAACATAACAGTGCCCGGTCAGCGCCAAAAGGCTCGCCAACTATTACGTGGGACCAACTACATAATTGGCGAAGTGTGAGCGTATAATATGCCTCTGCCTACCCCTTCGGGGAAACGGCGTGAATGTATGTATGTATGTGTATGTATAATGATTATATCGACTGCCGCGCTTTATCGGTCTTCTCACTCATAGTAACAATAGACACGATTAACTTTGAATTTAATATCAAATGCAAATATGGAAAATCTCCCCCTGTCTTTCTGTCCACTAGTGTTGTCAAAACGTCTCATTACACGATAAAAACATCACAAACGTCAAGATAAAACGTACATACAACATGACGTGGAAGCACGGATCGAAATGAAGTTCCTACTTATAATTTAAATAAGCATTTTTTTGCAAACTGTACTAACGTGTTCTTGGTATGGTTTGTGGAGTCCAGTATAGGAAATGATTCAAGTAAATAATTAATAATTTAAAAGTGTGTGAGTTTATTGTCAGTTCTTCTTACAGAGTGGTGGTTCAAAGTGGCATTTAGATTCACTTAAACTATTTTTTTTGCATGTAAGTGAGTCTTATCTTCGTGATTTCAGTGTATTCATTTTTAGATTTTTTTTTTCGTTTTGACTTTTACAAGTACCATGTAACAGTTTATGAAATAAAGTTTTTAAAAGTTTTGAATATTAGTAGGTGGTGAATAATAATTTAATTTATTGGAACAAATTGTGTGTGATATAAAGTGTTAGTTAAATGTACTTTATAAAAGTGTTGTAAAATAAGTGATGGTGCCTTTAAAACAATTGTTTTAGGTAAATAACGACTTGTTTACTAAGTGATTGTGTATAATTTATTTGTAACACGATGATTGGGCAAAATGTATGTAAAACAAACCACGCTAGATTAAATGTCTGAAGTCTTCCTATCTGCTGATGATTGTGGATATATTTGAAAGTTAATAGAATTATGGATTTTGCGGATCCATTCTCATACTAATCATCATCATCATCATATCAGCCATTTGAAGTCCAGTGCTGAACATATGCCTCCCCAATTGATTTTAACGTAGATCGATCCTTTGCTGCCTGCTTTGGCTCCCCGCCGCCCTGACCAGGTCATCGGTCCATCGCGTGGGGGGCCGCCCTCTACTACGCTTGCTGATTCAAGAACCTTAACGCCCCATCGGTCGTCGGTTCTTCGAGCTATGTGCCCCGCCCACTGCCACTTCAGCTTGCAAACGCGCTTCGCTATGTCAATCACTCCAGTTCTCCTACGGATTTCCTCATTTCTGATTCGATCATGTAGGGACACTCCGAGCATAGCTCACTCCATTGCACGCTGAGCGACTTTGAGCTTGCTTATGAGGTCCACAGTCAGGCACCACGTCTCAGTACCATACGTCTCATCTTTATCATCCCATACGTTCTCATTCTAAGGAGTTCGACATTTCTCAGACTATTATTTTGACGACCGATATGGCGTGGAGGTCAGTATGCCTACACTTCACTCCAGAGGTCGTGGGTTCGATTCCCACACAGGACAAATCGTTGTGTGCATGAACATAAATATTTGTTCTGGTCTGGGTGTTTTCCTATGTATATTAAGTATGTATTTACAAAAAAAAGTATCTAAGTATGTTTATCCGTTGTTTAGTATCCATAACACAAGTTGTTAATGATACTTATCTTGGAACTAAATAATTGGTGTAATTGTTAGAAAATATTTATTTAAATATTTAATAACGCATTGCTACTAAGCTCAAGTATTTTAAAAGTAATATTCCACTGCGAAGACTCTTTTACTTCTCAAGATTGTTTACTTCATTGGTAGTGATAACGGCATTGCCTAAGAGTTCTTAAATAGAAGTGCCCGGTAAGTGGGAATAGGCTGGCCCTCTATTACGTAGGACCAACTATATAATTGGCAAAGTGTGGGCTTATTAAATGCTTTTGCCTACCCTTTCGGGGAAACAGGCTTGAATGTATGAATGTTTGTAAGAGTTCTACCACACCATGTCTCACTGCAAGTTGTCGCAGAAGGCCACTAAGTAAATGGTACCCGTCTAGTTCAAACGTAGGTGTTCCACTTTGGTGCGACCATTTGACAAGTTATAGCTAGAGTTCTTTAAAGTTGGCAAAGTTTACTTGTGTGAAGGACGCAATGTTATGGGATAAATAATAAATGGGATAAACAAATAAATATTTCTGACACTTACACCAATTATTTAGTTCTAAGTGAAGTATCATTAAGAACATGTGTTATGGATACTAAATAACGGATAAACATACATAAATACCTTTTTTTTGTAAATACGTACTTAATATACATAGGAAAACACCCAGACCAGAACAAATATTCATATTTATACACAAAAAGATTTGTCCTGTGTGGGAATCGAATCCACGACCGCGGGTCTACGCGCCACCACGCCATATCAGTCGTCAAATAAATAATATTAATATATTTTAACAATCACACCAATAATTTTATTCCATATTTATTTATTTATTCATACTTTCATTTACTCATACATAGGAAACACCCAGACTAGATCAAGTATTCATAATGCACACAAAGACTCCTATGTGGGAATCGAACCCACGTACTCAGAAGCGGAGTGCAGGTATACTGACATCCACGCCATATCGGTCGTCAAATTATTTATGAAAACATGTCATGATAATATATATAACAATAACCTGAGACAAGTACACCTATGAGACAGACAAAGTTAAATCAAAAGCATTCTTGAAAAATATGTAGTTAGTAATAATAATAATACTTTATTGATACTTTCACAATATCGAGCGCTTCCGTGCTTCGGAAGGCACGTTAAGCCGTTGGTCCCGGTTATCACTTAATGTGGTAGTCGTTAAGCCATGTTAGAGGCCTAATGGGCGGCTGAAAAATTCTAACAGCAGGACGCCACACTTCTGCCTCCGCCAATCCGCACTGGGTCAGCGTGGTGGAGTATGACCCAATACCCTCACACCTTGATATGTGAGAGGAGGCTCGTGCTCAGTAGTGGGACGTTAATGGGCTGTGATGATGATGATGATGACTTTCACAATAGTAGCAGCCCTATTTGTGCCTGAGTTAGTGCAAAAAGTGATGCGGTTGAAGTGTTTGTCATTGAGGATGACAGTTCGCTAAATGATGACCCTTATCTAAAGCAGAAGTGCCTGAACACTTCATCGATAACTCACGGAGATAAGACGTCAAACTTGATGACATAATCTCAGCCGTCTGGGGAAATACCGTTGATTACACTGGTATCTTATAAACAATTGTGCTTTGTTATTATTATTACAGTCTGGTCATCATCATATCCTAGCATTATCCCGGTTGCCCTAGACTTAAGCTTCGGGCCCAGGGTCTGCTTACTTTTTTTTTGTTTTACGTCGGTAACAAAATGCGTTTACGCAGACATGGTTATGGTTAGACAGCAGGGGCCCCCTGCCCCCACTGCCTAAGACCCTCCTGGCACTGCTTGACGGGCCCTCCTGGCCTGCCCGCTGCGCCCTCCACAGGTCCCTCTTAGTTTCTCCCCCGGTATTCGGTACTAAGGGCACCCAGAGTCGTCGGTCTCTGGGTGTTACCTTTTTCCGGCCTCCGGGAGGTACTCAGCCCCCCCACCACGACAAGGTGGAGACCAGTCGGGGAGGGGGAAGGGTCTGCTTACTGGTTCAAACAGATTTGACTGAAGTTCAGTTATAACGTGGAGCGACTGGCGTCTGACTTCCGTAACCCAGAGGGAAACATCATTATATGGTTAAACCAGCTGTCAGTCTTTTAGAAGGCACTGATTCCCTAATAACGACTGCCATAGATGTTTATGACAGACGGGACCAACGGCTTAACGTGCTTTCCGAGGCACGGAGCGAGCGATAATTACGCACATAACTTCGAAAAGTCATTGGTGCGCCACCAGGGTTTGAACCCGAGACGCTCTAAATTTAAAGGCAAGGGGTCTCGCCACTGGACTATCGCCGCTTATGATATTTACATAATTATTACAGTCTGTTAAAGTCCTACTACTGAGCTCCTCTCACGGACCAACGAAAGGGTTCAGGTTATATACTGCACCAGTGCGGATTGGCGAAGTATATTCTTTGCAGATTAATTGCAAATTAAAATAAATTTGTATATGAACCGCTCGCGGCTCTGCTGGGCTAGATGGTGCAAAAATGATTACCGAAATAAGAAAGAGCTTACAGAAGTCGGTTCTCTGAAAGATACCGTTGTATATCGAGAGCTTTCTTGCTTCGGAAGACCTAAGATTTTGAGTTCGCTTATAGCCTTATTATATTTGGTAGTCGTTAAGCCATGTTAAAGGCCTACATGGGCCACTTGAAAAAAATCAAACACCTGCCTCCGCAAATGCGTGCTTAGTAGAATAGGACCTCCTTCAGACTATGGTTCGTAAAAGGGAACCCGTGTACAGTAGTCCGTAATTTTTTTTTAAAAATCATTACCCATGTTGATGGGCTGAGATTGAAACGACAAGTAATTAATATAGAACTTTATTTTACCCTGTTATGTTATGTAGAATTTTTAATTGTGACATAAAGATGAGTCAACCTGCGAACAAACATACAAACAATCAATGACTTCTATTAATTTACAAGCAAGAGATTCTAAGTTGAAATCTTGTCACAAGATGTAAAAACATGACACAAATACTTTTTTTTGTAAAAACACACATATTGCAATTTTACAAATACTAAGTACAGCTTTATGAATCATATCATATGATTTTGTGGAAAATTTACAGTAACTCAGTAGTGGAAAGAAATCTTGGTTGAAGTCAGAGCGTCTATTTATACTTATTTACATTAATATATTTTTTTATGCGTATTTAATTATTAATGTGAATAAGCTGTGCCCGCGGTTTTATCTGCTTTAATTTAAAGAAAAATAGTACTTAAATGTATTTTACTCGTTATATTAATTCATTTGCAAATCACATGGCTCCGAACCCAGGTGGAGATACCCATTGCCTTCAAATTCAGAGCGTCTCGGGTTCAAACCCTGGTGGCGCACGCACCTTTGCTTTTCGAAGACCACCGTGCCATAAACATTTATGGCAGTCGTTATTAGGAAGTCAGTGCCTTCTAACATCCTGACAGCTGGTTTAACCATAGGACCTGGGTTGCGGAGGTCAGAAGGCAGTCGCTCTGCGTAATAACTGAAATTCAGCCAAATCTGGTAAGACCCGTAAGCAGACCCTGGGCCATAAGCTGGAGTCTAGGACAACCGGGATAATGCTAGGGTATGATACTCACACATAATTTTGTTTTTCATTGATAAAAGAATTTCTCAAATCGGTCCAGTTTCGAAGCCTATTGAATACAAACAAACCAACAATAAAATCTTTTCTGTTGGTAATATAAGTATGATATTATTCTGAAATATCCTACCCTCGTTTCATTATTCATTTAAATCTGACATAACCTTGTTTTTATAATTTTCGGACATTATTTTACGTTATTTGTAATTTGACATTGCATTAGTTGTGTTTATTGGCTTTTTTAATTTAATTTAATTTTTTTAATGTAATTTGTAATGTTAATTAATTAAAACAATTGTTATTTAATTGGAACAACTAGCATTCCGGTGTATTGGATGCACTGCTCTGTAAGCCGACATGTACAAATATATTTAAAAAAAAAAATCTTTTCAGCTGCTTGGAGACTATGTACTGGAACTGCTGCGAGGAGAGGTTCTGCTTTGACAAGAAGATCGCTACTTTCAAGTAAGTCATCTCCAGTTCATACCTACCGCCATTGCGCAAAGATTCAGAATTTTGAAGTAGAATTTGGTCGGTCATGTCTCCGCACAGACTGATAGATGATTCATTGTCATCATCACCCCTAATAGGTTCAGGCTTTCTTTAAACAAAGGCAAGGTGAGAGAGATTCAGGTATAGGTAGCGGACACAGAGCTAATTGGGGAAAGCTGGGGGTTCTTTTGCAAATCAAGTTGAAAGAAACTCAGGCCGTAATCAACTGCTCAGAACCAAAGAATTGTTCCTTAACTACACTGACCCCGTGCTAGACCGAGCCAGGTGTGTCCTGCTGGTAGAATTTTATAAGATGCCCACTAAAGCTACTAATTTGGCTTAACATCAACCATATATAGAGGAAATAGCCAATAAGGTAACGTATCTTTCGAAACACAGAAGCGCTTGAAATAAAATTTCACACAATTTTTAAGCATCTGATCTTTGTATGCATTAACTAGCGGTGATAGCCCAGTGGTATAGGCCCAGGTGTATAGGACTCCTTATAAGATCTGAGGAGCCCAAGCCAACCCCACCTGCAAGTGGCGCAGCTGCCGATCAACGGACGAGTCTCTAGCAAACATAAAAGTTCCCGGAAAGCGGCAATAGGTACCTATTACGTGAGACCAACAATATAAATGGCAAAGTGTGGGCGTATAGTATGGCTCTGCCTACCCCTTCGGGGAAACAGGCCTAATATTACGTATGTATGTGGCGAGATCCATAGATCCATAGCCCTCTATTGCAGAGGGTCTGAATAGCGGATCTATGACTTCAAAGTTGTGTGCGTAATTATTTGACGACCGATATGGCGTGGTGGCGAGTATACCCGCTTTCCGCTCCAAGGTCGTGGGTTCGATTCCCACACAGGACAAATATTTGTGTGCATGAACATGAATATTTGTTCTGGTCTGGGCGTTTCCCTATGTATATTTAGTATTTATTTACAAAAAAAAATAGTATTTAGAATAGAATAGAATAGAATAGAATATTTTTTATTGACTAAGCAACACACACAATATCATACAATGGTAACAAAATACAATATAACAACACAAATAACATTAAACAAATACTAAAATATGAAATATGTGTGCAACCTGTCAAAAGGGCGATACATCAGCGTAATGCTGCTGCATCTGCTGATACAGCAGCGCTGGTGTTCCTGTAGCGCCCCTTTGAGGTACAGTGGCTTTAATTCTAAAAAATTAAAATAACCAAAGAATAGAAAACAAAAAAAAATAAAAAGGAATTTATAGTACTTAATTAGAAAACATTACATACAAAGAAAAAACTATAGGCTGAACAAACAATAACAAACAAAAACCAACTCCTTTAAGGTACAGTGGCTTGAATTCATAAAAAGAAAAATAATCAAAAAATAGATAACAAAAAAAAAAAAAATTATAAAGGAATATAAAGTACTTAATTAGAAAACATTACATACAAAAAAAAAAAACTATAGGCTGAACAAGCAATAACAAACAAAAACCAACTCCTTGGTACAGTGGCCTTAATTCATAATAAAAAATAAAAATAAAAAAAGAAAAAAAAAAAATTTATGTATGTATATCCGTTATCTTGGAACTAAATGATTGGTGTAATTGTTACATAATATTATTATTAATTATTATTAGTCATGGAAGACGTTGTTAGGAAGTCAGTTCTTTCTAAAATCCTGACAGCTGGTTTAACAACAGAATGATGTTTCTCTCTGGGTTGCTGAGGTCCGACGGCATTCGCTCTAAGTAATCCAATCTCCATATATCCAAGTATGCATGTAAATCTTATTAGACCAGTGAGAGGACCCGGGGCTTTAAACTTAAGTCCGGGGCAACCGGGATAATGCTAGGATATGATATGATCTCTGTATTCAATAACTGATCCTAATGCACTAACTGATTTAGTTAATCAATCAATCAAACAAATCAATGGGTGGTATTCGCGGGTTTAAGAGGTCTCTCCTCACATGACCGCAATTTGTGTGATATATATTTTTATCTTATTTTATTCATCTTTAGTTTAGCTTTTTAATAATGTAATTTATTTTGTTATTGTGTTTTTAAACCATAACTTTAACTAGGAATTTTCGTTATAAACTGTTTTAATTGCATGCTGTCTTCGCCTATAATTATAATGACATTGAGCTAAATACTGCTATGGTTAATTTTTACTTGGTATTATTAATGTTTATTATGTTGGTTTACGGAAGTATGAGATGTTTAAGCATGTACTTAATATCGAATGACGATACCATGACAATTAATACCTTGTGTGCCTTCCTTAATGAATACTCTTGAATGATGAGTTGCTTCCTCGAATCGTTAATTCCTCTAATGATCTTGCCTTGACGGTTCATTTTATCTAAGCATCGTTACCGAACAACTAGAATTTTCACGACAGTTTTAATAATAAGATTTTTATAATATGTATCGTCATCCAAGAATAATCCAATCTAAATAATTTTACGACAGTTTGAATTATAAGATTTTCATCATATTCATCGTTATCCAAGGATGTCCACTGTTAAACAGTTATCTCTCATAGATTTTCAATTTGACTGAAAGCAGGGAGCCTACCGCTGAATTCGATGGATTACCGGTAATCCATCTAGATCAAACTTTGTTTTACGTTTATTAATCCGTACCGGGGAATCTGCCGACATCCACCTCTCATTCATGACCTTCAGTCCGTGACAGACCAATAGGTAAATGGAGAACGCCATTTTGTTTCGATTTCCATGAATTCGGCGGTAGGACAGAATCAATTCGAAATCCATTTTGCCTTATAATCGATTTGCCATCGAACTCGGCGGTAGGCCCCCAGAAGGCCTGTAGCCAACGTAATCCTGCAACCTTTATTTAGTGGGCCATCCGTCTTATGGTTAGGTTGCCATTATGCTTTCTGCCATAGGTTCTGTCCAGAACTTTTTCCCATTAGCCGTCATTTCTACGTTCCGTGTGCCTTGCCCACTGCCACTTCAGCTTGCAAAGTCGCCTTGCTATATTAATCACTCCAGTTCTTTTTACCGATTTTCTAGTTACTTATTAACAGTGATAGGAATAGGTAGTGCCTATTTGCCTAAACTTCGAAGAACAGAGACAAGAATCGGAGACTTCCTTAGGACTAAATTTTCTTAATTAATTAATTAATTTTAAAAGGACCTCAGTCGATGTTGAAAGGTCGTTTTCAACTTATAAATGGATTCGAATGGTAAGATGAGATGAGATGATGAGAGGATGAGACAAAGAAAATTTCGGTTCTAATACTGAACTTAATTTAATCATCTTGATTCGATTCGTCAAGTTCAGTATTAGAACCGAAATTTTCTTTGTCAGATGACTCATCTAAGTTAAAATATACAATCATAATTTTTTCTATATTTTCAACTGTCAGGCGATTTCGTTTTACGTTAAGAATCCATTTATAAGTTGAAAACAAACTTTCAACATCAACTGAGGTCCTTTTAAAATTAATTAATTAATTAAAAAAATTTAGTCCTAAGGAAGTCTCCGATTCTTGTCTCTGTTCTTCGAAGTTTAGGCAAATAGGCACTACCTATTCCTATCACTGCTTATTAAGTATATCACTTATGAACTCTCAAGCCACAGCTCTCTTCGTTCCAAGCTGGTCAGCTTTGAGTTTTTCTATGACCCGTGCCTTAATATTAAGTCTTGTTCAATAGGCACGTGAAATCAAAGTATTTTCTTTATTCCAGTTTGGCTCAATAGAGCTCTTATGAACCTCAACATAAAAGCTAACCAGCTGATTCATTGCGGACAGGAAATTGAAATTATAATATCTTTATTAATCATTAATATTTATGCAATATGGTTTACAACACCGATTTACCAGAGTAACGCTTCTAAATTTATCCTCTTTTTCAAAGTCTGTCTTGAACTAATTTGAGTGTTTAGTAATTTCAATGAGAACATTCAAAAATTTGAGTGGCTTCGATACGCTTTGCGAGAAATATTTCAAAGTGTAATTTGTAAAGAAACCAACAATGGCAGTGTCAATCTGTAGAAGAATGATTATACTCTTTGTCTATGAGACAATAAAGTTTAGGATTAGGAATGTCGACTGAGTTAGTTTCTAATTAGGCTAAAGCAGGATTTTCTTTCAATTTCAATGAGTTATGATCCTAATGAGTCATCTATCTATGAGATATCGAATGACACGGTAGCGAATTAGTGCGAATTTTTCAATCTGCTGTGAAATTTGATTTATCGGACATTTGAATAGGCATTGAAAACGCAAAATGAAAGAAATAAAGAAAGAAAATAAATTTATTCAGTACAAATAAACATAGAAATTAAGTACACAGAAAAAGCAAAGATTAAATTTACACAAGCAAAATACAACATTAAACCATGTACTGAAACGGTGTCCACTCAGCACACTGTCGGACACCATAGAATGTCACGACGCTGATCTTCCGTGAACACCTAGGCATGTAGTGTTACTACGCGCAGTATTTGTGAAATGCATCTATTTAAATAATTAGAAACAAATTACAATATATAAAGTAGTTTGTGTAAAGAATGGAATACTATAATAAAAAGTTTAAATAAAAGTATTAAGTATACATATGAATATAATGAGAAAGAAGAAGAACAAATAGTAGTGCGTTATCAACTGACATTCACTGTCCATAGGCCACCTACCATCAGGTGTCCCGCGTTCTTGTGTGTCTCCTTGTAGTATAAATAAACACCATCTGATGACCGCGTTGCTTAGGTCAGTATACCTCTATTCCGCTCCTGAGGACATAGGACAAATCTTTGTGTGTATGACATATTGAATATTTATTATTCGCACCTTTCATACAATGGGGGCCCAATTTGAAAAAATCATAATTTTTGGGAAAACGCGTTTTAAGACTTTTGAGCACCTATATTTTTTTTACCAAAATCGATAAAAACAATTTTTTTCTGTTGAGATGTCCCCTTATAGTAGGAAAGCTGAGATATATTCTTTATTGCACAAAAAACAATAACAAAAAAAGCCTTACGTGAAAAAGACGAAGTACGAAGGACTTATAAAGTCTAAAAGAAATCTCTTCCATCTATTCTGGTCTGGGTGTTTCCTATGTATATTAAGAATATATTTATCAAATAAATAGATATGTTATCATCTACCACCTATAGTGGAGACCACGGCTTGGAATGCACTGTGTGGGACTCCAGCTAGGTTTACGACATACGTAAAACGGCTGACAGCGGTTGGAGACGAGGAGCTAAAACACAAGCTTAGTGGCGTGCCATTGGTGACGTCTATGTCCAGCTGTGGATAAATACAGGCTGAGGACGATCCGTTATTTAAAAGTCATTATTCAAGTTTTTAATGATACTTATCATGGAACAAAATATTTTAAGGGGATTATTTATGCATATATGTATCTCCTTCCCTCCTTTCAGGTTAGACGAGGAGGCAGCCCACACCAACGGCTACGCGAATATGGGAGCCTCCCTCGACAGCGTGGTGACGCAGCAGCCCGTCAACAACAACCACCTGCCGCTCCGGATGGTCGCCGACAAGCAAATGTCGGAGATGCCACTGCACGCTGATAAACTCTATGAGGTACGTCATCCAAAGCTAGTCCGAAAAGACCATTGCTAACCTTTCAACTTACAGGACATCCTATCTCCTAGCTGTCGATATATAAACAGGTACATTTAGGTATAACAACAGATACAGATTGGTAAACCAACAGGTACAATAACAAACAAAAACCATGTTGATATAAAACAGACACATCTAAGAACATCAGCAGGTACAGATAAGTCAAACAATAGTTACAGCTAGATCACCGAACAGGTACATCAAGGTACACGCCCGAGACGTCGGGAGCCGCGAGACGACTTCCGGGTATGGGTAACTCACCACCCGTCCGCCTACTAAAGGCGACAGGCCGCGTCGACGGCGCGTTCGTGTTCCACGCGCGCCTTAAAGAGATGTCAGCACACTGAGGGGCCCCTGAGGGCCAAGCCTGCCAGGGTTGCGGGATTGTTCGAAAGGATTACCGCGGCCTTGGAGTTACAGGCTCAAGAAGGAACATGGATGGTTTTTAGTCAGTAAAAGTCTGACACACCCTTCTGCTTCACCCACAACGGAGGACAGTCATTTGATGATTTTTCATCCGAATAATAAAATGTACATCAAGGCATACCAACAGGTACAGATCACCACCACCAATCATCAATCAATGCCATTATCGCGTTTCAGAAATGAACGAATGATAATTTCCATGCCCATAATTCTATCAGAATTTGAATCTAGAACTAATTACCATTTTCTTTTGTTTCATTTTCCGCAAAAACTACTCATAAATGTGGACAAATAAAAGTACTACCTTCTTCAAAGATCGATGTCCCGATATTTCATCATAACAGCCTCATAAAGTCCACTGCTGACCATCGGCCTCCTAAATAAATTACAATCTATTGGGGGTACTTGGCCATAATCACCACGCTGGGCAGCCGGGTTGGTGATCGCACTTTAAACCAGTACACTGGTGACTATTAAGCATCGGGTAGATATTTTACTAATTTCCACAATTATTATTGCTGTCGACGAAATAAACACCAATTCGTGCTGTAACCTAGCGGCTGAAGATAAAATGTATATTAGGACATACCAGGTGGCTCCTATCACTTGCGAAACTATTTTACTATACAACAACATGTACAACACAGAAATGTAGTATACAAAACACATTTAGCCTAGATTTAATGTAGGACTTTATAATATGAATACTTTAAACCAAGCCATTATTATAAAAAATAATCTATCTATGTTTTATATATTTTTAAGAGTAAGTGACAATCAGTATAAAATTTCCGAAGAGTACTGATTAGTAGTACATTAATTACCATATCTCTTGTTACCTGTTTTTCAAGTTATATAATTATGACATTGGTAAATATATGAAAATCTAATACCTATTAAAGATAAACAATCTTATTCTTACAGGTGTTCTCCAAGTCATTGATATTCAGAGAAGATCACGAACTAAAATCCAACGAAGGCAGCAACGAGTCGCTGGACGATATTGAGACAAAATCCGAACCCGACTACTCAGACAAGCCGAACAGAACAAAGGTTTACTTCGAAGACGAGGTCAACTCCCCGGTAACCGACTTCGAAATTATGTTCAACGATGAACTTATGAACAATTACGACATGTTTAAAATTGAAGAAGAAGAGGAAGTAGACAAGAAAAGTCAAGACACAGAGGATGGTCTCGTAATGAATATTGTAGTTAGGAAACAAGACGTAGTTAAACCGAGTACAGTTACCATAAAAGATGAAGACAAAATTACTTTACAGCATCCTATTTATAAATACGACCCTATTTCAGTAGTAGCATTGCCATCTACACTTACGTTACCAAGAGTCGAAATCGTTAAAGGTATACTAAGAAGTAACAGTGCTAAAACATTAGATAGATCAGACAGTGCAAATAGATTATTAAAGCCAACAGATAGTATTAAAAATCTCAATAGAGTAGACAGCCTCAAAAACTTGGATCCGACTAAAATAAACAAGGTATTAGCTAGAGTGCCTCATAGAAGCGCTTCATTCTTGAACATTCCAGCACATTTAACTCCAGAAAAGCCACCGTTAGTAAAATCTAAATCGATGGTAGGAGTACTTTCAGCCGTGGAAAGTGAAATGAAGTTAAGCAGTTTGCCAGATACACCGATTATTAAAAGCACAAACCTGCCGAGATTTTTCGCCGATAGTCCTTCTTTGCCTGAATATAGAGGTGATACTTCATTACAGAGTATAAAGAAGAAAACTGAATTAATGTTCCAAGAAAATGATTTTAGTATGCCCAGATATTATGGTACTGCGGCCAAAACTATTGAAACCGTTGCAGTACATGAAAGCAAATCAATGCCAGATTTAAGAAATCCGGCAGTCAACGGTAAAGTTAGTAAGAGATTAGTTAAGTTGAGAGGAAGATTGAAACCTTTAGTTATAAGAAAGAGTTCAGAAGAAAAATTATAAGTATTGTTTTTTCGTTGAAAAATGATTTGAAAATTTTGCTGTGTTAAAATATTTAACATTAATAAATAATCTAACAAAATAAGTAACTCGAACAATATGTTAAAAGTTGACATAAAAAAAACCTGAATAATTATTAATATTTAAAAGTTTAAAATCTTTTTTGATTTGGATTTTTTAACAAAAATAAAAAATACTGCTTTATTCAATGTGGACTCCGATGGAGCACTTACAAATATCGGGATAACTTCTAACTTCTTCTACTTCTTCGGGTACTAACGAACCCATTTATTACGGGCAGGAGCTTCAGTGGAAAACTATTTAAGGCAAATATAATTTTTAATATGTTTAACTGTGATCTCTTTGTTAATTACTAGACTATAGCCATAAACACGTCTATAATTATGTTTCGTACATAAGTAATATGCTACATGTGCTTAAGTTGTACTAAAATTATGCTAAAGTAAATCAAGACAAAAAAGAAATTTTATATCTAAGAAAAAGTTTTGCTGTTTTTTCAAAATGAAATAAAAGAGTTACAAACTCTTACATAGAAAAAAGATTAGCAATGTCATTAAGTATTTTGACATACTGTACTTGTACTTATTACTGATATGACCTATATATATGATATAATATTTATGTTTATGGCATATAAGTCGTGCTAAATCTACTCGTAGTAAACTAATTTTATGTGACGTATATATCACATAATGGTTTCAATAAACCTTTATATGATAAGTAAGGAATAAACATATTATAATTTAATGACTTTTAGTATTGGCACCTTGCATTAATTTGATTATTAAAATAAATTAATAGCATTATATTTATATAGATTTAATACACAACTCTTTACATACAATAAAAGTAACAATTAGGCAAGCGGTTTTCAATGCATACTTTTGTTCTGATTTTGTAATAATACTTTTTCGACTTTTCAATCGTTGTGTTAAATCAAATCCTTATTAAATTATTTACCCACCTAAAAGTAGTTAACTACCTAAATATGGCATAGTCTCTATGTATTTTTATTGTTTAGTTAAATTGCGATTGTAAGGTTTCCTAAAAAAATATAAAAAATAGAAATGTCACAAGTAAAATTGTGAATGACAGATGAGAACACATTTCAAATTTGTATGTATATTCAAATTTTCAATTAATATAATGTTACTGTACATAGGCTGAGAAATTGGTCCTTAATTTGCTTGGTATATCAGATGTGTGTTGTAAGTAAATTGAAAATTCAGTTTTAAGAAATTGAAAGTATTAATTATAGCTATTAATGTACATTTTCTAGTCATTTTTTCATCAATTTCTTTCATTTCATTATTTTAACTTTAAGAATTATGTAATAAGAACTTAACTTGGATGATACTTTTCGAACAAATAAATAATAACATCAATTTAACGTTCTTGTCAGATCCAATTTTTTTCTCTCATGTTTGTGATTACTTTATTATTCTACGAAAACTAATCGAAATGTCTAATAATATCTATTTGTAAATATAATTTATTTTACTAAAAATAAATACGTAAGTGCCTTTTTAAGATAAACAATTGTAAATAACCTTGATAAGAATAATTTAATAAATAATTTAATTGAATAAACTGTTTTTTTTATTAATATTTTTTAGTGTCGTGTGATACCGGCCTAGATTAGTGCCACCCTCTTTCATCTCTCAGGGCGTCGACGAAGAGAAATCCTACCGGATGATGGGCAGCGGCGTCATCCTGCGTACTGGCTTGAACTGCGATCACCGTCCGCCTATCACGTTGGCCTAGGCACGTTCTTTCTCGACCTCCTCCCCCGACTGGTCTCCACCTTGTCGTGGTGGGGGGGCTGAGTACCTTCCGGAGGCCGGGAAAAGGTAACACTCAGAGGTTTGCGACACTGGGTACCCTCAGTACTGACTACCGGGGGGGAAACAAAGAGGGACCTGTGGAGGGCGCAGCAGGCGGGCCAGGAGGGCCCCCCGCTGTCTAACCATGGACCCTCCGAGAAGTCGGCCACACACGTTATGGTCGCACAAGGAGGTAGGAGGGGCGCGTCCACAGCGTCTCTCTGAGGAGGTCCTTCCGGTTTTGGTCCGGGGGACGTTGGCCGCGGGCGGGTTGTCAGAGCTGCAACCCAGGTACTGGCCCCCCGCCTCTTTCTCAACAAGCGGCGGGCGTCGTCGGAAGATTTTTAGTGGGTATTACTGCTGGCGGTCGAGTCTGCCGGTGGTGAGTCCCACACACCTCTCTCGGTCCCCCTTTGGCGTGCTGATTATCGACAAACACCCGCAATAGAATTTAATCTATCGGGGAGGCTAACATTGATTCGATCTCAGTAAGAAATAGAAAGACTGTAGGTATAAGTACGTAACTCAAACCTGACCTATCTATTAATGGGTCGATGTTCCTTTAAGCATGCGATAGATCACATACAGTGACAATCGGAACGAACGGTGACTTTCAATGCAAGGAAGCTCTCGAAACAAATTGACATAATAGACGGTAGCCCATCCAAAAATTGACCTACTTAACCTTATAGATCGTTTCCGACTACAGTGAATTTAAAGTTTTTTTTTAATACATACATACACAATATCACATCTGTTTCCCCAAATTTAGCCAATTATATTCTTGGCCTCAAGTCGCGAGCCTATTGGCGCTTAGCGAGAAATGTTCGCCAGAGCCTCGTCCGTTGATTGGCAGGTGCGCTTGCAGGTTAGTTTGGCTTGAGCTCCTCAGATCTTAGTAGGACTATTTATTTAAATATGACATTAATATAGATATGAAATAACATACAGTTGTAGTTAAAAAAAGCACAGTTTATTACTGAATCACTATTTTTCATACAGATTCTTAAAATTTATAATAGATTGGTATTTGTCACAAAATCAAACTAAATAGCTATAATAATTATCTGTTTTTTATCCGACTTTCATACGATTAAACTGTTCCGAAATTTCATATGGACCAATTCATACTTATTGACTACAAGATGTATTTTAAACTCATTTAAAGTTAGTATAGTATGAACTATACTGTACTATACTATTAGTCGTACTACTTACATATTTTTCTATAACTTTAGGAATTTATTAATAATAATAGTTAATTTACTAATATTAACAAGGATTTATAATTACGCTTAAATAACGATTTGAAATAAATATTATCATATTAAGCTAAAATACAATAGGAAATGTACATAATTCGATAATTTCTATAAAGAAAATAGGAATAAGGGTAATATATTTTAGATTTTTGTTTTTATTTTAGAAATTCAATTAAATTGTATCGATAGTATTCTACAATATAAGTATGAAGAGATTTAATTATTCATATTTATGGCACGATTGTGTAACATTAATTATTTTTATTGTTCACTTAAACAATTTAATTACTGTTTTCTAATTATTATTTCAATCGCATCTACCTTAGTTCTAACTAAACAGTTGCATACTCCTATATTTTTTAAATTCTTTTATAATTATATTTAAGTGAATTTATTATTTACATGCAGACAAAAATATTTGTTTTGTATACAATTAAAACTATAAATAAAAAAGTAAAAAAGGTATAAAACACTAAGGTGTCCCAGCTACACCAAGAGGGATCTAGTTCAGCATGTGTCAGTGTTTTAAGCTGACGCTGGGTTTCAACTAAACTCCATTTTGTTTTAAGTGTCATGTGTCAGCCAGGTGGATATAACATAAAATTATGAAAAAATAACAAATATAGTAATTAACAAACAGATAGAAAAACACATGTAATACCTACAGAAAAATTTACCGAACCGTTTCAGCGTACCAGTAATATGTATAGTTACTGATTAGTTATGTGCCGTCTGCAAAACCCTGGATTCCCGCCGCTCTGGGGGCCTACCGCCGAATTCGATGAATTACCGGTAATCCATCTAGATCAAACTTTGTTTTGCGTTCATTAATACGTACCGGGGAATCTGCCGACAGCCACCTCTCATTCATGACCTTCAGTCCGTGACAGACTAATAGGTAAATGGAGAACGCCATTTTGTTTCGATTTCTATGAGTTCGGCGGTACGACCGAATCAATTCGCAATCCATTTTGCCTTATAGTCGATTGCCATCGAACTCGGCGGTAGGCCCCCAGGCCTGAGAATCGGTTCATCGGGTGGGGGCTCTACTACGTTTGCTGGTTCGCGGCAATTAAGAACGTTAACGCCCCAACAGACGTCGGTTCTTCTAGCTATGTGCCCCGTCAGTAACCGTGAAATAATTAGGGCAATGGATAGTATTTTCAACAAAAATAATTTAGCGTTCCTCTAACGTTTTCGGTAAATTTTCCGAAGAAAATTCAAAAGACCGATATATTATTTGTATTAATTATGCTTTAATTAAAATATATTTGAGTATACAACCATTCAATTTCGCTGGCAGGCCATAGTATTAATTGAGTAATGATTTCCTTAGCTATATCTAATATTATATTCTACAAAAAGATTTATTGAATTTTTACAATTTACAACAATTTAGAATTATGCTACGCATTTTCTTTTTGCAAATTTTCACTGCAATTATACTTTATTTTCAAATCATTTATCGTAATTATGGTAATAATATAATTTACAATAGTATTCATACAATATATAGGATTTAATAATAAATTGTTAATGTAATTCACAATGTTCTAAACATACTTTTGATTAAACCAAAATTATTTATTTACTTTAAAAAAATAACAGGTCATGACATAAAATAATTTGCAAATTGTAATGCCATGAAAGTACCATTCGTATTCTAGTTCCATTCCATTCCATTATATAGTATAGTATAAAGCTCCATTCGCTTTACGTATTTACGTTAACATTTGTCAATCCAGCGCTTTAATTAACGCGAAATCTATAGCATAGCGTGGCGCAGCTTTCGGAGGTTACCGAACTTAACTGAAATTGTTTCCAAATTATATATATTTTTCAATTTTTTTTATTTATTTTTTATTTGCGTATCTAAGAAGATAATATAATTCTAAGTATATAAGAAGATTATGTTCTTTAATAAATTTCATGAAACACAATAAAAGTTATATTTTAAATATAACTTTAAAAGAGCATTAACGAACGTAAATTAATAATTATGGGAGAATACTACGTATTTTCAAATATTATTATATGATTTTACCTACTGAAATGTCTTTCACTAAAATGATGTTTTTTTGGAAATAACAGTAGACTATAAAGACTAGACTTAAGGTTTACTAGAATACAATAAAACCTAACGATAGAAAATTTTCACTATTATTTTTTGAATTAAGACGAATATATTTTAGGCATTTTTGGGTAGTCACAAAGGCAATTAAAATCAAACATTACTTAATTTTCTTAAAAAATTGCAATCTAATTTAATGATCTAACATAATATTTAAATAAAATTATTGAAGAGAATATACAAAATATTAAATTATGTCATAAATTCAAACAAAAATAATTTTAAAATTTGAAACTATCCTAGAATAACAAACTTAAAATTCTAACATAAATTTTACATTAAAATACTGCAATAGTCCTACTACCTACGACCAAGGGTCACATCGGCCTAACTTATAAATTAATCATAATCATTATTTATGAAATCAGATCTACCATAAGTGTCGTTTTATAGAGACGCTTTTCGTCCGCGCGGTTGTCTAAAGCGTCAGGTTAAACCACACTAACTCTTAAATACCGCAAGTTTTAACAAAAGTTTAAGCAACTGTAGTATAGCTACAATTTAGCCGCAAGAATTAGCGCAGTAAAAACAATTAGGATATTAACAAAAACAAAATTTGAGAACACTGGAAAATAATATTATCTTTTATTTACGCGAATATTGTTTTATTTATTGCACACTTACAAGGGAATACAAAAGGGAACTTAATGCCAAAAGCATTTTCTACCAGTTAAAGGGATAGCAGATGATTTTTTTTTTAAGGATTTAAATCGCGTTCTCTTAAACTAATTTAAAGTCCTAGTTCCGAATACTGTTCTGTAAGTCAGAAGCATATTACTGCACTACAATTACAAATTGCGATTAAAATTAGTACAGAAAATCATTTAAAAAAGCAATACCTGAATGCATCATAAAATTTTTGGGTTCGTTACTGGAGTGTGTACTAGTTTTATTTATAAAATTTATTATAATAATTTAACTATAGTTGATCAAAACATTATAATATATAAAACTAACACAATCTTAAATAATAACTACAAAAACATAACTTCGATTTTTATAATCGTCATTAAACTGTTTAAAATATTGCATCAAGCGTACATACTATGAAAGTACGTTAGGAATACAAAGTACTGGCAAGCTGGCTACGTTTCAGTTTAAATTAGTAAAATAAAATAATTTCGACTAAACTTTGGTAACAATATAGCTATGATTTATATAAAAAATAACCTAAGTGATGGATTAAAATTATCTTTGTAACAATTCCCGCGCTACTATAATTTCCCGAAAAATCGAGAAACTATTCAACACGACACGTGTTTCGCCCTTACACAGGGCATCTTTAGGTTAGTGACTCTCGTTTCAGCGTTGGTCGTGAAGACATCGTTGTTCTGAAGCTCCTATCTTACCTGAAGATGCCCTGTGTAAGGGCGAAACACGTGTCGTGTTGAATAGTTTCTCGATTTTTCGGGAAATTATAGTAGCGCGGTAATTGTTACAAAGATATTTTTAATCCATCACTTGCTTACAATAGATTTCCGCAAAGTAACGCCTGAATCAATAAATTATTTAAAAAATAACCTATGGAAAATAAGACGTAAGTTAATATTTTATTATAAGTATATATATAAGCCATTCAAGCAATAATAACGTTAATATTTTTTATTAAATAAAAGTATATTTAACGGTAGATATATTTCTGGTCGTTATGGATATAAGGCATTTTGAATGTCGAATCTGAATACAATTTACTTGAAGTATAAATTACTTAAATGTGCATAATTATGATAAAGTTACATATGATATTAAGTAGGTACTTTCTATTTACTTTAAGTCACTATTTCAAATGATGTTTCTTTTAAATTTTATTGTCAGTTCACTTGATTGGCTTTGAAATTATTAATGCAATGAAGAAGTAATGTAAAAGTAAAACAATTTTATTTTTCTAACACAGAATAAAGAGCTTAACATATAACTATAATTATGCTGTTCGTGTATGAATTAAAAAATATATCTCAAAAATGGAAAAATCAAACATTTATGTTTTTAAAGATATGTATTCAGTAATTTATTACAAATCTCGAATGCATTAAGATAAATAATTTTAGTTCCCTTTATTTTAAACGATAACCAGCCAGAATAAGTTGACATCATTCACTAGTATTTTAACCAGTTTCAACTTTACTCATATGGTTCTAATTATACTGGGCCAACAGCTCCTATTGCCCAATGTAGAATTACTACAGTTTATGGTAAGGGCATTTTATATATCTATTTATGATTCCGGGTAATTTTTAAATATTTTTTTTTAATTTGGAATATACTCCTTAATGTTATGTTTTACAATTTTATTTTTACTTTGGTGTGTTATTATAAGACAAGATATTTAATTTATGTTTGGTATTTGATATTTATGAACTTTATCGATGGTAACAATTAACAATGTCGTAAGTGAAAAGTCGTTTCTTTTAACAATATCATAAGTTACTTTTTACTTACGACATTGTTTGAAATAACGGATTTTCACTTACGACATTGTTATTTGCTACCGTCGATATATGAAATGACAAAACTATGTTTTTTTATTACACAACAAAAGCAATGTATGATCCTTTCCATCAGGTCGTGTCTATTACATAATTAGGAAGAAAAAATACGTTTAACAAAAAAAAATATATTTCATAAAGTAGGGAATACAAAAACAGCCGTAACAGTTTTCTAATAAAAAAGTTTCTAATAAAAAGCGTTTAGTTAAGACATCAGTGGGCACTAAGTTTAAAAACTTTCCGATGAACTAGACATTAACCCAGTCGTAACGAACGCTATAACTTTACTAAAAGGTTCATATTAATATGAACTCTGATTTGATTACCGTTATAATATTTTTTTTTAATTAAATATTTTTAAAAAACAATTCTAATACAAAACCATGACGACCTCACATTTTTTTATAAACATAAATAATTGGAAAATTATATTTATTTTTTGTAGTGTCAAAATTGTGAAAATTATTAAACCATACTAAAATTTGTCTACTAAGCACACGTTGGTATAATGTCTTACCCAGTACGCAGATATTAATGTCCGTATATTGCACCCATTGTGCTAAAACGTCTCTTTTGCAGATAATGTGATTTTTCAGAATGTATTTAAAAATAAAAGTAAGTTCTTCTTAATTAAAGAAGTGAAATAGTTATATATTAACAACAACTCTAAACTTAATCTCAAAGTGATCATAACATCTCCCATATCGCTCTTTGATACAATACTTAATATTTTCCCATACTCAGACTAAATATTGACAAAATTGCATAAGTGACGTTGTAACACCGTAAGTGCGATATTTTAACTATTTATTGGAATACCTCTTTAACGTTACATACACTGCTAATTTGATAACACTCTACTAAACAATTAATAAACACAGTAAGTACCAATTATTGCGTTTATAACCTGTAACGCATTATTGTTATCTAACGTCGGTACAAATCAAATTGCTATTACTTCTCCAAGACTTTGGAGTTGATAGTCGCAGTACCTTTTACCTACCAACTACTTTGAATCTCTTCACTTTGATAACTGTTTTGGTACCAATAAGCTTGAGGGCGGCGGCTACTGCGTCATAGTCAGCACTCGAAAGATCCTTTCCATCAACGGATACAATAAAATCTCCTTTTTGAAGGCGACCATCTATTTCTACTGGTGAACCAGCAAGCTGGAAATGAAATAAAGAAAATTAAATACCTTAAAGATTACTTACGACTTCTTGGCGGGCAAGTGGAGAGACATGTCTGCCGTTTTGTTTTATTTTCTAAAATTTGTGATATTCCGAACATTAATGTGTAATAACGGTGGATTATTAACCGTAAGTGTTTGTGAACATGAGTGTTGGTAAATCAAACAAAACAGTGCAACATCACTTTTCAAATTCTCTCAAGAAGTCCATGTGAGTTCTCAGTATAGTCCCACATCTTTACTGAGGACTCAAGGGGCTTAGGAGAGGGTATCTTATTTACTATTTATCATCTTTATCACTACTAATTCTCATTAACTGTTATTTAAATGTAATAATATATCTCTTACTTAACACTGGCTAAATGTGCAAACACCACGAAGCCATTATTTAAAAGGAAAAAAAAAAGATTACTTACTGACTTTAATAATTCATAATTATGATTGATTATGCTGATGTGAGCTTCTCTGATCTAAGCAAAGATCTCTTACGTTGTGAATAGTGAACAGTATGTCAACCTACATACACTAAAAAATCTTAAACTCTATAAAATATTATAAGGAATATTGTAATGTCTGAGTCAAGATTGTCAAGGCTTTTGTCTGTAAAAAACATGCTATACAAGATACACGTATTTTACTACTTCCCAAGAATGTTCTATGTTAGTGGTGGTGGTTTCTGCACTTAGTCCATGCTATGGACCATTGTGCGTAAGCCTTTGCGGCCACATTTGCTCAATCCAGCCAGCCCACCTCTCTCCAAAAGCAGATCAGGTTTCCAAATCTGGGTTTGACGATCGATATGGCGTGGTGGCGAGTATACCCGCACTCCACTCCTAAGGTCGTGGGTTCGATTCCCACACTAAAAAAATGGATGTATATATGTTTGTTCGTTATTTAGTATTCATAACACAAGTTCTTAATGATACTTATCTTGGAATTAAATAATTGGTGTAAGTGTCAGAAATATTTATTATTTAAATCTGTGTAAAATTTCCGCAATGGAACTCGGTGATCCTAGGGTTGACTTCCGTATGTCAGCCACACCTGTGCGACTGTTTACCACTATACACGCTCTGCACAAGGGGCTGTATGTGACCCATGAATTTACTAAATACTAAAGAATGTGTGAATGTCTCACCGGGTCGCCCAGGTACACGTGTGGAGCGGTGCTCGGCTTGAGGAAGGTGAGGCCGAGCGCGCGGCCCGCCTTGCGCGACACCTCGGCCTCAACAGGCGCGAACGCGCTCGGCTCCGGACGGAATACGATCATCTTTAGCTGCGAATAGACATTATAAAAGTATTTACTTGTACATACATTCTAATAACTTAAGCTGATTTTATTTTACAAAATTCGGACGGAATCTTTAGCTGCAACTTTTTTAACTCAGTAAATATTCGGAACAGTGCCCAGCGGCGCTTGTAATGGCAATATGTAGGTGCTCATCGGGTCATGAGTAAATACATATTTCTTGGTTTCATTACATGTACGTAGTACATGCGCGTAGATTTTACTCATTTCAACCCTTACCTATCTATACTTCTCTATCTTACCTTTGCCGCCCTCTGCTTGATGCTCATACATAGTCTTTCGTGCGCCATTTCCTTGGTGATGGCAACCCCGTTACACTCCCTTATCTGGTCTCCGACCTGCATGCGACCATCTTTGGCAATCACACCGTTCTTGTAAATGTCTAGGATAATAGCTGCTGCACCCTGAAAGAAGTTAACATGATTTTGTAAGAATATATATTTTTTTTTTTAATGTGACACGTCGTAATGACTACATCCTGCCTGATGATAAGCAGTCGATGCAGTCCAATAAGAAAATGAAAGCGCTTTATAACGTGAAATAAGCACGTATAAAGCGCATCCACTCATGACGGCCTGCTAAAATGCCGTTTCACGCCCCGCTTAAAATACCCGGGATCATAGGAAATAGGAAACACATGAGCCGGCAGCGAATTCCAGAGCTTAGTGGTCTTGCTCAGAAACGACCTCCCAAATTTCTTGGTTCGAGTGCTGATATTATGCTGATATAATT
Source organism: Musotima nitidalis (assembly GCA_949126915.1). Taxonomy (NCBI): domain Eukaryota; kingdom Metazoa; phylum Arthropoda; class Insecta; order Lepidoptera; family Crambidae; genus Musotima; species Musotima nitidalis. The sequence goes on along the minus strand of OX421437.1, from coordinate 13,733,793 downwards.
ATGATATAATAGGTTGGGGAAAAAGTCTTTTCGTATTTTTGTATGAAAAGTCAAGACATTTTTTTCAAAGTTTATTTACATTTATTTACAATATATATGTACCGTTTTGTTGAATAACTTTCTGCCATTTTGTGGGCAGAGACATTATCCCGTTACTGTAGAAACTTTGGGACTTCTGATCAAAAAAACGGGACAAATAGTTTTGGCAGTCCTCTCTTGAGGTCAACCTTACAGAACCTAAAGAATTCTGCAGAGACCGAAACAGGTGAAAATCTGAAGGCGCAAGGTCAGGGCTATATGGTGGATGCACTAGGACCTCCCAGTCGAACTCTCTTAATTTTTGCTGAGTGGCTAAATATGTGTGTGGTCTAGCGTTATCGTGATGAAAGACCACACCCTTCCTGTTGATCAATTCCGGCCGTTTTCTCTCGACTGCTTCCTTTAATCTCATCAGTTGCTGGCAGTAAAGATCAGAATCGATGGTTTTGCCGGGCGATAAAAGCTCATAATAAACAATGCCCTTCCAATCCCACCATACACACAGCATCACCTTATTTCGTGTTAGGCCAGGTTTGGCCACAGTCTGTGAAGCCTGGCCAACTTTCGACCACGACCTTTTTCGCACGTTCTTGTCGTACGTGATCCACTTTTCATCGCCAGTTATCAATCTCTTCAAAAACGGCTCGGTTTCATTACGTCTCAATAATGAATCGCAAATGAGTACACGGTTCATTAAGTTTCTTTGAGTGAGCTCGTGTGGCACCCAAATATCGAGCTTTTTTGTATAACCAGCTTTCTTCAAATGGGTCAAAACTGTTTTGTGGTCAATTCCCAGTTCTTCAGCTACATCGTAACTACTAATATGCCGATCTTGCTCCCCTCTTTCAAAAATGGCTAATATATTAGGTCGGGGAAAAAGTCTTTTCGCATAACGTAGGTATAAACTTATTATAAAATTTTTTTGACTGTACTATTTGTGTCTGGCTGGTTTTGGTAACATTAAAAAGGTTCCATTATAAAGAAAAGAAAAAAATAAAAAAAAGTTGTTTCCCGCTATTTTTCATTTGTTTTTCTCTCCGTAAAAATGAGTGAATCTAATGAAGAAATTCGATACATTTTAAAATTTTATTATAAAAAAGGCAAAAATGCAACTCAAGCAGTGAAAAAAATTTGTGATGTTTTTGGACCTGATGCAGTGTCAGTAAGAATAGCACAAATTTGGTTCAAACGTTTTCAGTCCGGAAATTTTGATGTTAAAGATGCACCTCGCTCTGGTCGCTCTGTTACGAATAAAATGGACGCCATTTTTGAAAGAGTGGAGCAAGATCGGCATATTAGTAGTTACGATGTAGCTGAAGAACTGGGAATTGACCACAAAACAGTTTTGACCATTTGGAGAAAGCTGGTTATACAAAAAAGCTCGATATTTGGGTGCCACACGAGCTCACTCAAAGAAACTTAATGAACCGTGTACTCATTTGCGATTCATTATTGAGACGTAATGAAACCGAGCCGTTTTTGAAGAGATTGATAACTGGCGATGAAAAGTGGATCACGTACGACAAGAACGTGCGAAAAAGGTCGTGGTCGAAAAATGGCCAGGCTTCACAGACTGTGGCCAAACCTGGCCTAACACGAAATAAGGTGATGCTGTGTGTATGGTGGGATTGGAAGGGCATTGTTTATTATGAGCTTTTACCGCCCGGCAAAACCATCGATTCTGATCTTTACTGCCAGCAACTGATGAGATTAAAGGAAGCAGTCGAGAGAAAACGGCCGGAATTGATCAACAGGAAGGGTGTGGTCTTTCATCACGATAACGCTAGGCCACACACATCTTTAGCCACTCAGCAAAAATTAAGAGAGTTCGACTGGGAGGTCCTAGTGCATCCACCATATAGCCCTGACCTTGCGCCTTCAGATTTTCACCTGTTTCGGTCTCTGCAGAATTCTTTAGGTTCTGTAAGGTTGACCTCAAGAGAGGACTGCCAAAACTATTTGTCCCGTTTTTTTGATCAGAAGTCCCAAAGTTTCTACAGTAACGGGATAATGTCTCTGCCCACAAAATGGCAGAAAGTTATTCAACAAAACGGTACATGTAAATAAATGTAAATAAACTTTGAAAAAAATGTCTTGACTTTTCATACAAAAATACGAAAAGACTTTTTCCCCAACCTATTATATGGGGAATCAACAAGTCTTCGCTGATGTAATAAAGTTTATTTACGTTTATTTACAATATATATGTACCGTTTTGTTGAATATCTTTCTGCCATTTTGTGGGCAGAGACATTATCCCGTTACTGTAGAAACTTTGGGACTTCTGATCAAAAAAACGGGACAAATAGTTTTGGCAGTCCTCTCTTGAGGTCAACCTTACAGAACCTAAAGAATTCTGCAGAGACCGAAACAGGTGAAAATCTGAAGGCGCAAGGTCAGGGCTATATGGTGGATGCACTAGGACCTCCCAGTCGAACTCTCTTAATTTTTGCTGAGTGGCTAAAGATGTGTGTGGTCCAGCGTTATCGTGATGAAAGACCACACCCTTCCTGTTGATCAATTCCGGCCGTTTTCTCTCGACTGCTTCCTTTAATCTCATCAGTTGCTGGCAGTAAAGATCAGAATCGATGGTTTTGCCGGGCGGTAAAAGCTCATAATAAACAATGCCCTTCCAATCCCACCATACACACAGCATCACCTTATTTCGTGTTAGGCCAGGTTTGGCCACAGTCTGTGAAGCCTGGCCAACTTTCGACCACGACCTTTTTCGGACGTTCTTGTCGTACGTGATCCACTTTTCATCGCCAGTTATCAATCTCTTCAAAAACGGCTCGGTTTCATTACGTCTCAATAATGAATCGCAAATGAGTACACGGTTCATTAAGTTTCTTTGAGTGAGCTCGTGTGGCACCCAAATATCGAGCTTTTTTGTATAACCAGCTTTCTTCAAATGGGTCAAAACTGTTTTGTAGTCAATTCCCAGTTCTTCAGCTGCATCGTAACTACTAATATGCCGATCTTGCTCCACTCTTTCAAAAATGGCGTCCATTTTATTCGTAACAGGGCGACCAGAGCGAGGTGCATCTTTAACATCAAAATTTCCGGACTGAAAACGTTTGAACCAAATTTGTGCTACTCTTACTGACACTGCATCAGGTCCATAAACATCACAAATTTTTTTCACTGCTTGAGTTGCATTTTTGCCTTTTTTATAATAAAATTTTAAAATGTATCGAATTTCTTCATTAGATTCACTCATTTTAACGGAGAGAAAAACAAATGAAAAATAGCGGTAATCAACTTTTTTTTATTTTTTTCTTTTCTTTATAATGGAACCTTTTTAATGTTACCAAAACCAGCCAGATACAAATAGTACAGTCAAAAAAAATGTATAATAAGTTTATACCTACGTTATGCGAAAAGACTTTTTCCCCGACCTAATATATAAAATTGTTACGTACTTCTAAATTACTTATTTCTTCTAATTATTAAAAGACAATTTACAGAATGTAATTTATAAAATAAATTTGTTGATATACATACATTTTATTTTACAGAGTTCGCACGCAACGTGTATTAATGTTAAGTGCAAACTATATAAAGAGTGTCTCAGTAATAGTGCACTTTTTATTTTTTAAATAAAAAACAAGTATTTTACCGAAGTAGTTACCGATCTGGCGTGGAGGTCAGTATACCTGCACTTCACTCCAGAGGTTGTGGGTTCGATTCCCACGCAGGACAAATCTTTGTGTACATTAACATGAATATTTGTTCTGGTCTCGGTGTTTTTCTATGTATTTTAAGTGTGTATTTACATAAAAAAAAGAAGTTATTTAAGTAGTTAGGTTTTTTTCGTTACGTAATTTCTGAATTCCACTCTCAAGGCCTGCGATAGAAGCTATGCAATAGCTTAATTCAATTCAATTCAATGTTTATTGCACTCCATAATGTTTTACATAAGGTCTTACATCTACACAAGTTACAATTATGGACCTTGTTGGGCACTGCAAACTTAGGAGAGAGGAAGCATACTAGGTCCTTTTTTACAATTTTACATAAAGATTAAATAGTTCACAACATCAATGTCCTAAATCAAAATATAACCATTATTGGTAACTTAATTTTATGAGTAAGTAAGTATACTTAACTTAGGTAATTATTAGGTATTTTTGTACTACTATTAGAATTGTAAAGTTTATTTATTATTTTATTAATTAATAATTATTGTGCATTTAATTTAAATGTCCCTATACATGTATTATTACATTATTGCCTAAAAATTTTCATGTCATATTTAAATAAATTTATTCTAACTTTAACATTTAGCAATATTTTTATGTCCTTATCATTGATATAGTCCTTTATGTCGTAGTAGGACTTATTTACTAATATTTCTTTGATTTTCTTTACAAATGTAGCGTTACAGGTTTCTGTTTTTATTAATTCAGGGAGTTTATTATAAATTTTTATTTAACATATGGACTATTGGAGTGTAGAGTCATGTTAGAAGAAGGTAATACTAATCTGTTTTTGTGTCTTAGTAGTTTATTTGTGGGTTTTTCTCCACGTTTTGTAAAAAGGTGATGATATTTCTTACAAATTGACATATTTCTAAAATATAAATGCCTGGTAGAGTTAGTATGTTAAGTTTTATAAAGTAGGGCTTGCAGCTGTCAGTTGGTTCAATATTTGCCAAAGTTCAGATTAATTTCTTTTGAAGAATGAAAACAGAAAGTGTGTCAGTACTACTTCCCCACAAAATAATCCCGTAACTAAACCATGCATATGCATAGGCATAGTATGTAGTTAAAGCTGTTTGCAAATCTGTTTTTCTTTTAATTTCTTGAAGAGGAATCTGGATATTTTTGATCGAAGGTTTTTAATGTGAGTCTTCCAGTTTAAGTTACTATCTATAGTTATGCCTAATAGAGAGAATTCATTAGTATTTTCTATTTTTGTGTTATTTGTTGAGAAGTAAATTTTTAAGAGTAACTTTTGATAGGAGTAAAATATAATTAATTTAGTTTTCTTCAAGATTGTGTTCGTTCATCCATATTGAAATTTTACAAAAAATATCTTGTAGTTGTTCACTTAATCCGTCAATGTTGTGGCAAGAAGTGAGGATAGACACATCGTCAGCAAACAGTACACACGGCTCTTTAAAAATCTTTGAAATGTCATTTATATATATCAAGAACAAAAGACATCCAATTACACTGCCCTGAGGTATCGATGCATTAGTAATTATTCTATCAGATCTAATATTTATAATTTCTCTATTTTTAATGTCGTAATTTTCTGTCTAAATATTGTGCTCTATTTTTTTAAATAAGATGCAAACCACTGATGTGCTATTCCACGGATCCCTATTTTGTATAATTTGTCAAGCAGAATATTAAATTGGACTCTATCATATGCTTTGGTCATATCTAGGAGAATACCAACAGCATATTTTTTGCTATTTAAGATATTATACGCTTGTTGAATATATTTATAGACAGCAAGGGTTGTGGAGCGCTGCTTCCGGAAGCCATGTTGGGCTTCATCAAAAATGTTGTATTTTTGCAGATGGCCTTTTCAAAAAATTTTGATGCAGTAGATAAAAGTTCTATGGGACGGTAGTAACTGGGGTCAGTTTTGGAATTCTTTTTATGTATAGGTTTTATGACTGTTTGTTTTAATAAGTCTGGGAACGTATCTTCGTCGATGGATTGATTAATCAGTGAGTAGAAAGGAAAAGTAAGTTCTTCTGCACACTGTCTAATAAGGAAAGGTGGTATTTCATCAATTCCGTTACTTCGCTTGTTTTTGAGATTTTTAATTATCCTATAGGTTTCGAAGCAGTCCACGTAATCTAGAAAGAAGGTATTTAGAGTGGGTTTGAGAGCTGGCAAGTCATGTGATTTAACATTTTGGTTTTGACTTCTTTGTTGTCCGATTGATGCGAAGAATGTATTAAATTCGTTCGCTATTTGGTTAGGGCCTGTGGTAAGAATGTTATTAATGTTTAGTTGAATATTACTATGATCTCTTGTTCTAGTTTTATTCGTACGCTCATTTACTATATTCCACATAGTTTTTACTTTATTTTGTGAAGTTGCAAGTTTTCGTTTGTACTGTAATTTTTTTGCTTTGTTTATAACTTACTTGCAATATTTTTTCGTATTTTCTATAATGTTTTTTAATAACTGGATTGTTTGATTTTATACATAATATTTTTAATAATTTTTTATTTTTACATGAGAGCTTTATTCCTTTAGCTAACCAGTATTTATTAGGTGATTTATTAATTTTATTTTTTTGTTTAGGTATAATTTTGTTAAGTAAATTTATTAATATTCCATTAAAGGCTTGATAATTCTGATTTATATTATTTTCCTTAATTAATTAATTTATCTATTTTGGAGATTTCACTTACATTGATAAGCGTATCACTGCCCCCTAGTAACACGACGCCCAGCAAGTCGTTGGCAGCGTTGATTTCTATAACTGTTTCTTTATTTGGTATTATGGCAGCAGTGGCTGGGTCGGCAGGTGGTTCCACTGGAAGAAAATAAACAGATAATGTTTGATTAAATTCTGATATCTTTAAAAAAAGTCAAAATATTTATTGATGTTTTATAAAAAGTTGTATCAAACAAAACCTGGATAGGGCACAGCAAAATAAATAAATAAATTTTATTATCAACAAATTTAATTCAAATACATTTTAAAATCAAATAAAATATGAGAGAAAAAAATAATAATATCAAAATTAATAAATTATAAATGTCATGCAAATAAAATAATCTAATATACATCAAAACAAATTATTATTTTACTGACGATATAGATAGAAGATACATTATCACTATACATAGAATATCATGAAAACAGTAAATTTATAAAATAGGAGCTACTTATAAAACATTTTTATCTCGACTTTAAGGTCTATTGATGTATATTAAATGATGGGTCCTGATTTAAAAGCACAATTATTAATCTTATGTGTTAATTAACTGACCAGATTCACGGCTTTGTCCACTAACAGGCAACTGCGGTTTGAAATATTGCCTAAGATTTTAAAAAGTTTTATCTTTTCTAGGTAATATATAAGTGGCAATATGTAAATTATTGTTATAAAGTTGATGATGATGTTATGTAAAATGGAATCAATCATTGAAGATCAGCAAAATAAGTGAAATCACCTCGCTCAGAGAATTAGTAAGCAGGGGTGGAACTGAGAACGTAGTAGTGAGAGTAAATAGAACTGAAAGCTGATGGAGCATGATAAATCTAGAATGCAGAGCCTTTTACAGGACGAGTTATACGTCTAACCGCGAGATAGACGAGATCACGCTTGAAGCAAGTCGTCAGCATTTAGTTAATATGGAAGTTTATGGTGGATGACTATATTGAGACGTCCTTATGCTAATGCTGACGATATCATGTACATACAATAATCTATATAGATTGATTTACAGCTATCACGAGTCTTTTGCCATAAATCATAATAATTATAATTTACTCTTTATTGTACACCATGATAAAGATTACACATAAAAACAATGAAAATGAAACAGGTAGATTGGTATATACAATGGGCAGCCCTATCGCTCAAAGCAATTTCTTCTAGGCAATCTTAAATGGACAGAAAAGTTAAGAACACATAAGGGTACATGGTGATGTACAATAATAATTGAAAACAAAATAAATAACACAAGACAAAAAATAAATGAGACTAACACGAGAATAAAAAAAAACTACTAAGTAAATAAAAACAAAAAACAAGCTACAAATTTACAAAGAAATAAACTATAATAAACAAAAAGAAATAAATTATAAAAAAGAAATACATTTAGAAAATTAAAATTTAAAGGATCATCATCATCCTATCAACCTAATGATTTCACTGCTGAACATTGGCCTCCGCCATAAATTACATTCTATTGGTGTAAATATGCCCATAATCAGCACGCTGGGCAGTTGGATGGTGACCGCAGTTGAAGCCAGTGCGCAAGATGACGCGATGTACGTGCAATGAAAGGAGGTCCCACCTCCTTTGGAACACGGCTGGTTCTTGGTTTATTGTCTTGGTTAAAAGTTACCTTTGACTGGTGATGGTTTCGGTTTAGGCGTGACGGGACGCGCGTCCGGCGTGTGGCTGCGACTGGCGCCGCGAGACGCGCTACCACCTGCTGTTTATTGAACATAAGATTACTAAAAGTATTAAGATTTTTTATTTCCTTTTTTTTAACACAGACCTTTAACCAAATTTAATACCGTACCTACAAATTTATACACAACTTCAAGGGTTGGCTGGTAGAGATCTCTTCTAGAGATAAGTCCACCTTTGTACTTTTAGTTTTTAAATACCTTTTATAATGTATTTATGTTTTATGTGCAATAAAGGATTACTATTATTAAAAGTTATTCATCGCAATCTCTTAAATATATTCTGTCAGTTATTTCATTATGAAATTGAATCTTGAAAATGTTCTCAATACGATTTGACTCAGAGTACATTTTATCATTTTGAGATTTAATTTGTAGAAATAACTTAATCATTCATAATGTTCTTTGTATTCTTATTTGTATTTGCTTCGTGGATTATTCCCATTAGCATAATTTCCTTGTTATTTTGAAAAAATGCTTAATTTCCTTTTCGGACTAAGAAAACATAGAGACTTTGCCTCTCATTTCAGCGTTGGTCGTGAAGACATCGTTGTTTTAAGGCTCCTATCTGACCTGAAGATGCCCTGTGTAAGTGTTGAATTGTTTCTCGGTTTTTCGGGAAATTAAAGTTGCGCGGGATTTTACTTGCTTACAATTGATTTCCCAAATGTTAGGTACTTACTACTATACTACCTCATCATACGCACTATTCGAGACATTCAAAAATATAATACTTCATTTTACAATGCATCATGAATTAATTCTACATTTTATTCTTCTTGTACAAAAATATTAGAAATACTATTTCCGTTTCCGTAATTTCACCATATTCCCAAGATCCAATCAGATTGACTGATCAAGCAGAGGCAGTCTCGGTAAAGAATTGAACAAGGATACAAGTTAGAACAGTACTACGGTAAAAAGTGTGGTGTGAATTATTTTTAACGATAACTTGGGTGTTTTTCGCAATAAATCGTGTAATTGCTGGAAGAATATTTGAAGTATCCTTTATACAAGACCCAACTCAATACAAAGTAATGCCTGAATCAATAAGTTACTTTGAAAATATGTTCAGCTCCATAAGCCTTACCTGGTGTGGTGGTTCCTCCATCGTCCTTATCCTTCATGTTGGGGCTGCATACTGTAAGCACCACCACGCCTTCAGTCTGTTTCAGTTTAGCTGCAGCCTGCAAATTAATGGCAGTATTTTTATTGTGAAACGGTAACGTGAGGGCGTGATAGATAGCTTGAAAGAAGTTATAACTGTGTTTTAGGATTCTAGCAACTGGAAGGAAGTGATCTCTTAATACCCAAACGTGAGCAAAGGCTGATAATATATTATTGTGTGACTTTTTACTGTAGCATGCGTTTATCACACGATATGGAAATTCATTTTTTGACGTGACAACGTCTTATAAATTGGTTTGCCGGGTGACACTTCAAGAAACTGCGTTACGCTCCGCTCACGTTATGCGATCACAATGAGAGCGAGTGAGAGGCACGCGTCCCTTCCACTCGGGCATGGTTAGCCCGCCTAAGAGCGAGAGAGACAGACATAAAAAGTGAAAGGCACGCGTCCCTTCCACTCGAGCACAGTTAGCCCGCCTAAGAGCGAGAGATTCTTTGTATAAATTAATGTTTTAAATATAATTCTTTGTATAAATAAATGTTTTAAATTGTTACTATTATTTCATCCTTCTTCCTACTATACGAATGAATATTCACATTAAAATTATTTTACCACTCAAAGTCGTTGTCACGTAAAACTTTCGCCCGTATACCGACTTTACAGGCAACCAATTTTTTTTTAATATAACTTATTAGACGCAATCATGAGAAGGCTCTTTTAACAGCAATTTTTCTTTAAACTTAACGGAAAGACGATTATTCTTGAATTTTCTGTTAATAAAATAACTTATAGATATTTATTTTAAAAATTTAATAATACTCAAAGTCTGATTTTATTTTTCTGTTTCTTTATGCAAAAACCAACAATGTGTAGGTTTGTGCCCCCTTAATTAACGTACATAACAAAACACTCTTTATAAGATCCTAACATACTTCTCTTGTTTTATCCACATTCACAGTTCTAGCACTTTTATTACGGATTCCAACTTTTTTGACAGCATTCCCGATTTAGTCTGTAAATGTTTGCAGTAAAACTTACAGCATCATAAGTACAACTAAGCAGAGAGTCCCGATTCACAGCCAGAATCATGTCGCCGATCTGTAGGCCAGCCTGAAAATAAAAACATAGCAAAATTAATGATACCACCAAGACCATCCAAACGATTTAACTTTATACATAGATTCGATTTTAAGAGTTTTCAGGGTTTCACACATTCCTATTATACAAATATTATATTGCAAAAAAAAAGGTTGATACGTCAGAGCACCAGAAGGGAATCCTGCAACTCACACCAAATGGTTTCATTATTCCCAGTCTCCGCCTAACAAACACGAATTGAATTAATTTCTCCTAAAATGTAAAGTAATTTTAACACTGGTGTAAAATTAGGTATGTCATGTGACGCTTTTAAACTGTTGCTCCATGCCGCATTATGATCGAGTACTGGTAATTTGTTACTGTGCATCAAAAATCATTGTTCAAACTTATGTTGCACGAATTTGAATATGTAGGTACCTGTTCTGCAGCACTGCCCTCCTGAAGGTCTGACACGAAGATGCCGCGGCCTGCCTCCGTGTGACGACCCTCAATTATCATGATGCCCAGCCCTGATGGACCCTGAAAGTATATATATTTGTAATATATTGTACCACTTTGAAAATATTTACTCCATAAATGCTTGAAGACAGGAAAGCTTTGCTGATAAAATGACGATCGTTAAGGCAATAAGCGTCTCCGAGTATTCTCATTATCATACAAATTCTTATACGTTTGGGAGTGCAAATCATGTATCCTGTTGGCGACCTAATAAATAAATGGCGAACGAACGAACATGACGAAGAAAAAAAAGTATTGTGTTAAAACAAAGCTTAAGATATTCACCTTTTTGATGGTAATGTCCCGAACTCCTTTGTAGCCGGCGAACTTGTCCTCCGACTGAAACAATTAAATTTAGCCCGTTATTATGCGTTTAGATGTAATTTAATTGTTAATTGAGGCGTGATGCAGTCAATGAAGATATTTCTTTAACTGATATTTCGGAGAGACGTGAGCCGTGCAGTATCAAATAAGTTTGTTTTAATGCTGTTTCGCTGGGTGGGTAACCACCGGCTTTTGACAAGACACACGAGACAAAACACGAATCATCTGAAAATCAACGGTAAAGATTAGCGATTAGAACTTCAATTACCTCTAACCTTTATGAAACAGAATATAATGTTACAGCAATCAATGCAAGAACAAATCTTTATTAATTCAGCAATAAATGCAAGAAGAAACTCGAAAATGCTGTTGTGATTATTCTTGTAACATCTATTCGTATACATATACCTAGTTATAATAAAGACGAATGTTTCTCTATCTGTGTGTTCAAACTAAAACCGCTTAACAAGTTTAAATGATTTGATATGGTTATAATAGGTTGGGGAAAAAGTCTTTTCGTATTTTTGTATGAAAAGTCAAGACATTTTTTTCAAAGTTTATTTACATTTATTTACAATATATATGTACCGTTTTGTTGAATAACTTTCTGCCATTTTGTGGGCAGAGACATTATCCCGTTACTGTAGAAACTTTGGGACTTCTGATCAAAAAAACGGGACAAATAGTTTTGGCAGTCCTCTCTTGAGGTCAACCTTACAGAACCTAAAGAATTCTGCAGAGACCGAAACAGGTGAAAATCTGAAGGCGCAAGGTCAGGGCTATATGGTGGATGCACTAGGACCTCCCAGTCGAACTCTCTTAATTTTTGCTGAGTGGCTAAAGATGTGTGTGGTCTAGCGTTATCGTGATGAAAGACCACACCCTTCCTGTTGATCAATTCCGGCCGTTTTCTCTCGACTGCTTCCTTTAATCTCATCAGTTGCTGGAAGTAAAGATCAGAATCGATGGTTTTGCCGGGCGGTAAAAGCTCATAATAAACAATGCCCTTCCAATCCCACCATACACACAGCATCACCTTATTTCGTGTTAGGCCAGGTTTGGCCACAGTCTGTGAAGCCTGGCCAACTTTCGACCACGACCTTTTTCGCACGTTCTTGTCGTACGTGATCCACTTTTCATCGCCAGTTATCAATCTCTTCAAAAACGGCTCGGTTTCATTACGTCTCAATAATGAATCGCAAATGAGTACACGGTTCATTAAGTTTCTTTGAGTGAGCTCGTGTGGCACCCAAATATCGAGCTTTTTTGTATAACCAGCTTTCTTCAAATGGGTCAAAACTGTTTTGTGGTCAATTCCCAGTTCTTCAGCTGCATCGTAACTACTAATATGCCGATCTTGCTCCACTCTTTCAAAAATGGCGTCCATTATATTCGTAACAGGGCGACCAGAGCGAGGTGCATCTTTAACATCAAAATTTCCGGACTGAAAACGTTTGAACCAAATTTGTGCTACTCTTACTGACACTGCATCAGGTCCATAAACATCACAAATTTTTTTCACTGCTTGAGTTGCATTTTTGCCTTTTTTATAATAAAATTTTAAAATGTATCGAATTTCTTCATTAGATTCACTCATTTTTACGGAGAGAAAAACAAATGAAAAATAGCGGGAAACAACTCTTTTTTATTTTTTTCTTTTCTTTATAATGGAACCTTTTTAATGTTACCAAAACCAGCCAGACACAAATAGTACAGTCAAAAAAAATTTATAATAAGTTTATACCTACGTTATGCGAAAAGACTTTTTCCCCGACCTAATATATAGTTTTAAAACCTGAGAGGCCATTGGGTTGATTTTATCTCTGATATCGTATAAAGGTGGTTAGAATTTTGTTCCACAATCCATTGTTTATTAATTAAGGGATATAAGACATTACAATTATAACATACAACGTCATACAGCTACTTTATTTCATAGACAAAGTTGCTTGCAGCCGTTAGTAAAATATTTAAACACAATAGATTAATTTAACATACATAATATCACGCCTGTTTCCCCGAAGGAGTAGGCAGAGCTTATATAGTTGGTAACATGTAATAGGTGGCGAGCCTACTGCCGCTTATCGGGAACTTTTATGTTCGCCAGAGCCTCGTCCGTTGATCGGCAGGTGCACTAGCAGGTGAGGTTGGCTTGGGCTTCTCAGACCTTAGTAGGAACTCTAGAGACCGATCTAGAGAGAGATGGTTAATTCCAACAAATTGTCTTCTATGTGGAAGGTTCTATCTACGTTCAGCAGTGGACTTTCTTAGCCTGGATTTGATGCTAATTTATGAGTCCTGAGTGGATGCGCTTGTTATTGTACTTTTTTCTCGATATGAAGCGCTCTAAGTTTTCTGGACTGCATTGACTTCTTCACATCAAGCAGAATGTGGTTATAACAGAACAAAGGGAATCCAGGCAGAATCAGTGCATTTAGATAATCCCAAATTCACGCACTACATTAGTATATAAAGTTTATTGTTTCTCAAATAAACTAGCTATCTCTCTACCTATCATCTCCGAATCTAATTTATACTTTGCACGAAAAGCTTCGGCAAATAATCATTACCACATTAAAAAATGGAAATTATTGCAGCTTAAGTTTAGTTATGATTGCCAATCTTCCGCTATACATCCCCTTGCAACAGACTGGCTGTAACTTTAATTAACTTAAAGAATGTAAGAAGCGGAACTTGAAGCTTACAAAACATATACCTGCTTCTCGCGAAGGGGGTCGCGCACGTGCAGGTGTTTCAGGAAATTTTACACTGTGTTTCGTAATCAGTTACAAATTGAATTTTGTTTAACATTGGGCTACCTTTTGAACTGAATTCTATATCGTCGTTGTTCTGGGAAAACCCTGTAAGTAGATGGTTACCTAATTTGAGTTATAGGCAAATAATAGTTCATATAACAATATTTTTATTAAAAAACATATGAAATTAGGTTTTTGTGTTTCGATATCATGCTATTGTATTTTGCAGACGAAGAGCATAAAAAACTGAGTCGATTATTTGTGTTAACTCGTTCTATAAACAAATCGATGGTGTGGCGATGGGGTCACCAATAGTATCGGATATTTTTGAGCACCTTCGTTTTGATAAATGATATATAGATGACACCTTCAACATTTTGTATATTGACCAAATTACTGCATTTTTAGACCGTTTAAAATATATTTATCCAAAAATACAGTTTACTTATGAAGTTGAAGCAAAGAATAGATTGAGAAACATCCAAATTTCAATAGAGAAGATAGTTGGAATGTATCAGCTTGGAAATATGTATAACCACGCCTGTTTCCCCGAAAAGGTAGGCAGTGGCATATCACACGTCGACATTTCGCCAATAATATTTTGATCCCACGTAATAGGTGGCGAGTCATTTGCCGATTACCGGAAACTTTTATTTGTCAGTGCCTTGTCCGTTTCTTCATCACTAGTACGTCGTTGGCTTCGGTTCCTAGGGTCTTGGAAGGATCCCTATACCAACACACTAAAATCTTTACATGATTTTATACTACAACGCATCGAATATATCACCTTGGTACATCCCTTTACTTACTGTGTTTATAGATAGACAGATAGATAAAACGTTGATTTCCTTTAAATAATGCAAGTTACATAAAAACATATCCCACAATACCGTTTGACTGGTTTGTCTGTGGGTCACAGTCTCTTTTACACTCTTTTATATAATGCAACTAATTTTATAAATAAATAAATTACAATTTTTCACTTACACCAATATACTATTTTTTTAAATCTGTTTTGTACTTATTTTTGTTCAATAAAGGATATATAATGCATGCAAAAAAGATTCAATTGGATTTTAGCCACACAGTTTGTTTCTTATTTGTCAAAAGAAGCTTATCCTACAAAAATACCGAAACATTATGCGATCAGCAACGGTTTTGCGTATGTTCGAGTATGATCGCATGAATTTTTACCCTGGTTTCTGGAAGTAGGCATAGCTCTGGGCCGTTAATGGGCTGAGATTTATCACTCAACTTTTCAAACAATTTGTCGAACATTTCTATCTATCTACAAAACATACATACATATGTTTCCATGAAGGAGTGGGCAGAGGCATATTATACGCCCACACTTCGCCAATTATATTGTAAATCCCACGTAATAGGTGGCGAGCCTATTGCCGGTTACCGGGCACTGTGATGTTCGCCAGAGCCTCGTCCGTTGATCGGCAGGTGCATCACTTGTTGGTTAGGTTGGCTTGGGCTCCTTAGGTCTTGGTAGCATCCCTACACACCCTATCTATCTATCTTCTTTCACGAATAAAACTATATTTTAATTGAAATTAAAATAAACTTTTAGTGGAATCCCAACTCTGCCTTCACCGCTTCATAACGACAACAGAAGTGATGGATGAGCCAAGCTGGTTGTCACGACGCCGCACTAAGATCGATGGTGGCTTTTATAGCCTGGACGTTTACTGACATATTTGTGATACCTATTCATTTATTCTTCTTAGATATGGACTCAGTGTGAGAATCAAACTCACGGGCTTAGAAGCGTTACAACGCGTTACGTTCGCCGAAAAAAATTACGACATTGGTATTTGACTTAGTGAGCTAAGATCGAAATGTATTTTATAATAGCACTTGTACAAATAGTTACTATTAATTTTTATTTACACAACGGCACGAGACTTATTGAGCAAAATAATGCTTTAAATTATATCATCATTATCATAATTTCAGCCATTTGAAGTCCACTGTTGAAAATAGTTGTTCCATGTTGACAATCTTGCCGCTTGCATTTACCGGCTTCCCGCCGCCTTGTCGTCCTGTACTACGTTTATTTCTATGTTGAATTATATATTAAACTGTACCTTAAGTCTACAATATGTTATTAGACAAAACTCGAACACGCCCAAAACCTATTTCGACTGCAATTATATGGTCAGTAATGACCAATGTCCTTAGTCATAACCAGTTTTATTTTATTTTATTTATTTAAATAGGTACACCAACAAGTTCACATGCATACTTTAACATTTAGTAAAGGTATAGGTTCCGGACTCGCATGAGAACCGATAACAGGCGTACACAACATTGTCGATACAGAGCACACATTAATTTTCAAAAAATAAAAATAACACAATCAATTAAAATAAATGATATGTGACGAAAATTATTGGTCATAAACAACTATTATATATATAACTATATATTACTAACAATAGGTTATAAGCTTGCCAATGTACTAACAATTTTTTTATGGAATTTATTCTGAAATAAATGATTATTATCATGATTATTATAAACAAATTCTCAGTACACATACCATTATACCAGCTGTAAAACACACACAAGGGGAAAAGATCCCTCCTTACACTGAAGTGTGAAATATCGCTTGTAAGCCTGGGATCTTGGACTATTCTCAAAGCTCGTCTTCGAACCGCATCAAAAGGTGTAAGCTAGTATCCAAGAGGTCCTACTAAGAGGCAAAAATTAACCTTCAAGCGGGCGCGCGTAGTCGAATCGACCGCGCTTAGTATATTTTCGTTCATATTATTATTACTACCCATCACATTTATTTCTCTTTTCTAGTAGCCTGTCGTTATGTCATTGAGAGTATAATAATGAATAAACCGTCGCGCGGGGCGCTTCCCCCACTTCACAAATTGCAATTGTTTTAGTCTCGGCGCAGTCGTCTAAAAGACTACACGCGCCTGTCGTCGAAAAGGTTACGCGCGACTCACAACGCGACATACACTCGTTCACGCTCGTAATAATTCTTCGGCCATTATTCAATATTATCAAGTAAAGTTTGGATTTTTTTAACATAACATGAGCCGTGGACGGTTACCACAAAGTGCAATCGAGGATTTACTAAGAGAAGACGAAGAAGAGAGTAAGTCAGAGCTCAGCAACCATGGCTCTGAAACTTCCGACCACATCATTGCAAAGAGACCTCGATCTGCTGAGAAATAATTATTTTTATTCATAACTTATAATTTTTATTATTAGATTAGGTATAAAAACTAGTTTTCGATATGTAAAAGGGGTTTGTGTTTCTAATTTTTGTTTTGATTTCTATAATGTTTAAGTTATATTAATTAATCTAATTATAGTTACTTTTTCATGATTTCATTACATGTTTTTGAAAAATTATGCTTTAAAGACAATGATAATAAATATGAGTACAAATAAATAAATAAATATTGGATAATTAGTGCCTTATTTCTCTTATCAATCCCAAAGGTCTTTTCGGTTACGCGCGCCCGCTCCCGTTACAAATGACCACGCGCCCGCTTGAAGGTTAACAAATTTAGTTTACCCTGGCTCTGGCGAAAATAACAGTGCCTGGTTAGCGGCAATAGGCTCTCCACTTATTACGTGGGACCAACTATATAATGGTATAAGGTGCGAGAGTATTAGACTGACCCAGTGCGGATTGGCGGAGGCAGGTGTATTGTGTCCTGCTGTTAGAATTTTTCAAGCCGGCCCATTAGACCCCTAACATGGCTTAACGACTATCACATTTAGTGATAACCGGGACCAACAGCTTAACGTGCCTTCCGAAGCACGGAGACGCTCGATTTCAAATGCCACACAAACGGTCACCCATCCAAGGACTGACAACTGAAAACTGTCCAACTGATCGTTTCCGACCACCGCAGAGCTACGAGCATTAATTACAAAGCGTCTAATAATAAAGACATGTTAAAATAATCGATGGATATAATTATCGCATGAATGAATGGGGTTTTCCGTCTCAACAGTCGTTCTAAAGGTGAACGGACACTTAAACAATCCCAAATTTTTATTAAATTTTATAGAGTAGCAATAGATCTTAATATTATAGTTAGAACTAATAATGGGCTTATCCGAAAAGAAATCGTCGAACGAAACGATTTGTAGAATTCTATATAGTGATTGGCTTAAAAAATTGTAATAACAGGACGCCAGACACCTGCCTCCCCCAATAGGTACTGGCTCCGAATGCTGGAGTAAGGCAGTCTACCCTCTCGCTTGGTTCATGAGAAACCCGTTAAATTCCCACTATTGAACACGAGCCTCCATTAATGGGCTGACATGGTTATGATAGTGTAAAAAAAGATCTCTAAGATATTTTGTTAAAGTTAGAACTAGAAAAGGACTTATACAAAACGAACGCGTTAGAAAAGACGAATTTTATGATGAAAGGTAAAAACGGTATATATTGTATGGTTCCTGTTACAAAATCCGTCAAAGCATTGGTTTTTTAATGCCTGGCACATTTTGAATGGACGCCCATTTATCAACTAAATTCGGTAGAGTACTTTTTAGAGATTATTTTTATACATATATACAATCACGCCTGTTTCCCGAAGACGTAAGCAGAGGCATATTATACGCCCACACTTCGCCAATTATATAGTCGGTCCAACGTAATAGGTGGCGAGCCTATTGCCGCTTACCGGGCACTGTTATGTTCGCCAGAGCCTCGTCCGTTGATCGGCAGATGCACCACTTGCAGGTGAGGTTGGTTTGGGCTCCTTAGGTCTTTGTTGTATCCCTGTACCCACCCACACACTATTGTCCGGTTTAAACTCACAATTTTTTATTTATATCACAATGTGGCACCCAAGCATGTGGCCCCCCTGGTGGTCACTTATTGACTTACTTTACATTCCCTACGTTATTAAATTTTGCATCATTCTTTACGTTCACTTATCATCTGACGTCCATGTCAGCCACACCAGAAGCATCATTAGCCTTTTGAAAACTGTTTCATGCATTTTTGAAGAGCCCTACGCGGTGATCTGTTGGGAAAATTAATCAAACGCTTTCTGGGTAAGTGTGCGTTCACGTTAAGAGTGGACAAGTTGAAGGTATGTGATTATATCTGGGTGTGGTGGTGTATTTTCATGGGAAACGCCAGTTGTTTCATCAAATATGCAGGTACTACAGGTAGGTAGGTAGGTACATTTTGCTTACGTGTCATTACGTGTACAAGTGACATATTCTTTTATTTTAATAATGATGTCCTTATGCAGCCTATTGTTGTTAGTATTATTTTATTTTTTCTTTTATTACTTTGTGTTTCGTTTAGAATTCGTTTTTGTTGTATTTAGTATAAAATTTAATTTAGTTTTGTCGGCGTCCTATTTTATTTTATTTTTTGTAGTTTTTAGTGGTGAATCTGGCCCATGCTGAAAATCAGTGCATTGGGTTTGTTTACAGACTCACTGCAAATACTGAGCAGGGGCCTTTTTTGATATCATGCAACCTTTACGTGTCCTATATATTGTATTATTTCTTTATTATGCTGTGTGATATTAAAATAAATAATTTTTCATTTCATTTTTCATTTCATT
Organism: Musotima nitidalis; assembly: GCA_949126915.1. Taxonomy (NCBI): domain Eukaryota; kingdom Metazoa; phylum Arthropoda; class Insecta; order Lepidoptera; family Crambidae; genus Musotima; species Musotima nitidalis. The sequence goes on along the minus strand of OX421437.1, from coordinate 13,714,264 downwards.
TCATTTACTAGCCCCATGTGCGGCTTTGTCCGTACGGTATACGGTTTTATGTATCTTTATTGTGTTGCCCGATTAGAATAAGATATTTTCTTCGGAGTGTTACATTGAGTTTTTTTTAACTATAATTATAACTATGCACAATTGCACACGCATTTTGTCTTTGAATATGAATACTTGTCAAATGCGTTGGTAGCAAGTATTGTAAAGGTTGGTACTGAAGCTTAATGGGTTCAGTATTTTTGGAAATAAGGAAGAAGATTTTTTTTGTTTAACCAGGTGACACTCCAGCTTGCATTCCACCTGATGCAGAGTGATCTCCTCAGCCTAGGAACGTTTTGCAACACCCGGGGCATCACTGGCGAGTTTCCGACCCTCTAAAAACGTCAGGCCACCAAATATCATCTATTTTTAAGGTTGCATATCCAAGAAAGCAAATCTAGGATCACTTTATTGTCCGGCTGACTGACTTCAAGACCTTTGATCTCGGGAGTGCGTGAAGGTATTAAGTTGAAATTAACAACTAAAACGCATGTCTGGTGTTTCTTAAAGCTGTCAGAAAATCAAGGTCCTATATCAACGCAATTCATAGATGATTTTGAGCCATATTTTATTACTTTTCGCAGGGAAATAAAAACAACAGAATCATGATATTTGACAAGAACGAAAGACTTACAGTACAGGTAAAGAATAAAGTCTTTTTTCTGAATTTATAGTGAAAACTCCAAAATGGTTTTTTAATGTTTTGAGATTCCAACGAAAAAATAACGTTTGTACGGAACCTTTGGGATGCAAGTATCGACCGGTTTTTTTTTTATATGTCACTCAATGCGTTTTGCAGATGTTAAACAACTTTCTTGCTACATTTGTAACGTGTAACAGTCGACTGCAGATCAGCAACCACAGCAAAAACTAGTAAAAAAAAAAATTTACGATTTCCTCACCTTCCTCCTCTTGAACGAGAGTGTGCGCCTCCATATTGTGCGCAGGAGTCGGTATTGGTCGTTATGCGCACTCCGGGGCAGCTCGCTCATCACAGTCATCACTTATCACTTATCATACACAGTCTACAGTTCATCACTAATTTTAGACTTAGTTAAGAATTTATAACAATTGAGGACACTGAGACTCATCCAAAATAAAGGTTTTGACAAATAGTCTCACTTCGATCACTGAATAGAACTTTTCACAATTTAAGCTACAAATAGATTTATATAAGTAAAGAATAAGAACTCATTACAAATTAAGTTAGAGACTCGTCTGATTTTTTTACAAGTTAAGACTCATCAAAACCTGAACATAACACTGATCTCAAATTGACTCACATTTGTCACAGACTATACCTCATTAAAATTAGTTAGAGGCTTATTAGGAACAAAGTCTATAACTGCTTACAAATAGACTAATATTGATCACATTTATGGGCTAAAATTGGTCACAAACATAGTCTAAGAATTGTCAGAAATTATATTTATACGGAAAATAGCCTATTTTTATTCAGAACTTGGTTTTATTTTGTGCCAGTCGTAAAAAACATAAAAAGGTGTGCAATCCGCTTGGTAGAGTAATACCAAATATCATCTCACCTTAATGTTATTGTACTTTTTTGCAATAAAGTGTTTATCTATCAATCTTGGTTTGGAAATTATGTATAATTTTTCCCCGTTTCACTATTACAATATTTTTGGTCGCACGTAATAGGTTTTGAGCCTATTGCCGCTTACCGGCAACCTTTATATTTGCCAGAGCCTCGTCATAAATAATCTTGGTTTGTGACAGGTAGTAAGGTGGGGAGTTTCGTGAAATCGCTAAAATTGGGATTTTGTCATTGTCATCTTGCACGGAATTTTAAAAAAAATTGACATAAATTAACATTGTATAACACATAAGAACATGTGGTTAAAAATAAATTAACCCGTTAAGTTTCTCAATATTACATGTGTAAAGTTGCAATTCGTCTTTTTTCCCGGCCATTTTACTTCTAAGCTATTAAACGCATTTTAATGACTCCAGGTTATAACTGCATTAAATACCGAAGAGACAGTTGGTTGTTTTGTCAATTTCTTTATTTATTATTTTTGATGAATTTTTATATGCAATCGATGCACATAATCCATCTGGAATCACCTCTGCCTGCTGACGCCTTGCTGTACTTCTGAAAGTCGGCGACGTCCCCTTAAAGATTAACTAGTCACATTTTTTTTTGTCAATTACACCATATATTTAGTTGTGACGTCCCCTTAAAGATCAACTAGTCACATTTTTTTTGTCAATTACACCATATATTTAGTTGCGACGTCCCCTTAAAGATCAACTAGTCACATTTTTTTTTGTTAATTACACCATATATTTAGTTCCAAGATAAGTATCATTAAGAACTCGTGTTATGGATACTAAATAACGGATAAACATACATAAATACTTTTTTTTTGTACATACATACTAAATACCCATAAGAAAACAGCCAGACCAGAACAAATATACTTGTTTCAAGCAAACAAAGATTTGTCCTGCGTGGAAATCGAACCCTCGACCTTAGGAGCGGAGAGCGGGTATTCTCGCCACCACGCCATATCGGTCGTCGTCATTACAATATATGTCTATAATAAACATAGAACACTGCCCCTAACAAGTACAACCTGTAATTATCGCTATCAATATCTATAATCTTATCAAATCGGAATGCGTTTACATTAGAGTAAATCCTCGTTATCAGTGGTTAACACTATCTGGTTCGTTTGTCGACCACTGCGCGGGTAATGGTCTGGGGGAGAGATAGTCGGTGGTATAGATAAAAATATAGTCTGAACAAATAGAGTTGGCAAATATCGGAAGCAAACTTAAGCCAGCGCTGAAAGTCTACCTAACAGAGAACGTGGCTAAAGGTCAGCCCAGCTGAGAGACTTTTTTGTATTACAAAGGAGCAGTAAAGCATACGGACCACCTGATGAAAATTGGGTAAAGAAATATCGCATCCTGAAAGGAACATCGAAGCGAAGCGCTCGTAGCTCTGCGGTGCTCGGTGGTCGGAAACGATAACCGAAGTACAGCAGAGTTTACAGAGGTCTGTCCTTGGATGGGTGACCGTTTGTGTGGCATTTGATATCGAGCGCTTCCGTGCTTCGGAAGGCACGTTAAACCGTTGGTCCCGGTTATCATTAAATGTGGTAGTCGCCAAGCCATGTTAGAGGCCTAATGGGCGGCTTGATAAATTCTAACAACAGGACGCCATACATCTGCCTCCGCCAATCCGCACTGGGTCCGCGTGGTGGAGTATGACCCGATACCCTCGCACCTTGGTATGTAAGAGAAGGCCGAGCTCAGTAGTGGGACGTTTATGGGCTGAGATGATGAAAGGAACATCGACCCATTAATAGATAGGTCAGGTTTGAGTTACGTACTTATACAGTCTTTCTATTTCTTACTGAGATCGAATCAATATTAATCAAACGTTCAAAACACAAGCAGAATTACTAATTAATAAATCAGTATCAATTTAATGCGCTTACAAGTAGGACAAGTATTCTTTAGAAGATCTTCTTTTGTGATGTCCCAAAAATCGGATTTTTTGAGTTAAGTTCCTATTCCAATAAGCATGGGATATGTGGAAACAAAATCAAATTAATTAATTATAACGATACTTCAATTGCTGGAATATTATATATTGCTGAAATAGTAGGTACTTTTGTTTTGATTAATATTTAATAAATTATGTTAGGCGTATAGGGATCCTACCAAGATCTGAGAAGCCCAAGCCTAGTGGCGCTGCCAATCAACGGACGAGGCTCTGGCGAACAGAAAAGTTCCTGGTAAGGCTAAATTACGTAGGACCAACAATATTATTGGAGATAGGTGGGCGTTTTGTGTTTTTTTTTTATTATGTTGTGTATGTTGTGTGATGTTGAATTCGTTTCGTTTCGTTTCGATATTATGTTGTATGTACGTTATTGTTGTTAAAAATTGATCAATAAACAATACAAAATTGTCTTCGTCTTTAATTGCCAGAATATAGTAATAGTAATTTTGTTTCAAAAAAAAATTATAAAAAAATTTTTTTAAAAGATTTTTAATGTGAAAGTCAGATTATACAATTTTAGCCTTTGCACTGATTTTAAGCATGTTAGGTTCAATTAGGAATATATTTCAAACTGCTATTACTTCTTTATCGAATTATTTTCCATCTCACTTCAACAGATTTACTGTTTATATTTTCCAACTCTATGCTCAACTGCTTCAATATTTGAGCCCAATTAGGGTAATCCTTCCAGGCTTACAATTTCATAATTCGTTGAACACATTATTTATTGCACTAAAGTTCGACAAAACATCGTGTAATCCTTATTTATAGACGAGATCCATTCCATGGATGTGTATTCTGATGGTTTTATCAACATATCTGCTGTGTTTGTCCGTAAATATATTAATAATGGTATACAAATACAAAAAATACAAAAAGTTTATTTCCTCAACAAGTACATTTTTTTAAAATCGTGATTGGAGACTCTATTTAGACTAGAGAAAGTCTGTGTTAGGAGACTCCGCACTTGCATAACTTCAATACAATAATTGATAAAATACTTAATAATCTATTTAATATGAATCTAACTTTTATTTAGTTGTGTTTAATCGTGTATACCTTTGTGAGGGTGGTGTGTATGTGAGTGTGGTGTGTATGTGGGTGTGGTGTGTGTGTCGATGTGGTGTGTGTGTAGGTGTGGTGTGTGTGCATGTAAGTGTGTGTTTCTAAATCATATTTTTAATAACAGTTCAGTATCGTCATAAGTTACAGGTATAGAGAGTTTTGTCTTCTTTCTTTCTTTTGGATCTTGTGACTGCAGAACACATTTTTTTACATATTAGGTATTTTTATTGTAACTGGCGGGCGAAAAAACTAAATTTGACGATTTTCTTGCCCATTCTATTACGATCAAGCTCCCACCAAGATATAAGTATGACATTCATAATTACTTTTGATTTTGATTTTGAACATAACCCTTTATACCTGGTAAAGATTGTATATTTTGTGACTGCTTGAATTAGCCCGTAAAACAAATTATTCGCAAATACAGGTGGTATAGGGGTGTTTATACATAAAATTAGCGCCATTCCATATGAAGTCACATGGCATGCAAATATACAACAAATAATGTTCATGAACATTAGTATGAATACTTTATCATAACTGATTAATCATTTCACTGACAAATAAAATTGTTATGTTTTATTATTTTTATTATTCATAAATTCTGATAGCCATAAATTACACATTTTTATCAATTTATGTTTATTGAGATTTAATTGTTATTATTGCTTTTTGAAAATTAATTATTGTTAATACTGCTTAATTTATTTAATTACCAACACTACTAGAATTGTTCATTCAAATATTGAGATTCCAAAATTGATTGCATAATTAAATTACTGAAGTCTATTAATAATGTAAGTAGTCTTGACACAGTCTTGTTCTTCTATAAACCACTTTTCGTCTGTCTTATAAGATACATCATGGAGACACATTGTATAAACCTGTACCAACTTGATTAACCTGTGGTGACGAATAAAATTATTATTATTATTATAATTAAAAAATGCTAAATATTGTAAATAAAACCCGGTATTATACTGATACTATAATATAATATCTGTGTTTCCTATCGTACTTATATAATAATGAAAAAAGTGCATGATTATAACGTAAAGAGCAAAATATACATACTTATTTGTACATACTTAATTGTAGAAAGAAAACTATTCTTGCCAACTTAAACTGAAGTCAGAGAGATAGTTAGCTGGAATTAATTACATGAAATACTAGCGGCAGCCTGCGTGACCAACAATTAATTATGAGTATTTTCCAGTAAATTTAAAACTCTACTTTCATGATTACAGAAGTTTCATATAAAATCCATCTTTTTACCCCCCTCGCAGAATCTCATGTTGGTGAGCACCCACGTCGTCAAAGGACCTGCCATACAAAGTTTAAGAGTATGGTTTCTGAGATATCGTGATAAGTGATTTAGTGAGTACTATATGCGCCCACACTTCGCCATTTGTGTTATTGGTCCCACGTAATAGGTGCTCGTAAGCGTTCATAACTCCGCGATGCTCGGTGTTCGAAAGCAGAGTTTACAGAGGTCAGTCCTTGGATGGGTGTACGTTTGTGTGGCTTTTGATATCGAGCGCTTCCGTGCTTCGGAAGGCACGTTAAGCCGTTGGTCCCGGTTATTACCAAATTTGGTAGTCGTTAAGCCATGTTAGAGGCCTGATTGGGCGGCTTGAAAAATTCTAACAGCAGGACGCCATACATCTGCCTCCGCCAATCCGCACTGGGTCAGCGTGGTGGAGTATGACCCATTACCCTCACAGCTTGGTATGTGAGAGGAGACTCATGCTCAGTAGTGGGACGTTAATGGGCGGAGATAATGATGATGATGATGAATAGGTGGCGATCCTATTGCCGCTTACCGGGAACTTCAAAGTTTGCAAGTGCCACGTCCGTTAATCGGCAGGTGTACCACTTGCAGGCGAGGTTGGCTATAATATGCCTCTGCCCACGACTTTCGAGGTGTGATATTAGTTATATCGTCGGGGATAGTGCAAATCCGCGTCACTAGCATTAGATAATTCCGCGTAACTGGAAAATTTTGCCAATTGAAGACAATGCGCGTAATTTTAACAGAGCCTAAATTATGTACTTTCAGCAAAATCTTTTTTGCAACAAGAGATAGAACAGCTTATATAATGTGTAAAAATGAGCTCAAAATTAGTTGAAATAAGTAAGTTATTAAGTTTTGTTTCCCTGTAAAACTAGATCGATTGCAGATTCGCGAACTTTAAGTATGGTACAATGTAAGGAATGAATGTGTCATAGCAGTGCCTTCAAAAACGGTATCTACGGAAGACCAGCGTCGAAGCGTTTTAGTGACACCTCAGCTTTATGCTGAGTGGAACCTTTTCTGTGACACTCTTTAAGTAGTTACTTAAATATAATGTATCTGTTTCCTTTTGATATTGTCACAGAATATTTTTTTTTCTTTATTTCTAGTTTCGCGGATTTGCACTATCCCCGATGATATATGTATTTTAATTACACAAACAAACTATTAATCATTTTGGTAAACATATTTTTTTATGTAATACGTCGTCATAACCACATCCTGCCTCATGGTAAGCATTCGATGCATTCCAGAAAAGTAGGAGGATATATATTGTGAAAAAAGCACGGTTACAAGCTCTAAGACCACCACATGAAGTTCTGAAAAGGAAAGAAGAGAGCAGGACAAAAAGTTCTTCGCAGCATTTGCCGGAGTAATTCCGATAGCAGACACTGAGAGAAGCAATGTCCCTACGCAGCTGAAGGTCTCCAAGAGAGGCTGTAACCTCAGCATCTCCAATGATGTATATTGCCCGCCTTTGAAATCTATTACGTGTCTCAAGGTGTTCATGGGATAATGGAGTACTGTTCACACTGTTAGCGACGTAGGTATTTACGCCCAATATGGAGTGGAGGTCAGTATACCATCACTCCGATCCTGAGTTCGTGGGTCAATTCCCACACAGCAAAAATCTTTGTGTGCATGAACATGAATATTTGTTCTGGTCTGGGTGTGTTCTATGTATATTAAGTATATTTGACGACCGATATGGCGTGGAGGTCAGTATACCTGCACTTCACTCGAGAGGTCGTGGGTTCGATTCCCACACAGGACAAATCTTTGTGTGCATGAACATGAATATTTGTTCTGGTCTGGGTGTTCTCCTATGTATCTTAAGTATGTATTTACAAAAAAAAAAAAAAGTATTTATGTAAGTTTATCCGTTATTTAGTATCCATAACACAAGTTCTTAATGATACTTATATTGGAACTAAATAATTGGTGTGATTGTAAAAAAAAAAAAGTATTTAAGTATGTAATCCTAATTTTATATTCATAACACAACGTTTTAATGCAACTTATCTCGGAACTAAATAATTGGGTATTTGTTAGAAATTGTTTATTTATTTACTATGCTATATCTATGATATATGATCCCAACTATCATTATTTCAAATCACCAACAACAGTTTTACGAACTGAATAACTGAATGTATCGATGGAACACGACTGAAAGGGGCCTGAATAAGCATGTACACATTACTCAAACTCGCATGAATTATTCAAAGGTCTCACGTAAAAAGATTACTTATTATTCAAAAGAAACGTCTTAGCAACGAGGAACACTATTCTAACCGTTATTTTTACTTTATATATACATACAATCACGCCTGTTTTCCCGATGAGGTAAAATATTTTTGAAAATATCTTTGTAACAATTCTCGTGCTACTATGATTTCCCGAAAAATCGAGAAACTATTCAACACGACACGTGTTTCGCCCTTACACAGGGCATCTTCAGGTAAGATAGGAGCCTCAGAACAACGATGTCTTGACTCTCGTTTCAGCGTTGGTCGTCGTTAATCCATCACTTGCATACTTCTAACTAAACAAAAAAGTGGTATACCATCCGGTTACTCGGTAGCGTATTTTGCTGTGTAGGTGGGCTTGACGTTTAGTATCATATTTTGTGGATATTTCACTCAAACGTATTTCATAAAGCGCAATAGGTATTAGGTTTTCTATCTCTAATCAAAATTATTTCCTTTGATCAATTTATGCAGTGATTATCTCATGTTTTTTATTTTATTTTTAAGAAAAACGCTTTACTTTGGCTGAATCTAAGGAGAATCTAACCACATTACTTTTATTTTATTTTTTACTTTTAGTCTTGTCTATGGCTGATAATCAGTGTTTTCATAACCATGAGAATGGACTTCTTGGCGGGAAAGTGAAGCGTCATGTCTGCAGTTTTGTTTTATTTTCTAAAATTTGTGATATTTCTAACATTAATGTGTAATAACGGTGGATTATTAACCGTTAAGTGTTTGTGAATATACATGAGTGTTGGTAAATCAAACAAAGCAGTGCAACATCACTTTTCAAATTCTCTCAAGAAGTCCATGTGAGATCTCAGTATAGTCCATCTTTACTGAGGACTCAAGGGGCTTAGGGGAGGGTATCTCATTTATCATTTATCATCTTTCATTCTCATTTACTATAAATTATATATGTTTTATTAATCACTTACTTGACACTGGCTAGATGTGCTAGACGCACGAAGCCATTATTTAAAAGAAAAAAAAACCATGAGAATGACATGTACAAGGAGAGAGAGATTTATGTCTGCCAGAGCCTTGTCCGTTGACCGGCAGATGCATTACTTGCAGGTGAGGTTGACGTGAGTATTGGAATCAACACGGAAAATCAAAGTTCACTGCAATATTTCACTTTTATTCACTTGTGTACGTCTTAGTTGTGTCTAAAAAACCACTATATTTAAACATAAAAACTACAATTAATTGCAAAACAGTGCCCGATAGGCGGCAATAGACTCGCCACCTATAACGTGGGACCAACTATATAATTAGCGAAGTGTGGGCGTATTAAGATGCCTCTGCCTACCCCTTCGGGAAAACAGGCGTGAATGTATGTATGTATTCCAATATTCCTTTTGTAAAGTATTCACTACTTTACTGATGTATGAATTTGACTTGATCCAACTATGAAGGACTTTACCCGACTTTGACTGACACTAAATGGCGAAAACGAAATATTTATGCAAAATCTTGAATTTTTGAAATTACTTGACACTGGCCAATATTTTAAACGAGGGAGCCAATTTGTAAGAATATAAAATAGTTAACCATATTATAATCGAGATCGATAACTTAACGGGGCTTCTGAAGCACGGAAGCGCTTGATAATAAACGCCACTAAAGCGGTCACCTATCCTAGGACTGCCCTCTTTGAACTCTGCTGTACTTTAGTGATCGATTACCTTTTCCCGCACATTATACATTCCTTGTGTTTATTTATATAATCATTGACTGATAGGCTTATACACATTACATCTTAACTTTATTTTTATGGGAATAAATGGGTGCGCAAGGATTTTACCAACATCAAACTCTGCTTTAGTTCAGTGATCGTTACCGACCACGTGGCACCGCGGAGCTTAGATCGCTTCTTTGACATGATCTACAAACCGACTCTTCGTTTTTATTCAGTAGTTCGAATACCGATTATTTAAACACTAGCGGCCGCCCGCAGCTCTGCCCGCGTGACCTATAAGTGCTTTAACATTTTGATTGGGCTTAATATTTTCAACTTGCATTTGTGAAATTAGAATAAAAAGTCAACCGGATCATTGTCGTGACCATCCCCTATTGTACAAATTTAGCTCAGTTTTACATTACTTGGCTGTGATGAAGGGTTTCCTTAGTGCTACTTTATTGGTTACGGCATCTGGGGACCCGTTCAATATCTTCAAATATTCACTGTGTGTGTTCCGTATTGTTGTATTTGATTGATAATTTAAAAGAGCATAGCCTGTGAGTTTCTTGTCAGTTCTTCTCACAGAGCGGGGCCTCGGAACTGGCACTTAGATTCACTTACAACTATTTTTTATTTATTTGCATGTGAGTGAATCTAAGCTTCGTGATTTCAGTGTAGTAATATTTAATTTTATTTTAATTTATATTTTAGTTGGACGTTTTTAAGTGCTATGTAATATTTTATGAAATAAAGAACTTGTTACTTTTACTTTAAGGGGTTAGCCTAAGTTACTTATTACCACATCAACTATCTGCTAGTAAAAATCCCATCAATATCGATCCGGCCGTTGCAGAGATCAGCCGGAACAAACAGATAGACAGACAAGAAATGTATAAATATGTTTTTGACATATAATTACACGCATAATTGATAATATGAATGATGCGTGTATTAAAAAAACCGTTATTTTTATTTGACACACAGACAAACCAATTTTATTTAGCTGTATAGATTGATACAATTATATCTAAATAATGAGTCAGTAGTAATATGATTCCCACGCCATCGAGACACCCGACACGCGAAGCAGTTAATGCAGTTATCAATTAATGCGATACTAATGAGGACTTAACGTTTATTTATATTAATTAACCTATTTATATCACTATAATGACATGAGCTGATTTATGATTATATTCTTCTTCACTTAATGAGCTTTCAAATATAAAAATATTATTTATTTAACTTCTTTGTCATAATTTAGCAAGCTAACCTAACCTGTAAGGGGTGCACCTGCCGATCAACAGACGAGGGTCTGGCAAACATAAAAGTTTCCGATGAGCGGCAAGAGGCTCATCACCTATTACTTGGCACCACAGAACACGTAATGATGTCTCCGTTCTGTGCGTGATGCTAACAATATAGTTAGCGAAATCATATATGTATAATGTATTTGTCACCCCTTCGGGGAAACAGGTGTGAAAGTAGGTAAAATATGCTATACATGACGTACAAAATTAATCAAACCTTTGTCCATCCGAAGAAGACCTTCCATGACCAAATCCAGAATTTTTTTGAGAAAGAGCAGGTGAAAAGTACCTTAAACTGACGGGCGTGTATGAGAAGGTTAATGAGTGTAAATGAAGCTAAGAGTGTGTCCCAAGATCGTAGCAAGTGGAAGGATGTGATCTCTGCCTACCGCTACGAGAAAGAGGCGTGACATTATGTCCATCCGAAAATACTCCATATAAGCGATTGTTTTTATAGTTTTCGAGTTATGAATTTTCTGTCACTATAAGGATCGGATCGGATGATCAAAGGATGTATTTTTAAGTGTCTTGTTTAAGTGAAAGAATCCTTAACGTAACGTTACGTCTTTTAGGATTGTACAAAACCTCGTAAAGGCTCTGACTCGCATTCGGCCGTTGTTCCAACTGTCTTTCCTTTGCTTCTTTCTGTATTTGTATCTTTGTGTGACCTTTTACGTCGCAGCATTAACCCAGCCCAAACAAGAAAGCGGCGAAAAATTGGCGTCATTAGGCGTGGAGCCTACAGGAGCGGAATTGCCAGAAGTTTCGGGACAAAGCCATAGTGAACGCACACAAGTAAGATATCCTCATACATACGCATGTATTATTAAGCTAAGGACTCAGGGTTGACTCACTGGCGTATTCAGATTTTCGCTACATTTCAGATATTTCACGAGGCGACTGCCGTCTGACCTCTGCAACTTTTAAATCAAGAGGAAAACACCATTATATTGTTAAACCATCTGGCAGATTAACAAAAGGCTCTGACTTCCTAATAACAACTGCCACAGATATTCCTGAAAGCCAATACCAATGGCTTTATGTTATTTCCGAGACACGGAGCAAGCGAAAATTACGCACATAACTTAACAGGATTTGAACACGAGACCATTTGAATTGCAGTCTATTTTTTAATTATTTATGATTGTCACATTACACTTTATAATAACAGTAAGCCAAAACTGATATTTCAAAACATCACTATCACGAAATTAGAAATAAAGAAATATATTTGTTTAGCACTTCCAAAAATACTTTTTATAGTTAGTAAAATTAAAGTAAAAAGTTCTTTATTTCATAAACTATTGTATAGCACTTGAAAACGTCAAAACAAAATATAAATAAAAAGAAACTACATATTACTACAATGAAATCATTATTTTATAACATCAAAGACATAAGTACTGAAATGGAACCGACACAGCTAAAAGTCGGACATTAAATGAATGTCACTGCGCTGATCTTCCGTGGGTTGGCTACAAATCCCTATTTATTTTTACCTATAATTTTTTGTAGGCGCTAGTCTTTACCACAGGACTATAAGCGATACCTTCTTTACCGCAAGGGGGGCCCGAAGACTTGAAAATTGCTCTCAAACAGTAATATTCAAAAGAAATTTCTGACATATGTCACTTTTTTAAAAAGCCGGCATAATACTGCGCGGCGACAACCCTACGTGTTTAGGCTATTATCATCCGCTCGGGGCTCAAGTTAGTCTACTTATTTGTGTGTACTATGACATATCCCACGGCCGGATTGTATGTTAGGGGAAGAAGGGGATCGTCTGCGTAATGCATTGGTGTACTGCCTTCTTTATGTTGCCAAAGAGAAGTTTCAATCTTTTCCGTTAACCCTCTACACTTTGACATTGATTTTATCAAAACAAAAAACTATGAAAATCGATATAAAACATGCAAATATTCTGAATTAAAATATCTTAATCAGTAGGCTCTTTATTACAAAAGATAATTAAAAAAAAAAATTAACTTGGAAATTTATTTAGATATCCGGATTTTATTCTACGAAACGTTAGCTGAGTGGTGGGCAAGTATTAAATGTCTAAAGGAGGTCCTCCCGGTTCTTCAGGAGGTCCTCCCGGTTCTGATCCGGGGGACGTTGGCCGCGGGCAGGGTGCCAGAAACTACAACCTAGGCACTGGCGCCTCGCCCCTTTTTCAACAGCGGCGAACGTCGTCGGAAGAATTTTAGTGGGTAGGACTGCGGTGGTCGCGTCTGCCGCAGTGAGCCCCACACCCCCTCCCGGTCTTCCCCTTTAGCCGGGAGACAGTGCGTAAATACATTTTGATACCGACGTAAATAAAAAAAAAGTATTAAATGTCCGAAAAAAAATACTATGCGATATTTTATTTAGTTAGTTATTATGTTTTTACTAAGGTAAATTTAAAACTCTTATATAAAAACCGGCGGTAAAAACTAAAATTGACCGTTAGCTAAAAGATGTAGTTTTTTTAATTGCTCTATAATTTTAGTTCACACAGAATAAAAACAGCACAGCAGTTTCAAATGTAATTTCATTGCTGTAATTCTCTTTGAATGGTGTACTATAAAGTGTTAATTTATTCATTCACTTTGTTCTGAATCTAAATTCTGATAAGAAAAGTTAAGCAGCCTATGGACCCCTGCAATACCAGAGGTACCCCTAACGCTTTACCGACACTAAAAAACCGTTTTTAAAGAACCCCCCTAAAATAATCTATTGGGTAAACCCCACCAGGGAGCTCATATCTTCACTAACTGTGATACATACAGGCAATCACGCCTGTTTCCCCAAAGGGGTAAGCAGAGACATATTATACGTCCTCATTTCGCCAATTATATTGTTGGTCCCAAGTAATAGGTAGCGAGGCTATTGCCGCTTACCGGGAACTTGTATGTTTGCCACAGCCTTGTCTGTTAATCGGCAGGTGCACCACTTGCAGGTGAGATTGGGTTCGGCTCGTAAGATATTGCTAGGATCCTCACAATACACCCACTATTAACTTTAATACGTGATACTTGTGAAACAGCACAACGAATATTTTGAAACCCACAAAGACGTTAGAGTAAAGAGCCTTCGGAGTAGGACTGACAATCGTTTATGTGCCGAAGTGTTGTTTGTCCCTTCAAAAGAATGCGCACTTTATGGCAGTAAAGAATACAATCATATTCCTGAAAGTTTAAAAAATCTCAATTTGGTCTTATTTAAGAGAAAACTTCATGAATGGTTGCTGGACAAATGCTTCTACTCTATTAATGAAATTTATGACTGGAATAATAATAGAATAGTTAGGTAGATTGTTTGACATTATATAGGTACTTGCTTTCAATTTTATTCTTAGACCTATATTTGTAAAATATTTGCACGCTACTTTGGCAAAAAATGTGAGACGCCTATATACATCAATGTAACAACAACTATTGTACCATGTTTTATGCAAATAAAGTATTATTATTATTATGTTTATGTAAAAAAAATATACTGAAATTTTCAAACTAATATGAAACGGAGTCAAGATTTTATTGTTGGATTGCATTGAATAGTTTTCGAAACTTTTGGACTTATGAAAAAAACAATTTTACTAATAGAATATTCACTCTGTATTAGGTAATAGATAAAATTCACATTTTCAAACTTCCTAGTGGAAACAAGAAGCGTGGCCTCCTGCACCGCTAAACTGAGCTCACGTCAAGTCACGGGGTTCTCACTTACTCGTTCCCATAGTTCACGGAAGATCAGCGTCGTGGCATCCTATGGTGTCCGACAGTGTGCTGAGTGGACACCGTTTCAGTACATGGTTTAATGTTGTATTTTGCTTGTGTAAATTTAATCGTTGCTTTTTTGTGTACTTAATTTCTATGTTTATGAATTTATTTTCTTTCTTTCTTAATTTCATAGTTTTAGCAATTTCAGCGTATTATGCGCCCGAGTTGTCAGACCGCTTTCCACTCGGAAATAATATAATTTAGGATCTGTAGGTCTAGTACTAAGCAAATTATTTTTAAAATTAACTTTTATGTGTAAGGACTGTTTGTATCCTAAATAGAATAAAAATAAAATAAAAATAAATTCTGTGTGAATACTCACACATAGGCATAGTGCGGTGTGGTGACGGCCTAGAATAGTTCTACTTCCTCTCATCTCACGGGGAGTCATAGGAGCTGACGAAAAGAAATTCTATCGAATGATGGACAGCAACGTCATCATGCGTACTGGCTTGAACTGCGAACACTAACCCGCCTGCACACTGATCACGAGCAAAATGTACCCTCAATGGTGTGTTATCTACTGGGGAGGCTAATGTTCAGCAGTGGACTTCTTCTCAATCTCGTTGCCTTTTGGAAGCCTCGTCCGAGTCACCGACAGACTGACTGACTGACTGACTGACGGACAATCCCCTTCCACGACAGGCTGACAGACAGATCCCCCCGATAAGAGTAACAGACAGACTGACAAATCTTAAGAAAAACCACAACAGACAGATAAACTGACAAACCTTGACAAATTCTGACAAAGAACCCATTTGCTTTTACTTCTTTCTTATGGTACCGTTCATATTTCTTTTATTGTTTTAAAAAATATATCAAAATTTCAATTTCGGGTTTAAATGTTTGACGAATCTAAATGATCATGTTGATCTTAAAGACAATAAAGTATTTTTTTTATTGGGCTGTTATAATGACGAACTTTATAAAGCGATTTATGGGGATCCCTATAAAAACTTTTATAACGTAACCCAAGGTGTAAAATAGCTACCGAAGCGAAGACAGGCAGGACGTGCCACTAGTTTAGATCATGCACGTAAATCATGCTCGTATAAGTTAAAAAAAAGTTATTTTCTTCTTTTAATTTAAATCTTGCAAAACACAGTTTTTGTAGACTTGTCAAATTGTTTTAGTACTAAGTACATTTTCTTGTAACTGGCGGGAGAAAAAACTAACCTTGACGATTTTCTTGCTCGTTCTTTTCCGATCAAGCTCCCACCCGCAGTGAATGGGCGCGCTAGTTTTTAAGTTTTGACGTTCATAAGAGCTCTTTTCAGCCAAACTTGACTAAATGATTTTGAATTGAATTAGAATATGACTATAGTAAAAAAAAACACTCAATGTATTAAACTTTCAAAACAGCAGCTGCCCTCAATCAAATTGCGCATTTTTTAAGTTTCAAGTGAGAATTTCAAGTTCACCGTCATGAATATATTTATTGAGGTGGCCTAACATCTTTGTGAATTTAACGGTTTTGATATTTATAGTCATCTTTTTTAAGTATCAAAACGCTTGTTCTCTAAATTTGAAGTCATACTTACGTGGTGTTACTTTACATGAAATATAATAGACGGAATCGATTCAATATTTTTGGCAGACATCTTGAAGTATCAAACTGCTGGTTTTTCAAAAAAAGATGTCTCACTTACGTGGTCAGTGTTATTTCACTGTATATTGACATATTTGCAATATTTGGTACAGTTTTGATATTTTTACCCGGCCCAAACCATTTCTATTGTCTTATGAAAGGTTTCTAAACTTATACTCGTACTTCTCCTTTTTAATTGTAATCATTCAATTTGTACTAACTTATATCGACATTTATAGGTCACTACATACATCGGAACCCAAATTGAATTAATATCAATAGAACAATAACAATTAAAATACAACAGAACTAAATCAAATCAATTAGTCAAAGTAAAATATTAGTTTTACAGTTTTTCTCCATTCAGTGCACACACACACACCCTTACATGCTATCACACACTCACACACGTTACCAAACACCCACTCACGCTCTCATACACTCATTTCACACAAACGCACAATACAGGCAAACGCAAAAAGACATTTAAGTACACATATATATGGCTATAAATGTCTAGAATATAATATAATGTTACAATGATTGTTAAATATTTGCAACGCTGATAATTTCAAATTAATACAAATCTCAAATTCTAGACTTAAGAGACAGGATTACCTAGTTTGGGGACTACCATGTTTTTATTATTTATGGAAGTCAACTTAAAAAGTAACGCGCCCTTTCGCTGCAGCAGAAACTTGAGTATAGAAGAATTGGGAAGAATCTTATTGAATAATAAAAATATATAATATATAAAAATATTGTCCATCTGCCTATACAAAACTTACAATAGTTAAGCCAAGATCGGGGTCATAATTTGGTGGCTTGAAAAAATCTAACAAGCCACCACCAATCCTCACTGGGTGCACGTGATAGAGAATGACCTGAAGTCATCAGTTCACCTTGGTTTATGAGAGAAGACCCGTGCTGAGTATTGGGACGTTAATGGACTGAGATGATAAATCGAAAAGACAACGACAAAGACCATAGTTTCTCATGACGACCAATATGGCGTGGAGGTCAGTATACCTACACTTCACTCCAGAGGTCGTGGGTTCGATTCCCACTCAAGGACAAATCTTTGTGTGCATGAACATGAATATTTGTTCTGGTCTGGGTGTTTTCCTATGTATATTAAGTATGTATTTACAAAAAAAAAGTATTTAAGTATGTTTATCTGTTGTTTAGTATCCATAACACAAGTTCTTAATGATACTTATCTTGGAACTAAATAATTGGTGTAATTGTCTGAAAATATTTATTTATTTTCTCATTACCACGAGCTAGGCTTACATGTATATCAACTCCCATAACATAAAAAGCTGTGGCAGTGGTTTTTTTTAATTACTAGCATCCGCCCGCGTCTTTCCCCGCGTGAGATCAATATATAAACCTTCCTCTTGAATCTCCCTATCTATTTGAAAAACCGCATCAAAATCCGTTCGGTTTTAAAGATCGAATCCTATATAGGGTAATTGGGGCAGACAGCGGAAACCGACTTTATTTTATACTATTTAGTGATTTTAAACGAGAAGTTACTTTATGGAGTCCTAATAGGGATCCCTATTGTTTTCTTATAACAAATATAGCCTTTATTACTCAGGGATAATCTAGGTTTATTAAGGTACATGAATTTTTGAAATACGTCTAGTAGTTTTTGAGATTCATCTGAGTTCATTAACGTCCCACTACTGAGCAAGAGCCTCCTCTCACATACCAAGGTGCGAAGGTATTGGGTCATACTCCACCACGCGGACCCAGTGCGGATTGGCGGAGGCAGGTGTATGGCGTCCTGCTGTTAGAATTTTTCAAGCCGCCCATTTAGGCCTCTAACATGGCTTAACGACTATCACATTTAGTGATAACCGGGACCAACGGCTTAACGTGCCTTCCGAAGCACGGTTTTTGAGATTATTCATTACATAAACCTACAAATATAAGCCTTTCATCATTCAAATATTGTTTAAAGTATGATTACTATTGCTTACCACTCTCTGTGCTAGATACCTAATTGGAAATAGAAATAAGGAAAAACAAACATTCATTGAACACTACTAACAGACAAAAATACAGTATATTTTTATACAAAATCAGATATCAAGGTGAGAATTGGTCTTGAATCTCTCATACACTAGGCACATGTTAAGATATACAAATTATTAATGTACATAGATTTAGACATTATTGTAGGCCAACAAAGAATGTTTTATATGCTCACGTACAAAAAGGTGCAAATAAATACATCAATAAATTTTTCCGTGAATGCCACAATTTTTTAAAATATAACTCGTCATTATTACCTGATGGTAAGAAGTCAATGCAGTTCGAAAAGTGAGAGCGTTTCATAAAGTGGGATTAGCATTGTAACAAGCGGACTAACTCATGACGGTCTGAACAAAAGCCGTTTCAGACCCGCTGAAAAGACGACTATAAGAAAGAATTCCAAAGCAACCAATAGTGTTACAGATGTACTACTTACCAAATAACTTGGTAAACCAAGTGCTGATAATCTGCACAGCTGTAAGTTGTTCCTAAAATCAATACGCAGGTGGAAAGAGATGATGGGGTTAGATCGAAAAGTTCTGTAGTGGAGAGTTATAGGTATTAAATGATAAATATTATTGTTACCTTTATCTTCTTTATTAATTACTTTTAACACCATAAATCTATTTTAAGAGGTGTTCTCTTACTTTATACGACAGCCATATTTTTAAATCTCTTTCACCCATAGACATATTTTACCGGAACTTACACCACAGACTATATACTAGAAAAACTATAAGAAAGGGATGTGCAGTGTTGTCTACTCAACAAGTTCTTTAGGACATTCACTGTAATAATTCCGGTAGGAGACACTAAGATAGACAATGCCCCTACGCAGCTAAAGGTCCTGAAGAGAGGCTGTAACCTCAGCGTTACCAAAAATGCGTGCCGCTCGTCTTA
Organism: Musotima nitidalis; assembly: GCA_949126915.1. Classification (NCBI taxonomy): domain Eukaryota; kingdom Metazoa; phylum Arthropoda; class Insecta; order Lepidoptera; family Crambidae; genus Musotima; species Musotima nitidalis. Next base: position 13,694,793 of record OX421437.1, on the reverse strand, counting down.
CCCCTCAATCAAGAGCGTCGAGGAAGTATTAAGCGGACACGCCCCAAGCATATAAGTATTGAATATAGAGTCGAAAATAACATATACGCAGTTGTCTTTAAGATCAACAAGATCTTTTAGATACGTCTAATTTTCACAAACAAAATGAATATACAATAGATTTTTAACAAAAATGAAAGAGAAATGGTCGATATCAAAATCAGGAAAGAGAGAAATAAAAGCAAAATGTATTGATTATTGCTATCGAGTGTAGAGTTGATCAAAAGACGAGGCTCTGGCAAACATAACAGTTCCCGGTAAGCGGCAATAGGCTCGCCACCTATTACGTGGGACTAACTTAATAACTGGCAAAGTGTGGGCATAATATTATGCCTCTACCACCCCTTGATAATGAACCTAACAATATAGTTTTACTTTCCATACAAGCATTAATCATTATTAATATGTAAACAATTTGTAAACTAAGTTATAATTCAGTGTATCTATAATTAAGTTACAATAAATAAATTTTTCATTATAAATGTTTTTTTTCATCCCCTATTTCTACCCGTTACATCATTTTTGTCGAATTAAAAGCCTATGTCATTTCTCTGGCTCACGACTATCTGTGTACTGTATTTCATTTAAATTGGTTCAGTATTTTTGGCGTGAAAGCAAGACAGTCAAAGTTACTTTCGAATTTATAATATTTGCCTAATTTGACATCTGATAATGCGTGATGGCGAGTATACCCGCACTCTGCTTCTGAAATAGTAGGTTCGATTTCCACACAGGACAAATCTTTGTGTGCATAAACATGAATATTTCTTCTGATCTAGGTGTTTTTCTTATGTATATTAAGTATGTATTTACAAAAAACAGAAAGTTTTAACAAGTTCTTAATGATACTTATGTTGGAATTAAATTATTGGTGCAATTGTCAGATATTATATTTCGTTATTTATTTAATAATATATTTTACGTATGTTACGTACAGTTTTCATTGTCTATAGAGCTAGATAGCGTAATAACAATGTCTGTTTGTTTGACTAGTATTATATACTACCTTTGTACATTATAGAATTGACTTATTGACTCATACGTGTGTGTAAAGCCATATTCATCACCAGCCATATCATCAAATATCATATTCAAATTCATTATCGACATGTAAGCATAACAGTAACCCCTAAAATAACTCAAAACTTATCGAGTTAATAAACGTTAAAACAGGTTGGTATTATCTGTCATGATTGTATATTATGGAGTTTCATATGTGTATGCACTATTCAATATTTTTCATATCATATTCATACTCATTGCTAACATTTACAGATTACAGTAAGCTTTAAAAGAACTCAGAAATGTATCAAATGGAATTAGAACAGCGGTATTATCTTCCACCTCATAGAGTTTCTGTGCGAGTAAATCCTTATTAAATACTACTAACACCGTATTCATATTCAATGCTGACACCATTGACAAAAACTCTAAAAGAATTCTCGCTCCAAAAGAGACTAAAAATGTCTAGAATTTGATAAAGAGTGTTACTGAACATTTCGGCGACTTAATGCCGCTTCTCAAGTGCGTATATAGTTTCTGACAAATTTTATTGACTTTGTTTTACCAATTTTAACACCGTGCCACTCAAAAACACCTTATTTAATTACTGTGAGCATTAAACGCAACGTTCAAACATCGATTTTCACTTAAAAACCCACTTTTATCACTAAAACATCACATCATTTTAACGACAAACATAAAATTTCAACACCTTTTAATGGGCACGTTTAAAACACGTCTAATTTCAAGATAAAATAAGCAAAGACTACAAAAACCGCCAGCATATGACATTAGTAAACTAAAGATAATACGTACAGAAAATATTCAAACAAATAGTGGTATTTTCTGAGAAAAATACATACGAATTTCATACGTAAGTTATTATATATATACAACACATTATTGTTTAACCTTGTACTGTAGCTTACGTCTTTATAGATTGAACAAAAAGATAAACACTGAAAAATATGCTGTTACTTACATATCAACCTTAACACTTTAGTAATAGAGATGTATTTTCACATTTCCGCGAATTGTATTGTAACTGGGTGGGAGAGAGGTAAGTATGTTAGATAGAGACAAAACATATGTCTGTGAGAAGGTCATTTTACAGTATTATAAACACAATAATGCATAATATATCATTTTTATAATTTCTGAATATATTACTAAGTTCTGAGAAAGATTACTAGATTCTTAAATTAATCAAATAAAGTCGAGTTTATGTAACAGGTTTTTAGAGGTAAAAAATTAATAATATAATTGCTGATTGAGTATAAGGAAAATTAACGTGATATTATTATATTGTTTGTTAGGTTGCTGTCGACCAATATACCGCAGAGGTAGGCATACCATTTACCTGATGCCTGCAATATAAGTCAAAAGTTCGATTCTTAAACAAATTTTACATAACTTATCACTACATTAAGACATAAAGAGTGTTCTGAGGAGCTATTCGAACTCATCCCGCCCTCTCCTTTCCCCACCCGAACAACACGTACTGGTCTTAGAAACCATCCTCATACTGTGCAGATTATCAGCACTCGTACCAAAAAAATTTGGGAAGTCGTTTCTAAGCAAGACCACTAAGCTCTGGAATTCGCTGCCGGCTCATATGTTTCTTATTTCCTATAATCCCGGGTCTTTTAAGCGGGGCGTGAAACGGCATTTTAGTAGGCCGTCATGAGTGGATGCGCTTTGTACCGTGCTTATTTCACGATATGAAGAGCTTTAATTTTTTTTTATGTCATTATGACGTGTCACATTTAAAAAAAAAGCAGCGTCTATGTAGTGTACAATCTCGCATTCTTTCTTTCTTTGAACTCGTTTCCAGGCGGGGCAACCAGTCCACAGAACGCCTTGTGGTTCAGGGCAAAGTGGAAGGCACAAACCGCGTGGACGGTCACCTATGCAATGTACCGACCAAATGAAGGCTGCAGTGGGTGATGCCTTGAATGATGATCCTAGTAGGATGACACATCGTGAGGTGCATATCATCCGACCGTGACAATATCACTATACGAAGATCACGACCAAAAGCAACACGACTAAGAAGAAGAAGAATGTCCCGCTGCAGGCCACAAACCTCCGCTCACCAACAAAGGTATGAAAGATTCGGGACATTCTCCATTACGCCGATCCAGTGCAAATTAGCGCATGGTCGCCTCCTACTGTTAAAATTTTTTGATCCGCATATTTGGACCTTTAACAAAAACTCTGCCAGAGCAGCAATAGCCCGAGACCCATAGACTTCAAATTCAGAGGGTCTCGGGTTCTAACCTATGCCTCTTTGAAGTTATATGCGTCTTTATCGCTTGCTCCGTGTTTTGGAAAGCATGATAAGCCGTTGGTCCCGGCTGTCATGAACATCAATGACAGTCGATATTAAGAAGTCAGTGCCTTCTAACATCAACACAGCTAGTTTTATCATAGAATGATGTTTCCTTCAGGATTGTGGAGGTGAGACGGCAATCGCTCTATATAGTAACGATAATTCAGGCAAACTCTGTTTAGGCCAGTGAGCAGACCCTGGGCCCTAAGCATAAATGATGTCACACGTTAAGGGGCGGGAGGGGGTTGACGAAGTGTGACATGGTGTGACAAGGGGATGGGAGGGATCCTAAATTTCGTGACGTCACATTTCAAAATCCAGTTCTTATGAAAATTTTGGAACTGCTGTTTCGATGTGATTATATCTTGCTGTACAATTGCAAAATATGTGACATCACACTAAGGAGGAGGGAGTCATACAAGTGTGACCAGTTGTGACAGGAACGAAGGGGGGGTCAAAAAATTACGGAATATGTGTGACGTAATTTATGGATGACCCCTTAAGTCGAGAGCAACCGGGATAATGCTTGGATATTGTGAATTTTCTGTGTAAATAAAAATATTTTGCGTCATCGGATAAATAATGCTTACTTTGCTTCAAAAAAATAGACTTTTACGATGGCTTACCCCTCAGCTGAATTTTAATAATTTGTGCATTATTCGGAAATTTGAAAAAGAAAACACAAAAAGAAATCGTCATTAGAGTGGAACTGAATACAACTAAAGCAAAAACAGTACTAATGACCGCTCCGACGTTGTTTAGGAGGAAATAACGGGGCAAGTGTGATTCATGCTCGTTAAGAGGGGGTTCCGTATATAATATAGCGGTGCGCTCGTAGCTCTGCGGTGCTCGGTGGTCGGAAACGATCACCGAAGTACAGCAGATTTTACAAAGGTCAGTTCTTGGATGGGTGACCGTTTGTGTGGCGTTTGATATCGAGCGCTTCCGTGCTTCGGAAGGCACGTTAAGCCGTTGGTCCCGGTTATCACTAAATGTGGTAGTCGTTAAGCCATGTTAGAGGCCTAATGGGCGGCTTGATAAATTCTAACAGCAGGACGCCATACATCTGCCTCCGCCAATCCGCACTGGGTCAGCGTGGTGGAGTATGACCTAATACCCTCACACCTTGATATGTGAGAGGAGGCTCGTGCTCAGTAGTGGGACGTTAATGGGCTGTGATGATGATAGCGGTGCCAGCGGTTTCACAGTTAATTTGAGGAAAATGTGACTATGGTGATAGATGGTGCTTGACAATGAGCCCCGATAAAAGGTTGGGCTTATAATGTGCATGGACAAGATGAAAATTATGTTGAATTTTTATTTTGTGCCTACCGTTGTTGACCAAAGTCGAGAAAGAGTTCAATCGCCTAAGCCAGCTCGGTTACGGCGTACGGGAATCTGCGCTACATCTTCTGGTCCGAAATACCGCAGTGTCTCAAGACGAAAGTCTTTTACCAATGTGTTGCCAGGGATGACGTACGGGTCTGTGTAAACTGTATATTAATGTACCTCCCCGACATTGTCGTCCGAGAAATCTACTCCATGTTCCAACGCACCTTAGTGTTTATCGTGGTAACTCCTACTTAATTCGCGTTAGCAAACTTTTTAATTCAATTCATAGTAATCGACCTAATACCCTCGATATCTACTGCAGCAATACATCTATAATTAATAAAATTCTGTCTGCAGACTACTTCACTTAGTATAGGTTAGTACATTTGTATGTTAACTGTGTAAATTGATTGTTAATCTAAATTAAAATGTACATTTCTGGTCAATGTTAGTGAATTGTTATATGTGGAGGCTTGTTACTGGCTTTTAGAAGATATGTTTTATAATTATATAGCAGTGTTAGCTGTAAGCCCCCAAATAAAATAAAATAAAATAATATTATCACCGTTCAATCGCACGGAACCATAGATATGGATACCTACCGCACTGTGATCTTTAGGGGGAGAAATTACCATGAGAATTATCACGAGAGGGTTGGGTGTATATTATTTTTGAATTTAATAGTATATTATTATCAGTCGGCTTATTATTTTTAATCAGACATCTCACAACGCCCAGCTTAGTAAGTAGTTAACGTAGTTTATGTATTGTATACTTTTAGGATAGTTTTCAAACACTTACAAATACATTATATAGAAGCCTTAGTTGTATCTATAATTTAGTTCTCATCGCAATCAAAACTGTTCTATTTTGCATTTTTTTTAAATCAGTATACTTAGTTTAAATTGATATTTAACTTCGTACATTTTATTTTATAGTAACAAACACTGTAATGAAAACTGACAGGCAGGTTCTTACTGACAAGTTATAGTATCGTTCGTTACTTATTGCATTGAATAATGTACACAAATTTTAAGCTGTCAAGCTAATATCAATTTCAAAATGCCTTGTATTCCATATAATAAGAGTGTATTTTTTTACATAATTTTCTTTGAAACGCCTGTCTATACTTATCAGCAAATTTTTAACTAAGCAAATTTAGTGTGGATAAAATGAAATGCTTCTGTTTTATTTTGAATTATCACTGAATGTGAAAGATCGTGCTTATTATTAAGTGTTGCAGTGAATGCAGTATTTTTAATCTGTTGGGGACAGACAAATTTTGGAAGCCCGATTTTGTTTACTTTGTATATGCCTCAATGAAGTTTACTTATCTGTCCATTTTCATAATTGACGCGTGTGCATTAAAGACATTACCTATCTCGAGCTAATAGTAACCTAGAAATTCACATATAAGTTTCTTCTTGCATTGTTATAAGATAAGATAAGTTATCAAATTTAGGAAGGACAGTACGAAATCTTAGGTACTTACCTCCTCCTCCAAGGCCACCGGGAACTGCGTCAAGGGCTTCACTGCCACATCTTCAAGAGCAGATTTTCGCCTGGAACAAGCAAATATGATATTAACACTTCTGAATGTTGACTAGTATAACATTCGTTTTTTAATATGTGAAATGCTAACGTTGTACAACGGTGGTGTAGACTTCTAGGCGGGAAAGTGAACCGTCATGTCTGTACATGAGTGTACGTTTACACACACTTAACGGGTAATAATCCAACGTTATTACACATTAGTGTTCGAAATATCTCAAATTTTAGAAAATAAAACAAAACTGCAGAAATGATGCTTCACTTTCTCGCCAAGAAGTCCCTTCATTCAAATTTCTTGGTTCGAGTTCTGATTTTTTTTATACTTGTGACTGCAGAACACAACCTTTTGTAGACTTAAAAATTGTTTTCATAATGAAGTATATTTTCTTGTAACTGGCGGGAAAAAAACTAACGTTTACGATTTTCTTTAAGTTACTAAAGTAACGTTACTATTAAGTTCCCGCCCGCTGCGCAGTGATTAGTATTTAAGTTGACTCATGAGAACAATATTGAGACATGTATAGGGATCCCACCAAGACCTAAGGAGCCCAAGCCAACCTCACCTGCAAGTGGTGCACCTGCCGATCAACGGACGAGGCTCTGGCGAACATAACATTGCCCGATAAGCGGCAATAGGGTCGCCACCTATTACGTGGGACCAACTGCATAATTGGCGAAGTGTGGGCGTATAATATGCCTCTGCCTACTCCTTCGGGGAAACAGGCGTGAATGTATGTATGGAATAAAAAAAATTACTTTTACTTTAACTTTGACATTTTAAACGTTATGAGAATGGTTTCAAAGACCGGCACGATTAATTCGGGATAATAATAACTAACGTTTTATAAAGCAAATTAAAAAGGATTTCTTTTTCATACAAAATCATCTTAGGACTACTTTTTTAATTCATTGTAAGATGCGAAATATAAAATTGCACACCTTTACGACATCCCTTTCATAGTTCACCTAAGGATCGTTTCATACCGCGTGGGTTTTTATTTGTGAATCTTTTCGTCAACTATCCTCTTGTCAATTCTTCTTTTGATTGTATTGTTACGAAAATTTGCTATTTTTAATCCAATGTAAGCCGTAATATTAAATTGCATACCTTTGCGATATCTCTTTCGTAGTTCACATAAAGATTGTTTCATATTATTATCGTGTAGGTTTTTATTCGTGAATCTTTTCGTCAAATAACCTCTTATCAATTTTTCTTTTGATTATATTGTTGCGACAATTTTCTATTCCATCTCTGTTTATTAGAAGGGTGTTTTTAGATTTAATCTCGATATCCCCTACGTATAATATGTTTACTAAGGAAATGGCATTTTTGCTTTTTTCTATAAAAAATACCTCTTGTTAATAATATTATCGGATTATTTTTAATTAACATATTATACGTAGGAGATATCGATCTATTGATATATTGTATAATGCTGTTAATTTAAGATGTCTGTTCGATTATTTTGTCGTCGAATGATTTATTTATAAATCCGCCGATATATGTACTACATCTCTTTTTTATTTTGTTTTTTATACCATATGGAACTTAAGCATGCGGCCTTCTTGATGGAAAATGATCACCATTGACCATAGACACTTGCATGACTAGCGCGTGCCGACCCTGTAAAACCCTCGTAAAACGGAGTAAATCCAACTACTAACAGCTCTAATGAGCACACACAGAGTTCCAATCAGTCCAAAATGAACTGGTAGCTTCTCTACAGTTAGAAGGTAACAGGATAAGAAATAGCGGCGAACAGACTTGCTTCAGGTTCTTAATTCCTGGCATGGGAAACCAGTTGTAGTTTACCCATTTTGAACTAATGGACCACTGTCCCAATGATCATTTTAGAGAGCGCAATGCTATAATCTCTTGGCAAATCTTGTCAGGGAACTCGTTCTACAACGTAAGGAATTCAATTCACACAATGTCTTTAGAAAGTAATCTCAAATTTCCTATAGATCAGCAAACTATGTCGCAGGCTCCCATAAGTGCATACATATAAAGAAAAATGTATCTCCGAAATATAGTACATAAATGCACAAAACTTCCAAACGACTATACCATATTGATAAATTAAAAGAGCGTAAGCCTGTGAGTTTCCTGCTAGTTCTTCTTAGCGGCTCGGAACTGGACTTAGATTCACTTACACTCAAATATTTTTTTGTTTTTTAATTGTTTTGTTGGATGTAAGTGAACATAAGCATACTGATTTCAGTGTAATGGTAATTCTATTGTTTTTATGTTTAGTTTTAACGTTTTCAAGTACTATGTAATAGTTCATAAAATTAAAAAAAGTAAGTTTGAAAAAAGTATAATTTCGTATGTTTATTTCAAAATACACTGGCCGCAATACTAAAAATCATTCAGTAATTTCAAATTGCAATAACTTTTTAAATATACTAAATATACTTAAGAATTAAAAAAGATTCATTTGAATATAAAAACACATAGTCGATTTAATATTTACAATTAAACGTTTTTCAATAAAAATTAATAAAGTTATAAAACTTCTAATTGAATACATTACATTTGAATTTTTAAACTATAGCGCTTAGTTTTGCAGGCTTTTGTAGATATATTCATAAAAATTTATATTTGGCCACACCAAGACTGAAAGAGCATAATTACCCACATTTCGCCAATTATTTTTGGTGGCGAGCCTATTGCCGCTTATCAGGAACTTTTATGTTTGCCAGAGCCTCGTCTGTTGATCGGCAGGTGCACCATTTGGGTTTGGGTTCCTAAGGTCTGGGTAGGATCCCTATACATATTCTGCGAAGTGGTGATGTCGCAGAATGAGGCCGTGGAGCGGGAGAGGGAGCGGGATGCGCTCTCTCTCCGGCTACGCCGTTGGCGCAGCGGGCGGGCCAGGAGGGCCCGTCAAGCAGCGCCCGGGGGGCCCCTTTCGTCTAGCCATAGACCCCCCCAGAAGTCGGCCAGTTACGCCATGGCCCCACAAAAAAGGATCCCTATACATAATTCTATAGGCAGTACCTACCTGAGGAGTATGATCTTAAAGACGGGTCCGAGAAGGCCTTTGATGATAGCAGAGGCATTCAGGTGACACCGCCCGTGGAGTACTATGCCGTTCACCTGCAAAAGAAGACAAATTGTTATTACTGAGTTACTTTTGAGAAATTCTCTGCTTAGCCGCTCTTAACTGCATGAGCGCTGATTGACATAGTTATTTTAAGGTTCTTAAGTTTATAATCGTATTTATATTATATTTATATTAGCTTGTGCCGCCAGTGAGGACTGGTCATCTTATTTCGACTAGTTTTATCCTTAATTATGTTTATCTTGCTATGGAGTGAGAGCTTCATATATATTAGGTCGGGGAAAAAGTCTTTTCGCATAACGTAGGTATAAACTTATTATAAATTTTTTTTGACTGTACTATTTGTGTCTGGCTGGTTTTGGTAACATTAAAAAGGTTCCATTATAAAGAAAAGAAAAAAATAAAAAAAAGTTGTTTCCCGCTATTTTTCATTTGTTTTTCTCTCCGTTGAAATGAGTGAATCTAATGAAGAAATTCGATACATTTTAAAATTTTATTATAAATAAGGCAAAAATGCAACTCAAGCAGTGAAAAAAATTTGTGATGTTTATGGACCTGATGCAGTGTCAGTAAAAGTAGCACAAATTTGGTTCAAACGTTTTCAGTCCGGAAATTTTGATGTTAAAGATGCACCTCGCTCTGGTCGCCCTGTTACGAATAAAATGGACGCCATTTTTGAAAGAGTGGAGCAAGATCGGCATATTAGTAGTTACGATGTAGCTGAAGAACTGGGAATTGACCACAAAACAGTTTTGACCCATTTGAAGAAAGCTGGTTATACAAAAAAGCTCGATATTTGGGTGCCACACGAGCTCACTCAAAGAAACTAATGAACCGTGTACTCATTTGCGATTCATTATTGAGACGTAATGAAACCGAGCCGTTTTTGAAGAGATTGATAACTGGCGATGAAAAGTGGATCACGTACGACAAGAACGTGCGAAAAAGGTCGTGGTCGAAAGTTGGCCAGACTTCACAGACTGTGGCCAAACCTGGCCTAACACGAAATAAGGTGATGCTGTGTGTATGGTGGGATTGGAAGGGCATTGTTTATTATGAGCTTTTACCGCCCGGCAAAACCATCGATTCTGATCTTTACTGCCAGCAACTGATGAGATTAAAGGAAGCAGTCGAGAGAAAACGGCCGGAATTGATCAACAGGAAGGGTGTGGTCTTTCATCACGATAACGCTAGACCACACACATCTTTAGCCACTCAGCAAAAATTAAGAGAGTTCGACTGGGAGGTCCTAGTGCATCCACCATATAGCCCTGACCTTGCGCCTTCAGATTTTCACCTGTTTCGGTCTCTGCAGAATTCTTTAGGTTCTGTAAGGTTGACCTCAAGAGAGGACTGCCAAAACTATTTGTCCCGTTTTTTTGATCAGAAGTCCCAAAGTTTCTACAGTAACGGGATAATGTCTCTGCCCACAAAATGGCAGAAAGTTATTCAACAAAACGGTACATATATATTGTAAATAAATGTAAATAAACTTTGAAAAAAATGTCTTGACTTTTCATACAAAAATACGAAAAGACTTTTTCCCCAACCTATTATGTATATATTTTTTTCTTTTCTATAAATTTGCAAAACACAACATTTTTTGTTTTGTTTTTGTAAACTATGTTGTTAGTTTAATACATTTATAATTCGCGGGAGAAAAAACCAAACTTGACGATTTTCTTGCCCGTTCTTTTACGATCAACCTCCCGCCCGCAGTGAATGGGCGCGTAAAATTTAAAGTTTGATCTTCATAAGTGCTCTATTGAGCCAAACTTGAATAAGTGATTTTGAATTTGACTTTTTTATAAGTAGTCAATTAATTATAGCATTATCCCGGTTACCCTAGACTTAATCTCAAAGCCCAGGGTCTAACCATATTTGGCGGAATTTCAGTTATGGTTAAACCAGCTGTCAGGATGTAAGAAGACACTAAACTTTTTAATAACGACTGCCATAGATATTCATGACAGCCGGGACCAACGGCGGCTTAACGTGCTTCTCGAAGGACGGAGCAAGCGATAATGACGCGCATAACTTCGAAAAGTCATCAGGGTTTCAACTGCTTCTTATTTATGGTCAATTAGTTCTACGAAAGAAGATTCACACTTATATGTTATATGAGGTATATTTATAATGGCTTATGTTTAACAATTTTTTAATACTATTAGTTATAAAAATATAATAAATCCTAAAAAAATAAATAAATTTAAATTAACAATACATCTCAGCCCATTAACGTCCCACTACTGAGCACGAGCCTCCTCTCACATACCAAGGTGTGAGGGTATTGGGTCATACTCCACCACGCTGACCCAGTGCGGATTGGCGGAGGCAGGTGTATGGCGTCCTGTTGTTAGAATTTTTCAAGCCGCCCATGAGGCCTCTAACATGGCTTAACGATTACCACATTTAGTGATAACCGGGACCAACGGCTTAACGTGCCTTCCGAAGCACGGAAGCGATCGATATTCAATGCCACTCAAACGGTCACCAATCCAAGGACTGAACTCTGTAAACTATGCTGAACTTCGGTGATCGTTTCCGACCACCATGTCTATTAACAAACACAAAAAAGCTTCTCCTGAGAAGTTACTCTTTTGCAAAAACGCCCCTTTTTGTGGGATAGGACGATATATCGTCTTGTAGGTGGTATATCTTGTAAACCAATCAGGAGCGTCTCTAGCGCGCTAACCCTTTAAAGCCCGTTTCATGCCCTTTCTGATAATATTAAAATTACTGAACAAGTTAATGGTATGCGGCAGAAAAATTATGTCATTTCCTAAACCTGTCATTTCTAATGTATAATGGTGAACTTACCGCCCATATGATGGTAATAAAAGGCTGCTAGCATAATATTAATTCTGCCGTCGTTTAGCTAGAAAGCCGCTAACTGTCGTTGGGTAATTTCTGAAATGTAAACTCTATTGAATTATAGCAGCGTTTAAATTCCAAAAATTACCCGCTGACAGTTAGCGTCTTTCTAGCTAAAGCACAGAAAAATAGTTACCCAGAACACATCTCATTAAGCAAACGGTGGAACACACACAAGGTGGAAATACCTTAAATCGATTATAAATATATAATTTATTTCGTTAATCATTTAAAAAAAAAAAAAAATTTAAGACTTTTATTTTCAGATTACAATAAAATTTCAATACATTCCGCCAAACTATATAGCAGTTTGTTGGCAGAAAAACACTCCATATTTATATTAACATTTGCATGTTGAAATACAAAATTGTTATTATTCACTCATTAATTCATTTATACAATTAATACATTGTTATTATTTACTTATTCTATATTAATAAATTAAATTACTATTACATCATTTTTACTGACTAATTTCTTTTGACACAAATCTATTCAAAAAGAAGTTTTTACACCTACGTTTAAGCACAAACTTAGAAAGAGACTCATTTTTAATAACGCTTCCCGCTCCGCCACACTAAGCCCGCACCCTGATCCCGCCGCTGGCCACCGTCCAAATCTAACCCAAACATACATCAGCGAATTTCGACAAATTCCGTATAATTGTTTCTTATGTAACGTCGGCCAGTGATGTTTTAATTCTATTCTCCTTCAAATTGCTCTGGAACCTAATTATCCCAGAAACTAGCGGTTGTTTTTCATTGTTAAATGGTTTATTTGCTCATTTGGATTAATTGAACTAGTTTCAATTGCAGAATTGTTCTTTTGTAGTATAATTACATAATATCAGCCTTATAATATCCCCTGCTGAATTAGCTTCCCATTAGATTACATTATATTGGGGGTGTGCCCATAATCCCCACGCTGGGCAGGCAAGTTGGTGATCGCAGTTCCAGCTAGTATGCAGGATGACGCTGCTGCCCAACATCCGGTTCGAATTCGCTACATCGACTCTTGCGACTCCCCATAAAATGAGAGAGGATGGCACTATACGGTTAACGGTACCATGGGCATGATCGCTAGTCGTCTAAATCGTGTGTATAAATAAATGAATAAATGTTTCTGACACTTACACCAATTATTTAGTTCCAAGATAAGTATCATTAAGAACTTGTGTTATGGATACTAAATAACGGATAAACATACATAGATACTTTATTTTTTGTAAATACATAGAAAAACACCCAGACTAGAACATATATTCATATTTATACACACAAATATTTGTCCTGTGTTGGAATCGAACCCACGACCTTAGGAGTGGAGTGCGGGTATACTCGCCACCACGCCATATCGGCCGTCAAGTGTATATGTGTATATTAATCATTGCTGTATAATTTCGAGTGGAAGTGTACAGTCTTGATTGGTATTGTGTTGTTGTTATTAAGATTATTAGTGTGTACTAACGGTAGGTTAAGTAAATTTTTACTAACAAAATGGACTATGGTTCGAAATAAATGATTTTATTATTACTATTCTAGGCCGATACGACACGGCACTTATAGTATAATATACTCAAGAATGATATGATGAAGAAGTGATGGGTGAGTCGATGACGTGATGTCAATGCACCAATGCATTGAACCACTATAGCCTCTTCGCCAGGGATCCAGGGTTACTAGAGGGAAAATATATGCTGCGCTGACCCCAGAACCACTGGGAGAACTTCCATCCACTCAGGGCAGGGCAGGGGGGTTATGAGCCGGATTCCCCGGTCAAAATAGATCTATTGCAGATACGCGGACTTTACGTCTGATAGTTTCGCGGATTTGCACTATCCCCGACGATATTATGCAAAATAGTAAAAACATAGATTTTCTATTCCATTAGACTGAGCTACAAGATGGCAAACCGACAGGCACACCTCTTTCACAATATAAATCTTTACTCCGTTCAGTCGCGAGAAAAACGCGGTCACACAAACTAAATGACACAAGTTTCACCAACACATTTACACGTATTTTGTGCACGTGTCTATTTTATATATGCATTTTTCCTTCTTCGGGCTGCTGGAAGTAATTCCTTTTAGGGATAAGCAGTACCGTTGTACATGTCTTTTATAACTTCTGTCTTTGTGTACTTTCCTAATTGTTAAAGAAATAAGTAAATACATACACAATGTAATGCCCATATCTATTTTGTGTGGGAAGAAACCTTGCCACTACTATTTAATCAAAAGCCAACGTAAGCTTTTTATTTTAAAAATTTAATAATTACTACATCTATGGCTTTTCGAAGTTCTGTGCGTAAGCTTGCTCCGTGCCTCGGAATGCACGTTAAACCGTTGGTACTGGCTGTCAGGAACATCTATGGCAATCGTTAGTAAGAAGTCAGTGCCTTCTAACATACTGAACTGGATTAACAATAGATTGATGATCCTCTCTGGGTTGCGGAGGTCAGACGGCAGCAGTAGCTCCATGTAATAACTGAAATTCAGTCAAATCTGGTTAGACCAGCGAGCAGACCCTGGCCCCTGAGCTCAAGCCTCGAGCTCTAAGGCAATCTGGATAATGCGAGAATATGGGTAAAGACCCACAGTATGCGGTAAACGTAGTCCACAAAAAATTAGAGCTTTATACTTCTAGACGATAACGGCAACAAGTAAACCCAATCATGACCTAAAATGCCGTTCCCCGCTGAACAAACCTAAACGCGGAAAAAACTCAACCACGCGGACTCCTTCACCTTGATTTGTGCAAAAGAAGTATATACTTCGTAATAGGGCGAATTCATGACAATGACTACGCAAAAAGATGTTATGATTATTTAAAATCTCACTGGCTCTGTGTTTAATACCATATCATCTTCTCTATAATTATAAATGCAATTTCAACAGCGCAACAGAGCAACACTCATCGCAGCAATATTTTATTTTAAAAAACTAGTGATTTTTTGTGTTTTTATGTGTAATATAGTTGTTTTTTAGACATGACTTCTTCTGCATCGTATGCAAGTGTAGGATAGTGACATATTACATTACAAAACTCTCCAGAAAAGTCTCCACTGATTAATTGGGGTATAACTCTTACTTTACTCGACTATGACCGACTTTACTTGACTTTGACTGAATGACGAAACACAATGTCGCAAATAACTTGAATCATCAAATAAAACGACGCACTTCTTGGCGGGAAAGTGAAGCGTCATGTCTGCAGTTTTGTTTTATTTTCTAAAATTTGTGATATTTCTAACATTAATGTTTAGTAACGGTGGATTATTAACCGATAAGTGTTTGTGAACGTACATGAGTGTTGGTAAATCAAACAAAGCAGTGCAGCATCTCTTTTCAAATTCTCTCAAGAAGTCCATGTGAGATCTCAGTATAGCCCCACATCTTTACTGAGGACTTAAGGGGCTTAGGGGGAGGGGGTCTCATTTACCATTTATCATCTTTATCACCACTCATTCTCATTTACCATAATTTATATGATATTAATATATCTCTAACTTGACACTGGCTAAATGTGCAAACCGCACGAAGCCATTATTTAAAAGAAGAAGAAGAAATAAAACGACACTGGCAATTACTCATATCGAATGAGTTTATACTCAAAAAAAAAAACAACTTATTTAGAACAACCTCATTCGTTTGTATATGAATAATAGAAACTACTTCGGAGCATAACAGATACGTGTCAGTCACCTCACTGCCTATTCACTGGCTGACATTTCTTAGCACAATTTTTCATTTTTTATTTACCGAGAGACGAAGTAGTGACGCTCTATAGAGCAATATCGATAGACGGATTAACGAACTTTAAGCCTATATCGATAGTGACCAAATTATCGAAATTATAACGCTGCAGATTACAGTTTTAACACTACAATACTGTTTCATTTCAAACATTATATTTTGAGTATCAATGCAAATATAATACAAAAGTTAATGAATGACTATTCTGTTTAAATCTTTTTAGCAGAATTAATATGATTTTGATATTTGTTTGTTTGTGTATTAATATCTAGTATCATTACTAGAAGTAATTTATTGATTCAGGCGTTACTTTGCGGAAATCCATTGTAAGCAAGTGATGGATTAAAAATATCTTTGTAACAATTCCCGCGCTACTATAGTTTCAGCGTTGGTCGTGAAGACATCGTTGTTCTGAGGCTCCTATCTTACCTGAAGATGCCCTGTGTAAGGGCGAAACACGTGTCGTGTTGAATAGTTTCTCGATTTTTCGGGAAATTATAGTAGCGCGGGAATTGTTACAAAGATATTTTAAATCCATCACTTGATTATTACTAGATATTAAGATAATTGGTATGATGTACACGTTGGCATTGCACTTGCAGGGCTCATATTTGTACATTCAAACAAATAACTATAACAAATGTGTTATAAAACATGAAGCAATAAACGGTAATGACTGCCACTAAGAACGCTTATATAGAAGCAATTAATAATGTATCTCTAGTTCTAAAATTACCAGAACCCTACATAAAACTCAATAATATAGACTTCTTGGCATAAAAGTAAGCTTTTTTTTAATTCAAAAATTTGTATATTTCGGACATTATTGTGTAATAACGGTGAATTATTAATAAGTGCTTGTGAACGTACTTGAGTGTTGGTGAATAAAACAAAACAGTGCAATATCCGTCAAACTTCGTCAAGAAGTCCGTGTGAGATCTCCGTATAGTCCCACATCTTTACTGAGAACTCAAGGGATTTAGGGAAAGGGCATCTCATTTTCTATTTTTCATCATCACCCATTCTCATTCACTTTAATAACATATATTTTACTTGACAATGGCTAAATGGAAGCGCTCGTAGCTCTGCGATGCTAGGTGGTCGGAAACGATCACCGAAGTAAAGCAGAGTTTACAGAGGTCAGTCCTTGGATGGGTGACCGTTTGTGTGCCATTTGATATCGAGCGCTTCCGTGTTTCGGAAGGCACGTTAAGCCGTTGGTCCCGGTTATCACTAAATGTGGTAGTCTTTAAGCCATGTTAGAGGCCTAATGGGCGGCTTGATAAATTCTAACAGCAGGACGCCATACACCTGCCTCCGCCTATTCGCACTGGGTCAGCGTGGTGGAGTATGACCCAATACCCTCACACCTTGATATGTGAGAGGAGGCTCGTGCTCAGTAGTGGGACGTTAATGGGCTGTGATGATGATGAATGGCTAAATGAGGTAAGAGCCCAAAGCCATTATATAAAAGCATCCGTTATTTAGTACCTATAAACCAAGTTCTTATCGATACTTATCTTGGAACTAAATAATTGCTGTGGTTGCAAGAAAAGACAAACTTAATAATATATTATGTGTTGAGAATCGTATTTACTTTTAAAATGTCAGAGGCCAACGGTAGTTATTAATAAATGTCAGTGTGACAAAAATAGCGTTCATGCAATCATACATTGTCAACGTGTTACGCTATCGATCACATAAAGAATAGAAAATCTATTAATAGCCCCGTCAGTGGCAGTAAAATAGCTTTTCATTCGATTAATGGCTGTTATGTTCAATTATATCAAAACTATTGTCCACTAAGGTCTTATTATAAAACGAAATCTATTCTATTATCTATCTATTGACAATACGAAGACAGTGACAGCACTAGTTTTAAACCTGGTCTTACTTTAGAGCTCGGTTTGTAAAAAGCACCTTAGCGTTTTAGATTGCACTGATATTGAAACAAAAAATACAGACATGAGTAATGTTAATTTACTGCAGAACGTACTGCTATTGTCCTATTACCATCGCACCACTATGCATCGGCATGGAGTTCATCCTTTTACCTAGGTACTGACACGTGCATATACAGTACGATTTAAAATAAACTTTGCGTAGTGGATTCAGCTATGTGGCGAAAATTTCGCAAAATATTACAGCTATGGGCTCGCTCTTAACAATACCATCAGGTGAGCCGCATGCTTGAGTGACACCTTGTGGTTTTATTAATAAAAAACCCTCGTCTACACCTAGGTGTTATAATCTATCACGATAAGTTAGTAATTATTTCTGCCTACTGCTTTCCTGTTCTCTCCTTTGCGTCGGGTTGTCTGGAAGAGTTTTTAGCGATAAGATCGCCTAGATTGGCTTTAAATTTTTTTTTTTCAATATTTTAATCAGTAGTTTTTAATTTTCTTGGCCAATAAAGAGTATATCTATCTATCTAATTATTGATACTATACAACATTTTGCAAGCCAACATAAATGCCTCCTGCACAGCATAAATGCGCTATTTTGTAACCTGTATATTGAAATATAATTTTGTAATGGTAAATTTGAGCAAATAAATATTTTGATTTAACTTAATAACAGTAGTTGTAAACATTCTTTTTAAAAACGTATTTCTATCGAAAGTATTATCGATAATCTGATTGTAAAATACATCTCTAGAATGCCTACCATCCGTCATACACGGTACATTCGCCAGTTTTCACAATAATCTGGAGATGTGCCAAGACGCAATACTTTATCGATAGTCTTGCGTTAGCATTTGGGTATAGAGAGGTATTTTTAGCGTAAGTGTTACACTTTGGTTGAAGTTCGGCTTTTGTTCATTTGAATATGCTTTTTGTGTCGAGCATATATTTCCAAAAAGCAGGCCAAATATAGAGGGTATATCGCATATAAATATATAGATATAAAGTCACTACTTAACTCAAATAGACGATTTTTGGGACATCACAAAAGAAGGTCTTCTAATGAATACTTGTCCTACTTGTAAGCGCATTAAATTGATACTGATTTCGTAATTAGTAATTCTGCTTGTGTTCTGAACGTTTGATTAACATTAATTAGATCTCAGTAAGAAATAGAAAGACTGTATAAGTACGTAACTCAAACCTGACCTATCTATTAATGGGTCGATGTTCCTTTAAGCATGCGATTCAAGAGGTTTAACCTTGGACAGCACATTCTTGGGTCAATAAGAAACGTGATTATACTTCCACTAGGCCGCTCAGAGGTGCCGTGTGGAAGCGGCACTGCCAAAGAATTCCACTACCCCATGTCTTCTCCAAGGGGGTCCTAGAAGTTTCAATGTGGGTGAAGGTCAACGCACCAATGTCTCAATCTTGAGTCAACTCAAAATTAAAACCCGCTTGTCAACCATATGCCAACAACGTATTCTTTCATGCTTTGGCCACATAGCCACATAGCCACAGTTCGAGATAAGTTGACGTGGAAAACAGTTGGGGAGGCCTTCGTTCAGCAGCGGGCTTCTAATGCTGTCCTTTATCTTAAGTATGTACTTAAAAGTCTCAAAAGTCAAAATACTTTTTATTTCATAAACTATTACATAGTACTTGAAAACGTCAAAATTATAAAAAAATAACAAAAACAAATAAAATATAATTATACTAAAATCACGAAGCTTAGATTCACTTGCAACCAAACAATTTAAAAAAACAAAAAATATTGAAGTGTAAGTGAATCTAAGTGCCAGTTCCGAGCCACCGATCTGTAAGAAGAACTAGCAAGAAACTCACAGGCTATGCTCTTTGCTCTGCTTTCTCTGCGATGGTGGCGTCATGCGTCGAGTCGTTACGTTCCTTAAAATACGGTTGAGCGAAACAATGGCTGGTTCATGTTTTTTTCATTCAAATCTTGTGACTGCAGATAACAAGTTTTTATAGACTTATGAAATTGTTTTAGAATTAAGTACATTTTCTTGAAACTACAAACAGTACAATCACGCCTGTTTACGCATGTAGGCAGAGACATACTTAATGCCCACATTTCGTCAATTATATTGCTGGTCCCACGTAATAGGTGGCGAGCCTAGTGCCGCTTACCGGGAAAACATGTGGTCGGCAGAGCATTGCAGGTGAGGTTGGTTTTGGATTTAAATATCTTGGAAAGACCTAATTATTTATTGTAACTATCGGGAGAAAAATCTAATTTTGACGAATTTCTTGGAATAATTCACGCTTGTTCCCCCGAAGGGGTAAGCAGAGGCTTATTATACGCCCACACTTTGCCAATTATATAGTTGGTCCCACGTAATAGGTGGCGAGCCTATTGCCGCTTACCGGGCACTTTTATGTTCGCCAGAGCCTCGTCCGTTGATCGGCAGGTGCACCACTTGCAGGCGAGGTTGGCTTGGGCTCCTTAGGTCCTTAGTTTTACAACTAAGTACATTTTCTTGTAACTGGCGGGAGAAAAACTAACCATAACGATTTTCTCATAGCGTTATTTTACGATCAAGCTCCCGGCCGCAGTAACTGGGTGCGTTAGTTTTTAAGTTTGACTTTCATAAGGTTAAACCATAACTTTAACTAGGAATTTTCGTTTCTAATGTTTTATTGCATGCCGTCTTCGCCTATAATTAAATAAATATAAATAAATATTCTTATAAAATCACACCAATTATTTAGTTCCAAGATAAGTATCATTAAGAACTTGTGTTATGGATACTAAAGAATGGATAAACATACATAAATACTTTTTTTGTGAATACATACTTAATATCATAGGAGAACACCCAGACCAGAACAAATATTCATGTTCATGCACACAAAGATTTGTCCTGTGTGGGAATCGAACCCACGACCTCTCGAGTGAAGTGCAGGTATACTAACCTCAACGCCATATCGGTCGTCAAAATTAAACGTATTAAATACTGCTATGGTTAATTCTTTTTTGGTATTATTAATGTTTATTATGTTGGTGATCATTTAATAAATAAATAAAAGCTTTATTGACCGAAACTTTAAATGGCTAAGATAACCCCCATCACCATATCCTAACATTATCCCGGTTGAACTATCCTTAAGATTAGGGCCCAGGGTCTGCTGACTGGTTTGCCCAGATTTGGCTAAATTTCAGTTATTACATGGAGCGACTGCCGTCTGACCTATGGCTAAGATAACGATGAACATAATTGAGTGATAACTTTTAAAATTAATTAATGTTATTTTTACTAAAATCCTTTTATCCAGCTTGAGTATATCACGCTCACTTATATGTTTCCGCGATGGTAGCGTCATGCGTCGGGTCGTTGCGCTCCCTAAAATATGGTTGAGCGTAACGCGTCTGCTCATGTCTACTATGTTTATCCGTTATTATGTTAATATTGCTACAAAGAGTTTTGTCTTCATTTTCTTTTTTTTTTTCAAATCTTGTGACTGCAGAACACAATTGTTTTAATATTATGTATTTTAATTGTAACTGGAAAAAACCAACTTTGACGATTTTCTTGCCCGTTCTTTTACGATCAAGCTCCCGCCCGCAGTGAATGGGCGCGTTAGTTTATAAGTATGACATTCATAAGAGCTCTATTGAGCCAAACTTGAATAAATATTTTTTTTATTTTAATTAATGTAATAAGTTTCGGCTATAGCTACTTAATCAATATATAACTTTGGCAACAAGCTCCAACTGCAACTCGTGATTTACACATTTCTTTGCAGTAACATTTTACGCAGCGTTCTGCTTGCCAAGTCGACTTGTTTCTAGTTGCAGCGAAAATGATTAAAATTAATTACAAGTCCAATAGTAGACTAATGTTTTACGCAAATGGGCTCTGACCCGTGATGGATGGATGGATGGATGGAAATATATTTGTGACAATTCCCGCGCAACTATAATTTCCCGAAAAATCGAGAAGTAATTCAACACTACACGTGTTTCGCTTTTACACAGGGCATCTTCAGGTAAGATATGAGCTCAACAATCGCTCGCTATGAGCTCAGCGATCAACACTGAAACGAGAGTCAACTCAAGTGGATAGATTTCCACAAAGTAACGCCTGAATCAAAGAATTCAGTAATGTTTACCTTAAAATTACTAATAGATTACTGTCGGGTAAATTAAAGATACTTTATTATAAATAAATGAATTATAATATAGGGCTCGTACCAACACCTAAGGAGCTCAAGCCAATCTCACCTGCAAGTGTTGCACCTGCCGATCAACGGACGAGGCTCTGGCGAACATAAAAGTGCCCGGTAAGCGGCAATGGGCTCGCCATCGTGGGACCAACTATATAAGTGGCAAAGTGTGGGCGTATAATATGCCTCTGCTTACCCCTTCGGGGAAACAGGCTTGAATGTATGTTATGTATATGTATGTTTTTCCGTTATTTAGTATCCATAACACAAGTTCTTGTTGATCGTATCTTAGAACTAAATAATTGCTGTAATGGTCAGAAAATATTTATTTATTTGATATTACTTAAAAATTTTAAACATCGGTTATGATCACTGAAGAAAAGTTGAGTTTGAAGAGGTAGTTAAAAGAGGTATCTATATAATTGTAGCAACATTTACTTCTAGCACAGAGAACTCTAGATGAACGAGTCTATATGAGATAGGTGGATTTTGCTCATACTGGTGGGATTCCATTATCTTAGTCGCTTTCTACGACACCGTGGTGTGAAACATCATCATCACAGCCCATTAATGTCCCACTACTGAGCACGAGCCTCCTCTCACATATCAAGATGTGAGGGTTTTGACGGAGGCAGGTGTATGGCGTCCTGCTGTTAGAATTTTTCAAGCCGCCCATTAGGCCTCTAACATGGCTTAACGACTACTACATTTAGTGATAACCGGGACCCACGGCTTAACGAGCCTTCCGAAGCACGCAAGCGCTCGATATCAAATGCCACACATACGGACACCCATCCAAGGACTGACCTCTGTAAACTCTGCTGTACTTCGGTGATCGTTTCCGACCACCGAGCACCGCAGACCTACAAGCGCTTCAGGTGTGAAACATAGGGCGGTTGAATTGTTTTGTTCAACTTCCACTGTTATCTATCCGTTGTCTATTATCAATTGGAAATTGCATGTGCCGAGAAAATTCCTAAGGAGAATGGTCTTACAGAGAACGTACTTCCCAAATTTCTTTATTCGAGTGCTGATAGATTGTATGCCAGAGTTTACCTCCATGACAATAATGGTGGTGTTGACAATGATAATAGTGATAGCGATAATGATGGTGATGGCACCGGTGAAGAAGATGATGATGATGAAGAAGAAGGTGATAATGGTGCTGATAATGATAATGAATTGATATAAAATTACATAGAATTTTTTAATTTATTTATTTCATAATCATTATTCTTTATTGTTTCATTTGGTGTACGATTAGGTCTTAAAAATAACATTTCGTCCTCAAATGAACCCTACAAGGGTATCGCAATTTAAAATAGAAACAAAACAAATTTCTCATACAAGCACACAAAAGAAATAAACAAGGCTAGGTACACAAAGAACTGAAATCAGAACTGGTGCTTGATGTAGGCTTAGAAGAACCTAATTTGAGTTTGAGTTTTTATAACCTTACCTCCAAGATCTCATCGCCGACTTTGACGGGCGGTAAGGCCTTCGCTGCGGCCCCGGCAGGGTGTAGGCCGCACACGAACACCGCCATGCGGCTCCGGTCGCGGTGCCCTGCCAGGGAGAGGCCCAGGCCCCCCTTGGGAGACCGCTCCAGCTTGACTGCCACCACGCTGTCCCCAAGAGAGGCATACTTCTTGCGGATTTTGTCTGAAATAGAAGAAAACAGTTTAGAATATACATCATACAAATACAAATACAAATACAAATTATTTATTGCTAAACCATAATGTGTACATAGGTGTTATACAATTTTAGAACCAAATTTATGGACCCTGTCGGGTACGCAACTTTAAGACTGAAGAGAGGGGATTTGCAATCAAAAATACTTAAAACAAATAAAAAATTAACATTAATAAGACTTAACAAATAAAAACTTACATCATCTAACTTTTTTAATTCCACTAACTATCTCCAAAAATCACAAACATATATTAATCTTGGCGGTTAAATATTCCGTAACATCATAATAACATCCATTAATCAAAATTTGTTTTAATTGATTCATGAATGCTACATCACTTTGCTCGTTTTGTAGAGAATGTGGTAAATTGTTATAGATTTTTACAGACATACTGCAAGTGCTTGAAGAGCTTAGTTTGAGACGTGTGGCTGGTATAACTAGCTTGTTTTTGCGTCTAAGTGAATATTTGGATGGTACATCTTCACGATTCATGAAAAAATCTTTATATTTTCGAACGAATTTGCATATCTCCAAAATATACAGGCAAGGTAGGGTTAGGATTTTATACTTTGCGAAATATTGTTTACAGCTCTCAGTTTGTTGTATATTCGCAATTATTCGAATTAATTTTTTCTGTGAGGTGAACAGTGTTCCCGCGTCCGTACTGTTACCCCACAGAATAATTCCATAACTGAGCCATGCGTGTGCGTGTGCATAGTACGTTACTATGGCTGTTTTTATATCGGTATGTTTTTTTATTTCCCTCAAGGCATAGGAAAAACTAGACAATTTTGATTTTATTCTACAGATGTGCGCCTTCCAATTTAAATGGGTGTCTATATCCATACCGAGTAGTCGAAATACGTTAACACATTCGAAGTCAGTATCATTATAATTAAATTTTATATGTAATGTTCTTTTTTGGTGGGGATGAAATGTCATTAATTTAGTTTTTGCAAAGTTGATTTTAAGATTATGATCAATTAACCAGTCTTGAGTTTTAGAAAGGAGTGAATGCAGCTTTACGTTAATGTCAGTGTTATCAGTACAAGAAGTTATCAGGGAAACATCGTCAGCAAATAGGACGCATTTATCTTTAATTATTTTAGGAAGATCATTTATGTAAATCAAGAAAAGTAAACATCCAGCGACACTTCCTTGTGGTATCGATGCGTTTATAATTTTACAATCAGAGCGCACGTTTGATATTGTTTTTTTAGAACTGTCAAAGTACTCTAATTCAACGAACTGTTGCCTATCCTTCAAGTATGACCTGAACCAGTCATGGGCAGCGCCGCGGATACCTATGCCGTAGAGTTTGTCTAGGAGTATGTCGTGCTGCACCCCATCGTATGCCTTTGTCATATCTAATAGGATGCCTACACCATACTGCCTGTTATCTAATATTTTTACTATTTCATGTACATATTTATATACTGCCAAGGTCGTAGAACGATTTTTCCGAAAGCCGTTCTGGCAGTCATCGATAATTTTATATTTTTCGCAAAATTTTTCGACGCGGCTAGAAATACATTTTTCAAATATTTTTGAGGCAGTGGGCAATAATGCAATGGGGCGGTAGTTGTTTGGGTCACTTTTATCCTCTTTTTTGTGAATAGGTCTTATTAGTGTTCTTTTAAGCAAAGACGGAAATGAGCCCTCGTCAAACGACTGATTAATTAAAATAGTAAAGGGCAAGGTCAGTTCGTTCGCACATTCTCTTATTAAGTTAGATGGTAGCTCATCTATGCCATAACTATGTTTGTTTTTTTAATTTTTTATAATCTTGTTAACTTCAAGGCAACTGACCGGGCTTAAAAACATAGTATTCTCAGTGGGATAGAGCACGGGGCGGCCAAGCCGTGCGCCCTCTGCCGGTGTGCCGGGGTCGCCCATCGATGCAAAGAAGTCATTAAAAGAATTGGCTACAAGTTTAGGATCTGTAGTTAATGAGTTTTCAATTTTTAACTTTATATTACTTTTTGTCTTTACACATGTTTTATTAGATGCCTCATTAATTATTTGCCACATAGTTTTTATTTTGTTATTTGATTTACTAATTATTTTTTTATAATGTATTTTTTTTGCTGATATTATAACTCTTTTTAATATTTTAGCATATTTTTTATAATGTTGTTTTAATATTTTATTACTCGTTTTAGTTGTAAGTATTTTTAAAAGTCGTTTATTTTTGCACGAATTTTTTATGCCTATAGTTAACCAATACTTGATTGGTTTCGATTTAATTTTAATTCTATGCTTAGGTATAGTTCGATTTAATGTTTTTGTCAGTGTATTATGAAATGAGTTGTAATTTTCGTTTATGTTTTTGTGTATCATTAATATATCGTTCCAATTAATAGCTCGTAATTCTGTTTGGAATTTTTGTATTGCGTTCGTATTATATATTCTTTTTTCTGTGTACCAATTCGTTTCCTTCGTTTGTGTAGGTATTTTTAAATGCAAAATAGTTCCTGAGTGGTCGGATAACCCCAATTCTTCCACTGACGAATTTAAGTGTTCACTTTTAAAGTTCGTGAATATGAGGTCTAAGCAAGTAGAAGTAGTTTCTGTGATGCGGGTCGCAGAAGTAATGTGCTGGGCAAATTTATATTCTAGCATTAAGTTTAAAAATTCTGTGTTTTTTTTGCTTTGTACCAATGTATTTATATTAAAATCGCCGCCTAATATTATATTATGTTTGTGATATTTATTATTAATATATTTTAAAATACTATCTAACTGTTTCATAAACACACCCTCCTCTCTTCTATTCCAATACATTACAACAATTAATAATTTTTCTTTACTAAGTTCGACCGCGGTGACCTCCAGTATGTATTCGAGGGCAAACTTCGTGATGTCGTGTTTCTCTACGAATTCTATATGCTCTTGCAATAGGATACAAACACCTCCGCCTGTTCTATATTTTCTACAAAATGATGCTGCTACCTTATACTTGCTAAATTGTAATAATTTTAACTTTTCTTCTGTCAGCCATGTTTCAGAAAAACACATTACCTGATATATCGGATGATCGTGTAAAAAAGCTTCTAATATATGTTGTTTGTTATTTATACTTTGGATGTTTTGGTATAAAATGTTAAAGTCTGGCTCCGTGGTTTCGAAAGGAATCACCACTATATCCGCTATCTCGTTGGTATGACTGTGTATTTTCAGATATTGATATCACTTTGTCTATATTAATCGGAGTCGGTATTTCCACATTAATTCTTTTTCCCTCAATATATAACTGGTTGTTTTTAATTACTGCATACTGACCATTTTTACGCGCCAACATCATTTCATCGCGCATAGCCCTTCGTTTCATCCGTGAAGACCTATCCAAAAACTCAGATATCGATAAACCAGTTCCATAAAAGGTGTGACTGTTATCTATTATGTGTTTAACCATTCTTTTACTTATTAATTCAATTACCAACGGTCGATTTCCGCCCTTATTATATCGGCCAACTCTATAGGTATCTTCTATGTACCCAGTCAAGTCTACGCGCTGCAGTTCCTGGAACAATCCGTGTAAACGATTGTGCAATTCAATTTCAGGTTCTTTATAATTTTCTTTTAACCCAAAAAGTACTAGTTTCTTGCGGCAGTTTTCATAATTATTATTTTCAGTGGTAGGAGTATGCTTTGTGCTTAAACTATTTATTTCTTTTTTCAGTGTGACATTTTCATCTTGTAGTTTGTTAATTTTTATGTTCAGTAGTTCCATATCCTTTATTCTATTTGTATTCTGTTCTTTTAAGTATTCCGTATCCTGTTTCAGTTCTTCTCGTAATGATTTGATTGCTTGTTGTACTTCCGCCTGTATTATGTTCTGTATTTGCGCTATGATACTTTTATTATTTTCCTTAAGTTTTTCAACTATTATGTCACTTAGAGTTTGTAGAGTTAGTCCAATCGGCATGCCAGGATCATGACTTTCCGTACAGATTGTTTCGCCCAAATAAGACACATCTTCAGAGCTCATTGTGTCATTATTGATTTGAGACATTGTATTTTTTCTAATCGTGACGTTGTTTACTATAGGTGAATTTTTTTGTCGATTTTCATGGTCGGCTGGTGTTAAAGGTCTATCTAAATTTCCAGATTTTGGAGTCCTACAATAGCATGCCTGACATTTCCACTTTTTTTTGTGTTCTGGTGTCAATGTGTTATAAAAGCGCTGGCTAGATACATTAGCGCATTCTAAGTCATAAACACAATTACAATATGCGCAGGTAAGATGTTCCCTCTTCGGAAGTTCATTATGACACCCAGCGCATAATGAAGCCATTATGTTTTTATTATGTATTTATCTACTTCCAAATACGACAAAATATTAATATTGGTGAAAGCGCCCTCTCTCGGTATCGGGCAGGCTTTTTCATAAACCAGATAGTAGTTACCACAATACCGCAAGATGGCGTTAGTAGTATGCAAATATTTAGTTATCGCGCAAAATTATTTGCTATAAATCTTTGAATTTCAACAGTGTTTTATAATTTTTCCATTATAATATATTTAATAACTTCATGAAACATTTAAATCAGCTTGATCCCCTTAAATTGGCTTTGAGTTTTTTTACTTCTACTGTTTTTAAGTTCAATACGGCGGTATTTTTAAAATAAATTTTTCACTTACTGAGATATGATTTTTGCACTTTACTATAACAATAATGGTTGTATTTCCTGGATAACACTTGTGCACATGTACTTTCCTCTTTTTATTACTTTGCACTGGAATTCGAGGTGAAATAGTTACACTTTATATTTATAACACTTAATTTATCACGGAGGTAATGTTAACGTTGCGAGTGGCGCCCTCTCTCCCTTCCATCATCACTCCTGATAGCTCGTAGATGCGTGGCATTATCCCGGTTGCACCAGACTCAAGCCTAGGGCATGCTTACTGGTTTAACCAGATTTGGCTGATTTCAGTTATTACATGAAACGACTGCCGTCTGATTTCCGCAACCCAAAGGGACGCAACCCCCATTCTACAGTTGAGCCAGCTGTCAGGATGTCAGAAGGCGCTGACTTCCTAATAACGACTATAGATTTTCATGACAGTCGGGACCAACGGCTTAACGTGCATTCTGAGGCACGGAGCAAGTAATAATTATGCACATAACTAGTAGCGATTTATTTATTTATTTTATTTTAAATTTTTGAGATGACTGCTGTAATATATGAATGTACAAATAACTATAAGCTTGGGATTACACTGCCTTTTTATGAAACAGGCTATTCTAATATGAATGACTTAAAACATGAATATTGTTAATGTTATGTTATATTGCATTGTATAGCTTCACAGACAAAAGGAGATTATAATTCAAGTACCAAACCAATGGATATATTTAAAAGAGCATCATAGCCTGTGAGTTTCTTGCCAGTTCTTTTTACAAAGCGGTGGCTCGAAACTGGCACTTAGATTCACTTATACTTAATTTTTTTATTGTTTTTAAATTGTTTTGTTGCATGTGAGTAGATCTAAGCTTCGTGATTTAGTGAAATAATATTTTGATTGTTTTTTTAAAATTTTTATCATGATGTTTTCAAGTACTATGTATGTGTGGTACTGTCTATGTATGGAAATAAATAATTTTTATTTTACTTTTACTTTACTTTACTATAAATATAATAAACACAGAGCCAATAGCAGGTCTCTACCAATTTCTTTTTTTAATAGATAGAGTACTTCAAGAGGAAGGTTTATATGTAAGCAAGTGATGGATTAAAAATATCTTTGTAACAATTCCCGCGCTACTATAATTTCCCGAAAAATCGAGAAACTATTCAACACGACACGTGTTTCGCCCTTACACAGGTCAT
This sequence comes from Musotima nitidalis, assembly GCA_949126915.1. NCBI lineage: Eukaryota > Metazoa > Arthropoda > Insecta > Lepidoptera > Crambidae > Musotima > Musotima nitidalis. The sequence goes on along the minus strand of OX421437.1, from coordinate 13,665,216 downwards.
CTTCAGGTAAGATAGGAGCCTCAGAACAACGATGTCTTCACGACCAACGCTGAAACGAGAGAGCGTTGGTCGTGAAGATGCCCTGTGTAAGGGCGAAACACGTGTCGTGTTGAATAGTTTCTCGATTTTTCGGGAAATTATAGTAGCGCGGGAATTGTTACAAAGATATTTTTAATCCATCACTTGCTTACAATGGATTTCCGCAAAGTAACGCCTGAATAAATAAATTGTTTATATGTAAGACAAACGAAGTCGCGGACGTTCAGTAGACTCTTATACTTATGGTAGTAGAGGTAGACATTCTCGGGTAAACAAGCTAAAATCTTGACTTATACCTCTAACTTATATAACTTTAACATAATTATATAGCAATTAGATTTAACAGCACTCCGACCATTACAGAAAAATAAAAATCTCATGCCTACAATTTTAATGTCCTCAGCAATTTGATCCAAAAAATTTGTCATAAGTGTTATATGGACTGGTAAATATTTATTTACATAAGTATTATTAGGATGAACCAAAACACCTTCGCAAGCATAAACAAGTCAAGTGTTTACAAGGTACAAATCCATCATACATTTGCATAAATCCTTGCAAACTGAACGCTTCAAAATATTTACTCAACTAGTAAACGTGCCTACCTAACTACATAATATACACATGTGAGATTATATCTGTCTGCCCTCAAGTCAAATTTAACTATGTAACTCGGTGTCACTGACAGCACAGGTCAAACCCACACTTGGCAGACAATAAGCGGGTCAAGTGTGCGCGCACCCTTACGCCCCTGACAGCTGGCAGATTATAAAAAGAATAACACGAGTGTATTTACTAACATATTATGTCCATAGGACATATAACACGTCGGCATGTTGACTCATATTTTCACTAAAGCAAATGTTGCGTGTACCTAAAATTGATGTTCATTATGATAACAATGTTTGGGATGACACTGCCTGTAAAATAAGGCTATTTAATATGAATGACTTAGAACATTAATATTGCATTGTATAGCTTCACAGAGAAATGAAGATTGTAATTAAAGTACCTAACCGATTGATATAATATAATAGCCTGTGAGTTTCTTGCCAGTTCTTGTTACATAGCGCAGATACTTGGTACCTTGTTGTATTTTATTATTGTCAATGACATAGACCAATGTTTCAGACATTACAACCTTTAACTCTATTTGAAGAAACATGAAATTAAGATGTAGTAGAGAATTAGAATGCAGTAGAGATGAGAGCACTCAGAAGTATTCTTGGTGTGAAATTGAGTGATAGGATAAGGAATGAAGTGATAAGGGTTAAAGCTGGCGTAAAAGAAGATATAGTGACAAGAATTGAGAAAGGTATGCTTAGATGGTATGGTCATGTTGAGAGGATGAATAAAGGTAAACTAACGAAAGTGATTTATGATGGCCAAGTGATTGGAAGGGATGGGAGGGGAAGACCACGTAAGACCTGCCATGACCAAATTTTGGAAAAAGGACAGGTCAAAAGTACCCTAAACCGACGGGCGTGTATGAGGAGTTTAATAAGTGTGAATGAAGCTAAAAGTGTGTGCCAAGATCGTAGCAAGTGGAAGGATGTGATCTCTGCCCACCCCTACGGGAAAGAGGCGTGACATTATGTATGTATGTATATGTACTCTATTTGCTTAAAATTTGTAAGTGGTCAGTTACAAATCTTTTAGAAAATTAAGAATACCGCAGACTGCGAGGAACCAAGTTTATGCGTTAGTAATAACTACAACTTAATGTAGATAAATGTAACTCAGTAACTTTCATGAAAAAGAAGAAGGATGTTCATTACACTTGCAGTCTGGTCGAGTTTTGCTTGAACAGGGTTGGCGTCATCCCCCCCGACTGGTCTCCACCTTGTCGTGGTGGGGGGGCTGAGTACCTCCCGGTAGGGCGCAGGAGAAAAGGTAACTCCCAGAGATTGGCGACTCTGGGTGCCCTTAGTACCGACTACCGGGGGGGAAACTAAGAGGGACCTGTGGAGGGCGCAGCGGGCGGGCCAGGAGGGCACGTCAAGCAGCGCCAGGAGGGTCTTAGGCAGCGGGGGCAGGGGGCCCCTGCTGTCTAACCATGGACCCTCCGAGAAGTCGGCCACACACGCTATGGTCGCACAAGGAGGTAGGAGGGGCGCGTCCACTGCGTCTCTCTGAGGAGGTCCTCCCAGTTTTGGTCCGGGGGACGTTGGCCGCGGGCGGGGTATCAGAGCTGCAACCCAGGTACTGGCCCCCCGCCTCTTTCTCAACAAGCGGCGGGCGTCGTCGGAAGACTTTTAGTGGGTATTATTGCTGGCGGTCGTGTCTGCCGGTGGTGAGCCCCACACACCTCTCTCGGTCCCCCTTTGGCCGGGAGACAGTGCGTAAATGCATTTTGTTACCGACGTATATAAAAAAAAGGGTTGGCGTCATCAAAAATTTGGGTGTTTGTTGGACTCGGAGCAACATTTGAATCCTTAAATTGGTCAGATTATTAATGGGGCTTCCAGATATATCGATTGAGCGACAATATCCCAGTGGCGAGACCCATGGACTTCTAATTCAGAGAGTCTAGGGTTCAAATACTGGTTGTTGGCCTATGACTTTTCGAATTTATGGGCGTAATTATCGCTTGCTCCGTGCTTCGGAAAGTACGTTAAGCTGTTGGTCTCGGCTGTCATGAACATCTATGGCAGTCGTTATTAGAAAGTAAATGCCTTCTGACATCCTGACAGCTGGTTTAACTATAGAATGATGTTTCCCTCTGTGTCTCCCACCCGGAATTCTGGCGGCAGTCGCAGAAATCTAGTTGAGCCAGTGAGCAGACCCTGGGACCTATGCTTAAGTCTAGGGCAACCGGGATAATGCTAGGATCTTCTTCTTCTTCTTCGTCGTGCAGGCTTTTTCCGCAATCAGACGTCAATGCGTCCATTTTGCGTAGGAGGGTGAGAGCTGGATTACTCCAGCCATCCCAGTTCCTCCAGGAATCCTATCAGCGCCTTAACGTCGCTGAAGGCTTCCGGAAGGCTGCCTGGTGTCTTCAGGAACCTCGCCCGGCAATCGGCCACCACCCTGCATTCCAGCAAGACGTGTGCGGCTGTCTCCTCAGTCTCCATGCATGCTCTGCACAGAGGACTGTTTGTTATACCTATGTTAAAAAGATGTCTGTTAAAACTTCCATGACCCGTAAGTGCGCTTGTGACCAGGCGCATATGAGGTTTTTTAAGCTGCATCAAAATTTTGGAGAACCGTGGTTCGATCCGCGGTAGTGCGTGTCTAGCTTGCCTGCATTCCTCCAGGCCTGTCCAGAGAATATTGTGAAGGTACGAAGTATGTTCATTTATTCTGCTTTTAAGCCAATTTATGGGTAGTGGCAAGATTGGTTCCGGGCCATATGGCTTGATGTTCGACCCTCTTTTTGCCAAAATATCCGCAATGTCGTTACCTCTATTGCCACTATGTCCTTTAATCCACCTGAGGATTAGTTGATTGACATGCCCTACTTCGTTTAGAATTGTATGGCATTCTTTGACGAGGCAAGAATTTGTAATACTACGATTTAAAGCCTGTAAAACAGATTTGCTATCTGAGAGAATAAGAATACGTTTATCTGTTACCTTCCTGTCTGCTATTGCCTAATGCTAGGATATGATGACCAGGGAATAGATAAACATACTAAAACACTTTTTTCTCTATTTTTCTTGATTAAGGTACCGACAATATCTCTTAGAGAGCGGTGGCTCGGAACTGGCACTTAGATTCACTTATACTTAATTATTTTTTGTTTTTAAATTGTTTTTGTTGCATGTAAGTGAATCTAAGCTTCGTGATTACAGTGTAATAATATTTTGATTGTTTTTTTATTATATGTAGTTATGACATATTTAAGTTCTATGTATAATAGTTTATGAAATAAATATTTGTTGACTTTAAATTTTGCTTTGTTGTTTAAAAAAATTGGTGCAAACCCTACCTTCATCTTAAACTCCCAAGCCAACCCCACCTGCAAGTGGTGCACCTTCCGATCAACGGACGAAGCTCTGACGAACATACCCGGCAAAGTACCCGGTAAGCGGCTACAGGCTCGCCTATTACGTGTGACCAACAGTCAAAAGTATTTTTAATCAACATTAAAAGTATATATTTCGTTTATAAACCTTCGTGTAATCAGAACGTCAAACATATATACGTTTCCCGTTGGAACGTTAATAACAATAAATAAATATAAAAAAGTAAAATCCGCACGCTTTTATTTATAAGTCACTCTCAACTACCACAGCTCTCATAAATCATCGCGAGACGGGCTGTTCTGTTTAAAATAACATTCTACATACACACATAATCTGCCTCATACTTTTCTGCTAACCCAAAGGTTAACTGGTAGAGAATGCCTTGCAGCATTAAGTTCGCCTTTTGTACATTTTAAATTTTAATTTGTGTGATAAAGTTTAAATAAATAAATAATATATATATATTGGGTTGAGCAGAAAACTTGCTACAACAAAGATCTCTAGATGCAACATGTTAAATGGTGAAAAGTGACTTGTCTTTCGCTCACTTAACTCTAGACAAGATCCCATTAAAGAAAGAAAGAAAGAAAGAAAATAATTTATTCCGTGACACATGATACATAGATTTACAAAAATACAAAAATAAAAATTAATAGACACATGTGACACCGAAAAGGCTTATACTCAGCATATGCCGAGGGGTCACTAAGGCCCCGCCGCGCTGGTCGTTCGTACAAGCTTCTATACACTACGTAAGTAGGACAAAATTGAAACTGTGCGCATCAAAGTTAAATATTATCTTAGTCGCCTGCTACGACACCTCGGGCAAGTCATGGTGGTAGAAATATTTGATGGTATGATGGACCTCACGGCACTTTTTTTCTATGCGCGGGACAGAACTCAAGCAAAGCAAGTGGTCCTACGTTATTTTTTTATGTAACATAATGACCACATCCTACCAGATAATAACCAGACGATAAAGTCCAAAAAAATATTCTTTCTTCACACCATGAAGTAAGCGCGGTAATAAGCGTAACAACTGATGATGGTCTGCATAAATGCCGTTCCGACCTCCACTTAAAAGACTCGGTACTTTTAGAAGCTAGATAACACATGCGCTGGCAGATAATTCCAAAGCCACTTAGTAAATTTGCAGATCACTGTTATTAGGTAAGCTCTTAAAGTTGAAAATTCATAATTGTATTAACCTTTCAAATTGCGGGTATACGGACAAATTGTAAGCTATTGTTTTTTTCTTTCTTTTATTAATATAGATTGAAAGTTTTAAGATAGCTCTACCCTCTACCCTGAAAATTTGAACAGCACGACGCCACACACTTTTCTCTGTCAATCTGCACTGGATCAGCATGGTGGAGTTTGACCTGAATGGATCTTACCTTGGTTTGTGAGAAGAGGCACCAGCTCAGTAGTGGAACGTCAATGAACTAAGACTCTGCCACACATGCACAACGGCATTCATCCTTCTGTCCGTCCATTCTATTATTTTTATTTCTTAGTTTTTCTGTTCGTAAAGCTTCTATCTGTGATTACTTTAACTATCGAACGAAACGATCACCGAAGTAATGCAGAGTACACAGAGGTCAGTCCATGGATGGGTGACCTTATGAGTGTCATTTAATACCGAGCGCTTCCGTGCTTCGAATGGCAGGTTAAACTGTGGTTGTTACTCTAAATGATAGTTCTAAAACCAAGTTAGACGCCTTTTTAGGCAGCTTGAAAAATTCTCACAGAAGTATGCCACAAACCTGCCACCGCCAATCTGCACTAGGTGGTGGAGGACCTGAATGTCTCTCACCTTGGATTGTGAGAGGAATCCCGAGCTTAGTAGTGACACATTACTGGCCTGAGATTCTGCTCTCAGCTTTCAGTCGCAATTAAACCCAAGGGCAAAATCTCCTTTGTTAATTTATTTAGCCCTACACAAAACAAGGCACATTTTCTCTTCCCTCTTTCATTATCCGTCAACGACACATGCACAACGGCACGCGTCCTTAAGTCCGTCTATTCTAATAGAGCTCTAGGTCGGGCTGAGAGCTAATAAGGCTTCTATTGTCAAGGCTGGTCGCCCGCGGAGATAAGCCACGATTTGTAAAACAAAGACAACAGTCTTCTGACTCAGTTGGCGTTAATTAAAAAAAAATGTTTAGTTTTTGTACTAATGGCTAGTGACTGGCGTGGTCATTAATACTTCAAACAAACAAAAAAGCGAAAAGTCACTCACTCACTCACTTATCACGAAATCTCAGAAACCCTAGACCAAAGAGTGTAAAATTTTGCATAGAAAATAAGAAGGGGTTTTTTTAGAACCTAGCTGCTCACTAAAGCGAGATTTTACGAAATTCAGCACTTAAATTTCTTTAGTTTTTACGGTAAGGTTTCTAAATTACTAGAAAATATTTACTGTACTAAGGAAAATATTTTTCGTTTAGTAAATAAAATTTTTGATAAATTGTAAGGAACAAAGGCGTTAAATTGATGGTGTAAGTTTTTATGGAAAATATTTTATTTGTTTTGTTTTTTATTTACCCGCGGGAATACCCAAAAATAACTCAATCAATACCTGCTCAGTAGTGGGCATTAATGGGCTGAGATGTATATATATAAAACACGCCTGATTCCCCGAAGGGGTAGGCAGAACCCGCAAAAATGTTGGCGAGCCTTTTACCACGTACCGGGAACTTTAATGTTCGTCAGATCGTCGTCTGTTGTTTGATAGATGGACCACTTGCAGGTGAGGCTGGCTAGGGTTCATTAAATCGTGATAAGTTCCCTTAACACCTGTACCATTATACATGTACCATAAAACATGTACCATAATACATGTACAATATAGTAATACGTATGTGTAAATTCAGAAATCTTGGTAACTTTTTTACATTATACTTCAGTCATCATCATCATAAGCCTTTTTGTACTGAAGCCTCCTTCTATACTCTCCATTCTGCTCTATTTTGGGCTGTTTCGATTAAACTTTTGCCAGCGATCTTAGAGATGTCGTCTTTCCATCCCATCTACGGCCGACGGGTCTTCTACAATCCCATGGTCTCCATTCGAGGATAGCTTTTGCACCATCTGGGGGCCTACCGCCGAATTCGATGGATTACCGGTAAGCCATCTAGATCAAACTTTGTTTTGCGTTCATTAATCCGTACCGGGGAATCTGCCGACAGCCACCTCTCATTCATGACCTTCAGTCCGTGACAGACCAATAGGTAAATGGAGAACGCCATTTTGTTTCGATTTCCATGAGTTCGGCGGTACGACAGAATCAATTCGAAATCCATTTTGCCTTATAATCGATTGCCATCGAACTCGGCGGTAGGCCCCCTGGTTTCTCCCGCTATGTGACCAGCCCATTGCTACTTCAGCTTTGCAACGCATCGTTCCACGTCAAAGACTTTACTTTGTCTTCGAAGCCACTTCTTGGTTCTTCTATCTCCGAGTGTTACTCCCATGAGTTTTCGCTCCATCTCTTGTAGTGCGAAGTTTTAGACTAGTTGTCACCTACGACTTATCACTATAAACTTTTGACAAATTCCGACGTGTTAGTATTACTTTTAAAATCCATAAAAATCTGATTTCGTGTTGTATGAAATCGCAACTAAATGTACGCCCATGAGGCAGACCACAGCTAGAGCTGAACCCTTACTGTAACACCTATCCTGTAACCTGTGTTCGCAATAAACGATTTTGATTGATTGATGTTTCATATTTCAGTTATTGGTCCTAAGTCTCATGTGTTTTATAAATTGTATTACGATGTTATATTAGCAACTAATTTGGCAAATATATAACAAGTTCGTTTGGCAATATTCATAACATGTAAATATCGTCAGTCTGCGAATTCGGCCCCATATATTTATAGAGTTTAAGTACACACGTTCAATGCCAAGGAATTTTAATTAACTATTAATTATAGGTACCTTACCTACGAATGTTTTAATTTTAAAGTGACTGAAATTAATTAACATGTTGTTTTACAGGTTAAATTGGATGAAAAGCAAATATTACCTTCCAATTTTATTTTTAAATTAGATGTGCCGTGTGGTACCGGTTTAAAATATATTTTTTTGTTTTACGTCGGTAACAAAATGCATTTAAGCATTGCGTTCCGGCCAAGGGTGTACCGGGACGGGGTGTGGGACTCACCACCGGCAGACGTGACTGCCAGTAGTAATACCTACCTCGGAAGATTGTAGTATTACTACTGACGACGCCCGTAGCCGGGACCAGTACCTGGGTTGCAGCATCTGACACCCCGCCTGCGGCCAACATTCCCTGCACCAAACCCGGGAGGACCTCCTCAGAGAGGCGCAGTGGACGCGCCCCTCCTACCTCCCCGTGGCCGACTTCCCGGAGGGTCATTAGTTAGACAGCAGGGGGGTAGTCAGTACTAAGGGCACCCAAAATCACCAATCTCTGGGTGTTACCTTTTCCCTTGCGGCTTCTCCGCCCTACCGGGAGGTATTCAGCCCCCCCACCACAACAAAGTGGAGACCTGTCATCTCATTGAGAGTCGTAAGAGTCGACGCAGAGAAATCCTACCTGATGGTGGCAGCAGCGTCGTTTTGCGTACTGTCTTGACTTGCGATCACCTACCCGCCTGCCCAGTGTGGTACATACATACGTATCTTATATCACGCCTACCTATATCTTACGCCTACCTATATCTTACGCCCACATTTTGCCAGTTGGTCCCACGTAATAGGTGGCAAGGCTATGTTCGCTTGCCGGGAACTTTTTATTTTCGCCAGAGCCTCGTCCGTTGATCAGCAGCAAAATTCCCTCCATTGAATGTAATCTATTATGTTCAGCAGTGGACTTTTTAAGGAAAAGAATAAAATAATAAAATTAGTAATTGGGTCCACATAATTAGGTACTTACATTTATTCATGTAGTTTTAAAGGCATAATTATGCCAACAGAAAATCCCTTACTAGAATACGTATACCAGTAAACGGTCCCCTTCTCAGCTCGAAGCTTTGGTTATGAAACCATAGCGCTGGTATTCCGAAGGGGCCTAAGTGCACTGTCACAGTCACACACCAACACAAAAACAATTAATCAATCAACATACATATATAGTTTACAATAAATTAAGTATGCAAACATAGCTATCTGAAAATAATACAATAACAATAATATGATGATAAGGTATGATGATCACATCACCTCCGAGGTCATCACACACCTATCTCCGCCAATCCGCTCTGAGTTCGCGTGATGGAGTGAAGTCTGTGTTCATGAGACAAGCCCTTTAATATTTTTATTATGGAAGCGAATGTTGGTTATGGCAGAAGAAACATGAGAGTAAGATTAATGCAGTAGAGATGAGAGCACTCAGAAATATTCTTGGTGTGAAATTGAGTGATAGGATAAGGAATGAAGAAAGAAGGGTTAAAGCTGGTGTAAAAGAAGATATAGTGACAAGAATTGAGAAAGGTATGCTTAGATGGTTTGGTCATGTTGATAGGATGAATGAAATTAGACTAACAAAAGTGATTTATGATGGACAAGTGAATGGAAGTGTTGGGAGGGGAACAACACGTAAGACCTTCCATGACCAAATTCATAAAGTTTTGGAGAAAGGGCAGGTCAAAAGTACCCTAAACCGACGGGCGTGTATGAGGAGGTTAATGAGTGTGAATGAAGCTAAAAGTGTGTGCCAAGATCGTAGCAAGTGGAAGGATGTGATCTCTGCCTACCCCTACGGGAAAGAGGCGTGACATTATGTATGTATGTATGTAAAAAAATAAGAAACATGTGCTGGCAGAGAATTACAGTGCCGAATGGTCTTACAGAGGATCGACCTGCCAAATAATTAGGTTCAAGTGCTAATAGACTGCACAACATGAGAGATTACTAACAGCATTCAGCATGACAGGTTCTTAAGACTAGCACGGACGTGAGGGCGGAATTCGATCTAAAGGTTCTTCAGAACATTTTCCGTAGTTTCAATGGAAGACACTGAGAGAAGCTATGTCTTACAGATAAGAATGAATGAATGAACGAATGAATGAATGAACGAACGAATGAATGAATGAACGAATGAATGAATGAACGAATGAATTAATGAATGAACGAATAAATGAATGAACACTTTATTGTACACCAAAATAAAGAGAAATACAGCAATGTAAAAATTAAATTCAAATTAATTGTACAATGGGCGGCATTATTGCTTACAGCAATTTCTTCTAGGCAACCTTGGGATGGACAGGACATGATAAGAAGTATACACGTAGGGTAGCGCAATAAAGTGCTCTAATTAACAATAATTATTATGATATGTATACCTATATAAATTACACTTAAAGAGAACCACTAATTCACATTAATCAAACTGGAATTGCAATCAAATTATTTATATTAGGTCGGGGAAAAAGTCTTTTCGCATAACGGAGGTATAAACTTATTATAAATTATTTTTGACTGTACTATTTGTGTCTGGCTGGTTTTGGTAACATTAAAAAGGTTCCATTATAAAGAAAAGAAAAAAATAAAAAAAAGTTGTTTCCCGCTATTTTTCATTTGTTTTTCTCTCCGTTAAAATGAGTGAATCTAATGAAGAAATCCGATACATTTTAAAATTTTATTATAAAAAAGGCAAAAATGCAACTCAAGCAGTGAAAAAAATTTGTGATGTTTATGGACCTGATGCAGTGTCAGTAAGAGTAGCACAAATTTGGTTCAAACGTTTTCAGTCCGGAAATTTTGATGTTAAAGATGCACCTCGCTCTGGTCGCCCTGTTACGAATAAAATGGACGCCATTTTTGAAAGAGTGGAGCAAGATCGGCATATTAGTAGTTACGATGTAGCTGAAGAACTGGGAATTGACCACAAAACAGTTTTGACCCATTTGAAGAAAGCTGGTTATACAAAAAAGCTCGATATTTGGGTGCCACACGAGCTCACTCAAAGAAACTTAATGAACCGTGTACTCATTTGCGATTCATTATTGAGACGTAATGAAACCGAGCCGTTTTTGAAGAGATTGATAACTGGCGATGAAAAGTGGATCACGTACGACAAGAACGTGCGAAAAAGGTCGTGGTCGAAAGTTGGCCAGGCTTCACAGACTGTGGCCAAACCTGGCCTAACACGAAATAAGGTGATGCTGTGTGTATGGTGGGATTGGAAGGGCATTGTTTATTATGAGCTTTTACCGCCCGGCAAAACCATCGATTCTGATCTTTACTGCCAGCAACTGATGAGATTAAAGGAAGCAGTCGAGAGAAAACGGCCGGAATTGATCAACAGGAAGGGTGTGGTCTTTCATCACGATAACGCTAGACCACACACATCTTTAGCCACTCAGCAAAAATTAAGAGAGTTCGACTGGGAGGTCCTAGTGCATCCACCATATAGCCCTGACCTTGCGCCTTCAGATTTACACCTGTTTCGGTCTCTGCAGAATTCTTTAGGTTCTGTAAGGTTGACCTCAAGAGAGGACTGCCAAAACTATTTGTCCCGTTTTTTTGATCAGAAGTCCCAAAGTTTCTACAGTAACGGGATAATGTCTCTGCCCACAAAATCGCAGAAAGTTATTCAACAAAACGGTACATATATATTGTAAATAAATGTAAATAAACTTTAAAACAAATGTCTTGACTTTTCATACAAAAATACGAAAAGACTTTTTCCCCAACCTATTATTTATCAAAGATATCATTTTAATGCTAAAAATGTAGAAACTTAATAGTGTAAATAAAATAAATAAGTACCTATGTGTTAATTAATAGGGTGTATAGGGATCCTCCCAAAATCTAAGGAGCCGAAGCCAACCTCATCTGCAAGTGGTGCACCTGCCGATCAACAGACGAGGCTCTGGCGAACATAACAGTGCCCTGTAAGCGGCAATAGGCTAGCCACCTATTACGTGGGACCTACTATATAATTGGCAAAGTGTGGGCGTATACTATTACTCTGCCTACCCCTTCGGGGAAACAGGCGTGAATGTATGTATGTATGTGTATGTAATAAAATTAAATGATCATAGACACGTTCTACCATAACAATGGTACGTTAGTAAAGGTTCTTCGAGCTTAACGAATTGTTTGATAAAATCGCTTCTCGTTAAAGTTAGTTTTCCAGCGTCTTATATATGTCATGAATGTTCTGAACGGTTGGATCAAATTGAACTATTATTTTTTTAATGTGTTCGTTATTGTCAATACAATGTTAGTAAGTAAGTATTGTAGTTGAAATAAAGGAAATCAAGCAGAAAATTAGAAACTAAGTGGCTTATTACAAAAAAAAAACTTAAGTTAGGCCAACTTAAAACTAGTGCTGTCACTGTCTTCATCTTAGCAAATGAAAGTGACAGCACTAGTTGTAAACCTGGTCTAACTTTAGACATCGTTTTTTAATAAGACCTTGTATGTTCTTTTAAAAATATCTCATGTCACTTCTTTCAATTCACTTCTGACAATATAAACTATTCATTGTAGCCATGGCATTTGACATAGCTGTCGGTCGTTTGTTAGCGTAATGGACAAAAAGAATTTGAATAAGACGGGACAAAAGACAGTCGGGCTATTTAGTAAATAAATAAAATAAAATAGGCATAAATAAATACTGTAAGACCCTCCGTCCAGCGCAAGCAAAGTCTCGGTTAGCAACTAGTATAATATAATAAGGAGTTGAACGACCGTGGCGAGTAACTGCGGGAGCGTGGTTTGCTCATTGTGTGTCAAGTGCTCAATAAAGCTTAAAAGGATGCATCGGAAGACGGTACCGGTGTGCACACAAGTGTTAAACACATATTGTTATTATATTAACAGATGAGCAAGACGACAATAACCCAGTGGCGAGACCCATAAACTTCAGAGGGTCTCGTGTTAAGCCCCTTTTTTTTACGTCCATAACAAAATGCGTTTACGCACAGCCTTCCGGCCAAAAAGTGACCAAAAGGGGGTGTGGGGGTGTGGGACACCACTGGATATTGTCACTAGCGGGCACTCGCGATTTCGTCCGCGTGTCCTGCATAAAATGAACCTTCCTCGTGAATCACTGTTTGAATTAAAATGAATCGCATCAAAATTTTAAAGTTGCGTAGTAGTTTTTAAAATCTAAGCATATATTGGGACAGACAGAGGAAAGCGACTTATTTTAAACTATATCGACGGTAGCAATTAACAATGTCGTAAGTGAAAAGCCGTTACTTTAAACAATGTCGTAAGTAAAAGGTAACGACTTATCACTTATGATATTGTTAAAAGAAACGACTTTTCACTTAGGCCTTTATTAATTGCTATCGTCGATGTAGTGCTAATAATCATTTTTATAAATAACTGTTGCTATGTCTCATCATCATCATCATCTCAGCCATCTGTCGTCCACTGCTGAACATAGGTCTCCCCAATAGATTTCCACATAGAGCGATCCTAAGTCGCCTGCATCCATCGGCTTTCCGCCACCTTGACCAGATCATCGGTCCATCGCGTGGGAGGCTGTATGTTGCTATGTCTAATAAAATTAAATAACGAAGCAGATAATATGGGTACAGAACAGGAAAAAGATAAATAATCGGTGGCAAGACACCTTTCCTCAGAGGTTAAAACCCTGGTGGCGCACCTATAACGAATTTCGAAGTTATGTGCGTAATTATCGCTTGCTCCGTGTCTTGGCAAGCACGTTAGGCCGTTGGTCCCGGTTGTAATGAACATCTATAGCAGTCGTTATTGGGAAGCCAATGGCTTCTAACCTTCAGCTGCTTTATAGAATGATGTTTCCCTCTGGGTTGCGGAGATCAGATCGCAGTCGCTCTATCTAATAACAGATATTCAGCTAAATCTGGTAAGGCCAGTGAGCAGACCCTGGGCTCTTAGCTTTAGTCTACGGCAACGGGATATTGCTACGGTATTATAATAATGACATAAAAGCAAGAGATTAGGAATAGTTTTAAAAAGTGTTATTTTTTGACATAAATATAATTTTTTCTATGTGACTAGTCGTAATGACTACATCCTACCTAAAACTAAGCAGTTGATGCAGTTAATATACCATGGAAAAATCACGGTGACAAGCACACACACTTATGATGGCTTAAATATAATAATTTTGAACTTCGTTTTAAATGTAAAGCTGAGACGTGTATCTTAATTATCTGAAATACGAGCAGCCACAAAGAATCATTAAAAGTTTGTAATGAACTCAAAATATCAAGTTGCATCCAAACAGTGGCTTGATACTACGAGTACCTGTTTGTTTATATTTTGATTGATGAAATATACGACGAGACCCTACGTTGAAAGGATACAGAAGTCTAAGATATTTTGCCGCCAAATATCTATGAGACCTAACGTGCCATCCGGAAGACCAGCGTCGAGGCGTTTTCGTGACACCTCGGCTTTATGCTGAGTGGATACCTTTTCTGTGACACTCTTCAAATAGTTACTTAAATATAATGTATCTGTTTTCTTTTGATGTTGTCACAGAATAAATTATTTTTCTTTCTTTCTTTCTTTCAATCCGAAGCACGGAAGCGCTTGATACTCAAATTAAATGCCATTCAAACGATTACACATACAACGTATGACCTTTTTAATTTTATATTGATTTTTATTGTATGTGCTACATTATTATATAATTTATATATATATTCTTTGTTGCAAATAATATTTATTTTTTCTATCTATGATAGTTTCTAAACAACTGGTACCGCTGAGCTACGAGCGCTGGTAATGAGTTATAAGCACTTCTGCTGAGCTACAAGCGTTCCTAAATAACGAAGAGTGCTTCCTCGAAGCTACTAGCGCCTCATATGTCAAATTTAACATATTAAATTTTTTTCTAAAAGCACTTTTGTTACTGAATATACAGTCTTAGAACACGTAATGAAGAGATAAAGGTTTTCATACTAACTGCAGTTTACCAATTTCTTTTCAGCAGTAAAAATATTATGGTTCAAATAAACATTTTAAATGTAGTTCACCTTGAGATGTACCTAACGAGACGATCGTTGACCTGGTGATAAGTTGAATATAATTTATGTAAATCTATCGGCAACTAGCTCGTTGCTTAGCTAAACGGGTCATAATTTAAGTCTTTTAAAATCGATAAGAGCTAATCTTTAGCTCTGCGGTGCTCGGAAACGATCACCGAAGTACAGCAGAGTTTTCAGAGGTCAGTCCTTGGATGGGTGACCGTTTGTGTGGCATTTGATATCGAGCGCTTCTGTGCTTCAAAAGGCACGTCAAGCCGTTGAAGGTCTCATGGGCGGCTTGATAAATTCTAACAGCAGAACGCCATACACCTGCCTCCGCCAATCCGCACTGAGGCAGCGTGGTGGAGTAGGACCCAATACCCTCACACCTTGATATGTGAGAGGAGGCTCGTGCTCAGTAGTGGGACTTTATTGGGCTAAGATGTTGGAGAGTTAATAATAAGGTCTTTGGGGATTTTAATTTTCATTTTCAACCTTAAAATAAGTTTATAAGGTTATAAGATAAATATTCACAGTCAAAGTCTTCACCTTGTCTTGGTCGGGTAGGGGGGCTGAGTAGCTCCCGGTAGGGCGGAGACACCGCCAGGGAAAAGGTAACACCCAGATATTGGCGAATCTGGGTGCCCTTAGAACTGACTCCCGGGGGGGAAGCTAAGAGGGACCTGTGAAGGGCGCAGCGGGCGTGCCCTGGAGGGCCCATACAGCAGCGCCAAGAGGGTCTTAAGCAGCGGAGGCAGGGGGCCCGTGCTGTCTAACCATGGACCCTCCGGAAAGTCGGCCACACACGCTATGGTCGCACGGGGAGTTAGGAGGGGCGCGTCCACTGCGCCTCTCTGAGCAGGGCCTCCCGGTTTTAGTCCGGGGGATATTGGCCGCAGGCGGGGTGTCAGACGCTGCAACCCAGGTACTGGCATCCGCCTTTTTCTTAACAAGCAGCGGGCGTCGTCAGAAGATTTTAAGTGGGTATTACTACTGGCAGTCCCATCTGCCGGTATTTAAGTAAAGTAAGTAAGTAAAAAAATATTTATTTCATAAACTATTATACATAGTACTTGAAAACTTCATGATTACAAATTAAAAAAAAAACAATCGAAATAATATTACACTAAATCACGAAGCTTAGATTCACTTACATGCAACAGAACAATTTAAAAACATAAAATAATTAAGTGTAAGTGAATCTAAGTGCCAGTTCCGAGCCACCGCTCTGTGAGAAGAACTGGCGAGAAACTCACAGGCTCTTTTAAATATGTCCATTAGTTTGGTACTAGAATTACAATCTTCATTTGTCTGCGAAGCTATACAATGCAATATAACATAACCTTAACAATATTTATGTTTTCAAGTCAATCATATTAGAATAGCCTGTATGAAACGGCAGTTTAATCCCAAGCATTTTTATCTGCCATATAGTCTTTAATAGAATAGTATCCCTTTGAAGACAGCTTGTGTTTTATTGTTAATTTAAATTTATTTAGGCTCAATTGCTGTATGTTGCTTGGGATTTTATTGTAGAATCGCACACATTGACCTTTAAAAGATTTGTTTATCTTTTGGAGCCTAGTGGCAGGTACAACTAATTTATGCTTATTCCTTGTGTTTAGGTTATGTACACAGCTTTTCTTACTAAATTGATCAGTATTCATATGTACATAAACCAGGTTATCATAAATGAATTGACCGGCCACTGTTAAAATACCAATTTCTTTAAACTTTTCCCTTAGTGAATGTCCACACGGGAGATTATAAATTGCTCGAATAGCCCTCTTCTGCAGCACAAAGATTGTTTGAATGTCTGCGGCACAACCCCACAGAAGAATACCATAGGACATAACACTATGGAAATAGCTATGATAAACTAGCCTAGCTGTTACAACGTCTGTTAATTGGCGAATTTTCTTTACCGCGAATGCTGCAGAGCTAAGTCTACTCGACAATTCACCAATATGTGGGCCCCACTGTAGCTTAGAGTCTAAAGTAATCCCTAAAAACTTGGTAGTATCCACAAGGGTCAACTCATCCTCCTTTACCATAATAGTAGAGTTTGCCTGCCTGACGTTAGGCGTCACGAATTTAATACATTTCGTTTTAGCCCCATTTAATAGCAAATTGTTAACGTCAAACCAGTGCACCACCTTCGAGATCGCACTGTTTACTTCGTCTAAATTCTGATTTCGTTTTAACTTAAACAATAATGATGTATCATCAGCAAACAAAACAATCTCGTGGTTTTCTTTAACAAAATATGGCAAATCATTAATATAAATCAAAAACAAAAACGGACCGAGAATCGAGCCCTGCGGTACCCCCATTATTACAACAGACCCCTGAGATCGCTTTCCATTAACCTCAACCCTTTGAATCCTATTACTTAGATATGAAGTAAGAAGATCCAATGCGGAGTTTCTTATTCCGTAATATTCTAATTTTTTTATCAATGCTTCATGAGGAACACAGTCAAAAGCTTTGGACAGATCGCAAAAAAATATTGAGTCCCACACCCCCTTCCGGTCCCCCTTTGGCCGAAATGCATTTTGTTACCGACGTAAAAAAAAAATTACGAGCCAAGTTATACCCCAGTAAAGTAGTGGAGGCTTTACTAGAGGTTCTTTGGAGTTTTGGAGTCAACACGCGAATATCATTATAGTGTACGTACACATGACAACTCGATTTTACACTAGTTTTGGAGAATCAAATACTGCCGCGATAATGCTGAAATTGATGGTAAATAAGTGACCATGGGAAATGGAGCAAAACAACAACAGAATGGTACTGTGCAGATGGGAAGAGGAAGCGCGGAAGACAAATATTGAAATGGGAAGATGATCTGAAGTTGGCGGTCGGTGCAAGAAGAAAGAAGAGTAGCAAATTACAGAAGTCAATGAAAGTCGTTAGAGGAGGCCTAAGCTAGAAGGCACACTGAAAAAAGAGAAACTGTAACATATCAACTTTAGTTTACATACATATATACTATCACGCCTGTTTCTTTACGCCCACATTTCGCCAATTATATGGCTAGTCCTACGTAATAAATGGCGAGCATATTGCCGCTTGTCGGGAATTTTTATATTCTCCTGAGCCTCGTCCGTTGATCGGCAGGTGCACTACTTGCAGATGAGATTGGCTTGGGCTCTTAGATCTTAGTACGAACCCTAGGAAATTCCAGAATAAAGGGCTATATTATTATTGTTATTATAAGAGAGCGCTCTGTCTCTCTCGTAGCACCCCTACCACCGAATTCGATGTATTACCAGTAATCCATCTAGATCAAACTTTGTTTACGTTCATTAATCCGTACCGGGGAATCTGCCGACAGCCACCTCTCATTCATGACCTTCAGTCCGTGACAGACCAATAGGTAAATGGAGAACGCCATTTTGTTTCGATTTCCATGAGTTCGGCGGTACGACAGAATCAATTCGAAATCCATTTTGCCTTATAATCGATTGCCATCGAACTCGGCGGTAGGCCCCCAGTTTTAGGTACTAGATGGCCAGAAACGATAACCATAGTTAAACACTGTTCATAGAGTCTTTGTATGCTTTTTAATATCGAGCTTCAGGAGGCACGGTAAGCGGTTTTTTCCGGTTAACATCACAATTATGTGATAGTTGGGGACATTTCCTTTCTCAGTATCTTTTACCGGAACTACTATGGTGAGTGTTCTGAGGAGATTGTTGATTTTATCCGGCCTATCCTTTCCTCTCCCAAACAACACGTGCTGGTCTTAGCAATCATTTAAATATAGTGCAGACTATCAGCACTCGAACCAAGAAATTAGTTAAGTCGTTCCTGTGTAACACTATTAACTTTGGAATTCGCTGCCGGCTCACGTGTTTCCTAGTACCTATAATCCCAGGTCTTTAAGACGGGGCGTGAAACGTAATTTTGCGGGCCATTATGAGTGATTGCGCTTTTGTTGTGCGTACTTTTTTTAGACTACATCAACAGCTTACCGTCTGCAGGTTGTAGAAACTATGACGTGTCACATTAAAAAAAAACGTTGTTAAAAGCCTCTTTGGGCGAATTGAAAATTCAAGGCACACGACGCCGTCTCCGCGCTACGTTAGCGTAGTGGAGTATGAATTAATCCATTCTACTCCGGTTTTAAAGACGAGACCCCAGACTTAAGGGCTGAAATGATGATTATGGCAATGTAACTCATTAAAATTTGCCAAATCACGAAAAACATATTTAAAAGTATATTTTTTCCTATTAGAGTATCGCTGAAAGTACCAGGCGACCATAACAAGAATGAAATAGAGTCTTGATTTATGTGGTCTGGAATTACAAGCGCTTTACGCATGCTCCGAGGAAATTATGGAAATTGCCCGATCTTAACTATTAAGTACTAAAGTAGGTACCTTACATTTTACTTTAGTTTATTAAAAAGCCATTAAACGACCTATTATGTTACTGCAAATCAGTCTTACATATTTAGACCAGATAGCAGACCCTGGGGTCTTAAGCTTAAGTCTAGGGCACTCGAAATACCGCTAAAATTATGATAATGATCATATGTCATTAAACTATTTCAAATCACGCAGAACAAACATACTTAAAAGTATATTATTTTACTATTAAAGTATAGCAGAAAGTACTAGGCGACCATAACAAGAATGGAAGTATAGCCTTGATTTATGAGGTCTTACATTACAAGCGCGCTTCACGCAGGTCTCCGAGGAAATTATGGAAATTGTCTGATCTTATACTATTAAGTACTAAAATACCTTACATTAATTTTACTTAGTATATTAGAAAGCGATTGCTTGAGCTTGGTAATTGGAACGACTTTTCGGAAACGTTTACAGCAAATATATAATAAACTAATTGGCTAGGAGTCTACTTACAACTATTTAATGACATAACAGTACCTACCCTTTTTATGTATTTTACATAAAACTTGGAAATGAAAAATAAGATCAAAATATCTTTAGAAAACTCTTTTAGTTTGTCGGTCTGTTGTCACGTTTTAGCCGCTGAATTAATGTAGGTAGTTGCAAATTGGTATTGAGATAATTTGGAACACTGAATAGGACATACGATAGTGTTTATCCCGGAAATCAGCTCTTGAGCAGAATCAGAAGGATCTCACTACATTTTGGTTCGGGTGCTGTCTGCTGCACAAAGACAAAGTCAAAAATCATTTATTCAAGTTTGGCTCAATAGAGCTCTTATGAAGGTCAAAATAATAACTAACGGTTCCATTCACTGCGGGGGGGAGCTTGGTCGTAAAAGAACAAGCAAGAAAACCGTCAAGGTTGGTTTTAAGTGATGGATTAAAAATATCTTTGTAACAATTCCCGCGCTACTATAATTTCCCGAAAAATCGAGAAACTATTCAACACGACACGTGTTTCGCCCTTACACAGGGCATCTTCAGGTTAGTGACTCTCGTTTCAGCGTTGGTCGTGAAGACATCGTTGTTCTGAGCTCCTATCTGACCTGAAGATGCCCTGTGTAAGGGCGAAACACGTGTCGTGTTGAATAGTTTCTCGATTTTTCGGGAAATTATAGTAGCGCGGGAATTGTTACAAAGATATTTTTAATCCATCACTTGCTTACAATGGATTTCCGCAAAGTAACGCCTGAATCAATAAATTATTTAAGGTTGGTTTTTTCTCTCGCCAGTTACAAGAAAGAGTTCTTGAGTACGTGTGACTCTTAAGACCAGCACGGTGAGTTCGAAAGAGGAAAGGCGAGGGGGGATATGAGCAACAAGTTCTTTAGAACACTATCTATAATAATTCTGGTTAAAGATACTACACACATTCATGCCTTTTTCCCCGAAGGGGTCGGCAGAATTTCATTTTCAGAATTTCATACGCCCTCACTTCGCCAATCATATAGTTGGTCCCACTTAATTGGTGGCGAGCCTATTGCCGCTTACCGGGCACTGTTATGTTCGCCAGAGCCTCATTTGTTAATCAGCAGGTGCACCACTTGCAGGTGAGGTTGTCTTGGGCTTCTTAGGTCTTAGGATCCCTATACGAAGATGTGCTAAACCTTTACAAATGGCTTAATATGTATAGACAAATTGACCTTGTAAAAGACAATTGGACTGTTGAAATGGTGTGACGGTTAGCCCCCTGCTACCGAAGCTTCTGAGGTCAAGCGATCAATTCCCTTTCGAACATTGATGTGGTCTGGATGTTTCCTATGTAAGTATATGAATTAAGCATGTGTTTACAACAAATGTATTTCCCTTATTAAGTATCCAAAACACAAGATCTTAATGATACTTATCTTAGAACTAACTAATCAGTATGACTATAAGACAATTATGTTTTATGTTCCATGAACACGAATATTTTAGTTCTGGTCGTGAGGTATGTATTAGTGGTGATATTGCACAGTTTACAAAACTAAAGGTCTATCCATTATTTATTATCCAAAATACAAGTTCTTAATGATATTTATCTTAGAACTTAATAATTGATGTCATTGCAAGAGGCATATTTTTGAAGTGACAACGTCTTATAATTCGATAGAGCCGGCTGCACGCACGGAAAAACACGACTCATGCGGCGTTACCTCGCTCTGAGGCGTTCCATGTAAGGCTTGAAGTGCAAGCGAGAGCGCGGAACGAGCGACAAAGAATCACAATCGGCCTTTGCGTTCGGCAGCGTTCGACATTCGTCTCTCTCCTACTTGAGTGAGCGATGCGTCTGCGTGGACAGCTGCTGCTTTATTAAACAAATTAAATTAAATTTTTCATTTGAAAAATGCTACCATTCCATCAGTATTTTCTTAAGACGTTGTCACGTTCAACTATCGTCACTAAACCGTTTTTACAGACAACCAATTTTTTACTGTTAATCAGTTTGCTACCCTCCTGCCGCGCACAAGTCGACGGCTACCACGAAGTTTTCTTAGCAAGCTTGAAGCTAATCTCGATAAAGTGAGGCAAGTCGACCACGGCACATTAATCTAGCCGCCAGTGGAGAGATCCCTCCACCAACTTCCATCCGAAGATAAATGGTCGCGAGGAGAGACCATAATGTTACCTACTATTTATACTTCCAAAAACTTAATAAAACAAGGCTAACGATGCTGGACGGGATGAGGAAAAAAGAGGCCAAGAGTGAGTTGGACTCGCTTATTTCTAGAAGTTTTAATGTGACTTCTTATAGTGACCACATCTTAAAACTTAAAAAGTGTTACACCATAGTCCATGTTTCATTTTAAGTTCACTTTATTTATAATATTTTATGTTAGGATTATTTTTGACGACCGATATGGCGTGGTGGCGAGAATACCAGCACTCCGCTCCTAAGGTCGTAGGTTCGATTCCCACGGAGGACAAATATTTGTGTGCCTGAACATAAATATATTTTTTCTGGTCTGGGTGTGGTCCTATGTATATTAAGTATGTATTTACAAAAAAAAGTATTTATATATGTTTATCCGTTATTTTGTATCCATAACACTAGTTCTTAATTGTGGGAAATGGTTACCGCAGCTGCTGATGCCGACAGACGTTTGCACACTAGCGGTAGCGTCACTATCGCGTTGACGACCCATTTGGACCCGTTTCACGCCCTTTTTACAAAGCCGCATGGTGCAATTTGCTTCGATCAATTTATGCAGTGATTAGCTCTGGCGAACATAACTGTGCCCGGTCAGCGGCAATAGGCTCGCAACCTAATACGTGGGACTAACTATATAATTGGCGAAGTGTGGGCGTATAATATTTCTCTGCCTTCCACTTCGGGGAAACAGGCGTGAATGTATGTATGTAAATTTAAAAAGAAATTGGCTGCTGAAATACCGTTAATAACTAGTTAGTTAGTTGTTAGTCTGCCATAGGATAACTATGTACTTAAAGTGGAACAAAGAATTTTTTACCATTAGTTACGCAGACTTGGCTTACTTACAATAACTAACTCAGTTGTGTAATGTTAATTGCGGTCTGGCTCAATAAAGCTCTTATAAACGTCAACTGAAAAAATAGACGCGCGCTTGTGTAGAGATGTATTGAGCAAAAACTCGTCAAGCATTTTGCTATCCTGCCAGTAAGTAAGAAGAACTTAAACTCTAACAGGGCATTAAGCCACAAACAAAATGCTCCACAGGATGCGACTAGTTCAATCACCGCTATGTCGTAGATGTGGAGACGAAGAGGAGTCTATGGAACACCTGCTGTGTACCTGTGACTGGCTGCTTGCCGAATGGGTCTCCTGGGGGATGTATGTGTGTATGTAAACTTTTTAGAGAAAACACTTTTTTAATTGTCTTTTAACTAGCACTTAAAAAGAAATTAACGTTTTCACGAACTACTTAAATTGATTAGACAGAATAATTATACTCTTCAAAAGTCCGTGCCAGACAATGCACTCAAATTAGAAGTCCAATTAACAGTATTACCATGTTGTTTAAACTTTGTTTAATATTATATTATTAGTTATAGGTCTATTATAAGTTAAAGGTCTATTATAAGTAATAGGTATATTATTATAAGTTATATATAAATAATATTATTAGTGAAAACTTGTAATTGGCCATATTATAAACGTTAATCTAAGATATCATTGTAATTAGCTGTAAGTTTTCCTAAAATTATAAAATAAAATAAAAAATTATACATGTTGTGTCATAAATAAAGTTGAAAAAAAATTGTCGACGACTGTACCTAATTCAAGTTCAGTCTCGGCGTCTTCGGAGATGGTCTCCATGACCCGCTCAGCGCATGTCTCCAGATCCCGCGCGGGCGCGCAGCGCGCACGGCCCGCGCGCCGCGCGCACTCTACGCAACCTTGCAACTTGTCCGCTTCTACACTACCACACTGTTAGTTACGACACTTTTACACTGCTCTTCCACTAGTAATGCCCCCACCACGAATTATGTCCTATTTTCACTAGTTATGACACTGGTACCCGTTCTCAGCACTGGTTGTGCCTCAATTTCACTTCTCCTCCACGACTCTGCGCTAATTCAGCCCTAATTTCACTGTTGTGAGAGATATGTCTCCCTTCCACTGGTTATAACGCTGTTTTACTGCCCTGCCAAGAGTTATGCTATAATTTTACTGCCCCTCTGCAAGTTACTCCCTTGTTTTACTGCTCTGCCTTAAATTACGACACTACTATGACTAGTTAATAATTATGCATTTTTTCCACTGCCCTATCTTAAGGTAACACACTGTTCCACTGCCTCAGCACTAGTGTTTCCACAGTTACGTCACTCTTTGTTTTATTGACACTTAGTTATAATAAACAAGAACTATTAAATAGGTGTTGCTAAACGTTTAATCAACTTTCCGCTTACTCGCTATTTAGCAATGATAATATAGGGAAATCATTAATGGCCTCATGGCTATAATTAGATAAATTTTGGCAGCTATATAATAATTAAAATTCAAAATCATTTATTAAAGTTAGGCTCAATAGAGCTCTTATGAAGGTCAAACTTAAAATTTGACGCGCCCATTCACTGCGGGCGGGAGCTTGATCGAAAAGAACGGGCTAGAAAATCGTCAAGTTTGGTTTTCTCTTGCCAGTTACAAATGTACTTAGACTAAAAACATAGTTTACAAAAATAACAAAAACTTGTGTTTTGCAGTCACAAAATTTTAAGAAAAGGAAGAAATATATATATTAATCTCGCAATTCTTAGCAAGAAGAACATAATTAAGGATATTGATTTGAGAGTAACATTCACTATATATTTTGTATCAGTTTTTTTCGAATAAGGTTTCAACTATACTATGTAGATTGTGACGTCATGTCTAAGTAAACATTGAGAACAATACCGTATGTAACAATATTAAGGGTTTAATACAAATACAAATTATTTATGGCTAAACCGTAATGTGTACATAGGTGTTATACAATTTCGGAACCAATTTTATGGACCCTGTCGGGTACGTTTTAAAACTGAAGAGAGGGGAGTTGCAATCAAAATACTAAAAACAAATAAAAAATTAACAGTAATAAAACTTGTTAAAACCAAAACTTACATCATTTAACTTATTTAATTCCACTAATTATCTCCATGCTTATGTATGTTTATCTTTTATTTAGTATCCGTAACACTAGTTCTTATCTTGGAACTAAATAATTGGTGTGATTTTGAGGGAATTATTATAAAAACAATAACGCCACGACCACTGAAATAATAAAGTCGTCAGAAATTATTAATTGACGACCGATATGGCGTGGAGGTCAGTATACTTGCACTCCGCTCCTGAGGTCGTGGGTTCGATTTCCACACTGGACAAATCTTTGTAAGCCTGAAGATGACTATTAATGTTTCCTATGTATATTACGTATGTATTACCAAAGTAAATAAATTTTAGGTATGTTTATCCGTTATTTAGTATCCACATCACACAGACCCACATCACAAGTTCTCAATGATACTTATATTGGAATTAAATAATTGTTTTACATTATTTAATTATTTAGATATCTATGGATACCACGAATATGAAAAAAAGCAATATGGAGACTTTTTTCAAATATGGGAAATATTATTCTTTAGTAATCGGTAACGAAATATATTTTATGAAGGATTTTTCAACTAATAATAATTAGTATTAGTAAGGAAAAAAAATCACAACCACTAGTTCAAATAGAGATCGATCTATCATAACCCGGTCACCACTGCAATTATTTCGCTGATGATCGAATTTAGACCGCTCCCGATCGTTCAGCAACGTCGAAACTCCATTCTGTATTATTTTATAACACAGTTGTGCTTGTAAGCAATTGTGATTTAGAGGTGCAGGGCAATGTCGACCTAACGCACAACTCATAATGTTGCATCGGAATTATACCTTGTGTTGTGAATACAATTTGATACAAAACCTTCGTAATGTTTGGCATATTGGTTCAGGAGATTACTAATCGTATTTGTGGTATGCTTAGTGCTAAAAGTGAATGCATGCCAATCTGGAATGTGCATTAAAATACTTCAAACTATCAGACTGGTTAATATGCTTCATAACAAAGAGATAATTATATTATAGAGTGTGTAGGGATCCTAACAAGACCTAAGGAGCCCAAGCCAACCTCACCTGCAAGTGGTCACCAGTCGATCAACGAAAGAGGCTCTGGTGAACAAAACAGTGCCCGATAAGCGGCAATAGGCTCGCCACCTATAACGTGGGACCAGCTTTATAATTGGCGAAGTGTGGGCGTATTAACATGCCTCTGCCTACCCCTTTAGGGAAACAGACGTTAATGTATGAATATATAGTTTTATTATCTGTATTCTGGGACTTATGAATGAAATACCTGTATCTAATCAATATCTCTTAAAAATATGTATGTCTAGAGAGATTTGTGTCGTGAGGTAGCGGCCTAGAAAAATGCCACCCTCTCTCATCACACAGGAAGAAACGAAGAAGAGAAATCCTACCGGATGATGGGCAGCAGCATCGCCCTGCATACTGGCTTGAACTGCGGTCACCCGAATGCCCAGCATGGTGATTATGGGCAAATATCTCCAAAGTAAGCAAGATGGATCTTTGTAACAATTCCCGCGTAACTATAATTTCCCGAAAAATCGGGAAATAATTTAACACGACACGTGTTTTGCCCTCACACAGGGTATCTTCAGGTAAGGTTTGAATAACGATGTCTTCACGACCATAACTGAAATGAGAGTCGAATCACTCTCGTTTCAGCGTTGGTCGTGCTCTTGCTTGCAATGGATTTCCGCAAAGTAACGCCTGAATCAATAAACTATCTCCAAAATTATAAAATATTGGAAAGACTCACGTCATAGCTGAAATAATTATAGAGAGATTTAAGATAGCGGTTGCCTTGCCCCAAAAGGCGCTTGTGTTTCCCAGATCCTATATTCCCGGGACGTATAAACGGGGCATCAAGCCAGCAATCGTGATGACTGTCATGATCATTATCATCTCAGCTTTATGACGACCACTGCTGAACATAGGCCTCCCCAATAGATTTCCACATTGAGCGATCCTGAGTCGCCTGCATCCATCGGCTTCCCGCCGCCTTGACCAGATCATCGGTCCATCCTGTCATGGTCGTTTTCTTGTTTATCCAAAAGTATCTATAGAGCGCTTTCATTAATTGCATACCATCAAGTAGAATGTGATATTTATAATGTGTGAAAATATACCATCAGTCATTATAGATATTGTTGTTAGACTATATTTATTTTGCTTGCCTCTGGGTTGCGAAGGTCAGACAGCAGTCGCCCCTTGTAATAACTAAAATTCAGTCATATCTGGTTAAACCAGTGAGCAGATCCTGGGCCCTAAGCTTAAGTCTAGGGCAACCGATCTAATAACAAAAAAAACTGACAATTACACCAATTATTTAGTTCCAAGATAAGTATCATGAAGAACTTGTGTTATGGATACTAAATAACGGATAAACATACATAAATACATTCTTAATATACATAAGAAAACACCCAGACCAGAACAAATATTCATGTTAATGCACACAAAGATTTGTCCTGCGTGGGAATCGAACTCACGACCTTAGGAGCGGAGAGTATTCTCGCCACCACGCCATATCGGTCGTCAAATAGGATATGATAACGGCTATATTTTAGCGTTAAAAAAATTTATGTCTTATGTGGAAATCGAACCCATCATATAGAGGTCTATACCCTTCATCATACAGACAGAATACCATTCACATTAATAATATTAGTGTGGATGATGTCTACCGCACGACAGCGTCGCGCCATTGACATAGTAGAAACTAGTCAGTAGGCCCACTCGAGGCCCGAGCGAGCAATAGTTGCCTAAACACGTAGGGCTGTCGCTTGTGGTTTATTCTACGATAATAATATGTCAAAAATGCACAGGGCGCGTCGTGGAAAGCATATAACTTTTCTCTATTGGATTTAAATTTATTGAAACGAAATATTTATAGTTTTGAGTATAATATGTGTTACGAATAAACTCACTAAAGTACTGGATGGAATTTCATAATCCTCATTCCATTAAAACGAGAAAATATTAGGGATCCTTAACATATTCTCTATTCGATTTCCACACAGGACAAATCTTTGTGTGCATAAACATGAATATTTTTCTAGGCTGGGTGTTTATATGCAAATTAAGTATGTATTTACAAAAAAGTATATATTGATGTATGTGTATCCGTTATTTAGTAGCCGTAACACATGTTCTTGATGATACTTATCTTAACTTAATAATAAACCATAATAGTCAGAAAATATTGATTTATTAAAATATTTATTTATGTTATATAGCGAAGCGAGGGCATTCCACTAGTTTATAATATCCCGCAAATAGCTAATATAGTGTTGCTGGAAATGTATTATATGATTATATATAAGTGTAAAAGGTTCCTTTAAAGGTATGGTAAACGATAGCAATATGTAATATAAATATTACATTACATTCTGCAATGAAAAGCCAGCTTTATCTACGATGGCGTATACACGACTGGCGCACCTTTAGCAGCGATAAATTTTCTCAGCGTGAGTGCTAGACAATATATACGTTTTGGCCCGCTCGCAAACAAACCGTGTTCGGTGCGTATGTGTAAAGATATCGTACTTATTCGTGGCCACTGCGACATTGACGTTCAATATGGCCCCTTTGCCAATTGACCTCAATTATTTTATTGATGTTCGAGAAAGCTTTAATGGTTACTATCTGGTACCTACTATTGTGTAAGAATACTAATAATATATTTAAATTACGATTAATTGTATCTTTTGTTCTCGATTTTTCTTTTTGATTATTATTTTATGTTTTTTTATCCGTAACTTTATTTTTTAAGTTATTAATAATATTTTGATTTTTTTTTATTATGAAAAATAAAGATACGGATAAAAAAAAACACAACGGTACGGTACGATACGAACAAAGAAATTGGCCAATTTTTTTTTTGTAATTTTTTTTATGTTTAAATGCATTGAATGTTGAGTACATCTGTTAGAGATATACATACAACTTCTCTGCCTCGACCATATATTTAAAAAAAAATATTTTTATGTATATTGTTGATGTACCGTATTAAATAAATAAGAATTAAGAGCGTTTCTTAATGTCATCATAGTAGTCTGTCTGTCCGCGGTTTAGCTTAGAAACTCTATGAAGTTAAAGTATAACAACTTTAAATACTGTCTACACATGTGTTCGCGTAGGGTGAAATTTCAGTTTATTTATTTATTTAATCAGAACGGAATACACCAATTCCACTAATTATCAAAAACAGTAAAAGTTAAATATAATATTAAAATCTCACACATAAAAACTTCTTTTATCCCATTCTCTCACAATACCTCAGACACACTGACAAAATCTCAGGCCATCCATCCGCAAACAAATCACAGTCGGGTGCTGCTTCCAGGATGGCATTAAGTGCGTTGAGTGTCCGCGGAATGGGTGATTTTGAGCGGGCTACGGTTCGGCAGGTTGGCATAGCAAACAGTTAATGTTTCCTGCTCCTATAATAAGTATCGACACAGCTCACCATGAAGATCAAGATCATCTAGTGTTAATGTGGGTGAAAACCACCTTTTACCATTTAACACGTTCCATTCAAACATATCTGTGTTAAAAGTGAACTTTGCCATTTTGAATTTACAAAAATTAGTTTTTCCATCTCACATAAACTAATAAATAAAATGAATAAAATCACACTATTTATTTAGTCCCAAGGTGAATATCATTAAGAGCTTGTGTTATGGATACTTCATCATCATCATCATCAGCCTATACTAGTCCACTGCTGGACATAGGCCTCCCCCAAATCGCGCCATTTTCCCCTGTCTTCGGCTTGCCGCATCCAGCATCTGCCAGCGACCGCTCGCAAATCGTCACCCCACCTGGCGAGTGGACGTCCTACACTACGTTTGCCAAGTCGCGGTCTCCACTCAAGAACTCGTTTACCCCATCGGTTGTCGGTCCTTCGACAGATATGGCCAGCCCACTGCCACTTCAGCTTGCTAATCCTGTATGCTATGTCGGTGACTTTGGTCCTCTGTCGGATAACATCATTTCTGATTTTATCTCTCAGAGAGACTCCGAGCATAGCACGCTCCATAGCTCATATTATATATAACATATATAGCGCATATTATATTTAACTTTTACTGGATACTTAATATACTTAAAATACATACTTATCTTGGAGCTACATAATTAATATCCTAGCTGTCACTGTGGTTTTATACACATGTATATTTGAAATTACTGTAAGAGACGTTGCATTTTATCATTGTTTATCAATTGTTTAGTTAGTCTGTAAGGTAAAGTAATATTGTAGAAATTTCATTCAAAAATTTGGCAAAAATGTTTGTCAATAATATAAAAATATTTCCGCGCTTTTTTATTAAAATAAGCCTAATAGGTATATTGTGCTAGTCACCTCATAATTAGTATTTATTTTTGTAACTATATTATTTTGTGGCACACTCAATTTATACATACATACACACATTCACGCCTGTTTCCCCGAAGGGGTAGGCAAAGGCATATTATACGCCCACACTTCGCCAATTATATAGTTGGTCCCACGTAATAGGTGGCGAGCCTATTGCCGTTTACCGGGCACTGTTATATTCGCCAGAGCCTCGTCCGTTGCTCGGAAGGTGCACCACTTGCAAGTGAGGTTGGCTTAGGCTCCTTAGGTCTTGGTAGAATCCCTTTACACTTAATTTATACAGCTCTCAATGTATGGTATGAATAATATAATGGAAGATTCCCTTAGTGCTACCTTATTGGTTGCAGTTTCTAAGAGAACTTTCTAATCTATATATTTCAATGTCTTGACGGGAGACAGAACCTTGCCGATTTTCTTGCCATCTTCTTCTCCCAGCAAGCTAACGCTCTTGTAAAGTAGCGCTCTAAAAATTACGTGACGACCACAAGTTAATGTGAACTAGCTTTTGCCCGCGACTTCGTTCGCGTGGAATAGTGACTTTCGACAGATTTTTGGTTTTACCCACATAGTTCCCGTTCTCGCGGGATGTTCGGAAAAAAATATCCTATGTCCTTTCTCGAGTTCCAAAACATGTCTGTGCCAAATTTCACACAAATCGGTTCAGTAGTTTAGGCGTGAAGAAAAGACAGAAAGACAGACAGAGTTAATTTCGCATTTATAATATTAGTTACGATTTTAGTGTGGATTTTTTTAAAACATTTTCAATGCGTACAAAATTAAAAATACAGTGGGTTGGATAAATTATGCATCATTATTATATCACTACTGGACGAATGCCTCCTACAATTTTATTCACAAAGACTTCAACGTGACTTCATCGGTTTCCCGCAAAATTTTGTCAAGTCATAAATCCACCTTGTGAAGCCTCGTTTTGCCGAATTGAGCATAATTTAGTTCAATGTTTAATGCAGAGATGTAAAAACATTAAAAAAGTTTTACATCTGCACTAAAAAGTTTCAACAGCATTGAGTTCATTTATGCATGAGCTTTATTTTGTGGAACCGAATCTACAAGTCATATTTAGTGTCTTTCTAGACCAGTTCACAAAACTATGGGAATAGAGGGAGAAACAATATACTTAAAGATTTTCTTGCCCGTTCTTTTACGATCAAGCCCGCAGTGAATGGGCGCGTTAGTTTATAATGTGACTTTCGTAAGAGATCTATTGAGCCATACTTAAATAAAAGATTTAGATTTTATAAAACTCAGTACAAGCTTCAGTGACATTGCTAATTCATGTCAGTCATTGATAAAGTTTAAATTCTTCAGATATAAATTATAACTAACAATGTTATAACTTTTCTTATGTATTTTAACCCTACTTTTGTTTAAAGGATTTATTACTGCGTCAAGATTTTGAAATAAAAATTGGAAGAAGATTTATATTGATTAATATTTCTTAAATTTAATTTACTTTTCAAAATACAGTAGAGATTAATTGATTTCAAATATTTACATTTATGATATTATTTAACACTTTTTTACACATTTGCGTATTTTAACAGTTTTTTGATTGAAACTTTTAATGAAATGGAAAACAGAAAAAAACTATTTTAATGCGAAACAGGATTGCAATGACTATTTTCATTACATATGTCTGTCAAATTACTTTTGTTTAGCGTCAAAATGTTTGACGAAAGCCAACTTCAAACTTTAAGTTTCACAAACTGCAAAAATATAACCATATTTTACAAAATCACTAAATCCTAAACATCAGTTTTGAAAATACCTCTAACGAAATTATTGTTACACTTTTTATTAACACCTCATTTCGGAACTGCCAAAACTAAAACAGGCGCGTTCTAAATTATAAACATTTCGATCGTAATTTTCAAGTATGGAACGCGTGACGTCACCGCCGACCGTCCGATAGCGTTCCCATCGCGGCACTGAATTCACTGAAACCAACTGAGCACGTGGTAACAAAAATTGAACTAACATTATAGCAAAACGCTATAAACACCAAGCGGCGTCACGCGAAAACTTTCCATAAAGCTATGGGAATAGCGTATACGTTAGCATTTATTAGCGTGGCAAATAATAAACAAGCATTCAACGTAAACAAAGGAAAATCAATGGTAATGCGAGCGAGATAAGAAAATTAAGAAAACAACTTTTTAAAATAGTATCTCTTTTATTTTTGCGAATTAAAATACTTATTTACGTTTCAAACTAAAATACGCTTTATAACACGGTAGCACAAGGAGCACAGTTCTATGAAAAATCCTTGTTAGATTTTCGCGCCTCGCTCGGCGAAAGTTCACATACTTCGAGCGTCTTTCGTTCGTTCCAAATTCAAAACAAAACGTACTCATTGAACTGACGATTGAAATTACACTTAAATAACATACAGCTCTGGATTTAAATTTCTATAGCAATCGCAGGGGAAATAATTTGGCACAGATTAAGTAATGAGACGGGAAAATAATCGCGCGTAAAACATGTGAAGTACTGTACCGGTACACTTCGGTACACCCCGGTACATCGGATTAGACAGATTAATATATCTGTGCTCTGTCAGTTGTGAATATACGACTGAATATACGAATTGAGTTTTCGGAGTGTTTACCGAAGAGTAAGCAAGCATCGAGTTTCTATCAATCGAAGAAGGATTTGAATTTCGTATTTGATTAAAAACAAAATATATAGGGCGTAATTTTGTGTTTTAAATATTGATTATCATACGTGAAGCAAACCACTGATTACATTACATTATTGAATTACGCAACGTGCTTTCTGAGGCACGGAGCAAGCAATAATTACGCACATGACATCAATAAGTCTAGCGTGACCAGGTTTTGAAGTCGAGGAACTCTGAATTGCAGTCTCACTGGGCTATCGCTGCTGTAGGTAATGTATAGATTTATTATTTAAATTATTCATAATAATAAAATATACAATATATATACCATATATATTTAGTATCCATAACACAAGTTCTTAATGATACTTATCTTGGAACTAAATATTTGGTGTAAGTGTCAGAAATATTTATTTATTCATTTATCTCACGGGGAGTCGTAAGAGTCGACATAAAGAAATCCTACCGGATGATGGGCAGCAGCGTCATGCCGTGTACTGGCTTGAACTGCGATCACCAACCCGCCTGGTGATAATGGGCAAACAGAATGTAATCTATTGGGGAGGCTTATGTTCAGCAGACAGCTATAATGAAAAACTATATACCAGAACAACCACAGTCTGGACCGCAATACGAAACATAAGCTTTTGCGGTTTATACGTGTTTTACATACATACATTCACGCCTGTTTTTCCCGAAGGTGTAGACAGAGGCATACTACGCCCACACTTCGCCAATTATATAGTTGGTCCCACATAATAGATGCCGAGCCTATTGCCGCTTACCGGGCACTGTTATGTCGCCACAGCCTCGTTCGTTAATCGGCAGGTGCACCACTTGCAGGTGAGGTTAGCTTGGGGTCCTTAGGTCTTGATAGGATCCCTATACACCCTATCTATCTATCTTCTGTCACGACAACAGAAGTGATGGATGACCCAAGCTGGTTGACACGGGATCCTATACAAATATAGAAGATAATAATTAATAGTACCTACATCTCCAGGAGCGGAGTGCAGGTATACTGATCTCCATGCTATATCAATCCAGCAACCATCACGCGGATCATGGAGGCAGGTGTGGCTTCCGGCTGTTAGAACTTCTGAAGCCGTTGAATAGGGCCTCTATCGTGGCTTATCGGCTATCACACACATACTTATCTATGTCCTGCGCTTATGTTATAGGTTATTTTTAAATTTAAGTAGGTAGTCAGGGGGCTCGCAACGCAAGCTTATAGTAGTGATTGCACTTTGGCAACATTTGTTGACACCCTTTTAATCGCAGCCACTTGAGCATGTATGGTTATACGATTCGATTTTACGCTTTGCAAGTCGTGAGTTGAATTCCCACATAGGAACTAGTATTTGTGTGTCTGAATAACAGTCAGTCGATCTTAATATGGGTATTTGCTATATATTTTATTTACTTGTATTTAAGCATGTCTTTATATAAATACTTATGTATGTTTATCCTTTATATAGTAGTAGATGGTCGAAAAGATATTATGTTTAATTAAAAATTCTTCAAACTTTTTGGGTTAATTTAGCTCCACTGCTGCCCAAAGTGGTCTTCACTCATATGTTAGTGTATTTCCAGCTTGCTTCTAAAGCCCAGAAATATGCACTATTTCTCATATTTAAAATATCATCATCATCATATCCTAGCATTATCCCGGTTGCCCTGGACTTAAGCTTAGATCCCAGGGTCTGCTCACTGGTTCAACCAGATTTGACTGAATTTCAGTTATTACGTAGAGCGACTGACCTCGTCAGCCCCGATGGAAACTTCATTCTATGGTTAAACCAGCTGTCAGTCTGTTAGAAGGCACTGACTACCTAATAACGACTGCCATAGATGTACATGACAGCCGGTACCAACGGCTTAACGTGTTTTCCGAGGCACGGAGCAAGCGATAATTACGCACATAATTTCGAAAAGTCATAGGCAGCGCCTCCAGGGTTTGAACCCGAGACCCCTTAAATTAAATGCCAGGGGCCTCGCCACATCACTCTTATATGTAAAGTATAAGGTCTGCTTTGTTTATGTCCTAGAAGATTTATTATCAACAGCCTATTATCGTTAATTGGTAAATTAAAAACTGAACCTCAATCTAGAAACGAAATAACTGACTTACTAATAATTATGATTGGTTAATTGAAAAACTGGACCTAATTCTGAAATACAATTTGATAAAATAGTGAGATGTTGAATAAGCCATAAAACCGTGATGTTGGCGGGAATCGATCCTGTGCTATTTCCGCCGAGAAGGCCGCTTTCAATAAACAATGCTGCAGCAGGTGCCGGTCATAGACTAACTGGATTATACAGACGAGACACTTCGATCCAGCTGTACGTGTTGGCCTGTCTTATAACGAACTTTTATTACATAGATCTGTATATAGGGATTCTACAATGAACTTAAAAGCCCATTCCAACTTTACCTACAAGTACTGCACCTGCCAAAGAGGCTCTATCAACGCCACCTATGTGCGACCAACTAAAACATTGGCGAAACGTGGCATGGGCGTTCGGGAAACAGACGTTATATACGTATGTATTTCTGCCATTAAGTAATCTGTTATAGATCTTGTAAGTATGCAATGTTAGAATGTATGCAAAATATCATAAATTTTGATATAGTTTACCTATATTACTTTCGAATACTTAAGGTATTTTGATAACAAATAATAAAAGTACAAATATTAATGATAAATAAATAATTACTTATTGTATACCAAAATCCTATCCTGAATAAAATTTAATAAAGAAAAATAATGTAAAATAAAATAAAAATAACACAAGAAAAACAATTGCAAAAGAAAAGCAATTTGCGGCTTTATCGCTTACAGCGACTTCTTCCAGGCTGTAAGCGATCCCCTCCGACTGGTCTCCACCTTGTCGTGGTGGGGGGGCTGAGTACCTCCCAGCAGCACCCAGAGATTGGCGACTCTGGGTGCCCTTAGTACTGACTACCGGGAGGAAAGTAAGAGGGATCTGTGGAGGGCGCAGCGGGCGGGTCAGAAGGGCCCGTCAAGCAGCGCCAGAAGGGTCATAGGCAGCGGGGGCAGGGGGCCCCTGCTGTCTTACCATGGACCCTCCGAGAAGTCAGCCACACACGCTATGGTCGCACAAGGAGGTAGGAGGGGCGCGTCCACTGCGTCTCTCTGAGGAGGTCCTCCCGGTTTTGGTTCGGGGGACGTTGACCGCGGGCGGGGTGTCAAAGCTGCAACCTAGGTACTCTTTATAAACAAGCGGCGGGCGTCGTCGGAAGATTTTTAGTGGGTATTACTGCTGGCGGTCGTGTTAGGCGGTGGTGAGTCCCACACACCTCTCTCGGTCCCCCTTTGGCCGGGAGACAGTGCATAAATGCATTTTTATACCGAAGTAAATAAAAAAAAAAAAGGCTGTAAGCGATAAAGCTGTATTTTTTGTTTGAAGCTTCGAAGATTTGATCTACCCCATGTCTTACCCGAAAGTGCGACAGTAACCGACAAACGACCTGGAATCTCTTCCAGCGTCAACGTGGGCTATCCACTTCTCACCATTCGACACGTTTCATCTCTGTACTTAAAGTTTACTTAGCTACAACTTTAAAGATCCCTATCATCAGTTGCAGCAAGATTGGCCTCTTGAAATGATATAAAATATGCCTTTATTTATAAATATACAAAACTAAAACAAAAAAATAAACATTTAAATATAGTTTTAATTTAAAAATAATCTTACAGAATCTAAAGCTTCAACAATTATAATTCTAATTATAAAAATATTCTAAAAAAAATATTATTGGATTAACGAGTATGATGTAAACTTAAGTAACATTAAATATAATGGTTAAAATAAAACACAAAGTAACAGTGAAAAGATACATTATAAAAATAAAAAAGGCGCAAAATAAATTGCTTAAAATGTAAATCAATAAAATATATAAACTCCTTGATAATTAAGAAAATAAAGACCTTGTTGATTAATGAAGCAGTAGTCTAAAAGTCGTAATATAAAAATATATATATTTCTTGGTACAATACTGTATTTATAAATATGTACATCAGTAAGTATATGCCTTCAAATATATCATTTGCCATGAAATTCTTAAAGACTTAATCTTTGACATTAATACGATTTATACAGTGTTACTCATTATATTTCCAGAAATAAGTGACGAAAAATAGATCTCACATTAACTGAAGAAACGGATCATTTGATCTATTATAGCGGGCGGCCATTTTTGATGTTTTGTTTTTAATAAAACTATCTCGCATCCATGACTTCAACGTGTTCCATTTATCATGTTTTTCTTTGTTGTCTTGCGTTGTGAATTTGTGATCTATTTTAGTTTATTTTAAGAAACGTTTGCTATATAGTTTAGAATAGGTATTTTCACGTTATTTTAAGATATAAGTATATAGGTTTCTTTAGGTATTTTTAAGATTAATATTATATCACCCGTGTTTGTTTTTGCACAGACAATTCCTATAGATAATTTATTTAAAGGGTGTTAAGTAAAAGCTCAAATTCTTGATGAAATCTTTGATCATCTATAATAATAGTAGTTTTGGATTTGTTAACATTGAAAGATTCTATAAAAATAAATGGGTTGTGCCTTATATTAATTATAAAATAATGATCTGGGTTATTGGCATAATAATAACATGCATAAATGCTTTAGAACTAAGGTTCACAGTTCACGAATTCATTATGAAAAATTACGATTAGAATTAAGAATCCTTATCAACAATTATTAAACTATATTAATCAATAATATTAGTTGATAAGTGCATAGAAGTTTGTAATACCAAACCAAACGTAGTAGAAGACGATCTCCTACCGAATAGACCGAAGATCTGGTCACTATGCGGGCTCAAGGCTCAAGGCTTCAATCATCATGGCAAGCACCATGCTATGATGATTAAACTAGTCATATTCATAAATATGCCTACTTCATGTGACTGAGATGATGATTGTAAATCGTAAGCTAGATTACTTTTTCCAAAGTCCCAATCACTGTACAGCGTAACGCGCTAGTAAGCGGCATATCTAGCACTGCAGTGGCACCTCCCAGACATCCTTTGTCACAAAACGAGCTACCACCTAGATAAAGCTAGATTGCTTTAGCTTCTAAATTAAAACGTGAAGCTACCTTTGCAGCCAATTAAGAGACTCTGCTCCAAAAGACGAGAATACGGCCAAAACTTTGTCAAACAATCCCAACAGCTAGCGGTCGCTTCATCGGACTGTTGTATTTTAAGTAAGAAATAATTAAAAACTTGAGCACACATGTCCCTTTAAGCAGGGCAGTTAACTTGACTTTTGAAATGCCAAAGTCCAGACCTTGAGCTGCCAGACGTCATCATCATCATCTCAGCCCATTATCGTCCCACTACTGAGCACGAGCCTCCTCTCACATACCAAGGTGTGAGGGTATTGGGTCATACTCCACCATGCGGACTCAGTGCGGATTGACGGAGGCAGGTGTATGGCGTCCTGCTGTTAGAATTTTTCAAGTCGCTCAATT
This sequence comes from Musotima nitidalis, assembly GCA_949126915.1. Classification (NCBI taxonomy): domain Eukaryota; kingdom Metazoa; phylum Arthropoda; class Insecta; order Lepidoptera; family Crambidae; genus Musotima; species Musotima nitidalis. Next base: position 13,626,739 of record OX421437.1, on the reverse strand, counting down.
CGCTCTTAAAGTGACTTAACGAATACCACATTTAGTGATAACCGGGACCAACTTAACGTGCCTTCCGAAGCACGGAAGCGCTCGATATCAAATACCACACAAACACACCCATCCAAGGACTGACATCTTTAAACTCTGATTTACTTCGGTGATCGTTTCCGACCACCGAGCACCGCGGAGTTACGAGCGCTTTTCGAGATCGTATTCTCTTGAAATCAAAATATTTGCACAGATATAGTTAACAAGTAACATCGGTCTTAGTCGCCTTCTAAGACATTTAAGAGAGATGTGAGTTGTAGAGTTATTTGGATGTAACGCTTTGTTTTATTTTGTGTATAGCAATAAGCTCGCCACCTTACATGGGGCCTTACATAATGTGGGCAAATAACATACCTCTGCCCAACCCTTCAAGAAAATAGGCGTGATATTTTGTATATATAGTTACGTACAAGCTAGATAGTTAGAAGCGCTCGTAGCTCTGCGGTGCTCGGTGGTCGGAAACGATAACCGAAGTAAAGCAGAGTTTACAGAGGTCAGTCCTTGGATGGTTGACCGTTTGTGTGGCATTTTATATCGAGCGCTTCCGTGCTTCGGAAGGCACGTTAAGCCGTTGGTCCCGGTTATCACTAAATGTGGTAGTCGTGTTAGAGGCCTAATGGGCGGCTTGATAAATTCTTTGATAAAGGACGTCATACACCTGCCTCCGCCAATCCGCTCTGGGTCCGCGTGGTGGAGTATGACCCAATACCCTCGCACCTTGGTATGTGAGAGGAGGCTCGTGCTCAGTAGTGGGACGTTTATGGGCTGAGATGATGATGATAGTTACGTACAGGCCCATGCACAGAAGCTAACGGCAATTGGCTGATTGATGATTTCTGTATGTTTTCCGTTTTCTAGTACTCTTAGCACGAGTTCTACTTAGTTTGGGGCTAGTTGGCGCTGTGTGAGAGGTCAGAAGATATTTAACTTAAGATATTTATTTAAGAAAAAAGTGGGACTGGGTGACCGTAGTACATATTTTCAGAGGCCGATAGACTATGCTTAAAGTACAACTTAAAAAAAATATATATAGTGTATAGGGATCCTACCAAGACTAAGGAGCCCAAGCCAACCTCACCTGCAAGTGGTGCACCTGCCGCTCAATGGATAAGGCTCTAGCGAACATAACAGTGCCCGGTAAGCGGCATTAAGCTCGCCACCTATTACGTGGGACCAACTATATAATTAGCGAAGTTACATATCATGCTCACATTATGCTCACTTAATTTTATTTTATTTTTTGTTTTCTTTATAAAAGTGCAATCAATTTCCAATGCAATGAAAATTGGTAACCCAAGATATAAGCTTTTGCTTAGTTTGGGAACCCCTGGAAACAATGTGATGTGAGTTTATATTTCTACATTTGTAACCTTATAATCCTAGTTTGTAATGATACTTAAGTTACAATAAATACATTTTTCATTTTCAAGTGTGGGCGCATATTATGCCTCTGCGTACCCACTTCGGGGAAACAGGAGTTAATGTATGTATGTATGTACAACTGTAAAAAGACTACTGAAATGTTTTATTACAAGTCAAAACAAGCGAGTATCTCCAAGGCTACTCGTTTTAGTTAATACGTATTTCGTTAACGAAGTAGTTGATTGTCAACTCACGATGAACGCACCACATGTCCTTTACTTGTTTATGAATGGAAAACAATATGACGTAATTGTTTAATATTCTGGTCACTTTGACTGTTAACGAATACAAGTGGTTTGTTTATTTTTCCACTTATACAATTCATCAATTTACCGTCTCCTGCTAATGTTATAAATATATGTAAAGAAACACACATAGTATACTTCTTGTGTTGTCTATTCTTCATGTTGGTGAGTGACAGTGACGTTTGATGAATTAGAATATATTGAAAGCAACCTTAGCACACGATTGTTTTTATGCAAAGATAATTAATCTAAACCGAAATAAAGGCACAGGTAAGTAAAGTGTTTGAACTTACTGATAATTTATATGTTTAGATTGTAAATGTACAAATATTAAATAAATAAATGAACTTTTGTCTACAGAGAAACGCAAGTCTTTGTTTTATTTGGATAGTCCAAGAAGGCAGTATACTATTATATATATATTATTATGCACACAATCTGTTTATAGAGGTGTGTTGAGTAGGTACCAATACACCTCTAATAACGAATGGGAGCGAATGCTGGTTATGGCAACAGAAACATGAGAGTAAGATTAATGCAGTAGAGATGAGAGCACTCAGAAGTATTCTAGGTATGAAATTGATTGATAGGATTAGAAATGAAGTGATAAGGGCCGAAGCTGGTTTTAAAGAAAATGTAGTGACAAGAATTGAGAAAGGTATGCTTAGATAGGTCATGTTGAGAGGATGAATGAAAGTAGACTAACGAAAGTGATTTATGATGGACAAGTGAATGAAGATATTGGGAGGGGAAGACCACGTAACACCTTCCATGACCAAATTCAGTAAATTTTGGAGAAAGGGCAGGTCAGAAGTACCCTGAACCGACGGGCGTGTATGAGGAGGTTAATGAGTGTAAATGAAGCTAAAAGTGTATGTCAAGATCGTAGCAAGTGGAAGGATGTGATCTCTGCCTACCCCTACGGGAAAGAGGCGTGTCATTATGTATGTATGACGTTGACGATTAACAGACGTTGAAACAGCTAGGCTTGTTTATCATTGCTATTTTCATAGTGTTATGTCGTATGGTATTCTTCTGTGGGGTTGTGCCGCAGATATTCAAAATATTTTTGTACTGCAGAAAAGGGCCATATGAGCAATTTATAATCTACCATGTAGACATTCACTAAGGGATAAATTTAAAGAAATTGGTATTTTGACAGTGGCGGGTCAGTTTGTTAATGAAAACCTAGTATATGTACATAAAATATTGATAAATTGAGTAAGAAAAGTGATATACATAACCTAAACACAAGGAATAAGCATAAACTAGTTGTACCTGCCACTAGGCTCCAAAAAATTAACAAATCTTTTAAATGTCAATGTGTGCGATTCTATAATTAAATCCCAAGCAATATACAGCAATTAAGCCTAAATAAATTTAAATTAACAATAAAACGCAAGCTGTCTTTAAAGGGATACTATTCTATCAAAGACTATATGGCTGATAAAAATGCTTGGGATTAAACTGCCGTTTCATACAGGCTATTCTAATATGAATGACTTAAAGCATGAATATTGTTATATTATGTTGAATTGTATAGCGTCACAGACAAATGAAGATTGTAACTAACCAATCGATAATTTAAAAGAGCATAGCCTGTGAGTTTCTTGCCAGTTCTTCTTACAGAGCGGTGGCTCGGAACTGGCACTTAGATTCACTTACACTTAAATATTTTTGTTTTTTTAAATTGTTTGGTTGCAAGTGAATCTAAGCTTCGTGATTTTAGTATAATTATATTTTATTTGTTTTTGTTATTTTTTTATAATTTTGACGTTTTCAAGTACTATGTAATAGTTTATGAAATAAAAAGTATTTTTGATTTTGATTTTTTGATTTATGTATGTACGCATTTAATGTATAAGCGTTTATGAACAAAACTGAAATATGGCGCTCACTCACTCTTAGCATCATTTACACTTATTAACCTCTACCTAACCCTAATTTGGTCATGGAAGGTCTAAAATGGTCTTCCCCTTCCAACACTTCCATTCACTAGCCGCTCATAACTTACTTTCGTTTGTGTACTTTTAATATAGTATTGAATACAGTACTCCATAAAGTATTCAATAAAGTCGCTCTATAAGTGTTTATGTCTCTGAACTTTATAAGAAACGGCAAATATACCTCGTATAAGTAACTTTGCACCTTAATCCAATGTGATAGGAACTAAAGTACCTACAAGAACATGTCAAGGAGAATATAAAACTTTCAGCAACTTAATATTGGCACTTAATGCTTTTGCATTAAGGGCAAAGTTTGGAAAGTATTATAGTTTTGGACGCATCTTTGTAAATAGTTCCTGATCTTAGAGGAGGAGGAGGAGGAGACTATATTTTATGGATTTAATCTTTCTTTATGACTAGCTTAAGCCTGTGGTTTCTCTGAAAAATTACTGTAATAAGTGTAGTTTACAACGAAACACAGTAGTTTAGGCGTGAAAACATGAAATCAAATCAAATCAGAATATATTTATTGTGAAACATGGGTAATAATCTATATAAAAGTATTTAAATAAATTGTCTGTAATTTTGAAATTAAAAATAATAAATATAATAATAATAAATTTTCTAACAATTACACCAATTATTTAGTTCCCAGATAAGTATCATTAAGAGCTTTTGTTATGGATACTAAACAAAGGACAAACATACTTAAATACTTTTTTTTTGTAAATACATAATTAATATACATAGGAAACACCCAGACCAGAACAAATATTCATGTTCATGCACACAAAGATTAGTCCTGTGAGGAATCGAACTCACGACCTCTGGAGTGAAGTGTAGGTATACTGACCTCCACGCCATATCGGTCGCCGAATAAAAGCTTTTTAATAAATGCATTGTTATTCAAATAATTTTTGAGTAATTTTCTTTAGTTTGTTAAGATTTTACAAATCTACATTATCTTTAGTACATTAAAGTATTTCTTTATGCATATGAAAGTAATAAATAGTAACGTTAAAAAAAGAATGATTGAATGAATGACGACCGATATGGTGTGGAGGTCAGTATACCTGCACTTCACTCGAGAGGTCGTGGGTTCGATTCCCACACAGGACAAATCTTTGTGTGCATGAACATGAATATTTGTTCTGGTCTGGGTGTTCTCCTATGTATCTTAAGTATGTATTTACAAAAAAAAAGTATTTAAGTATGTTTATCCGTTGTTTAGTATCCATAACACAAGTTCTTAATGACACTTATCTTGGAACTAAATAATTGGTGTGATTGTAAGAAAATATTTATTTATTTTTGCTTTTCTCTGTCTGTTTATTGTGACTTATCTGCTAGACTGATTTTAACGATATTTTAATTGCTGTATGGCTAATGTTGTAATGAGTAAATAGGCAACTTTTTGACCTACAAAATGACAAAGTAGATGTAGGTAAAGCGGGCGCAGTCGAGGGCGAAGTGGCGGGCGTAGTCGCGAGCGTCTTAGCGGGTAGTTTCACGGGCGGTCGCTATTTATAGTTCAATTGCGAAAGACCACAGTGAGTTTCTTGCCTGATTCTTCGTCACTCAAGCTCCTTACCCAAATGACTGGTCGCTTTAGTATTAAGTTTTTTTTTAAAATTTTATTAGGAACAAATAACAGTTCCACAATATATATTATTACTAACAACACTTAAAACTAGTATACAGCAAAATACTCAAATGTATTAAATAATGGAATATAATAAACTAAACTTCTAAAAAAAGCTTTTTTGATCATCAAAAATACTGAGTGAGCATCTAATAGGTGATTAGGTGCTCAATCAGTATTTTTGATGTACAAAAAGGTTAGGTTAGGTTGGCAATTTATTAATTTTGAAGACACGTTAAATAACACCCTTAAATAATTGTATAACCTTTAGAATAAGCTTTAGAATGCAAAACAGAGTTGTAAGCAATCAAAAAGAGAAATAAATCTGAGTACATGAGAAACAAAACACATACAAATTCTTAAGTTAAGGTGTCTTAATAAATTACTAACAGTTGGACCATTGTTGTCAAATAAATGAATTTAATTATTATTAATTATTAATAAACTGGTAAAAGGCGTGGTGGTTATATTGGCTTATATAAGTGTACATAAAAGATTAAATTGAAGAAATCATTTAAATTTGCTATATCGGCTTAATGGTTTAGACCAACAAAATCTATGTTTCTTATTAAAAGTATTAATAATAATATTCTTAATAAAATAAGTTGTTTGAACAATAACAAATACGAACAGAATATGTATTCAAAAAGAAATCTAAGTATATTCTCTTTATAATACTAAAATATAATCTGTTTTTATGTGAACATGCAGGGAAAATATAATATGTATGACGCAGGCACATTGTGAAATCTGCCGTTTTAAAAATGCTTGGGATTAAACTGCCGTTTCATACAGGCTATTCTAATATGAATGACTTAAAGCATGAATATTGTTAATGTTATGTTATATTGCGTTGTATAGCTTCACAGACAAATGAGATTGTAATTGAAGTACCAAACCAATGGATATATTTAAAATGATGTTTTTAATTGTTTTGTTGCAAGTAAGTGAATTTAAGCTTCGTGGTTTCAGTGTACTCAGATTTCGTATTTTTTTGTATTTTTATTAAATTTTGTCGTTTTCAAGTAAGCAATAGTTTATGGAATAAAAACTAGAAACATTCAAACTCCTGCGCAACACACCTGAACTCGCCAATTCCCACTGGGTTTGCTTGCTTTATTTAAAGTCCGAGTCTTTTAGACTCGAAATTAAATTATAGTTTAAATTAGGCCTTAAGTATTGCATTCCATCCTAGCATTGCATCCTTAAGAAGCATCTTATACACTACTTTATTTTGACAATATAACTCAATTAAGCATTAAGCTTGCTAACAGCGAATTTTCTGCTTATGTTATATTGTCAAAATAAAACTAAAAAGTAACACAAAAAGTATATGTAAATTATGTTAGCTTTGCCGAGTAAGAGCAGAGGTTTTTATGTGGACCTTATGATATCGGGCAGGGCAAGAGCTATTTTTTTTAATCATTATTCATAATACATAGAAAATTCTTCGATCAATACTCCTGTTCATTCTCTCAAAATAACTCCCCGGGGAGAACCGAACCCATGTTCTTTGAAAGAAAAAACGAATATACCGACCTCCACGTAAAAACTGACTTCCGAACGAACGTGACTAGACTTGGCGAAGAGCAGATTCGCTTACAATCCGCCTAGCCGTATTGTACACTACGCCTTATACGTAGAACTGTCTGTTACATGTTACTCTACTCATCTAATCGATCAACAATGAAGCACATGTTACTGTACAGTTATTACAAACTATATATTTTTCTAGTAGTGAAATAATTTTTCAAAACGATCCAGTGTTTATGGCGCTCATTCAATTCAAACAAATTATTAAATCTCTTTATAATATTAAACATTTATCTACAAATATATATCAGCGGCGATAGCCCAGTGGCAAGACCCCTAGCCTTTAAATTCAGACAGTCTCGGGTTCAAACCCTGAGGGTGCTTATGCATGTGCCTGTTCAAAACCTATGACTTTTTGAAGTTATGTGCGAAGTTATCGCTTGCTCCGTGCCTCAGAAAGCACGTTAAGCCGTTGGTCACGGCTGTCAAGAACATCAATAGCAGTCGTTATTAGGAAGTCAGTGCCTTCTAACAGACTGATAGCTGGTTTAACCATAGAATGATGTTTCCCTCTGGGTTGCGGAGGTCAGACGGCAGTCGCTCCACGTAATTACTGAAATTCAGTCAAATCTGGTTGAACCAGTGAGCAGACCCTGGGCCCTAAGCTTAAGCCTAGGGCAACCGGGATAATGCTAGGATATGATGATGATATTTATCTATGAGTATTTTAAAGTTCATAGAGCGCTGATCTGAAACTTCAAGTAAAATATATAGTACTAGCTGCCTCAGCGATTACTGTATCGCCGTATTTTGTGTTATCAGTCAATGTTTTATCAATAAATTGAAGATCTCTCACTGTCTTCTGTTTGATATCTTCACTCACTTTTCATATTTATCATTATCATCATTACGTTCCCTAAAATATGGTTGAGCATAACGTGTCTGCTCGTGTCTACTACGTTTATTCGTAATTATGTTATTATTGCTAAAAAGAGTTTTGTCTTCCTTTCTTTTAAATCTTGTGACTGCAGAACACAATTGTTTTCATATTATGTGTTTTATTTGTAACTGGCGGAAGAAAAATCCAACCTTGACAATTTTCTTGCCCGTTCTTTTACAATCAAGCTCCCGCAGTGAATGGGCGCGTTAGTTTTTAAGTATGACATTCATAAGAGAAAAAAAACCTGAAAGACATGAAAAACCCTAAAAGTTCGAGAAACTCGTAAGTTATGAGTAGATAAGTTTAGAAATTACGAACTGTTGTCAATATATAAAGATAAGTAATATATTAGACGTCACTATATAAGGACAAGTTGTCTTATTTCTTTTTCTTTATTTTAAATAATGGCTTCGTGCGTCTAGCACATTTAGCCAGTGTCAAGTAAGTGATATATTAATATATATCACTTATATGGTGATAAAAATGATAAATGGTAAATGAGATACCCTCCCCTAAGCCCCTTGAGTCCTCAGTAAAGATGTGGGAATATACTGAGATCTCACATGGACTCCTTGAGAGAAAATTTGAAAAGTGATGTTGCACTGTTTCTTTTGATTAACCAACACTCATGTATGTTCACAAACACTTAACGGTTAATAATCCACCGTTATTACCCATTAATGTTCGAAATATCACAAAGGAGAATGGGCACATTGGGACCACCCTCCAATAGCAATAGGATGTATGTCATTGGACAGGTATTTTTAATTGGAACAACTATTATTATGACAGCTTTGTTGTTACAACTGTCCGTTCAAAGTTATAAAACTTTTTATTTATTTAAAAAAATATTAAATAAAAAACTATTTTCTATGTTTTTACTTTTTCATACCTACCCGTGTACGTCTGTCTTGATTAAACACTGTGCTTTGGGCCGCGTTCAGGTAGACACGGTGAGCCTTCCCCACTCAAAACCGATTTCAAAATTGCTGCAGCTATTATAAATCACTTCCACGTACTCATTCAAGATAACGTCCACGCAGAAGAGTTTTTAAATCTTATAAGACGCAAAGTTGACACACCAAATCTATTGTATAATTATGTAGAAAAAAAACGCCTGAATAACCGAAGGGCAGATTTTCAACGGCTGGAAGCTAATCTAATAGAAAACTTCCCAAGGCTCACTGAAGACCAAATAATTGTATTAGCCTTGGGTACATACCAGTTAAAACTGGCGCGAAGCTATTGCAGCGAGCATCTTCAAAATGGTTTATACATAATAGAAACATATAGAGAAAATCGGTTAGATGATCTGCCTGATTACGGTATTCAGGAAAATGTGTGGCTTTTGCGTGGACGCATTCAATCACGTCATGTGAGACAAAGGACGTATTATTGCTATATTTTAATAAATAACAATCCAAATGAAGATAACAACATAGTACAACATTATTGTACATGCCTCATGTCCTTACATGTCATTGCCTAATGTTACAAAAGTCTCAACTAACTTGAAAATGAATGGCAAGAATATCGAGTTATTAAATGACACAAAGTTCTTGGGCATCAATATTGATTTTAAATTGCAGTGGAACCCCCATGTAATGGATTTGTCCGGAAGGCTTAGCTCAGCATGCTATGCCATCAAAAAGATAAGACTTATAACAGACGAAGAAACAGCTAGATTAGTTTATTTTAGCTATTTTCATAGCATTATGTCATATGGTATGTTATTGTGGGGATCTGCTGCGGACATACATAATATATTTGTACTACAAAAGCGCGCCATAAGAGCTATCTATAATCTTAAGTCCAGAGATTCTCTTAGAGAGATGTTTAAAAGAATTAACATATTAACGGTTGCATCTCAGTATATATTTGATAATATAATGTATGTTCGCAAAAACATTAATACATTTGATAAAAATTCAAAAGTACATAATTTTAATACTAGGAATAGAAATAAGCTCTCTCTGCCAAATTGTCGACTTCACAAAACAAAAAATTCATTTTTGGGTAATAGTATCAGATTTTTTAATAAAATTCCGCAGGAAATAATTGATCTACCATTGGCAACTTTTAAAACTGTAGTTAAAAAGCAGTTTCTTCAAAAGGGGTATTATGCTGTTAATGATTATTTATCGGATAAACAAGCTTGGGCTTAACATTTTCAACTTGTATGTGTATATAAGATTAAAAAGTCAACCAGATCATTGTCGTGACCATCCCTTATTGTACAGGCTCAGCTCAGTTTCACAATACATACTTACTTGACTGTGATGGAAGGTTCCCTTAGTGCTACTTTATTGGTTACAGCTTCGGGGGACCCTTTCAGTATCATCAAATTTACACTGTGTGTGTCATGTAATAAAAATAATTTAAAAGAGCATAGCCTGTGAGTTTCTTGTCAGTTCTTCTCACAGAGCGGAGGCTCGGAACTGGCACTTAGATTCACTTACACCTAATTTTTATTTATTTGCATGTAAGTGAATCTAAGCTTCGTGATTTCAGGGTTGATATAATTTTTTTTTTCATGTATATTTTGTTTTGACGTTTTCAAGTGCTATGTAATAGTTTATGAAATAAAGAACTTTTTACCTTTACTTTTACTTTTACTTTTACATGCATATCGGGACGGCGAACGATGGGCACATGTGCACACATTATATCAATAATCTGGTATTTAGGGTATGCGATTCATGAAGGATTTACTGCACTAGCAATGTTCTTGAATGATGTTATTATAGATAACCCATAGAACACGTCGATGTGTGTAACGTAATAATAAATAATTAATGAATTATTAACGGTGTTATTATTTTCTCCTCAAAAATATTTTAATATTTTTATCTTTAAATCTGAACTTATAAGTCTTATAACTCTGAACGGACAATTGTAACAACAAAGTTGTCATAACAATTGTTGTTCCAATTGAAAAGACCTATCCAACGATATATATCTCATTGCTATTGGAAGGTGGTCCCAGGTTTCATACATTTTTGCCCATTCTCTTTTTAGAAAATAAAACAAAACTGCAGACATGACGCTTCACTTTCCCGCCAAGAAGTGTGTTATATTGTTATTGAATCAATATTTTTGTTTTTTTTTTGATAAATAAACACAAATAGTCAATTTCAAAATATCTTAGTAGGACTAGTATCGTTGTAGACTAATATATTAGGAAAAGTTCAACATATCCTAGCATTATCCCGGTTGTTCCAGACTATAGCCCAGGGCCCAGGGTCTGGTTACAGGTTTTACCAGGTTCGGCTGAACTTCAATTATTACATGGGGCTACTGGATATTAAGACAAGTTGAAATATAACAATATTAGGTATCGCAATATAAAGACAAGCTGACAATATAAAAATATAAGATGTCATAATTTTTTTTTTATGTTAATAATACTAAATAACATTCACTGATCATGTTCAACGAGATAAGCGTAAAAATAGACATATGGGATATATAATCCAAATTTGACGAGAGTGATGTCACTACGTAAAGACAAGTTGTCAATATAATAATATTAGATGTCATACAAAAAAATTATGTCAATTACTTACACTAAATAAAAATTATAATTTTTATCATAATTTTGTTAGGAGTAGTTTTTTTTTATCCTCGTGTTAGTCTAATTTATTTTATGTCTTGTGTTTATTTATTTTGTTTTCAATTATTATTGCACATCACGATGTACCTTTCTGTGTCCCTAACTTTTCTGTCCATTAAAGGTTTCCTGGAAGAAATTGCTTTATACGATAAGGCCGCCCAATGTATATACCTACCTGTTTAATTTTTCTTTGTTTTTATATGTAATCTTTATCATGGTGTACAATAAAGAGTAAATTATTATTAAAAAAGCACCTATTATGACCAAGGAGGAATGCGTAAAAGTAGACATGTGACAAGGCATAAAGAATCCAAAACGAGTGACATGCCACTATATGAAGACAAGTCGTCAATGTATGAATTTTAGATGTCTCTATGAAAAACAAGATGTCAAAAATAACAAAAACAAGAACGAATTGTCAATATAAAAATACTAAGATCACCTCATAAAGATAAGTTGTCCCTATAAAAATGTTATGTGCAATATATAAAGACACGTCGTCAATTTATGAAAATGTTGATGTCAATAAACAAAAATTTGTTGTCAATAAAACTGAATCACGATCACCGATTATGCTCAACGAGACACGCGTAAAAGTAGACATGTAGGATATAGAACCCGCAGTTGACGAGCGTGAACAATGTATCTTTCCACTCACTTGTTGTGTATCCGAAGTCGTCCTCCTCCTCAGGGTCTGCCTCTTTCTCCTCTTTGCTGCGTTTGATGGCACCAGCTGAAGCACGGTCAATCTGTGGAAGGACAGAGACTTAGACTCTGAGCAGAATTTTAAGTGCGCGGTAAAAGTTAGATGGTGAATTTGAATTTAGTTCGGGATGAGTGTAAAACATTGTGAGGTTAGTCTGAAAACCAGTATGGGGTCTGTGTAATAACCAGTTCAAGGTCAAGCTATAAATCAGAGTAAAGCATCATCTAAAGCAAGTGGGGTTAGGCTAAGGCAAGTTACCAAGGGAAATCAACCCGTAGTTGCTACCACTATGACTGCGCGGTTGACACTGCGCTGCACACGTTGGTGGCGTGCCCTGCGTGGGCGGGGCCGCGGTCGACGTTAGCCGCGGCCCTGGGTGAAGTAGCTCTCTCGCTGCCGACCATCATGCAAAAGATGGTCGACAGCGAGACGGCGTGGGAGGCTATGGCTTAGTGTTAATGTAGAAACTAGTGTATAAAACAAAACTAGAATCCATAAAAAAGCCTAGTGCTCTGAAAATTTGCGTAGAATGAAACAGTGAATAGTGATGAAGGTTGTCGGGCCAGGAGTGCCCGTTCAGCAGCGCCAGAAGGGTCTTAGGCAGTGGGGGCCACTACTGTCTAACCATAGACCCTTCGAGAAGTCGGCCACACACGCTATGGTCGCACAAGGAAGTAGGAGGGGCGCGTTCACTGCGTCTCTCTGAGGAGGTCCTCCCGGTTTTGGTCCGAGGGACGTTGGCCGCGAGCGTGTCAGACGCTGCAACCCAGGTAATGGCGCCCCGCCTCTTTCTCAACAAGCGGCGGGCGTCGTCGGAAGTTTTTTAGTGGGTATTACTGCTGGCGGTCGTGTCTGCCGGTAGTGAGTCCCAGACACCTCTCTCAGTCCCCCTTTGGCCGGGAGACAGTGCGTAAATGCATTTTGTTACCGACGTAAATCAAAAAAAATAAAAAAAAAGTTTGAAACTAGTGCTGTCACTGTCTTCATCTTATCAAATGAAAGTGACAGCACTAGTTTTAAACCTGGTCTAAATTTCGTTTTATAATATAATAAGCCCCAGTGAGTTTAAATACTCGGATTGCACATCTAATCGAAATTCTATTGTGTTCTTTCCCCCAGCAAACATCCACCAACTTTTAACTAAAAATTTACCTCAACTCCCTTTTCCGAGTAAGTCCTCCCCCCAAGTTCCCTCTCATCCTCCTCGTCGCTGCTGTCGGAGTCCGAGTACTCGGCCTTCTGTTCTGGAGACTCGTCTATTATTGCTTCCTTGGTCGTTTCCTTCTCGCTGCCAGACACTAGTTCCTTCTCGTTCTCTATGTCAGGTTCTGATGTTACCGTTATCTGTGGTAGAATAAATTTTATAAGTATTTTTTATCTGTAACTTAACAAAAGCAGAGTGTTTAGTCCTTTTGGTGAGACTTCTTGGCGGGAAATTGAAGCGTCATGTCTGCAGTTTTGTTTTATTTTCTAAAATTTGTGATACTTCGAACGTTAATGTGTAATAACGGTGGACGAAACCTTTAAGTGTTTGTAAACGTACATAAGAGTTGGTAAATGAAATAAAACAATGCATCATAACTTTTCAAATTATCTTAAGAAATCCATGTGAGATCTCAGTATAGTCCCACATCTTTACTGAGATTTCATGTAGGGTTTAGGGGGAGGTCATCTCATTTACCATTTATCATCTTTATCATACTCATGATTTATATATTATTAGTATTTCTCTTATTTACCACTGGCTAAATGTGCTAAAAGTACGAAGCCATTATTTAAAAGAAAAAAAACCGTTTTGGTATGTGAGCGACAAACGTGGCGGACTTCTTGGCGGGAAAGTGAAGCGTCATGTCTGCAGTTTTGTTTTATTTTCTATAATTTGTGATATTTCGAACATTAATGTGTAATAATAACGGTGGGTTATTAAACGTTAAGTGTTTGTGAACGTACATGAGTGTTGGTAAATGAAACAAAACAGTGCAACATCACTTTTAAAATTTTCTCTCAAGGAGTCCATGTGAGATCTTAGTATAGTCCTACATCTTTTCTGAGGACTCATGGGGCTTAGGGGGAGGGGATCTCATTTATCATCTTTATCACCACTCATTCTCATTTACTACTTATATTTTTTATGATATTAATATATCTTTAACTTGACACTGGCTAAATGTGCAAACCGCACGAAGCCATTATTTAAATGGAAAAAGAAGAAGAAGAAGGAAGACAAGCGTATTGCAATATTACGCGACGCGTTTTGCAAATGTCTATCAATTTATTATCTGCCTTATTTATTCTTCTACGTTTTACACCTTGTCTTAAATGCAGGATTGAAAGCTGCGCTACGATAAGCGACGCATTGTAAAAAAATCAAAGCATAGTTGGACCTTTCTTATTCAATAAAAAAAAAAACAAAATTCAAATTCATTTATTCAAGTATGGCTCAAAAGAGCTCTTATAAACGTCAAAAATTTAAAAATAGCGCGCCTTGATAAATTATTACTCTTTGACCTAAGTGGGCCACAAAAGCGACTATAAGCTGTATCTTACTACTCTTAAGTTGCTTTTCTCCATACGTAAGCAACAAACGCGGCAACGCTAAATAAAGCGATGCGTTACGAAAATGACAAACATCACCTGTACCTTATATTGTCCTACGATGTGACAAAAGGGTCAATAAAAAAACAGTTATCTATAATAAATTAAAAACATATGTAAAATTTATTTGTTTTCTGTCTATTATATCAGCCCGGTAAAGTCCAACTATTAACCATGGCCCTCATTCACAACACAAGTTAAGAAGAAACATGACAGGTTAAGTTAACGATATCTCATGTTACCTTAATCTCGTGTGCAGGAGTTCTGTCAGGAATGGGGGAAGGCACTGGAGATTTCTTGACAGATCTAGCCGGTGACACTGGCGGGGGCGACGCCTCCACATCCGAGGAGTCTGTGTTCTGTGGACGAGCGAGGTCTTATAAATAAATAAAATAAATAAATAAATATTTCTGACACTTACACCAATTATTTAGTTCCAAGATAAGTATCATTAAGAACTTGTGTTATGGAAACTAACGGATAAACATACATAAATACTTTTTTTTGTAAATACATACTTTATATACATAGGAAAATACCCAGACCAAAACAAATATTCATATTTATAAATACAAATATTTGTCCTGTGGGGGAATCGAACCCACGACCTCAGGAGTGGAGTGCGGGTATACTCGCCACCACGCCATATCGGTCGTCAGGTATTACTCGCTTACTACATGGATGGGTGTCCACGAAAGATCGGTTCCGTGAGATCTTGCGATGTACGACAGAGTGCTGTGGGGACACCTATTCAGTACACATACTGAAATGTTTATAATGTATGTTTAAGTATTATACATTTTGCATACTAGTTAGTACATTTGTTTAGTTAAGGATAGGTATCGGTCTTCGTAAGAAGTTGTGACCGAACCCAGATCATCTGAAAACGCTTCCAAGCGTTTTGGTTTGCTCTGCAAGGAAAAATCAACTGCAAACCTAGAACTACAATGCAACGTGGGACATTATATTTAAAGCATGCAATCAAACTGAAGTGACCGCCATAACAAGGCTGCAGGCTGTAGTGGCAATGCAGCTGCCGTTTCTAGTTGAGAAGAATCGACAAATGATAGTTCAAGCGTGAACCAGAAGAATAGTAGGCAAACGGCCATACGATGCAACAATGATTTGATCAACACGGCGGCGGGTAGTCGGTGGATGCAAGTGGCTCGTTGATAACAGTTAGGGAGATTGGACTTCTGGTTGTTGAGATGCTGATGATAATGGTGCAATCCAATGCTTTGGGAGTGCATACTTTTTACTATAAAAAGAAAGTAATGTTATACCATGAACAATCGACTTACCCAAGCTACCAAGCTCTGCACGGTGAGCGTGACGGTGTCGCCAGCTGCGTTGATGTGCTGTGTCACAACTGGTATTATATATGTTACCGGCCTAACCCGATTTTAGGACAAACTAGTATGGCCTAGTCCAAACTAATTTAGGTGGGCTGCATAAAGTGGTAAAAAAAAAATAACCTCAACCTAACCCAAAAGAGATACTTATACTTCTCTTTTAGGATTAGTTTAAGGTTATTTTTATTTCTTACCATTAAAAAACATTTTATTATAATAGGTGGCCGGTAATATATACATATTACCACGCCTTTCTCTCGTAGGAGTAGGCAGATATCACACCCATCCATTCTTGCTGGCTTCATTCACAGTCTCATTCATTCATTAACTTTCTCGTACACTGCCGTCGGCTTAGGATACTTTTGACTGCCTTTTCTCCAAAATCTTCTGAATATAGACATGGAAAGTCTCCCTTTGATAATTCCAGTTATAAATAATAGTGCAAGGATATTGAACTCACCCAAGCCACTAAGCTTTGCACGGTGAGCGTGACGGTATCACCAGCTGCCTTGATGAGCTGCACCGCACGCTCGTGAGGGGCTGACCGCACACACACTCCGTCCACTTCCAGGATGCGGTCTCCGGTCTGTGAATGGTTAAAAAATTAGTAAACAGGCACTTAGGAAAACATACTTTATTGTCTTTAAAATCAACAGGATCATTTAGATTCGTCAAATTTTTAAACATATAATAGAAATTCCATATTTTTTTTCTTAACAGCAATGAAAGCGATACAAGCGGATATGTCTGCGCGAAGCAACGTAGACAAACGAAAGAAATTGACACATAAGCGTTGCGTCAGCGCTGTGTCGACTGAGTGGTTTTATCGCCCTTTCTAAGGAGTTTTTGAAGGGTGTATAGGTATCCTACCAATCCCTGAGGAGCCCAAGCCAACCTCACCTGCAAGTGGTGCACCTGCTGATCAACGGACGAGGCTCTGGCGAACAAAACTGTGCCCGTTAAGCGGCAATAGGCTCGCCATTTATTAAGTGGGACCAACTATATAATTGGCAAAGTGTGGGCAATATGCCTCTGCCTACCCCTTCGGGGAAACAGGCGTGAGTGTATGTTTGTATGTTTTTTCTCCCAAGCCGGTTTACGGTCGCATGCGGGTATAAACACTTCTTTGGCATACGCACACGGCTGCCATGCGTCATAGTAAAGATTGTATGAAACGATGGGACCCGTGTGACATGCATACGGGCTACTCCCGCGTGCAAACGCAAACCCGCTTGATAGGTAAAAGGCCCTAAGTGCATACGGGTGAGTATCGCATACACCCCTCGCACCCCTTGCCGCTCTTCCATTGAGACCCGATAATCTGTTACTGCGCATGTAATGTCATTGTTTAACTTATGCGCCGGAATTATACCATTTTAAAAATAATTCTACAATGGAATTAAGTAGGAATGTTATTTAACATAAATATATGAAACATATTTTTATGTTTTTCAAACATATGCTCTACTAGCTGTTACCCGCGACTTCGTCCGCGTGGAATAGTATCTTCGCAATAAAAAGTAGCCTATATCCTTTCTCAGGGTCTAGACTATCTGTATACCAAATTTCATTTAAATCCGTTCAGTAGTTTTGGCGTGAAAGAGTAACAGACAGACAGACAGACAGACAGAGATACTTTCGCATTTATAATATTAGTAAGGATGAAGATGGTTTGAATGAAGCTTCCTTCTGGGTAGCGAAGGTCAAACTTCTGCCGTTTTGAGGAATAACTGAAATCAATCGCCTCTGGGCTCTAAGCTTAAGTCTCGGGCAATCTGGATAATACTAGGGTGATAATAAACGAGTGTAGAATCTTTACCTGTAAATCGCCACTATCCCCGGCCGGACTATCAGGCACCACGTTCTTGATGAAAATGCCAAAAATGGCCTTCTCCTCGCCCTCATCGCCGTCCCGATTAGATATTATATCAACCTAAAACAATAGGGAGCTATTTTAATTGTTTCTTACCCTTACCTCCTTTTACCAGGGGCAAACTGAGTTAGTTACACATATACACGCTCACGGTGCGTGTGACCGAATTGGGTGGAAGTTTGCTTTACATCTTCGTCTCCGTACATTTTCTGCTCACTACTGAGCAAAGGCTCTTCGAACGTACATCATGATACACACCTATAATTTAATTTTAAAAAAGTTGCGCTCTATGCTGTTAAAATTTTACGGTAACAAACGCACTCTTTTATGGCTTTTAGAAACCAGGAAACACATGTGCTGGCAGATAATTCTACAGCAGATGGTGTAACGACTTATCAAATTTCTTGGTTCGAATGCTGATAGTCTGCTCAGTATGAGGATGGTTCCTAAGAGGAGCTCACTTGGTTCGGGAAAAACCTTTCCTCTATCGAACCACAGGCGGTATGAGATCGCAAGACCTTTAAAACACATTGTGTAACCTCTCTTACCTTTCCCCCAACTATGCTGACGCCAAGCGGCGCGCCTGGTATCCTCTTTAGCGTGACCCTCCGGATGGAACCCCAGCGCTGGGCCAGCTCGCGTCTGTCTGGAGTAACCGTCACCGTCATGGCTGCTTGTGGCACGTAGCTGGAACAGAGGAGCTGGTCTGGAATTTCTTATGATGACTGCTATTCACGTAAACTGATTCTTGTGTGCCATCGCACAGCTCGATATCGGCAGGGAGTACATCCTCACACTTTATAGAAAACCAGTACGTTTTACGGTACACACGGTACACATACGGTACGTTTGCCCTGCATATCAGTTGAAATTATTAGATAATTCAGGCGTTACTTTGCAATTATCAGTATGTATGTAAGCGATTGAAAGTTTAAACCAAGATTGTGATGATTTCCTCACAACCGAAGTCTCCTAAAAAATTGGGAAACCGTAAGTAAATTTAAGCGAAAGTAGTAATTATATTAATCTTTTAAACTAATAAAAATAATAACATCGATTTTTTTTGGATAAAACATTATATAATTATTTCAGAACAGAAAGACGCTGTTATAGCTATTCTTACAGTCATCATAGTTAGACAAGCGATTGTGCTTGCAACCTAATAACAAGCCTATTTCTCTATACCCGTAGGCGTCGTAACTTGAGCCAAAGGCCATTACGACTGGAAGACGCGAAACTTAACATAATATTACCATTTCGCCATGTAATGGTGAACGATTAACATGATTATCTGATGCCTTATACTGTCTATCATACACAATAAATATAATCTGTTATTTCAATAGAATATAGTTAAATTTAAAAATATATATGTAAGTTGGGCTCAATAAGGCTCTTTTGGAAATTAAAACCTACGCGCCCATTTATTGCGTGCAGGAGCTTGTACGTAGAAAAAATGGGCAAAAAAAACTCGTCAATGTTGAATTTTTCTCCTGCCAGTTACATACAATTTACTTATCATTAAGAAATAGTTAAGATATGAAATGTCTACATAAAATTGTGTTCTTTATTCACTTGATAAAAGAAAAGGCGAAAACAACTTATTTTTTGCAAGATGAACATAATAATAGTAGACACGAGCTAGTAATTACTAACTCTGACTACGCTGGGTGGTTTGAAAAATCTAAAAGCGGGATGCCGCCTTTATCTCCCAATTCACAATGAATCAGCGTGGTGTCGTACGTGGTGAATCCTTCTCATCTTAGTTCGTCAGAGGAAGTCCGTGCTCAGTAGTGGGTTGTGATGAAGATGACTTAGAGACACGGTCAGCGTTAGGTATTCTTTACTTATAGGTGTAGGATCCTACCAAGACCTTAGGAACCCTTTTTTGTTTTACGACAGTAACAAAACGCATTTACGCACTGCCTTCCGGCCAAAGGGGAACCGAAAAGAGGTGTGGGACTTACCACCGGCAGACGCCACTGCCAGCAGTATTGTCCACTGAAAATCTTCCGACGACGCCTGCCGCTTGTTGAGAAAGAGGACAGTACCTAGGTTGCAGCGTCTGTTACCCCGCCTGCGGCCAACATCCCCCAGACCAAAACCGGGAAGATTTTCGCAAAGAGGCGCAGTGGACGCGATCCCTGTGCGACCATAGCGTATGTGGCCGACTTCCCGGAGGGTCCATGGTTACACAGCAGAGGCCCCCTTCCCCCGCCGCCTACGACCCGCCTGGCGCTGCTGAACGGGCCCTCCTGGCCCGCCTGCTGTGCCCATCACAGGTCCCTCTTAGTTTCCCCCCCCCGGTAGTCAGTACTAAGAGCACCCAGAGTCGGAAAACTATATATGTTACCTTTTCCCTACCGGCTTCTCCGCCCTACCGGAAGGTACTCGGCCCCCCCATCAAGACAAGATGGAGACCAGTCGGGGGGGAAGACCTTAGGAACCCAAGCCAACCTCAACTGCAAGTGGTGCCCCTTTTTTCTTTTTTTTTTTATTATCGTCTGTAAAGAAATACTGCTTACGCACTGTCTCCCAGCCAAACGGGGGAGACCGGGAGGGTGTGTGGGGCTCACTGCGGCAGACGCGACCACCGCAGTCCTTTTTTTTTTTTTTTTTTTTATTATCGTCTTTTAAAAAATGCTGCTTACGCACTGTCTCCCGGCCAAAAGGGGAAGACCGGGAGGGGGTGTGGGGCTCACTGCAGCAGACGCGACCACCGCAGTCCTACCCACTAAAAAACTTCAGACGACGCCCACCGCTGTTGAAAAGGGGCGAGGTACCAGTGCCTGGATTTGTAGCTTCTGGTACCCCGCCCGCGGCCAACGTCCCCCGGATCAGAACCGGGGAGACCTCCTCAGGGAGGCGCAATGTGCAGCGCCCCCCCACCTCCATGTGCGGCCATGGCGTAACTGGCCGACTTCGGGGGGGGTCTATGGCGAGACGGAAGGGGCCCCCTGCCCCCGCCGCCTAAGATCCCCCGGGCACTGCCTGACGGGCCCTCCTGGCCCGCCCGCTGCGCCAACCGCGTAGCCGGAGAGAGAGCTGATCCCGCTCCCTCTCCCGCTCCGCGGCCTCCTTCTGCGACATCACCACTTCGCAGAAGGAGGCCATCGCCTCCCACGCCGTCTTGCTGTCGACCATCTTTTGCATGATGGTCGGCAGCGAGAGAGCCACTCCACCCAGGGCCGCGGCTAACGTCGACCGCGGCCCCGCCCACGCAGGGCACGCCACCAAAGTGTGCTGCGCGGTGTCTTCCGCGCAGTCACAGTGGTGGCAGCACCGGGTTGATTCCCCCCCGGCGATGTCACACAGATACTTTCCGAAACAACCGTGCCCGGAAAGCACCTGCGTGAGCCGGAAGGACATCGACCCCCACCGACGGCCGAACCATCGCTCCAAGATGGGCCCGACCGCCTCGAGGATATGGCGCCTCGAACCTTCGGCAAGTGGTGCCCCTGCCGATTAACGGTCGAGGCTCTGGCAAACAGAAAAGTTTCAACAGGCATTGCCACCCATTACGTGGGGCCAACAATATAAATGGCGAAATGTGGACGTATAATATGCCTCTGCCTACCCCTTCGTAAAAGTATATATGACAGTCAATCAGACTGTATGTCTTAAAAATTTTCTGTTGCCTTTTCTCAGCATACCAAAGAAACGGTTTAAATGAAATTTGCTTCGTCAAATTTAAATAGGGGTAAAATATAATCGAACTTCGTTCTCGGATCACTAGGTCATTTAGTTAACGTGCTATTAAACCTCAGTTGGATTGTATAGCATTTAAAAGGCTTCATCAAACCAGTGGACGATGACAATTGAATCGGAATGCACATGGCCGCTGAAGATCTGCTGCACAAGTAATTAAAGCGCTTTGTGGAGTTCTGAATGCAGCGCTGATTGCTGGATGGGGCCGTGTGTTTCTATTTGTATGGCATGGCGCGTCTTGTTAGTTATACAATGATTCTTTATTTGCTTGCGACCGACGTATAAAGGGACATCGATACATTTTCGCAAGATTTTTCATATGTCCAAATTAATGTGAAAGTAATTTATATTTCCATTGGTCTGTTAAGGTGTGAGAGAGTGTGAGATCACTAAAATTGGGCTTTATTAATTTGATTGTTCTGTGTCATCTTGTACGGAAAAAATATGAAAAAATAGACATTATTCTACATCATTGTGTCCAGTAAAACCAATGTTGGTTTTTGTGACACTGGGATAAGTATAAGTTAGTGCTATAATATTTTGTAATATAATGATAATAAAATAAAATAAGAACGTGTGGTTAAAAATAAAATAACCCGTTTAGTTTCTTAGTATTACATATGTAAAGTTGCGTCTCGTCTTTTTTTTTCGGCATGCAGTAATGATGCGTATGGAATGTCCACCAACCCGAAAATTTCGATGTGACGTTATTCAAAAACACAGCAGCGCCAAAAGTTTTGGCAGCAGTAAGTTTTTTTGGACTCGTCGCTAAAAAGGCACTTACAAAGTTTTACATATCGCATACTCAATGGAATAATGACTTAACTCAAAAAAGACGATTTTTGGGACATCACAAAAGAAGATCTTCTAAATAATACTTGTTCTGATTGGGTGCCCTTTGGTTCGCCTAAAATTGTTTGTCCTAATATGGTTTGGCCAAACCGTTTTGGCCTAAACTTAAAACGTACAATAATTGTTTCGCCTAAAAATTGTTTTGCCACCATTATAGTTTGGCCTAAGAATTGAAAGGCCTAATTTTAGAATGGCTAATGTAAAATAGCCTAAACTATATTAGCATAACTTTATTTTGGCATAACGATTATTTCGCAAATTTGTAAAAGCACTAATTTTAGCATATCTAAAATGAAATGTGCCAATAATGTATTGGAATAAAAGCATAGAATTGTATTGAGAAAATAAATTGACAGAAGCGAATCGCTGCAAACCCGACTCCACGTAGTGTGGTCTGCCCTACCCTAGAGTGCAATATAAGCCCGCGTAGGCGCGGAGGGGCGAGGCGGCCCGCGAGCTAAGGAGCAGGTGGCGAAGACTCGGTGGTGAGCGAAAAACATCTGCGACGAAAAGCTCGCGTGGCAGCGCCGAAGCCGTGACGGGAACTATGCATGCTTACATGCCTGCTTGCACGCTTACATGCTGCATGACTGCACGCATGTTGCATGTCTGCATGCATGATGCATGCCTGCTTGCATGCTGCATGTTTGCATAAAAATGAGTAGGCGTTTTGTACTTTATGATTTTTAATTTTGTGCGAATTAATATTTAGGAATTGTAAACTTTAGGGATTACGAATTGTTCTGCCAAATGACGCATTTGGTAAATGACAATGTGGCGATAAAAATTTAGGCGAAGTGAAATTAGGGCAAACACGATTCTGAAGAGTGAAATTAGGCGGAAAAATTTTAGGCTTTTCGTTTGGGTGCCATTACAAATTAGGCGTACAAAAAATTAGGCGATCCGATAGGGACCTGTTCTGATTGTAAGCGCATTAAATTGATACTGATTTATTAATTAGTAATTCTGCTTGTGTTTTGAACATTTGATTAACATTGAACTTAGTAAGAAATAGAAAGTCTGTATAAGTACGTAATTCAAACCTAACCTATCTATTAATGGGTCGATGTTCCTTTAAGCATGCGATATGTATCTGTTAAAAAAATGGTCATTGTACTGGGAACTTTTTTATAATTGTCAATTTGTAACATAATTATAAACTAACGCATTCACTTTAGACAGAAGTTTTTTGTCTTCTGATCAGGGCGTGAAACGGCATTTTAGCAGGCCGTCAGTGCGCTTTGTACCGTGGAGGTATGAAGCGCCTTCACTTTTTAGGACTTCATCGACTGGTTGGCATCAGACGTATGTAAATAGTTACTTATTTATTAATTTACAAAGTATATTGTATTACACAAGTTAACAAGGTCCAATAAAACTGTTCAAACAGTTTGACTCAAGGAAATTAATAAACTGATTACATATTAAAAGTTAATAAATAATTTTGAACAATTTGAATACATTATTAATAGTAGGCCGTCTGTGGTAGCATATTTACTAAGTACTTTCTCAGTAAACGTTAAAATTTTATTTCGTGCAATTCATCTCTGATGTAGCAAGTGGAAGGACGTGATCTAAAAAAATTAAATTTTAAATTTTAAGACTTTTATTTCCAGCTTACAATTAAATTTGAATACATTCCGCCAAACTGCATAGCAGTTTGTTGGCAGAAAAACACTCCATATTTATATTTACATTGCATGTTAAAATACAAAATTATTATTATTCACTCATAAATTCATTTATTTAATTAATACATTGTTATTATTAACTTATTCGATATTAATAAATTAAATTACTAATTACATCTCTGCCTACCCCTACGGGAAAGAGGCGTGACATTATGTATGTATGTTTACCAGCAGATATCAAAATTTTTGCAGGTGAACTGTTATGTATATAGCTACATTTTTGAGAGTTCTATCCCCGTACACATTGGTAACTTTGGGAACAACATGAATATGAATGACTTAAAACATTAATATTGTTAATGTAATATTATATTGCATTGTATAGCTTCACAGACAATTGAAGATTGTAATTCAAGTACCAAACCAATGGATAAATTTAGTCTATAAAATAAAGAGCATAAGCTGTGAGTTTCTTGCCAGTTCTTCTTACAGAGCGTTGGTTTGGAACTGGCACTTAAATTCACTTACACTTAATTATTTTTTGTTGTATGTAAGTGAATCTAAGCTTCGTGATTTCAGTGTAATCATATTTCGATTGTTTTTTTTTTATATTTTGACGTTTTCAAGTACTATGTAATAGTTTATGAAATAAATAATTATTGAGTTTAAGTTTGAACAAATTTAATGGTTAATGGTTAAAGATATTTATTCTCAAAAAGACATATACAGTCACTTTAATGAGAACTTAAATTAACATATAAATAATTATAAATTACATCGTCGTCACTTAAATTACGCTTGCCCATCCAATGTATTCAATTGAATAGTTAAGTAAAAGTATCAACAATATGTTCTGAGAGTTTTCGTTTGAATACATTAAACGAGCTTACATTTTTAATGTTCGAGGGTATTTTGTTATAAAGCTGCGCG
Source organism: Musotima nitidalis (assembly GCA_949126915.1). Taxonomy (NCBI): domain Eukaryota; kingdom Metazoa; phylum Arthropoda; class Insecta; order Lepidoptera; family Crambidae; genus Musotima; species Musotima nitidalis. Next base: position 13,601,712 of record OX421437.1, on the reverse strand, counting down.
CCTTCAAAGGTGATCATTTTTTTTCCATAATTCGTTCTTACTTTGGGCAACACAAGGAAACTAGCTCGGCGGGTACTTCGATTATTGAGTTGTTTAGCGGTATCAAATGTTAAACTTGTATGGAGAGAGCTATTTAATATTTTTTTTACTAGAATGCATAAACTGTAATTATGTAATTGTTTGATATTCATTAAATTTAAATCATTGTATATTTTTTTTGTTGGTGTTAAATAGTGATATCTAAATAGAATTTTGATTACTTTGTTTTGAGCCACTTGAAGATCCGCTAATTTTGTTTTGCAAGCACTGCCCCAAATTTCTATTAAATATAAAAGATGTGGTTTGACTAAACAATTGTATATAGTGTATCTTAAATTGTGCGGGATGCAATGAGTAATTTGTCTGAGTGAGCCGATAAGGGATAATAATTTAGTTCTGATGTATTCAATATGTGCATTCCATGCCAATCTGCGATCGATTCTAAGGCCAAGATATTTTTCGCAAGACTTTTGTTCCAGTGTTATAGTATTTATTGTTAATGGCTCGAATGATGGAATTGGTTTATTTTTTGCGTTAAAGATTACGAAGCAAGTTTTAGATGTATTTATAGTAAGTAAGTTGTATTGAAACCAAGAAAATAAGGTGTTCAAATCCTCTTGGGCTTTTTTAATCATGCTACGAACATCCGATCCGAAATAAAATATACAAGTATCGTCAGCGTATTTACCCGCCGTCATCGCTCTTGTGTTATAAATATATATATTTACATAATATATTATATATATATAGGGAGCAGTATACAAAACATTATTTTTTTTTAAGATTGTTTTTCTCGGAACTGTTATATATTCTTTATTGTACAAAAAACTTTACGTAAAAAAGACGAAGTACAAAGGTGGACTTATTTCTAAAAGAAATCTCTTCCAGTCAACCTTAACTGAAGTGAGAGAGATAGTTAGCAGGAATCTATTCATTAATGTAGTGAAGATATTACAGATCAGTTGATAAGGCGGCGCATCCGCCAGTTATTTCGCTCCGTCGAGCACGTGATTAGATCAGCGTGGAGATGCGCTTTAGCGGGCTACAGACGCGAAATTACAGCTCCCTGGGCAGATGTCTAGATTCAGTTAGTTTAAGGGTTCTGCCTGGATCTAGTCAAAAATGATGATCTTGGTCTTCAACGTGAGCCCCCGCAGCGCGGTTTTTGGGCAGTGCCCTCTGACCGCATGGCTTAGAGCCTGGTATTGTCCGGGGTGTCAATCCGGTGGTGGCGGCGATCAAGCCCCGAGGCAGTTGGCCCTAGGACGATCAGCTAGCAGGTGAAAAATCCTTGTCTCGTGGTCTGGTCAATCCTACGTCGTTCGAGGGATCAGGCTTCGGGCATATGCCTTAGCATCCAGTGAACATCACAACACAGTTCAGGTTTTATGTCGAACTCTTTCTGCATAAAAGCTATTCAACTTTGGAACTCTCTCCCTACTGATATAAGGTTGGCAGAAAGCAAGCCTACTTTTAAAGGGTTGCTCAAGAAATACTTTCTTGAGGAGTTATCATCCGATTGAGTCTACATATTATAATTACTATTAATTTTGTGTATAGGTATATGTAGTTTATTAATAACACATATTTAATTCTATGTAAGTTTATATGTTTTCTTATTCGTACTGCCTCATACTTTTCTGCTAACCCAAAGGTTAACTGGTAGAGAATGCCTTGCAGCATTAAGTTCGCCTTTTGTACATTTTAATTTTAATTTGTGCGATAAAGTTTAAATAAATAAATAAATAAACATCGGTCCCGCTAGGCGTCCCACGAAGGCTTCAACGCTCTCTGATCTCAGATCCCTTGCTATCGTCGCGTCGATTCCTCACGTAACGTGGAGCTCGCACGATGATTCGAAAGGGTCGTGTACTGATATATCTCGAGCTTCTTCTTGAGCGAGTTTCTCAGCAGTGCGTACCAGGCTGGGGCTGCGTACGTGATCAGGGGTCTGAGGTATGTTTTACATACCCCGAGCTTCTTTCGTAACTGCAGCTTGGAGTCGGGCACTGGTCGCAGGAGGTTCCGAGCTGCATTGCATTGTATAGCGTCACAGACAAATGAAGATTGTAACTAACCATAACCAATCGATAATTTAAAAGAGCATAGCCTGTGAGTTTCTTGCTAGTTCTTCTTACAGAGCGGTGGCTCGGAACTGGCACTTAGAGTTACTTACACTTAAATATTTTTTGTTTTTTTAATTGTTTGGTTGCAAGTAAATCTAAGCTTCATGATTTTAGTATGTTTATATTTTAATTGTTTTTTTTATTTTTTTTATAATTTTGACATTTTCAATTTATGTAATAGTTTATGAAATAAAAAGTTTTTTCATTTTCATTTTCATTGGCCTTGATTAGCGTGTCCGTTACGTGAGGCGTCATCTTGAGGTCGCGATCTATCCAGACTCTTAGGTACTTGACCTTGAGAGACCACGAGATGTCTTGTCCGTGTAGTTGGAGTGGTGGTGGGTATTTCAGCACCTTGCGTACCAGGATGGCTTGGGTCTTCGCGACGTTGACCGTCAGACATCCATATTTTTAAAATTGCCGATACATATGAAACTACAGATTTTTTTTTAATACCTATTAAAAAAATATAATAAAACTACTTTATCTTAAGCCTATAAATCGCTTCAATCAATTTTGAACTGTAAAAACACGGAACACCCAGACTAGAAGAGATATTCATGTAAATGCACACAAAGATTGGTGCTGTGGGGGAATCGAACCCACGACCTCAGAGCGCAGATATTCTCCATGCATTATCGGTCGTCGATACTACTTGATAATTAAAGGAGTATAAAATAACTCAAAAAACAAAACAATCGACTGGAATAGTTAGCAATAAAGGTGGAATAAAATAGTTTGCATAATGATGCGGCTGAAACAACCCCCCACCCCTTTAAGCTGTTGGGAGCACGTCACCCGATGAAGTGGAATGAGTCCACAGTTATTCCGCATCGCTGGTCCCAATAACAGGTACACTCAGATTTAAATTAACATCTATCTCTTGAATTCATAATCCATTATGATTTATTGACTTATAAGGGAATGCTGTTTGCAATAAAGATGAATATGAAGTCCAACAATTATTTTACACTGATTTTTTAATTCTAAATGTACTGTAACAAATGTAATGTAGACTATATTTGTTTAAAAGAGATACCAACAGTGGACATACTTAAGATTAAAATTACAATTCAATGGAACAGGTTCTGGTATGTACACCAATTCAATGGAACAGGTTCTGGTATGTACACCAATTATAGGTATCTACAGCATTCAAAACAAAACGGAACAGACTATAAATTGTCTTGTAAGATAAAAGCAAAAATAGTTTATGAATGTTTGGTTGTGTTGAGTTCTTAAGAATTTTAAGGGACTTGTGAAAGTGAAGCTCCCTGTGTGCAGTTTTGTTTTATTTTCTAAAATTTGTGATATTTCTAACATCAATGTTTAATAACGGTGGATTATTAACCGTTAAGTGTTTGTGAAAGTATATCATCATCATCATCTCAGCCATCTGACGTCCACTGCTGAACATAGGCCTCCCCAATAGATTTCCACATTGAGCGATCCTGAGTCGCCTGCATCCATCGGCTTCCCGCCGCCTTGACCAGATCATCGGTCCATCGCGTGGGAGGCCGTCCTCTACTACGTTTACCGGTTCGCGGTCGCCATTGCAGAACCTTGACGCCCCATCGGTCGTCGGTTCTTCGAGCTATGTGCCCCGCCCATTGCCACTTCAGCCTGCAAACTCGCCTCGCTATGTCGGTCACTCCAGTCCTCCTACGGATTTCCTCATTTCTGATTCGATCACGTAGGGACACTCCGCACGCTGAGCGACTTTGAGCTTTCTAATGAGGCCCATAGTCAGGCACCAAGTCTCAGTACCGTACGTCATCACTGGCAACACACACTGGTTAAAGACTTTCGTCTTAAGACACTGAGGTATTTTTGACGAGAAGATATAGCGCAGTTTCCCGAACGCAGCCCAACCGAGCTGGATTCGACGATTGACCTCTTTCTCGAAGTTGGACCTACCCATTTGGACTTTTTGTCCCAGGTATACATATTCGTCGACAACTTCGAGAGCCGAGCCTCCAATAATTATTGGGGTAGGCTTAACATGGACATTAGACATAATTTTCGTCTTGTCCATGTTCATTTTGAGACCTACCCTTTGGGAAGCTCTGTCGAGGTCTTCGAGCATTGTGCCCAGATCCACAAGCGACTCCGCTATGACCACTATATCGTCGGCGAATCGAAGGTGAGACATACTCGCCATTTATGTTGATGCCGTAGTTTCCCCAGTCCAGCATTTTGAAAACCTCCTCCAGGGCAGCAGTGAACAGTTTCGGAGATATGACATCTCCCTGTCTCACGCCCTTCCGCAGGAGGATAGGATTCGTGTGCTGGTCTAGTACGCGTACGGACATGGTGGCGTTTTTGTATAAACTTCTAAACACTTTAATATACCGATGGTCAATGCGGCATCGCTGCAGGGACTGAAACACTGCCCAAGTCTCGATCGAATCGAAGGCCTTTTCATAGTCCACAAACGCTAAGCAAAGTGGCTGGTTATACTTCTCGGTCTTCTGTATAACCTGCCGCAGCGTATGTATGTGGTCCATGGTTGAAAAGCCTTTTCGGAAACCGGCTTGTTCGGGAGGCTGGAAGTCGTCAAACCTATGACCGAGACGGTTCGTGATGACCCGTGAAAACAACTTATAGACGTGGCTCAGTAGCGTGATTGGCCTATAATTCTTCAAAAGAGATTTGTCACCTTTTTTTCACCCGGTGCCTTGTTGTTCTTCAGCTGTTTCAGGGCCATCTTAATCTCGTTTAGGCTGACGTCCGGGATGTCTTCGGTGTAGTGCCTGGTTAGTTTGGCTTTAGGATCTTTAGCCAAACAAGTAGCGGGATCCTGCGTACTAGTATATAACTGCCCATAAAACCCTTCGATTTCCCTCATGATCTCAGGTTTCGACGTGACTAGATTGCCCTTGTTGGTCTTCAGCTGCGTTAACTGACTCTGGCCAATAGACAGATCTCGTGCGAACACTTTCGAACCCTTGTTCCTCTCTATTGCATTTTCAATACACGTAGTACTGAATCTGCGAATATCAAGTCGCAAGGATTTCGTGATCTGTCTATTGATACGCCGGTAAGAGAATGCACCTGCTGAAGACTGCAATCGCATGTGTCGTCGTGCTTCCATGAGATCAAGAGTCTCAGTCGATAATTTTCGGGTTTTATTTCGGGGTCTGGTCTTGTAAAATTTTATGAAAGTATTTTTTGTGAAAGTATATGAGTAAATGAAATAAAACAGTGCAACATAACTTTTCAAATTCTCCTAAGAAGTCCATGTGAGATCTCAGTATAGCCCCACATGTTTACTGAGGACTCAAGGGGTTTAGGGGGAGGGCAACTTATTTACCATTTATCATCTTTATCACCACTCATACTCATTTACTATGATTCATATGCTATTGTTAATTTATCTCTTACTTGACACTAAATGTGTTAAACGCACGAAGCCATTATTTAAAAGGAAAAAAAACTCCATAACCCACATTGACGACTTTCGAGGCATCTTTAATCATTCAGTTATAGCTCAATATTGATTAGAGTACCTAATCACCTAATGGTCATATTGAATGATATTCCAACAGCTTTTTACAGTCAATCCACTTACAGGGGAACGATGGCATCTACACAAAGTCCCCAGGCAATAACCGCATAGGTTACGTAGCCAATTCTTTAATTGAATTAATTACAACTAATTAAGTAAACTCACCAGTTTAAATATTCCTTACTGAAGCGGCGTAAACTACATTACTAAAGTGATGTGTTGATTGTTCACTAACGGATATGGATTGTCCGAAATATACGTTGGTTTGGAAGTATCCGAAACGTTGTTAAGGCGCGCGGCGTCAATCCGCAATGGAGCGGCGAGGCCGACCACGCGTAACTCAATTAAGGGTATTAGCAATTTTCTAGTAGTGCTGTGTGGTCGTTGTCACATGTGTCGATATACTTTACGATAATTTACATGAATTGTGCAGTAATTCATGAAATAGTGGTGTATTGATTTATATGTTTAGTCGCTTAAAAAAGTACGAATTTAGTAGAAATTTTGCACTCTCATAATAATACCCAAAAATCTTTAAATTAAGTGACCCCCCTCATGAACCGCAAAGCAAAGACGGGCAAATTTAGTGTGTTCTGTAAAGCTTTACCGTACAGCACACTCCCATAAATTCTTATGCTCTCTTGGTCCTTTCCAACAGAATAAATTTTTCATTGCAAATATACTCAATGAACATTATTGCATGTAAAAATAGAATCAGAGAATAGTGACAAACCAATAACTACTCAGAAACAGAAACCTTATTATTGGTGGTTGAGTAGTACGATAGTCTTTAAGTAATATAAATAATGTAAGATTAAGTAAAATATAAATAAATTAAATTGCGTAAGCACACTCCCTTGTTATTTGCATATAATTTTGTTAAATAAGAACTAACACATACTTTTTGTGATCATCTAAGATGCTAGTAATTAAGTTTACGTAGTTTAGGTAGATAACACTTTAATTAACTGCATTACTAACCAACCAACCAACTAATTTATTTTCGTACAATAATTTTACAACTTTCTCCTTGCCACTCCACAACAGGTTTTATGTCGAACTCTTTCTGCATAAAAGCTATTCAACTTTGGAACTCCCTTTTTATTGAAATTAGGTTGGCAGAAAGCAAACCTACTAGTTAACATCTGATTGAGTCTACATATCATATGTACTATTAATTTTGTGTATAGGTATATGTAGTTTATTAATAACACATATGTAATTTTATGTAAGTTTATATGTTTCCTTATTCGTACTGCCTCATACTTTTCTGCTAACCCAAAGGTTAACTGGTAGGTAATGTCATGCAGCATTAAGTTCGCCTTTTGTACATTAGAATTTTAATTTGTGCGATAAAGTTTAAATAAGTAAATAAATAAATGTAATGAGACTATTTGTTACTAGCTGCGTCCTGCGGTTTTACCCGCGTGGTCCCCGTTCCCGTAGAAATATCGATATAAAGAGTCCTATATGTTAGTCCAGGACAGCAGCTATACACGTACAAAGTTTCATCACAATCGCTCCAGTAGTTTTTGCGTGACAGAGTAACAAACATCCATCCACACATACAAACTTTCACGTTTATAATATAAGAAGGATACAGAAATAAATTATTGTTATTATGATTAGTTAAGAACCCAGTAAAAATCATGATAATTCGATTTCGGCACTACAGTAAAGTAACTATAAGTAATTGAGAGCACTCTCCTTGTGACCCAATTTGAAGTTTGGAACAAACTCTGTCACGCGGATCCAGTTTGATATTTTTTTTTGCCGCCTTATATATTAGTAACAACCAGTACCAGCTTCTTAACGCACCTATCGAAGCACAGGAATATATGTACGTACATGTACGGCCTTCTTTTGGATTTAAATTTCTTTCTGAGTGCGCTAATCCATAATGCCAAAATGAACTATTGTACTATTTGAGCGAGCAAAACGCAACCCTTTATATATTTCTATTAATTTATCGATATCCATGTGTTACAACACTAACTTCTCCACATAATCCGCTGTAAGCTGTGGCCGGGCGACTTCTGAACGTTATTTATATTTATTTTCTTTTGTTCTTTACAGATTTTTTATACTTTCACCTTTTCTTTACTAATGAATAACACAAATAACGTTTTATGAATAATTTATCGAAAATATTTTCAAGAAAATTTGTTACAAAGTTGTTTTAAAAGTACAAGAAAAAACATCTATTGTTATTTTATATTGTTTAAAAGTCTTTGTAGTTATTTACTAACTGAAACAAATAATGGAACAATGGAAGCCAAACAATACGTTTCAGGTATTCATTAGAATGTTAATTAGTTCGAATGTAGGCAGGATGTATTGATTTACTTTTGAGGTGGCTTTCATTCGCACACGCGATTGATGATGTGATGGAATCAGTAATGGGGAAATCAGTAGGAGAACCAGGGTTGGAGACATAGCGAGGCGGATTTGCAAGCTGAAGTGGCAGTGGGCGAGGCACATAGCTCGAAGAACAGACGACCGACAGCGCTAAGGTTATCCAATGGCGACTACGAAACAGCAAACCTAGAGAGCGGCCAGCTACCCAGCAAAAATCATAAGGGTGTGATTTATACCGCGCGTACCCCACGGTATGAAGAGCCTGCATTTTTATATACGGTTTCGACTGTCTTAGTCAGTCTGTCTGTGACTCTTGTTGGAAGGATTGGTCAGTCAGCTTGTCGTGACTCTAAAGGGTACTGCTGCTTTAAAGCTGAATGACAAAAGGCTGACTGAAAGGGAATTGTCCGGCAGTCAGTCAATCTGTCAGTGAGGCTTTCAAAACGCAAGATTGAGAAGAATGCTGGTATGATTTTTTTTAATTATTCATATACTGAAGAGCAATACACAAAAGCTGTTGTAATTAAAAAGAAAAAGAACAATATTTTAGAATTGAAAAATGCGTACAACGAAAAACCAGGTTTATCTGATAAAAAAAAATGATCTTATGGATTTGGTGAATAAAAATCTTTTATGAATCTGAGTTTATTTTTTGTAATAGCTGGTTTTTAAGACTGATGTTATTAATTATTAATATAAAATTTACTGATGTTCCTAAGTCAAGACAAACTATGTTAAGTTAAGATAAAGTGATATTAACGTAATAAGATGATTTAAACTGTGATTTTTCTTAAATAAGAACTTAGCACTTGGTGAGGACCAAGTGTCATAATAAATATATTTATTGTTCCTGTTTTGCCTTTCATACTTACTCGTTATGGAAATTATAGTTTGTAATAAGTGTCCAATTTTTTATATGTTGTTTCTGCGGTTAAAAGTTATTTAATTTATAATTGTTTGCATTCTAATTAATTTTTGGAAGAAATGTTTTGTTTTTTTTTTTTAAGTTGATTGTTTTTTTTACATAATTTGATACGAAATAAAGCATAGATAAGGTTTGTGGTAAATGATAATATTATATCATTATTTTTGCTTTTTATATGTATATTGTTCAGTATGACTGATTACATAATATTTTGTAACGTGCATTTAACTTTATTTCAATAATAAAACCAAGAAAAAATTAAAGTTTATTTTTTTCGACAACAATTAATATAAAATTTACCCAGTACCTTAACAAAAATAATATCATTAAAATCGTGATATGTCAATTTGTAACACACGTGTTATGATACATTTTCACGAAAAATGTGACATTATAGCATCCTCATTTTTAAACTGTAAAATTTTCAGTAAATTCTCATAATAATCAGACCTTTATTATATTTTCAGAAAGCTTAGAAATCAATACTTATTAACCTAAAATTATAAAAAAAACACAACCGTTTCGACATTAATAATTTTCAACACTTTAAAAGCGGTCTCCTGTAAAATTTAGTTTTTTAAGATAACACATTATTGAAGCAATCTTTGCGATACGTTTCCGTTAGGAATTACATAACATTAACTTATATTGTTTTTTTCCTCTAAGCCTTGAGGTCTGTAAGAAGGCTTAAATTTGGCGCCATCATCGTCACATGAAAGGGTTTGTATCTGCCATTATGCATGACAGATATAGGCCCCTTCATTTATTTATATTCACATAAGGGATGTTGGATCATTAGTGCACGCCCTTGGCCTTTCACTCCATATTTACATATAACCATGATTACATATCCCTGGGAAATCATGTTGAATATGGAATCAAGGCGTGTCCTACACTTTGCTGGTTTGCTATATAATGTGATTAAAAGTAAACGGCCAGAATATTTATACAATAAACTAAAATTTACACAACGACTTCGTTCTTTGGATCAGCTTATGGTCCCTGCACACCACTCAGCGTCATTTCGTGGTAGTTTTCGATACTGTGCCTCGAAGTGCTGGAACAACATTCCTCCACCAATAAGAAAGCTGTCTAGTGTTCAGTGTTTTAAATATAAATATAGGATGCATCTATTGAGCCTGCAAAAGTCTGCTATAGTTAAATAAATAATCTAGATTTTATATAATGATGCTATAAGTTAAGATGGCAGTCCAGTAACGCAATATCTTATTATTTTTAGTTTGTTTATAAGGAGTCATTACCTCATTATACCGGCATCCGCAGGATACCAGCGTCGTGACAACCGTTGTTGCGACATTATGCTGAGCGGAGGCCTTTTTGGTAGATACTATTTAAGATGCTGTTAGCTTTAAGATTTTTTATTTTAATTGTAATTTGTAATGTACCAAATAAACGTTTTTATTATTATTATTATTATCACTAAGATAGCTTTAATTTTGCAATACGTCTAAGAATTATTGTGCCATGCGGTGGGTCTGCTTAATATAGTATACTATTATACAGTATAGAGCTTTCGTTATGCACCTGAAAGTAAACTCTCTAAATGCTAAAGATCGAAAATTTTAACTAAAAGGAAAAATAAATAAATAAAATAATAATTTTATATTCAGACTAATTACTTATTTCCAAGACAAGTATCATAAGAAACTTGTGTTATGGATAAACTTGGGAATGGTAACTAAATAACGGATTCACATACTTTAAATACTTTTTTATTTATTTATTTATTTATTTATTCATCCATAAAACTTACAACTATCTTTACAGGCACCAAACCTAATACGATAGAGTAGCTGAGCTTACAATACCTAAATATATGACTAAAGACTTTCACATAATTCTTATCTACTAATTACTAAACTACTACATTAACATCTACTGCAAAAGCAATATGCTGCTTTTGCGAATTTGTTCAGTGAACATGCAAATAAATCTATCTGGTCGGACAGTGACAGTGCATTGAGTACCCGCAGCGCCCGCACGAGCGGGGCGCGCTGCAGCAGGTTTGTGCGCGCGCTGGGTACCGCCAGCAGGGTCGGCCGCCGGCGGCGTCCTACGTACTCATTCGGTACGCAAAGCTGAACCGTCTCTAAAATACGCGGATTGTGGACTTTACCGCGTAAAACACTAAATATTAGGTCGGGGAAAAAGTCTTTTCGCATAACGTAGGTATAAACTTATTTTAAATTTTTTTTGACTGTACTATTTGTGTCTGGCTGGTTTTGGTAACATTAAAAAGGTTCCATTATAAAGAAAAGAAAAAAATAAAAAAAAGTTGTTTCCCGCTATTTTTCATTTGTTTTTCTCTCCGTTAAAATGAGTGAATCTAATGAAGAAATTCGATACATTTTAAAATTTTATTAAAAAAAGGCAAAAATGCAACTCAAGCAGTGAAAAAAATTTGTGATGTTTATGGACCTGATGCAGTGTCAGTAAGAGTAGCACAAATTTGGTTCAAATGTTTTCAGTCCGGAAATTTTGATATTAAAGATGCACCTCGCTCTGGTCGCCCTTTTACGAATAAAATGGACGCCATTTTTGAAAGAGTGGAGCAAGATCGGCATATTAGTAGTTACGATGTAGCTGAAGAACTGGGAATTGACCACAAAACAGTTTTGACCCATCTGAAGAAAACTGGTTATATAAAAAAGCTCGATATTTGGGTGCCACACGAGCTCACTCAAAGAAACTTAATGAACCGTGTACTCATTTGCGATTCATTATTGAGACGTAATGAAACCGAGCCGTTTTTGAAGAGATTGATAACTGGCGATGAAAAGTGGATCACGTACGACAAGAACGTGCGAAAAAGGTCGTGGTCGAAAGTTGGCCAGGCTTCACAGACTGTGGCCAAACCTGGCCTAACACGAAATAAGGTGATGCTGTGTGTATGGTGGGATTGGAAGGGCATTGTTTATTATGAGCTTTTACCGCCCGGCAACTGATGAGATTACAGGAAGCAGTCGAGAGAAAACGGCCGGAATTGATCAACAGGAAGGGTGTGGTCTTTCATCACGATAACGCTAGACCACACACATCTTTAGCCACTCAGCAAAAATTAAGAAAGTTCGACTGGGAGGTCCTAGTGCATCCACCATATAGCCCTGACCTTGCGCCTTCAGATTTTCACCTGTTTCGGTCTCTGCAGAATTCTTTAGGTTCTGTAAGGTTGACCTCAAGAGAGGACTGCCAAAACTATTTGTCCCGTTTTTTTGATCAGAAGTCCCAAAGTTTCTACAGTAACGGGATAATGTCTCTGCCCACAAAATGGCAGAAAGTTATTCAACAAAACGGTACATATATATTGTAAATAAATGTAAATAAACTTTGAAAAAAATGTCTTGACTTTTCATACAAAAATACGAAAAGACTTTTTCCCCAACCTATTATGTAGGTGGCAAGCGCAACCTCCCGTCTCACCTCGAGTCTATAATATCCCACCATACCTAAAATAAACAGACTAGGGTACAGCAGAGGGTAGCCTGGGTACACGCCATATTGTTTCTTGTATAAAAACCTAAGAAATTTATTTTGTATTCGTTCGATCATTATTTTATACTTTTCCTCGTGTGGAGACCAAACGACAGCATTGCACTCCAAGTGGCTTTTTACGAGTGCTTCGTACAGTGATTTCAAGGCACCTACATTAGTGAATTTGTTAGCATGCCGCAATACCACCCCCAAATGTCGGTATGCTTTCTTGCATACGTCTATGATGTGCTGACGAAAAAGCAAGTTGTAATTAAAGCGTACGCCCAGATCTCTCACCTCCGTGATGCGCTTTAATGGTGAACCGTCCATTACATATTTGTACTGGCTTGGGCTGCGCGCTCTACTGAAAGATAGCACGGAACACTTAGCCACATTAAAGTACAACCTATTCTCTTGGCTCCACATGAGTACCCTATTGATGTCCTGTTGTAATGTGTCATGATCTGAGTTTTGTTTTATAATCGAAACTAATTTTAGGTCATCTGCATATAATAACGGTTTACAATTAACTACTACACCCGGGAGGTCATTGACTGTCAAAATAAACAATAGGGGCCCCAGATTACTACCCTGACTGAACCCTGACCTTGTAGGGTAGGGGTCCGAAAAGCATCAGCATAAATATAATATATAGTAGGTACAAGCTTTTGCCCGCGACTTCGTTCGCGTGGAATGGTGACTTCTGGCAGATTTTTGGTTTTACCCACACAGTTCGCGATCTCGCGGGATTTTTGAGAAGTTCCCGCTCCTGTGGGATTTTCGGGATAAAAACTATCCTATGTTCTTTCTCAAGTTCCAAACTATGTCTGTACTAAATTTCACACAAATCGGTTCAGTAGTAGTGAAGAAAAAACAGACAGAGCTACTTTCGCGTTTATAATATCTATTAGTTTGGATAAAAGTATTTAAAAAATACATATATATAGTGAAATTACGTTTGAAAGTTTGTACATAACAATGTATTTTAAAAACAAGAGGCACAGTGTACATTTTCGCTCGCTTATCGCTGGGCGAATTATTAACTTATTTAAATAAAGATTCCAACAAATTCCTAAAAGGGACAAATTAAATTGTACTCTAGTCTACTCCATCACGCGTACTCAGGGCAGAGACACGTGTGTGGTGTCCTTATGTTAAAATGATTCGAATCTTCGAACCTCTAACCTCTCTTGAGAAAAACCACAACAGGCGGATAAACTGACAAACCTTGACAAATTCTGACAAAGAACCCATTTGCTTTTATTTATTTATTATTGTACCGCTCATATCCTTCAATGTTGTTAAAAAAATATATCGAATTTCAATTTTGTGTATGAATATTTGACGAATGTAAATGATCATGTTGATCTTAAAGACAATAAAGTATAGTTTTATTTTATTTTATTTTCTAAAAGATAAGAGAGATGCTATCAAATTGTTGCAAAATGAAGCTTTGCAAATGGCTCATTAATAAATGTTTTTACTTTGTTAATGTAAACGTTTTAATTTTTCTTGTTTTTAAATATTGAATGTAACTGACCTGAATTTTATTACAGTATATATAAATGGCTTTAAAATGTTTGCATGCCTCTGTGTATGAGGCGAACATTTGTAGTGCTTTATTTGTAACATACCAACTGTTAATCCAATACAAATGTTCTGGCAAATAAATAATTATGTAACGATTACCACATACAGTGGTAATCAAGACTTTTTAACGTGCCACTCAAAGCATAAAACCTATATACAATGCCTCACAAACGGTCACCCATCCAAGGACTGTCCTCTGTCTCTAACCTTGAACTAATAATTAACAGCTTAAACTTGAAAATGTTGACATAAAACCAACAACTTGTTTCACGTTATCTTTATGAGCTATATTCAATTCTAATCATATCGCTTTTAAATTGAATTTCCTTAAAACATAAAACATCAAGTTAACAGTGGCTATGTTTCTTTTGAAATTAGATGCTCGAGAGAAGGAGTTAAGGTATATTTTAGAATGGTTAGTTGACAAATGTATTACAATTGTCCTTTAGTGGGTCTTCATCGTATTAGCTGGCCACGTGGTAGATATCTTTGAATGTATTCTATATATGTTTATATATATCATAAGTTAGGTACCTACAGTATGAGAAAGTAAATTTGTGTGAACCTAAGAATGTGTGCCAAAATCGTAACAAATGGAATGATGTGATCTCTGCTCACATGTACGGGAAAGAGGCAAGACATTAATTAATGTACTGCGTAGATGATAGCGGCGATAGCCCAGTGGCGAGAGCCTTTTAATTCAGAGGGTCTCGGGTTCAAACCCCTGTGGCGCACCAATCACTTTTCGAAGCTATGTGCGTAATTATCACTTGCTCCGTGCCTCGGAAAGCACGTTAAGCTGTTGGTCCTGGCTGTCATGAACATCTATGGCAGTCGTTATTAGGAAATCAGTGTCTTCTAACAGACTGACAGCTGGTTTAACCATAGAATGATGTTTTCACGTAATAACTGAAATTCAGTCAAATCTGGTTAGACCAGTGAGCAGACCCTGGACCCAAAGGTTAATAAGCTTAAGTCTAGGCCAACCGGGATAATGCTAGGATATAATGGGGGAATGTATATGAAAGGAAAATGTAGTTCGTAAAAGTAATTTATATCTCCAACTGTAGGGAAACCCTGTTTAGAAGCAAATACATTGGTAGATGTTTGAATCATTGTTGTGAAATAATATGAACGTTCTTTTTCCAAATTTATTGTTGAATGTATTGTTGTTTATGTTCCAGAATTTTGTATTTGTGCTGATAATATATGTGACAAACCTGAGCACCGGTTGGTGATAGATAGTTTGTATAAGGAATTAGTTTGTATTTTAAAGAAAGGATCCGAAGTTAGTCATGCGGGTTCTGTCAAAAAGCGTCATCAAGAAATTATGTAGTAGGGTGGAACAAACACGTTTGCGAGGCTCACCGCGCTGCCTGACTGTGTTATCAAACATGTCAAAACAATAATATACGTACTAACATTAGGCTAAGTCATACTAACAAAGTATGGGTTGTTTTTATCTAAAATAAAATGTTTAAATTTGAATTGTCTAAAGTAAATAATAAACAGAATATGGGTTGTTTTTATCTAAAATAAAATGTTTGAATTTGAATTTAAATTGTCTAAAATAAATAATAAATATCTTAGCATCATCTCATCCATATGACGTCTACTGCTGAACATAGGCCTTATATTTTCACATTCAGCGATCCTGAGTAGCCTGCACCTAAATGCAAATCATGATAATATCAGACTTAGAAAGTCCACTGCTGAACATTCGCCTCCCCAATAGATTACAATCTATTAAGGGTGTATGCTCATAATCAGCAAGCTGGGCAGGCGGGTTGGTGATCAGAGTTCTAGCCAGTACCTACGCGGGATGACGCTGCTGCCCATCATTCCGTAAGATTTCTTTTCATCAGCTTTTACGACTCCCCGTGAGATAAAAGGGGGTGCCACTATTCTAGACCGGAACCACACGGCAGAAATGCTAATATCGTATGATAATTTATGTGTTTAAGCCGTATTTGTAGTTTGTTTGTCGCGTTAACGGATTGCGCAGAAAACTTGATTTAAAATAATTGCATTCATTATTTTCTACAAGTGTTAATAAGTAGTAATCAACAAAAAGGTTAAAGTAAAACACTTACCTAGGTCGTCTAGAAGGCACTAGAAACTTCAAAGGACCGGCAGACTTCCGTCTGTCTTTCACCCCAGGCACCACCAGGAAATCTTCATCTTCAGTCTCCGACACCGGACTATCCAGATTAACCAAAGCTGGAGCAGACATCCTCCTCTCCGGCATTACTTTTGAAGGCTCCAGAACATCCCTTATCACTTCACAATACTTGCAAGCATTAGCCTCTGCTATATAAGCTTTGGTTATAGCGTATGCATAGTTCTCTAAAAAACATTTATGACAACCCGGCACATAGTTAGTTTCCATGTCAGTAGATTCCTCACTAGGCTCTTTTTGCTTCTTCAAATGCATCTTCTTCTCCATTGTGGCAAGATTTTTATTTAAAATTTCTTTCTGTTCTTCTTTATGTTTATTCTCTTCCTCTTCAAGCTTCCTTTTCCTAATTTCCTTTAAACACTCGTCTTGATCGTTGTAATACTCCACGCATTTACGTTCCCCTTTAGGTGGTTTTGTCGGACTTTTCTTTTTCAATTTTTTACTACTTATGTTAACATTAATTGGCTCTATTCTCAAAGATTTCATTTGTTTAATTATATGCTCTTGGACATAGGGATAAGTAGACGACACTACGTCAACGAAAGTGGATGTTCTCTGAGAGTTTTTATTGGCACTAGTTGCGTTGTCTTTGTTTCGGACATTTTTATCGTGTTTACTTCGTGTGTCTTTGATCTGATCGCTGGCATTTTTACGAGCGCTCTTCAAGTGATTCACTGAGGAAGAATCATCGTCTAAGCACGTTTCGTAACCGTCTATCTCGTGATCGATATACAAAAGGGAATTGTTTTGTTCCTGGACGGATATTCGAGTGGTTGCATCGTAAAATGTAACCGTTTCATCTGCTGGAGAATTGATACATTCTTTCCAACTTTCGTTGCTCACTACTTTTTCTATAACAGTTTTATCTTTATCACATTCTTTCCAATACTTATCGAAGCTAATTCTCTCTAAGCCTGTAGGTGTTACAGCAAAAACCATCTCATCTGAAGTAGATATATCTTTGCTCTGTTCCTTGGATAAGCATCTTTCATTATTTTGTTTTCTATCTTCAGACTTACTCCTTAAATTTAGTTCTCTCGGTGTGTTTAGGAAGTCATCTTCTGTTATTGTCATATCATCATCAGGATCGTCTAAAGATTCCTCTGATTTTGATGTTTTTAGTTCCGTGATTCCGTTAACTTTAACTGTATCAACATAATCACTCTTAACTTTTTTACAATCGTCTAAACTTAAATCTCCTAATGCAGAAAGGTCCTCGTCTTTGATGGAGGGCTCCTCAGGTTCGAGGCAGATTTGGACTACTTCGATCCCTTCGCAGTATTCCTGAAGGCACTCGTGGAAGGAATCCATTGCAGTTTGGTCGTCCGATGCCAACGAATTGACACACTCCTGCAACAAAACTTGCATGAAATTGCTTACTGACCTACTGATTGCCTGCTCAGGGCTAGGTTAGAAACCGAATGTATAGAAATAAGATCAGCACTGTACGTGGTTATCAAGCAATGTATTTATAAGTATAAGTAGATATAAGAAAGTTGTAAGTAATAGTTTTTAATTTGTAAGTTGTTTTATTGTAATAAGAAACGTCGACAATGCCACTTAGACTATAATTTTTATTTTTGTGTTCATTATTGCTTTTTGTAATTTTATTTTAGGTTACCGCAGAATATCAGCGTCGTGGGTCACACTGCGACACATGCTGAGCGGTGACCTTTTTGGTACAGTCCAGTTAGTATATAAGTTTAGTTGGTAATTGTGAATTGTTTGTGTACCAAATAAATATATTTCCTTTCTTTCTTTCAATGGATTCTACGCTCCGGTACAATAAAGTCGCGATAACGCTAAGATCATCATCCTCTACAATATGAGGATATTTTCTTATGAAAATAACTCAGTACGTTTTTTGTCGCAGCATTATCATCATCAACATAGTATTAAAGATATGCTAATTGATTGTATTATAAATAAAAACATTCATTCGATTCGAAATGGTAAAGAAAATAAAGACAAATCTGTCTGCTCAGGATCCTTCCCGTAACCAATGGCCGCGTACTAATTGCTTAAATCTTTTCCATCTTATTTTCAAATTGAATTCAACAACTATCCAACGTCAAACTGGACACTGATGTTATCGATACTCTTTTCGTGAATAATCAAATAAAACGCACATGTAAACTTTGGCAACATTTATTTCAGCAATACATGGTGATAAAGCATTTCACAACAAACATAACACACTTTAAGCATTACTATAACACCAATATCCTCTACACACTAAACAACGAGTCACAACAATTTTACTAACATTAAACTTAACCTACTATTAATATACATGGGTACATTTTGGTCGCTTTTAGACATAGCCTGTGAGTTTCTTGCTAGTTCTTCTTACAGAGCGGTGGCACTTAGATTTAAGTGTCACATACACCAGAGTTATGACCTTTTGGTGTCACCCAACCAATTTACGGGTTTTCTAAAATAATTTCGGTAAAAGATTCTTAGAATCGCAATAATTATATTATAGACATTAGAATTCCAATGCATGGTGAAATGCTTCCCACACGGTCCTTTCGCTCACTCAACTCATACGAAAAAGTCTGATCTTGTAAAGTGGTCTTTACTAAAGGCTTAGGCTTGTACGGAAGACCAGCGCCGCGGGGCCATAGTGACCCTTCGGCATATGCTGAGTATAAGCGTTTTCGGTGCCACATGTGTATATTAATTTTTATTTTTGTATTTTTGTAAACCAATCATGTGTCACAGAATAAATTATTTTCTTTCTTTCTTTCTTCTAAAGTTGTAATTTTGTAAAAAGTATTGTTTCAGTTCATGTTCTCTTTTTAAAGTCGACACAGAGAAAGATGTAGCTTTTGAAATTAGAATTAAACAAAATGACCCTTGAATTAATTTATGAAGTATCCATTTCCCCATAATTACGATAACAGCGACCAAAATATTACCGTATATTTTTACTTTAACAATATTAAGATTCTTATATTCAGTGCGTGCTATTTATTTCTATTTGACAACTAAAAAGTTAGGGAGCTAGGAATTGTAAATAACATTTTCAATATAATTTTCATATTTTAAACAATAGGCTTAGGGTCTGCCCTCTTACATTGCACCTCCAGTACTATAAAGACACAAATACACAACAATGAGGGACTGTAATGAGATCTGGTACTGAGATGAACTATACATTTTTGGTAAAAAAACATTAACTTTTTAAAAAGTATCAATAACAGTACTTTTTTCATTTGATAAGACAATAGATATGTGCACTTAATACTTTGTCAAATTGATAACAGTCCAATTAACTTCGATAAAGTTTTAATTTAGTACACAATAACCTCTGAAACCTTATTACTATGATATGTTGATAAATTTCCTGTTACCAGATGGATTGTAGGTACATTGTAATTTTTTTGTTTAATTTAATGACGTGTCATTAAAAGGACGTAAATTAAACGCTACATTATTAACACTTTCAAAAACATCATCAAACTAATTCACTGTAAATATGTTTTATTATATATATTTTTTTTTTACTTGTTCGTATGAGGATAATGAAAATGAAGTTTGAACAAATGAAGATTGTAACTAACCAATCGATAATTTAAAAGAGCATAGCCTGTGAGTTTCTTGCCAGTTCTTCTTACAGAGCGGTGGCTCGGAACTGGCACTTAGATTCACTTACACTTAAATATTTTTTGTTTTTTCAATTGTTTGGTTGCAAGTGAATCTAAGCTTCGTGATTTTAGTATAATTATATTTTAATTGTTTTTTTTTTTTTTTATAATTTTGACGTTTTCAAGTATGTTATAGTTTATGAAATGTTTTGACGGCACGCAAGTTCATAAAAATGGCGGATGTTTGCTCAGATATAATCATAGACAAAAGAAAGAAGGGTCAATAAGTGACTAAGCATGCGCATGCGCGTGAGTAGCGTCGCTGCGTTGCTATAGTTACGCGACACCCCCCTGCCGCACTTCGATTGAGACCTGAGGACCTTTTCCAATCCAACGAAAAACTATGCCTATCTCTTTCACTCTCTAGAAAAAAAAGTATTTCATCCTCGAGTAAAAGGGATGTGTACAAAGAAGTTTTGTTTTTTCTTGAATTAGAGTAGGCCTTCTGATAATATATTACTCCAAGGTCAAATACAATTGATGAGCCTCGAATTCTATTCAAAACCGATTCTCAATTCATATTTACACTCCATTTTACAATTAGGTGTTGGGGCTTATAACGAAATATAGACTGGGTTTAAAACTAGTGCTGTAACTGTCTTCATCTTATCAAATGAAAGTGACAGCACGAGACTTAAACCTGGTCTTTCTAAGACCTCGTTTTGTAATAAGTTTAGTCTTGTACTTTGATTACATTAACATCCATCATAATAAAATATGCCTAACTAATAACATAAAGGATTTCCATCCTTTCTCAAATTTCATCACTTGCAAGCAAACCCACTTTACAATAAACACAGTCGTAAATTCCATAAGCGCCGACTGGACAAAGACTTAACATATGAATTATATTAACCACTGGGCTCAAAAGAACAGGATATTTCAGTTATTCTTGAAATAAAAATAAAATTTAAAAAATCTGAACAAAAGTGTAACTAGGACTTCTTGACGAGAAAGTGAAGCGTCATGTCTGCAGTTTTGTTTTATTTTCTAAAATTTGTGCTATTTCTAACATTAATGTGTAATAACGGTGGATTATTAACCGTTAGGTGTTTGTGAATATACATGAGTGTTGGTAAATGAAACAAAGCAGTGCAACGTCACTTTTCATATTCTCTCAAGGACTCCATGTGAGATCTCAGTATAGTCCCACATATTTACTGAGGACTCAAGGGGCTTGCTTCATCACTCATTCTCATTTACTATGAATTATATATTGTTAATATATCACTTACTTGACACTGGCTAGATGTGCTAAACGCACGAAGCCATTATTTAAAAGAAAGAAAAAGAAAGTATATGTCATTTACGCCATTCACGATAGAAACCATTCAAATAATTAACAAATATTCATTCATAGAACAACTTCACGTAAAATTGAAACAGAACCCACTAACCCAACGTGGTCAAGTACATAGTAATACAATTCACATTATTCACAAATATACACGTAATTATGTATATGACACATAATTAACATTTTAATTGACAATACATTAGTATATATTATCTTAATTCTAAAACACAACTCTGAATTAAAGACTAGACTCAAAATACATTTTATTGTAAGCTTAGTAATTATACGATAAATGTATTTTAAGTTAAATATACTAGTTATCTGTAGTCTATAATTAAACTTATACTTTCTGTTGTATGTAAATATTTTTTTAAGGTAAATATATTTTAATAAATATTAAGGGGCTTATCACAAAACTAAATCTAAAGTTAAACCAGGTTTGACACTAGTTGCTTAAGACTAATTTTAAACCCGGTTAAACTTTCCATCTTTATTTTTAACTAGCTGTTACCCGCGACTTCGTCCGCGTGGAATAGTATCTTTGGCTAGCATTTACAACCCCCTTTTCGCAATAAAAAGTAGCCTAATCCTTTCTCAGGGTCTAGACTATCTGTATACCAAATTTCATTTAAATCCGTTCAGTAGTTTTGGCGTGAAAGAGTAACAGACAGACAGACAGACAGACAGACAGAGTTGCTTTCGCATTTATAATATTAGTAAGGATAAGCCCCTATACGTTTTAACGTAAATTCTCGCGCGGAAATCCATTGTAGATGTTCAATTTACGTTTAGGAATAATAATTGTCATCCACATTTTTAATAAATGTCAATACCATAAAATGTTCCTCTATCCTAATTAATAAACCCGTTTATTGTATTTTCATAAAATAACATTTGATTTAAGGGCATAAAAATCCCCTTGTTTATTTTAAGTGTTAATTTTAAGCTAAATTAAGATTTCAAGCATATCATTGTGTATTTTATGCTTATTATTTATCGCAATATTTAAATCATTAAAATAAATTGTTAGCTTTCCATCTAAAGATTGGTAATTGTATAAAATAAATATTTCTGACACCTACACCAATTATTTAGTTCCAAGATAAGTATCATTTAGAACTTGTGTTATGGATACTAAAGAACGGATAAACATACGTATATTAATACTTCTTTTTTTGTAAATACATACTTAATATACTTACATAGAAAAACACGCAGAACAGAACAAATATACATATTTATACACACAAATATTTGTCCTGTGTGGGAATAGAACCCACGACTTCAGGTGTGGAATGCGGGTATACTCGCCACCGCGCCATATCGGTCGTATGAACTTGCTCTTTTAATGGGTAAAATATTTACTACAGTACATTAACAGTGTCACAAAATAATTATAGTTGTCGAATGCAAAATGGCTGAAGAGACAGGCGTAGCAGATTTCATATTCGCAACAATATTAGTATCTTTAAGTGGCATATCACTACACAAATGTTTGTTTACAAACAGCAAACAGAACTGTAATTATCAATTGTGTGGTAATAACTTGTTGCATATACATGTAGATATTTATACAAATAAATAGTTTATTAATGTGCTCATATACTTCTATTTTCTTTAATGTTACTGTTAATCTTGCACGACTTCATTACAGTTGAGGTTGTTTGAAAGAGATCTCTGTTTGAGACGAGACCAATTATGTGTTTATTTTATAGTATTGTGTTTATGTGAAATAATTTGTAACATACATCTGATATGACATTATCTGGATGATATTATTATGTTTCGGAATCCTTCAAATATATAAGGAGCCTCTATCAAGATCACCTGTAGGTGGTACGCTGTCACTTAGCTCAAAAGTCAAGTTATTAAGTAGAAATCACTTCCCTAAATCGTCACATTGGAAATCCTACTTCATCATTACATTGAAAGCATTCTGACATTTCCTCTTAAAATTACAACCACATAAATGTCAAGTAATTAAGAAATAATCACTTTTCCAAATCGTCACATTCGATATGCCTTTATCCTGATATTTACTGTCTTCTGGCACTTTCTCTTCTAATCATAACCACAAAAATGTCAAGTAATTCAATAGTAATCACTTTCCCAAATTAGTCACCTTCCAATACCCTTTCATCATGAAATGACACTGACTGCACCTCATCTGGCACCTTCTCTTCCAATCTGACCACACAATTATCAAATAATTAAATAGTATTCTGGCGGGAGGGTAAACTTTCTACAAGTTTCTTGCTCCATTCCTCTCCAGTCAACCTCCTGCCCGCGGAGAACGTGCGCGTTTTTTACAGTAAAATTGACATTTAAAGACAGGGCTGCCATTGTAGCCTTAATTAGATGTATATTTTTTTCAGCCACGTGCTACTCTAGTAAAATGACGCATCTAGATTTAAGTGGCATTAACAATTGCTTCAGATGAATGCCAAGCTTGTATAAATAACTTTACATTGTGGGTTTCTCATCACTTTGCAATGACCCTTTGTTCTGACTTTGACCGCCCTCTGGCACCTCGACGGTGACAGTGTACCGCAGTCTGTCGCTATGTCATTTCATGGATATCTCGGCGTTTATTTTAGGCGGCACTCTAAAAGAGATGGGCGTCGTTTCAATGTCCTGAGCGAATTGTAGCTGCAGCTCCATGATGTCCTGGTGCAGTGACATTATTAGGCGCAGGATTTTGGTGAAGTACTCCAGTTTCTGCAAAAAAGGATAGAAATAATAAGTTATAGCTAAATTGCCCGTCAAGGAGGGTACTTTAACGTTACCTGCAATGTAATATGAAAACACGTCCACACAATAGGAGTTCTGTTACATTGCATGGTACATTGACATTCTGACTATTTAAAAGTGCAAATAGCTACATGAATAAAGCATATTTTTGACTTTGACTGTGATTGCATAATACTGTGCATGCTACAATGCATTATATGATAGATTACTTGATACATTGCATGATACTTTGCATGATACATTGCATGATACATTGCATGATACATTGCATGATACATTGCATGATACATTGCATGATACATTGCATGATACATTGCATGATACATTGCATGATACATTGCACGATACATTGCATGATACATTGCACGATACATTGCATGATACATTGCATGATACATTGCATGATACATTGCATGATACATTGCACGATACATTGCATGATACATTGCACGATACATTGCATGATACATTGCATGATACATTGCATGAAATATGAGACTGACTATAATTTATCGAGATATACTAAAAATGTATTCTATAATCTTTCTTAAAACATCCTAATCAAAATCTGCAGACTTGGCTGGAAGTAAGGTTTCTTTCTTAATTTTACGATATGACTATAACCATTACAACCCACCACGAAATTTTAAATGGCAAATTTAAAAAAAATACAAATAATTACGGCTTTTAAGTGATGCGTAACAATATACTTTGCATATTTGTTGTTTCTTGTAAATGATGGCTTCGTGCGTTTAGCAAATTTAGCCAGTGTCAAGTAAAATTAATTTTGAATAAATGATAATGAGTGGTGATAAAGATGATATCAATGCAGTACAAAAAAATAAGGCGCTTCATACCGTGAAGTAAGCACGGTACAAGGCGCACGCACTCATAACGGCCCGCTTGAAAGACAAAAAGGCCTCTGTGTATAGTGAATGAATGCTGGGAATTGTTTTATAAGTTATATATTAACATTTATAAGTTAGTCCCCATTACAACGACCATAATTTTTTCGACACATATATAATATGTAAAACTTTGTAAGTTCCTTTTTAGCGACGAGTCCGACAAAATTTTCTCCTGCGCAAACTTTCGGCGCTACTGTGTTTTTAAATGGGGTCATATCAAAATTTTCGGGGCGTGGCCGCTTTAGATGTGCATGACTTTTGTCGAAAAAGTTCACCACTATTTTTTTGGTAAAAATTAGAAAGAAAGAAAGAAAATAATTTATTCTGTGACACATGTTTACAAAAATACAAAAATAAAAATTAATATACACATGTGGCACCGAAAAGGCTTATACTCAGCATATGCCGAGGGGTCACTATGGCCCCGCGGCGCTGGTCTTCCGTACAAGCCTTAACAATATTATTGTATAAAATGACTATTAATGATTATTATTAATTATTAATATTATTAATTATTAATGACTATTAATATTATTAATTATTAATGAATATCCACGTAAATTGACGTGGAGTCATTACGAGTAAGGGGTGTCAACAGCCCTTACATTTTTTTGATATTACTTCACAATGACTCCCCGTATATACAAGTTTAATTCCTATAATGGGGAACATTGGACCTCATTTCAAATTAAACTAAAAAAATATATGTTATTTAGCAGAAAGAAATTTGTTTACTAAAAATATTTATGTTATGACATAATAAATCTAGAGTAAGATGATTGCGTAAGAATACTAAAAAAGCATGCATATTGTACACTAAAGGGATATCACTACTAAAAATACAAAAAAAAATTATAGAAGTATAAAAAAATTTTTTTGAGAAAAAAATTTTTTTTAGTCTTAGAGCGGTAATTTTCCCTTTACTGTACAAAATGTAGTTAAAAAGATAAATTTGTGAAAATCAGCATGCTTTTTTAAAGTACAGCTCTAAGCATTAAGCTTAAAAAGTAAAATTCTAACTTACTTTGGACTTTCCCCTCAGTGTACAATAGTCACAACACTTAAACAACAACTTAAACACTGTATTTACACATCGCATAATATAACATAATTTTTAACTTCAACCTTTTAAACTATTTTAGAAGTATTATTTTTGAGCATAGGTACATTATTAATTAAGCAATTGTTAAAAGTACCAATTAACGGAATATTATTTTATTAACTTTTATTTAAATATTTTGTACGTGATCAAAAATTGTAGTTTTATAAAATGTGGGCGATGCGCGGTTGCGGGGTGACGCGGAAGGATGAAAGACGCATGCAGTCCGCATTTAGCCGTAACATAACGCCAAACGTTTGCAGGAACGTTACATTACATGGAAATGCTTCAGAATATGTTGTAGTCTATACCCATCTTAACACGAAGAAGACATATAAGTAAAAGTCAATATACCTGACTACTTTGCACACTGTGGCCGTTAGCCTTCTCGCCCCCGACCACCGTACTGCAAGGCAGAGGCTTGGCTACACCGATAGTCACAATTCCTGCAACAAAAAGAACACGAATATCATAACTGGGCACTAAACGTATTGGTGATCATCATCAAAATCAGCCTATCAAATCTAACCGACGACCGATGGGGCGTTAAGGTTTTTCAATGGCGACCGCGAACCGGCAAACGTAGTAGAGGGCGGCCTCCCACGCGATGGTCCGATGATCTGGTCAAAGCGGCGGGAAGCCGATGGATGCAGGCGATTTAGGATCGCTCAATTTGGAAATCTATTGGGAAGCACTTTGTCAGCAGTGGTCGTCAGATGGCTGAGATGATGATGATGGAATCAAATCAAATCATTTATTTGCATAATAAGAGTACGTTACAATTTTTATGATGTTATGAAGATACATTTGTTCGGCATAGTTAACCTTTCTGGGTGTGCAATATCAGTACAAATTAGTTATAATAATTAATAAGAATAATACAATTACAATTTATGTCAGATTAAGGATTCATCATTATCATAATAGCCTTCTAAATAATAGTCCACTACTGAACGTTAGCCTCCACAATAGACTACATTCTATAAGGAGGGCAGGCAGGTTAATGATCGCAGTTCCAGCCAGTACGCAGGATGACGCTGCTGCCCATCATCCGGTAGGATTTCTGATCGGAGACTCATACGATTCCCCGTGAAGTGAGCGCAGGTGGCAGTATAATAGGCCAGTACCACACGGCACAGAATAAAGCGGCGATAGCCCAGGGGCGAGACCCCTTGCTTTTAATTCATAAGGTCTCAGGTTCAAACCCTGGTGGCCCACCAATAACTTTTCGAAGTTATGTGCGTAATTATCGCTTGCTCCGTGCCTCGGAACGCACGTAAAGCTGTTGGTGCCGACTGTCATGAACATCTATGGCAGTCGTTATTAGGGAATCAGTGCCTTCTAACAGACTGACAGCTGGTTTAATCATAGAATGATGTTTCCCCCTGGGTTGCCTCCTCCTCCTCTGACCTCCGTCAGACGGCAGTCGCTCCACGTAATAACTGAAATGCAGTCAAACCAGTGAGCACACCCTGGGCCCTAAACTTAAGTCTAGAGCAACCGGGATAATGCACAAGGAGGTAGGAGGGGCGCGTCCACTGCGTCTCTCTGAGGAGGTCCTCCCGGTTTTGGTCCGGGGGACGTTGGCCGCGGGCGGGGTGTCAGAGCTGCAACCCAGGTACTGGCCCCCGCCTCTTTCTCAACAAGCGGCGGGCGTCGTCGGAAGATTTTTAGTGGGTATTACTGCTGGCGGTCGTGTCTGCAGGTGGTGAGTCCCACACACCTCTCTCGGTCCCCCTTTGGCCGGGAGACAGTGCGTAAATGCATTTTGGTACCGACGTAAATCAAAAAAAAAAAAAAAAAGGAAATGATGACCACACGGCACAGATTAAAGATTGTGCTAATTTTAATATCGTTTTTAATTAAAATTTAAGCTAGAGAGCTTCAGCACTTCGCTTCCAACCTTTTTAAAGTTACAAGTCCATTGTGAAAACAGAACCTGGCTTCTTCAAGATATCTTCTTCCACCTGCATCTTCAATAAATTTAATAAACAGCACACTGGTAACCAACAAATACGGTTGTTGCAACCCGGTCCAAATTTCAGACTTAAAAAAAGTTTTTTTACCTTATATACTTCATAGTATTGATCCCGTATTTTGTTATTAAAATTAGTTGCAAATTAAGTTAACAGTAAAGACTGTAACACGATCACGAACAATTTACCTCATATTATAGCAATTAACTACGCTTTTATAATAATTACTAAAAAATAAAGATAACACTGAAATACGGTCAATAACAATCTAAGAACATTTCAAACAACTACAGACAGCTAACTACATTTTCTTTTGATTGCAAAAGATAACGAATGACAATTGTATTTGCTTGTATAATCTTATTAATGATTGTGTGTGGATTTGTTTATTTAAGACTCTATTTATAAATACGTTACGCAACAACAGTGATCATAAACGTGCTAGCTAAAAATCTTACGAAGACTACTATTACATAGTACTTGAAAACATCAAAATTAAAAATAAAAAACAATTGAATTATTATTACACTGAAATCACAATTCACTTATATGCCACAAAACAATTTAAAAACAAAAAAAAAACAGTGTAAGTGAATCTAAGTGCCAGTTCGGAGCCACCGCTCTGTAACAAGAACTGTCAAGAAACTCACAGGCTATGCTCTTTTAAAATTATTTATTAATTTGGTATTTAATTAAAATCTTCATCAGTCTGCGAAGCTATACAATGCAATATAATATAACATTAACAATATTCCTGTTCTAAGTCATTCATATTAGAATAGCCTGTATGAAACGGCAGTTTAAGCCCAAGTATTCTTATCTGCCATATAGTCTAGTCAGAAGTATCCTACATTAAACTAATTAAACTCACCCCACTCAAATACCTTTATACTTTCCTCTGTAAGGCTTTAGAATACATAGAAAATCTCCCAGACAATAAAAAATAATTCATGTTTATGCACACAAAGATTTGTCCTGTGTGGGAATCGAACCACGACCTCTAGAGTAAAGTGTAGGTATAAAGACCTCTAAAATATAGTGTAGAAAATGTTGCGTATCTACTAATTCTCAGCATGTTTGTTTCGCATCCACTCCGCTTCGAAAACGTTCGCATCCCTCAATCGCACCTTTTATACTATAGGAGCCCAATTAACAAAATCATGATTTTTGGAAAAACGATTTTTAAGATTTTTGAGCCTCTATATTTTCACAAAATCGATCATAACAAAATCGATCATAACAAAATCGATCATAACAAAATCAATCATAACAAAATCGATCATAACAAAATCGATCATAACAAAATCGATCATAACAAAATCGATCATAACAAAATCGATCATAACAAAATCGATCATAACAAAATCGATCATAACAAAATCGATCATAACAAAATTATTTTTTTATTCGAGATGTACCCCTATAGTAGGAATGCTGTGACATGTATGTCCCATAGTCTCAATAACACAGCGTACCTCTGGGCGCGTCTGCGATGGCCCTCACTGCGGCGGCCAGCGGGCGGCGCGCCACGTCGGCCCCGTTGACGGTCACGAGGCGGTCGCCCGGCGCCAGGCGGCCGTCCGCCGCCGCCGCGCCGCCCGCCACCACCGACCGCACCACGATCACCGAGCTCGACGGCTCGGATGGGTCCTGGAAATCAGCATCCTAGTCAAAACCATGTAATAATATGTATTTTCTGACAGTAGTAAATGATAAATGAGATGTTCTCCCCCTAATCCTCTTAAGTTATTCGTAAAGATGTGGGACTATGGACTTAATAAATATTCTCTTACAATCACACCAATTATTTAGTTCCAAGATAAGTATCATGGGGCTGCGGGACTGTCCGAAAGGGATACCGCGGCCTCTGGACGTAGCAGGCACAAGAAGGAACATGGATGGTTTTTAGTCAGTAAAAGTCTGACACACCCCCCCGCTCCACCCACAGCGGGAGAAGGTCATTAGATGACTTTCCATCCGAAAAAAAAAAAAAGAAGATAATTATCATTAAGAACTTGTGATATGGATACTAAACAACGAATAAACATGCTTTAATATTTTTTTTTGTAAATATATACTTTAATATACATAGGAATACACCCAGACCAAGGCAAATATTCATGTTCATGCACACAAAGTTCTCTGTCGGAATCGAACCCACGACCTCTGGAGTGAAGTCTAGGTATACTATACCTCAACGCCATATAAGAATAAGAATAAAATTTAAATTATTTATTTGGTCCACACAATTAGGTTTTTACATTTAAAGGCATAGTAATGCCCACAGAAAACAAAGAAAACAAAACAATAAAAAAATCGGTCGTTGAAATAAATATATACATATACATAATAAATTACACTAAAATGAATACTAGGCTACTGGAGTGAACTGCTCCGGGTTTTTGGGACTATCCCGGGGTTGCGAAAATATTCCTGGGTTACAGGCCTGTTCGAAAGGATAACCGCGGCCTCAGGACATAGCAGGCTCGAGAAGGAACATGGATGGTTTTTAGTCAGCAGAAGTCTGGCATATCCTTCTTCTCTACCCACAGCGGGAGACGGCCATTTAATAAAAACAATAAGGCTCAACTTACAAGCCGGGTGCAAAGCTCAGAAACCCACAAATATAAAAGAAGACGGCCTTCTACCTACCTGATGATATCGTTAAAGCGAGCGGGAAGCACGACGACATGGAAAACAATTAGACAGACCACGCAGGTCTGGGGACCACTTTCCCAGCTCCCGAACTCGGAGAATGGTCGTCCGAGTCCAAGTCGGACCCGGACGACTTCCCCCTTCCCCTCTTCCTACCAGAGCCTGAAACGCTCGCCACCTCCATGGAGGAGGTGCTCCTGCAGTCCTCATCTTTTCCGCAGTGAACTTCAACTGACATAGATAATAATAATATTGAAACCGATAGGTTACGCTGAAAAAACACAAGAACAGAAAAGAAGATGAACTTCACTAGTTGTTATGTGATAACGTTTGTAGATTCTCTAATCCTACAAAAATTTTAAAATGCAAGCCAATCAACGGAAGATGCTCTGGAAAACATAAATGTTTCCCAGTAAGGGGCAATAGACACTATTATAGAGACTAACAATAAATCGTGGATCTACAAAATGTCTATTCCTATCCTTATGGGGAAATCAGAGTGATTGTGTACAATTATATATGTAGTAAAAGCACGTTAAGCTTTTTTCCCAGCGGTATGCTTATCTATGGCAGTCGTTATTAGTTAGTAAGTCCCTTCTTACTTCCTGATAGCTGGTTAAACCATTGATTGTTCCTCCTGGGTTGCGGAGGCCAGACAGTCGCTCTTTGTAATAGCTGAAATTCAGCCAAATCTGGTTAAACCAGTGAGCAGACCCTGGGTCCTAAACTTAAGTCTAGAATAACCAGGATTGCTAGGAGATGATGAATTGTAGCTGATATCCTTTAACCCTGAAAGAATTCACATTTCCCCTGCTACTCTTGATTGCCACTCACCAAGTAATCGAGTATGGAAAACCCCAGGCCCCGATCCTCCTTGAGCAGCTGGATGTACTCCAGCTGGTCGCTCCACATCGCGAGCCCGCTCAGGGGCTCCAAGGACCGCGATCGGTTCTTCTCCAAATCTTCTGTGCAGAATTCTGGAATGTTACCATAAGAAAAAGCTTTTAATTGAGCCATGTTCATTATAATGCGTGTGTATATGGATCCTACTAAGATCTTAGTAGCCCAAGCCAACCTCACAGTTCTGGATCATGCAATTCCCAGTAATCGGCAATAGCCTTTAGGAATTTAATTTCACCTATTCCGTGGGACTAACAATAACTATAGTTAGTGAAACGTAAAGGGGTTATTACAAAACAAGATCTATAGTTAAACCAGGTAAAAATAAAACTAGATTTTTTTTTAAACTAGTGCTGTCACTTTTCTATACTAATATTATAAAGAGGAAAGATTTGTTTGTTTGTTTGTTTGTTTGTTTGTAATGAATAGGCTCCGAAACTACTGGACCGATTTCAAAAATTCTTTTACCTTTGGAAAGCTACATTAGCAGTAACATAGGCTATATTATATTTTTAAAAAAATTAGGGATCCTTACTAAAAATCGAATAATGTAACCCAAGGTGTAAAAAAATGACCTGAAAAATTCCTTACATAGCGTGCGCAGCGAAAACTATTGATGATAGAACAAAATTATGTACTACGACTTTGCAGTACTCATCATTATCTACAAAAAGTGTCGCGACAGCATATGTCTAAATATTATAGTTACGTCACAGTAAGCGGTTTTTTATTCTAAAAATTTAATTTATATGCCGCCGCTTGAAAAGGCTCTATATTTGTACCTTGGTATTAATCCTTATCAAAAAAAATTACTTTGTATTCAAGACGGTTTCAATACCTTTTTTTAACTTTTTGAATTATTCAATTCGGACATTTCATTCGGAAGATATCACGAGTTTAAAAATGCAAGTATTAGAAAAAAGTCGCGTGGTTGCCGCTCACCGCGCTCAGCTAGCCAGCATGCGATGTAGGCTCCATGTAAGCGTCAGTGGGGTACGGGGGGGGGAGTCAAATGTAATCTTTATTATAAAGAGGAAGGATTTGTATTTTTGTATGTAACGAATAAACTCAAAAATTACTGGACCGATATTAATAATTCTTTTTTCATTAGAAAGCTACATTATTACGATTTCCGGGCTCCCGACCATCAGTTTATTTTGTCACCTAAAAATAATTTAATGTCAAATGTTGTTGGGGAAAATGGGGAAGATTTACAATAATCGCTTTAGTTATCTATCCCAAAACAACAGGTTGCTCTCCGGGACTGCCGGTAAGAGTACAGACTAAGTATTAATTAGATTTAAATATTTTTATCATTAACAACTTCAACATCCACATAAAGACAATCTATGCAGCCTGCGGATAATGACTGCGTCGTCGATGTTAGTGTCCGTGTCTGTGATTTGATCTGGAAATCATTTTGCTGACCGTGTCTTTTCTGGGTAGGCATTTTACAGCGGTAGCCGACATCCACGCGGGCGGAGCCGCGGGCGACTGCTAGTATCTGATAAAATGAAGACCGGGACTTACAACAACCTTTTTTATCATTAAAAAGGAGCCCTTTCTTCGGCTCTAGACTATCTATGAACCAAAATTAAATTTCATTCAAATTGGTTTAGTAGTTTTGATGTGGACGATATAAGAAAGATTGGAGAGGCTACCTGGACAAGGATAGCTAGAGACAGAGAGGAGTGGAAAAGGCTGGAGGAGGCCTATGTGTCACAAGATACGCGGAGTACTATCTAGAATAACCGATGTGTTAATGTATATATATTATAGTAGGTTAGATAATTAATGTTTAGGGTAGTTTCAGCAATAAAGTAGTTTTGGCGTAAAAGCGGGACACACAGACAGACTGACGCTTCTTCCACATTTATAAAAAAATTATGGATAATTGCGAAAGTTTATTATTTTTTTACGCCAAAAAGCCAATACGACCCTGTAGTCGATTGTGATGAAACTTGGCATGCATACTGCTGCTGTCTTGGCATATCACATGGTACCTTCTTATCCTGGAATTCCCTACGGGGACTACGCGGGTCACATGCGCAATACGACACGTGTATAATTTATTAATCGTAGATAATACTAAGTACAAACCTGAAAGCTATAAAAATCTCTTACCATCATGGCCATGGCCAGCAGACATCACGGTGCTGGTGCTGCAGAGAGACGCCACGGAGCTCTCCGACTTGGCCTTGATCAGCCTTTGCGGAGGTGCCAGAAGGTCTTGCAGGCTCCCGCCAAGGACTTTGTTCTAGGGATTTAAATATAACTCTTTGTTAAAACATACATATATAAATAATTTTACGCCCATATTTTATCCCATTTGGGGCAGAAACTTTATTATATTATGTGTAAAAGTTCTAAATAGTTGTTGCAAAGTTTTCTATTCATCATCATCATAGCCTTAGCCTAGAGTGTTATGAGCCTGAGTTGGTTTCTTCGTTTGGGTAAGGATACCTATACTACTCTGATAAAGTCGATTTACCGTAAACCTTCTGTAACATTTTTAGTGTCTCCGAACACGACATTTTATTGGCAATGCAAAATTTAAGACTAACTCTTTGTTCGATGTTTTTGTCCTTTTTGAAATTCGCAATATACATTAGATATTATAAAACTAAAAACAGCACTGTTTTAATATAAATGACAGATGCAACTCAAACTTCGCGCCGAATTGAAAACAATTGTGCCAATCTAACACCAACAAAAAAAACAAAAATTTTAATTTTGCATAAACAAAACATTCATTACCGATACTTTGTTGACTGAATGTATTTAGAATTGTGAAAAAGAAAGAACAACGACTTCTTGGCGGGAAAGTGAAGCGTCCTTTCTGCAGTTTTTGTTTTATTTTCTAAAATTTGTGATAATTCGAACATTAATGAGTAATAACGGTGGATTATTAACCGTTAAGTGTTTGTGAACATACATGAGTGTTGGTAAATGAAACAAAACATTGCAACATCACTTTTCAAATTCTCTCAAGGAGTCCATTTGAGATCTCAGTATAGTCCCACATCTTTACTGAGGACTCAAGGGGCTTAGGGGAGGGTATCTCATTTATAATCTTTATCATCACTCATTCTCATTTACTATGAATTATCTCTTTTACTATTTATATATCACTTACATACCTGACACTGGCTAAATGTGCTAGACGCACGAAGCAATTATTTAAAAGAAAGAAGAAAGAAAGAGCATGTGCTTGTACAGACCCGCGCGCAGTGTTCGCGCGCCGGCTGGTCGCGCACGCACACGAGGCGCGCCGGGGACGCCGCGCCGCGCAGCCGCCGCACCACCTCCACGTGGTGCGCGCCCAGCACGCGCCAGCCGTTCACCTGCAAACACGTGCTTTAATAATCAAATTGCGGTTGCTGTTGCCTCGGAACATAACGGGTTCCAGAAGGAACATGAGTGGCTTAAGTCAATAAAAGTTCCACTTTACTCACTGCTGGAGACAGTCATTTGATGATTTACTATTCGAATAAAGTTATTGCATAGAGATAACTGTCCTTACAACTAAAAATAATCTCAACATGCCTACAATAGCGTGCTTAAGCAAGTGATGGATTAAAAATATCTTTGTAACAATTCCCGCGCTACTATAATTTCCCGAAAAATCGAAAAACTATTCAACACGACACGTGTTTCGCCCTTACACAGGGCATCTTCAGGTAAGATAGGAGCCTCAGAACAACGATGTCTTCACGACCAACGCTGAAACGAGAGTCAGAGTTTCTCTCGTTTCATCCATCACTTGATTTACTATTCGAAAAAAGTTATTGCATAGAGGTAACTGTCCTCACAACTAAAATAATCTTAACATGCTCACATAAGCGTGCTTATAAATTTCGCTATGTAGATGTTTTAAGGAAAATGAACCGTCTGCAACAACAGTATACCAGCCACAAATACTCGTATGAGAGAAACCATCAAGAAGGCAAGTTGACCAGCCAGCGCCACCTGTTCACCAGCGTCTACCGCACGGGCATATACATTTCGATATGTAAGTTCTGGTATAATCATAAATTTCCCTCTAGGGTTGCGGAGGTCAGACTGCAGTCGCTCCTCGTAATAACCAAATTCAACCAAATCTGATTAGACAAGTGAGCTGACCCTAGGTTCTAAATGTAAGTCCAGGTCTTAATCAAAAAATGCTAGGATGCTGACGTCTCGATATGTAGGTACTATAGAAGAACCGTCACTAAGGCAGGTGGACTAATCAGCGCCAACCGATTATCTGCTTTAGACATAGTTATTTTCACAATCCGCGCCGGGTCATTTGAACAAATGGGGGGTGTAAATAACTATGGCAACGAGGTGACGCATGATGTGTTTTCAGGCGTGCTGGCACTTTCTTTACCATTCTTTGTTTTATTTACAATTGTAGTTGCACAAAAAACCGCTATTTTTTTTCAACTTACGCACCGCCGAGTATACATCATATTATCAGAAAATGCGACCTCAGTTATACTGGGAGCACAGCATGAGGACGATAAAGTTACCTCCAGAAGTTCATCGCCAACTTGATGCAGACCGAGCCTGGCGACGGGTCCGTGCGGCGCGATGGCGCGGATGTAATGCCGAGCTTGGACCTCACGACCTGCCACCACGCGCACCGTGCCCTCCAGAGAGATGCCCAGGCCTGTATCCTTGTCTTTCACCACTGTGCCCACCTGGGAATATAATAAATGGTTTTAGATCACTCGATTAGAGTATTTGCCAAAGTTAAGTAATTTGATAAAGCAATTCAGTCAATAAGCCAAGTGCCTTTCTCTGCTGAATATAGGCCTATTTTATCGTTGGTAAAAAAATGCTGTTTACGCATTGTCTCCCGGCCAATGGGGGGACCGAGAGGGGAGTGTGGGGCTCACTGCGGCAGACGCGACCACCGCAGTCCTACCCACTAAAAAACTTCCGACGACGTCCACCGCTGTTTAAAATGAGGCGGGGGTAGCTGCCTGGGTTTGTATCTTCTGGCACCCTGCCCGCGGCTATCGTCCCTCGGATCAGAACGGGGAGAACCTCCTCAGAGAGGCGCAGTGTGTCGCAGACGTAAGGGGCCCCCCGCCAGTCCGCCTCAACCTTCAGTATCTCCAGCCACTTGTCCTAAATGCTTCTTGCTTCTCGCACGCTGTCATCGTCTGTTCCGTTTACTATCACTATACTTACAATGATATCGTATTGATTGTTATGTCCCGGCCAGTCCGCCTCAGCCTCCAGTATCTCCCGCCACTTGTCCTGTATTCTTCTCGCTTCCCTCTCACTGTCATCGTCTCTCCCAATCACTATCTCCGCCTCCTCAGACGGGGATGTGGGGGAGGGGAGGTGAGGTTGTGCTTCTGATTCTGCCTCTATTTCTATCACCGTTGATTCGTCGTACTAAGGAAATGAGGAAGGAACTAATTAACTGTCATAATTATACACTTATAACCATGGATATCCATTATCGCTTGCTCAGTGCCTCGGAAAGCACATAAGCCGGTGGTCCCGGCTGTCATGAACATCTAAAGCAGTCGTTATTAGGAATTCAGTGCCTTTTGCGTAGGTCAGACAGCAGTCGCTCCACGTAATAACTGAAATTCAGTCAAATCTGGTTGAACCAGTGAGCAGACCCTGGGCCCTAAGCTTAAGTCTAAGGCAACCGGGATAATGCTAGGATATGATGAACCCTGGTAATAAATATAATAAATAATCATCATCTCAGTCGCTAATTGTCCAGTCAGACCACTGCTGAACAAAGGCCACCTCATTTATTTTAAAGTCGATCGTTTACAAGTCTTCTGCGTCTTGACCTGATCTCACCATCAGGTAGGAGGATCCTCTTCTACACTCCAGGTCACGCTAAAATATGTAAATATTCCTCGACATCTCAAACAGCGCTTTTAGCCCCAAACTTAGTAGAACTTGTACTATATACTACATATTACTACTTATACTACACTGGACAACAGGTAAACAAACTAATATATATTTTTTGTAAATATATACATATATAGATAGGAAAACACATAGGCCAAGGCAAACATTCGTATTTATGTATAAACATATTTGTCTTGTGTGGTAATCGAACCAACGACCTTAAGCTCTATATTATACGCCACACTTTGCCTACTACGTTGCTTGTCCCACGTAATAGGCGGCGAGCCTATTGCCGCTTACTGGGTACTTTTATGATTGCCAGGCGAGGTTGGCTTGGATCCTTATATCTTGGTAACATCCCCATAGTAAATATATGAAATTTATAATGATATTTAATGTACATATATACATTCACGCCTGTGTCCCCGAAGAGGTAGGCAGAAGCATATTATACGCCCACACTTCGGAAATTGTAAAGTTGGTCCCTCGTAATAGGTGGTGAGCCTATTGCCGCTTACCGGGCTCTGTTATGTTCGCCAGAGCCTCGTCCGTTGATCGGCAGGTGCACCACTTGCAGGTGAGGTTGGCTTGAACTCCTCAGGACTTGGTGGGTTCCCCATACACCCCACAAATTTTATGTACTCTTATGAATAAGGGCTTAAAGCTCTATTATCTACTAGTTTTGATATAATACGCCTTAAATGTACTTACCACACTAAAACTATATTTGGCAAGTGAGGTGACGGAAGGGCTGGGTGGTGCTAGGGGCGACTTGCGGCCGTCCTGGGCGGCAAGGGCCTTCTGGAGTCTCTCAAACCCCGCCCCGCGCAAGTATCTGTTACATACAAACAAGCATTTTAACTCATTTACTTATTAGTCTCTATCTGATAGAAGACATTTTACATACTGTTGAAAAGGAGAAAAATAATATAAAATATTCTCGTACTTAATTGACGTACCTAAAAATACTTCATATAAATAAATAAATAAATAAATATTTTCTGACAATTACACCAATTATTTAGTTCGAGGATAAGTATCAATAAGAACTTGTGTTATGGATACTAAATAACGGATAAACATACTTACATACTTTTTTTTTTCTAAATACATACTTTATATACATAGGAAAACACCCAGACCAGAACAAATATTCATTTTCGTGCACACAAAGATTTGTCATGTGTGGGAATCGAACCCACGACCTCTGGAGTGAAGTGTAGGTACTGACCTCTACGCCATATCGGTCGTCAAAACTCGTACTTCGGTCGTACTTCATATATATCCACATTTTTAATATC
This sequence comes from Musotima nitidalis, assembly GCA_949126915.1. Lineage (NCBI taxonomy): Eukaryota > Metazoa > Arthropoda > Insecta > Lepidoptera > Crambidae > Musotima > Musotima nitidalis. The sequence goes on along the minus strand of OX421437.1, from coordinate 13,563,090 downwards.
GATGGCAGCAAAGTAGAAACGGACATCTACATTTTTCACATTTTTCTTTTTTTGTAAAAATAAGCTTATACCAACCCTCTTTACAATTCTGAATAAAAATAATTTCATTTTTCGAAGTATTTTAAGAAATTTGATACGTAAAAAAAGATATCTGCGCTTGAATTTTTAAAACCACCGCAGTAGATACGGACATTTGAATTTAACCGCCTTTACGTCGGAACATCCGCAGATCATAGAAACGTAAAAAATTACATCTGTCATTTGTCTCCGTTATCACGCACACGGATTAGTTAAAAAAATCATTAAATTTGTATTGGTTTTACGATTTAACCTTTTAGTATCCTTACGTGACTTGGTATTTTAACCATGAGTGTCAAACGAAACAAGCTACTAATAGATATGGCCAGAAAAGGCGTACAGATAGATATATCTGAGATTTCAAATTTGATAAGTTGTTATAATTCCCATTTTAATCAATATTTTTTTATACCACAAAAGGATTAATGTGATCAATGTATATCATATTAAAATAACCTACTTAATTACTCAGAAGATCAAAACTACGCATATTGTAAATAAGATAATTAAAAACACAAAACAAACAAAATCTCAGACCAGCTCTAAAGTTGTAGCCGTAACATTTGATTTTCAAAAAATTCTTAATTGTTAAAATCAGCTCATTTTATTATAAAGGAAATTATCTATTTATAATTTCATTGTTTTTGATATGGGTCTTAGTAAAGCTATTTGCTACATGGGGGATGAAACAACTGCCAGAAGAGGATCCAACGAAGTGGTCAGCTGCCTTTTTAAATTTATAAATAGAAAAGTGCAACAAGGAATAGAAGACGTACTGTTGTGGTCTGGTAATTATGACGGGCAGAATCGGAACCGCATTATTTTTGCTATGTATGTGCACGTTTCCAAAACTTTTGGTATTAACATTTGTTGTAGATTTTTAGACAAAGAGCATACCCAGTAAGAGGGCGACAGAGTCCACGCACTGATAGAACGATCATCGAAAAACAAAATTATTTTCTCACCGCAGAAGTAGCATAACTGTGTGAGCTGAAGCAAATCAAATGGAGAACCCTATTAAGTCGTAGAAATAAATCAGAATGATATTTTAGATTTTAAGGCTACTCTTAATCGGCACAAATGGATTAAAAATGAAGATGGAGACAAATTAAAATGAAATAAAGTTCGCGAAATAATGGTAGACTCAGAAATCCTAATATAATATTTTATAAGTACGATTTGAACTAGAAATCAGCAATAAGTATTAATAGTTACAAAAGGGAAAGCAGAAGATCGGCTAATTATACACAAAGAACTTGCGAAACTATAATATGGTGGGACATTGCCCATTGCTACGGCTAAATACAAGGATTTAATGTCTTTGTGTCAACAAAATTTAATCACACCAAGGTACCATGATTTCAATAATGTTTTGATTTCTTTTTAATCTTTTTATATTAATTAAAATAGTTATTTGCAGAAAAGTTGATTATTATGACAAATAATTATTATGAATAAGTTTAAAAAAAAACAGTGCGACGAATTTTTATTTCAAAAATATTATTTGGAAACCAAAAGGTTTTGCATTAATAGACGTAGACAAAGCTATGTGAAAAAGAGTTAGCGTTGTAAATAAAGACATCTAGAATATTTCAGTTTATAATAGTTGAAATCTATTTTAAGGCAGTTAAGTTTATTTAAAATATCCTTAAAATGTACTACTTGAGATTCTGTCATTTTATATAACATATTTTAATTAAAATAAGCGATCTTTTAATTCCGAAGTAGAAGCGGACTTCCGGTAGTAGTCTTTTTATACGTCGATGTTTTTACGAAGTATAAACGTTCATCTACATTATTTTAAAGAAAAAAAGATATAGCGACAAAACTTGTTAAAAAATAAATAAATCTGATTATTTTAATCCGTTATGGAAAGTTTCATGTAAATTCATACATAACTCTCAAAATGGCAACAATTTTTTACTAAATGTGCTCTCCTGTAAAGTTAGTGTTTTGTAGATGTCCGTTTCTACTTTGCTGCCATCGATATGATTCTAGCAAAATGGTAAACCAACGTACTTTTCACCTATTCTACATAACAAAATATTGTAAACTAGCGACCCGCCCCAGCTTCGCACGGGTGGTATGAATAGTGACGTATAATACATAATTACAGAATGTCTCTATATAGGCCGCGTATACCTACCACCGCCGCAACCATAATTTCTCGATTTAGCGTAAGTTTATTCGTTTGATATCTTGTAAAGTACTGATCAAAATTACATGATGTAAAAGACAAATTTAATCTATGTCTAATGTCCAAGCTTACTAACATGTTTATTTAGATAAGAATTAATGTCATACATACTTAAAATGGCTTCGTTAATAAGCCATTATTTTTAGTAAAAAGTAAAAGATAAAATTGATTATTGTGGGATATTCTTGAGAGATAGACATATACCACCGCGGACTTTTTTGAAGAATTTTATAAGTTGTACAATATTGTAGTACATTATTTTGACTAATCTCGTAGGGTTTGGCCAGCGTTTGCAATATAAGCGCAAAAAAGTGAGTTGAATTACGACATCACATCACAAATCTCAAAAATTGACAGTGTTCCACTACTATATTATGCATGTATTATACATATAAACCTTCCTCTTGAATCACTCTATCTATTGGAAAAAACCGCATCAAAATCCGTTGCGTAGTTTCAAAGATTTAAGCGCACATAGGGATATATGGACAGAAAAGGCGACTTTGTTTTATACTATGTAGTGATAAAATGTCCCATAATTTACTCGAGAGATTCAACGCGTCTATCGGAGTTCCCGGTAGCTCAGTGGTTAGAGCAGTGGACCTGTTATCTAAAGGTCAGATATTCCATTCCTCTCCGGTTACCTCGGAAGAGTTATCTAATAATTTCTAGTAAAAAAATTTTTTTTTTATAATTATATAATAGTTTGGTATATGCAAAAAATATATTAGGAAAATAATCTAAATATTTATATTATACAAATTATTTAACATAATATAAAATACACCGCTTATAGTCCACCGGTTTCAAGACAGTTAACAAAAATAAGTTGTACCAAACCGTAGCCACTTACGTATAAAATTAAAGAACACTTAATTAAACCATAAAAGCCTTATAGGTAGAAGATCTTATACCTGAGCGCTTTAAGCGTGACAAGCGGTCCCTTCGCGTCACGGAGCAGCGCCACTGCGCGGTGATTCGTAACGCCGTTTAGAGACACGCCGTCCACCTGCCGGGAGAATAGCACGCTAGGATTAACTTGTCTGTAACGGGGCTTACAGGAGAAAGTAATAAAGTTTTCTCGTAAATTAATTAAATATTTCCGTAAATCGGACTTCTTGGCGGAAAAGTGAAGCGTCATGTCTGCATCTTTGTTTTATTTTCTAAAATTTGTGATATTTCGAACATGAATGTGTAATAACGGTGGATTATTAACCGTTCAGTATTTGTGAACGTACATAAGTGTTGGTAAATGAAACAAAACAGTGCAACATCACTTTTCATATTCTCTCAAGGAGTCCATGTGAGATCTCAGTATAGTCCCATATCTTTACTGAGGACTCAAGGGGTTTAGGGGAGGGCATCTCATTTACCATTTATCATCATTAGCACCACTAATTCTCATTTCCTATGATTTATATATTATTAATATATCTCTTACTTGACACTGGCTAAATGTGCTAAACGCACAAAGCCATTATTAAAAACAAAAAAAAACCGTAAACTTAAGGAAATACGTTAAAAACGAACACTTTTTAACCATGACATTATATGTAAATTTAAAAGAGTAAAATAGTAATTAGTCACAATTGTTTTGAAGCTAGGCTCTCTAACTTGAATAATTTATAGGTTTGCCCGTTACTTTGCGGGAATCCATTGTAAGCAATTGTAAGGTTAAAAATATATTTGTGATCATTCCCGCGAAACTATAATTACCCGAAAAATCGAGAAACAATTCAACACGACACGTGTTTCACCCTTACACAAGTATTTTTTTTTCTTTTATTTATTAAATCACAAGGGAAAAGGTAATATATCAGACAGCCTCAGAACAACGAGAGTCTCTCATCTGAAGATGCACAAAACACTAGTCGTGTTTGTTCTCGATTTTTTTGGAAATTACATATGCACAGGATTGTTACAAAGATGTTTTAAGCCATTACATGCTTTGGATTCGCGCGAAGTAATTATCGCCTAAATCAATAAGTGTAAAAGAATGCAGTTTGAATGTAAAATTACGTTAATATTTAAAAAAATGATAACTGTTTCATCATCATACTAGCCAATGAAAGTCCCATAACAGAGCATGAGGTATGGGTGGAGGGTTCATGTTCACTAATTTTTAAGCCGTCTAATAAAGTAAAGTAAAAAATTATTTATTTCATAAACTATTATACATAGTACTTGAAAACGTCATAATTAATATATTTAAAAAAATTGAAATATTATTACACTAAATCACGAAGCTTAGATTCACTTACATGCAACAAAACAATTTAAAAACAAAAAATAATTATAAGTGCCAGTTCCGAGCCACCGCTCTGTAAGAAGAACTGGCAAGAAACTCACAGGCTATGCTCTTTATTTTATAGACTTTCCAACTTGACTTGAATAAAGACCCTGCAACAGATTGAGAAGCTCTTAGTAACCGTCTTCATCTTGGACACGAAGCGCTGAAGAGCAGAGCTTAGGCCTATGTCCAGCTGTGGTCGAATGTAGGCTGTTGATCATGACACTCAGAATCAAGAAGTATTGGTAATCAGAAACAAGGGCTTAACGAGCTTTCCCACTAGCACTGGATGTGAAATATAAATGTTAAATAAATATTTTCTAACAATTACACCAATTATTTAGTTCCAAGATAAGTATCATTAAGAATCTGTGTTATGGATACTTAATAACGGATAAACATACTTAAATACTATTGACGTGACAACGTCTTATAATTCGATAGAGCCGGCTGCACGCACGAAAAAACATGACTCTGCGGCGTTACCTCGCTCTGAGGCGTTCTATGTAAGGCTTGAAGTGCAAGCGAGAGCGCGGAACGAGCGACAAAGAAGCACAATCGGCCTTTGCGTTCGGCAGCGTTCGACATCCGTCTCTCTCCTACTTGAGTGAGCGATGCGTCTGCGTGGACAGCTGCGGCTTTATTAAACAAATTAAATTAAAATTTTCTTTTGAAAAATGCTACCATTCCATCAGTATTTTCTTAAGACGTTGTCACGTTCAACTATCGTCAGTAAACCGACTTTACAGACAACCAATTTTTTTTTGTCAATAAATAATAATAATAATATTTACTTATTTATTTTCTCCCATACAAAACAAAGAAACTTAAAGCTACTTAAACGTATTACAAAACAACTTAAAATAAGAGGTGTACAATTTTGCCAAAGCTTGATATTATATAGGAGACTGGTGCCCAAACTAGGTAAATCCTGTGTCTTGGGTCACCAGGTCTCATCCCTGTCATAAAGACATTAAATAATCTAGTACATTTTTAGAGGAAAGCGCTAAAAGAGTGTGTCCAAAATCAATTTCCTGTAAGAAATTAAGAGGACATGACTGTGTGTGTTTGTATGGGAATATGTGTGTATGACTGCGGGTGTGTCAGTATATGTGTGTGTGCGAGTGTGTGTGTGTTCAAATACTTAATATACATAGGGAAAAACCCAGACCAGAACAAATATTCATATTCATGCACATAAATATTTGTCCTGAGTGGGGATCGAATACACGCCACCACGCCATATCGGTCGTCAAATACCACATAAACCGTCACTGATCTAAAAAGATCCCACTGCGGCAACCTCAATTCAGCACTTCGTCTCAAGAAGTTACAGAAACTTGTAAAAACTTGTCGCTATGCCGTGTGCAGTGTTCGTTACACTATTTATAACTCGAGAACGGCTGAACTAATTTGGCTGAAACTTGGTGTGGAGGCAAATTAGAACTTGGAAAGTGGTAAAAAATGGACATTGTTCATGTTTGAAAATTTATGAAATTTGCTATCTTTGACATTTTTATTTTACTTTTTTATTATCTGGGTTTTACTTTATTTTCGAAAATTATTGGTTTGTGTTATAATTGTGAATTGTGGGTGTGTTGGACATGATATGTAAACCTTTATTGTAATATTGAATAAATAAATAACAAAATGCAACAAAAGCTGACGGGACTTTCATTCACAGATAGCTGAAGTTATAAGCTTTTCATAGTCTCGCGGGAATTTGATTTATAAAATTATCTTTAGGACACGCGAACGAAATCTTTAGTTTAACACAAATGTGCGCATCACACAAATTGTAAAATGTATGCATATGCTGTATGCATGTAGCAAAAGGTGTATAGGGCTCCTAATAACATCTGAGGAGCCCAAGCCATCATCAACTGCAAGAGGTAAACCTGCTGATCAACGGACGAGGCTCTGTCGAACATAAAAGTTCGCGGTAAGCGGCAATAGGCTCGCCGCCTATTACGTGGGACCAACAATATAACAAGCAAAATATAAGCGTATAAATAAATAATAAATAAATAAATATATTCTAAAAAATACACCAATCATTTAGTTTCAAGACAAGTATAATTAAGAACTTGTGTTATGGATACTAAATAACGGATATACATACATAAATATTTTTTTTGTAAATAAATACTTAATAAACATAGTTGTTGATAAACATTTTCATGCACACAAATATTTGTCCTGTGTGGGAATCGAACCCACGACCTTGGAGCGGAGAGCGGGTATACTCGCCACCACGCCATATCGGTCGTCAAATAATATGCCTTTGCCTTCTCTTCGGGGAAACAGGCGTGATATTATGTATGTTTGCCAGCACATGAAACATGTATCAATGGTTCATTTACACGCAGCATCATATAGTTCATCATCATCATCATCTCAGCCATCCGACGTCCACTGCTGAACATAGGCCTCCCCAATAGATTTCCACATCGGCTTCCCGCCGCCTTGACCAGATCATCGGTCCAACGCGTGTGAGGCCGTCCTCTACTACGTTTACCGGTTCGCGGTCGCCATTGCAGAACCTTGACGCCCCATCGGTCGTCGGTTCTTCGAGCTATGTGCCCCGCCCATTGCCACTTCAGCCTGCAAACTCGCCTCGCTATGTCGGTCACTCCAGTCCTCCTACGGATTTCCTCATTTCTGATTCGATCACATAGGGACACTCCGAGCATAGCTCTCTCCATTGCACGCTGAGCGACTTTGAGCTTTCTAATGAGGCCCATAGTCAGGCACCAAGTCTCAGTACCGTACGTCATCACTGGCAATACACACTGGTTAAAGACTTTCATCTTAAGACACTGAGTTATTTTTGACGAGAAGATATAGCGCAGTTTCCCTAACGCAGCCCAACCGAGCTGGATTCGACGATTGACCTCTTTCTCGAAGTTGGACCTACCCATTTGGATCATATAGTTGGTAGCATCTAAATCGCCATAATGATCACAAACACCTCTCTATTGTCAAGAACATAAGGGCGTGTAGCAGTATTTACCTTTGAATGCTATCTGCTATTTGTCACTGACTGTACCTACTGACAGATAGTGAGAATACAGTTCAGGACCCGTAATATATCTGCAATTGCCTTCGAATTGTTCATAAACCAATCATAACAGAGTAACCATCACCGCCTCGTTACGTTCGTAAATAAGTAATACTGGAACAATACGAGAGGCACTACAGAGAGTACGGACAGGAAAATACTATTTATTTATTTTTACATACATACTTTTTTTATTTTATTTATTTATTAGGTTTGTCAACTGATGTTACCATAATAATTGCGTAAATTTAACACTGTTATGGTTTTAATATAATTGTACTACAGATTTACAGGCAAATACCACTTGCTTATCGTATATAAAAATTAAGAACACAATTGTTAATGCGTCCAGGTTAGTAAGTTAACATACTTGTCTACAATAACCAGTGTAACAAGCGCGGACAAAATAAAACCGAAGAAACCAACTACACATATAATTTTTCTTCGGTACTGCTGTATAGAGTCCGAGTGGACATCCAGGGTTTCGGAAAACCTATTATTCAGTCTGCAGAGACGTGGGATCGGGGAGCTGCCACCGAATTGTGTCCGGCGAAAAGGCACAGAGAAAATATTTAGTATTTTGCTGCGTGGATAACGGTAGGGAATCCTATACTTAAATTTACACAGGAGTTGTGGACAATCAATACCATTCCTCAGAGTCTTGTATTTAAAGATTAAATCTAGGGCTACTATCTACTATAACGCATTTTTTCCCGAAAGGGTAGGCAGAGGCATATTAAACGCCTACACTTCGCCAGTTATAATGTTGGTCCCATATAATAGATGGCGAGCCTATTGCCGCTTATCGGGAACATTTGTGATTGCCAGAGCCACTTCCGTTGATCGGCAGGTGCACCACTTGCAGGTGAGGTTGGCTTGGGATCTTAAGATCTTGGTAGGATCCCCATATATTTATACATCATCATCCTAGCTTTATCCCGGTTCATATCCCGGCCCATAGAAGTAAATTTCTATTGGACAAAATTGAAATTAAAAGTCATTTGTGTGATGCAAAACAGGTGACTGCAATAGAAATTTAAAAAAACCTAGCTATTAAGTTTTTGTCCTTAAATATTTCATAGACATTTATTGTTAATACTTTTTTTGCCAACGGTACTCTAAAGAGTGAACCGGGAAGCTGCAGTTGGCTCAATTATGAATGCAGTGGGATTCGCCAACGTAAGCGTTCTCGACTGTAGGGCGGCTGAGTGGATGCTATTCTGGGCGCTGAGGCCTTGGAATAAAGCCTAGGGTTCTCTCCAAAGGTGTGGGGACTTACGTCAAGCCCTTAAACCGATAAAACATTGAGTAGATGCTTTTCGATCTTACTTTTTTATTTAAATCGAAGTTGCTTTTAAAATCTGACTTTTCTTAGGAAACAAATATTGAAATGGATTAAATTTGTCACAGCATCTGAAAGTTCGTTGATGATTTCACACTCTATGATGTCCGATAATATAGCGGATAATACAACTTCGTTCCAAAATGCGTGGGATCGATTACCACACAAGGAAAGAAAGAAAGAAAAATAATATATTCTGTGACAACATCAAACGAAAACAGATACTTCAAATTTAAGTAACTACTTAACGAGAAGCGCTCGTAGCTCTGCGGTGCTCGGTGGTCGGAAAAGATCACCGAAGTACAGCAGAGTTTACAGAGGTCAGTCCTTGGATGGGTGACCGTTTGTGTGGCATTTGATATCGAGCGCTTCCGTGCTTCGGAAGGCACGTTAGGCCGTTGGTCCCGGTTATCACTAAATGTGGTAGTCGTTAAGCCATGTTAGAGGCGTAATGGGTGGCTTGATAAATTCTTACAGCAGGACGCCATACACCTGCCTCCGCCAATCCGCACTGGGTCAGCGTGGTGGAGTATGACCCTTTACCCTCGCACCTTGGTATGTGAGAGGAGGCTCGTGCTCAGTAGTGGGACGTTAATGGGCTGATATGATGAACTACTTAAAGAGTGTCACAGAAAAGGTATCTACTCAGCATAAAGCCGAGGTGTCACGAAAACACCTCGACGCTGGTCTTCCGTAGATTCCGTTTGTAGGTTTGTATTTTGTAGGCAAGCAAGTTGGTGGTCATCTAATGGAAAGTGGCTGCTGCAGCCTATGGAAGGCTGTTACAGACCTTATAAAGAATGTATACGTTTTTTTCTTATTTGTGAAGAACCCTGTGCTGTAATCTCTAGAATAAACCACGTCAGGGAGAACTTTTCTACAACGCAAAGGCAGAAAGTTTCTTTTGAAATGTCTTCTAATCACGTGAAGGATTCAAAATATATTTGTGATAATTCCCGCGCAACAATAGTTTCCCGAAAAATTGAGAAATATTTCAACACGACACGTGTTTTGCTACACAGGACATCTTCAGGTAAGATAGGAGCCTCAGAAAAACGATGATGATCTGTTTACGAACTGATCCCATATATGTTAAACTACCTGCATATTTATTAATATGGTCGATTTCTTAAGCACAGGACATCGATCTTATAATATTAGGTCGGGGAAAAAGTCTTTTCGCATAACGTAGGTATAAACTTATTATAATTTTTTTTGACTGTACTATTTGTGTCTGGCTGGTTTTGGTAACATTAAAAAGGTTCCATTATAAAGAAAAGAAAAAAATAAAAAAAAGTTGTTTCCCGCTATTTTTCATTTGTTTTTCTCTCCGTAAAAATGAGTGAATCTAATGAAGAAATTCGATACATTTTAAAAATTTATTATAAAAAAGGCAAAAATGCAACTCAAGCAGTGAAAAAAATTTGTGATGTTTATGGACCTGATGCAGTGTCAGTAAGAGTAGCACAAATTTGGTTCAAACGTTTTCAGTCCGGAAATTTTGATGTTAAAGATGCACCTCGCTCTGGTCGCCCTGTTACGAATAAAATGGACGCCATTTTTGAAAGAGTGGAGCAAGATCGGCATATTAGTAGTTACGATGTAGCTGAAGAACTGGGAATTGACCACAAAACAGTTTTGACCCATTTGAAAAAAGATGGTTATACAAAAAAGCTCGATATTTGGGTGCCACACGAGCTCACTCAAAGAAACTTAATGAACCGTGTACTCATTTGCGATTCATTATTGAGACGTAATGAAACCGAGCCGTTTTTGAAGAGATTGATAACTGGCGATGAAAAGTGGATCACGTACGACAAGAACGTGCGAAAAAGGTCGTGGTCGAAAGTTGGCCAGGCTTCACAGACTGTGGCCAAACCTGGCCTAACACGAAATAAGGTGATGCTGTGTGTATGGTGGGATTGGAAGGGCATAGTTTATTATGAGCTTTTACCGCCCGGCAAAACCATCGATTCTGATCTTTACTGCCAGCAACTGATGAGATTAAAGGAAGCAGTCGAGAGAAAACGGCCGGAATTGATCAACAGGAAGGGTGTGGTCTTTCATCACGATAACGCTAGACCACACACATCTTTAGCCACTCAGCAAAAATTAAGAGAGTTCGACTGGGAGGTCCTAGTGCATCCACCATATAGCCCTGACCTTGCGCCTTCAGATTTTCACCTGTTTCGGTCTCTGCAGAATTCTTTAGGTTCTGTAAGGTTGACCTCAAGAGAGGACTGCCAAAACTATTTGTCCCGTTTTTTTTATCAGAAGTCCCAAAGTTTCTACAGTAACGGGATAATGTCTCTGCCCACAAAATGGCAGAAAGTTATTCAACAAAACGGTACATATATATTGTAAATAAATGTAAATAAACTTTGAAAAAAATGTCTTGACTTTTCATACAAAAATACGAAAAGACTTTTTCCCCAACCTATTACTCTGTTGTTTATTTTAAATCAGATTATCAACCAAAGTAGTATCACATCCATTACTATTTGCTCACTGATAAATTGTACATAGGTATAATCATTATAGGGTATAAATAGTTATAATTCTCAAATATAAATCAATTTTTTTCTTCTACGCTAAAACAGACGTATACAACTAAAATGTCAGGTAAGTTTTTATTGGTGGCCCGATGGCTAGCAACACCTGTATAACAAATATATACACTTGCGTTTATCTTTATAGTAAGGCTGATAGAGTGTAATTAACAATTAAGAAAATATAATATGAGAAGTCTTACCTCGACAATTCTATCGTTGACCTGTATCTTCCCGCAGAGGTCTGCTGCACTACCTTCGCTGATGCTCTTTACGAATATACCACTCAGTTCCTCTGGAAATAAAACAGATTATTCAATAACGCGGGCTTGAAACGCAAATCACAAAGTACTAGAAAGATTAAAGGCGTCTATTGGAGTCCTCGTTAGCTCAGTGGTTAGAGCAGCGTTAGAAAGACGCGGAATGGAAAAAGAAGCTGGTTCAGCTCTCTCTGTCCAGCTACGCCGTTGGCACAGCGGACGGGCAAGAGGGGTCTTAGGAGGCAGGCCTGCCCTGCCCCTACCGTCTAACTATAAAACACTGATGCAGTCGATAAAACATAACACTCCATCATTCACAACATCCGTAAACACTGAATAACCACAATGACCGTATCCAAGCAATTATTCTCGTAAGTAATTCTAATAAGTACGAAGATAAAATCAATATCGGAGTAGTATAAGCCACAGAGAAAATTGCTTCTATTTGCTGGAGTTTATTGTGCAAGTTTGCACTTATTGGAAAAGTTTATTTGTATCCGCGAGGAGAGGGGCAAGTTGTTATTGAATCTCTAATATATATATTTGATATAAAGGAAGAAAGAAAGAAAATTAGTTCATTGATAGCAAGTTACATAATATATTTGGTAGGGTGTATGAGGTTCCTATCAAGATCTAAGGAGCCCAAGCCAACTTCACCTGCAAGTGGTGCACCTGTCGAATAACGAAGGAGAATCTTGCGAACATAACAGTTCCCGGTAAGCGGCAATAGGCTTGCCACCTATTTATTACGTGGGGCCAATATAATTGGCGAAATGTGGGCATTTCATATGAACTATTTTCTTTGAAAATATTTTCATGAATGAACCCTTTATTGTACACATCATATAAAAAAGTAATCAAGTCACATAAACAAATGTATACAAGCGGTCGCCCGCGGGTCCGCCCGCGTCGATGTCGGTTACCGCTGCAAAATGCCTACCCAGAAAAGACACGTTCAGCAAATTGAATCCCAGGTCAATTCACAGACACCGCCACTAACATCGACGACGCAGTCATTATCCGCAGGCTGCATAGATTGTCTAACAAAATAAACTGTGACCCGTGATAGGGTGCCGTGCAGCAGAAATCGTAATAATTTAATTTCGCCATAACTTTAAAACAAAACGTCCAATTTTGATTATTCCGAAACCAAATATTATCTACATAAACTGCACTTAGTGATGACAATTTTTTTTGGTAATGATAAATAGCATAAGTAAAATAAATGCGTTAAAATGAAGTCCAAAAAAATTTAAGATTTTTAAATAAAAAATGGTTGTTGTGCCTCATTCGACATAGATAGGTATAGTGGTATAGGTATTGTGTATATGTGTTGCGGACTTTTTAGTAGATATTTATAAAATCTACAATATTATAGTTTAGGCAGCTTACGCAAAATAAGTGACTATTCTGGTTGATTTTTTACACTTTGTGTCCGAAAAACCCAATCATCTTACGGAACCCTATTTTTTTCTAAATTAAAATAAAGCTTATGTTACTCAGTGATAATGTAGCTTTCAAATGAAAAAAGAATTATTAAAATTGGTGAAGTACTTTTTGAGTTTATTCGATACATACAAAAATACAAATCTTTCCTCTTTATAATATTAAGCCAGATGGGCGGCCTTATTGCTAACTGAAAATTCTTCCAGGCAATCTTACTATGCCTCTGCCTACCTCTTTGGGGAAACAGGCGTGATATTATGTATGTCCGTTACATAACAATAAAAACAAGAAAAAAAGGCCGCAAAATGTATACCACTTAGCTTATGCCGCAGCATTGAGATGCGAAAGGAGCTGGTTTTCTGTGGCACCAGTGAGAGAGGCGTAGCTCAGTACTTGTCACACAATATAATTACATACATACATAGATAATGTCACGCCTCTTTCCCCTTAGGGTTAGGCAGAGACAACATCCTTCCACTTGCTACGATCTTGGCTCACACTTTTAGCTTCATTCACACTCATTAACCTCCTCATACACGTACAATTATAAGAATATAACACATATAATTAGAAGAATTCAAATGACAAACAATAAATTGATAAATAAACATATTCTAGTCATGTAATGAAATTATAAGACCATTGTTTGAATGCGTACTTCAAATAATTTCTACTATACGTAGGTACTATACGTACGTATATTAAAATGTTTTTTTAATGGATACTTTAACGCCACTCGTTGCAAGCACCCTTGCAGGGAGTTTCATGTTAGCATATTATTTAATTTGTCCTGTGCGGGAAATGAAACCACGACCTCAGGAGCGGAGTGCACCATACTCGCCAACACGCCATATCGATCGCCTTAATTTTAAGGCGTATTTACTCTTGGTACTAAGTTAAATGTAAGTTTAATCTCTGAGTTCTAAATATTTTTAAGGCGAGAAAATAAGAGCTAAGGATTTTACGGTCTATAAAAACAAAATTAGAAGGAAATCTCAAGGCCTTGCCCCCAATTTTCCGGCGATTCATCCAAAACTTTCTACCCTCTTCGTAAAAAGGCTCATAAACAAAAGTTAATTATGGCGAGTGCCACCGCAGCGTCACTTTAGTCGCGGCCATTTTGCGGACGTGATGTTTCCTTCAAACTCCAGCTGGCTATGGGATTAATTCTGTGAGACACAGGAAAATGAGGGTGCTTCCTGCAATGTAGGATATATTTTTCCTTGAGAACAATAAATGAAAAGGAAGGTTCTTTATTTTGAAAACACTCGTACAAACAGGACCCAAATAAGGTAATACTTTAATGGCTGATTTATATGTTATACTTATTTATTATTATTCTGGCCCGTTCTTTTACCATCAAGCTCCCGCCCGCAGTGAATGGGCGCGCTAGTTTTTAAGTTTTGACCTTCATAAGAGCTCTTTTGAGCCAAACTTGAATGAATGTTTTTTTTTAAATTTTGAACGGAACGGAACAGAACGGAACGTTTACTACGTATATTCGTAACTGTTATTTCATCTTGCTAAAAAAAATTATCTTCTCTTTTTTATCTGGATACTACAGAACACTAGTTGTTGTAGACTTATCGAATAATAATTACTGTGTTACTTAATAATTACGAACAATATTACGTACATTTTGTAACTGGCTTTGTTGTCATTTTGTAACTTGACGATTTTCGTGTCTGATTCTCCTTTAACCTAGCCACTGCCCGCAGTTGTATGAAAACTTGAAATTATGGGAATAAGAGGAGTTGAATCTTGAATGGTTCCGCAGCTACTTGACGTAGTGGCGGCAATGCTTAAGGGTAGCATCATTAACAAGTGACCTGCAAACGGTAGACGTTGCTGTTCCTCAGGGAAGTGTTCTGGGACCTCTCTTCTTCTGCGCCAATATCAATTATATCCTGGGTTTACCGGTGTTGGATCGTAAACCAAGCGCAACATTTAGTAGTAATAAAACGCCAAGTCAAACTGACAGCTGACAAAGATATAATTGTGTTGTCTCTCTCATATCAGCGCCTCTCGGTGTAACATCTCTTGTCTTATGAAAAATAAAATTTTCAACTTATTACTCTGCAATCCTCGTTTCTTTTCACCAATAATCCATCAACCGGATTATGCGGATGATACTGCAGTAATATTTCGAGGAAAATCCTGGAATACGCCCCAACGCTCTTTAAAATAGAGACGTGTGTTGTTCTTTACAGCGCTTTGGATGTTATCAACTAGATGATGTTAACTGTATTATCGCGCAAAACTAAAAATGGTTGTTACCGGAAAAAAGCGTCAATAAGCCATCCCTCAATACTTCATAGATTGGCTGTTTTCCTTGTTCCAAACAAACTCGACAAAATGGGGCTACGATATCATAGTACAGACACATAAGTAGACCAACCGCCGAACTCGCTGGTCGATTATTAGGTAAAATGGATTTCGAATTGATTCTGTCGTACCGCCGAACACATGGAACTCGAAACAAGATGGCATACTCCATTTAGGCACAATTTAGGCAAAAATTTTGAAGAATTGACGTGCAGCTTGGGCCCCGAGCGAGCGATAATAGCCTCAACACTTAGGGCTGTCGCTTATAGTTTATTTACTTCGATCGTCAAAAAGGCATAGTAATATAATAGCCGTACGTGGGAGCGGGCGGAATGACGTACGAGCCTAGCTGTAACTGGCACACCTTTCCACTACTGAACTCAGAGGGTATTGGGTCATACTTCACCACGCGGACCCCATGCGGATTGACGGAGATAGGTCTATGATGTCCTTCTGTTAGATTTTGTCAACCTGCAAAATTGGGCCTCTTATATGGATTCACGATAACAACGTTGTATAGGAACCAAAGGAGCCCAAGCCAACCTCAATTGCAAGTGGTGCACCTGCCGATCAACAGACGAGACTCTGGCGAATATAACAGTGCCCGGTAGGCGACAACAGGCTCGCCTATTACGTTGGACCAACTATATAATTGGCGAAGTGTGGGCGTATAATATGCCTCTGCCAACCCTTCAGGGAACAGGCCTGAATGTATGTAGTTATTACAACATTAGTGCCTTCCGAAGCACGGAAGCGCTCCAGATTAAATGCCAAACAAACGGTCACCAATCCAGCGAACCTATTGCGGCATGTTTCTTATTAGTACAGTGTTGTACTACTGTCTGTGTTTTTACTATGATGATATTATGTTCCCTGTTCAGTGCGCGGCTAAATATAGACGGGGGCTGTCGATCGGTCTTGTATCAAATTAGCACGCCGACCATTTTGGGGAGAACTAGCCGAACACGAGTTTTTACATAGATTTTTTTGCTAGTTGTTAGGAGCGACTTTTATCGCGTAAACTTACATAATATATAACATTTAGTGTATGGGGTTCCTACCAAGACCAAAGAAGCCCAAACCAACCTCACCTGCAAGTGGTGACAGTGACGAGGCTCTGGCGAAAATAACAGTGCTCGGTAAGCGGCAATAGGCTCGCTACCTATTAACCAACCATATAATTGGCGAAGTGTGGGCGTGTAATATGCCTCTGCCTACCCCTTCGAGGAGACAGGCGTGAATTTATGTTTGTATGTTGTTATAAGACAAAACATTTTTATCTAGATAAAATCAATTCGTCTGCGGTAGCCCGTAGAGGAATCTAAAGGTCAGAGACCTTTGGATAACCGGTCCACTGCTCTAACCACTGAGCTACCGGGGATTTACTAACTTATAAATATGCACATAACTTTGAAAAGTAATACTCTAATTATTTATGACCAGAATCATACTCTAAATAATATGTGAACATCAATATATAAAAGGTTTTCTGTAGACTACGTTATTATTTAATGGCCAGTCAATAATTTCAGAAACTCAACCCTCAGAAGGTAAAAAGAGAGAAAGGTTGGAACGGAATCTCTCGTCAAATATTTATCTCAAAGCTACCTTCTTCATTCCGGAATTAATATCATTTTCAGCGTCTTGTTCGTTGTTTTAAAGATAAACTCAATGTAATGAAACGGGGATTTGGCTTTCACTTTGTAATGGAGATGAGGCAACGAGATTTGTTTGAGATCTTCACTGGACCGGGGCTTGTTAAGTTACAATATGCAAATTTTGTACTTAATTTTGTGTCTAATGAACTTTTAAGTAACGAACAGGATTTTAAGTTTATCTCAAGGGTGTCTTGGTAAGAGTGCAACAAGTATTTTATGACAAAGTTGTGATATTTTTATTGTATTGTAAATGTGAAAAAAATTTAAATAATTGACTTATTGCAGCAACAATTTCCAGAACACATTATCTCAGGAAATCCTAACGTCAACTGGCCACCAAAATCGTGGCATTTAACGCCATGAGTTTTTTTTCTTTGGGGTTTTGTGAAACAATTCCTGAGCTCAAATCGGAACCCGACGCGTCATCGGTGAGATACAGGCACATCTCATACATTCATGCCTGTTTCTCCGAAGGGGTAGGCAAAGGCATATTATACGCCCACACTTTGCCAATCATATAGTCGGTCCCACGGTCGGTGGCGAGACGATTGCCGGGATCAATTACGTTCGTAAGAACGGCGCCCGTTGATCGGCAGGTGCACTACTTGCAGGTGAGGTTGATTTGGGTTGCTTAGATGAAGGTAAGATCCCAATACACCATCTCTCTGACCCGTAGAGCTATTTTTGCATTTATAATATTGATAAAGGTAGAAGATACGTACGTGCAAGTGCGTTAGTACTAATTCACTGCAGATGCGGTGACAGCCCCCCGTTAAGCATTCAATTAAAGGAACCAGTTGTAACGAACTTCAAACCTTGCCAATATAGAAATCAATGAAATCTTA
The DNA here is from genome assembly GCA_949126915.1 of Musotima nitidalis. Taxonomy (NCBI): domain Eukaryota; kingdom Metazoa; phylum Arthropoda; class Insecta; order Lepidoptera; family Crambidae; genus Musotima; species Musotima nitidalis. The sequence continues at coordinate 13,545,039 of OX421437.1, read as the reverse complement.
TATAAAGCTAATATGCGACGGAGTCAGCAGCTTTTCCCGATTTTAGAAACAAAAGTGTCATAAAATATTATTAACAATACATGTACAATAGTCTGTATTACGATATGGTGTGGTGGCGATTATATTCCCACTCCGCTTCTAAGGTCATGGTTTCAATTCCCACACAAGACAAATCTTTGTGTGCATAAACATGAATACTTGTTCTGGTCTGGGTGTTTTGCTATGAGTATTAAGTATGTTATAAGAAAAAAGAATATGTATATTTATAAGTTATTTAGTATCTAAAACACAAGTTCTTCAAGTATATTGGAACTAAATAATTAGTAAACTTGTCAGAAAATATTTTATTTTTTATTTTACGTACATAAATTATACGTACTACAGACCACGTCAACCTTATTTACGTTTAGTGTTACGCGCAAGCGTTTTAAAATTTGCCAAGAGGGGATGACGAGACTTTAAAGAGTTTTCTAATAATAATAAATAAATATTTCTGACACCTGCACCAATTATTTAGTTCCAAGATAAGTATCATTAAGAACTTGTGTTATGGAAACTGAATAACGGATAAACATACATAAATCCTTTTTTTTGTAAATACATACTTAATATACATAGGAAAACACACAGACCAGAACAAATATTCATATTCATGCACACAAAGATTTGTCCTGTGTGGGAATCGAACCCACGACCTTAGGAGCGAAGTGCAGGTATACTGACCTCCACGCCATATCGGTCGTCAAAATACTGTTACAGTCTTTAAAACATAATTACCTTGTTCACAGACGTAGCCGGCGACGGTGATGCCCAGCCCCAAGGCGGCGTCCTTGTTGAGCTCCACCTGGTAGCTCAGCGTCTCCGGCTCCCCAGTCCCTCGCACGGCCATGTCCAGGGGTAACCTGCAGCATCATCGATATTAAATGTCAAGCCCCCTAAAGCCATAAGCTGCCGAGCTTGGTTTGATCATGGTCATTCTCATCATTATATTTATTCAAAATTGATAAATGAAGCTAGTTTGCCAAATGTGTTTAAAGCTAATATGTGGAAGCTTGTAATTAGCCTATAATTATTTTATAAGTTTTTTTATTTTGTAGAAGCAGCTGTAAGCATTCCATATAAAAAAAAAAAATTGCGTGTATTTTTCACATCGAAGCAGTGTTTATGAATCTGTCGTAAATTCCAGATTTTGTGTAAAAATGGTGAATTTGCAGACATAACATTTTCGACCACTTGAATCACTGGCAAATATGTACTCCATTACATGGTAAAAAATATGAATTGCGCAAGACTCTCGTTAAGTTATGTCCTTCGGCCCTAAATTCATGTAATCTCTGGTCTTAATTTTAAAAGTTTACATCCTTAAGTAGTTATAGTGTTTTATTTTTAACTGAATCTTTTGTACTAGGCCTGTTTTTCGTCCTCTTCTATGCGTTTAATTGTCTGGAAGATAATGCTTTTAGGGATAAGACAGCTCAGATTGGCATTTTTGTTTATAACCTTATTTGTTCTCTGTAGTTTCTGTCATTAAAGGGTACATCTGTCTGGTCTGACGCAGAATGTGCACTTCGTAAAATGCCCTAAAAACCTATAAAGAGGTAAAGGTTAAGCTTTTTTTTTATAACCAAGTGAAAGCAATTCCGTTTATATAATTTACATTTATTTCTCGTACAATTTTATAAGCAGACGTGTTTTGTTGTAGTTATTGTCAGTAAAACGCAAGCTGTCTTCAAAGGGATATTATTTTATTAAATACTATATGGCAGATAAAAATGCTTGGGATTAAACTGCCGTTTCATACAGGCTATTCTAATATGAATGACTTATAACATGAATATTGTTAATGTTATGTTATTCTGCATTGTATAGCTTCACAGACAAATGAAGATTGTAATTCTAGTATCAAACCAATGGACATATTTAAAAGAGCATTAGCCTGTGAGTTTCTTGCCAGTTTTTCTTACATAGCGGTGGCTTGGAACTGGCACTTAGATTCACTTACACTTAATTATTTTTTGTTTTTAAATTGTTTTGTTGCATGTAAGTGAATCTAAGCTTCGTGATTTAGTGTAATAATATTTCGCTTTTTTTTTTTCATTTTTGACTATGACGTTTTCAAGTACTATGTATAATAGTTTATAAAATAAAAAATTTTTTTACTTTTACTTTTTTACTAATAAAGGGTATATCTATCTATCTACTGTACCCAGATTGATAGATCTACTTTACCTTAGTGGTGGTGGCTTGGGATCCTTTGGTGCGAGGATTAGAGGAGGCGGGCGAGGGGATGAGGCCAGAGCTCCTCTAGGGACCACGGCTACTATGGACGCCACAGGCTGCAAACAAATAGAATAATTATATTTCCTTACACATATAGCAATCAATCAATCTTGATAATCTCGAGAGGCTGATAATAACAGACACAGCCTACAGGGCGTATCCCTCATGGACCGACCTAGCATTTAACTGAGGACCGGCACATTCATGACTCCATTCTTGTCGCCAATGATTATAATAAATGGAAAACCTTTATCATATACATATATTCTTTATTGCACATAAACATTCATAAAAAACACAGTAACAAAAAATCATGTACAAAGGTGAGCTTATTTCTATGAGAAATCTCTTCCAGCCAACCCTAGCAGAAGTAATTTATTGATTCAGGCGTTACTTTGCGGAAATCCATTGTAAGCAAGTGATGGATTAAAAATATCTTTGTTACAATTGAAGATGCCCTGTGTAAGGGCGAAGCACGTGTCGTGTTTAATTGGTTTCCCGATTTTTCGGGAAATTATAGTAGCGCGGGAATTGTTACAAAGATATTTTTAATCCATCACTTGCTAGCAGAAGTGTCGGAGATTAGTGTGTGGGATCACAACAATAAGTTAAAAATTATTAAAAAGATCATAAAGGGAGGTCTCAACCTTTAGTAAAAGATGCGTCGACCTAGCAAAGAGAATGTATCTATAATGTAGGCTGGTATGCGACTGACACGTCTAACCTTTCTTCTACGTGTTCCCCTGTTGGGGGAACACGGCGCGGAATCGGGGCTGGGCCCCCTGGCCGCGGTGTCATTCTGCGTCCGTAACTACGGACGCGGCGTTGGGGTGGCTGTGTAGCCAGTGTTAAGTCCGGTGTCATATCCGGTGGGGCGCCGCGATCCAGCCCTGGGCGATCAGCGCCCTGGGGCGATCAGCGGCGCGGGAGTCTTGTCCAGTAGGCTTCGTCAGTCCTGGGTATCCTGAGGGAGACTGACACGTGCCGTGGGGTATCGGCCTAGAATAGTGTCACCCACTCTCATCTCACGGGGTTGTAAGAGCTGACGAAGAGAAATCCTACCGTATGATGGGCAGCAGCGTCATTCTGCGTACTAGCTTGAACTGCGATCACCAACCCGCCTGCCAAGCGTGGTGTTTCTTGCAAAAACCCCAAATGGAATATAATCTATTGGGGGGGGGCCAATGTTCAGCAGTGGACTCATAAGGCTGATATGATGATGGTGATAGTCAGAAAGACTACATGATGGTAAGCAGTCGATGCAGTCCAGTACAATCATATCGCCTTATATCATGGAATAAGCTCGGTAACAAGCGCATCCACTCATGGCGACTTGCATAAATGCCGTTTCACGCCCCTCTTACAAGATACGGGACTATAGGAGCAGAAAAAAACACATGCAAGGGCAGAGAATTTCAAAGCCACATAGTTTTACAGAAAAAGACTTAACAATTTTTATTTCATTCGAGTGATTATAGACTTCACAGTATGTTTTTTTGAAAATGTGACACGTCATAGTGACTACATCCTGCATGATGGTAAGCAGACGATGCAGTCAAAAAATAATGGAAGCGCTTCATACCTTGAAATAAGCAGAAAGAAAGAAAATAATTTATTCCGTGACACATGATACATTGGTTTACAAAAATAAAAATTAATATACACATGTGGCACCAAAAAGGCTTATACTTAGCATATGCCTTCCGTACACGCCTAGAAATACTACGTAAGTAGGACAAGCTTAAAACTATGCGCACCAAAGTTAAACATTTCAACATATAACTTTTGCATACATAAAACGACAAAACACCACTTAAACATACAATTTGTTAAAAATATATAATAATACGGCTATAACAAAAAATCAAATAAACAAGAAAACATTAGAGCAAACGAGACATCTAAATAAACTTAACTAAATACCCTTCTGGGAACATAATAAATGACTTCTATAAAGCGAACGGAACGATCTCAAAGTTAAATAAGTACGTTACAAAGCACATCCACTCGTGACGACCTGCTGAAATTAGTCTAGCTGATTAGTCTACATACCCTATGATGGAGCCTCTCCTCAATGAAAGTAGGTGGTGGTGAGGTCGGAGTGTTGTCTTCGCAAAGCGCGCCAAACCCATCATGGCCGGCTTCCGCCAGTCTTCTCTCTAGGTCTATAGGGTCTGCTAGAAGTCTGGACGGCACCACCGGAGCTTGCGACGCACCCAGAGACTGTAGAACAATGAAAGGTAACGTTGAATTATTATTGAATAGATGAACTAGATGCTCTACTCACTCTCGCCAGCTTCGTTCCTCTGAAAACCTTCTGCTTGCTACACCTCAACACAGTACAGGGTTCATGTCAAACTCCTTTGGCGTTAAGGCCATCCAACTTTGGAACTCTCTTCCTTCAAATAACAGATTGGCTAAAAGCAAAACAGCTTTTAAAAACTTAACTTTCAATTACTTCTTGAAAGAATGATCATCGGTGAAATTTTCCCCATGTCATCCATTTATAAATATGTATGTATTTGTGTATGTATTTTATGTAGATCAGCGTACTATTTCATGTAAGTATATCATAACTATAAATATTATCTCTTACTCGCACCGCCTTTAATGTCTCTGCTCACCCCAAGGTTGACTGGTAGAGAATGCCTAATGGCATTAAGTTCGCCTTTTGTTCATTGTATTTTTATGTGTGTGCAATAAAGATGAAATAAAAAAAATAAAAAAAACTAGAAGCTCTTCCAAGTTAATGTTTTAAAGTATTTTTTTTAAACCTTTTGCTTATAAGTAAGCTTGCACTTTTTATCTTATTTAAAATTTACCCAAATCTCAGAAGATATCTATTGAAGCGCTCGTAGCTCATCGACGAAACGATCATCGAAGTAAAACAGAGTTTACAGAGGTCAGTCCTTGGATGGGTGACCCTTTGTGCAGCATTTGATATCGAGCGCTTCCGTGCTTCGGAAGGCACGTTAAGCCGTTGGGCCCGGTTAGCACTAAATGTGGTAGTCGTTAAGCCATGTTAGAGGCCTAATTGGGCGGTTTGAAAAATTCTAACAGCAGGACGCCATACACCTGCCTCCGCCAATCCGCACTGGGTCAGCGTGGTGGAGTATGACCCATTACTGTTTTACGCTTTTACTACACACACATACACACACCTACATACATACCTACATACATATATATATATATATATATATATATATACACACACACACATACATACATACATACATACACAATATTATTATAATTATATACTTACAGTAATGGAGATGTGAGTACATTGAATTAAATTTAATTCTTTTTTTTGTGATACTTATTACCTATAGTTTTACATGTAATATTCTAGATAACAATAACGTCTCTTAAGGAGGGTGGAGGCCTGGAGTTCTGAGATACAGGCAGACTTACTGCCTACTTCAGACTCCAGTCTCCCACAATCATAGATAAGTTTTGTGAATTGTTTTTATAAGGGAATATAATAAACTGAACCTCTAAAAAATACTTTTTTGATCATCAAAATTACTGAGTGAGCATCTAATGAGGTGATTAGGTGCTCAATCAGTAATTTTGATGCACAAAAAGGTTAGGTTAGGTTGGCAATTTATTAATTTTGAAGACACGTTAAATAACACCCTTTTATAAGTACCAATCAAGCATGTAATTTCTTTAATTATGGTGAGAAATAAACATTATTATTATTATTATTATTATTATTACCCTCACACTTTGGTATGTGAGAGGAGGCTCGTGCTCAGTAGTGGGACGCCAATGGGCTGAGACGATGATGATGATGATCTATTAGTAATTTCGGGTTGCAAGACCTTGTAAATAAAAAAAATATATCTGTTGATATAGACACTGCTTAGTTTAAGGAACTCTGTAAACTCTCTGTGAACTCATGTACTGTAAGGATCCATTATACTTATGATTTTATTAGTAACATAATTATGTATTTAAAAAGGTGTTACATTCGCCAATAAACTCTTTTGTAGTTTAGCCATAGAATAAGTTAAAATAAATCGGTATGTCATGGAAAGTCAAATAAAAAAAAGTGCATTTGTGTAATAAACCGGTAAGCGGCAATAGGCTTGCCACCTATTACGTGGGACCGACTATATTATACGGCGAAGTTTGGGCGTGTAATATGCCTCTGCATACCCCTTCAGGGAAACAGGCGTGAATGTATGTATGTATAATAAAAATACATACATCACGCCTGTTTCCCCGTCACGACCACACACGCTATGGCGCACAAGGAGGAGGTCCTCCCGGTTTTGGTCCGGGGGACGTTGGGCGCAGGCAGGGTGTCAGACGCTGCAACCCAGGTACTGGCCCCCGCCTTTTTCTCAACAAGCGGCGGGCGTCGTCGGAAGATTTTTAGTGGGTATTACTGCTGGCAGTCGCGTCTGCCGGTGGTGAGTCCCACACCCCCTTTCGGTCCCCCTTTGGCCAGAAGGTAGTGCGTAAACGCATTTTGTTACCGACGTAAAACAAAAAAAAAAGGGTGTAGTAGGAGGCGACTAGGGGAATGGATCTTGGATGGAGAAGGAATGTAGGTCTTCAGTTTTGTGATAGGGTATTTGAATAGAGGCATAGGACATGTTTTCAGCTTGCCCTATGTCTTTTTTATTCTAATTCGGAAATTTGATTGTATAGCTGCAAACATGTATACGCGTAGTGCAATTAATTAACAAATATATCGCATGCTTAATGGAATAGTGACTTAACTCAAAAAAGACGATTTTTGGGACATCACAACAGAAGATCTTCTAAAGAATACTTGTCCTAATTGTAAGCACATTAAATTGATACTGATTTATTAATTAGTAATTCTGCTTGTGTTTTGAACGTTTAATTAACATTGGTTCGATCTCAGTAAGAAATAGAAAGACTGTATAAGTACGTAATTCAAACCTAACCTATCTATTAATGGGTCGATATTCCTTTAAGCATGCGATATATAAACGAATCGGAACAAATATATATAATGTCGTGGAACTGGAGTATAATGAATTCTATCAAAGCATTCTTCCGTCCCGTCCTCGTGTCCCAAGATGCTATAATCAGCGTGTCTGAAGATAGATCGCCTACTAAATGCAGATTAAGTGTCAAGAGACTCTCAACCTTAATAGGGGAGACTGGGAGGTCTTGGCGTCGTGATGTTATGTTTAAATATTAAGTCATTTCTATAAAAGTGCTCGTAGCTCCGTATAAGATCGGGCAGGGTCACAACAGTATAGCAGAGTTTAATCCTGGATCCTATAATAGAATAGACATTGTTCATATGCACATTATGTTCAAATATAAGGTACAGTTTAGGTGTTACAGTTATGTTTTTATTTGTTCACATTTTACCCTACATGTTCACCAAAACCTCGTCCGTTGATCGGCAGGTGCGGTGCACCACTTGCAGGTGAGGTTGGCTTGGCCGCGCGCGAGGGGGCACGGACGATTATTCACACGTTCCCGTGATCCCCCTCTTTTTTCGTTGCGCGTGTGGCAGTATAATAATTTCAAATCACTTACGATGAAAGTGCGATGAACTTCATCTCATTTCAATTTATGTCTCATTTATGATCTGCCCGATTAATCGAGCTGTTGATTATGTTTATTAAAAAAAATAAACTGAAGCAAAGAAAATAGCTAAAAACCTAAATAGGCACGAATAGAAACAGGGAAGTGCCTATTCCCAGTGCAGTTGATCTAATTGGAGAACCTCACTAAGAGCACGTCGGGTTGCAGGGAGAGCCGCTCAAATTGCTTGCTACTTGACCTCTCAGTGCTTAAAGAGTCCTTACTTTGGCTAAGTCTCAAGCATTTCTGACGATCGATATGGCGTGGAGGTCAATATTACTGCACTGCACTCCAGAGGTCATGGGTTCGATTCCCACATAGGACAAATCTTTGTGTGCATGAACACGAATATTTTTTGTGGTCTGGGTATTTTCCTATGTATATTAAGTATGTATTAGGTCGGGGAAAAAGTCTTTTCGCATAACGTAGGTATAAACTTATTATAAAATTTTTTTGACTGTACTATTTGTGTCTGGCTGGTTTTGGTAACATTAAAAAGGTTCCATTATAAAGAAAAGAATAAAATAAAAAAAAGTTGTTTCCCGCTATTTTTCATTTGTTTTTCTCTCCGTAAAAATGAGTGAATCTAATGAAGAAATTCGATACATTTTAAAATTTTATTATAAAAAAGGCAAAAATGCAACTCAAGCAGTGAAAAAAATTTGTGATGTTTATGGACCTGATGCAGTGTCAGTAAGAGTAGCACAAATTTGGTTCAAACGTTTTCAGTCCGGAAATTTTGATGTTAAAGATGCACCTCGCTCTGGTCGCCCTGTTACGAATAAAATGGACGCCATTTTTGAAAGAGTGGAGCAAGATCGGCATATTAGTAGTTACGATGTAGCTGAAGAACTGGGAATTGACCACAAAACAGTTTTGACCCATTTGAAGAAAGCTGGTTATACAAAAAAGCTCGATATTTGGGTGCCACACGAGCTCACTCAAAGAAACTTAATGAACCGTGTACTCATTTGCGATTCATTATTGAGACGTAATGAAACCGAGCCGTTTTTGAAGAGATTGATAACTGGCGATGAAAAGTGGATCACGTACGACAAGAACGTGCGAAAAAGGTCGTGGTCGAAAGTTGGCCAGGCTTCACAGACTGTGGCCAAACCTGGCCTAACACGAAATAAGGTGATGAATGAATGAATGAATGAATGAACACTTTATTGCACACTAAATATAAAAAAAAGTAATAAAATCACATAAACAAGTATATGGTACAATGGGCGGCCTTATTGCTAACAGCAATTTCTTCCAGGCAACCTTAGGATGGACAGGAAACAAAGAATAAAAAATAATGATATAGAGTAGGCACAACAGAGTGCTCTTGCTTACTTAAAAGTAAATAATAAATTTACACATACATATTATATTATTATATTACATGAAATATATAATTTAAAGTTACATACATAATATAACATATTTAAAATTACACAGACAAATAATGCTCCCAGACTGATTTCTTAAATAAATCTAATGAATTTAATTTTCGTATACCGACGGGCAGCTCATTCCAAAGACGAACTGCCCGCACAGTAAACGACGAGTCGTAAAATTTTTTGGCATGCATTGGCATATTTAAAGTTAGATTCTTTTCTGACCTCAAGTTTCGAGAGTGACCATCATGGAGGAATTTAAAACGCTCCTTAAGATAGATTGGAGCTGCTGGATTAAATAATACACTATAGAGAAGATAAAGAATGTGAGCATTTCTGCGAAGTCTTATAGGCAACCACTGAAGCTTAAATCGGAATTCAGATACGTGATCATATTTTCGTAAGCCAAAAACTATTCTAATACTAAAATTTTGTAGCCCCTCAAGTTTATTGAGCTGATCCTGGTTGAGATCCAAATAACTGACATCTGCATAATCGAGGATAGGGAGGAGTAGGGACTGCACAAGTGCTATTTTAGTTTTAGTTGGAAGGAAATTACGGATACGTCTCAAGGACCCGGCCGAGGCATAAATTTTTCGGCTAACTTCTTGTAGCTGAGGACCCCAAGTAAGGTTCTTGTCTATGAAAATGCCCAAATTCTTAACTTTGTCCGAAAGTGGAATAAGTGCACCATCAAATAGTATAGGAGGAATGGTGGTCCAGTCTACCTTAGCCCTCATACGCTGGCTACCAATGACAATGACTTGGGACTTGGATGGATTTACACGAAGTCCATACAGCTTACTCCATTTGGAAATTCGTTCCAAATCAGCATTTATATTATCAGCAGCGGCTGCTAGATGTTCAGCAGGGGCTTGAGAAAAAATTTGTAGGTCATCTGCATAAAGGTGACACGATGAAGCCAAGCCATTGGAAACGGAGTTGATAAAGATAGCAAAAAGCAAAGGAGAAAGAACTCCACCCTGTGGTACTCCAGTAAGCGAGTCACACCACGAGGAAAGGGAATTATCTACTCGAACCTGATGGCGTCGGCCATGCAAATAACTTTGAAACCAATCTAATGCAGACGGTGACAAATTAATTGAACGTAAGATTGCGAGCAAGATATCAAAATCTACAGTATTAAACGCGTTGCTAAAATCGAGCAGAGCCAGAATTGTCAGGTTTCCGTTTTCCATGCCTGCTCTTACGTTATCTGTGACATTTATCAATGCCGTGGTAGTGCTATGTCCGACTCGAAAGCCTGACTGAGAAGGGCTCAACAGTTTATTTTGAGAAATAAATGAACTGAGCTGAGTATGTACGAGGCGCTCAAGGACCTTGGACAGGAAGGGCAAAATGGAGATAGGTCGATAATCAGAGAATGTTGTAGGATTAGATTTTTTAGGTAGAGGGAATATCTGAGCAGATTTCCAAGAAGATGAAAATACAGCACAGGATATTGAACTATTGAGAAGATGAGTAATAACAGGAAGGAGCTCGCGTAGTATAGGCACAATCATTTTTCTGCTAAGACTGTCACAACCAACGGCGTCAAAGGAGATCGACATAACACTCTTTTTTACATCCAATTCTGTAAAAGAGCGAAAATTAAACGGGGAATAATCAAGAAACGGAAGAGATGATATGTAATTTAAAGTGGTATTTTTAGCAATATTGTCTAAGTAAGGTAATGACGAAAAATGTTTGTTAAGTAGATCAGTATCATAATTCTGCAAATTAATGAATGTAGGTGATGCTGTGTGTATGGTGGGATTGGAAGGGCATTGTTTATTATGAGCTTTTACCGCCCGGCAAAACCATCGATTCTGATCTTTACTGCCAGCAACTGATGAGATTAAAGGAAGCAGTCGAGAGAAAACGGCCGGAATTGATCAACAGGAAGGGTGTGGTCTTTCATCACGGTAACGCTAGACCACACACATCTTTAGCCACTCAGCAAAAATTAAGAGAGTTCGACTGGGAGGTCCTAGTGCATCCACCATATAGCCCTGACCTTGCGCCTTCAGATTTTCACCTGTTTCGGTCTCTGCAGAATTCTTTAGGTTCTGTAAGGTTGACCTCAAGAGAGGACTGCCAAAACTATTTAATTTTGTTCCGTTTTTTTGATCAGAAGTCCCAAAGTTTCTACAGTAACGGGATAATGTCTCTGCCCACAAAATGGCAGAAAGTTATTCAACAAAACGGTACATATATATTGTAAATAAATGTAAATAAACTTTGAAAAAAATGTCTTGACTTTTCATACAAAAATACGAAAAGACTTTTTCCCCAACCTATTATTTACAAAAAAAAAGGATCATGTTATCCGTTTTTTAGTATCCATAACACAACTTCTTAGTGATACTTATCTTGGAACTAAATAATTGGTGTGATTGTTAGAGAATATTTATTTATTTATTTCTAAGACTTCTGGTGTGTAATATGTAGACTAAAAGTTTCTTGGTAAATTGTACTTTCTTAATAGATTAAAAGAAATGTTCTATCATAGAACGAATTGAATGAAACGTATATAGCGAATAAAGTAAACGGTACTTACTTTTATCTTATTGCATCTCTTTTTATCTTATATCGTCTCATATAGTCTCATTTAATTTTCATTTCATCTCATTTCATACGTATTCCCATTCGTAGAGCAGTTCATCTAATTGGAGGGCCCGCTGTAGACACGTCGGGCTGCAGGGAGGGACGCTCAAATTGCTCACTACTTGACCTCTCAGTGCTTAAGAAGTCCTTAATTTGCGTGAGGCGAAAGCTTTTCTCAAAGTTTTTTAAGCACTTTTGAAGTTTGGTATGTAGGCTTAAAGTTTTTTGTAAATATATGATCTATGAATCTTTATTGTGTGCGTATGGTTTGAGGGACCGTTTCTTAAAACTCTTTGAAAATATGATTTAGTGCTCACTCCAAAAGTTCGAAATATCTCAATTTTTAGGAAATAAAACAAAACTGCAAAAATTACACTTTACTTTCTCGACAAGAAGTCTATGTGAATTTACATAGAACCAAATGAGCTTTAAAACAGCGTCTGATCTCCATTGTGCAAACTGGAATCCATACCTTTTTTGGGCTCGTATCCCGACGTGGCGAGGATTCCATAGAGCGTCTAGTGGTACAGGGCAAAGTTCAAGGCACTTGAGCACGAGGTAGATCACCCATGAGATGGACGGACCAAATCAAAGCAGCCGTGGACAGTGCTCTGCACGTGTGTACCAGGAAGGCCAACGTCAGAGAAGGCACGGACGATTATTCACACGTTCCCGTGATCCCCCTCTTTTTTCGTTGCGCGTGTGGCAGTTGGTCCATATTTTAGTGGGTATTCCGCCCCAGTCTTCCATCTTTCGGGGCGGCGAGCCCCACATATCCCCGTCACTACTCCCCGCATGGTGGGGAACGCGTAAAAGCATTTTTTACGAAAAAAAAGGTGAGCTTGGCTTGGGCTCCTCAGGTCTTGGTAGGGATCCCTACCTATCTAATAATGGATACGACGAAACCATGGTAAGCTGTCATTGCTGTATCAGTATTTACTTTTTGATATAAGTTTCGGAGTACATAATCACATGTGCTCAGTTTTTCGGGTTAGTATACGATTCGCTCGAAATTCCTAGAGTACACGCTTGCTTTCAAGTTGATTGAAAAACAAACAAATGAGAAATGCGCAATCAAATACTAACTTTCACAGGTAACATTAAATAATATTAGCCTCTGTTGCAAATTGCAGTCGAGTACAGAGAGGATACACAGCACCCTTTTGCTGAAAACACACAGGTGCAAAACCGCAGCAGGGAACAGAAAAATGACCCGAAGCAAATGCCACTAAAACAAACGAACCACAAAATGGAAATAAAACAAAACGTGAACGGAATGCGTCCAATTTGCATGTGATTACTGCACAGTGCGCCGCTCGAGGCCATGCAAATAACGATGGCAAATTTGCACACCGTGCACTGTCTGAATTATATAAATTTTGTTGACTTGCTCTGTGAGGGAATAACAATGCTTCGCTGTGTTTATCACCATCCTCTTGGAAACATGAACCCTTAGACCTTATCTGATGACGATGCAGTATGTCTGCTCCGTCGGTTTTCGTTGTCTCAAATAGCGGACTTTTGTTTGATCAAGTCCGTGCATGATCTTTATTTCTAAGGTCTTAAGGGTTAAACAGTGTGCATTTAAGTCGCGCAAATCCGATTTAAGCGCTAATATTTTTAACTTTATAGTCGTAGAAATACAGATCTTCTTCTTTGGCCTCAAAGCCAAGACAAGACTAGCAAGACATGACAAGTCAAGGCAAGTCTTTTGTAAGACAAGCTTAAAAAATGACAGCACAGGAGCTTGAGTAAAGGACAATTGAATAGAAATATTGAAGTGTTACAAAATTTGGGTGTGCAATAGTATTATGTAGGTATCTTTTAAATATTTGAGTTTAATTACTGTCAACATAAAAAAGTTTCAATACGTCTTGCAAAAACCACTTCCGTGGTTGAAACGAATAATTAAATGTTCTTCTTCTTCCTTTTCATTAAATATTTATTAGGAAATATATATTGTAATTAAATATTATTTGGTTTGAGTTGATTTAATTTAATGTATTTGATTTGATTATTTTTATTTAATGTATTCGATTTTATTTAATGTATCTGTTTCAACCGTATTTATGTTTTTGTTATGCTATGGAAATAAGTATTCTGAAATAAATGATTATTATTATTATAATATTGTACATTAAAGAACTTATTTCTGCATATATACGTAAATAAAATTTAAAAAATTTGGATATGCTTCAATTCAAGTTTTTTGAAATGAAGCTTATCTTGAATAAATAAGTTACATTTTTACGGATACAAGACGATGTTCGGTATAAAACACAAAGGCCTTATACAGTGTTCTGTCCATTTTCTTCGCAAAGAAAGGCTTTCCTTCCTTGGATGAAATTTTGCGGAAAATACTTGACCGAAATGCTTTTATCTCGATTGCGACCCACTTTTTGACATAATTAGGGAGAAACTCATCGTTTTTTTACATGTTTTTTTTTTACTAATTGTAATACTTTTTGTTTGATATCTCATTCTGGTGTTGTACTTTAATTTAATGATACTGCCCGCTTTATATATTTATAAGCTAACAAAGATCATTTCTTCTTCTTCTTCTTCGCCGTTACACTCTTGGCAGAGTGGTCGTGGTCGTCACTTCAGTCGCAGTGACCCGCCTCACAACTCGCCGCCATTCCTCTCTGATGCTGGCCTTCCTGGTACACACGTGCAGAGCACTGTCCACGGCTGCTTTGATTTGGTCCGTCCATCTCATGGGTGATCTACCTCGTGCTCGGGTGCCTTCAACTTTGCCCTGTACCACTAGGCGCTCTATGGAATCCTCGCCACGTCGGGATACGTGCCCAAAGAAGGTAAGGATACGAGCTTGCACAATGGAGATCAGACGCTGCTTTGAAGCTCATTTAGTTCTGAGTAAATTCACGTAGCCTGTGAGTTTCTTGCCAGTTCTTCTTACAGAGCGGTGGCTCGGAACTGGCACTTAGATTCACTTACACTTAAATATTTTTTGTTTTTTTAAATTGTTTGGTTGCAAATGAATCTAAGCTTCGTGATTTTAGTATAATTATATTTTATTTGTTTTTGTTATTTTTTTATAATATTGACGTTTTCAAGTACTATGTAATAGTTTATGAAATAAAAAGTATTTTGGCTTTTTGACGTAGACTTCTTGTCGAGAAAGTGAAGCGTAATTTTTGCAGTTTTGTTTTATTTCCTAAAAATTGAGATATTTCAAACTTTTGGAGTGAGCACTAAATCCTAAGCATATTTTCAAAGAGTTTTAAGAAACGGTCCCTCAAACCATACGCACATAATAAAGATTCATAGATCATATATTTACAAAAAACTTTAAGCCTACATACCAAACTTCAAAAGTGCTTAAAAAGCTTTGAGAAAAGCTTTCGCCTCACGCAAAGTAAGGACTCCTTAAGCACTGAGAGGTCAAGTGGTGAGCAATTTGAGCGTCCCTCCCTGCAGCCCGACGTGTCTACAGCGGGCCCTCCAATTAGATGAACTGCTCTACGAATGGGAATACGTATGAAATGAGATGAAATGAAAATTAAATGAGACTATATGAGACGATATAAGATAAAAAGAGATGCAATAAGACAAAAGTAAGTACCGTTTACTTTATTCGCTATATACGCTTCATTCAATTCGTTCTATGATAGAACATTTTTTTAAATCTATTAAGAAAGTACAATTTACTAAGAAACTTTCAGTCTACATACTACACACCAGAAATCTTAGAAATAAATAAATAAATATTCTCTAACAATCACACAAATTATTTAGTCCCAAGATAAGTATCACTAAGAAGTTGCGTTATGGATACTAAAGAACGGATAAACATTACTTAAATACTTTTTTTTTGTAAATACATACTTAATATATATAGGACACAAAGATTTGTCTTGTGTGGGAATCGAACCCACGACCTCTGGAGTGGAGTGCAGGTATATTGACCTCCACGCCATATCGGTCGTCAGAAATGCTTGAGTCTTAGCCAAAGTAAGGACTCCTTAAGCACTGAGAGGTCAAGTAGTAAGCAATTTGAGCATCCCACCCTGCAGCCCGATGTGCTCTCAGTGAGGCCCTCCAATTAGATGAACTGCGCTGGGAATAGGCACTTTCCTATTTATATTTGTGCCTATTTAGGTTTTTAGCAATTTTCCTTGCTTCAGTTTATTTTTTTTAATAAACATAGTCCACAGCTCGATTAATCGGGCAGATCATAAATGTAATGAGATGAAGTTCATCGCACTTTCATCGTAAGTAATTTGAAATTATTTAGTTTTGTTTTTATAAATAAATTACTATATGAAAATGTATTAACGCAATAATTTGTTGTGACTGTTTACTTATTAATTTAATAAAGCATTTGCATGTCTAAGTCATAACCATCTTCACAGTCTGAGGCCATAACCATTTGCACGGCTGTAGCGCGCTTCCTTATTATAATATTTAGTCCGTAAGATTATTGCAAAATTTAAGATGTGTATTTTTTATGTAGTTCCGGTGTAATTTTATTGTATAAGTGTGTTGTATGCGTGTGCAAATAAATTGATTATTTATCTATTTAAGTCGAACAGACACGCTTGACCTGGTTCTGACATTATCAATATTTTTGGTACCGTGTTTTATGCAAATAAAATATGACATTTTATTTCATCTAGTCGACTACACAAGTACTCAAGAGTCACCTATATATTTTCATTTAAATTAGCAAGTACTCTAGTCGACTACATAAATATTTACAACAGAGCCATCTACAGATTTTTTACTCTTTACTACTTTTTGTAACATTCGAAAATCCCGGAATTGCTTTTTGTCAAACTCGAAATCCCGGATCGCAAACAAGGCCCGAGATGGAATTTCCTTGTTATAACTGAAATCAGATGAATCTGGTTAGATTAGTGATAGCGTAAGTCTAGGGAAACCCAAATAAGGCTCGGATATGATAATAATTAGCGTTAATAAAAAAAACAATATATACTACTTAACA
Source organism: Musotima nitidalis (assembly GCA_949126915.1). Lineage (NCBI taxonomy): Eukaryota > Metazoa > Arthropoda > Insecta > Lepidoptera > Crambidae > Musotima > Musotima nitidalis. Next base: position 13,528,215 of record OX421437.1, on the reverse strand, counting down.
TGAATAGGAATCTTACCAAGACCTAAGGAGCCCAAGTCAACCTCACCTGCAAGTGGTGCACCTGCCGATCAACGGACGAGGCTCTGGCGACCGTAACAGTGCCTGGTAAGCGACAATAGCTCGCCACCTATTACGTAGGACCAACTATATAATTGGGAAAATAATATGCCATTGTCTACCCCTTCAGGGAAACGGACGTGAATGAATGTACTTTATTTTTTTACTTTTCATAACAGAACCCATTTTGCAGGCCAATGTTGTCTAAATGAAAATTAAAAATTCTTTCTGGGTTCCAATGGAGCACTTATAAATGTCAAGAATAGTTAAAAACTGTATGGTTTTTGTAGTAGTCGATAAACTACGACCTAGGTCGCGATGGAAGCTAGTTGAATTATAGATAACAACTGCCTCGATCAAGCCGCCTCGCTAACAAAGAAAACTACAATCGATAGAGCTCTCAACGAGCAGAACTAGGAAATAGAGACGGGCATGCAGACATAAATTTAATATATACATACATACGCCTGTTTCCCCGAAGGGGTAGGCAGAGGCATACTATACGCCCACACTTCGCCATTTATATTGTTGGTCCCACGTAACAGGTGGCAAACCTATTGCCGCTTTCCGGGCACTGTTATGTTCGCCAGAGCCTCGTCCGTTGATCGGCAGGTGCACCACTAGCAGGCGAGGTTGGCTTGGGCTCCTCAGATCTTAGTAGGAGCCCTATACACCCAAATTTAATCAGCAACTATTTGCCTTATTTGATAAATATTATTATTTGATAACTTTATTTAGTACAAATCTAAATTAAACACAATCTAAATTAAAATAAATTGTATGTAACATAAGTAAGTGTAGCCATTTATGATATAGAATACATCTAAAATAGTGCCACTCCCTTTAATATTACGGGGAGTCAGAGCCAGTGTTGGCGAAGAGAAATCCTAACGGATGATGGGCAGCAGCGTCATCCTGCGTACCGGCTTGAACTGCGATCACCAACCCGCCTGCCTAGTGTGGTGATTATATTAGGTCGGGGAAAAAGTCTTTTCGCATAACGTAGGTATAAACTTATTATAAAATTTTTTTGACTGTACTATTTGTGTCTGGCTGGTTTTGGTAACATTAAAAAGGTTCCATTATAAAGAAAAGAAAAAAATAAAAAAAAGTTGTTTCCCGCTATTTTTCATTTGTTTTTCTCTCCGTAAAAATGAGTGAATCTAATGAAGAAATTCGATACATTTTAAAATTTTATTATAAAAAAGGCAAAAATGCAACTCAAGCAGTGAAAAAAATTTGTGATGTTTATGGACCTGATGCAGTGTCAGTAAGAGTAGCACAAATTTGGTTCAAACGTTTTCAGTCCGGAAATTTTGATGTTAAAGATGCACCTCGCTCTGGTCGCCCTGTTACGAATAAAATGGACGCCATTTTTGAAAGAGTGGAGCAAGATCGGCATATTAGTAGTTACGATGTAGCTGAAGAACTGGGAATTGACCACAAAACAGTTTTGACCCATTTGAAGAAAGCTGGTTATACAAAAAAGCTCGATATTTGGGTGCCACACGAGCTCACTCAAAGAAACTTAATGAACCGTGTACTCATTTGCGATTCATTATTGAGACGTAATGAAACCGAGCCGTTTTTGAAGAGATTGATAACTGGCGATGAAAAGTGGATCACGTACGACAAGAACGTGCGAAAAAGGTCGTGGTCGAAAGTTGGCCAGGCTTCACAGACTGTGGCCAAACCTGGCCTAACATGAAATAAGGTGATGCTGTGTGTATGGTGGGATTGGAAGGGCATTGTTTATTATGAGCTTTTACCGCCCGGCAAAACCATCGATTCTGATCTTTACTGCCAGCAACTGATGAGATTAAAGGAAGCAGTCGAGAGAAAACGGCCGGAATTGATCAACAGGAAGGGTGTGGTCTTTCATCACGGTAACGCTAGACCACACACATCTTTAGCCACTCAGCAAAAATTAAGAGAGTTCGACTGGGAGGTCCTAGTGCATCCACCATATAGCCCTGACCTTGCGCCTTCAGATTTTCACCTGTTTCGGTCTCTGCAGAATTCTTTAGGTTCTGTAAGGTTGACCTCAAGAGAGGACTGCCAAAACTATTTAATTTTGTTCCGTTTTTTTGATCAGAAGTCCCAAAGTTTCTACAGTAACGGGATAATGTCTCTGCCCACAAAATGGCAGAAAGTTATTCAACAAAACGGTACATATATATTGTAAATAAATGTAAATAAACTTTGAAAAAAATGTCTTGACTTTTCATACAAAAATACGAAAAGACTTTTTCCCCAACCTATTAAGATAAGATCCCAATATAATGTAATCTATACATACAGTCACGCCTGTTTCCTCGAAGGGGTAGGCAGAGGCACATTATACGTCCACAATTCGTTAGTAACATATTTGGTATCACGTAATAAGTGGCGAGCGCGTTACTGCTTATCGGGATCTGTTACGTTCGCCAGAGCCTCGTCTGTTAATCCACAGGTGCACCACTTGCAAGTAAAGTTGGCTTGGGCTCCTTAGACGTTGGTAGGAACCCTAAACACGCAATCAAACTATTAGGGGTATTGGCTATTCAGCAGTGGACTTTATAAGGCTGATGTGATGATGATAATTTAAAACAGGTATAAAACTATAAACACTATCGGCATTATAAACCCTTTCTAACAGAAATGCAAAGGAGTACTTTATATAGTTTTCTACATAAAGCTATATGTTCGACATTTTCTCTTTAAAGATATATTCCGTGATTAGGTCAAAAATATTTTTAAAAAAACATTGCATAAATTTTTTTCTCTCAAGCCAAATCATGCCAAATGTTCGTCATTTTTACTTTGAAAAAAAAATGATCGGTTATAGTGTCTAAAATACGTAAGAAAAAGAACTTCATTCAGCTTTTTACTTGAGATAGTAACTTATTACTTACATTCTACAATAAATTACATCTTAGACAGGTCTCAGAAATTCATGAGTAAAGGTTCTCACACAACATCTGCCTCCGTTAAATATTCAGAGCCAATTCTCTGATCGATGTGTATAGACATTCCGACGCCTCTGTACACTTCAGGGCTTTTGACAGGCGAGGTGAGAATTACAACGAATATTTTTAGCTTACAAGTGCAAGACAGTTTGAGATTGACAAATTGTGCGCAAAAAAAACATTTATAAAAATTGCCGGACGAATTGAGAACCTCCTCCTTTTTGGGAAATCGGTAAAAAATACATACATACATAGCTTGTTATTCAGGCAATTTACTACCAAACACACAAAAGACAATTTAATTAAAAAAAATTATTCCATAAGCTATTATGTACATAGTACTAAAAAACGTCTTGTACTAAAAAATTAAATATAAATACAAAAAACAATCGACATATGATTACACTGAAATCAGGAAGCTTTGATTCACTTACATGCAACAAAAAATCTAAGTGCCAGTTCCGAGCCACCGCTCTGCAAGAAAAACTAGCAAGAAACTCATAGGTGCATAATGCTCTTTTAAATTATCAATTGGTTAGTTACAATCTTCATTTGTCTGTGAAGCTTTACAATGCAATGTAATCAAAATTATAAAAGTCAATACAAATAATTAACATACATTTGGCAATATACAAATAAATTTCCAACAAAATTACATTACAAATAAGCTAAATAATAATTATTATTAAACTGTCACTAAACAGAAGTTATAATAAAAATACTTCGCTCGATAATAAAATAACCTATTCCTATTCTACTATCGTGTTTTTAGAAAATAAATAAATTCGAATACCTATACCTAAATTGTGTTAATTGGATATGATTGTGTATAAGGAGAAAGTTAATGTTCTTTTTAATTACTTTTACAGTTGTCCTTTCATAATAATATGAGAATAAAAATTGCCGGTTTATGTCGTTCAACCTACCGGGCATCAAAAGCACGATCTAAGGAGGTTAAAAACTTGCACTAAACATTTAGTTAATTTATTGCAATCAAAATGAAGATTCATTACATCTTCGGATGATAGAAGGGCATACGGTAGGTACGGCTCAAATCCCCCCCCCCCGACTGGTCTGCACCTTGTCGTGGTGGGGGGCTGAGTACCTCCCGGTAGGGCGCAGGAGACGCTAGCGAAAAGGTAACACCCAGAGATTGGAGACTCTGGGTGCTCTTAGTACTGACAACCGGGGGGGAAACTAAGAGGGACCTGTGGAGGGCGCAGCGGGCAGGCCAGGAGGGCCCGTCAAGCAGCGCCAGGAGGGTCTTAGGCAGCGGGGGCAGGGGGCCCCTGCTGTCTAACCATGGATCCTCCGAGAAGTCGGCCACACACTATAGCCGCACAAGGAGGTACGAGGGGCGCGTCCACTGCGTCTCTCTGAGGAGGTCCTCCCGGTTTTGGTTCGGGGGACGTTGGCCGCGGGCGGGTGTCAGAGCTGCAACCGTCTGGCGGTCGTGTCTACCGGTGGTGAGCCCCACACACCTCTCTCGGTCCCCCTTTGGCCGGGAGACAGTGCGTAAACGCATTTTGTTACCGACATAAATTAGGTACGTCTCAAATAGTCAACTAGCTGGCAAGCTTTTCTTGTCAATTCTTGTCCCTATGGTGGAGTACGACCCAATACTCTCTCACCTTGGCTGGTGAAAGATCGAGTTCTGTTCTATTCGAAAGGATTACCGCGGCCCCAGGACATAGCAGGCTCAAGAAGGAACATGTATGGCTTACAGTCAGTAAAAGTCTGACTGTAAAGACGCACGCAGGTATGTTTCAAGTAAGATATTCCATAAAGGAGGTCGGGAAGCGCCAAGTCAAAATTAATTTATTCTAATGATCATTTGTAATTCATAACTTGGCCCATTCTCGGTGATCACTGACCTGGATTCAGGGCGAAGTATAAGTAATAAAGTACATCCATTACTGGCATTACAAATATATTTATTTATCTGTAACGATTTACTCCTTTCAATTTACGCAAGATTTAATGAAATTTAATTTCAATTCAATTATTGCATGCTACATTGTGTAGTCACATAATGTAATTGTACATAGAGATGTTAATTACAATGTAGCGCCCTGTAAGGACATAGAAATTAACTGTTTATTACGACACTAGCGGTCGCCCGCGGCTCCGCCCGCGTGGATGTCGGTTACCGCTACAAAATGCCTGCCCAGAAAAGACACGGTCAGCAAAATGATTCCCAGGTCAATTCACAGACACCGACTCTACGACGACGCAGTCATTATCCGCAGGCTGCATAGATTGTCTTTATGTGGATGTTAAAGTTGTTAATGATGAAAATATTTAAATGTAATTAATACTAAGTTTTCACTCCTACCGGTCCGGAGTGCAACCCGTTGTTTTGGGATAGATAACTTAAGCGATTATTGTAAAGCTTCTCTATAAACAACATTTGACGTAAAATTATTTTCAGGTAACAAAATAAACTGATGGCCGGGAGCCTCGACCCGTGATAGGGCGCCGTGCAGTAGAAATCGTAATAATTTAATTTCGCCATAACTTCAAAACCAAACGTCAAATTTTGATCATTCAAATACTAAATATTATCTACATAAACTGCACTTAGTGATTAAATAGATTATTTTGATAAGGATTAATATCATAAGTAAATTAAATGCGTTTAAATGTAGTACAATAAAAAAATGGTTGTTGTGCCTCACTCGACATAGATAGGTATAGTGTGTCGCGGATTTTTTAGTAGATATTTATAAGATCTACAATTAATTAGCACATTTTGTGGTTCTATCTAATGTAAAAGAATATTTATTTCTTTATTTTATCTTTTATAGTTTAGGCTGCTTACGCAAAATGAGTAACTGTCCTGGTTGATTTTTACACTTTGTGTCCGAAAAACCCATATATCTTACGAAACCCTATTTTTTTACAAATTAAAATTTTGCCTATTTTACTCACTAATAATGTAGCTTTCTGCTGAAAAAAAAAATATAGTATAGATTACATTGACTCCCCCCCCCCCCCTGTACCCCAGTGAGCCTACATCGCATGCTGGCTAGCTGAGCGCGGTGAGCGGCAACCACGCGACTTTTTTCTAATACTTGCATTTTTAAACTCGTGATATCTTCCAAATGAAATGTCCGAATTGAATAATTCAAAAAGTTATAAAAAGGTATTGAAGCCGTCTTGAATATAAAGTATTTTTTTTTGATAAGGATTAATACCAAGGTACAAATATAAAGCCTTTTCAAGCGGCGGCATATAAATAAAATTTTTAGAATAAAAAACCGCTTACTGTGACGTAACTGTAATATTTAGACATATGCTGTCGCGACACTTTTTGTAGATAATGATGAGTTCTGCAAAGTCGTAGTACATGATTTTGTTCTATCATCAATAGTTTTCGCTGCGCACGCTACGTAAGGAATTTTTCAGGTAATTTTTTTACACCTTGGGTTACATTATTGGATTTTTAGTAAGGATCCCTAATTTTTTTAAAAATATAATATAACCTATGTTACTCGGGGATAATGTAGCTTTCCAAAGGTGGAAGAATTTTTGAAATCGGTCCAGTAGTTTCGGAGCCTATTCATTACAAACAAACAAACAAATCTTTCCTCTTTATAATATTAGTATAGATACTACCTATTTGCAGACTGATAGGTCTTATTGAGTGGGTTCGGTTCTCACAGAGGTCAAATATTTGTGTGTATGAACACTATATTTGTCTTTGTATATGCATTTATCAAAAAATGGATTGATGTAAACTTATTAGTGGTTTAATAGGTACCCACTTTACAAGCTCTGTTTTATTTGGGACTGCTACTTCCAATACTTTTTATTATTAACTATTTATTTAATTATTGTGTTATAAAGCATAGGTGCATAGGGATCCTAACAAGCCCTAAGGTGCCCAAGTACACCACACCTGCAAGTGGTGCACCTGCCGATCAACGGACTAGGCTCTGACGACCAAAACAGTGCTTGATAAGCAGTAATAGGCTCGCCACCTATTACGTGGGACTAACTATATAATTGGCAAAGTGTCGGCGTTTAATATGCCTCTGCTTGGGGGAAACAGGCGTGTATGTATGTTATAAAGCATGTGTATATGTACACATATTTTATAATTAATGTCCCCTAGCTTATTGTTTTGACCTATGTAAATTATAGTAAAGATTTATGTCTACAACAAGAAACGCAAATAAACAACTGTGGCTTTGACAAAAGACATTAATAAGTAGTAAGTCAGAAAATAAACATTGTGCCTTGTGCATGTATTCAGTAGCCACGAGCGAAACCGGGTGCGAAAGCGAGTGATAAAATAAACATCTTCAAAGCAGAAGCTACATTATGAGCAATCAACTAAGACGAAAGCATCTCATAAAAATCGAATAAAACTCATCTTATTACTCCGAGATCTTACATGTAGTCAGGGAGCTGTACTTACTGAAAACAGCTGATACATACACGAACGTAGCCACGATGGGGCATGGTGGGGCGCTTGTCGATATAAATTATCTAGGTACTATTAAAAATAATCCTATATTGCACATAAAACATAAATAGATTACAAAAGGTATTTAAAAACTTAAAGTACAAATGTGGACTTATCTCTAGAACAGATCTCTACCAGCCAACCCTAGAAGTTGTGTATAAATTTGTAGGTACGGGACTAACTACAATTATACTTATTATCTAATAAATCGTATACAGAGTGCTATAGGATGTAACCTTCTTGTATGAAAAAAAATACTGCGGATATAATTTGCTAGTTACATATTATTACAGACAGCTGCCTTACCCTAAGCCGATGGCTACGCCCATAGCTACATATACACATAATGCCACGCTCATGGTAGAAACCTTGCAACCAATAATTAAAACTAAGTTCACTTTTAGCACAGAGAGATCTGGAAAAAGCGGGTCAAATAGTGAGAAGTTCTATCCTTTAACCCACATTCAGACTAGACGCGATATCATAAAAATGTATTTTGAAGTTTAATAAATTTAAGAACTATTTTTTGCAAGTCAAGAATCTTTTAGTCTGTTTATCCTGCTAATATTATAAACGTGAACGTTTGTATGTGTGGATGTATGTTTGTTACTCTTTCACACAAAAACTACTGGAGCGATTGTGCTGAAACTTTGTACGTGTATAGCTGCAGTCCTGGACTAACATATAAGACACTCTTTATCCCGATATTTCCACGGGAACGGGGATCACGCGGGTAAAACCGCAGGGCGCTGCTAGTTATGTATAAAGGAAAAACGCTGTATCACTTCGATATAAATGCCTAACGAATTCGTTGTCGTTTGATAGATAACTAGAAAATCAATTTAAATGCACACACGTACAACACACTTGTACAATACAATACAAAGTTACAACAAAAAAAATACACGTCTTAGTACGTAATACATTATCTTAAGGAATACATAGTATAAGGAACGGCGCTGCAATTGTGCGAAATGGTTATGGCTCAATGAAAATTTACTCAAATGAACAAACACTGATTTTCAGCCATTAACCAGACTATAAAAGTAATAGCTGTACGGTTATATTCTCCACAGTCTCATCAAAAGAAAAGCTTTTTTTAAAGAAATATAGATGATTACTATTATTTTTTATTTATATTTTATCATTAAATTAAGTAAAATAAATAAGTAAGAATAGCCAAATAAAACTAAATACCAGGTGTGCCTCATGTACGTGTTTGCACTAAGTTAAGCTGTCAAAAATGTTATCGGGCCAATAACACCACAGGTTCTGATTTTTTAAAAGTTAATGACATTTTCATTATTTACAATTTTAACTATAATGACTTATCATAGCAATAATGCTTACCATCAGGCAGGGTGTAGTCATCATGACGTGTCACATTAAAAAAAAAAAAAAAGAACCCATTTATTTTAATAAAGATTAATAAAAACATATGTATCGCGTATTTTTATTTGTATATAGTAAATGCATTGGTCTTGATTGTGTAAGTAATTATTAGTATTTTAAAATCTTATTTGTTTCGTCTTTGAACGCCAAATGACCGACAAACAATAGATTTTTTTTTGTGTCGTGGACAAAATTCGTTCAACGTGTTAAGCACGCTATAACCACATTTAAAGTATATCAGAATTAATTTGTGAAGTAACACTGTTTATAACATCTAGTTTTGCATATATAAAAATGCTACATCAAATTCAAGTATTTTTTTATATGGACAGCACTTAAACTACGTTATTGACAGCCCTATCATGGAGCGCAGTAACAAGGCGGAAATAAGATTATTGGATAAAATGGAAATTTTCTTTGCATACAAATAGGGAGGGACGAGGTCACGACCGGCGAGATGTAGGCAGACTTAATGACTCGAAGTTCTGCGGGTTACTTTAATTTATGACTGGGAGAAAACTGTTATGTTCCTTGTCATATTCTATCAAAGACTATAATAATATAGCTGATAATGCTTGGGAATAAACTGCCGATTCATATAGGATATTCTAATATGAATGACTTAGAACATGATTATTGTTAATGTTATATTAAATTGCATTATAGAGCTTTACATACAAATGAAGATTGTCATTATACTGACTAACCAATTCATAATTTAATTGAAATGACGGCCCACATGGCGTGGTGGCGAGTATATCCGCACTCCACACCTGAGGTCGTGGGTTCGATTCCCACACAGGACAAATATTTGTGTGTATAAATTTGAATATATGTTCTGGTCTGGGTGTTTTCCTATGTATGTGAAGTATATATTTACCAAAAAAAAGGATTTATGTATGTTTATACGTTATTTAGTATCCATAACACAAGTTCTTAATGATACTTATCTTGGAACTAAATAATTGGTGTAAGTGTCAGAAATTTAAAAAAAAAATTAAAAGAGCATAGCCTAGAGTTTCTTGATAGTTCTTCTTACAGAGTAGTGGGTCGGAACTGGCACTTAGATTAATCTACACTTAATTATTTTTTTGTTTGTTTGTTAATGTAAGTAAATCTAAGCTTCGTGATTTCAGTGTAATCATTATGTAGATTTTTTATTATTTATATTTAATTTTTACGTTTTCAAGTAATACGTAATAATTTCTGACATAAAAATTTTTTAAGTTTATTTTTGGTTTTTGTTTTAACTCGCGGGAGAAAAAAACAATACTGACGGTTTTGGTCTGATTCTTCTACAATAAAGCTCCCAACTGCTGTGAATGGGCGCGTTGGATTTTAAGTTAACGTTTATAAGAGATTTATTGAGCCAATGTTGCATTAATTACTTTAGCTTCGTGCTTTAGGGAATCTTAGTTCGATTAAAAGCCAATTGAAGACTTGATGCCGTAAAAACCGCTACACAGGTTGAATTTTCACAAAGAATAAAAAATATCATATCCTAGCAGTATCCCGGTTGCCCTAGACCAGTGGTTCCCAAACTTATTTTGTCTACTGCCCACTTTGAGAATAAATATTTTTTAAGAGGCCTCCTAGCTAATAAAATTACAAATCACCCCCTAGGCCTCTACCCAACGCCCCCATTTTCTTTCTGGGTCTCTTACCGCCCCCCTTGAGACCTGCAGCGCCCATAAGGGGGCGTTATCGCCCACTTTGGGAATGACTGCTAGACTTACGCTTGGGGCCCAGGGTCTTACAGTAGTTTTTAAGTTTCTTGGTCATTAAAGAGTATATCTAGTCTTCAAGCAACTCACCTGCAGGGCAGGAGCCGTGGTATTGGCCGGTCTAGCCACCAAGAGCCGCACGCACGCGCCGCACTGCCGCAGCACGGCCGCAGCCTGTCGCGCACACATGCCCACCACGCACACCGCGCCGATGCGCAGGAGCATATCCCCGCTCCGGAGGCGGCCATCCTGGGAACAAACGATTTATTTACTAACAAATTTGTTCGTCGGGCTCAGTGACTTATTATTTATTGACGACCGATTTGGCATGGAGGTCAGTATACCTGCACTTGACCCCAGAGGTCGTGGGTTCGATTCCCACACAGGACAAATCTTTGTGTACATGAACATAAATATTTGTTCTGGTCTGGGTGTTTTCCTATATATATAAAGTATGTATTTATAAAAAAAAGTATTTAAGTATGTTTATCCGTTCTTTAGTATCCATAGCACAAGTTCTTAGTAATACTTATCTTGGAACTAAAGAATTGGTGTGATTGTAAGAGAATATTTATTATTATTATTAATATTTATTTATTTCATAAAAAAAATACATTTGTGTTGAAATATAAAAATTTTTGATGTCACAATAATACATGTCATTATTAAATTAAAAACAAACTCAAATTACATTATACTAATGTCCAAAATTATTACATGTCAATCTTACATAAATATATAAACAACTAATCATGTCTGCTGTAATTATCTATTTACTTCCTATTGTCACTCATGAACTCCTAAATACTATAATAACATTTTCTAATTAAAAAAGACTTTAACTTATTTGTAAAAGTGGTCACAAATTAGATGTTTTTGAATTCCATTGGCAATTTATTGAAAAGATTGATTGACTGTACGCATGATGAATGTTTGACCACATTGAGCTTTGCCTGCAAACAATTTGGTACATATTTTCTACGGGTATCTACTCTTTCTTTTCTTTCAATATCTGTCTCAAATCTATCTAGTCTTACGTTACGACTGACAAACCTTGACAAATTCTGACAAAGAATCCATTTGCTTTTATTTCTTGATTATGGTACCGATCATATCTCTTTCATTGTCGTTAAGATAAAAATAATCAAATTTCCATTTTGCATGTAAAGATTTTACGAATCTAAATGATTCTCTTGAACATAAAGACAATAAGGTTTTTCTTAAATTTTTATTTCATAATTCAACTTTCTTGATATTGTTATGGAATGTACTGCATATCATATTATATTTTATTATGTGACGCTAGATTATTTAATCTACCTTTTTTTAGTGGTACCTGTACTTAGCTTTATGTTTTCTAAAGCTATTTGTATATTCACATATTTCAGCCGTTTGTATTTAATAAACATATAAAAAAGAAAGAAAAAGAATTTATTATGTGACAACATCAAAAGAAAACAGATACATTATATTTAAGTAACTATTTGAACTACTCAGCATAAAGTCGAGGTGTCACGAAAACGCCTCGACGCTGGTCTTCCGTAGATACCGTTCTATCTACGTTCTATCTACAAGAAAATACATTATTATGAGAAAATAAATAATTATAAGCACATAAATATATAATCAGCCAATTGCCGTCCACTGCTGAATAAAGACGTCATCCACAGAGCACAAACCATCCAGTTCCTCTGCAGAACGCTACCAGCTCTTGGTCCCAAGTCATCGGTCCACCTTGACGCAGATCGTCCTACATTCATTAATAGTTCACTGTCTAATATTTAGAGCGAAAGAGTGAACCAGTTTCTTTTTCGTGAAAAAATACCATTATAATTATTATTTTGGAGTACCTACTCTTTTGGGAAAAATCACAGCCTAAGCTGATTGAACAATATTTACGGGCGGCTGCCAAGTAAGTTTTTTATTTAGATGTTGAGTGTGTGTGAAGAAATGTATAAAGACTAAGTGTCTTTGAGGTCAAGTAACTTAATACTTTTGTGGAGGTGGTTAGGTATTACACCAGTGGTTGATAAGACTATGTGTGTACCTTTTTCTTGATGCCATAATCTTTTGACTTCTTCTAATAGTTATTATTATTATTATCTACTTTGGCAACTTTTCCGATCACCTAGTACCGGTAAATAGGTACTTAATAAATACATACATCATCACAGCCCATTAACGTCCCACTACTGAGCACGAGCCTCTTCTTACATACCAAGGTGTGAGGGTATTGGGTCATACTTCACCACGCTGACCCAGTGCGGATTGGCGGAGGCAGGTGTATGGAGTCCTGTAGTTAGAATTTTTTAAACCGCCCATTAGATCTCTAACATGGCTTAACGACTACCACATTTAGTGATAACCGGGACCAACGGCTTAACGTGCCTTCCGAAGCACGGAAGCGCTCGATATCAAATGCCACACAAACGGTCACCCATCCAAGGACTGACCTCTGTAAACTCTAATAATATAATATTATATTATAATCGCTTAATACATACATACCGACATACAATCACGCCTGTTTCCCCGAAGGGATAGGAGGCATATTATACGCCCACATTTCGCCAATTATATAGTTGGTCCCACGTAATAGGTGGCGAGTCTATTTCCGCTAACCGGGAACGGCATGTTTGCCAAAGCTTCGTCCGTTAATCGGCAGGTGACTACCAAGTTCTTAGTTGATTCCCTATACCCGAATGCGAATTCATAATATTAGTAAATAGTAAGATTTCTTTCTTTTTTTAACTTCATTTATGCCTCTCGACTACCTAGCCTTCTGAATATACGAACGCTGGAAATGAATACAGAATATTTTGTCTTTGCCTGACGTTCGCACGAAACAAAAGCACTGTTTTCTGATGTAGTCATCTGCAGCGATGTTTCCAGACACAATAAATGAAGGAAAACATGAGAAATGTTAAATATGAACGAATAATACATTGAAAATACAATGTGACATGTGCCTACAATCTTGACATTCGAAGATATACACTTGCGAGCAAAAGTATGGAATCACTTGCTTGAATTTGATTCCACGCGATCTTGAGTACTTAATAACTAAATAATAATAATAAAAATGATACCATTTTAAAGGTTAAAATGTAGTCTTTAAATTGATATCAAATTCATTCAAATGGCTCCATTATTTCTGGAGCTATCCTGGATTAAGTGAAGGAGGTAGGAAAAGGCAAGGATAACGGAAAAATTATGAATGAAAAAAACAACAAAAATTATTTAATAAAAACTTTATTTCGCCTTAAAACTTAATGTCAATACTTAGTGTTCCCCCCCCCCCCCCGCCCTAAGGAGAGCTCGGAGACGATTCTTCATGGACCTGATGAGCTTCCGTATGGTATCTTGTGAGATACCTTCCCACTCTTCAATCAAAGCCGTTTTGAAGTTTTGTTTGTTTTTGTTTGAAGGAGTAGGATTTCTGGATCGAACCCTCCTCTTTAGTTCATCCCACACGTGCTCTATTGGATTCATGTCCGGGCTAAGCGCTGGCCAGTCCAATGTGGCGATGCCGACTTCCTCTAGGTATTCGGTTGTGGCACGGGAAGTGTGACAACGAGCGTTATCGTGCATGAGGACGAAGTCATCACCGATATATCCCGCATAGGGAACGACATGTTCCAGCAGAATATCGGAAATGTATCGGTCAGAAGTTAGACCGCCTCCTCGTCCCCCGCCAGGCACGAAAACAAGCTCCGTTTTACCGTCGAAAGAAATGCCGGCCCACATCATTAAAGAACCGCCTCCATAAGCCACTGTCTCAGCGAAACAGCACTGCACAAAGCGCTCCCCAGGCCTCCTGTAGACCCGACCTCTTCGATCGTTGCCGTGTAAACACATTCTGGTCTCGTCCGAGAACAGTACACGGCTCCATTCCTCAACGTCCCAATCAAGGTGGGAACGAGCGAATCGAAGGCGGGATTGTCGATGAGCTGCCGTCAGTTTCGGGCCTGTGGCAGGCCTTCTTGGGGTTAAATTAGCTTGCTTGAGTCTTCGACGAACTGTCCACTCGCTAACAGCGACCCCGCGAACATTTCGGAGCCCCTGCTGGACGTCAACACCAGTCAAATGCCGATTTCGGAGAGAAGTTGGCACGATAAAACGGTCATCCCTCTACGATGTGCACCGGCGTCGTCCAGATCTTGGTCTCGGCACAAAGCCACCAGTCTCCAGAAAGCGTTTGTACACTTTCGAAACACAAGACTGACTTATGTGGAGCTGACGTCCGACAGCTCGCTGGCTAAGCCCTTCTTGCAATAGGGCGACGATTTGGGCTGCTTCTGTAGGTGTTGTATCCATTGTCTTCGAAGTTCAAGGGTCCAAAGTTGCGGAGATGTGTACCGGTCAACGTGTGAAAGATGACTGATAAAAAAAACCGGTAACACGTCTTTTTATAGGGGATGAAGGGCGCGCAACTGGTGACGGGTTAAACAATTGAAACGCATCTTTTTTCACTTAGCCCAGGATAACTTCTGAAGTACTGGCGTTATCTGAATAATATTGGTATCAGTTTAAAGTTAATTAATGAACCTTTAAAATGGTATCATTTTTATTATTATTATTTAGTTATTAAGTACTCAATATCGCATGGAATCAAATTCAAGCAAGTGATTCCATACTTTTGCTCGCGAGTGTACATTCGCATGCAAATAATACATGTCATTTTTGAGAAAACACTGGCAGAGCATAGCTTTTGTGTTAGTTCAAATTCTACATAGAATCTCGACTAATAATGTATGCGAAGTGCTAGCCAACTGTCACCATTTGACACGTTACATCTAGAGATCTTTGTGCTACATACATACACGCCTGTTTACCCAAAGGGGTAGGCAGAGGCATATTAATATTAGAGATACTATTCTATCAAAGACTATATGGCTGATAAAAATGCTTGGGATTAAACTGCCGTTTCATACAGGCTATTCTAATATGAATTACTTAAAACATGTATATTGTTAATGTTATATTATGTTGCATTGTATAGCTTCACAGACAAATGAAGATTATAACTAACCAATTGATAATTTAAAAGAGCATAGCCTGTGAGTTTCTTGTCAGTTCTTCTTACAGAGCGGGGGCTCGGATCGGAACTGGCACTTAGATTTACTTACACTTAAATATTCTCTTTCTTATATTCTTATATAGTCATGTAAGTGAATCGAAGCTTCATGATTTCAGTGTTATTATATTCTGATTGTTTTTTTTTTAGATTTGCTATAATTTTTGACGTTTTCAAGTATTTATGAAATAAAAAGTTTTGAAGTTTGAAAATTAGACGCCCACACTTCGCCAATTATCTTTGTGTTACTTTGCTAAAAATTCATAGATCTGTTTTAAATCTCCAAGTTCGTTTCCGTTGGTTTTCATATTGCACAATAAGTGGCAAAATTACGGTTTTTAGAGAACTTTATCATTATTTTACCAGTGTAGTCAATGGATTAATTATAATCAAGGGAAGCACAGTGCCCTCCATGAGCCGACGATGGGGCATTAGGGGTCTTCAATGGCGACCTCGAACCGGCGATCGTAATAAAAAGGATGTAAAGTAAAAGTAAAAAAAGTAAAAAAAGTAAAAAAATTATTTATTTCATAAACTATTATACATAGTACTTGAAAACGTCATGATTACAAATAAAAAAATAAAAAAATACAATCGAAATAATATTACACTAAATCACGAAGCTTAGATTCACTTACATGCAACAAAACAATTTGAAAACAAAAAATAATTAAGTGTAAGTGGATCTAAGTGCCAGTTCCGAGCCACCGCTCTGTAAGAAGAACTGGCAAGAAACTCACAGGCTATGCTCTTTTAAATATGTCCATTAGTTTGGTACTAGAATTACAATCTTCATTTGTCTGTGAAGCTATACAATGCAATATAACATAACATAATGGACTGTCGATCTAATCAGGGCGGTCAAGCTTGTGAAAGGCAGCACAAGATTTTTTTTAATGTGATTCGTCATTATGACTACATCCTGCCTGATGGTAAGCAGTCGATGCAGTCCAATAAAAAATGAAAGCGCTTCATAACGTAAAATAAGCACGGTACAAAGCGCATCCACTCAATCAGATCGATTAATGTGTAAAACCATTGAGGAGGCCTATATGCAGGAGTGGACTTCGTATGGTTCGAATGGTGACATTAATATAATAACAATAACAATTCTTAATTTAAACTAAATACAATCATAACAAGAAACATATTATTATGCAATTAAATATATTTACAATTACTTTTATATCTCTGCGTTTGAAGTAGAGAACTTAATATCTGTGCTTCAGGCAGCAGCGCTCTTCCCTTTAAATTTTTAAACTAAGACATTTTTAAATTATCAAGAAAACTTAATAAACGATACAAGCCACATATAAAACAGGCAATATTAAAAAGTAGAATTGAGATGAGTGTGGAGTGGTGTGATGTGTCCTCCTTGTGTTGCATGATAGTGTGTGAATGTGTGTAGGAGAATCACAGTATGACCTCCTGTGGATATAGTGTAACAATGCATTTTGGAAGCTAATGGAGCTGCCATGACGCTATCCTCTCGAATTTGATCCTTAGAAAGCGCATTCTTCCTTGGACGGGTGTGTGGAGAACCAACAGTGTTCTGAAAACATTCACGGTGACAATGTCGTTGCACTTCCCACTTAGTGTTATCTATACCTAAGATAAACGTTCTTACACGTGTTAGGCTTACGCTTGTGCATATGCTTACTGACCTATTTAACCGTTGCATAGCAAGTGGTGTCTTTCCGGAAGCATTGATGAAGTCTGTAGTGATCCCTATTTATAAGAGTGGACGAAGGGACTGTGTAGATAACTACCGTCCAATCTCAATCCTTCCAGTATTGGAAAAATAGTTAATACAAGATTAATCAAAAATTTGGAAAGAAAAAAACTGTTATCTGATTCTCAGTTTGGTTTTAGACCTGGAAGATCAACAAGTGGAGCAATCCATGATTTGACAGATTTCATAGTAGAAAAAGTGGATAATAAGAAAAAGTGCTTGTCAGTGTTTATTGATTTGGCGAAGGCTTTTGACACGGTTTCTCATCCTAAGCTTCTGGGTTAGAGGGATGCCGTTCCAACTCATTAGGGACTATCTTCAGAATCGTAAACAGTCGGTCAAAATAAATTAGCTGGTAAGTTCTGAAAACCCAATTACCTGTGGCGTTCTTCAAGGTTGCATATTAGGACCAACTCTGTTCTTATGCTATATAAATGAGTTGTGTGGACTTAGTATTCTACAAAATAACCTCATATGCAGATGACACTGCTCTTACATTTTGTGGGCAGTCGTGGCAGGAGGTTATTGGGCGGTCACAATGTGGATTTGATAGAGTGTGTCACTGGCTTGCATCCAATTGCCTTACTCTAAATCCAAATACTGGCAAAACTAAATTCATGACATTTTCTACTCAGGGTCGTCATTCTTCTGCTGATATTGTTGATAATATTGTGGCTCACTCCTGCGCGTTTCCACCTCTCTCGAGATGTGTATGTCCTGCATTGGCCGGAACGAACTTAACGATATCTTGGCGTAGTAATTGATAATAATAGACTGACTTTTGAATACTACATACTAAGCCTCTCACAGAAAGTCCGTAAACTCACATATGTTTTTAAACAGTTGTAACAAGTTATTGACAAAAAACTCATAGGAATATATACTTAGCCCTGTGTCATTCATTAATATATCTTACGGCATTACTGTATGGGGCTGTGCAGCTAAGTCTCATCGAATAAAATAAGAAAGAACCCAAAGACTTATATTAAAGATTGGTCATAGCAAGCCTAGATTACATCCTACAAACGATTTGTACTCGGAATGCAAGGTTCTGACCGCTCGACAAACCTATCTGCTTTGCATTCTGGTGAAACAGCTCTCTACATTTTCACGCTGATCACCCTCTCAATAAAACCAGAAGACACCATGAAGTGTGTAAAATAGCATCGGGTAGGACCAAACTATACAGAAGATTTTTTAAATATCGAGGAGGTAGGCTGTACAACATATTTAATAAAAATCTCAGGATATATGCTAAAAATAAATTCCATTGCAATCATATTATCCATGACTGGCTACAAAGTTTTGATTATTTGGAGACGGAGAAATTGATCGCTATATAAACTCATTTTACACATTTACACACACACCCACTTACACTCGCACACACACACCCGCACTAATACACACATATTCCCATACAAACAGACACATATCCTCTTAAAGTCATTCTTACACGAAAATCGATTTGGACACACTCTCTAAGGGCTTTCCTTTAAAAATGTACTAAATTATTTTATGTTTTTATGACAGGGATTAGACCCGGTGACCCAAGACACACGATTTACCTAGTTTGGGCACCAGTCTCCCATATAACATCAAGCTTTGGCAAATATGTACACCTTTTATTGTAATAATTGTTTTGTAATATGTTTATGTAGCTTTAAGTTTCTTTGCTTTGTTCTTATTATTATTATAAACATTATAGGTACCTATATAAATTTAAAAACAAAGACATTTTCGTTATTATGATTTATGTAAGATAATCAAAAACAAAAAACCCCCAAAACGACAATAAAGCGATGGCGTGTTTACTCATTAACGTAAAACAATACAATGGTCTTACGAATAAAACCTTTTCCATGTAAAAAAAAATCGCTAAAAGTGGAGCGCCTGAATAGACAACACGGCAAAATCAGACTCCGACCTTTTGTAATCAAAACTTGACGGACAGGAACAAAATGCTATAGATATAAATTACGAGTAACCTTTTTTCAATTAAATTGAAAATAAAGAACTCCCTAACAACAATAAAACGATGGCCTCATTAAGACTCAATTCATCATAAAAGTACCTTCATACATTTTATTCCGAACAAAACATTTTCCGCATCAACATTTTGCTATAGATATTAAAAGGAAATCCTAAATCGAAAACGCGGCACAGCCGGACTCTGCCCATTTGTAATCAGAAATGGGCGGACAGGAACAAAAAAAGGCTACAACAAACATACGTTTCTCCTTATCATGTTTTTTTGTATAGAGATACTACCAAAACCTCACAAGCCAACGTGATCTGTAAGTGGTGCACCTGCATATATTTGGTAGGGTGTATGGGGTTCCTACCAATATCTGAGGAGTTCTAGCCAAATTCACCTGCAAATGGTGCACCTGCCGAATAACGTAAGAGGCTATGGCGTATATAAAAGTTTCCGGTAAGCGGCAATAGGCTTACCACATATGCCTCTGTCTATCCCTTCGGGGAAACAGGCGTGATTATATATTTATGTATGTTTATGTATGTATGTATGTGTGTGTATGTTAAAAACAAATAAATCCCATGCTTCTTAATGCGTAGAAAACGGCGCGTGTTTACTCATTAAATGACCATCCTATTTATTTAACATTTTCTGAACAAAACATTTTCCATATTAACACTTGAAAACATGCTGAAAAGAGCAGCGCCTAAATCGATAACGCGGCAAAACCGGACTCCGTCCATTTTTAATCGGAACTGGGCGGACAGGAACAAAGAACGACAGCTGTTGTTGGTTGTTATGTGTTGTTCAGCAATACGCCGTTCACAAACAGACAAGTTACGACCGGCAGGAAACAATAGGGCTGTTTGTCGACGGGAATAGAACGTCTATACAAGTTTTCAATAACCATTGTGGTTGTTATTAACTTACACGTGAATTTATGTGCCATTTTAGTGGTCTATTTTTAAATGCTGGCGTAAACAGAGGAAGGGAAGGATAGGGAGATGAGTGGGGAGTTAAGTGTGGATATTTGTATTTCAGATTTTTTTTTTCTTTTAATAAATGGCTTTGTGCTGTTTGCATAATTAGCCGATGTCAAATAAAACATATATTTATAACATATAAATCATAGTAAATGAGAATGAGTGATGATAAAGATGATAAATGAGGTGCCCTCCCCCTAAAACCCTTAAGTCCTCAGTAAAGATGTGGGACTATACTGAGATCTTTTATGGACTTCTTGAACGAATTTGAAAAGTGATTTTGCATTGTTTTGTTTCGTTTACCAACACTCATGTACGTTCACAAACACTTAAAGGTATCATCTACCGTTGTTACACATTATCGTTCGAAAAATCAAGAATTTTAGAAAATAAAACAAAACTACAGACATGACGCTTCACTTTCCCGCCAAGAAGTCTTTCAGAATGTTATTTAAGCTGGTAGATATGAGGTGTAACTTGCCTCATGCAAAGCGGTAACAATGTAAACTTTAATTAAATATCTTTTATTTTCAGACAAAATACATGGTCAGTAACAATGATTTTAGAGCTATATTTAATGATGATCTTAGATTAAGGCTTATCTTAGATCAGTGGGGTCCACCTGTTGGATTTTCTTTAAACTTTCAATTTAACCTCTAAAATAGCTATAACGATTGCTATCATCCTATAATTCTTCTGGGTGTATCTGGCTCCTTCCTATATCCTAGGAGTCAAGCTAACCACACCTGCAAGTGGTACACCTGCCTATCAAGACCGAGGGTCTGGCGAACATAAACTTGCCCAGTAAGCAGCAAAAGGCTCGAAACAGGCGTGAAAATATGTATGTATGTATGTATAATTCTTCTGAGATACCATATGGCTTCAAATAAAAGATTGTATAAATTCTCCCCCTTAGAGTAAAACAATTAAAACTGTAGCACTATGCTCTGGTAAATGCAATCAGATGTGGTAACAGGATCAGTTGAGTGGTTAAGTGAGTTAGCGAAGATATCGCGCTCCCACGCGCGGTAACCGGGTTGTCATCGATCGCAGACTTCGTTTTGGATGGTTTATTACTGTTGACTTGTATAATATACAGCTTTGGAAAGTCAATAGCCAAGACCTCTTTATAGACTACATTAGTGGCGATAGGCAGATTCTTGCCAAATTTGTTGCTTGTCTCTTCTCGTATATTCAGCTTGTGATAGAAAAAAGTGTCGACAGTAGCCAAAATCTAGCGCTTTCTCTTATGCGTTTTTCAGTAGAATTCTCATAACTAGGTATGTATATTATTGGCAAAATAGAAATGAGTTGACTAGTACCGGGAGACTGTTGTTATCTGAAATAATGAATAACTGGGCTGAACGAATAAGCCAATTCAGCATTTCAGACCACAGCCCTAGGGGAGCGGGGCTCACATAAGCATTGACAATGTCATAAGGATAACAGAGCTGGTTGGGAACCAAACCAAGGGTTCGACTCCTATTCGGGCTACCGCAGACCTACTCGTCTTTTTTCTAAAAATATTTTTAATCATATAATTTTATCGCAGAGGTTACAGGCCCCGGGACATAGTAGGCTCAAGAAGAAACATGGATGGTTTCTAGAAAGTAAGACACACCCTTTCTCTCCACCCACAGCTGAAGACGGTCATTTAATGATTTCATATCGAAAATAAAACGGTAAGAGTAAAAAAGAAATCCACTGAGTTAGACTCAGGAGATTTGGCGCCAGTGTTTTGTTTTCCAAAACTGTTGCAAATTTCAGTTTTTATGTATGATGTTAAGAACAAGTGTAGGAAAGTAGTATATTATTGTGAACGTATCCGAAATAACAAAAATGCTGCCCGTTGTTGCTAATAACTTGGATGATCTAATTACTTGCCACTGAAAAATACTCTATGCGTGTGAGTCTAAAGGTGAGTATAGACTACAACATTTACTTGTAACAGAACAATGAGCCGTTCTATGATATGTTCTGGTGTATGTATCATCCTTTTACGAACTAAACGTCGAGCACGCTCGCCTCTTTGTTATAAACCAACGAGCATATTGGTGTAAAATTTAGTCGAGCATATTGGTGTAACATTTAGTAGAGCCACGAGTGTGGGCAATGCGCGGTTGCGGGGTGACGCGGAGGGAGAAGGATGAAAGACGCACGCGGTCCGCATTTGCCCGTAACATAACGCCGAGCGTTCATAGGAACGTTACATTACATGGAAATGCTTTGGAAACTGAGCTTTTGCTTGCTTGTATTGTACCATTCGTGAGAACGTTACATTACACAGAAATGCTCCAGAAAATGTTGTAGTCTATACCTACTTTTAGAAGATGAATCAATTTTTGTGAGACTTACCCGGTCAGCGACGCCTCCCGGCAGCACGCTCTTGACGACGACGCCGGAGGAGCGGCCGCCCACGATGCCGAACGCCAGCCCCGAGCCGTCGTTCACCAGCTCCACGACCTCCACCTGCGCCCATTCTCCAAACACCTGCTGCGGGGAACATACTATGAAAAGACTTTCAATTCGTCATCTCTACCCACCGACGGCTTGCTTGAGCACGGGTGTCAATCCACAAACCAATATAAAAAGAGGAACAGTCCGCATTGTCCCAGTGCGGGATAGCGGAGGCAGGCGTGTATGAGACGTTTGCTATTAGATTTATTCAATATATTGAATAGGGCCACTAACACGGTTTAGCGACTTCTTGGTGGGAAAGTGAAGCGTCATGTCTGCAGTTTTGTTTTATTTTCAATAATCTGTGATATTTTGAACATTAATTTGTAACAATGGTGGATTATTAATCGTTAAGTGTTTGTGAACGTTACATAAGTGTTGGTAAAGGAAACAAAACAGTGCAACATAATTATTAAAATTCTCTCAAGGAGTCCATGTGAGATCTCAGTATAGTCATCTTTACTGAGGACTCAAGGGGTTTAGGGGAGGGAATCTCATTTATCATCATTATCACCACTCATTCTCATTTACTATAACTTATATATTCCTTACTTGACAATGGCTAAATGTGCTAAACGCGCGAAGCCATAATTAAAAACAAAAAAAACACGGTTTAACGACTACAGCACACAGTGATAATTGGAAACAACTGCTTAGTGTGTCTGTCGATGCACGGGTGAAATCGATGCTACATAATCAATCACTCATCCAAGGACAAACTCTTAGATTTGAAAGCTCCAGTTTACTGAGGCGCTTACACCACCTAGTACCGTAAACCTACGAGCAGTTCACTGCAGTTTTACGAGCATTTCACCACAGTTCACTACAGCTGTACTATGAGTGATTAAAACTCTTTGGAAGCTACGTGAAATGTCCAGAGATATTATAGTTATAGAATTGTTAATTTTCTTCATAGGTCATTGCTTCTCACAACTCTGTAATTCCTACTATAGAGTAAATAAACGAATTGATTTTTAAGAACCTTGCGATTAAATAATTCTACTCTTATACATAGATAACCTTGTTGTAATCAGCGGCACAAAAGTTGAAAAATAACATTGAATGCGCAGTAACACAATATTGGGTCTCAATCGGAGTGCGGCATGGGGGGGGTAACTCGTAACTACTTATAGCAACTAGCACGCATGCGTTTAATCACTTTCTGTTATTTCTCTACGACTGTACCCGCGCAGACAATCGCCATTTTGTTAAAATTAACACACCGCTGCCTATACTCACCATGATGCGCAGTATTCTTCGCTTGCTCGGGGGCTTGCGCGCGCACTGCTCCGATCAGCTAACCTTCTCCGCCATCTTGTCGTCTCACTGACAGTTCTCACGGAAACACCCGAGCGCGCACGAGCGAGGCGCGACGCGCTCTCTCTGCCGCACATCACACTCGCACATTATAATACTTTACACTGACACTGTTCACAAATCACAATGGGGATAAATATTTACGATAACCTCGTTACGGTTTCCTGAAACAAAATAATTTAATATTAGGCAAGTTAATTAATCAACCCAAAATTTTATAAGCATTGGATAGCCATGAAATAAATCGGAAAACCATTTTGGCAAAATATGGGTAGCCTGAAATTTCTTTGCGCCAAACAGACCGTGCTCAGTGAACCGGTCATCACATCACACTATAGATAATATATATGTAAGCACATATATCATCATCACTTCAATCTTAAATAGTATAGCACTGAATATTGGACTTGTCAATAATAAATATATAAATAAAAAACGATAGGAAATAAACGTTTTATTTATCTATCAATAGTTTTCATTATATTAGGGGTTTCTGGCCATAACCACCACGCTGAGCAGACGGGTTGGTGATCGCAGTTCCAGCCATCACGCAGGATGACACTGCTGCCCATCATCCGGTAGGATATCTTTTCGTCGACTCTTACGACTCCTCATAAGGTGAGAGGGGGTGACCCTATTTTAGACCAGTACCACGCGGCTCTAAATATAAGTTTGTCATTAGATTAATTATATGTAAATATTATGTCCTAGCAACAAAATAAGTTTCTTCTTATCTCCTACTATGTTAAACTATGTTGTGCCCGACATTCACGTCTGTTTCCCCAAAGGGAAAGGGCAGAGGCATATTATACGCCCACACTTCGCCAACTATGTATATAGTTGGTCCTACGTTATAGATGGCGACCCCATTGCCCCTTACCGGGCACTGTTATGTTTGCCAGGGCCTCGTCCGTTGGCCGTTGATTGCAGGTGAGGTTGGCTTGGGCTCCTTAGATCTTGGTAGGATCCCTATACACCCCGCCCGTAGTCCGTGATTGATACCATATTATTTATGTCATCATCTAAATTATATGTCTTCCACTCCTATCGTAGTACCAAAAGACTTTCTGATCAAAATAATCAATATGCGAACCCATGGAAGTTCTAGATAAAGAATGCTACTCCTCCTGACACTTCCATTCACTCTTCCATCATAAATTGCTTCATTTAACATCTTATCTTATCGCGGGGGCCACCGACTGTCCGTGGCGTACTTTGACCCTTATGTCGTATCTTTTGTGCATCCCCTTGCCTTTCACTCCAAATCTCCAAATATTGTTACCATCATCTTTATGATAGTCTTTGCAGATTGGAGCCCATAGTCTCTTGGTTGTGGGTAGGCCACCCCCAGGAGACCCATTCGGCAAACAGCCAACGAGTCACAAGTACACAGCGGTGTTCCATAGACTCCTCTTCGTCACTACATCTACGACATAGCATATTTATTTTCTTCTTTTATTTTAAATCATGTGACTGCAGAACACATGTTTTGTAGATTTGTCAAATTGTTTTACTACTACGTACATATTCTTGTAACTGGCGGGAGAAAAAACTAACCTTGACGATTTTCTTGCCCGTTCTTTTACGATCAAGCTCCCGCTCCTATACTACCTACTTTCATTCGTCCTCTCAATATGACAAATACTTCTGAGCATACCTTTCCTTAGCCTTCTGACTACATCATCACAATTTTATTACACTAGTTCTGTGTTTGGTGTGTACTTTTATATACTTACAATCACGTCTGTTTCTACGTAGGATTTCGCCAATTGAAGAGAAGGTCCCATGTCTTTAAGTAATACATATAAATAATGCTGCATACAATAAGTAAAATGTTGTTGTTGTTAAAATAAATTGAATTGCGTAAGCACACTCCATTGTTATTTGTAAGGAATTTTGTCAAATAAGCACTAACACGTATCTATTTATTGAGAATACCTAAGACACAAGTAATTAAGTTTACTTAGTTTAGGTAGATAACACTTTAATTAATTGCATTACTAACCCAATTTATATTCGTAAAATATTGTAATTAGGCTAGTTATTATACAGAAATAAATTATTATTATTATTATTATTATAGAAGTGGAAGTGTACTGTAAAGGTTTGCGTATCTATTGCCGCTTACCGGGAGCTTTTATCGTTGCCAGAGCCTCGTGGGTTAATGGGCAGATGAGATTGGCTTGAGCTTCCAGTATGGTAGTAGGATACTGTACACTCATTTGTAGTTGTTTATTGTTTGGTATAAAAACTTTTAGTAGTATAAACATAGTTGTTTGTATATAGAACCCCATTTTGAAGGCATTAGGGAGCAGGTCACGGCTGCCGCGTATTTAGCGATAAATCCAACCATATTTATACCCGATCAACTGCTCTACCACAAAACACAGTAAAGGTTTGAAAAAGGATTTGTAATAAAATTAAGAAATTTTATCGTACCCTTAAAAACATTATTATAGTCACTCAATTAAGCCTTAACTGCTCGAAAAAAGTAGCTAAAGTTTATACTAATTAGATTATAATCAGTATAGTATAATTTTAATTGATAAGGTGAGTGGAGGCTATTTCTTTGCGTATTTTTCTAATGTACTCCAAAAATTTAATATGTTGGTACCTATAAATAAAAAATAAAATTTTGTTACTTGAAAATAAAATATGAACATGACTATACAGCGCTCATCCTGAAACTTTATAATGTTTGTAAAAACACCACTATAACGTCGCCAGCAATCACATCACTCTACTTTAGTATCGCGTAAACTATAATGTTCACGCGATAAAACTCGCACTCGAGACGCGTGTTAGTGTTATTTTTTTAAATAGCAACTCTTTAGCTAAGTGCATAATACAAAAAAACTGTAGCCTGCTAATTTATATCAGATTACGAAATTGTTGAACTTGTCCTTCTTATTCCAGTTAGACATCAAATAACAATTTTGACTCAACAGCTGATGTTAAAGAAACAAGGCTTTTTGGAAGCCTCGATAGAGTCACCGACAGACTGACTGACTGACTGACGGACAATCCCCTCCCCCTTTAGAACCACGACAGGCTTGACAAGATCCCCCTATAAGAGTAACCGCCAGACTGACAAATCTTGAGAAAAAAATCTACAACAGACAGATAAACTGACAAACCTTGACAAATTCTGACAAAGAATCCATTTGCTTTTATTTTCTGATAATAGTACCGCTCATATCTCTTTCATTGTTGTTAAGAAGAAAAATTATGGAATTTTTATTTTGTGTTATAATAATTTGACGAATCTAAATGATCCTATTGATCTTAAAGACAATAAAGTATGTTTTTTCTATCTTTTTATTTTTCTAGTTAATATTACATTTCATCGTCTAAAATATTAAACCCTGCTTCCATTTGAATAATCAAAATTCTACGCACAAGCGGAATATATAAATTTTGATAAAAATATTGTTCAAAAAGATTTATGTAAAAGATTTCTCCTTTACAAGGTTTTGATTTACGCCAGCGCGAATGTCTCCGGACCCTTTTGTCCTACGAACCGGATATTGGAAGCTGGAGGCATACGAAAACAAAATAAATCAATAACAAGGAAAGAATCTTTTATTACGACATTCATTAGAGCCGACAACGAATTATAGGAGCCGTGTAATATCCTTGTCTTGACACCTATATACGAGTATACAAACATAATTTATTGATGTACTTACAGACATACATACATTCACGCCTGTTTCCCCGAAGGAAAAGGGAGAGGCGTATTATAACCCACACTTAGCTAATTATATAGTTGGTCTCACGTAATAGGTGGCGAGCCTATTTCCGCTTACCGCGAACTTCCTTGTTTGCCAAGCCTCGTCCGTTGATTAGCCCCTCTCTCAGGTGAAATTTACTTAGAGTCCTAAGGTCTTGGGTGGGAGCCCTATACACCCTTCGATCAAAAATACTGTTGATCGAAGTATACACCCATACATACTTACAAACTTTCGCATTGACAACATTATTATATATTTTTTTATGAATAAAAAAAAGTTTGGTCGTTATCCCTCAGTAACCTCGACAATTCTAATATCAAGACATCATCGATCAACAGGGAACATTAAATACCCTTGTTAGTTTTGTCATCCAACCCCTTTCGTTTTGTATTCTGATCTCGTGCCGGATGGACACCGACCTTGCTTCGGCTAGGGTTGTCACACGTAGATACTCCAAATACAGTCATCATCTTCCGTGGCGAAATCCGTTGCAAGGTACGTAGTATAGTAGTCTATCAGACTGATTTGAAGACCAATATAACGTGGGTAACACTGTACTCCGGTCCTCAGGTCGTGGGTTCGATTTCCAAGCCGGACAAATCTTTGTGTGCTTAAACATGGATATTTGTTCTGGTCTGGATATTTCCTTTGGGCATAGGGTTCCTACCAAGACCTAAGGAGCCCAAGCCAACCTCACCTGCCAGTGGTGTAGCCGCCGATTAACGGACGAGGCTCTGGCGAACATAACAGTGCCCGGATAGCGGCAATAGGCTCGCCACCTATTACGTGGGACCAACTATATAATTGGCGAAGTGTGGGCGTATTAATATGCTTCTGCTTACCCCTTCGGGGTGGCGTGCATATATGTATGCATTGATATTTCCTATGTATAATTATTCAGTATGTTCTTATTAAAAATAAGTATTTATGTATGTTTATCCGTTATGTAGTATACATAACACAAGTTCTTAATGAAACTTATATTGGCACTAAATAATTGGTGTAATTTTCAGAAAATAATTATTTATTTATGAATTTTGGCTCAATAAGTTTGTGCATGTGAGCCAAAATACTCAATTGACGTAACTCTGACTATTACTTGCATAGTACGAGTTATAAGACTCAATAACTGGTAAATACGTAGAATAAACATACGTTGGCCAAAATTTTTATGTTGATACCTTACTTATGCTGTTCTAAAATTAAAATAAATCTTTTCCATGATGTGGTACTCTAACATTCGCTCCATCTCATGGGAAATTGCCACAGCATCTTATGGACACTTGAACACCAGAGAGGATTCGTTTAAAGGGCTATTAAATAAAAGGTTATTTAATTCTTAATGGTTTATATGTTATTTCAATTGTAACTTACTGCAGTTTTAGTATAAGTAATTGTCGATTATTAGAATATATATATTGCATGCTGTGCTTATAACTAGTACAATTTAAAGTAAGTGTTATAAATTAAGCTCACATAAATGTATGTAACTAATTATACCCAGTTTTATAAGCCAAATAAATAAAAAAAAATAAAAAAGGGCTGTAAATCTACTGACGAAACTAACGTAAAATTTAATCCAAAAAGAACGTGACAACCCTACGTCGGGCAGCCTAGGTTAATGTCTCCGTGTTCAGCATTTTAACCAGCAGTTGACCTATTAGCCGACCTATCTATTTAAATAGACAACCCTCAACCTAGCTGAAGAATTCGTACAAACATCCGAGGGATACGAAAAAACAATAAGTTTATTTAAATGTGATACGTCATACCCCATCCTGCCTGATAGTAAACAGTGCTTTCCAAATAATGAGAGCGCTAAACACTGTGGAACAATCACTGTAAAAGCGCACCCACTGATGACTAAGGTATTTAAGGTTTGGGTGCATAGGGTTCCGACCAAGACAACAAAAACAGGCGTTTTGCGATAAATAAAAATTAGTTACAATTTACAGTAATGCCATAGGTAGAATGAACCTCTTTGAAATAACAGCTTCAAGGAGATTACTTAATGGGCTTGTTTGATCCACTACCTTTCCTATTGTGATGTGCCTGAGCAATTTTCCTAATGGCTGCAGGTTAGCACATAAAAGGACTCCATTTTAATAATGTAGGTAGAAGGGTGGTTCTGGATACTTACATCATATTTAATCCGGATATAGATGCGCATATATGAAAAATATAATACCGGTTTCGGTTAAGGATATTATACTATATCGGATTATCCGATAGTTTCGGTTACGTTTAGAATTTTAAGAAAGTGTTACAGTGACATACAAAATAAAGAAATATATACTTTATAAGTTTTACTTTATAATCTATGTGTTAATAAAAAAATATGATTATTATAACATAACATATCAATCAGTCTCAAAGTATAGCGTGAACTAAAATTAAAAAGAAAAATATAAGTACATAATATAGTATTCTATCATTTAAGTATATAATATTCATTGAAATATATACTAATTTACATACATAGAATCCAGACGCCATTTTCGAAACTTGTATATAGGATTTGGCTAGTTTTTTTTAAATTTCGGATATACGATAGTTTCGGTCACGGATATGGAACACCAGAACAACCCTGAATACATTTCAGGGGCTTTTTGAAACACATTATAATTTACGTTTATTGTACGCCGTAATTCAAGTTTGTCATACATGTCTAGCAACAAGCATAACAATCTTGAATTGCAATAACGGAATTAGTTTTTAAAAATTCCAGACTTCATATTATTATTAAGCATTGCTCATATGCTGGTGCATCGTCAGCTCTTCAGGTGTCCGAATGCTTCAGATGTTGCCTAAAAAGCTATTACAGTTAATAGTGGTATCATCGCGACCTAGTTTTTAAGTTTTGACCTTTATAAGAGCTCTTTTGAGCCAAACTTTTTATTATCTTTTAAATAATGACTTCGTGCGTGCACATTTAGTCTGTGTCAAGTAAGTGATATATCAATAATATACAAATCAAAGTAAATGAGAATGAATGGTGAAAAAGATGATAAATGGTAAATGAGATACCCCTTGAGTCCTCAGTAAAGATGTGGGACTATACTGAGATCCCATAGGACTCCTTGAGAGAAATTTAAAAGTGATGTTGCACTGCTTTGTTTGATTTACCAACACTCATGTATGTTCACAAACACTTAACGGTTAATAATCCACCGTTATTACACATTATTGTTAGGAATATCAAACATTTTAGAAAGTACAACAAAACTGCAGACATGACTTTTCACTTTCCCGCCAAGAAGTCTGAGCCAAACTTGAATAAAGGATTTTTTTATTTGATCTTAGGTGCGGCAACGGGGACCTCTTGCGTCCAGCCCTGGTGGAGGCATTAGTCCGAGGGGCGGCGGTCGTCTTCTTCTATTCGAAGCAGTCGTGCTAGCATAAGAGGCGAAGGTATGAGAGGGGCAGAGTGCCTGTCGTCTCCCAGCGGCCGCGGTGGACGAATCGTCGGGAGCCACAAGGCTTCTCCCGGCCACCGTAGGCACTGGTTTGTGGGCTGTGAGTAATGGGTAACAGGCCGCCCGCCCGCCTTTTATAGGCGACTAGCTGCATCGATATGATTGCTGTTCGCAAAGGTTACCGCGGCCAAGGGACACAGCAGGTTCAAGAAGGAATATGGGTGGATATTTTAGCCAATATAAGTCTAACACACCCTCCGCACTCACTCACCACACCCACAGCGGGAGCGGACATTTTAATAATTTTTCATCAAAAAAAAAACAGGAAAGTTGAGTTCGAGTCTGTCATGAACATGGTGGTGGTGTGCAGGGACATAATACCATTTCTTATACTGAAGAATCGAGTACCAGGAAAAAGGTAGAAAATAGTTTTAAAGGATTTTCATGCTCAACCAATAGACAATGTCAACGGCCTTAGTAAATATTCACACTACTCACATACATACATATTATCACGCCCGTTTCCCCGAAGGGGTAGGTAGAGGCATATTGAACGCCCACACTTCGCCAATCATATAGTTGGTCCCACGTAAAAGGTGGCGAGCCTATTGCCGCTTATCGGGAACTATGGACGACCGATTTGGCGTGGAGATCAGTATACCTGCACTGCACTCCAGAGGTCGTGGGTTCGATTCCCACACAGGACAAATCTTTGTGTGCATGAACATGAATATTTGTTCTGGTCTGGGTGTTTTCATATGTATATTAAGTATGTATTTACAAAAAAAAAAAAAGTATGTAAGTATGTGTATCCGTTGTTTAGTATCCATAACACAAGTTCTTAATGATACTTATCTTGGAACCAAATAATTGGTGTAATTGTCTGAAAATATTTATTTATTTATTTATTTATTGTGTTCGCCAGAGCTTCGTCCGTTCGCCGAGCACTTGCAGGTTAGGTTGACTTAGACTCCTCAGATCTTGGGATCAGAAAGGGATCCTTTAAACACCAATAAAGTTAATCGCAACAATACTTACCTACAAATATTCTATTTCGCCATTATTCTGTCCATGCCAACTTTTCCTTCTTTACTTATTTCTGTTCACATAAACAACTTAACTGGCACCAAGTTACTTGAATAAGTAACCAAGCAGTTAACAAGTTATAATAAAAAGCTTTCCGTTGCGTGTCGTGTTGACTTTAGTTTACTTTCTGTTTATTGGCGTCGGCGTCGTTAATATACTAAACTAATATTAACTACTAATTGGTGCGTACTGTAATTAACATCTATTAGGTTTCCATCCTAGGGTTGATGGGGGAAAACACGCAGTATTTTTTGTATTTTAAGACGTCGTAACTCCGTGATATTAGACTGTAAGAAACGATATACATAACCTAAACACAAGGAATAAGCATAAACTAGTTGTACCTGCCACTAGGCTCCAAAAAATTAACAAATCTTTTAAAGGTCAGTGTGTGCGATTCTATAATAAAGTCCCAAGCAATATACAGCAATTGAGCCTAAATAAATTTAAATTAACAATAAAACGCAAGCTGTCTTTAAAGGGATACTATTCTATCAAAGACTATATGGCTGATAAAAATGCTTGGGAATAAACTGCCGTTTCATACAAGCTATTATAATATGAATGACTTAAAACATGAATATTGTTAATGTTGTATTATGTTGCATTGTATAGCTTCACAGACAAATGAAGATTGTAACTAACCAATCGATAATTTAAAAGAGCATAGCCTGTGAGTTTCTTGCCAGTTCTTCTTACAGAGCGGGGGCTCGGAACTGGCACTTAGATTAACTTACACTTAAATATTTTTTGTTTTTTTAAATTGTTTGGTTGCAGGTGAATCTAAGCTTCGTGATTTTAGTATAATTATATATTATTTGTTTTTGTTATTTTTTTATAATTTGACGTTTTCAAGTACTATGTAATAGTTTATAAAATAAAATGTATTTGAAGTTTGAATTTGAAGTTTGATTGTCGAAGTAAAGAATAGATCCTCTATTTAGAGTCCATCAATTTCTATAGGCAGTCCATCAATTTCTATAGGCAGTCCATCAATTTCTATAGGCAGTCTATCAATTTCTATAGGCAGTACATCAATTTCTATAGGCAGACCATCAATTTCTATAGGCAGTACATCAATTTCTATAGGCAGTACATCAATTTCTATAGGCAGTCCATCAATTTCTATAGGCAGTCCATCAATTTCTATAGGCAGTCCATCAATTTCTATAGGCAGTCCATCAATTTCTATAGGCAGTCCATCAATTTCTATAGGCAGTCCATCAATTTCTATAGGCAGTCCATCAATTTCTATAGGCAGTACATCAATTTCTATAGGCAGACCATCAATTTCTATAGGCAGTACATCAATTTCTATAGGCAGTACATCAATTTCTATAGGCAGTCCATCAATTTCTATAGGCAGTCCATCAATTTCTATAGGCAGTACATCAATTTCTATAGGCAGTCCATCAATTTCTATAGGCAGTCCATCAATTTCTATAGGCAGTCCATCAATTTCTATAGGCAGTCCATCAATTTCTATAGGCAGTCCATCAATTTCTATAGGCAGTCCATCAATTTCTATAGGCAGTCCATCAATTTCTATAGGCAGTCCATCAATTTCTATAGGCAGTCCATCAATTTCTATAGGCAGTCCATCAATTTCTATAGGCAGTCCATCAATTTCTATAGGCAGTCCATCAATTTCTATAGGCAGTCCATCAATTTCTATAGGCAGTCCATCAATTTCTATAGGCAGTCCATCAATTTCTATAGGCAGTCCATCAATTTCTATAGGCAGTCCATCAATTTCTATAGGCAGTCCATCAATTTCTATAGGCAGTACATCAATTTCTATAGGCAGTACATCAATTTCTATAGGCAGTCCATCAATTTCTATAGGCAGTCCATCAATTTCTATAGGCAGTCCCTCAATAAGGGCCGGACGCGTGACATTTAGTTTTGAACACTTTAATGCTTAGGAGGACGTGTTAAGCTAATCCAGATTAACACAATGTGTGACGCCAAAGCTATGTTAGAAGACGCTAAAGTATGTTTAGGGCGATGTTAGAAGTCTTTGAGGCGATGTTAGAGGTCTTTGGGACGATTTTAGAAATCTGTCGGGAGATGTTAGCGATCAGGTCTTTGGAGCGATGTTAGATGTCTTTGGGGCGATGTTAGAGATCTGTCGGGAGATGTTAGAGGTCTGTCGGAAGATGTTAGCAGTCTGTAGCGCGATGTTAGAGGTCTTTGGGACGATGTTAGAGGTCTGTCGGGAGATGTTAGAGGTCTGTCGGAAGATGTTAGCGGTCTGCAGCGCGATATTAGAGATCTTTGGGGCGATGTTAGAGGTCTTCAGGGCGATTTTAGAAGTATTTTGGGCCTATTATAAAATATTGACAGCAGTACACTTCTGCCTCCACTGGGCTCACATGGTACGGTACCTAAATCCCCCTCACTGGTTGAGAAGAGGACCGTGCTCAGTAGTGGAACGTGAATAGGTCGATATGTTGGTGAAAACTTCCAAGGCACTGTAAATATTCTCTTACAATCACACCAATTATTTAGTTCCATAATAAGTATCACTAAGAACTTGTGTTATGGTTACTAAAGAATGGATTAACATACTTAAATACTTTTTTTTTGTAAATACATACAT
This sequence comes from Musotima nitidalis, assembly GCA_949126915.1. Classification (NCBI taxonomy): domain Eukaryota; kingdom Metazoa; phylum Arthropoda; class Insecta; order Lepidoptera; family Crambidae; genus Musotima; species Musotima nitidalis. The sequence goes on along the minus strand of OX421437.1, from coordinate 13,493,241 downwards.
AGGAAAACACCCAGATCAGAACAAATATTCATATTCATGCACACAACGATTTGTCCTGTGTGGGAATCGAACCCACGACCTCTGGAGTGAAGTGCGGGTATACTGACCTCCACGTCATCGCCATAACGGTCGCCTAAAACCAACTCAACTAAACCATAGCCCAAGGACAGGCTGTTTTCATTAATTCTTAACTTCGGTAATCTTTCATAAATTTTAAAAGAAATCACTACTTGTCATATCTGGCACTTATTTAGCACTGTTTAATATCCCTATCAAAATTGTATAACAATATTTATATTCATAGGTTGTATATGTATGTATATAAAATAGTTTTTAGTGTTTTCATGTGCTACTTTTTTCATTAATCAATATTCATTTATTCAAGTTTGGCTCAAAAGAGCTCTTATGAACGTCAAAACTTAAACACTAGCGCGCCCATTCACTGCGGGTGGGAGCTTGATCGTAAAAGAACGGGCAAGAAAATCGTCAAGGTTAGTTTTTTCTCCCGCCAGTTACAAGAAAATGTACTTAGTAGTAAAACAATTTGACAAATCTACCAAAACCTGTGTTCTGCAGTCACAAGATTTAAAATAAAAGAAGAAAATAACGTTTTTATTTATTTTTTTATTTAATCTCTTACTAAATTTAATACTACCTACACAATTTATTATACAACTGCTAGGGTTAGCTGGTAGAGACCTCTGCTAGAAATAAGTCCACCTATGTAATTTAAGTTTTTTTGTTATTATTTGTATTCTTTTCTTTTTGTACATTAAAGTATTGTTATTGAATTTCCAATGAGAAAAATAAAATACTGAATTCTATTACATTATAATACGATAGCTCAATACTCAATACTCAATGTCTTTATTGCACTCCATGTTACAAAGATGTTATTTATAATATCACAGATACAATATGGGCCCTGTAGGGTATGGCAACTTAGAAGAGAGGAGGATGCTAGCTTTTTATATTTAGATTATTGTATTCGGTTTATTTTACAGTAATCATTATATTGAAAATTAAATTAGTTCTATACCTATTAAATTATGTATATTATATTGTATTATAAATGGTAAATATGTTTTATTATAATGTATATAATGCTATAGCATGCTATTGTATTAAATATGTAATTATTATATAATAATTTGTGTTATGTTTATTTCAATATTTATTATTTTTGTTTTTGTTTTAGGTCTTTATCATCTAGGTATACTTTAATACTATAATAAGTTTTGTTTATTAGTATTTGTTTTAACTTATTTAGAAATTTTGTATAACCTGGTTCTTCTATAAGGGCTTCTGGAAGTTTATTATATATTTTTATTGCCATTGCATATAGGCTTTTGGAATGAAGGGTCAAATTAGAATTAGGTAGTATTAGTCGGTCTTTGTGTCTTAGTGATCTGTTTGTATGTCTGTCTCCACGTTTAGTAAATAAGGTAGTATTATTTCTCATAATGACATTATAACATAATGACCCCGAATCTGGCACACAATAAAATATTTCAATGAAGAAAGTCTAGGCCCTGCTCGCGAAGTCTAGGTAAGCACTTAGGAATAAACAACATAATTTTATTACCATTCTTAATGTAGCGAATTACAATTTAAGATTGCGTGACTGCTTGGCTCAAATACTTATGTTTATAGCCCTAACTTATTTCAGAAACGTTGCCATATTTAGTTTGTTATTTTATACCTACTTTCGTGGAAAAGTTATATTTCGGTCTCCATTTACAGATAGTCTCTTTTTTTTGAAGCATATACATAAACACTTACATGATATCACGCCTGTTTCCCCGAAGGAGTAGGCATAATATATACCCACACTTCGCCAATTATATTGCTGATCCCACGTAATAGGTGGCGAGCCTATTGCCGCTTATCGGGAATTCTCAGTCTCGTGTGGTGCACCACTTGCAGGAGAGGTTGACTTGGGGTCAAAGCTCTTGGTAGGACCCCTGTATCCCTGTTTCCTAAAGTTTTAATTTATATTATTGGAACAGATTAATAATAATGATATATTATCATTTTACATACTAGGTTTATAGTGGCAATTAATCATACGGCCCATCTGATGGGAAGTAGTCGGCGCAGCTTTAAAATCAAATTCAAAAATCATTTATTCAAGTGACTCAATAGAGCTCTTACAAAAGTCATAAAAAAAAAAAGTAAAGTAAAAAGTTCTTTATTTCATAAACTATTACATAGCACTTGAAAACGTCAAAACAAAATATACATGAAAAAAAATTTATATTAACCCTGAAATCACGAAGCTTAGATTCACTTAGGTACATGCAAATAAATAAAAATTAGGTGTTAGTGAATCTAAGTGCCAGTTCCGAGCCTCCGCTCTGTGAGAAGAACTGACAAGAAACTCACAGGCTATGCTCTTTTAAATTATTTTTATTACATGACACACACAGTGTAAATTTGATGATACTGAAGGGGTCCCCCGAAGCTGTAACCAATAAAGTAGCACTAAGGGAACCTTCCATCACAGTCAACTAAGTATGTATTGTGAAACTGAGCTGAGCCTGTACAATAAGGGATGGTCACGACAATGATCTGGTTGACTTTTTATTCTAATATACACATACAAGTTGAAAATGTTAAGCCCAAGCTTGTTTATCCGATAAGTAATCATTAACAGCATAATACCCCTTTCGAAGAAACTGCTTTTTAACTACAGTTTTAAAAGTTGCCAATGGTAGATCAATTATTTCCTGCGGAATTTTATTAAAAAATCTGATACTATTACCCAAAAATGAATTTTTTGTTTCGTGAAGTCGACAATTTGGCAGAGAGAGCTTATTTCTATTCCTAGTATTAAAATTATGTACTTTTGAATTTTTATCAAATGTATTAATGTTTTTGCGAACATACATTATATTATCGAATATATACTGAGATGCAACCGTTAATATGTTAATTTTTAAACACATAGTTTCTCGTAGGAAGTTTACTCGCAACGCGGAAAAAGTGGTCATGCAGGTCCCGCGGTACACTAATAACTATGGAAAGCAAATGTTACAGTATCAAATACCTAAACTGATAAATAGTTTGCCCTCTATTGTAAAAACAAAAATAAATAAATTAAATATAAAAAGTATTCTGAAGAAGCATTACCTGTCAGTACTTCATACTAATTAACTTTGTATCTAAAGATTTTGCTAAGTATTGTATGTTGTATGCGTAAATAAATATTAATAATAAATGAAATAATAGCGAATAAATTTAAAAATAACTAAAAGAAATAATAATTTAATAAATGTTTAAGGGATCATATAAAATGAGTAATAATAAGAAAAATAAAAATATAACACTACAAAAACTCGATCCGTGTGTAACGACTCGGGCGGGTCGTAGGTCCGTATGGTGGGGCAGCGATTCGCCGGCTCGTAAATACAAACCAGTTTTTTGCCTGCAACTTCCTACAATGTGTGCGTGGACTTGTTGGATCTAACACAGATATGAATTGACGGACGTAATTACGCATTGCGCGTATTTGTTTTTTAGTTTTTACTTATTTCTATATTTTTCCTTTTTACTTTTGGTGTAATTATTTGGTATTATCTTTTGTGTTAAAAATTGTACTTTTGTCTTTGTTACTTATTACTATTTTTTTTTCTTTTTAAATATATTCTCTTGTTTGCTATGATTATAATTATGTATGAATCTTTCATGTTTTGAATTTGTATATTTTAATAACTTGTTAATAATACCAGATTTATGAAATGTATAGAAGAATGGCAGTGCACGGAAAAACCTCGATTGGTTTTTGTTGCACTGTTTTTATTTTAACTTATATTTTAAATTGTAGTTTGTTATACAAATAAAATAAATAAAAAAAAATTCTTTTAAACATCTCTCTAAGAGAATCTCTGGACTTAAGATTATAGATAGCTCTTATGGCGCGCTTTTGTAGTACAAATATATTATGTATGTACATAGTTATAAACTAACGCGCTGCTTAGGACTTTTGCAATACCAGAATTCGTTATACCTCTCTCTGTCACACCCTCGGTGTATCATTATCGAGTGAAAGGGATGGATATAACGAAGTTTCGTTTTCTATAAGAGAATTAGAGTAGAGCCTCAGGGGTATAATTATCATCTAATTATCATCTGTACGCTGACGATCTACAGATTTACAAGCATTTCAGTTTGTCTGAGGCCACCGACGCTGTAGTCGCAGTAAACCAAGATCTCAGAAGGATAGAAGTATGGGCTAAGCAATTTGGTTTACTTGTAAATCCATTGAAGTCGCAGGCCCTTATAGTTAGTAGTCCATATTTGCGAAATGCTGTAAATCTTGATTCTTTGCCTCAGGTATTCTATGGTGGTACACAAATACCTTACACAGAGAAGGCAAAAAACCTGGGCCTCATAATTGACCGTACCCTCTCCTGGGTTCCTCACGTTAACGAACTAAGCAAATCCATTCACTATAGATTTCACTCCTTGAAGCGGCTTCAACATTTCCTGCCGTACAAGACCAAGGTTCAGTTGGCCCAGGCACTATTACTTCCCATCCTTGATTATGCTGACATTTGCTTCCTGGATTTGACGGAAGACTTGCTGAACAGGCTGGAGCGACTTCAGAATTTGGCCATACGTTTTGTTTTCGGCCTTCGGAAATACGATCACGTCTCTGATTATAGAGGTCGGTTGAATTGGCTTCCTATTCGCCAACGGAGAAAGATGCACATCCTTGTCTTCCTTTATAAAATTCTAACGAATCCCAACCCTCCAGAATACCTACGAAACCGTTTCCAACTAGCTCCCTCAATGTCACGATCCCAGCGTTCCTGTCACAGCAATAAACTTGTTTATCCTGTCTCCAATACCAAATTCTTTGCTGATTCCTTTACCGTGCACGCAGCGAATAATCTGCCGGCTTCTATCAGAGACAGTTCTTCAGTAGAGACGTTCAGACGTGGAGTCAAAGAACACTACCTGAATCATAAACTGTGATTTTGTATGTATTTATATATGTGTATATATGGGGAAATATATATATAACTCTTTTTTTTTTCTTATCCTATTGTCTATTAGTTTTATTATTATACGCTTTTGCTATTTAATAGTATGTATATGTTTTTTTTTATTTTTTTATGAGTTTTGTGTATGTATATATTTGTATATATTATTTGCTATTGTATACTCTTACGAAATTTGTTGTTTTAATTTATTTTGTTTAACTTTTTAGCATATGTATTTTACCTATCCTTGTTTTATCTTTCTGACTCCTCATGAGGTTGGCTGGAAGAGATCTCTTATAGAGATAAGTTCGCCTTTGTACATGTCCTTTTTATTTGTAATGTTTTGTTATTTTTTTTTTGTTATGTGCAATAAAGAGTTAAATAATAATTAGCGTGTTGAATACACTTTAGAAACTGTTTCAAGCCCTTTCTGAACAGCCACTTACTGCAACTGCAAGCCGAAACCTCGCGAAGGAGCTCATTTAACCCAAGAGTAAGCAGTAAAAAGTTTTTTTGAATTGTTAGCGCTTTTATCATTTATGAGAATAAACTCATTGCCGATGGCAAGCTGTGCGATAATAAAAAGAGGGCGCCCGCGTCTTTTCTAGAGCATACATCATCATGCAATCAACAGAAAAAAAACACAAGTTTTAAGCGGGGGTGAAACGGCATTTTAGCATGCCGTCATGAGTGGGTGCGCTTTATCCCGTGCTTATTTCACATTATGAAGCGCTTTCATTTTTTTTATTGGACTGCATCGACTGCTTACCATCAGGCAGGATGTAGTCATTATGACGTGTCACATTCAAAAAAAAAAAAAGTAGGAATGAACGAATGAATGAACACTTGACTTCTTGGCGGGAAAGTGAAGCGTCATGTCTGCAGTTTTGTTTTATTTTCTAAAATTTGTGATATTTCTAACATTAATGTGTAATAACGGTGGATTATTAACCTTTAAGTGTTTGTGAACATACATGAATGTTGGTAAATCAAACAAAACAGTGCAACATCACTTTTTAAATTCTCTCAAGAAGTCCGTGTGAGATCTCAGTATAGTCCCACATCTTTACTGAGGACTCAAGGGGCTTAGGGGAGGGTATCTCATTTACCATTTATCATCTTTATCACCACTCATTCTCATTTACTATGAATTATATATTAGGTCGGGGAAAAAGTCTTTTCGCATAACGTAGGTATAAACTTATTATAAATTTTTTTTGACTGTACTATTTGTGTCTGGCTGGTTTTGGTAACATTAAAAAGGTTCCATTATAAAGAAAAGAAAAAAATAAAAAAAAGTTGTTTCCCGCTATTTTTTATTTGTTTTTCTCTCCGTTAAAATGAGTGAATCTAATGAAGAAATTCGATACATTTTAAAATTTTATTATAAAAAAGGCAAAAATGCAACTCAAGCAGTGAAAAAAATTTGTGATGTTTATGGACCTGATGCAGTGTCAGTAAGAGTAGCACAAATTTGGTTCAAACGTTTTCAGTCCGGAAATTTTGATGTTAAAGATGCACCTCGCTCTGGTCGCCCTGTTACGAATAAAATGGACGCCATTTTTGAAAGAGTGGAGCAAGATCGGCATATTAGTAGTTACGATGTAGCTGAAGAACTGGGAATTGACCACAAAACAGTTTTGACCCATTTGAAGAAAGCTGGTTATACAAAAAAGCTCGATATTTGGGTGCCACACGAGCTCACTCAAAGAAACTTAATGAACCGTGTACTCATTTGCGATTCATTATTGAGACGTAATGAAACCGAGCCGTTTTTGAAGAGATTGATAACTGGCGATGAAAAGTGGATCACGTACGACAAGAACGTGCGAAAAAGGTCGTGGTCGAAAGTTGGCCAGGCTTCACAGACTGTGGCCAAACCTGGCCTAACACGAAATAAGGTGATGCTGTGTGTATGGTGGGATTGGAAGGGCATTGTTTATTATGAGCTTTTACCGCCCGGCAAAACCATCGATTCTGATCTTTACTGCCAGCAACTGATGAGATTAAAGGAAGCAGTCGAGAGAAAACGGCCGGAATTGATCAACAGGAAGGGTGTGGTCTTTCATCACGATAACGCTAGACCACACACATCTTTAGCCACTCAGCAAAAATTAAGAGAGTTCGACTGGGAGGTCCTAGTGCATCCACCATATAGCCCTGACCTAGCGCCTTCAGATTTTCACCTGTTTCGGTCTCTGCAGAATTCTTTAGGTTGACCTCAAGAGAGGACTGCCAAAACTATTTGTCCCGTTTTTTTGATCAGAAGTCCCAAAGTTTCTACAGTAACGGGATAATGTCTCTGCCCACAAAATGGCAGAAAGTTATTCAACAAAACGGTACATATATATTGTAAATAAATTTAAATAAACTTTGAAAAAAATGTCTTGACTTTTCATACAAAAATACGAAAAGACTTTTTCCTCAACCTATTATTATTAATATATCACTTACTTGACACTGGCTAAATGTGCTAGACGCACGAAGCCATCATTTAAAATAAAGAAAGAATGAACACTTTCGTGAACACTACATACATCATGGGAACTTTTAACCAGAGGGCCTCGAGCTTAAGCTCTCGCCCTTGCTTTATCTCTGCTAACTTTTCAGCAGGGTCACATGGTTCACCTCATGTGAGGTTTAAAGGCTTGTGGTCTATTTCGTATTTAGGCATGGCGCCGTCGATAGAGAAAGATGAGAAACTACATACAAAAACTAAAATAATCTATTGATTCAGGCGTTACTTTGCGGAAATCCATTGTAAGCAAGTGATGGATTAAACATATCTTTGTAACAATTCCCGCGCTACTATACTCTCGTTTAAGCGTTAGTCGTAAAGAGATCATTGTTCTGAGGCTCCTATCTTACCTGAAGATGCCCTGTGTAAGGGCGAAACACGTGTCGTGTTGAATAGTTCTCGATTTTTTGGGTAATTATAGTAGCGCGGGAATTTTCACAAAGATATGTTTAATCCATCACTTGCATAATGTCCAGTAATATATTAAGCTACGGCGCTTAGTCTCTGTCTGTCAGCGTTAAATCAGCTGTCAGGATAAGAGAAGGCACCGACTTCCTTATAACGGCTGGCATAAATGTTCATGAGAGCTGGGACCACTATGCACATTACATCGGAAGTTGTAGGTTTGAACCCGAGAACTTTTAGTCTCACCTCTGGTCTGTCGCTATCTATATATATATCACCGTAAAATTGTAAATAACGTTAAATTATAATCTATCCCGCGATATTGTAATCTGTCGAAAAATTGTGATCCGAAACAAACTGCTCACAATTTAACGCATTTTTTTTCGATAGATTATAATCTATCGAAGATTGTTACGGATCACAATTTTTCGACAGATTACAATATCGCGGGATAGATTATAATTTAACGTTATTTACAATTTTACGGTGACATATATACCGCTACTTAAATACTGTCAGCGTAATAAAACCGGCACAGAGCAAGTCGCAGTCTCATGTGAAGGGGATCTTACCAAATCAACATTCTTGAGTCAGGAATTTTCAATTTAATTTTTATGACGGGTTTAGGTACGTTCGCGAATTCGAGTTTGTACAACTAAGGATTCTATTTATAATGAGTATTATTTATGAAGGTTCTATATTACTAACATGTCATAAACTAGATAATAGCAGCTCCAAATTTAATATAAATCTCTTCAGGATTTTTGCCGCCAAACATATTGCTTTCTTTTAAGGAAAAAATCCTAAAGATTCTTACACGTTTTCGCATTTATATTTATATTTGGTAGAATTACTTGTCAAAGTGACAAAATACTTTATTACCTCATTTAAATACTTACCAAAATAGGCACTTAAATTCACTTATACCTAATTTTTATTTATTTGCATTTATGTGAATCTAAGCTTTGTGATTTCAGTGTAGTAATGTTTAGTTTTTTTTTATTTATATTTTGTTTTGACTGTTTCAAGTGCTATGTAGTAGTTTATGAAATAAAGAACTTTTACTAAGTTAATAAAATTATTACAGATACTAAAGAGGCTGTTTTCATTTATATAATGGCTGCTTACATGTATATACCTACATAGTATAGTTCATTACATATATGCAGCTCGTTGAAAAACAGACAGAAAGTGGAAGCTTAGAAGAGGAGTCCTATCGGAACTCTTAAGTTACGGCACCCTAAAAATGGAATTGGGTTAGCGAGCCAGATCATTCGTGTAACTTGCTCCATCGCAAAGACTCGGATGAATATATAATGCGAATCTTATCCACTCATATCTCAATAAAAAGGACATCATTTAAAAAATCATTTAAATTTTACAGGTAGATACTTATATTTTTGTATACATGTATTAAAGTCACATGTATTTTTGCAAATAAATACTTGTATTTGCAAAAATACATGTGACTTAACTATTATTACAGAGAACATGTAGGTACAGCTTGTTAAATCTCTAATTGTATAAAATTTTACCGGTAACTACAGACGTGCAAATATAACATTTAATACACTGCATATATTTAGGCACAACACAAGCTAAATGTAAGCAAGTGACGGCGTAATTTGAATGTGATACAATTTAAATATTTCCATACTTTTAAATACGTATCTAAGTAGATACTTGTTAATTTTCGTTATATTGATCAGTAAAATTAAGTAAAAGTAAACACTGTAAAAGCCTTTAAGAATAAGTATTACAACCAAAGATAATTCACAGCCATTCATCTCAGTAGTACTTTCGGTCTAAATATAGCACAAAGTAGAACCAATTCCGTAATGCACAATCATAATAATCCTGAAATCGATTGGCTCTTATCAAAATATCTCACCGAAATCAATTTGTAGACTGGAACAATCAAAGTTTCACTTAAAAAACACGAATACAACACTATCCCACAAAAACAATTAAAGTTATGGGCTTCTAAAAAAATATTTCATTCACAATTTGATAGGATGTAACGAATTATTTTAATTCACTATAGGCTGAATGAGCTCGCGCGGTAGCGTGCTGTCTTCGGAAACCGCGACAGTGGACTGAGCGCGCGAAAACTGACATGCGCACTGAGAAATCGATGGACTAATGGTTAATAGGTAAAAAATTATTTTTGCCCGCGCTTTGTTTAAAATATAACTTTTTGCTAGTAAATATTGTCGTCCTTAATAGGTTTTTAATTCACATAATTGCTTAAACTTACAACTAATGAAGTGTTTTGGTACCTACACTAATGTGTGGAAGCTAATGTTGGTTATGGCAGAAGAAACAACAAGTCAGATTAATGCAGTAGAGATGAGAGCACTCACAAGTTTTCTAGGTGTGAAATTGAGTGATAGGATTAGGAATGAAGTGATAAGTAAGGTCAAAGCTGGTGTAAAGTCAAGTCAAGTCAAAATCATTTAAGTATTCAAGTTTGGCTCAAAAGAGCTCTTATGACGGTCCAAACTTAAAAACTAAAAGAAGATATAGTGGCAAGAATTGAGAAAGGTATGCTTAGATGGTTTGGTCATGTTGAAAGAATGAATGAAAGTAGACTAACGAAAGTGATTTATGATGGACTGATTGGAAGTGTTGGAAGGGGAGACCACTTTAGACCTTCCATGACCAAATTCAGAAAATTTTGAAAAAAAAGGCAGGTCAAAAGTACCTACCCTTAACCGACGGGCGTGTATGAGGAGGTTAATGAGTGTGAATGAAGTTAAAAGTGTGTGCCAAGATCGTGCAAGTGGAAGGATGTGATCTCTGCCTACTCTTATGGGAAAGAGGCGTGACATTATGTATGTATGTAATAGCTTTGAGGTTATATAATCGTAATCGTATCGCACACCAGCCACTTATAGACTCTAGTAGTAATACGGTACGCCAAAAAAAAGTATCTTATTAATAAGTTAATTTAATTAAATTAACTTCTCATAGGTAGGTACAAAATTCAGAAATCTGGTACGGGCACGGCCGTACCATTTTTTCTCGGAGCGATTTGCGGCTGTTTCGCCCCCCTTATATTTTCGAGGTGGACAAAGCTAGGAGTTTAGGTTTTAATACATAATTCCAGGCAGCAAGCAGCTTTTAATTTGTGCTCATTGCCAAGTCACTATAAGTATAATATAAAGAAAACTATTGATACAAATACTAAATGTTGATTTATGACTACAAAATAATTTGAATAGGACTTGGCTTCTATGAGATTTCAAAACTTTTTACGATGGAAAGACTGCATCGAGAGACCTGGCATTTTTTACATTTAATGTTTCTAGTAGGATAAATACTTACTTAAGGTGCCTTCAGCAGCACAGATACAGGGCGTTTTCGGGGCGAATTTCGAGGTTTCCTTCGGCACGGTCTAGGGCAAGTTACCTCAAAAACCTTATTTTTTATTTCCCAAGCTCCCACACCATTCACTTTAAAATTTCAAATACTGTTAAGTTTTGGTTGCAATAAAACCCACCTAGATGTCATCTCATATCATAATATATTAATTATGATACATTTATTTTTATACATACATACAATCACGCCTGTTTCCCCGAAGGGTTAGGCAGAGGCATAATAATATTATTATACGCTCACTCTTTCCAAAATGTGTCCCACTTTATTGGTGGCGAGTCTATTGCCGCATACCGAGAACTTCTATATTTGCCAGAGCCTCGTCCGTTGATCGGCAGGTGCACCACTTGCAGGTGAGGTTGGCTTGGGCTCCAAAGATAAAGGTAGGATCCTTATACACCTTTTATTTTTATGATTAGTAAATTATAAGCAAAAAATTAATACGTTATTTCTCATTTTTGCCAGATCGTATCGTGCCGGGTCTTATATACGGGGCGTGAAACAGCATTTATGCTGACTCTTGACCAGGGGGCCTACCGCCGAATTCGATGGATTACCGGTAATCCATCTACATCAAACTTTGTTTTGTGTTCATTAATCCGTACCGGGGAATCTGCCGACAGCCACGTCTCATTCATGACCTTCAGTCCGTGACAGACCAATAGGTAAATGGAGAACGCCATTTTGTTTAGATTTCCATGAGTTCGGCGGTATGACAGAATCAATTCGAAATCCATTTTGCCTTATAATCGATTGCCATCGAACTCGGCGGTAGGCCCCCTGATTATTGCCTGAATCTTCCACGATTTTCACCTCGTGTGTATATTCAAGCGAATAATGCATTATGTGCGATTCAAGCTCCTGTCCGCAGTGATTGGGCGCTGTAGTATTTAGTTTGACATTCAAAAGAGCTTTATATAACTTGAATAGATGAATTATTTGTTTTGACACAAATGTAGGTATGGGAATCGGATTCGATGGAATTTCATTACTTTAGAGTGGAATGCAGGTATTTTTACTATCTTAATTAATGAGACAGCTTCATTATTACAAGCCACTTTTAAAACTATCTATCTAGTGCAATATATATTCCGCAATTTATCGGAAAGCGTTCTGTATGCTAATTTGTAACTGAACTCCCGTAGTTCTCCGTAAAATCTACTGTTTCGTAATACTTTTTTACGACTTTATTCAACAGCTACTGCACTTTGTTTACCATACGACATGCCTTGCATAGCGATGAGAGGAGTTGGACGTGGGTACGAATTTGACCTAGTTTCTTTGTAGATACTTTTTATCATCATCATAATTATTCTAACATTGACAAGGCACTTAAGGTCTTGATAGGATCTCTATGAACTTTAATATATTCATAGATAGGTAAATGTCATCATCATATCCTAGCATTATCCCGGTTGCCCTAGACTTAAGCTTAGGGCCCAGGGTCTGCTCACTGGTTCAATCAGATTTGATTGAATTTCAGTTATTACGTGGAGCGACTGCCGTCTGACCTTCGTAATCTAGAGGGAAACATAATTCTATGGTTAAACCAGATAGGTTGTGCGGGGTAGTGCTGGGGTATGATAAAATGATACGAAATGATTCCTTTGATAAGTTGATAACTCTTGTATTCCCGATAAATTATAATAATATAATAATAAGAATAAGAATATTTTTTATTGACAAAGTAACATTACATAAACAAATTAGATCAAACAGTTACAAAGAAAAAACGTACACAGAAAAAAACAAAAATATTTAAACAAAAATTACAATAATAAAAACAACAACATAGGTAATGTTACCTGTCAAAAGGGCGATACATCAGCATAATGCTGCTGCATCTAATAATACAGCAGCGCTGGTGTTCCTGCACCGCCCTTTTGAAGTAGAGTGGCGTAGAAGTAATAAAACAATTAATAAGACAAATATAAAAAACTAACATTAAAATGAAAACAAAAAATTTTAAACATAATATGACAAACACGTTAGGTACATCTTAGCAAAAGACGAGCAGGCCATAACAAAAGAAAAAAAAAAAATGTAATAAAAAAATTGTAAAAAAAGATGTAAATTTTCTGTCTTTATGTCACTGTCAGACCAGATATGACAGATATTTCAATCTTAGATAGATTCTTAGCTGCGATTTAACATTAAAATGAAAACAAAAAATTTTAAACATAATATGACAAACACGTTAGGTACATCTTAGCAAAAGACGAGCAGGCCATAACAAAAGAAAAAAAAAAAATGTAATAAAAAAATTGTAAAAAAAGATGTAAATTTTCTGTCTTTATGTCACTGTCAGACCAGATATGACAGATATTTCAATCTTAGATAGATTCTTAGCTGCGATTCGCAATGCGTAACCTATCTAACCTATGAAGGCTATGAACAAACAAACACGATGTTTCTGTTTGGTGCAGCCGTGTTAAACGTGTCAGCGTGTCTACGTAAGGAACTGCGATAACAAGAACTACCAAAGGTGAGCCATTACTTAAAAATATCTTTCGTTGAAGCTCTCTGTTGGTCCATAAAATATCTTTTTACATTTGCCCTAAACGAACCAATCGTTTTCAGTTCGCGTATGGGCGGCGGGAGGTCGTTCCAACACCGTGAAGCCGCAAACCTAAACGACCCCCTGAAAGCTACTGAGCGATGGTTGGGAATAGAAAAAATATTTGTACATAAGCGTCTCGGGTATCTGCTGTCCGCCCTTGACCACGCCAGTCGCTCATACAAATATCGGGGCCTCTCTGAGAGAACCACGCCGAACATCAGAACTGCCAGATGAAGTCTTCTACGCGCCTCCATTTTCATCATGTTCGCATTATCAAGAAATGGAGTAACATGAGATCTAGGTGGGATATGGAAGCAAAAGCGTGCACAAGCATTTTGGACTCTCTGCGTCAATCTGGAAGTCCTCGCTAGCAGACAAGGCCCATACACTGTGTCACAATAGTTCAAGCGGGACAGTACAAGTGACTCACACAACCGTAATCTTAGCTGCTCAGACAGGTAAGGTCTTATACTGTACAAAAGCTTTAGTCTATAAAAACAGTTTCTCACACTTTCTGCCACATGCTCCTCAAAGTTAAGCTGGCTGCTCAAAGTTATTCCTAAGTTTTTGACAGACTTAACACATTCAACAAGTTCACCATCAATTCTGACACCTAGTGTTACACCTTCTAGTTGCTCCAATCGCTTTCTAGTGCCAACCAACATGATTTTGGATTTTTTAGGATTGAGTGCGAGACAGTTTAATTTACACCATTGCGATATCTTGGCAAGGTCCTGGTTCATACTTTGCACAGCATTGACATGATCTTTGGGAGCAAAAGATAAATACAGCTGTAGATCATCAGCATAAAGGTGGTACTGACAGTTGTCGATGACCTCGATGATGTCTGCACTATATAAAATATAAAGGATTGGCCCTAAAATAGAGCCCTGTGGTACACCACTTGTCACATGTTTTGGAGCTGATAATGACTTTGAGCCATCAACCCCAGTAACCTCAACATACTGTAGCCGTTGACTGAGATAACTATGGAACCACCTAACTGCACTACTCTGAACACCATAGTAGGCCAATTTAGATAATAGAAGCCAAATATTTATTGTTTCGAATGCACGTGAAAAGTCCAAAAGAAGCAAAGCACTAACCCGTCCCTGATCCTGCTCATATAACAAGCCGTCAACTATATCGGCCAGAGCCATGGCTGCACCATGCCCCTTGCGAAATCCTGATTGTCTCAGTGGAAGTATATTATTGGTTTCGAGATATTCAGTAAACTGGTTACACACAACTTTCTCTAAGATTTTTGAGGCACAAGGCAGTATACTGATGGGCCTGAGATCCTGCACTGATGTGGGCTGATTGTTTTTTGGCAACGGCTTAATAACAGCAGTTTTCCAGCTGCAGGGGAATATATTTTCCCTAATGGAGCCATTTATTATAGCTGTAACAGCAGGCAAGGACTGTGGCATTGTGAGTTGCAGCATTTCTAAAGAAATTCCATCATTTCCTTGAGCATTTGATCTTAGAGTCTTTATTATTTTCAGTACCACATCTTCACTGACTGGCTTCAAAGAAAAAGTGGCTGTCCCATACCTGTTGTACTCAAAGTATGTCAACTGCGATATGGATATTTGATTATCCCCTGGCACATTGAGGAAGTGGGTGTTAATGTTGTTTGGGTCACTAATATGAGGTGGAAGACTAGCCATACCTTTGTCAGGTAATACAGTTCTTTTTAAATTCTGCCATAAGACTTTAGAGTTTTTTATGTGACAATTTATGCTTTTACTGAAGTAACTTCTTTTCTCACAGTCAATGGCTTCCCTAACTATAAGCTTCAATTGTTTGTAACAGTCCCTGTCGGTCAATGAACCCTGCAACTTGTATCTATTGTGATAAGTATCCCTCAGATGCATCATTGATTTAACAGTGTGCGTAATCCATGGGTGAGGTGGATGCTTAAATCTTCGTGTCACTAGTGGTGCATGTAGGTCAAACAATGACACAATACAGGAAGAGAAAGCCTCAACCAGACTGTTCACACAGTGATCCTCAAAAAAGAAGCTCCAATCAATGGCATCCAGGTCTTGCTCAAGGAATTCTGGAACTATATTTTTTATGGGTCTGTATGTAACCCATCGAGGAGGTGGGGCTATTTTTTTTATTTTGAATTCGGCCATTACCATGGCGTGTCCACCTAGGTCTGGTATGTGCCTCACTGTGACACAAACCGCCCTGACATCTGTGCATATCACATCAATCAGACTTCTACTGTGGTCTGTGTAGTGGGTTGGCTCTTTGACCAGTTGAGTCAGTGCAAAGGTCCCCAGAAATTCCATGAGCATTTTCGCCTTTGACGTTTCCTTGTTTAAGAGGTCAACATTAAAATCGCCAACTAAAATAATACCATCGTGTCCAGAGAACGAGATAATGGAGTCAGCTATGGCATCAAAAAAGACATTAATGTCCAACCAGGGTGGCCTGTAAGCTGTTCCAATAATAATTTTTTGACTCCGAGAGTGAACACTAAGCCACATTTGCTCGACCAAATTCGAAATAGGGAATGTGCAGGTGCGCACATACACACCTCTTCGGATATAGAACCCTATTCCTCCACCGCGACCCCTACGTATGTGGTCAGGCCTAGGCGTATGCCTAAAACTATAGCCTGGAAGTCTAGGTGCCCTAGCATCCTCCCCCGCTCTCAACCAAGTCTCGTTTATGGCCATTACATCGGGATGTAATCTCTCCATAGCCACAATGAGTTCCTCCTGTTTAGTACTAAGCGATCCTGCATTAAAAATTCCAACCTTAAGATTGCTTAGCTTAATCATTGTTTATATAAGATATAAAAAATTAAAGTAAGAAATACAACAGGTGTGAGTTGGTAATTCTTACTATTATAGTGAGTTTTATTCAGGCACTCTATTATGGGTAATTTTAAATCGATATGTATGGAGCTAGTTATATGGCACTGCTTAAGGCACAAACTAAATAAGAGAAATAAATAATATTGGCTTAGAAAATATTTTAAATTCAGTGTAAAATAACTAAAAAAATAACAAATAATAACGAAAAATCTACATTTTGTACCGCATACACATGCATTAAATTGCCTTAAAATTAAAAATTGTCTGTCTTCATAACAGCTTCCCAATAAAATTGTTAAATTTCTACAGCAGCTCGCAAGTCATGCAGACCGGAGACCGAAAGCACGCTCGAGGTCCTCGCTGGAGTGGAATTGAAAAACAGGTTTTCCCTCCCCTTGGCGGGCGAAAATGCGACCTCGTTTGGTCCAGGCGTACCTCCACTGATGAACCCGGCACTCCTCCCGGACGCGGTAAAACAGCTGGCGATTGAGGCGGGTCAGCCTCTCGTTGAGGAAGACGCGCGGTCCGCCCTCCGCCGCCGTGACGGTGCGCCGCACTCGCGCCGCCTGCAGCAGCTGCTCGCGCAGGTGACGGCGCGCCAGCCGCACCACCACGCGGCGCGCGCGGCCCGCCCCCGCCCCCGCCCCCGCCGCCTGGCCTGGGGCGGGCGGGGCGCCCACTCGCTCCGCGAACACCACGTCGCGCTCCTCCAGCTGCACGCCCATACGCGCGGCCAGCACCAGCACCTCGTGTATAGTATTCTCGCCTCTAGTCTCCGGAAGTTGCCCCACCTCGACGTCGGCCAGCAGTGCGTCCTGGTCGCGATGGTTGAGCTCCAGCTTCAGGTCGGCGATGTATCGCTCCAACTCGGGGATGCGGTCGTCCTCGTCGGCCCGGCTCTGCTCGAGGGCGTCCATCCGCCGCTCCACGCCGCTCACCCGCTCCGAGATAGACGAGATGGATTCCCGCAGTTGCACCATCTCTGCGCGAAACTCCCGCATCTCGGCCATACACTCCGCGAACATGCTGCGGAATTCAGTCAATTCTGCATGACCAGGCTTGGGTGTGGACGGTTCTAGCGTATTGGGTACGCTGTGTTTGGGTGACCCCTTCCTACAACCGGGGCAAACCCAGTCCTTGACCTGCGCCTTTTCTGAGATGGCCATACAGGGTCTGTGGTACTTGCTGCGGCAAACGTTGCATACGACAGCCGCAGACGCAGATAGAAATTTTCCGCATGTCCCACAGTTATTCATATTGTATTTATTTTTAATGTATATATTGTTTTTATTTTAGGTAAAAGTTTGTAAAAAGAATTAAAACAATCGAAAAAACAAAAATAAAAATGTTTTTTTAAAACCCAGTGAGAATCGATCTCGCGCTCTTCAGACTGTAATGTAGGCCAGTCACCACTGATCCGCGACGTCGCTTTTCGGTCGATCGAAAATTTATGTCAATATGTTATCGTAAACGAATCTTCGACGACCAGCGATAACGGGTTGCAGAGATTAATGATTTGCACTTTACCCGCACTCAGCAATTCTCACTATAGATCACTTTATATTTTATAAAAAAAAACACAGCTAAACATTAATGCGATGTTGCAATAGATATGCAGAAACTTCACTGGTTTGATTTCTTGACTTCACTCTTGAATATTCGCCAACACAATAGATTAATAAAGGAAGCTGACTTTTTAGCCACGAATCTTGAGGTGATGATATCCTTTTTATTCTTTAGTGTCTTCCTTGGATAACATTTGTACTTTCAAATTGTTATGTAAACTTTAGTATAAAGCAGGCTACCAGTTGTAAAGTTCGACAAAAATATTTAAAATCAATTATAAACACGGAGCTTAATGTTAGCGTGACAACTAGCGCCACCTACTAATTACAATTTATTGATTATGACTAATTAAGTAATGATAAGTGATATGCGAGTCGCGAATGATATCTGATGCCGGACTGATACCTAAACGTCGCTTATGGCGAAAAGTGCTAGATCAGGTGTTCGGGGGCATTGCACCGAACATAGGTAGATACTTCATATCAGCCATATAACAACCACTGCTAAATGCCAATACCCCCCCATTATATAATATAAAATATTTATTTAATATAGTATTTGCCCATAATCACCACGCTGGGCAGGCGGGTTGGTGATCGCAGTTCAAGCCAGTACACAGGATGACGCTGCAGCTCATCATTCGGTAGATTTTCTTTTCGTCGACTCTTACGCCTCCCCATGAGATGAGAGGATGTGGCTCTTTACCGGCATAGGTAGGTACCATACGATACTTACCAATTAAAAAGTTCTTTATTACATAAACTATTACATAGTTTATCTGACATGTAATCATTTACATTAGAATAGCCCTTTTGAACTTGAAGTAATAGCTTTTAACCACAGTTTTGAAAATTGGCAATGGTAGATCTATTATTTCCTAAATAATTTATTGATTCAGGCGTTACTTTGCGGAAATCCATTGTAAGCAAGTGATGGATTAAAAATATCTTTGTAACAATTCCCGCGCTACTATAATTTCCCGAAAAATCGAGAAACTATTCAACACGACACGTGTTTCGCCCTTACACAGGGCATCTTCAGGTAAGATAGGAGCCACAGAACAACGATGTCTTCACGACCAACGCTGAAACGAGAGTGAACGAAGTTGACTCTTTTTTTTTAAGTTTTCGGGGAATTATAGTAGCGCGAGAATTGTTACAAAGATATTTTAATCCATCACTTGCCTATTATTTCCTGTAATATTCTTTCTGTGGGATTGCTCTGGCGAACATAAAAGTGCCCGGAAAGCGGCAATGGGCTCGCCACCTATTACGTGGGTGGGACCAACAATATAAATGGCGAAGTGTGGGCGTATAGTATCGTTACCGATAGTGTAGTAACTTCAGTGATCGTTTGCGTCAAATTATAATCAAATCCTTTGGGACAGCGGAAATTATTCATATTCATATTCATATTCATATTCATTTATTCAAGTTTGGCTCAAAAGAGCTCTTATGAACGTCAAAACTTAAAAACTAGCGCGCCCATTCACTGCGGGCGGGAGCTTGATCGTAAAAGAACGGGCAAGAAAATCGTCAAGGTTAGTTTTTTCTCCCGCCAGTTACAAGAATATGTACTTAGTAGTAAAACAATTTGACAAATCTACAAAAACATGTGTTCTGCAGTCACATGATTTAAAATTAAAGAAGAAAATAACTTTTTATTTTAAGTTATACGAGTATGAGTACGAATAAACATAGTAGACATGAGCAGACCAGTCCTCATTGGTGGCACCCGTTCACGAGTATGACGCATGAACCAGCCATCGTTTCGCTCAACCTTTTTTTAGGGAACGCAACGACCCGACGCATGACGCCACCACCGCAAAGACATTTGAGTGAGCATGACATACTCAAGCTACAGGATAAACAAATTTTAACAAAAATAACATTATATTAATTAAATGTGCTGCAAACCACAAATATTTTTGGTCTTATGAAAGATATCATTTACAGCAATTCAGTCTTAATATCTATATAATCATTTGAACAATACTATGCGTTCCTAATCAAAAACATCATTTAGGAGAATGATAGGACAACAAAAATTGTGTGTGCAGCTATCAGATTAAAAATAATATTAACTTTTCTCAGTTAGCTAAATCTTTAATTACAAATAAAAATAGTAGACAAGAGCAGACCAGTCCCCACAAGCAGCACTCGTTCACGAGTATGACGAATGAACCAGCCATCGTTTCACTCAACCACATTTTAGGGAATGTAACGACCCGACGCATAACGCCGCCACCCCAGAGACATTTAAGTGTGCATGACATACTCAAGCCACAAAATAAAAAGATTTGTACACATTTGTACTATTAAAGTAGCAGAAATAACAATAATATTATAAAAATCAAACAGCCGCAGACCACAAAATTGTTTGTTCTATGATAGATACAATTTACAGCCATGCCGTCTTATCATTTATATAATCTTGCGTACAATAGTATGCTTTCTTAATCAATGTTTCTTTAATAGCTACTTTAAATTTGTTTAAGGGCAAATCCAATATATCATGCGGAATTTTGTTGTAGTATTTCATACCTTGCCCCATAAAAGACTTTCGAATTTTTTGGAGTCTTAGAAATGGATTTAACAGTTTATTTTTATTTCGTGTGTTAAAGCTGTGACGTTCACAGCGCTTAGAATAATTATTTATATTTTTCCGCACAAACAAAATACAGTTAAAGATAAACTGCGAGGCAGTAGTTAAAATACCAATTTCCCGAAAGATTTTTTTGAAAGATATATAAGATTGATTATTGAAAGATACTTTTATTTGCTATAAGTCTGCGGTATACCAACTACAACATATCGGCTTCTAACTTGGTACACAGGTCAACATAAGAAAATCTTATTGCTATGTGATGAAAAATAATTTCAGGAGTATATCTCACATACAGACAACAAAAAATCTATATTTTTAGCATATCAAAAGTTGGACTAGTCGCTGTATTTAACTTATCCCGTCGAAATAATAATAAAAACGACTACTTATATGTAATAAAGTATATTGGTGACTTCTTGGCGGGAAGTGAAGATCCATGTTTGCAGTTTTGTTTTATTTTCTAAAATTTGTGATATTTCGAACATTAATGTGTAATTACGGTGGATTATTCCCCTTTTAAGTGTTTGTAAACGTGCATGAGTGTTGTTCAATGAAACAAAAGAGTGCAACATCACTTTTCAAATTTCTCGCAAGAGTCCATGTGAGATCACAGTATAGTCCCACATCTTTACTGACTCAAGGGGTTTAGGGGGAGAGCATCTCATTTACCATCTTTATCACCACTTATTCTCATTTACTATAATTTATGTGTTATCAATATATCTCTTACCTACTTGACACTGGCTAAATGTGCAAACCGCAGGAAGTCATTGTTTAAAAGAAAATATATACATACTTCTTACATCTCAGGATATTTTTAACTGTTATCGCTCACCATACTTTTGAAAGCAACTGTGTATTGAGATTTGCGGGAAAGGATGGAAAGAGACACAGCTAAGACCAGAGTTAGATATTTTACCCAGCATTGGGATCAACATTGAAGAAGTTCCATACATACATACATTCAAGCCTGTTTCCCCGAAGGGGTAGGCAGAGGCAAATTAAACGCCCACACTTCCAACGTGATAGGTGGCGAGCCTATTGCCGCTTACCGGGCACTGCTTGTTTGCCAGAGCCTCGTCCGTTGATCGGCACGTGCACCACTTGCAGGTGAGGTTGGCTTGGGCTCCTTAGGTCTTGGTAGGATCCAAACCCAATAAATTCAACAGTTTGAATGAAAACTAATCAAACGTTTTTTATCACTTCGTCAGAGCGCGGGACACACAGAACCGCTATCTATAGCGAGCGTCTCATTGCGTAATACTTGGTACTTGCAGATCTTTTTTAAAAACCGAGTTTTTCTGTATGTATCCCATAGTAAAAAGCCAGCTTAAAAGTAAATTAATTTACTGTGGGTAGGAGGTTGACTTGAGAAGAATAGAAGTAACTCGTCAAAGAAATAAAAACACACTGCATTATTTTTTTCTCTTTATTGTTAATATGCAAGGTAGCTCACAGCGTCTACTCTAATGGAAGATATTACACATCAGCAGTCTGCGTCGGCTTTTTTTCTTCTAACAACATTATAATGTTATCACAAACAGTTTTAGGGTTTATTTTAATATATTGTTTAGTTAACACATCAGTTTTAGTGTCATGTGGAGGCAGGTGTGTGGGTAACTTGGCTTTACTACATAATTCTTACTCTTCTCCATACTTCGAGCCATACCAATAACTGAGACCAACACCTTGTGCCTTTAAAAGCATGAAATCGCTAACCTCGCCTATCAAAGGAGTGGCTTATGCAAACTCTATATAATTATGATTCTATATTAAATTTTTCACATAAAAGTAACAAATCATTGGTTCATAAATGGCCCCATTTCGGGCGCCAAAACAAAATTTATCATACCACCCTCATAACAGAATTTATTTATATTTATTTCCTATATTATTCATTTTTATTAACACGACGCAGACCACCGTTTAATATATAGAACAATAATTACAGACTATTATATAATGCGATTACAATACAATAATGAATTTAACCGACTACAAAGGGCAATTTTAATACATTTATATATGACGAGATAAATTATAGCTACGATTTAATATAGATACAATTTAATTAGTAATCACATTACCCTTTCAATTTCTTTTAGCTTAAGACCTCTTAAAAAGAAAGAAAGGAAATCGGTGGGCGACTCACTGTAGGCCAGTGTAATCGGTTAATCTATTTTATAAATATATTTTTTATTATTAATTACGAATAAATTACAATACCTTTTAAAACTGCACATTTTGGTTTATTTATTTTTGATGTTATTAAAATGTCACATTAATTTACATTGAAACTACGCTTAATTTTTAAAAATGTTAATTTAAAAAAATTAAGCCTAGGTACACACACATATCACACTTAACAATGCAGTGTGGTAGCAGCATTTGCTAATATTTCTACCACCTCATGTGTTACTGGAGAGTGTCGCAAAACGCGAATAAGGAAATGCGATCTCATATAGCGTCTATGGGAGCGAAGGACTATCCACCTCTTAAACAAATTTCCTTCATTTTGTCACCATTTGACAAGTTTCATCTAGAAACTTTTGTGCTAAAAATGCAACTGTATAGATTATTTCAAATAGTTGTAGGAAGGATTCTGTCCAACCCAAATGAGATATATCGGCGTGACATAATGTATGTACACTTAATTATCACACAAAATTATATTGGAATTATAACACTTACCTAAATTTCTATATTACACATTAATTTTCAAATATCATAACAGATCTTTCGGGTTCCTACTTATTTTTTATCTATTACATTAATTAGAATAAACAGATTTACTTACATTGTTTTAATTTTTAAATAAATACCGCTTTACTATAAAACATTATTTAATTTGATAATATATTCTAGATAATATTAATTAATTTAACTACTAAACAATGTATGGTACATTACAAATAAAGTTATTTGATAAAAGTGAATAATCTTCTATTTCCTTAGTTTTGAAATTTAAATTACATCTTTTTTTTCAAAACCAATAGGGTTATCACAAAAATATAACATCAGCTCAAGTTAGTTCTTAACTCTAAAGAAAAGTTGGCAGCCCTGCAGAATAGAATGACTGTGACGTCACGAAATATATAATATACCTTAATTATAATTATTGCATGTACTTACTAAAGTACAATGGCAAGAAGCTATATAATATAAAGTAAGATATCAGGGCTTCTGAAAATGCAGTGATCTATTATTATAAATAATCACCGGAAAGGACTCGTTCTCCAATTTTTTTTGTTTCTGGAAGAAAATAACACCTATCATGCTCAATTCTTTTACGATCAAGCTCTTGCCCGCAGTAAATGGACACGTAAGTTTTTAAGATTACGTTAATTAAGCCAATTTTTAATAGATGTTAAACACGCGAGTTGGAATGAGACCATTCTAAGTTTCCTGGTTTCAGAGTCGTTATTAGGGTGAATGACCTTTTTATCCCAACTCTCTGGCCAAACTTTTTTTTATGTGAATTGGTATTGCCTTGAAAATAATATTCACATTTATTAAATATCTTCTACATATATATTCCACTACACTTATAACCAATACATAAAATGAATTATATCTATTAATTACATTAAATTACATAATAATAATTAGACTTCAAACAATAAAAATGCCTTAGAAAGACACTGGTGTCAGTTAATCCGGAAAATACGTTAAAATGTTTTTTTATGAAACTGTACTAAGGAAAAATGGTCTGTATTATTTAGTAGACAAAGAGCAAAAATTGAATAACAAAGTCGTATTCAAAGTTTGATTAATAACAATAAAAAAACAAATGTACCCTGTTTTAAAAGACATTATATATCTTAAAAATCATTTCCTCAGCCTTTTAATGATATCATTTTGGTTACAATTTCATTATGATACTGGTGACATTGATCCACAGATAATAAACACAGATAAAACATAAAAAATCAGTCTTTACATAAATACTGATAGTTAACTAAACAAAAATTGCGTTAATTTTATCTTTTCGTTAAACAATTATTTAATTAAATAAGACGTAGAAATATTATACATACATACGTACACAAATTCACGCCTGTTTCCCCGAAGGGGTAGGCAGAGGAATATAATATGTTTATGCATTCTACTGAGATCTTAGGAGCCCAAGCCAACCTTACCTGCAAATGGTGCACCCGCCGATCAACGGACGAACCTCTGGAAACATGGAAGTTCCCGATAAGCGGCAATAGGCTCGCCACTTATGACGCGGGACCAACAATAAAACTGGCGAAATGGAAGTATAATATGCCTCTGCCTACCTCTTTAGGAAAACACACAAAAGTTCTGTGCAAACATAAGACTGTTCTAGTATATCGGTCAATCGTTCGAAGTATGCACCAACCTTTATATATATATAATATATTACCTTTAACCCCTTCGTAACACAAGAGGCTTACTACTAGGTATAACGGAATATTATTCATGTGGTTATGATATCTCTTATTCCATTAAAAACCATTAACCAAGGGAAAAATAAATATTTAATTCTGTCATACATCTATATGATTGATATTATAAAAACATTACCTATTAATTTATATTCCTTATATATCTATAAATAATAATTAAACACGAAATAAAAGTATTATTGTTAAAACAAAAGAAAACATAGATCAATATCACCAGTCGCACTATACTAATCTGCTAAGGGTATCTAGTTATTTCAGGGTTTAACAAAAAACAAAATAAATAAAAATAAACGAAAAAATAGCTTTTTTCGAGGGCTTAATAGGCAGTTGTTGTGATGACTTCAATTATACTTACAACTAGGTATAGCATTACATACAATAGTAAATATAATTAACTAATTAATTAGGGGTTAGAATCAAATGGCTAATTTCACCACCCTACACAGTAGGAAAATGTATTAAAAGTATATAGAATATCTAAAGTATAATATAATTTATTAAATTGTCAAAAAAAATGGATTTATTCGAGTTATAAAGTGCATTAACAGATCAAACACGTAGGGACGCACTACATTTTTTTCTTAATTTAACTTACATTTTAGAACATACAGTTAGTTAATCAGTTATAATAATATTTATTTTCGTAAAATTGAAGCGAAATACGGCTCCATTATATCAATAACAATAATAATGTTTTTTCTTCTTTATAAATAATAATCAAGTGTCGATAAATTTTCGCCTGAACTGCCATTTTTAAAAATCAGTAATTATCACTGATCTCATACACAAGGCAGAAGATTTAATTTTAACTTTACATATAACATCAATACGCAATTATGAATTAACCAATTTTTTTCAGTCAAAATAAAATTCATTTATTTAAAATGTTATACCGACACGAATATTTTTTAGTTTTTTTTTTTTCAGGCGAATTTAACACTTTTTCTCAAAAAAATAACCAAACACTTTTTAAATTCGGTATTTCAACGTGCTGCCGTTCTTTCCACGTACTTACATTAAAATAGAACACTATGATAATATAATTAAAGTATACATTAATGAATAGAAAACATTTGAAATATTTGGCATGTCGTCGTGGTCACACGAGAATGAAACATATTTACATAGACTTAAGGTTTGAAACGCCACCGTTATCAAATATAATATATGTAATTATATTAAGAAATATTGTTTAATTGCGTAAAACACAATAAAATGCTATAAGAATGGCTCAGAGTTATAACAATTATGTTAAATTATAATTTTAATCTTTAAGATTATGAACGAATAAGTAAAGTTAAAAATGTAATCTTAGATCATTAAAAATTATGATAAATAATTATACAAAATATTATAGCAATCTGAGAAATTAAGTGATAACATTTAGGGAAAATAATATAAATTACATCTGAGAATAAATTGAAGGATCAAAATCATGGACCCAATGAAAATGTACCAGTATAATGTCCATTAGAAAATTTTAATTTAATTCACATTCAGTTTTCTCACAGTAATATTAAAAATATCTCAAAATTGCAAAGAATATTTAAAAAAATGTTTAGATACATTTGAGTCAAAACCTAAGATGGGTCTTTAGTAGCAAAGTGTTAAATTCTTTAAAACTTTCCTGACCTACTCTCAGTATATTAAGGGTCATCGCAGCATCTCTTCCATTCAGTACCAACTCTCAAAAGGTTCAGTGAAAATAATATGAGAGATTTTTATTATTCAGTAAACCCAATTCATTTCATTTAGTTTCTCTCCTTAAAAATGAGGTTGCTGTATAAAATAAACGTGTTAAACGTTTATTATTCGCAGAATTACGAACTATTTTAACTGAATTTATTTTTCTTGGTTATAAACTATATATATATATTTATATACAATTTTAAGAATTGTGACATTCTGCTACTAAAAGCTAAGATGCTGTAGAATTAACATGTTTAGAATAAAAATTACGTAATGTTACACAATTTAATAAAAAAAATTACTCGACATTATAATTTCTAACAGAATAACGAACATAAAAAAAGATGGCGCAAGAAGATAAAAGTAACACTGTTAAGTATACATTATTAAACGTGCTGGAGTCGGTAGTAAATGAACTATTGAATTTGTGCTTTATTTTATAAAAGTTATTAAATTATTTTGTATAACCACTCCATGTGTCGCATTCGATCTCGTCTAGTCTTAATTTGGCTAAACAGGCTATTCTAATATGAATGACTTAAAACATGAATATTGTTAATGTTATGTAAAAGTAAAAGTAAAGTAAAAAAATTATTTATTTCATAAACTATTATACATAGTACTTGAAAACGTCATGATTACAAATGAAAAAAAAAATACAATCGAAATAATATTACACTAAATCACGAAGCTTAGATTCACTTACATGCAAAAAAACAATTTAAAAATAAAAAATAATTAAGTGTAAGTGAATCTAAGTGCCAGTTCCGAGCCACCGCTCTGTAAGAAGAACTGGCAAGAAACTCACAGGTTTTCTGCTGACCCTAAGGTTAACTGGCAGAAATTGCATCAAGTTCGCCATTTGTAATACTGTGCTATACAGATTTAAAAAGAAATATATTTTTAGACCAAAATTCACTATTTTATCTTGATGATCATGATGCCTAAGTGAATTCGGACTAAAGTTAGTTGCAACTCAGTTTTGGAGCCAAAAGTTTCTAAAGAACTTTTTGATTATTATATACTAGTACCACCGACTCCAGCCAAAAGGAAATTAAAATAATGCTTACAACACTGAAAGGAATATATGAGTATATCAAGGATATGACCCAAACATTACCTGATCATGGCGTGCCCATGTGGGCAATGGACATCATCAATCAACTTTTAACCTGCTGGCAATTCACCTCAATTATTTTGATAACAAGAAAAAAAAATTAAAAGGGCTCGTGCACCTTTCGAAATACCGATAGCACTCTTCATTTCTTCGCCTTCACCGTCACATATGTAGGCTCATCGTTCCTCTGCCTCTGTGGGGGTTGCGGCATCTGGGTGTGTTGGCCATGGGAGATCGGGGGTGGAATATGATGCCCCCCCTGTGAGATCGGGGGTGGAATATGATGCCCCTGTGAGACCTGGGGTGGTTGTGACATTGGGGGTGGAATATAATGGCCCTGTGAGATCGGGGGTGGAATATTCTGGGCCAGGGGGACCGTGGGGCTGTTCGTCATCTGGAGGAGAAGAGGGAGAGGGCGCCGCTCTTTGCTAACCGATGCATAGATCGGCGGCGGCGGGCAAGCCTGATCTCATGTGTGAAGAGCTGTGTTTATCTCGCGGTGAATAGTGCTCTGTGAACAAACAAATTCATTCATCATCATCTCAGCCCATTAACGTCCCACTACTGAGCACGAGCCTCCTCTCACATACCAAAGTGTGAAGGTATTGGGTCATGCTCCACCACGCGGACCCAGTGCGGATTGGCGGAGGCAGGTGTATGGCGTCCTGCTGTTAGAATTTTTCAAGCCGCCCATTAGGCCTCTGACATTTCTTAACGACTATCACATTTTAGTGATAACCGGGACCAACGGCTTAACGTGCCTTCCGAAGCACAAATATTAGGTTAAATTATTGATTCAGGCGTTACTTTGGGAAAATCCATTGTAAGCTTATCTTGTCATGAAGACATCGTTGTTCTGAGGCTCCTATCTTACCTGAAGATGCCCTGTGTAAGGGCGAAACACGTGTCGTGTTGAATAGTTTCTCGATTTTTCGGGAAATTATAGTAACACGGGAATTGTTAAATAGATATTTTAAATCCATCACTTGCTTAAATATTAGGTTTATAAAACTATGAAATTGTATTTATTCAATGGAAAAATAAATACAAAATATACTTAACACAAATCAATAATAGAATAATAAGAAATTAAGTGAATGAAGAACTCAATTTGTATTGAAATGGTGTCCGCTCAGCATATTGTCGAACATCACAGAGATGTCGCGACGCTGGTCTTCCGTGGGCACTTGCTGATTCTTATGGAAAGTTTTCATTTTTCCTATTGACTTACTATTAATACTGTTAAAGTTACGACTACAACATGTTACACTCATTTATAGCGGTCTGCGTGAATATTGTTCCAGGCACCGTTTTATAGGTATTTAAAGCGGGACTAAAACGATATTTATGCAGACCAAGGCAAGGTATAAATATTTAAATGGTCTAATTCTATAAAGTATTTTCATATATTTTTGAACTGCATTTCAGCAATGTGTAAGAATAATAAGCGTGGGTAATCTGTTGTGTAAGAATAATAAGTGTGGGTAATCTGTCTGTGTAAGATGGAAAGTGTGGGTAATCTGTCTGTGTAAGATAGTAAGCGTGGGTAATGTCTGTGTAAGATAGTAAGCGTGGGTAATCTGTCTGTGTAAGATAGAAAGCGTGGGTAATCTCTCTGTGTAAGATAGCAAGTGTGGGTAATCTGTCTATGAAAGCTTTGGGTTCAGCAATGTTCAATAGTTTGTGGGTATAGTCAGTCTTGTGTGTTTATAATTTATTAATATATTATTGTTCGCCCATGAGGTAAAACACCGCAAGAAAAATATTTAATGTACACATCGTAACATCCTATGTTTACCAATAAAATGATTTGATTGATTGAGTTATATTCGCTCGTAACTGTGGCTAATCTGTCTGTTTGTGTAATGTTCAATAGGCTGTGGGTTGTCCGTCCGTGTGAGTTTGCAGCTGTGGGTAGTTTGTTTGTGTGAGTTTGTAAGACAGCAATTTTCATTAGGCTGTAGGTTGTCTGTCCGTGAGTTTGTAGCTGTGGGTTGTCTGTCCGTGTGAGTTTGTAGCTGTGTGTTGTCTGTCCGTGTGAGTTTGTAGCTGTGGGTTGTCTGTCCGTGTGAGTTTGTAGCTGTGTGTTGTCTGTCCGTGTGAGTTTGTAGCTGTGGGTTGTCTGTCCGTGTGAGTTTGTAGCTGTGTGTTGTCTGTCCGTGTGAGTTTGTAGCTGTGGGTTGTCTGTCCGTGTGAGTTTGTAGCTGTGTGTTGTCTGTCCGTGTGAGTTTGTAGCTGTGGGTTGTCTGTCCGTGTGAGTTTGTAGCTGTGTGTTGTCTGTCCGTGTGAGTTTGTAGCTGTGGGTTGTCTGTCCGTGTGAGTTTGTAGCAGTGGGTAGTTTGTGTGTGAGTGAGTGGTGGTGCCTCACCAGGTCGGCCAGTTGCCGGCCGAACTGGTCGCTGAGCGCCTGCAGCACTTGCCGCTGCCCGTCATGAGCCGCGAGGGCCAGTTCCAGTTCGCTCTGCGCTAGTTTCGCCTCAGCGTCCTGGAACACAACAAATATAATAAAAATCTCTTCCGATAAAACCAACTATTTAGTTTCAGATAATTAAGAACTTGTTAAATGGATACCGGCAGCGATCACCGAATTGTAAGAGGCACATTGAATATAAATGTCAAGATTGAAAGGTCCCGCCTGATGAAGTCTACGCTCCGACCCTCAGTCGCCCATATTCAAAACCCCGAGTACTTTCAGATCGAGCTTCAAAATCGCTTCGCAGGTCTAGAGGACTGCGTGTCCGTCGACGACTTAAGTAGCGGGCTAGTTGACGACATATGCGATTGCAGTCTTCAGCAGATGCATTCTCTTACCGGCGTATCAATAGACAGATCACGAAATCCTTGCGACTTGATATTCGCAGATTCAGTACTACGTGTATTGAAAATGCAATAGAGAGGAACAAGGGTTCGAAAGTGTTCGCACGAGATCTGTCTATTGGCCAGAGTCAGTTAACGCAGCTGAAGACCAACAAGGGCAATCTAGTCACGTCGAAACCTGAAGTCATGAGGGAAATCGAAGGGTTTTATGGGCAGTTATATACTAGTACGCAGGATCCCGCTACTTGTTTGGCTAAAGATCCTAGAGCCAAACTAACCAGGCACTACACCGAAGACATCCCGGACGTCAGCCTATACGAGATTAGAATGGCCCTGAAACAGCTGAAGAACAACAAGGCACCGGGTGAAGACGGGATGACAGCAGAGCTTCTGAGAGCGGGTGGTACACCGGTACTAAAGGTACTTCAGAGGCTCTTTAACACCGTCATCCTCGAGGGACGTACGCCACAGGCGTGGGCCAGTGGCGTGGTTGTACTTTTCTTCAAAAAAGGTGACAAATCTCTTTTGAAGAATTATAGGCCAATCACGCTACTGAGCCACGTCTATAAGTTGTTTTCACGGGTCATCACGAACCGTCTCGGTCATAGGTTTGACGACTTCCAGCCTCCCGAACAAGCCGGTTTCCGAAAAGGCTTTTCAACCATGGACCACATACATACGCTGCGGCAGGTTATACAGAAGACCGAGGAGTATAACCAGCCACTTTGCTTAGCGTTTGTGGACTATGAAAAGGCCTTCGATTCGATCGAGACTTGGGCAGTGTTTCAGTCCCTGCAGCGATGCCGCATTGACCATCGGTATATTGAAGTGTTGAGAAGTTTATACAAAAACGCCACCATGTCCGTACGCGTACTAGACCAGCACACGAATCCTATCCTCCTGCGGAAGGGCGTGAGACAGGGAGATGTCATATCTCCGAAACTGTTCACTGCTGCCCTGGAGGATGTTTTCAAAATGCTGGACTGGGGAAACTACGGCATCAACATAAATGGCGAGTATATGTCTCACCTTCGATTTGCCGACGATATAGTGGTCATAGCGGAGTCACTTGTGGATCTGGGCACAATGCTCGAAGACCTCGACAGAGCTTCCCAAAGGGTAGGTCTCAAAATGAACATGGACAAGACGAAAATTATGTCGAATGTCCATGTTAAGCCTACCCCAATAATTATTGGAGGCTCGGCTCTCGAAGTTGTCGACGAATATGTATACCTGGGACAAAAAGTCCAAATGGGTAGGTCCAACTTCGAGAAAGAGGTCAATCGTCGAATCCAGCTCGGTTGGGCTGCGTTCGGGAAACTGCGCTATATCTTCTCGTCAAAAATACCTCAGTGTCTTAAGACAAAAGTCTTTAACCAGTGTGTGTTGCCAGTGATGACGTACGGTACTGAGACTTGGTGCCTGACTATGGGCCTCATTAGAAAGCTCAAAGTCGCTCAGCGTGCAATGGAGAGAGCTATGCTCGGAGTGTCCCTACGTGATCGAATCAGAAATGAGGAAATCCGTAGGAGGACTGGAGTGGCCGACATAGCGAGGCGAGTTTGCAGGCTGAAGTGGCAATGGGCGGGGCACATAGCTCGAAGAACCGACGACCGATGGGGCGTCAAGGTTCTGCAATGGCGACCGCGAACCGGTAAACGTAGTAGAGGACGGCCTCCCACGCGATGGACCGATGATCTGGTCAAGGCGGCGGGAAGCCGATGGATGCAGGCGACTCAGGATCGCTCAATGTGGAAATCTATTGGGGAGGCCTATGTTCAGCAGTGGACGTCAGATGGCTGAGATGATGATGATGAAATGGATACTATCATCAAAATTATCACAACGGGCACATATAACTTCACTCTGAACCATTAGCATCTCCCCCAGATTACATTCTATCAGGGGTATAATCACGGCACATTCTAGGCCGGTCCCACCCCCCACTTCTTCTATTATGGATACTGAATAGCGGATAAACATACTTTAATATTCCTTAAACACACCAAGGTCAGAACAAATATAATTTTTTATAATATTTTTAGACAACATTTATCATATTCATGCACGCAAATTATTCCTGAGTGGAAATCGAACACACGACTTCGGAAGCGAAGAGCAGGTATACTGACCTCCAGCCATATCAGTTGTCGCATCGCCATATCGCTCACAGTTTTGAGACACTAACGATCACAATTATGTTCAAGTCTTCGGTTGCAACAAATTACTGCTAGCAGTAGATGGCGCCGATCATCCTACTTCGTTAGCTAAATTGACATATTATGGTGTAGAAAAAGTTTTTATTAATAGAGTGGAGTCTTCTGGCGCGCCTTGCTTATGGGAGTTCCACAGGGTTCGGTTTTAGGCCCATTATTATTTCACATTTCGCTAATTTTATTTTTGGCGGCGAGCCTATTGCCGTTTACCGGGAACTCTACGGTCGCTAGAGCCTCGTCCTTGGGCTCCTAAGATGACCAAATACACTGCGTGTGTTATATAGGCAGTGCACCATCGCAATAGTGGCCGCTGGCTGAATGTCATATACTGACCTGTTCGCTCTTCCTGGCCTTGGTGAGTTGCGCGAGTTCCTCGTGGTTGTGCGCGAGTTCGGCCTCCAGTTGCGCGACGCGTTGCCGCAGTTGCTCCACCTCGTTGGCCTCGGCGCCTGCACACACACAATCAACCAATCAATCAACCCCTGTATACTATCCTCCCATATACAACTTTGCAAGAGTAAAAAACCATTATTGAGTAATGCACTTGCAGCTATCATCGAAGTAAAGTTTTATAAACGCCAGTCGATAATAACGAGTGCCTCCGTTTAAGTTTCGTTTATCATTTTTAAAGCCACTATCACACTTTTGCTATTTGGTCTGTCGTAAATGGTTAATAGAATATCAGGTCTGTCTCTCTTTCTCTCTCTTTCTCTCTTTCTCTCTTTCTCTCTCTCTCTCTCTTTCTCTCTCTCTCTTTCTCTCTCTCTCTCTCTCTTTTTCTCTTTATCTATCTCCCTTTTACCGTTACTTCCCGCTAGATACTAATATCACTCTAGTTCCTCATGCATAGTGACTGGACTGCCTAAAAACCTACTATGCTGCTGCCGTTTCCACTCGTCTACGTTGGCAGCGCTCGCTTGTAACGCCGTCGAGAGCCGACGGTTGTCCGTTCCTCTTATCTTTAATGCTACTATCTTCTAGGCTAATACGTCACGAGCAAACTGTCCCTGCATACTGCATCTTTTCACTACTTTCCTATCTTCATCGTCACTACCTGCACCTCTCATGTTTCAAGAGCGACAAATAATCAAGTACCACCAACAAAATGCTACAAACCCAACCTTTACCTGCAAAGAGCCTCTGCCATCTATAGTCATTTGCATGCCTGAATCTAAAATCAACTTTAGTTTGGATCTAATTATTTTGTTTTACTGTTAAGTTTCTGCCTTTTGTGTGACTGTTGTACACGAAAGTTATTAGGTCTCCAGCGCTGTTGTGGTCCTTCACTGCAGCACATGCTGATGCATATTATATTTAAATTAATTTGTAAAACTTTGTTTTTGTTTACTGTTATAATTTCTGTTCTTTGTTTATATGTATTTATGTCTACATACAATTTTATTTCATTTCGGAATTTTACCAATATCGTACTATCAATTTAAAACATTATAGCACCAACCTTTTCCTGCATAGTGCCTGGCTCGCGCCACCTCCTCGCGGTACTGGTGCAGCTGCCGTTTCCACTCGTCCACGTTGGCAGTGCTCTCTTGTAACGCCGCCGTGAGCCGAAGGTTGTTCGACTTCAGCGTAGCTAGTTCAACCTCCCATTTCTTTGCGTTTGCAGAGCTGTTGAACAAAATTATAAATTGTTAAAATTTCTTAGAAATCGGATGCTCTACCTCTTTTAATTTTCTTATAAACTAAACGAGCTGGTCTCAAAAGTCACCAGTTTATGTGAAAATGTTCTGTTTATTGATAATTTATTTCTACATGAACTAGATTATTAACAGTCGGTTGGTTATTGTTGTACCTACTACAAAAGACTAGCACCAGTGTTCTGAATCAATTTTAAGTATGACCTTCCTAAGAACTCTATTGAGCCAAACTTGAATAAATGGTTTTGAATTTTAAAGACTTGATTGTGCATAAAAATATTGATTAAGTGTCTAATAAGGAATTAAGGAACTTTGCATTCTTGCTATGCAATAAGGTTAAGTTAGGTTGTCAATTAATTAATTTAAATTACATATTACACACAAGTCATTATTAATCCTACCAATAAACACATAACATCGGCTTTCATGTTTTCAGTACCCTGACTGTGACATATTCGTGATAGGTGAAAATCAATACAGGCAAAGTTGTCGTCTTTTTGTGCATATACATTTCCTCTTTAATTATATTCTTAAGTTTATATGCTTATAAAATTACTCACTGAGTTAATTATTGTAATTGGGCCAGACCCGTGTAACTAATACATTAATAAAAATAAATAACTTCAAGGTAGAAAAAATTTACTGGTGCAAAATCTAGAACGAAAATTATCAACACGCTATTATCTTTAGCTAGGGTACTCTTATGATATAACTTATGGTTCGAAGCCACTATGAACATGACTATCTTCGTATAGTTTAACATAGATTTAATAACGGTTATGGTAGCAATAAAACGTAACTAGGTGCGCGTGCGATGGGTGAGATTCACGCATGTACGACATTACCACTTGTCGATAGGGTAGCTAATGGATATCGCACATCCTCTAAAAAAGTGTCATAACACAAAAAAAGTGATTTTATGAAAATTAAGATTTACGATTTTTTATTTATTTTTTGTCGTCTTGTGAATTAGGAACTGTAATTAATTTTGTTTTTATGTGTTATATTGCTTTAAATTTTATTTAACTTTATGACAGTAAGACAAAAATAAAAGAAAAAATTAAACGTTTCTTTATTATTACTTCGTTATCGACTTTTTTTGTGTTATGTATGACACTTTTTTAGAGGATGTGCGATATGTTTTTTATTAGTTAAGTGAATGACTACCGGGTGTGTCGACAACGATTGGTCGAGCAACTTCGAATATAAGTGCTAATTATCCTCGTAAAATCATCATCATTGCTGATCATAGACCTCCCCATAAACTATCAATGAGACCGCTAGAAAGCGGCTTGCATCTAACGTGATCCTACGAACTTCTTTCGTCCATCTTGCAAGTGGACATCACACGACATTTACTGAGTTATTAGCGTATATTAAGTCGTCGGCAGCTTGTAGGATAGAATAGCATTTTACAAAAAGAGTAGGCAAACGTTTAATTTGGAAGAGCCTTTGGATAAATGCGCGAGGTAGCTAAACACTAATAAGCAAGTGATGGATTATAAATATCTTTGTAACAATTCCCGCGCTACTATAATTTCCCGAAAAATCGAGAAACTATTCAACACGACACGTGTTTCGCCCTTACACAGGGCATCTTCAGGTAAGATAGGAGCCTCAGAACAACGATGTCTTCACGACCAACGCTGAAACGAGAGTGCGTTCTCGGTTTTTCGGGAAATTATAGTAGCGCGGGATTTGTTACAAAGATATTTATAATCCATCACTTGCTTACATTGGATTTCCGCAAAGTAACGCCTGAATCAATAAATTATTTAAACACGAAAAACTTCAGCGGTCACATGCTATAAAAGAAATCAAAATCTTCTCCAATAGTTTGTCATTTTGCCTAGTCGTTTCATGAAACAATCTGTCTGCGACATATATATTTACGTAAACAAATAACTTTACACGAAAGCACTTATTTCCAATCCTTGCTAACATATACATGATGCAAGTTACAAGCACCTAATATTATGAGACTTACAGCAACATGTAAAGAGTCCAACTGCACCCATTACACACCGGCTATTTTGATTGATCGCGGCCAGCTTTCCGGATATCTTGGTAATGAGCGTGAAGATCTAAATGATTTCCCTGTACGAGGAAAATGTTTCTGGCCATATAATAGTTGCGTAATTGGGATAATGTGTAAGGGTAATCATGTTTGTACTATAGTATGTTGGTATTTTAATTTGATGTTTGCAATTCTGGTCTAGTGCCGTGAATAACTTAAAGTGATAAAAATAAATTCGATTATTGAAGAAACAATAAATTTGAAGTGTGCTACATGTGTTCTTAAATCTTCTCAGAAGGAATTAACGACACTATATTTGATTCAAAAACACCAGCCATCCATCTATGACAGTTTATGGATAAGGATATAAAAAAAATATCTGATTGAGAACAAATTGAGATAACATGAATTGGGCAGGCGCAGAAGACTACGAGTATACCAGGAGGCCTACCGCCGAACTTCCTGGTAGTCGATTATTAGGCAATATAGATTTCGAATTGATTCTGTCCTACCGCCGACCACATAGAACTCGATACAAGATGGCGTTCTCCATTTAGACACAAATTTCAATCTGTGTTTTTTTTTCAATTATATTACAAATTATTAATATTTATGTAAAAATGTGTCATCAAAACGCAGATAATAAACATTTAATTAATTAGTCGCATCAGTAGTCTACCAAGGTCATGAATAATCTATGGCTTTCGACAGATTCCCCGGTACGGATTGATGAACCTCAGATTTTCAGATCTAGATGAAACAGCTGAAATTCATCGAATTCGGTAGTAGGGCCCCAGCTCTGCACTAGTAAGGTCGTTGGTTGATTTCCCTAAGTTCCAATTGTATTTACTTCGTATTCAGAAAACCTCATGGACCTGATTCTTCAACTTGAAGGTATGCGGTTAAAAGATCACGATAATGATACTCCATGATTAATAAAATATAACATAGTCTCAGCCAACCACTAGGAATGCTACGTCTGTATGTTGAAACCATAACTTATAGAACCATTTCAAACGTGGTTACATACATAATCTTACGCCCAAATGTAATCAAAAACCTGGTTACAACTACACTCGCGAGCAACCAAATCGACTCAACCGCTAACTCCACATTTAAACATTGTTCTAAGTAAAAGTATACAATGAATTAATATTAAACATTAGCGTTTAAGTGTCAAGCCTTCATATTACATATTGTTTTTATTTATATGTATAGTATACTTTTACTGAAATCAATGTTTAAATGTTGCGTTGGTTGCTCGCGAGTGTATTTATAACGGGTGTATAATTGTAGCAACTTTAACGTAATAAAGAGGGTCTCTAGACGCAACGTGTCAAATCGTAAGATTTAGCTAGACCTTTGCCAATGGAAACGAGACGAGATCCCATTCCTTTAGTAAGTCGCATTCTTTTTTCTTTTCACGTCAGTAACAAAATGCATTTATGCACTGTCTTTCGGCCAAAGGGGGACCGAAAGGTTCGGACCGTCCTGGTCCGCCCGCTGCGCCCTCTACAGGTCTCACTTGATTTCCCTCCCGGTATTATTACTAAGGGCACCGACCTTTCAGAGTTACTTTGTTCCGGCCTCCGCCCTAACTGGAGGTCCGGGGGGAGACGCGACCATATCTACTAAAACCTCAGGCAAGACATAGGGTGGAAGAGTTATTAAAAGATGAAATAAAAAATAAATAAAATATACTTTATTGTCTTTAATATCAATATGCCCATTTAGATTCGTCAAAAATGTACACACAAAATGGAAATTCGATATTTATTTTAAACAATAATGAAAGATGAGCGGTACCATAATAAAGAAATAAAAGCAAATGGGTTCTAAGTCAAGAATTGTCAGTTTACCTGTCTGTTGTGGTTTTTCTCAAGATTGTGGGGGACTTTTATCGGGGGGGATCTGTCAGACAGCATGTCGTGATTTTAAATGGGGGAGGAGATTGTCCGTCAGTCAGTCAGTCAGTCTGTTGGTGACCCTAAAGAGGCTTCCAAAAAGGCAACGAGATCTAGAAGAATGATGCTGATGCGAAATTGATGATGATACCACACAGCTGCAACCACCATTAACGGAGCACATAGGTTTCATTGTAGTTTTTCTCTAGCCGCATCCACACCCGATTGCCGTGCAACAATGTTGCTGACACAGAGACGCGGCGTTGTAATTATGCAACTAATACCGTTGATTAAGCCGTACGACGAACACGCAATTCGTTACAGCTGATGTTCTCTGGTTTATATTTCTTCATTTAAATTGGACATGTGTTAATATTTGCAAGAATTATTCAATCAAATAGTAGTTTTAATAATTCTTGCCTTGCCTTAAATTAAAAGACCCCCGCTATGCCTTTAAATGATTCTGCGTTCCAAAATTCGGCGATATGATGTTATGCGCTATAACGTTATGCTTTTTATAGCGTTACTAGCTGTTACCCGCGACTTCGTCCGCGTGGAATAGTATCTTTGGGTAGCATTTACAACCCCCTTTGCGCAATAAAAAGTAGCCTATATCCTTTCTCAGGGTCTAGACTATCTGTATACCAAATTTCATTTAAATCCGTTCAGTAGTTTTGGCGTGAAAGAGTAAGGGGCTGTCTCCACGAGCGAGAGAATCGCGACGAGTCCGCCCTTTTATCGTCGGCTAATCTCCACGAACGAGCGATAATTCCGCCGCGTATCGTCGCGAGTCGTTACGGAATCGCGGCGACTCGTAACGGTATCGCCGCGTTTCCTTGACGTCACGTTGCGAAAGAAGGAATTCAGTTACGTGCCAGACGAGAGCGAAATAGTAGTAGTGTCTCAGTCGATAATATTAGGTCGGGGAAAAAGTCTTTTCGCATAACGTAGGTATAAACTTATTATAAATTTTTTTTGACTGTACTATTTGTGTCTGGCTGGTTTTGGTAACATTAAAAAGGTTCCATTATAAAGAAAAGAAAAAAATAAAAAAAAGTTGTTTCCCGCTATTTTTCATTTGTTTTTCTCTCCGTAAAAATGAGTGAATCTAATGAAGAAATTCGATACATTTTAAAATTTTATTATAAAAAAGGCAAAAATGCAACTCAAGCAGTGAAAAAAATTTGTGATGTTTATGGACCTGATGCAGTGTCAGTAAGAGTAGCACAAATTTGGTTCAAACGTTTTCAGTCCGGAAATTTTGATGTTAAAGATGCACCTCGCTCTGGTCGCCCTGTTACGAATAAAATGGACGCCATTTTTGAAAGAGTGGAGCAAGATCGGCATATTAGTAGTTACGATGTAGCTGAAGAACTGGGAATTGACCACAAAACAGTTTTGACCCATTTGAAGAAAGCTGGTTATACAAAAAAGCTCGATATTTGGGTGCCACACGAGCTCACTCAAAGAAACTTAATGAACCGTGTACTCATTTGCGATTCATTATTGAGACGTAATGAAACCGAGCCGTTTTTGAAGAGATTGATAACTGGCGATGAAAAGTGGATCACGTACGACAAGAACGTGCGAAAAAGGTCGTGGTCGAAAGTTGGCCAGGCTTCACAGACTGTGGCCAAACCTGGCCTAACACGAAATAAGGTGATGCTGTGTGTATGGTGGGATTGGAAGGGCATTGTTTATTATGAGCTTTTACCGCCCGGCAAAACCATCGATTCTGATCTTTACTGCCAGCAACTGATGAGATTAAAGGAAGCAGTCGAGAGAAAACGGCCGGAATTGATCAACAGGAAGGGTGTGGTCTTTCATCACGATAACGCTAGACCACACACATCTTTAGCCACTCAGCAAAAATTAAGAGAGTTCGACTGGGAGGTCCTAGTGCATCCACCATATAGCCCTGACCTTGCGCCTTCAGATTTTCACCTGTTTCGGTCTCTGCAGAATTCTTTAGGTTCTGTAAGGTTGACCTCAAGAGA
The DNA here is from genome assembly GCA_949126915.1 of Musotima nitidalis. NCBI lineage: Eukaryota > Metazoa > Arthropoda > Insecta > Lepidoptera > Crambidae > Musotima > Musotima nitidalis. The sequence continues at coordinate 13,452,543 of OX421437.1, read as the reverse complement.
GGACTGCCAAAACTATTTGTCCCGTTTTTTTGATCAGAAGTCCCAAAGTTTCTACAGTAACGGGATAATGTCTCTGCCCACAAAATGGCAGAAAGTTATTCAACAAAACGGTACATATATATTGTAAATAAATGTAAATAAACTTTGAAAAAAATGTCTTGACTTTTCATACAAAAATACGAAAAGACTTTTTCCCCAACCTATTATAATGAAATGACGCTGCGTTTGACAGCGCACCCGCCGCGCGCTCGTCGCGAGAGCGCCGCGAGCGCGCGGCGGTCGCGTTGCTAGTCGCGGCGTCTAGCGACGATGTAATGACGTTTTGCGCGCTCGTTGCCACTCGTCGCATCGCGGCGATAATATCGCCGCGTGGAGACGGTTCCATAGAGAGTGTATAGAAAAACGTGGCACGGCGATAATATCGCCGCGATTCTCTCGCTCGTGGAGACAGCGCCTAACAGACAGACAGACAGACAGAGTTACTTTCGCATTTATAATATTAATATATATATATAGTAAGGATGGCAAGTGACGATTATGGTAATCAACATTATGCATTTTCAGTTTATGACCAAAAACGTTATGCGTTTCAATAGGTAACCGCCAACCTCACCTGCAAGAGCATATGCCGATTAACCGACGAGGCTCGGGCAAAAATTAAAGTTTCCGGTAAGAGGCAATAGGCTTGCTACCTAGTTATTACTTAGGGCTAACAGGTTGGCAAATTCCGTGCGTATAATATGCCTCAGCTTACCCCTTCGAGAAACAGGCGTGACAATACGTATCTTCATAATATTACACCCATATTTTAGAGGTCGGTAGGGACCATGCTATAACTGTATAAAAGTTGTAGTAAAGTTGACTTTTAGCACAACGGTATTAAGATGAAATTGGTAAAAGCATTCCTTTATACACTTTGTGCGACGCCTTCGGGAGATGTAATGATAGATTAAAAATATCCTTGTAACAATTCCCGCGCTACTATAATTTCCCGAAAAATCGAGAAACTATTCAACACACACGTTTTTCGGGCACAGGGCATCTTCAGGTAAGATAGGAGCCTCAGAACAACGATGTCTTCACGACCAACGCTGACACGAAAGTATAGTAGCGCTGGAAATGTTACAAAGATATCTTTAATCCATCACTTGCTTACAATGGATTTCCGCAAAGTAACGCCTGAATCAATAAATTAATTAAGAAATGAGTTGTTAAAATTCTTTAAAGGGGCCGTTTTTTCCTCGAATTTAGATTAAGATTGTTATAATGTTGTGCTCACCTATAAGAGACATGTATATTAGATTATAGTTTTTAGATTTAATTTTGTATTTACAATGTGATATATATATACACTCGGCGTCAAAAAAATCGCACCTTTTAGAAATGTTCTATAAAATTTCTTAAACTTTATTTAGGGGATAGTGTTGACTATCATTAGAAAGGTAATGAAAAGTAGTATCTAAAGCGGCGGTCGGTCGGTGGTTGCAGAAAAGACACACTCTCGTCTCGTCTGTGAAGAGAACAACACTCCACTGCTCAAAGCTCCAATCGACGTGGTCACGAGCAAACTGCAAGCGGGCTCGCCGATGCGCTGCAGTCAATTTAGGACCCATAGCAGCTCTGTGGGCCGCCATCTTCTTCTCCTTCAGTCTTTTTCTAACCGTAGAGACGCTTACAGTGCGTCTGCGAACTTCCTGGAGCTGCTGTTGCAACTCAACAGCGTTGGAGAAGTGATTTCTTAAAGAGTTCGACACCAGGAACCGGTCGTCTCTTTCCGAAGTGCAGCAACGTCAACCAGACCCATGTCTGCGGATGTAGCCACTGGTCTCTATGAAGCGCTGGTACACTCTTCTAACCGAAAAAGGGCTCAGGTTCAGTTTAGTATAAAATGGTCAACCCGGGGACTATTTTATACCCACAAAGGAAGCGCAAATTGCGACTCTTACGAGTAACAAATTTGTATCAAATTTTTGTGATACTTTATTTATGGCATTAGGTTTAGTTTTTTTACTTAAAAATTATGATTTTAAAGTTAATTTAATAATCTTTTGAGTAAAATCATAATTGGTGCGGTTACTTGTACATATTAAGAGTTAATGACAGCTGAAAGTAATTTTCACAAAGGTGCGATTTTTTTGACGCCGAGTGTATATATATATATTTATATATATATATGATGTTGGTGTGCCTTAATAAATAAATTAAGTAACACAAATTGAAAAACTTGATAATTTTCTCATAGTGCAAAAAAAAAATACTTTATTGTCTTTAAGATCAACATGATCATTTAGATTCGTCAAACATTCAGACACAAAATTTAAATTCAATATATTTTTTTAACAACAATAAAAGAGGTATAAGCTGTAGGTACAATAATAAAGAAAAAACAGCAAATGGGTTCTTTGTCAGAATTTGTCAAGGTTTGTCAGTTTATTCGTCTGTTGTGGTTTTTCTCAAGATTTGTCAGTCTGTCTGTGACTCTTATCGAGGGGATCTGTCAGTCAGCCTGTCGAGATTCTAAAGAAGGGAGGGCATTGTCCGTCAGTCAGTCAGTCTGTCGGTGCCTCTAACGAGGCTTCGAAAAGGCAACGAGATTGAGAAGAATGCCTCAAGAAACTCATATCGGCTTTTTTCAAATTATGTCTTAAGATCTAATACAATTGACGAAATAAAATATTAAGATTACCGCTGTTCTTAAAACTAACAAAGTCTAAGATCTAAAGATCATATCTTATCTAGTCTTAAGAAAGAAAGGAGCAATTCATGTCGCTTCCAGGCAGACTTGTCGTTCATAAAATCTTTCACACTATAATGAGCCTTCTGGCACAATTTACTCTATACGTAATCTTTAAATTTATTTATTGATAAATTTGCCACATCATCTGGCAGCGTATTGTACATGCGAATACTGTTCCCCGCAATAAAATTTGTAACTTTATGGAGCCTATTTAGTTATTTATTTATTTAGTTATTTATTTATTTAATTAGAACGGAATACACCAATTACACTAATTATCAAAAACAGTAAAAGTTAATATAATATTAAAATCTCACACTTAAAAACTTCTTTTATCCCATTCTCTCACAATACCTCAGACACACTGACAAAATCTCAGGCCATCCATCCGCAAACAAATCACAGTCGGGTGCTGCTTCCAGGATGGCATTAAGTGCGTTGAGTGTCCGCGGAATGGGTGATTTTGAGCGGGCTACGGTTTGGCAGGTAGGCCCAGCAAACAGTTTATGTTTCCTGCTCCTATAATAATTATCGGGTGCATAAAGTCGACACAGCTCACCATGAAGATCAGGAGAGTCTATACTACCACGTAAAATTTTAATTATAGTGATGATTTGATCACAGGCTCTTCTCACCTCTAAAGAATTGTATTCTAATTGGCCAAGGAGAAACTTGGTAGGATACATATAAGGGTAGTAACCGTATCTACGTTTATACAAAAACCTAAGGAATGCCTTCTGAACTTTTTCCAAAAGCAGTGTATATTTGCTTTCATGTGGATGCCACACACTTGCACTGGCTTCAAGTTTTGTTCGGACCAGCGCACTAAAGATCAGATATATACTTGGGTATAGCCAGTTTATTCTTATTTCTTAAGTTAAAATTATGTCTATCACTATTTTTACTCAATCAACAACTCAACAGTGCGCTGTCATCGAGACATCATCCCTTAGTCGCTTTCTACGACGCTCTCGGGGCAAGGACTAGGGTTGGTAAAATTACTTAGCTTACTTACTTTTACTTACTTACATTGTCTTATTTGCCTGGTCAAGCCACTGAAGCGTGTCTGCGTGGGAATTACACCTCTAAAAACAACTAGTCTACATAGCAGCTTCCAGTGAAGTGTGACACAAAACACTGATACACAAACGGACAGTTCGCAAACCTGAACAGGAATAAACGTGGTCATATTATACGCCGCTCGCCATTTCCTAGTGGCTACTTGTCTATTGTAATTGTGATCGTTAAATTTGGTCCGTTGCCGATGGACGGTATTGTAAAACAAAATAAATAAATAAAATATACTTTATTGTCTTTAAGATCAACATGATCATTTAGATTCGTCAAATATTCAGACACAAAATTGAAATTAGATAAATTTTTTAACAACATTGAAAGAGATATGAGCTGTACAATAATAAAGAAATAAAATGGGTTCTTTGTCAAGGTTTGTCAGTTTATTCGTCTGTTGTGGTTTTTCTCAAGATTTGTCAGTCTGTCTGTGACTCTTATCGAGGGGATCTGTCAGTCAGCCTGTCGTGATTCTAAAGGAGGGAGGGGATTGTCCGTCAGTCAGACAGTCTGTCGGTGACTCTAACGAGGCTTCCAAAAGGCAACGAGATTGAGAAGAATGCCTTAAGAAACTCATCTCGGCTTTTTTCAAATTATGTCTTAAGATCTAATACAATTGACGGAATAAAATTATTAAGAATACCGCTGTTCTTAAAACTAACTAATTCTAACATCTAAAGATCATACATATCTTTAGAAAGAAAGAAGCAATTCATGTCACTTCCAGGCAGACTTGTCGTTCATAAAATCTTTCACACTATAATGAGCCTTCTGGCACAATTTACTCTTTACGTAATCTTTAAATTTATTTATTGATAAATTTGCCACATCATCTGGCAGCGTATTGTACATAGACGTTAATTACAATGCAACTGTTACGCTAAACCACACTGCTGCAAGATTCGTTCAGTAGCGCAGGACAACAGATTTACAGACATAATGTCACGCCTCTTTCCCGTAGGGGTAGGCAGAGATCACATCCTTCCACTTGCTACGATCTTGGCACACACATTCTTGGCTACATTTACACTCATTAACTTGCTCATACACGCCCGTCGGTTTAGGGTACTTTTGACCTGCCCTTCCTCCAAAATCTTATGGACTTGTATAGAATCTATATGTTAATAATTATCTTCCTAATTATAATTCTGTACATATTTTTCGTCGTTACCTTTTCATTAAAATTTAAGAGTTGGTATGCCTTTGCCGTATATTAATCATCATACTCATGAAGTAGCTTAATGGGACAATAGACCAAACCTGAGGGCCTACTGTAATTCAACGAAAACAAAACTTCGTTGTACCCATCTCTGTCACTCGATAATGATATACCTAGGGAGGGAAAGAGACAGGTATGGGTTAAACTTACAACGTAGCTTCTGTTATTGAATCTGCTTTTTCTGTATTATTGTAATGTCCTGTGTCATATATCACATAAAAAGGTTTGTTTTCGTATTTATACATAGTAAAAGTACTTTTACATCAATTTTATGTCTTCATACTTCAAACTGAACGAGACACAAAACAGATAAATTATAACGAGGCAATGCTTTAGATACAGACCTGAATGACTATAAATGTCATATAAAAAATAATTAAAATATTTGAAGAGCATAGCCTGTGAGTTTCTTGCCAGTTCTTTTTATAGAGCGGTGGCTCGGAACTGGCACTTAGATTCACTTACACTTATTTTTTGTTTTTAAATTGTTTTGTTGCATGTAAGTGAATCTAAGCTTCGTGATTTAGTGTAATAATATTTCGATTGTTTTTTTATACTTTAATTATGACGTTTTCAAGTACAATGTATAATAGTTTATGAAATAAATATATTTTTCAATATTACTTGTAATAAATTTAGAAAGAAGAAAAATATTTATTCAATTTATCAATGAGGTCTAATTTAATTCGCGGAAATGAACGACAGGAGTTGTTACTATATGTGGTGCTCGTATATATGTGACGTGCTATATGTGAGAAACATTACATACATACATACATAATATCACGCCTGTTTCCCCAAAGGGGTAGGCAGAGGCATACTATACGCCCACGCTTCGCCATTTATGTTGTTGGTCCCATTTAATAGGTGGCGGGCCTTTTGCCGCTTTCCGGAAACTTTTATGTTCGCCAGAGCCTCGTCCGTTTATCGGCAGATGCACCACTCGCAGGTGAAGTTGGCTTTGGCTTCTTAGTTCTTGATAGGATCCCTATACACTCTACGCACTGACTTCTAGTCATGCCTATACATAATTGACGTTACGTTATTACCAAATGGTACATGAAACATTAAAAAACTATTAATTATAAGTTCTCAATATTAGAATTGACTTCTTGGCGGGAAAGTGAAGCGTCATGACTGCAGTTTTGTTTAATTTTCTAAGATTTGTGATATTTCTTACATTAATGTGTAATAACGGTGGATTATTAACCGTCAAGTGTTTGTGAATATACATGAGTTTTGGTAAATCAATCAAAACGGTGCAACATCACTTTTTAAATTTTCTCTCAAGGAGTCCATGTGAGATCTCAGTATAGTCCCACATCTTTACTGAGGACTCAAGGGGCTTAGGGGAGGGAGGAGGGCTTATCTCATTTATCATTTTTATCACCACTCATTCTCATTTACTATGAATTTATATATTATTAATATATCACTTACTTGACACTGGCTAAAAGTGCTAGACGCACGAAGCCATTTTTTAAAATAAAGAAAAAGAAGAAAAAAATTAGAATTCTAATATCAATCAATATCATTATGTACAAGCTGGGTGTCATTAAAAGTCACTCAATCATCTTATGCCGTACCGTACGTCATAGAAAGTGGACGCGACACCACGACAGTCAACAGTGTTATGTCAATGGTGACATATCAATTTTGCTGTTAATTGTCGGTTCTACATTATGTTTAGGAAGTTGTAGATGCGAATAATACTAGCAATTGCGTGCGATTTTGTTTGGGTTACTTACCAATTTTTTTCGAGTGGCTCTGTTTTAGCTTATTTTTTTATACCACAAGGTAGCATACTGCTCATCTGATGGAAACACCAATGGCGTTAACAGCGCATCGTGAATTCTTTGAAAATCGTTTCACGCTCTCTTCGAAGAGTCCCAGTAATATCTTTGTTTGTCTTTGTTTCATCATCATATCAGCCCATTAACGTCCCACTACTGAGCACGAGCCTCCTCTCACATACCACGGTGCGAGGGTATTGGGTCATACTCCACCACGCTGACCCAGTGCGGACTGGCGGAGGCAGGTGTATGGCGTCCTGCTGTTAGAATTTATCAAGCCGCCTATTAGGCCTCTAACATGGCTTAACGACTACCACATTTTAGTGATAACCGGGACCAACGGCTTAACGTGCCTTCCGAAACACGGAAGTCACAAGGCACGGTTGTCTTTGTTTATTTGCTTTTATTTCTTTATTATTGTACAGCTCATATCTCATTCATGCCGCAGTGAGCAGTTCGGATTCCGTGCCGAACACTCGACTACCATGCAGCTTTCAAGAGTACTGCACCACTTCACAGTGATCGCCAACAAGAAGGAGTACACAGCTGCAGTACTCTAAGAGATGGAGAAAGCGTTCGACCGTGTTTGGCACGAAGGTCTGTTGCACAAGATGTCTTCGTACGCGCTAACCGGGAAGCAGGTCAGAAACAAGCTGGAAATATTCCAGAACCAAACCCTTCACCACATCGTTAAGACACCTCGCTACGTAAGATGCTACGATCGCGAGGGATCTGAGGCTAGAGAGAATAGAATCCTTCGTAGGTCGATTGGCGGGACCAATGTTCGCGCGTGCGGATGCGTCTGGCCACGATCACATTCGAGGTTTGGCGCCGCTTCATGCGTGACCACCGGATGCCAGGGCCTACGCCTTACACCCGGATATCCAACGGATGAAAAGCCACCCCAACGCCGCGCCCGTATTCACGGGCGCCGTTTGACACCGCCATCAGGGAGCCTAGGCCCCGACACCGCGCCGTGACCCCCATCAGGGGGATCACGTTTGATCACCAACGAATCTGCGCACTGGCTGGAACTGCGATCACCGACCCGCCATCCGCCTGCCCAGCGTGGTGTTTATTGGCAAATACGGACCATATAATGTAATCTTGGGAAGGTTAATTTTTCAGTAGTGGACTTATAAGGCTGATATGATGATGTAGATGATTATCTATCCAAAGTCTTGCTCTAGTGGCGCTTCTAAATATAAATCATAATTGCTTCGGATTGACGCTGTGCTTGAGTAAGTGCTTAATTTTTTTTTAGATTGTGAATTCTAGTGTGTTACTTAATGAAAATTTGACGACCAATATGGCGTGATGGCGAGAATACCCGCACTCCGCTCCTAAGGTCTTCAGGTTCAATTCCCATGCAAGACAAATCATTGTGCGCATGAATATGAATACTTGTTCTGGTCTGGGTGTTTTTTTTACAAAAAATGTTTATCCGTTATTTAGTATCCATAACACAAGTTCTCAATGATACTTATCTTGGAACTAAATAATTGGTGTAATTGTCAGAAAATGTTTATATTTAATTATTTATATTTAAAAATAAATTAATTTATGAAAAAATAAACCTGGTGCCGCTTACTAGGAAATTTTATTTTCTCCAGAGCCTGGTCTTTTGATCAAGAGGTGCACCACTTGCAGGTGAAGTTGGCTAGGGTTCCTAAGATCTTAGTGGGATCCCTTACAAACACTGTATAATAGGTCAATAGGTAAGCCTTTATTTTTTTTTAAATTTATGTTAACATCATACACATACATTATTCAAATACAATAATTACTATGCATGGTTTGTACAGTACATCGAAAATTCATTTCAAATTTTTATCAAAATAATCCTTTATTTACAGCAATTCTATTCTGTACACTTCCTCCTTTCAACCAATTTGTAATACTTGTATCATCAAGATAGGAAGCTGCCTGAATTAAATATATGGCAGTGAAATTATTTATGTATCTAATTTTGACTGTCTACTCGTTATTCACGGTAATCATTCAATCATCAAAACACAATGCTCATTTCAGACGCATAACTCAAATACCATTCGTTCCACGAGACGAGTCATTATCATCATCATAAGCTGGATGTCGCATGACGGTTTTGTGTCATCACACATGCAGCCATTAAAATTATCATTCAGTTATTAGATGAAGTTTGTGTGATATCACTACTGGGAGCTTATTTTTGTTTAAAGGCTTTATCCTTGGTCCTTGGTTGCTCCATTAAAACTCGAATTCAGCCAAATTTGGATAGACTAGTCAGCAGACCCTGGGCCCTAAGCTCAAAGGCAACCGGGATAATGCTAGGATATGATGATTAAAATATTGTTCCTGACATTCCAAAATTGATTGTAATATTGGTATGGTGTATATGCAAAGTCAGTTGATAATAAACTTAATCTTGAAAAAATCAAGTTGTTCTAAAATCAAGTTGTTCTATTTTACAAGTTGTTTTTATATTTTTTATTTATTTATTTGGAACAACAAACAATTACACTATAAAGCTTACATATAAATCACTCACTTACAGTTACTTATAATGTAACCAATAGCGTTATTCACGAAATAATTATTTTAACTGTGCATTAAAAATGAAAAATAACATTATTAAACAAAAAATATATAAAAAATGACAAAACAGATGAAATAGATGAAATAAATTTACAAAATAGACAAATTGCGTTTACATTTATCAACTACACATTTTTATCCATACCTTTAAGCTGCAGAAATACTCTGTCCCTTTTAATTTCAGATATTAAGAGTAGATCAATGTCTAGAAAATTGGTATTATACGAGTGCATAATACGACGTAATGGAGCCCGTTCACCAGCCCTAGTCCTGCATACCTTAGGTACAAAAAGTTTTTGTGCATAAATGTTGCGAATACGATGTGACTGACGATGAGAGGGTATACGTATGTATATATTATTTAACAATTAGTTACATATCATTACAAAAATTAGAACCCCGCACCTATCGCACCCCACTTTCCTCGTCGCTGAGCTTTACCGAGTGGGGGAGAGAAGATTTAACTATTTCTTGGGTATAAGTTGGGCGCCACACGGAATCATTTACATTCGTATGTGAGCCAGTGCAGTGATTTATATATTTTGGTACATATTTTTGTGCGATTAACATTTTGGAAGAAAATTATTATGGCTTCATTAACCGTAAGTAGATTTTTGTTTTACATATTTACCTATTAAATATTTAAATTAAGTGCATGCAAATGTTGAACATATTTTTGTGTGAATATAAATTTGGAAAAAAAATTGTTTGACCTGCACGTAGATTTTTGTTTTATATGCTTAGCTATTAAATATTTTAATTCAAGATACATGCAAATTTAACATTTACTTTATTAATTCATTAAAAATTATTAAATAACTTAATGGAAGCAAATTAATAACCCATTTCAATGTGGTCATATTACCCCGGTTGCCCTAGACTTAAGCTTAGGGCCCAGAGTCAGCTTAATTCAATGTGGAAGATATTTGTATAGGAATTTCGACTAAATTTGTGACTATACAATAATTAAATTATGTCGATTTTGGTATTTCAATTGTCTTCTATGACGTGACCACTTTATCTTAATATCACTGTTGCTATATAATATTATTCTTAATATCTCATAATCGGCATTTTAAAGTTTAAACAGTTTTCAATACTTTTTACTTATACCTATTTTAGTTTTTCAATACTTTTTACTTACACTTATTTCGAAATAATTATTAAATATTCTTATTATAACAGAACTATTTTGACTTAAACCATAATAAAGAGTTAACGTTTTTTTGTAGAATTGAGGCACGAGAAAATTATGAAAATATTATTCATTAGTAAAATATTTTGCATAAACTATTAAAATCGAACCCTATAAAGTTCAATACAGTGGAAACAAAAACCCTATGGCCCAATTAAGGGTCGTCACACGCTACTATAAATAAGTTTCAAAAAATGTTTCTAAACGCCAATTAAGTAATCTCTCTAAGTAAATGTAGCGATAAATAAACATTATTATTATGCAGAACAAGACCAATAACCTATCTGCCTCAACATCACTCGTAAACTATACTTAACACACCGAGCGCAACTGTCAGATAGTAAACAGTATAATTTGGCATTGCTCGAAATGAGTAAGTGAAATCAGTCGCGTGAGCATGCGCCCGCGCACGCCACTTGACGCGCGTGACGAGTAGACAGCTAGCGGGCGAATCAGTTGTAAAAAAAAATGTGCAGTCCGGAAACTGAGAGTGACGATGACGGTAGGAAACGATTAACGGTAACTGATTTAGTGATGCATATGTAGCTGCTTTGAAATAAACGGTGGAAATAAAAATATGAAATAGGCTATTGCTAGCAACATTTTTACAGAATTCCACCATCTCTTGCCCAATGGTGTCGTAGGTGACTAGGGCATAATTAAAGAATTCTACCACCCCAAGTCTTTGCAAGTGTCATAGAAGGCGACCAGGGCAATGGCACCTTGTCTATGGGCTAGCCACCTCTCACCCTCCGAAACAAAGAATAAATAAAATGTAAGTAATAAATCTTGTAATATCGAAGTATCTTGTAATATCGAAACAAAAGCTTTTTAGTATGAGTGGTCGTCTGTTTTTTGTCATAACTAATCTCCGTAACGGCTGTAGCGATTTCGAGGACATTTTCACTGGCATATAGTTTTTGTTTTGAGGTCCTGGTCCTACTTAGGTCAGGTCAGACGGCAGTTCCTCCATGTAATATCTGAAATTCAGCCAAATCTGGCTAAACCAATAAGCAGACCCTAGGCCCTAAGTCTAGGGAAACCGGGATAACGCTAGGATATGATTATGATAAGGTTCCACTTAGGTTCCTTTTTAACCCAAAAGACAATAAAGTACCTGTCATCATCCTTTTATGCTACCAGTTTATCTACCGTCGACGCAGCCTGTCGTTCCCTATAATCCAACTCTTGCTATTATTCACCGAGTAATCAATTCCATTCTCGATCATACCAAAATTCAAAATTATTTAAATTCAAATTCATTTATTCAAGTTAGGCTCAAAAGAGCTCTTATGAACGTCAAAACTTAAAAAGTAGCGCGCCCATTCACTGCGGGCGGGAGCTTGATCGTAAAAGAACGGGCAAGAAAATCGTCAAGGTTAGCTTAGGTTATTCCATAAACTACACTGGACAGCAAATAAACCGGGCCACCCGCTACCTTGGAACTCTGATTCGATTTTCTCAAAAAGTATAAACCTCACAACTATCAAACTTACACCTACAAAAAGTGCGTATAATACTCTCTGACGTCGATCACTTCCTTGTAGACTCACCCTGGTCTCATCAGCAAAGAGTACATTGCCCCACTGCTCTACGGTCCAATCCCTATGCTCTCGGGCAAATTCGAGTCGTGCTCTACGGTAGGGTACGGTTAATTTTGGGCCTGTAGCAGCTCTCTTTGGAGCCAGATTTCGTTTAGCAAGTCTCCTTCTAGCGGTATCTGAACTTATGACCACTTGGCGTTCGTCACGCAGACTTCGTTGGACTTCAACTGCGTTGAGGCGGCGATTTCGCAAAACAGTAAGTTGGATATAACGATCATCTGCTGCTGATGTAGCCCTAGGTCTGCCCGTACCTAGACGGCGATCGAATGCTCTAGTCTCTAAGTATCGTCTGTAAGCCCGTTGTACCGAAGATCTGCTGATTCGAAGTCTCCGAGCGACTTAACGTGGCGAAAAGCCTGCTTGAAGTAGTGCTACAGCTTATGCTGCTTCTTGAGGCGTCGTATCCATTATTGACCGAAGAAAATAGCAGAAATACACGCGTCTGGAGCAAATAATGGATGGCAACCAAAGAAATTATAAGAAAAATCCGAATATCCTCATTTAGAAAAAAAGAACGCTAATCGCAAACTCTAGTCAAAACAGAGCAAATCGTTGGTATTGTGTTTGTTGCTTGATTACAATGTGAATTGAGGGTACTTTGGATAAATTTGTGGTCATTTCTCAAACAGCATGAAACGCACTTTTTGTGGGTGTAACTTTGATAGTTGTGAGGTTTATACTTTTTGAGAAAATCGAATCAAAATTCCAAGGTAGCGGGTGGCCCGGTTTATTTGCTGTCCAGTGTATTATAGGTACATAGAAGGTACTTGAAAACGTCAAAATTAAATATAAAAAAAACAATCGAAATATTATTACACTGAAATCACGAAGCTTAGATTCACTTATATGCAACAAAACAATTTAAAAACAAAAAATAATTCAGTGGAAGTAAATTTAAGTGTCAGTTCCGAGAGGTGGCTCGAGTTTCTTGAGTTGAGTTTTCTGAAGTTCAGTTCTTCTTACAGAGCCACCGATCTGTAAGAAGAACTGGCAAGAAATTCACAGGCTATGCTCTTTTAAATTTATCCATTGGTTTGGTACTTGAATTATAATCTTGATTTATCATTTGTGATACACTCAATTCATCTGATAGTCAGCTGTCCTCTTTCTCTGCACCCTGCACATTCATATTCATTACTCTTCTTGTTCCATGCTCTTTGTCTTACACAACTAAATAAATAAATACCAACGGTTTCCTTACATTCAGACATCCAAACGTTTATTTACAACAAAAAGTGTTTTTAAGCTAATTACTGCGATGTTTCCTTGTGGGGCTAGCGGGTAGCGACAGGCAGACAGGCGATATTAATGAGTTTCCGACGACCGCATCGGGCTGTGTTATACTTTCCGTGTATATACTTATTAACAACTTTGTCATAGTCGCCGGTTGTTTATTTTACAACTTTCTTTAGGATCGAGCGTATGTGCGATCTTATCGGTTTTATAATCTCAGTCATATGACATCCACTGCTAAATATAGACTTGCCCTGTAGATTTTGACGACCGATACTTATGGTGTGGAGGTCAGTATACCTGCACTTTACTCCAGAGAGAGCTCTCCAGAGGTCGTGGGTTCGATTCCCACACAGGACAAATCATAATGTGCATGAATATGAATATTTGTTCTGATCTGGGTGTTTTTTTATGTATATTAAGTATGTAATTACAAAAAAAAAAAGTATTCATAATAATAATCATAATTCTTTATTTTTTCACTTGGTGTACAAGTATGTAAGTATTTTTATCCGTTCTTTAGTATCCATACCACAAGTTCTTAGTGATACTTATCTTGGAACTGAATAATTGCTGTGATTGTAAGAGAATATTTATTTATTTATTACCGCAAATGAGCGATCCTCCACTGGCCTTCCGCCACCTTGACCAGATCGTCGGTCCATTTCGTGTGAGACCGCCTTCTTTTATTATGCTGAACACAGCAATGGACTACAAATGCTCCTTTCTTTCTTAAGATAAGATGGGATATGATCTTTAGATAATAGATTTTGTTAGTTTTAAGAACAGCGGTAATCTTAATAGGTATTATATTTATAATTTGAAAAAAGCCGAGATATTTTTATTAAGGCATTCTTCTCAATTTCGTTGCCTTTTTGGAAGCCTCGTTAGAGTCACCGACAGACTGACTGACGGACAATCCCCTCCCCCTTTAGAATCACGACAGGCTGACTGACAGGTCCCCCCGATAAGAGTCACCGACATACTGACAAATATTGAGAAAAACCACAACAGACAGATAAACTGACAAACCTTGACAAACTCTGATAAAGAACCCATTTGCTTTTATTTATTTATTTTGTTGTTAAAAAATATATTCAATTTCCATTTTGTGTGTTAATGTTTGGCGAATCTAAATGATCATGTTGATCTTAAAGACAATAAATTAAATTTTATTTTAATGGCTCAAATGATGATGAAGTGTGGGGGAATTGTAGGTAAATTTTGTATTCCGTCACCTTCCGATAGTTAAATCCTAAATAGTATTCCACGTTGATCGATATTAAGCCGCGTGCATCCACCTGCTTCCCGCTGCCTCGACCAGGTCATTGATACATAGCTTCAGAAGTCGTCTTCTACTACGTGCAATCATCATATCCCAGCACTATCCCGGTTGCCCTAGACTTGAGCTTAGAAGGTTTTCTATAAATGGTGAATGGGGTGGGAGAGGGTTGACGAAGTGTGACAAGGGGATGGGAAGGATCCTAAATTTCGTGACGCGACATTTCAAAATCCAGGCCTTATAAACATTTTGGAACTGCTGTTTTAATGTAATCATTTCTTGTTGTACAATTGCAAAATATGTGACATCACACTAAGGAGTCTCACAAGTGTGACCAGCTGTGACAAGGACGGAGGGGGGGTCAAAAGTTCACGAAATTCGTGTGACGTAATTTATGGAAGATCCCTTAAGGCCCAGGGTCTGTTTACTGATCTAACCAGATTTTGACTGAATTACAATTATTAAATCGAACGACTGCCGTCTAAACTCCATAACCCAGAGAGAAACATCATTCTATGGTTAAACTAGTGCGACGTACAATATTTCTAATTAAATCGGCTCGGGACAGATCGACTAAAGCCATTAATTTAGGTTTAAGACTAATATTGTGAACCTAAATACTAGATTTTCTCTGTCTTGACATTTGAAAAAACCTTCGCAATATAACCTAAAGTGTGTTGTTTCATAACAAAGCGTTTTTTTAGGAAATGCCCAGGCCTATTACGATCTGCCAGACTTAAGAACGACGACCCTTGTATATGATATCTCTCAACATCCTTTAAACTAACTTTTTTTTAAAATCAAACAGACGTTAAATATCAATTGGCACATACCATGTAATCAAGCAATGAATAAGCAAATTCTGAGATAATCCAAGAAAGCTTGGACCCAATATCACAAGCACCTACTGACTTGCGAAATGTGCTCATCTTCACGCCATTTCTCGTACACATAGTGTATTACATAACTACACGGATCTTTTGATTCATTTGATGTCTAATTTTGTTTCAATCATCTACAGATTTTTAGAGCCACATCATGTCTTACTTTGCATGTTAGAATTTTTCAAGCCTAGCCTCTAACATGACTTAACGACTACCACATTTAGTGATAACCGGGACCAACGGCTTAACGTGCCATCCGACGCACGGAAACGCTCGATATCAAATGCCACACAAACGGTCACCCGTTCAAGGACTGACCTCTGTAAACTCTGCTGTACTTTGGTGATCGTTTCCGACCACCGAGCACCGCAGAGCTACGAGCGCTTCACACACCTATATATCCCTGAGTAACATTGACTATTTTTATGACTAGAAGAAAAAGATCCTTAGGAAAACTCCAATAATGTATTGTTAATGTAACCCAAGGTTTAAATTATTTCATAGAAAGCTACCAAAGCGAAACGAGGGCAACTAGTAATACATTTATGAGGAAGTAGTAGGATTTTATAATAATACTGCGATGACTGATGATTTTAGAAGGTGAGAGCGGCGATAGCCCAGAGGCGAGACCCCTTGCCTTTAAATTCAGAGAAACCCTGGTGACGCATCTATGACTTTTCGAAGTTATGTGCGTAATTATCGCTTGCTCCGTGCCTCTGAAGCTCATTAACCTTTTCATACACTTATCATCGTTATGCGTATCCTTATTACTTCAAAAGTCTATTTATGAAACAGAAACCATCTCACTTACCCTAATGACACAAACCACCAATCTATTATCCGTTTACGCAATTCATCTCATTATAGATGCGCGTGCGCATAATACGTACGGGCACGTGCGCACATTGCGCGCTTTCCGGGTTCTATAAGACTACGGTATTGCGGTTTCAAATTTAATTTGTAATGTAGGTATCTCTAAATTAGATAGAGGTTTTGTTTATTATAATGAGGCAATTGATAATCACTTTTTCACAAGAATTGATATCATACTTGTTTTTCAAGCTTCTTTCAAAATTCTTTGAACAGTAACAATTAAGCACAATTCGTAGCGATGCTAAATTAAAAAAAATTTAATGCAGTAAACAACTGCTGTGTTTGGCCTCTGGGGCGTCAAAAATGATTAAATCATGCTGCATCGTAGAAGATTAGATTTTTTGAACAAATAGGTATCAAAATGAGGGTGATCCACTTCACTATACATTTTTGTTAACCAGCGCGTCTTGCCTTTGGCACTGCTGGTCTGCTCATGCCTGGCGCAATTCGAAGACTACGGCTTCGAGAACTATCCGAAGAAAGTGGCTCAGCATCACAACTTCCAGAGCCTCGACAACCACAATGATGAGTACGAGCTGGACTATCATGTGAGTATATATAATTATCCTTCTTCCTTGTTCTTAGTATATAGGTCTGGTTAGTCTTTTCCATAATATAAGCGCTTTAGTTTTAAAGTTTGACTTTTATAGTAGCTCTATTGAGCCAAATTTATTCAAAAATTATTCATATATACTGCAATTATTTAGTTCCAAGATAAGTATTATTAAGAACTTGAGTTATGGATACTAAATAACGGATAAACATACATTAATACTTTTTTTTTGTACAAACATACTTAGTATACATACGAAAACACCCAGACCAGAACAAATTTTCATGTTTATGCACAAAAAGATTTGTCCAGTGTGGGAATCGAGCCCATGACCTGTGTATATTGGTCGTCAAAAAAGTCAGAATCATTTATTAAAGTTTGGCTCAATGGAGCTCTCATGAGAGCAAACTTATAAACTAACGGGCGCGTTTCATTCACATTTTCATTCACTGCAGGCCGAAAGCTTGATCGTAAAAGAAAGGGCAAGAAAATCGTCAAGGTTGTTTGATTCTCCAGCCACTTACAAGAAAATTTACTTCAGACTATACATATTGTCTTGCATGAAGGCATGTATATTTTCAAAATTGACATTCTGCAACAAAACCCTGCGTTACATAGGCGCGTTTGATTTTGATTTCACAAGAGCTATATTGTGCCTAATTGTTTTTAATTTGGTTTCAGGCGCACCCGAAATACGCTTTCGACTACTCCGTAAAGGACCCCCACACCGGAGACGACAAGGAGCACTGGGAGACCAGAGACGGAGACAAAGTCAAAGGTAACCAATATCAATCAAGTCAAAGTCAAGTCAAGTCAATTCAAATTACTTTTTATTTCATAAACTATTACATAGTACTTGAAAACGTCAAAATTATAAAAAAATAACAAAAACAAATAAAATATAATTATACTAAAATCACGAAGCTTAGATTCACTTGCAACCAAACAATTTAAAAAAACAACAAATATTTAAGTGTAAGTGAATCTAAGTGCCAGTTCCGAGCCACCGCTCTGTAAGAAGAACTGGCAAGAAACTCACAGGCTATCAATATTTATTTTATCATAAAGAGGTCACAGTTAACAAACAAGTTATTTTAGGGAATATGCATGCATTAACGATGGATATCAATATTGCGTTGAGTAGTAAACCATTATAAACGTCCCGGGGCTTATTACAAAACAAGCTCTAAAGTTAGAACAGGTTTGAAACTAGTGCTGTCACTTTCATTTGATAAGATGAAGACAGTGACAGCACTAGTTTTAAACCTTTTTTTTTTTTTTTATTTACGTCGGTAACAAAATGCATTTACGCACTGTCTCCCGGCCACCGGCAGACACGACCGCCAGCAGTAATACCCACTAAAAATCTTCCGACGACGCCCGCCGCTTGTTGAGAAAGAGGCGGGGGCCAGTACTTGGGTTGCAGCTCTGACACCCCGCCCGCGGCCAACGTCCCCCGGACCAAAACCGGGAGGACCTCCTCAGAGAGACGCAGTGGACGCGCCCCTCCTACCTCCTTGTGCGACCATAGCGTGTGTGGCCGACTTCTCGGAGGTTCCATGATTAGACAGCAGGGGCCCCCTGCCCCCTCTGCCTAAGACCCTCCTGGCGCTGCTTGACGGGCCCTCCTGGCCCGCCTGCTGCGCCCTCCACAGGTCCCCCTTAGTTTCCCCCCCGGTAGTCAGTACTAAGGGCACCCAGAGTCGCCAATCTCTGGGTGTTACCTTTTCCCTAGCGCCTCCTGCGCCCTACCGGGAGGTACTTAGCCCCCCCACCACGACAAGGTGGAGACCAGTCGGGGGGACTAGTTTTAAACCTGATTTAACTTTAGATCTTGTTTTGTAATAAAATCTTCTATGTTTATCATAACATATTATATAATATTTAAGTGGACTTGAAGACAAACGAGGTCAGTACAACTGCATTCGGTTTCTATATAGGACAAATAATTATGTATTAGAGTGAAATATACTGCAAAGGCGAGCGTTTCGCATTACAGGGGAAGCTGAGGTAACAGCCTCTCTCGAGGACTTACAGCTACGTAGGGGCATTGCCTCTCTCAGTATCTTCTACCAGAACTATTATAATGACTGATCTAAGAAGTTTTCGACCCCCCTTGGTGCTATGTACCGTACCTTAATTTTTTTCATCATCATCAGGAACGATGCAGTCATTATGACGTGTAACATTTAAAAGAAATACACTTGAATATTGCATTGGACCACAAATATTGTCTTAGTCTGGTCCAATATTAATTCCGGACTTCTTGGCGGGGATAGTGAAGCGTCATGTCTGTAGTTTTGTTTTATTTTCTAAAATTTGTGATATTTGTGTAATAACGGTGGATTATTAACCGTTAAGTGTTTGTGAACGTATATGAGTGTTGGTAAATGAAACAAAACAGTGCAACATCACTTGCCAAACTCTCTCAAGAAGTCCATGTGAGATCTCAGTATAGTCACACATCTTTACTGAGGATTCAAGGGGTTTAGGGGGAGGGCATCTCATTTCCCATTTATCATCTTTATCACCACTCATTCTCACTTACTATAACTTATATGTTATAAATATATCTTATACTCTGGCTAAATGTGCAAACCTCACGAAGCCATTATTTAAAAGGAAAAAAAAATCTAATTAGGAATTGAACTTTAGGAGCAGAGCTCAGGTATACTCACGTCATTAGTCGAAAATGTATTGCTAATGACTTTTATGACCAAATATCCATTTAGCGCTGTCTTTAACATATTGTTAACATTCACAGGAACATACACAATCTTAGAGAACGACGGAACAAAACGTGTGGTCGAATACGAAGCGGACGACAAGAACGGTTTCAACGCGGTTGTGCACAAAATAGGCACACCCAAGGAGGTGCACGAGTTCAAACCTCACAAGCACTTCGAGGCGTTCCGTCCCGAATACAACAATAACTTTGACGATGGATTCGTGCCTGTTGCCGGTGGATATGGGCATTAAATTTAGTATTTTTTATTTATTTATCTCTTTCTAAGCTTTTTTTATGTGACACGTTGTAATGATCACATTCTACGTGTTGGTAAGCAGTCGATAAAGTCTAAGCAATGAAAGCGCTACATGCCGTGAAAAATCACGGTAACTCTCAAGGTAATTTCAAAGTTTCCGACACTTTTCGAAATGCAAAAAATTGCAGCTATTAAATTGTGCTCCATACATTCATGTACTCAGATTAAGGGATTTGGTTCTCGTTTAGTGATAATCAAAGTCAAAATCAAAATCAAAGTCAAAATCGAAGTCAAAGTCAAAATCAAAATCAAAGTCAAAGTCAAAATCAAAGTCAAAATCATTTCTTCTTCAGATCAACAGATCTTATGTGATTGTGTTAGAAGTATACTTTTCTACAACTTTATAGATCTCTTTTAAATAGTAAGGTCTATGCCCATCCAAAATAGCATGTATAGGGGAGATTATATTGGTATTTGAATTAAAAAAACAAATATATTTCGGCCTGTGAGTTCAGATCCAAATATATAAAACTGAATGCTTCTAGATCAAAACTTACTTCCTAAAATTAATATTAATTATTGCAACAAACTTTCATTGCATTGCTTACTTCAAAGTGACGTACGCCAAACAGTACGTGCACGGGGGCATCAAGAAGTTCGTCTACGTTTTGTGGCGTACTGTACGTGCACGGGGGCATTAATATGTTTGCAAACGTGTTATAGTTAAACTTCGTCTACATATTTTGGCGTACTGTAGGTTCACGGGGGCATTAAATAAAACTATATACCTATGTTTTGTCAGTATTGTTATTTTAGTTTCCAAGACTGTCTCTGTTTCAGCTACTTTATGTCTAGTTTTAAGTGTTGTACAAAAATCTGAAAAATTAATAAATCTTAAAATTATAGAAATATTGTTTTAATTTATTTTACCCAATTAATTTGTCGTCCACTCGATGAAGCTAAAGGGTGTGTTCCTAGATCGTAGCAAGTAAAAGGGTATGATCTCTGGCTACCCCTACGGGTAAGAGGCGTGACATAATATATGTACGTGCATATTGCACAGATTAAAAAATAAATTGCCTTTGTTTTTTACACCAATTCTTTTGGCTTTAAATGTCGAATGTTAATTGCTTCTGGCGAACATAAAAGTGCCCGGAAAGCGGCAATAGGCTTACCACCTATTACGTGGGACCAACAATATAAATGGCGAAGTGTGGGCGTATAGTATGCCTCTGCCTACCACTTCGGGGAAACAGGCGTGATATTATGTATGTTTGTATGTATGTCGCCGCAATGATGAATTCTTCATACGTAGCAATAACACATTGAAATTTGAGTACATTATAAATGTAAACTTTTATAATTATTTCATGTAATTATTAATCAATGACAAAATTTACAATTGTTAGCCTAAATCACATTATTATTTAAAAATTGTGATGTTTTGACGATCATGTTGTTGATCATGATCATGTTAGCATCACGGAAGGAAGCCACCGTGATTAAATAATGCACATTATTATTTAATGAAGATTAATTGATATATTGTATACTGCAAAATCTCAAAATATAATTTAAACATGTAGCAAATTGTTTTAAGATTTAATTTACATAAATATACTGTAAAAGATCACTGTCTTGACTACAATTACACGATGTTCCATCGACGACGGAAATTCAATGCTTTTGATTTTTAATCATCCTAAAAATATACAAAAAAAACCACCATTCAAGGGTTTGTGATTTATCTTTAAGTTGATAATCAATAAGTTGCTTTAACAACCTACTTTGCAACATTTAGATGTGAGTAACTTTAATTCTTGGACATGCTTATTTGGCATGAAAATAAATAGATAAAATAAAAATAAGATTTGGCCTGATAGTTATAAGAAAAAGCTTTCTAAATTTAGAAAACTAATTTTAAAATTACTTTGCAAACAATTGTTGTTAACATTGCAACTTCCGAATAAATTTATGCGTCTGCAGCGCCACCTGTCTGCGCTTGAACGAAAGTTAGATTGGCGGGAAAAATGGCGGGGCTAGCGATAAAAGACACAATTAATTCTGTACGGGACTTTTGGGCTGTGAACATTGTAAGTAAGAACTATTGTCAATTGTAATTTAAAAAAAAGCAGTTAATGTTTTTAGTTTTCCCTATAAATTCTAAAGTTTGAATAATTCTGTGAGTTTTTGAGAGACAACTTTTGTACTGTGAACATTGTAACTACGAATTATAAAATAAAAGAAGTAATTAAAGAAAAGTATGCAACGTTTTCAGTTTTCTTTATAAGACTTTACCTTTGATTAATTCTAGTTAAGTTATAGAACACCGTAATAGAAACCGTAATAGAAAGTACTTTCAAGCTAGTAGCATTACACGGTTTGCAAAATCGATGGTTGTACCTTATAGCCATCGATTCTATTTTAATTTAATATAGGTATTCTATTTTAATATAGGTACAGCGCCTTTTCGACATACATTTATGGTTCAACAAATATTAATTCTATATTATATGGCAAGGGTATCGGGCGCCTATACTTCATTCCTAATATTCTATTTCTATTATATAATAAAGTTATATATCAGGTAGGCTAGTTTATGTTATATTTAAATAATATTGTAGATTGATAATTAAAAAGTTAGAATATTGTATTAATTATAAGAATTGCTATGCTATCGCATTAGGTTAAGACACCTGCAATGGTAGCATACGATTATAAATAAATAAATAAATTAAAGACCTCTAAGTCTATATATTATATTAGATACTATATTAGATACCTTATGAGGCTTAATTGTGCATCAAAAATATCTGATTGACTCAGTAATTAATGGCAAATTAAGGGCCTGAGTTCGTAATTTTGATTTAATACATAAATTTAATTGACTTTTGATGATCATTTTGTATAGGTAAACTGTTTTCTTATACAAAATTTGTATAAGTAAACTTAAATTTCGAAACAAAACTGTTTTTAATATATACATTTTAAATAGTAGTGTTAGTAAAACCGTTTTGATGCAATTTTCAATTTCAAAAAAGCGGAGTCACTTGTTATATATTTCAAATTTAATCAATGTATAGGTTCAGACTAAACTGTGGTCTGCCCCATGGGCGTAAAATAGTTTTGGCTCTAAATCAGATATTTATAAACTAAAAAAGGCAATAGTATTTTATTTAAGACTTTTTTATTGTTATGTCGTTTTAACATTTTTCGACACTATGATATAATTTTTCTATAAAAAGTTTACGTAATTTCATCTTAAAGTGATCCAGCATTTTCTTATGAATTCTGCAAGCATTTTCAATAATTATATTTTTTCTTAAATAATTATTTCTAACTTCAAATGTTTTTTAGCTGTCTGAAAAAAACATGCTATCAAAATGTCATGCATACAAAACCATAGAATAATTAAAATGCTTATTCAAAACTAACCTCTGCGCCAAAGCGAGCTTCAGGCGATCATTCTCGTACCGCAGCTGCTGGTCGGGGTCGGATGGGGAGGGGTCGTTGGGCCCCCCAGTGACGGGTCCAGGGGGACCCCCGAGCGGCCCCCCGGAGGTCCCCAGCGGGGCGGGGGGGCCCGCCGCGCCAACCGGGGGGCCTCGCGCGGCGCGACCCACTGTGGCGTATCCACCCTGATTCAAACATTGCTGTCTCATTAAATAGCTCTATGGTTAATGGTGCCAGCGCGGGAAAATACACATCGCGGCAGTATTTCCCTTTCCAAAATTTGTCTCAAAAGAAATTATATATCAATATCTTTTTGACATAACTTCTTTAATACATACATTCACGCCTGTTTCCCCGAAGGGGTAGGCAGCCCACACTTCGCCAATTATATAGTTGGTCCCACAAAATAGGTGGCGAGCCTATTGCCGCTTACCGGGCACTGTTATGTTCGCCAGAGCCTCGTCCGTTGATCAGCAGGTGCACTACTTGCAGGTGAGGTTGGCTTGGGCTCCTCAGGTCTTGGTAGGAACCCTATACACCCTTGACACTGTCTTCTTTGATAACTTGTTTGAAAGTGACATACTGCAGCAAATTGTAAGTTCCTGTGTTGATCCCAAAACTCCCTAGAAGCCATTTTTTTAATCTAGTCATAATGACTACATCCTGCCTGATGGTAAGCAGTCGATGCAGTCCAAAAAAAAATAAAAGCGCACCGTGAAATGAGCACGGTACAAAGCGTACCCACAGCCACTCATGACGGCCTGCTAAAATGCCGTTTCACTCCCCGCTTAAAAGACCTGGGATCATAGGAAATAGGAAACACATGAGCCGGCAGCGAATTCCAGAGCTTAGTGGTCTTGCTTACAAACGACTTCCCAAGTTTCTTGGTTCGTGTGCTGATAGTCTGCACAGTATGAGGATGGTTTCTAAGACCAGCACATGTTGTTCGGGAGAGGAAAGGAGAGGGCGGGATGAGATATAGCCATAGTAGTTCCGGTAGAAGACACTGAGAGATGCAATGTCTCTACGCAGCTGTAGATCCTCGAGTGAGGCTGTTACCCCAGCATCCCTTATAATGCGAGAAGAACAGCCTATAGTTCAGATTTTAATCAAATCTTGACAAAAAAATAATGATTTCTGAATTTACAAGCAAGGGGTCCTGCTACTGGGCTATTGCCGTTTACTGTATGGGTATGGATTATGAATAAAGAGTGGATTTTATAATGTCATCATATCAGCGTTATACAGTCCACTGCTGAACATAAGCCTCCCCAATAGATTGCACTTTATTGGGGGTATTTGCTTAAAATCACTACGCCTAGACAGGCGGGATGGTGATCAGTTTATCCAGTACGCAAGATGACGCTGCTCCCCCCCCCCCCGACTGGTCTCCACCTTGGCGTGGTGGGGGGGGCTAAGTACCTCCCGGAAGCCGGGAAAAGGTAACACCCAGAGACCGACGACTCTGGGTGCCCTTAGTACTGACTACCGGGGGGAAACTAGGAGGGACCTGTAGAGGGCGCAGCGGGCGGGCCAGGAGGGCCCGTCAAGCAGCAAAAAGCATGACGCTGCTGTCCATCATCAGGTAGAATTTCTTTTCGTGACTCTTACGAATCCCCGTGAGATGAGAAGGGCACTACTTTAGGCCAGTACCACACGGCCTTAGGGGGCCGTTCAAATATTACGTAAGCAGATTGAATATAGTTATTTATCCCCCCCACCCCCTTGTCAGCAAAAGTAAGCAAAGGTTTTACCCCCTTTCCCTATGCTTACGTAAACATTTTTCAATTATAAATAATACACTGACAGAGAAAAAGAAAAGAAAAATAGCGCGCGGTAATTCCCCTAATCGGTTCTAAAGCGAGTGCCTAAACGGATGCATTATTTGCGGGAATCCCCAAAAATGCGTCTGCCATTCATATCATAATCTAGACTCCCCTACCCCCCATGTCATCCAAAATAAGCAAAACAAAAACACCCCCCCCCCCCCCCCCTATAGTGCTTACGTAATATTTGAACGGCCTGTAATGATAGACTTTTTGTTGTTAATTATTATTAAAACATAGGTTGGATTATGCGTATCTTCTATATTAAACTCTGAACAGTTAATCTAAGAGGGCATAAAAAAAAACTTCAGTCCTAATAACGACCCGTGGCGGGTATACCCGCACTCCACTCCTGAGATCGTGGGTTCTGGATTTGTACTGGTCTGGATGTTTTCCTATGTATATTAAGTATGTATTTACAAAAAAATTTAAAACATTAAAAATGTAAGCTCGTTTAATGTATTCAAACGAAAACTCTCACAACATATTGTTGATACTTTTACTTAACTATTCAATTGAATACATTGGATGGGCAAGCGTAATCTTTAAGTGACGACGATGTAATTTATAATTATTTGTATGTTAATTTAAGTTCTCATTCAAGTGACTGTATATGTCTTTTTGAGAATAAATATCTTTAACCATAAATTAAGATTTTATGTATGTTTATCCGTTATTTAGTATCCATAACACAAGTTTCTAATGATACTTATCTTGGAACCACATAATTGGTGTAAGTGTCAGATTTATTTTTATTTTTTATTTAACAATTTATGTACAATCAAATTATAATAACAAAAAACAACAACAATAAAAATTATACAACAAGGTACAATGGAGCTGCTTATTCCAAAAGGAATCTATGTCAGAAATAAGGGAAAAACATTCAACAGTAGACGACATGTGAAAAAAAATTAAAATAAAAGAGACAAAAAAAACAATATATTATTATATGCTACCACTTAAATTAACCTATCACATATGCAAATATATTATTTATTTACTAATAGAAGAAAAATTTACCTGGATTGAAGATGACACAGAATGCGCTCTTTGGTGTACCATCATCTCTTCATTATCCGCTTTCGGCTGAAACAAATAGAAATATAAAAGATAATACACTCCGAGTTACGAGAAGCTTGATTTTATTCAATTTGGGCACCGACAGAGTTTGAAACGTTCGAATACATACACACATACACGCCTGTTTCCACGAAGGGGTAGGCCGAGGCATATTATACGCCCACACTTCGCCAATTATATTGTCTGGCCCAAGTAATAGGTGGCGAGCCTATTGCCGCTTGCTGGGAACTGTTATATTCGCCAGAGCCTCGTCTGTTGATACGCAGGTGAACCACATGCAGGTGAGGTTGGCTTCCCCTCCGACTGGTCTCCACCTTGTCGTGGTGGGGGGGCTGAGTACCTCCCGGTAGGGCGCAGAAGGCGCTAGGGAAAAGGTAACACCCAGAGACCGACGACTCTGGGTGCCCTTAGTACTGACTACCGGGGGGGAAACTAAGAGGGACCTATGGAGGGCACTGCGGGTAGGCCAGGAGGGCCCGCTCAGCAGCGCCAGGAGGGTCTAGGCAGTGGGGGCAGAGGGCCCCTGCTGTCTAACCATGGACCCTTCGGGAAGTCGGCCACACACGCTATGGTCGCAGGGGGAGGTAGGAGGGGCGCGTCCACTGCGTCTCTCTGAGGAGGTCTTCCCGGTTTTGGTCCGGGGGACGTTGGCCGCGGGCGGGGTGTCAGAGCTGCAACCCAGGTACTGGCCCCCGCCTCTTTCTCAACAAGCGGCGGGCGTCGTCGGAAGATTTTTAGTGGGTATTACTGCTGGCGGTCGTGTCTGCCGGTGGTGAGTCCCACACCCCCTTTCGATCCCCCTTTGGCCGGAAGGCAGGGCGTAAATGCATTTTGTTACCGACGTAAAACAAAAAAAAAAAGGTCTCCTCAGATGTAATTAGGATCCTTATACACCATAGCGTTCGAAGCTTTGCAGTAATAGGTAGTCAGAAGCGATCACTAAAGTATAGCAAAGATCAGTCCTTGGATGGGTGACCGATTGTACGGCATTTAATATCGAGCGCTTCCGTGCTTGAAAAGGCACTTGAACCCTATAGTCCCGGTAACGGAACTATGGCCATAATTTCCATTTCACGCCCCCACGTCGTCAGTCAGCGGGCTGCCAGGAGCGGGCTGGCCGTGGCCGGTGTCCTGGCGGCCTCTCACCTGTGTGGCGGGCTGGTCGTCGGTTGCCTGGCGGGCTGCCAGTGGCCGGTGTCCTGGCGGCCTCTCACCTGTGTGGCGGGCTGGTCGTCGGTTGCCTGGCGGGCTGCCAGTGGCCGGTGTCCTGGCGGCCTCTCACCTGTGTGGCGGGCTGGTCGTCGGTTGCCTGGCGGGCTGCCAGTGGCCGGTGTCCTGGCGGCCTCTCACCTGTGTGGCGGGCTGGTCGTCGGTTGCCTGGCGGGCTGCCAGTGGCCGGTGTCCTGGCGGCCTCTCACCTGTGTGGCGGGCTGGTCGTCGGTTGCCTGGCGGGCTGCCAGTGGCCGGTGTCCTGGCGGCCTCTCACCTGTGTGGCGGGCTGGTCGTCGGTTGCCTGGCGGGCTGCCAGTGGCCGGTGTCCTGGCGGCCTCTCACCTGTGTGGCGGGCTGGTCGTCGGTTGCCTGGCGGGCTGCCAGTGGCCGGTGTCCTGGCGGCCTCTCACCTGTGTGGCGGGCTGGTCGTCGGTTGCCTGGCGGGCTGCCAGGAGCGGGCTGGCCGTGGCGCTCGCGACTGGTGTGCAGGCGCCGCTGTTCCCGTTGGTGACTCCCTTCCCGCATTGTTGAGCTTGAATCGCCTCCTTCACCTCTTGGAACTTTTCTATAAACTGTTGATTTGAATACAAGTGTTAGTAAAGTGATGTGTGGTACCGACCTAAACTAGTTCTCCCCCTCACATCCCACGGGGAGTCGTAGGAATCCACGAAGGGAAATCCTACCGGATGATGGGCAGAAGCGTCATTCTGCGTACTGGCTTGAACTGCGATCACCACCCCGCCTGCCCACCGTTGCAAATAACCCCAATAGAATGTTTAGAAATTGGCAAGCCATGTTCAGCAGTGGACTCTCAAGGCTGATTTGATGATGTTAGGTTAAATAAAGTCGTTAAAATTCAAAAATTTTGATCAAAACCTTTTTTGTCATTGGGTCTCTAAGCTTTTAAGAGAATGGAGTTCAGTAGTATTAATCTAACATCAGAACTGTCTCCTTAACTCCCCTCTATTTCTTTCTCTCGCGCTTTTTTGCCCTCTCTTTCCTTTGTCCCCGCCTCACCTTGCCCAGCTCTGCCTCGGAAGCGAACCCCAGTCCGTAGACAGTGTTGGCCCGCACGTCGCTCCACTGCCCGAATTTTTGCGACGTTTTCGTAAACGTCATGTTCGACGTTATTGTACTATTGATCACCGCCTGAATGAACAAAAAAAGGTATATTATTTATTCAACTCTTTAACAGGCAGAGCTCGTTGAAAATATTCTTATATTAGTAAGAAAAGTAAAGTATAAAGTTATTTATTTCATAAACTATTACATTACATATAAATATTCATATATAATAGGTTGGGGAAAAAGTCTTTTCGTATTTTTGTATGAAAAGTCAAGACATTTTTTTCAAAGTTTATTTACATTTATTTACAATATATATGTACCGTTTTGTTGAATAACTTTCTGCCATTTTGTGGGCAGAGACATTATCCCGTTACTGTAGAAACTTTGGGACTTCTGATCAAAAAAACGGGACAAATAGTTTTGGCAGTCCTCTCTTGAGGTCAACCTTACAGAACCTAAAGAATTCTGCAGAGACCGAAACAGGTGAAAATCTGAAGGCGCAAGGTCAGGGCTATATGGTGGATGCACTAGGACCTCCCAGTCGAACTCTCTTAATTTTTGCTGAGTGGCTAAAGATGTGTGTGGTCTAGCGTTATCGTGATGAAAGACCACACCCTTCCTGTTGATCAATTCCGGCCGTTTTCTCTCGACTGCTTCCTTTAATCTCATCAGTTGCTGGCAGTAAAGATCAGAATCGATGGTTTTGCCGGGTGGTAAAAGCTCATAATAAACAATGCCCTTCCAATCCCACCATACACACAGCATCACCTTATTTCGTGTTAGGCCAGGTTTGGCCACAGTCTGTGAAGCCTGGCCAACTTTCGACCACGACCTTTTTCGCACGTTCTTGTCGTACGTGATGCACTTTTCATCGCCAGTTATCAATCTCTTCAAAAACGGCTCGGTTTCATTACGTCTCAATAATGAATCGCAAATGAGTACACGGTTCATTAAGTTTCTTTGAGTGAGCTCGTGTGGCACCCAAATATCGAGCTTTTTTGTATAACCAGCTTTCTTCAAATGGGTCAAAACTGTTTTGTGGTCAATTCCCAGTTCTTCAGCTACATCGTAACTACTAATATGCCGATCTTGCTCCACTCTTTCAAAAATGGCGTCCATTTTATTCGTAACAGGGCGACCAGAGGGAGGTGCATCTTTAACATCAAAATTTGCTGTAGTTCTCTGCTATTAACAAACATTGAAAATAACAAAGCTGCCTTCCTGACTCCTACTGTTGGAATTGCAACAATGTTGTTCCCGACAGAACCCAGGTCTTTGAATACAAAGTTATCAACAAACAATAGATTTTCTATTGTTGCTTAGATCGATGGTGATCTAGTTTTGATATACACACGTGTACACTGAGAGCACTCAGAAGTATTCTAGGTGTGAAATTGAGAGGTAGGATTAGGAATGAAGTCATAAGGGTTTTTTCATCCTCTCAACATGAGCAAACTATCTAAGCATACCTTTCTTAATTCTTGTCATTATATCAGTAACATTATCATTATGGTCAGTACCCTGACTGTGACATATTCGTAGATAGCTGGGAATCAATCCAGGCAAAATTGTCGTCTTTTTGTGAATATTATGTCCTCTTTAATTATATTTTTAACTATATATGCATGTAAAATTACTCACTGATTAGTTATGGTAATTGGGCCAGACCCGTGTAACTAATACAAATAAATAAATAAATAAAATAAATATCTTATTTTACACCAGCTTCGACCCTTATCACTTCATTCCTAATCCTAAACCGACGGGCGTGTATGAGGAGGTTAATGAGTGTGAATGAAGCTAAGTATAAGTATAAGTGGAAGGATGTGACCTCTGCAAAACGGGAAAGAGGCATGATATTATGTATGTAATACGTGTTTTATTGCGTGCCGGTGTGGGACTCATTGAATACGTTGTACTGCAGTTATTGTACCTGCTTACATTATCTCTGACGTATGTTACCGGCCTAGAATACTACGCCTGTCCAGCGTGGTGATTATGGGCAAATACCCCCAATAGAATGTAACTCTTGGATAGATTAATGTTCAGCAGTTGACTTTATAAGGCTGTTCTAATGTGTCTATCTATTCCTTCCTCAAAAAGTTTGTATTATTTATTGCTGCCTTCTTGTAACACTGGCTTAGTACACTCCTATACGTACGCACAAGACAATGCATTTATATGATGTTTGTTTTCTAATGTGACACGTCATAATGACTACATCCTGTCTGATGGTAAGCAGTCGATGCAGTCGAAAAATTAAGCTGCTTCATACCGTGTAGTAAGCACGGTACAAAGCACACTCACTTTGCTATAATGCCGTGTCAAGCCCCGCTTAAAATACCCTGGATTATAAGAACTAGGAAACACATGAGCTGCCAGATAATTCCTTTACAAAATATTAATATTATTAATTTTCTGTTCCGTTACGTTTAGTATTGAGAGAGGGGTTTATACCTTGGTCCCCTCAACGCTGATGATCCGATACAGATTCCTGGAGGAGTCATAGAAGAACGAGACCGAGACAGCGGCCGAGCTGGCCGACATCCACGAGCGCTTCGTCTTCGGATCGATGTGGAACACGTGCGCTTTGCACGTGAAGATCGGCTGCTCACTAGAAACAATGCAGTGGAGATACGATAAGATATGTGGTATAGACATGGTATATGGATATTCATAAGAGGTTTATTGAGCTAAACTTAAAAAAAAATTACTGCCAAAATCTTCCAACTGCCAAAATTAATGTCATTAATATCTTAAACGCTCTACAGATTTAAATTTTTTCCATGTCTATCAACTGGAGCACCAACTTATTGGCCCACAGATCCAAAGAAACTATCTGACTTGTTAGACTTCTTTGTAACCAATGGCATAGGTGACTTCTTCACTGGCATTGAGTCTAATTTTGAAAGGTCCTCAGATCGTACTCCGGTGATATTAACTATAAGCTCTACTATAATAGTATGTGATTCACTCTCTAACCGCAAAACTGGGTAGGGATGTTTTCATAAATATCGTGATGAACAGCTTAGACTAGCACTCTTGACTATAAACATAACAAAAGATAGAAAAACAATGCTACTAATTGAAATTAAAAGTAAAGTAAGTGAAAAACGGCACCTAAGAAGAATATAGCAATCAAGATGAGGCAGTGACAAGACTAAACTCAACAGGGCAGTAAGTGCAACTCGTGAAGAATACTCATTGTGGAGTGCCACTAATGAAGACAATAGATAGGCCCTAGATTTTAGAAGCAATAGCCTGGTGAGAAACACATAGATAGCAAAATCGTAGGATTTTAACTCTGGTTCCGCGTATTCAAACCTATGCCTGTTCAAAGATATGTGTGTAATAACCGCTTGCTTCCAAGCCATAAAACCAAACCAAGTTACATCTATGGCTATTGTTACTAGAAAGTCAGTGCCTTTTAATATCCTGATAGCTGATTTTACTGTGAATGATGTTTCCCTCTGGGTTGCGGAGGTTAGAAGGCAGTTGCTCTGTGTAATAACTGAAATTCAGCCAAACCAGGTTAAGCCAGTGAGCAGACCCTGGGCACTAAGCATAAGGCTAGGGTACAACCGGAATAATGCTGATGAACTTATATGATACATAAGACAAAGGTAGGTTAAGTATACCATAGCATATTGCAGCTTTTCTACTATAGGGGTAAATATCAAAAAAGTTTTTAATTTAGTTAGTAATGATCAATTTTATTTAGTTAGTAATGATCAATTTTGTGAAAATGGCTTAAAAATCTTTACATGCATTTTCCCAAAAATAATGATTTTTGAATTGGGCCCCTATATTATGAAAGGTGCGATATGCTGACA
The DNA here is from genome assembly GCA_949126915.1 of Musotima nitidalis. Taxonomy (NCBI): domain Eukaryota; kingdom Metazoa; phylum Arthropoda; class Insecta; order Lepidoptera; family Crambidae; genus Musotima; species Musotima nitidalis. The sequence continues at coordinate 13,420,063 of OX421437.1, read as the reverse complement.
GTAAGCAGCATTCAGATTATATTCAGCCTTGATTACTTTATGAAGCCAGAAATAAATTAAAAATATTAATTTTTATGACCATTCTTCAAAAAGAATACTACGATGGACAATCCATTACTGCTATACCTTGATACTATGAAAACTTGTTATCTTAATATATTACTATTATAAAATATTTTTTAAATAAGATTCAAATTGAAAAGCCTTTTTGCATTTTCCACACCTTATTAATTCTATAAATATGATGTCAAAATAAAAATAAAATATCATTGTATGTAGTAGGACTGTGACAGGACAGTGCTGTAAAAATGATAAAGATTGAAAGATAAAAAAGTCGCACATATGAGAATCAGTCGTAATTTGTTATCAAAAGTATTTGATAGAATAACTTGTATTGCTGAAAACCAGTGCCAGGCCACAAGTTGTCCAGGCCCTTCTAAGAGCCTCATAGGTGCAAAGAATGTTAAAATAAATTAATTAATAATTTAATTGGTTCTGAGCGATCTTGACTACTAAATAATGGTACTGGCTTGATTTAAATAAGTGATATCAATTTTAAGTTAAGAGTTAAACCTTTCAAATAATGTAATTTTACCATTATTAAAAAAGTATTTAGTACTAAAGATTGCGACATGCTAAGCTAATTTCAAGTAAGTAATTCCAAAATTTTGCTGACAAGTGTACGTTATGCTCCCTATTCTCAGCCCTAACTTTTTGACTCATAGAATACACTCCAGTTTACAACAATATTATCAGAAATCTACAGTGACAAGTAACTATCTAAAATAAATATAAGTGGCTGTAAAATATTTGTGTAGAGTATTGAAGTTATTATTGACATGTTTATCTTGACAGCTGACAGTAGGTAGATAAGATAACTGAAGTGTAGTCTTAAGTTTTTCTGTTACTTTCAAACAATTGACCAAGTATTAAGAAAGACAGTAAATAAATAAAAATAATAATAAATATTTCTGACACTTACACCAGTTATTTAGTTCCAAGATAAGTATCCTTAAGAACTTGTGTTGTGGATACTAAATAACGTATAAACATACATAAATACTTTTTTTTTTTGTAAATACATACTTAATATATTAGGAAAACACCCAGACCAGAACAAATATTCATTCATTTATACACACAAATATTTGTCCTGTGTGGGAATCGAACCCACGACCTCAGGAGTGGAGTGCGTGTATACTCGCCACCACGCCATATCGGTCGTCAAATAAATGATAAAAGAAATAGATCATGTTATTAATAGTTTAAGTAAAGAGCACAATATTCAAAAAACAATATCTTTGAAAATTATGCAGTTAAAATTCATTACAATTATAAACGAGTATGAAAGCTACAATTTGTTATTCTTACTACATCAGTGGTTTCTAACTTTTCTGTTTCGTTACCCTTATAACTGTGGGCATATTGATTTATCCATTAGTCCAGAAAATGAGCAGGGAGGAGGAAATGTGGAAAGCCAGCACATTACCCTTTCGAAATACTAATTTTAATTGGAATTACCCCCAGGTTAGGAACCCAGGTCTATGATCAATGTAAGCAAAAATATTTTAAAGTTATAACATGAATCTTTCACAAAAAACACAACTATTAACCAAACCTTTACTGGGTACTTCTGAGAGAAATATATAAGAGGCCTTTTAAAATCTTACTGCAGGTAAAACCGACCAATAGATTACAATTCTCATCATGTTAAAGTATTCATAAATGTTCAAGCATTACATTGAGTTAAAATAAAATAGCATTGTTTTTAAAAGTTTAATGATTCTCATTTGTTTCTCTTTACACCTAATGTCTTCTTACAATACTAAACTTTACAATAGAAGTGTAATTACAGTATTAACACTATTAGGAACTAATAGTTATGAGTGACTATGAATAATGAGTGGAATTTCTGCCAATATGAATCATCTAGTTGAGATGAAATGGACATATTTATGGCTCAATGTGTGGGGCGCGAAAGGGATATAGAGCTCATTGAACCACGAAAGTGTTGATATTATAAATAGCAGCACACGACCCGCCGACCTTAGGAGCGAGGTAAAAGCACTCAATCGTATGCAATCGATGGGCAAATATCCGATTGAGCGTAAATTTGCAGTTCTACACAGAACTAGAAAACGGGCGGAAATTGATAATTGATTCATTTATTTCAGGCTTAAAATTTTTAATTAATCAACCTGTAAAGATTTTCTTAGGGGTGGCCAAAAATATCCCTACGCATTGGTAAACTGCATCCCCTCCCTAAAAATAACAGGGTTCCACTGAAATGAGACTTGAATTTTCCACCCTTTGTAAAAGTATGGGTGTCAAAAAGTCGCATAAAAAATTAAATATAGTGCAGTTTATATGACTCACCCCATGTTTTCTTTTCCTGCAGTCATTTAAACACAATAATAGCGAAATAATCTACTTCATTATTTTCCAATTCCACAAGAAAACTGTCAGATGCGGCGGGTGTGCCATAGACTGAAGTAAGGAGATACAATAGACCACAGAACATATTATACATACACTGAACAATTGTATTCGTAAATTGTCTATGGTAAATCCTGCCATCTGTACAGCATTAGTTGAACTAAGTTGTAAAAGTGTCTAGTCAGTGTGTCTACTTCCCGCTAGGTTTGTATAGGTTACCGCGGCCTCTGTAGGCAGCATTCTCAAAAGAAGGAACATGAATGGTTTTAGTCGGCAAAAGTATGACACAAACAGAGAGGAAATGACATTTGATGATTTTCCATCCGAAATAAAAAAGGGTGCAATTATGTTAAATAACGTTTTTTTTTTTGTTATGTTCGTATTATAAAAACTTAGTAAATTAGATTGAGAATTTAAAAGAGCATAGTATATGAAATAAAAGTATTTGAAGTTTGATCTGTGAGATGAATGTTCATATATTATTAATTTATTATGGACTACTGATGGGGTTCATTATACTGTTCTTACTTTCAGAGGCCGTGATTTCGATTCCCACGCACGACAAATTTTGTGTGCATAAATATTGGATTGGGTCGAGGTGATAATCTTTGATTTTTTATTAATTTACCTCTTATCTAATTAACGATAAATATATGCTCTTATGAAAGTAACAAAATAGAAATATATATGTTAATTCGTCATCCCATCCTGGGTTACACTTTTGTAGTTTTTATACGGATGCCAAAATAAAAAATAAAATAACACAGATATCCTTTATTGTCTTAATATTGCTATTACACACAAATTCGAAATATTGTTTATCTTAACTACAATGAAAGAGACATGAGCGGTACCATAATCAAGAAATGAAGGAAATGGAGTCTTTGTCAGAATTTGTCAAGGTTTGTCAGTTTATCTGTCTGTTGTGGTTTTTTCTTAAGATTTGTCAGTATGTCGGTGACTCTTATCGGGGGGATCTGTCAGAGAGCCTGTCGTGATTCTTAAGGAGGGAGGAAATTGTCCGTCAGTCAGCCAGTCTGTCGGTGACTCTAACGAGGCTTCTAAAAGGCAACGTGATTGAGAAGAATGCCTCAAGTAACTCATCTAAAATTTTTTCAGATTATGTCTTTATTTTTGCATTTGCAAGCCTCTCTTGATAGTATTACAGAAAATTATAACTTTGCTCAAAAAACAATTCAAGAACATGTTTGCACCTTCAGTGATTTAGCGGTAACTAATATTAAGCCAACTAATATAGATTTAAAAAAAATTGATAGCACGGAAATAAAATTAAATAATGTCAATTCAAGCTATGCCTATACACAAAAGTATGTAATGTTTTCTGATGAAGCTGGAAAGGACATTGGTCAGTTATTTTATAACAAGTCCGGATCACATATAACAAACAATTGTATGCCAGGGGCTTCATTTAAAGTAATTATGGAAAAGATAATCAATAGTCAATTTTCAAGGGATACCAATGTCATAATTTGTATAGCTAATAGGGGTACAGTCACAAAAAAAACTGTTGCCTACTATATAGAAAAATTGTCTATGGTCACTTGTAATAAAATAGTTATCTTTTCTTTTCCTTTTAGTAAGAGCTTATCTCAAAAAGAAAATTATGTTAGATATAATTTAAATCTATCAATTGATAGTTTGACATTTTATTACAATAACAAATTGCATGTTATTGATATAAATAACTTAGGTATTAATTTCTATTTGACAAATGGTAATTATTACATACCTAAATATATTAAAAAACGATTAGCTTCTACGCTATATTATTACTTTTTTAACTTAGCCAAAAACTTGGCTGTGAAACCTGCTTTTATTGAGCAGAACATTATTAATAATTCAAACTTGGAATCAATTCCAAATAATTTAAATTTACTCATAAGACAATAGAGGAGTTCTCTTGCAATAGATTGACCAATGAAAAGCCGCTCTTAAATTTATTTCATCAGAATGTTCAAGGCATTTCAGGCAAAGATCTAGAATTAAGTTTGTTATTAGAGTCATTAAATATCCATGTAATGTGTATAACTGAGCATTGGCTAAATGTTAATGAGTCTCTACTGGGACTACAAAATTATAAAGTAGCTAGTGCATTTCACAGGAAACAATCTATAAGAGGTGGATCACTTATTTTAGTACATAATAGTTTAAACAATAGGGCTCGTAGGGATGTTGAAACATCTTCAGTTGAACGTGTTTTAGAATTGTCTTGTACAGAGCTTAACCATTTTATTGTTTTATGTGTTTATAGACCGCCTAGTGGCAATTATCAACAGTTTGAAACTGCAATGGAGGATGTTTTAGCAACCTTATGCAAAAGTAATAAAAAAGTTATAGTATGTGGTGACTTTAATGTTAATATTTTGGAATCTTCCTCAATATCAGTTAGGTTTTTGAATTTGTTCAAGTCTTTTAATTTACTTAATTCTTTTCTTGAACCCACTAGAATTACGCCTACGTCTTCAACATGCTTAGACAATATTTTTTGTAATTTTACTATTATACATAAATCAATTGAGTATGGCGTAACTTCCGACCACAGTGGACAGATTATTAGTTTTGAATATAATTTTCAAAATGTAACTAAAAAAATATTAATTAGACCAATAACAAAGAATCTGGTTTTGAAATTTCAAAGCAATGTCAACGAAAAGCTTACCACGTTAGAAAACAATTCCGCTATAAATTATGATAAATTGTTCGGAATTGTACAACAAGAATTTAAGAATAACTTTAAGCTGAAAAGTGTGGAAATTTCAAACAAAAGGAAGTTTTGTGATTGGGCTACTCCCGGAATTTATAAAAGTAGGAAGAAACTTTTTGATTTATATAGAGAAAAAAGTACTTCAACAGATTCAAATTTTATTCAATATGTTAGAAATTATTCAAAATTGTTCAAACTTGTTTGCACCACTGCTAAGTCAATGCATCTTAAAAATAAAATTATGAATTCCAAAAATAAAATTAAAGCTACATGGAATGTCATAAACCAAGAATCTGGAAAATACAAGAATAATCATAGCATGATAACTCTTAAAGTCGATGATAAAGATATTGTAGAAGAAGAAGAGGTGGCCAACGCATTTCGGAAATTCTTTGTGAATATACCATTAGAGACAACTCAAGCACTTGACTCCTCTACTCAGCGTGCAGTCTTTCTTCTGGAAGACAATGTACCTCTTTGTAGTGAATTATTTAGTTTTAGACATATTGATGGCTCTACAATAGTTAATACTTTTAATACAATAAATTTAAAATTAACTGAGGATTTATGGGGAATCTCAACCAACATTATTAAATCTATCATTAATATTATTGCTCCTCAGTTGGCAGTCATCTTTAATCAATGTATTGATGATGGTTCATTTCCAAGTTTAATGAAATACAGTAAAGTAATACCTCTTTTTAAAGCTGGTGAGAAGTCTGATCCTACTAACTATAGACCAATATCAGTACTCCCAGCTCTTAGTAAAATATTTGAAAAAGTTATTTTTAATCAATTACTTTGTCATTTCTCTCTGAATTCCTTATTTCATTCTCAGCAGTATGGTTTCACTAAGAGTAAATCCACTACAGATGCTGGTGTAGCCCTAATGAAGCATATATTTGACGCCTGGGAGGACAGGCAGGATGCGATTGGAGTATTTTGTGATCTTTCGAAGGCATTCGATTGCGTTGACCATCCTACTTTGTTAGCTAAATTGACATATTATGGTGTTAATAGTAATTCTTTAAAATTAATTAAATCTTACTTGAGTGACAGAACTCAAAAAGTAGTTATTAATAGAGTCGAGTCTTCTGGCGCGCCATTGCTTATGGGAGTTCCACAAGGTTCGATTTTAGGCCCTTTATTGTTTCTAATTTATATTAACGATCTACCTTTCTATACTAGAGATCTGTGCGAAACAGTTTTGTTTGCTGACGATACGTCTCTGATATTTAAAGTGAACAGAGGCAAGGATCATTCTGACGTGATAAATAATGCTCTTGCGAAGGTTTTACATTGGTTTACGGTTAACAATCTATCTCTTAACGCAAGTAAAACTAAATGTATAAAGTTCTCATTGCCTAATGTTACAAAAGTCTCAACTAACTTGAAAATGAATGGCAAGAATATCGAGTTATTAAATGACACAAAGTTCTTAGGCATCAATATTGATTTTAAATTGCAGTGGAACCCCCATATAATGGATTTGTCCGGAAGGCTTAGCTCAGCATGCTATGCCATCAAAAAGATAAGACTCATAACAGACGAAGAAACAGCTAGATTAGTTTATTTTAGCTATTTTCATAGCATTATGTCATATGGTATGTTATTGTGGGGATCTGCTGCGGACATACATAATATATTTGTACTACAAAAGCGCGCCATAAGAGCTATCTATAATCTTAAGTCCAGAGATTCTCTTAGAGAGATGTTTAAAAGAATTAACATATTAACGGTTGCATCTCAGTATATATTTGATAATATAATGTATGTTCGCAAAAACATTAATACATTTGATAAAAATTCAAAAGTACATAATTTTAATACTAGGAATAGAAATAAGCTCTCTCTGCCAAATTGTCGACTTCACAAAACAAAAAATTCATTTTTGGGTAATAGTATCAGATTTTTTAATAAAATTCCGCAGGAAATAATTGATCTACCATTGGCAACTTTTAAAACTGTAGTTAAAAAGCAGTTTCTTCAAAAGGGGTATTATGCTGTTAATGATTACTTATCGGATAAACAAGCTTGGGCTTAACATTTTCAACTTGTATGTGTATATTAGAATAAAAAGTCAACCAGATCATTGTCGTGACCATCCCTTATTGTACAGGCTCAGCTCAGTTTCACAATACATACTTACTTGACTGTGATGGAAGGTTCCCTTAGTGCTACTTTATTGGTTACAGCTTCGGGGGACCCTTTCAGTATCATCAAATTTACACTGTGTGTGTCATGTAACAAAAATAATTTAAAAGAGCATAGCCTGTGAGTTTCTTGTCAGTTCTTCTCACAGAGCGGAGGCTCGGAACTGGCACTTAGATTCACTTACACCTAATTTTTATTTATTTGCATGTAAGTGAATCTAAGCTTCGTGATTTCAGGGTTGATATATATTTTTTTTCAATTTTTATATTGTTTTGACGTTTTCAAGTGCTATGTAATAGTTTATGAAATAAAGAACTTTTTACTTTTACTTTACTTTACTTTATAGGCTATATTTATAGCCATTGTTAACCATTGATAATTTAGCATTTTGATAATTTATTCATAACAATCATCCATAAACACAAATCTTTTCATGTAGAATATAAATATAATACAACAGGGACAACAAAAAGAGCAATAATACATGCAAACAAGCCCGCAGTAAAGAGACTCGCGCGCCCTCTGTCGCGGCCGCGTGGCAGTGAGTGAAAGTATAACTGTTACATAAATATATTATACGAGTATTATCAGAGCAGTGTGCCGTGCCACATGCCGCGTGACGCATTCAATGGCAATCATTAAGGTTAAGCACTCACGAACATTGCAATTAATACAAATTGCATTTACGCACTGCCTTCCGGCCAAAGGAGGACCGAAAGGGGGTGTGGAACTCACCACTGGCAGACGCGACCGCCTGCAGTAATACCCACTAAAAATCTTCCGACGGCGCCCGCCGCTTGTTGAGAAAAAGGAGGGGGCCAGTACCTGGGATGCAGCGTCTGACACCCCGCCTGCGGCCAACGTCCCCCGGACCATAATCGGGTGGGCCTCCTTAAAAAGGCATTATGGACGCGGCCCTCCTACGTCCTTGTGCGACCATAGCGTGTGTGGTCGACTTCTCTGAGGGTCCATGGTTACAGCAGGGGCCCCCTGTCCCCGTCGCCTAAAACCCTCCTGGCGCTGCTGGATGGGCCAACTATAATGTTGGTCCCACGTAATAGGTGGCAAGCCTATTGCCGCTTCCGGGAACTTTTATGTTTGCCAGAACCTCATCCGTTGATCGGCAGGTGCACCACTTGAAAGTGAGGTTGGCTTGAGATCCTAAGATGTTGACCCCATACACCTAATAATAAAAAAACCAATGAGCAAAAAAAAAAAAAACCTTTTTTGTGTTAATGTTAAATTTAAATATAAGCTTAAATTAATGTTCTTACCCATATTTATGTTGAAATACAAAAAGATAACACAGAATCATTCAACCACCATCTAGCTTAATGACTGTAAAAAGAGATCAACACGAAAAATAATTAAAATTCTGGTTTTTACCTAACTAAAGGAAACTAAACAAATATTATTACATTCGCAGTTATAAAAGTTAATTACGGAAGTTGTGTTCAAGATGAAGTAAGGTCAGGAAGGCAATTATAATACTGACCAATCCACTAGCGTTACGCGTGACACTGTTGTATAAACTACAAACGGTGATAAATAGGTGCTAATCTCTTTTGTTTACATACATACAGTCATGCCTGTTTCCCCGAAGGGTAGGCATAGGCAAATTATACGCCCAAATTTCGCCAATAACATTGTTAGTCCCACGTAGGTGGCGAGTCAATTGCCGCTTATCAGGAACTGTTTTATATGCCCGATACGTCTATTATTTGGCAGGTGCACCACTTGCAGGTGAGGTTGGCTTGGGCTCTTAAGATGTTAGTAGGTTACCATTAGACAAATTTAAGCGTTTCCTAACGGCCGGTATGCATAAGCTATTCTTTCTTATGAGTTTGATGACGTCTATAGGTTTGAACTCTGTGTTAATGGTTCCACTAAGTATATTGTCCCGGTTGCCCTAGACTTACGCTTAGGTCCCAGGGCCTGCTCACAGGTCAGGAATTTTGGTAGTACACGGAGCGATCGTCGTCTGACCTCCGCTTCCCAGAGGGAAACATCATTCTATGGTAAAACATAGAAGACATTGCTTTTCTTATACGACCGATATGGCGTGGAGGTACCTGCACTTTACTCCAGAGGTCGTGGGTTCCATTCCCACACAGAACAAATCTTTGTGAGCATGAATATAAATATTTGTTCTGGTCTGGGTGTTTTCTATGTATATTAAGTATATATTTAGAAAATAAAGTATTGATATATGTTTATCCGTTTTTTAGTATCCATAACATAAGTTCTTCATGATACTTATCTTGGAACTAAATAATTGGTGTGATTGTAAAAGAATATTTTTTATTTTCTTATTTTATTATAGTGTTACCCATACAATAATTAATTTCTGTGACTTGAATTATAATTATAGAAATGCATATTTTAAAAAGTTCTTAACTAACATGGTATATGAAAGAATAATAATAAAGCAGTCAAAATTCATTCAAAGATATCAACAATCTACCCCTTAAGCAGAAAGAGATCGATTCTGCAAATTAAAGCAAATTTTGTGAGAGATTCCATTCACATGTTCAAACCTACCAAATAATCAACAATAAGAAATACAATGCTATACATTGCTGGGTTGAGCGACGCACTGCATGATCAGACTGTACACGGAAACCAATGAACAACTAAGAGATATAAACTTTCATTAAAAGCTTTTGTGTATAATGAATGCCAGTGAATGAACTGTGATGTAATGTGACACACAAAAACTAACACGAACTGCAGACTGCAATACATTCTCTTTAAATATGAGCGACGAATGCGACGATAGCCCAGTCCCAAAGACATCAAACTCGGCTCAATCAATCAATTTCAAGGTCTGGAATTCGCTGCCGGCTCATGTGTTTCCTATTTCCTATGATCCCGAGTCTTTTAAGCGAGGCGTGAAACGGCATTTTAGCAGGCCGTCATGAGTGGATGCGCTTTGTACTTACCGTGCTTATTTTACGGTATGAAGCGCTTTCATTATTTCTTGGACTGCATAGACTGCTTACCATCAGTCAGTATGTAGTCATTATGACGTGTCACATTAAAAAAAAAAATTAAGATGGAATAGGGTTCAAACCCTGGTGGCGCTCCTATTCGAAGTAATGTGCGTAATTGTCGCTGGCTCCGTGCCTCGGAAAGCACGGCAAGCGGTTGGTCCCGGCTGTCATGAACCTCTATGGCAGTCGTTATTATAAAGTCAGAGTCTTCTAACATCCCTACAGCTGGTTTAACTATAGAATGATGTAACCCTGAAGTCAGACGGCATTCTTAACTGAAATGTAGCTAAAATCCGGTTAGACAGGTGAGCAGACCCTGGGCCCTACGACCAAGTCTAGGGCAACTGGGAACGTGCTAGGACTAGGACATTTTTTTTATAGGATACGATAATGAATTATATGGTATGGTTATGGCTAAGGTTCCCTTAGTGCTACTTTATTGGTTACAGCTTCGGGGGGCCCTTTCAGTATCATCAAATTTACACTGTGTGTGTCATGTAATAAAAATAATTTAAAAGAGCATAGCCTGTGAGTTTCTTGTCAGTTCTTCTCACAGAGCGGAGGCTCGGAACTGGCACTTAGATTCACTTACACCTAATTTTTATTTATTTGCATGTAAGTGAATCTAAGCTTCGTGATTTCAGGGTTGATATAAATTTTTTTTTCATGTATATTTTGTTTTGACGTTTTCAAGTGCTATGTAATAGTTTATGAAATAAAGAACTTTTTACTTTTACTTTTACTTTTACTTATGGTAGTCGTAGCCTAAAGATTAAAAAACCGATTGGCTAGCAGAACCAGTTAGCACTGAGTTCAAACCTATATACTTTGTTTTAATTCAAATAAATCGAAGCCTGCTTCAATATATATATAGCTGAAGAGCATGACATGGAAGAAGGAAAACAATTTTTTTATTTAATCAATTAAAGTACCGTTATTATCTATAGGGAGTTCTTTTTTTATGTGACTCTTCATAATGACTATATACTATCTGATGCAATGCGATGTAAGCGGGCAGCTGACACCCCTCTGCAACCCAGATACTGGCCCCCCCGCCTCTTTCTTAACAAGCGGCGGGCGTTCGCCGGAAAATTTTTTGTGGGAAGGACTGGCTGGTGGTCGCGTTTGCCCCACACTCCCCTCTCGAAGGCCGGGAGGCAAGGCGACAGGCGTAAATGCATTTTCTTACCGTTGTAAAAACGATCCCTGTACGGGATATACTACTTTCATCTAAGATGTACTAGATAAAAATATGAATAAATATTTCATTTAATAATATTTATATATTAATGTTTTCTTTCTATATTTATAGATAATATTACAATTTAATAATATACAGTTATGTCATAGTTGCATCAAATCTTTATCTGAAGCGAGCTGTCAGGAAATGCCACCACAGTTCCGGGTGGCCGCGACCCAGCCTTGACTGCACTAACGCGATCCATGCACCTTACTAATGGCTATCATTAATCTAACTCCATTAATATGCCTGTGTATAAATAGTTACTCAAATTCTGCTAATATATGGACGACATATGAGGACATAGACATCTAAATAATAAAACACTAGCAGCCTTACTAATAAAAAATGCTTAAACCGCTACTAAACGATTAAATAGTTACGCATTGAATAAACTTTGAGTAAAGTTATACACGAATTACACAAAGACCCTACCAATAAACACTGTATTAGCTCTGAATAGTTAAACGTCTGCTTTACCATGGTTTAAACATAGCATTGACAGTATTTTTGCGTTACGTTTAGAAACCATATTGTTTGATGTGTTCATGGAACTGCAAATAATGTTATTTATATGATAAAACTACACAAAGAATGCAAATAATTCGTTACATTGTTATATATTATTGTTTTGGATATATTATATAGTAATTTATAAAATTATTTTTGAAAGTTCACCTGAACCTAGTATTGGAGACTTCAAAACGAACGTCAACCTTCCTTGTTTTGTTTATGAGCTGCCTGGCTGTCAGTAATTGTTACTTCCGGTGTGTACGTCCAATTATTTTATTTATTTTTTAGTGCTTTAGTTTACATATATTTTAATAAGTTATATTCAAACAATGGCGAATTAAGTCACAACCCATAAATTAAAGAAAAATGTGAAAGATTTTTTTTTTGATAAGTCAACTATCTTCTACTATTTTGTACATTGTCTTTGGAAAATATAATATTAAATTTGATTCGTTATAATTAACGAGAAACTTTTATATATTTTTCGATTGCTCGTAACTTGAATTCTCGATTGCAAATCTAAGTAAATTTGATGAACCGTATAAAGCAAAAAATATCAAAAACCAAGATACGAACCAAAAATGGACACCTGTCATACACTTACACAATAGATAAACTACGGTTCGTGAGTAAATAAGCCCTGTATAATTTTTCTTCTACGCTAAAACAGACGTATACAACCGATTTGTCAGAAATATTTTATTGGTAGCCCGATTGCTTGCATCACCTGTATAACGGATATATACACCTGAGCTTATTTTTATTAGTAAGGCTGTAGAAATGGTATATATAAACTGTGTATAACAGTAACTATCGGAAAACATGTCGCAAGGCAAATTATTAGGATTTATGTGATTGAGGTCAATACACTAAGATAGATTATCACTGTCATTACATATTTCGATTGTTTTTTATATTTATATAAAATTTTGACGTTTTTAAGTATTATGTAATAGTTTATGAAATAAATAATTTTTAATTTTGAAGGTAAGAGCGCAACAAATTAAGAATTACATGTAAATTAACTAAAAAACGTAATAATAAAAATATACATAGTACAAGTACATCAATAATTTATTTGAGTTTTATAACATGAATATTGTAATTTTTCCCTTAAGTAATATAATGTATAAGTTCCTGATAAGATCGAGAGAGTTAGTTAGTTGGAGTTATAGTAGTAACTTGCCCTTGACTTCGTCTGCGTGAAATTTGAAAAACATACATGCATACAATCACGCCTATTTTCCCGAAAGGGTAGGCCGAGGCATAATGTACGCCCACAATTTGCCATTTGTGCTATTGGTCCCACGTAATAGGTGGCGAGCCTATTGCCGCTTACCGGGAACATCTATGTTTGCCAGAGCCTTGTCCGTTAACAGGCAGGTTGGTTTGAGCTCCAAAGATGATGGAAAGATCCCTTGTACACGAAATTCGTAAATTATGTTAATAAATAAAAAAATGATTAATTAATTAAAAAATTAATTATGTTATTACATACAATCAATAGAATATAATCTATTGGGGAGGCTCATGATCAGCAGTGGGCTTTATGGCTGATGTGGTAGAACCTTCGTTGACACTTACTAGTAACACATTTTTTACTAGTAAGTGTCAACTTTATTACCTAATCTGTCTATATTATTGTGTTAAGGGGTACTATCGAGCACAAGCAGGGGCGTAGCTACCGCTGTATTAATTATACGTGGCCCCCGTAAGAAAAAGTAATAAAAACTTCCCAAATTTATTTTAATTTACAAATGGCAAAAGTCAAAAATAGCAACATTCTTTTATATATCGATTTGAATTGCTTGTAAAAATATGTAGTTTCAACTTTATGCATTTTTTGGACTGGGAAAGACTACACCTGTCCTACTATTGAAAGGAGAAGTAGCCCAATTAGACCTTTAAATCATTATTTTTTGTTTCAGTACCTGGGTTTCAACATTTGGCGTCTCGGCCACGGCCTACGTCCCCATGGGCCTGAACCGATAAGACCTGAGGACAGTGCGCAGTGAACGCGCCCCTCCTACCTCCTTGTGCGACCATAGCGTGTGTGGCCGACTTATCGGAGGGACCCGATAAGCCCCCGCTGCCTAAGCCCTCCTGGCCCGCCCGCTGCGCCCTCCACTGGTCCATCTTGGTCGCCAATCTCTGCCAAAGGTCGGCACTGAATTGCGGCCTACCCAATAGTTGTCTACCTGTGATCATGTGCCTGCATTCACCGGCTTCCCGCAGTCTTGAATGTTAAATTGTTCAGTTACTTTCAAGCCGGCTGGACCATCGCCCGTCTAGTATACAACCAATTTGATCTCAACCAGAGCACAACTTGCAATATGTAATGGTTACATAACGCGAGTACTAAAGCCTTTTCGTCTTTCACAACACTTACATAAACCACATCTCATTGTTGTACGAGATCTGGTACTGATGGACGCACATTATAGTGACAGTGACATGCAAATATGACACTGAATGAGATTCTAATCAAATCAGTCTATACCATTGTGTTCTTACTTATCTATTTAAATTTAATTTAAATTTGTCGATTCTATATAGCGTAAAGGTTCACTCGGTTACTGAGGTTGAGGGTTCGATTCCCACACAGGACAAATCTTTGTGGGCATAAAAATGAATATTTGTTCTAGTCTGGGTGTTTTTTTTTTATATAAAAGAAGTATTTACTTCTGTTTATCCTTTATGTAATATCCATAATAAAAGTTCTTAATGATACTTATCTTGGAACTAAATAACTGCTAAATAAATAATTGGCAAAACATATTTATTTATTTATATTAAAGTATAAGTATAATAGACATAGAAGACATGAGCTGATCGATCGGCGGGGGCCCGGCCGGGTCTGGTCGAATTTATCGTTCGGTCTGCATTCTTAATTACGTGCATCTAGCTAATAAAAATTACTTTTTCATAATCTGCTAATTAAATGCGATAGCCCAGTGGTGAGACTTCAAAATCAGAAGATATCGGGTTCAAACCTGGTGGAGCACCTGTGGCTTTTCGAAGTTACAGACGAGGCTCTGGCGAACGTATTACGTGGCACCAACAAATTAATTGGCATAGTGTGGGCATACAATATCTTTTAAATCTTATGATTGCAGATCACAAGTTTTTGTGGCCTCATCACATTGTTTTTTTTTCCAATTATAAAAGTATATTTTCTTGTAGCAAGCGGGGGAAAAAACTAACCGTTACGATTTTTCGCTCTTCTTTTACGATCAATCTACCGCCCGAAGGGAATAGGCGTACTCTTATAGTCCCGGATTTTATCATTATAAGTGGATGCGTCTTTAATCATGCTTATTACATGGTATAAAGCACTCTAATTTTGACGTTGTATCGGCTTTTTATCAGGCAGGATTTTCTCATTATAATGAGTCGCTTGAAAAGGTTCAGTCGCAAAATGTCCCTTTCGCAAAAAGTCCCTTTCGCAAAATCTCCCCTGTTCCAAAAATCTAAAAGGTTAAAGTTTTGTAAGCTCAATAGGTTAAAAGCCCAGTAGGTCAAAGATTTTTTTATAACCAATTGAAAGCAATTCAGTTTTTATAATTTACTTTTATTTTTCGTAATATTTTAGAAATAGACGTGTTTTCTTCCAGGGGACATTTTGGGAAGTTGACATTCTGAGCCACAACGCTTGAAAACACGTACGTAAGCTCAGAAGAACATTTATACAATAAGCAGAAGTATCTAGATACTAATAACACATATTCCGCAAGCATTTCCGCTCGCATCTTTATGCAAATGGCACCTTGGAGGTCACCCTCCGCCACGCGACTCGGTAACCGCCGCTTGATTCTATAATCGCGGAAGTCAGCGACTTGACCAGGAAAATGGAGCGTCAATCCATCGTCAGATGAATGACAATTAAATTAATAAAGAAGTTTATTGGTAAATGTAGTAATTATTCTCTATTATGACTTTGTTTCTTTGCAATGATTTCTATATTTAACTTTATTGCTTTATTGCAATATTGTGCTGAGCGTAAAACTTTTTATTGTCATCTTAGTAACTTTATCTCAGCCCACTACTGAGGGCCTACTCTTATTCAACGAAAACGAAATTTCGTTATACCCATCCCTTTCATTCGATACTGATATACCTAGAGAGTGAAAAAGATAGGTGTAACGAAGTTTCGTTTTCGTTGAATTAGAGTAGGCCGGCCCTCTGGACTCCCACGAACTAAGGTGAGAAAGTGTGAGGTCAGGTTAACCCAGTTAAAAAATTTATAAATATATGTTCTCTTACAACCACACCAATTATTTAGTTCCAAGATAAGTATCATTAAGAACTTGTGTTATGGATACTAAAGAACGGACAAACATACTTAAATACGGTATTTTTTTGTAAATACATACTTAATATAAATAGGAAAATACCCAGACCAGAACAAATATACAAGTTCATGCACACAAAGATTTGTCCTGTATGGAAATCGAACCCACGACATTTGGAGTGAAGTGCATGTATACTGACCTCCCCGCCATATCAGTAGCCATAAATATTACGAATCCTCAAGCCAAGTTGAAGGCTCTTTAAGACTGATTGGAACCTGCAGGGCGAAAAAACCCCTGCTTTCGCCACGCACTAAGTTCTCGTGATATATGACCTGAGCCCTAGCCTTGGTTCTTGAGAGGATGCCGTGCTCAGATGGGGGACGTAAATCGAATGAGATGATAATGATAAATAAATATAAATATGTAACATTTAAATGAAATTGGGATTCCTGTGCTATTCGTACGCAATTAGAGGAGATGAATTTGTATAAAAAAATATGTACTCAATTTTTATTTATACTCTTTGGGGCTTATTACAAAACATGATCTAAAGTTGAATCAGGCTTCAAACTAATGCAACCCAGGTACTGGCCCCGGCCTCTTTCTCAACAAGCGGCGGGCGTCGTCGGAAGATTTTTAGTGGGTCTTACTGCTGGCAGTCGTGTCTGCCGGTGGTAAGTCCCAAACCCCCTTTCGGTCCCCCTTTGGCCGGAAGGCAGTGCATAAATGCATTTTGTTACCGATGTAAAACAATAAAAAAAATGCTTAAAACTAATGATGTCACTGTCTTCATGTTATCAAATAAAAGTGACAGTACTAGTTTTAAACCTGCTTTAACTTAAGCAGACTGCAATAAGCCCCAAAGAGAGTAAAAAAGAATAGAATACCTATATATTTTTTTATAATAAGCCTTCATAAGTTTACATTTGGTGTTAAATTATGAAAAGTATATTTAGGAGAGAGGACGACAAATTTATTATTTCACTCAGTTAATGTAGGTACAATTATATACACATGCAGTACCTCAATTAACAATCTCTTAATAACACTCGAATTAAGTGATTATTTCTCTCTCTGTGTCTGTCTCTCTCTATCAACGTAGAAATGGCATTAAGGAACGTTACCCCAATTAACCGACCACTTTACCGGCCACAACGAACAGTTATTTTGAATAACTACACACATACTTAAACAAGCTAATTAATACAAGTTTTAACTTGAACCACTAGTCGCTGTATAGTCTAATTTGACGGTAAAAAGTTTCTGTAGATAACATAATTATATGCATAATGTTACGCTCACATCGTCGCCGTAGAGCGAGAAATCACTAAGTCTACATTTGGCCATAATTAAGTTCGAAACGTGAAATATGTAATAGATAACGCGCCGCCCGACCGGCTTCTATAGGCGACAGGCCGCGTCAACGGCACGTTTGTGTTAGCGCGCGCCGGGGCTGCGAGACTTCGAAAGGGTTCCCGAGGCCTCGGGACGTAGCAGGCTCAATAAGGGACATGGATGGATTTTAGTCAATAAAAGTCTGACATACCCTCCAGCTCCACTCACAACGGGAGAAGGTTCTCATTTTCCGAAAAATATAATTAAAAAAAACTGGGCAGGCGGGTAGGTTGGTAGGTAGGCGCAGTTCAAGCCAGTACCAAGATGGCTCTAGGCTTAATACTAGTGCTGCCACTTTCGGTCGGTTACAAAATGCATTTACGCACTGTCTCTCGGCCAAAGGGGGACCGAGAGAGGTGTGTGGGACTCACCACTGGCAGACACTACCGCCAGCAGTAATACCCACTAAAAATCTTCCGACGACGCCCGCCGCTTGTTGAGAAAGAGGCGGGGGGCCAATACCTGGGTTGCAGCTCTGACCCCCCCGCCCGCGGCCAACGTCCCTCGGACCAAAACCGGGAGGACCTTCTACCTCCTTGTGCGACCATAGCATGTGTGGCCGACTTCTCGGAGTCTATGGTGAGACAGAAGGGGCCCCCTGCCCCCGCTGCCTAAGACCCTCCTGGCGCTGCTTGACGGGCCCTCCTGGCCCACTCGCTGCGCCCTCCACGGTCCCTTTTAGTTTCCCCCCCGGTAGACAGCACTAGTGGCACTCAGAGTCGCCAATCTCTGGGGGACACCTTTTCCCTAGCGCCTCCTGCGCCCTACCGGGAGGTACTCAGCCCCCCCACCACGACAAGGTGGAGACCAGTCGGGGGGGACTAGTTTTAAACCCAGTCTAACTTTAGATCTCATTTTGTAATAAGCCTCACAAAGTTATCGTGTTAATTTTATATATTTTTTAATTTTTTTTTTTCAAGTATTAATTTGGCACATAGCATAAATATTTTACCAACGTGTAGTAATTAACGACTAAAATTACCCTAATCGGGAGCAGTGTGCCGGAGCGAGGCGGCGCTCGGTCTGCTCGCCATTCGATTTACATAATCGAATACGTAACATACTATTTAATTCGATGTCGTGTAGTGGTCAAGTCTCAAGAGCGGACTAGTTAGTTGTAAGCAGGTTTGAAGCCTGTAATCAAACACTCGGGGTGTGTGAGAAATCCTACCAAGACCTAAGGAACCTGCCTACAATTGTTACAGCTGCCGATGAACGGAGGCAACAGCAAACATTAAAGTTCCCAGTAAGCGGCATAGGGGACGTCCCCCCCCCCCTCACGTGAGATTTACCCAATATTTTTTAAATAATTTAATTTATTTGATTTGTCTTCTATGTACTACATTTTTCAGTGAAATAAGAGGAGAATAATGATACCACGTTTAAGGTGCACTATATATAACCAAACACTACGACCGATGGTTCGAATCTTTGCACATACACCCAGGTGCATACATACATACATTCACGCCTGTTTCCCCGAAAGGGTAGGCAGAGGCATATTATACGCCCACACTTCGCCAATTATATAGTTGATCCCACGTAATAGGTGGCGAGCCCATTGCCGCTTACCAGACACTGTTATGTTCGCCAGAGCCTCGTCAGTTGATCGGCAGGTGCACCACTTGCAGGTGAGGTTGGGCTTTTTGGGTATTTTAGGTTCTCTTTACACCCAGGTGTATCAATACAAATTAACATCTGTCTCTCATGAACAGCTATGGCTGTCGTTATTAGAAAGTCATCAAAGAAATGCTGTTTCCCGTTGGGTTGCGGAGGACAGACGGCAGTCGCTCTGGCGTCTCCAAATCTGGTCGGACCAGTGAGCATACCCTGGGTTCTTAGCGTTATTTTATTCTACTAGTTCAATGGCATCTTCCATCTCTCTTTTTTAGCTTATTTTCCACATCACCTAAGTTATCTTTATTTTCTACCAGCGAAAGAAAGAAAGAAAGCGGCCTTCCACCCGATGGACCTATGATCTCCTCAGGCGGGAAGCCGATGAATGCAGGCAACACAAAATTGAACTACTTGGTAAACAATTGGGCAAGCCAATGTTCAACAGTGGACATTTTTTATATGTATATATATACTTTGTGCGTGTGTGTAATGTTTTACAGTGTTTTCCTTAATTGTGCCTATAACTATAACTATACCTATTCCTAATAATGTCTTTATAAACCTCCTCTGATATCATCATCTCAGCCCATTAACGTCCCACTACTGAGCACGAGCCTCCTCTCACATACCAAGGTGTGAGGGTATTGGGTCATACTCCATCACGCTGACCCAGTGCGGATTGGCGGAGGCAGGTGTATGGCGTCCTGCTGTTAGAATTTATCAAGCCGCCCATTAGGCCTCTAACATGGCTTAACGACTATCACATTTAGTGATAGCCGGGACCAACGGCTTAACGTGCCTTCCGAAGCACGAAAGCGCTCGGTATCAAATGCCACTCAAACGATCACCTATCCACGGACTGACTTCTGTAAACTCTGCTGTACTTCGGTCATCGCTTCCGACCACTGAACACTGCAGAGCTACGAGCGCCTCTGATATAACTTTCACGTAATATATTTTAAACCTGTGTAAATAAAAACCGTCATTAGCTGTAAGTTTCATAAAAAAACTGTATTTTATCTTTAATAGCTGTGGATTTTGAATAAATGAAAAATTAAATAAAATAAAAATTGTTGAGACGATGAATTAATTCTATTTCTTTTTCACTGGCGACAGCGAACCGGCCTTCCACCCGATGATCTGGTCAAGGCGGCGGGAAGCGGAGGATGCAGGCGGCACAAGGTCGATCGATGAGAAAAACTATTGTGGAGGCCTTTGTTCAGCAGTCCACTTCATATGGCTGAGGTGATGATGATGTTGCAATTAATCATCCCCATATCTCAAAACTGCTCCCACGTACATAATACTCTTGTCTTTATTGCACTCCATATGTTATAAAGATGTTATTTATAATATCACAGATAATTTTCAATAGCCTACCAATAGACTTAGAAACTAACTCAGAATCAATAAAATCGTTTAGGTTTAAAATAACAAAGCTATTTCTTGATAGTTTACGTAGTGATATATATATAGTGATAATGGATGATGTATACATATTATTTTCGAAATTGGTGAAGAAGTGTATACATATACATTGTATAAGTATAATGTGACTGTTTTTTTTGGGAGCTACAACTGCCAACAAACTGTTTTACAGTTTGGCACATGTTAAGTGTTTGTTGTCATGATTAAAATATTTAAATAAACACTTGTTCTTTTTCTTTCTTTTCTTTCAATATGGACCCTGTAGGGAGCCTTATGAGAGAGGAGGATGCTAGCTTTTAATATTTAGATTAGTTTTAATGTATATAATTGTATTCGGTTTACTATACAGTAATATTTATATAGAAAATTAAATTAATTCTATACCTATTAAATTAAATGTATATTATATTGTAAATGATAAATTTATTATATTATTTGAATATAATGCTTAAGCATGCTATTATATTAAATATGTAATTATTATATAATAATTTGTGTTATGTTTATTAATATCACGCCTGTTTGGGGCAGGGATAGGCAGAGGCATATTATACGCCCACACTTTGCCAAAAGTCTACGTTCTCTAAAACACAATTTACATAATACAATAAAGAAAATAAATAATTTAATTTGTATCAAAGCTCGGAGCTAATTCTGATTATGTCACAAACACATTGCGTCGCGTCCACCGAAAAAAAACCATTTGTTTCTGTTCGTCAGTACAAAATGCGTTTTGTAAGTGGTTACATGGGTACTTTCACTGTGATTGTGTTTTTATCTTCGAAATCTCGAGTAAGTTATTCATTTTCTTTATTTTTTTAACTTTAAGTTTTGTCTTTTAGGTTATGTAAACTTGTAAAGAATCTTATTTTATTAGGGTTCAGTAGTAGTGATATGTCACCATCATTATTACAGCCCACGGCTATGCCACATGGAGGAAAGTATCTTGAATATTGTAGAATGTGTGTGGAACATTTGACTGAAAGAAGACAACAAAAAATACCCTGCAACTTTATCATATCAATCAAAAGGCTTCATCATAAGGATATTTCAATAGAGCCGGCTGCACGCACGAAAAAACATGACTCATACGGCGTTACCTCGCTCTGAGGCGTTCCATGTAAGGCTTGAAGTGCAAGCGAGAGCGCGGAACGAGCGACAAAGAAGCACAATCGGCCTTTGCGTTCGGCAGCGTTCGACATCCGTCTCTCTCCTACTTGAGTGAGCGATGCGTATGCGTGGACAGCTGCTGCTTTATTAAACAAATTAAATTAAAATTTTCTTTTGAAAAATGCTACCATCCATCAGTATTTTCTTAAGACGTTGTCACGTTCAACTATTGTCAGTAAACCGACTTTACAGACAACCAATTTTTTTGCTAAGTAACAGAGTGTCAGAAATAAAAGAAAAACCATAAACTTTAACATTTGATTTGAGATTTCGTTCAGATTAATGAAAAGCTAACATTTCCGTAAGGACATACAAAGGCTAGATACTTTCCTCCATGTGGCATAGCCGTGGGGCGCCCTGTATAGGTGACCGTTTGTATAGCATTTATGTCAAGCGTTTCTAGGTTTTAAAAACGTATAACCGATTTTTCTTTCTTTCTTCAAGAGGCACGTTAAGAAATATGGTGTTCCTGGTTATCAATGAATGTCGTGCGTGAGAGGAGACCTGTACCCATTAGTAGGACGTTGATGGCTGATGTAACAGTTACGCCTTTAATAAGATTACGATCGAAAGTTCTATGACAAGGCAATGACACTGCATTTGCATAATGTTCTAATATAAATATGATTAAATTGTCTCATTTTCTACACCAAAGTCTTGAGCAAAAGTAAATATTGAATAAATCCATTCCAATGGCGGTTGAATGGTTTAATAAGAAATGTTTAATTGTAGGGACATCGTGAAGGGGTCAACTTGCACTTTTTACTGTAGAAGTTCTCGTTCACAAGTAATGGAAACCGTTCAGGAGTAAGTCGCATTTGCTTGGAAGGTTCTGTAGTTGACAGAATGACTGTCAAATCAAATCTATTGTATAAAAATCTCGTGGCACCAATTTTTCTTTCTTTTCTTTTAAATAATGGCTTTGTGCGTCTAGCACATCTGGCCAGTGTCAAGTAAGTGATATATTAATAATATATAATTCATAGTAAATGAGAATGAGTGATGATAAAGATGATAAATGGTAAATGAGATCCCTCCCCTAAGCCCCTTGAGTCCTCAGTAAAGATGTGGGACTATACTGAGATCTCACATGAACTCCTTGAGAGAATTTGAAAAGTGATGTTGCACTGCTTTGTTTGATTTACCAACACTCATGTATATTCACAAACACTTAACGGTTAATAATCCACCGTTATTACACATTAATGTTAGAAATATCACAAATTTTAGAAAATAAAACAAAACTGCAGACATGACGCTTCACTTTCCCCGTGGCACCAATTGATCCACTGTAATGATTTTTTTTTAACATCTGATAGGTATGAGATGTATGCCTCCATTCTCTGTTTTTAATAAGAGTTTTGATATTTCCCTGTGAACATTTATATGGCAGAAAAACGTTTAGCACCTAAGCAAGTTAAATCTTTATTTTACGACCAAAATAAAATTTTTGTTAGTAGATTTTACTTAAAGTAAACATACCTGTATAAGGTCGATTTTAGTGACACAAAAATATACCTATATGGGGTCGTCATACCCCATGCAGACTTCAATATCTGGTAAATGGTGGGTTAAACAGAAACACAAAGTAATTGAATACATCATTGAATACATCATTGAATACATCATTGAATACATCATTGAATACATCATTGAATACGTCATTGAATACGTCATTGAATACGTCATTGAATACATCATTGAATACATCATTGAATACATCATTGAATACATCATTGAATACATCATTGAATACATCATTGAATACATCATTGAATACATCATTGAATACATCATTGAATACATCATTGAATACATCATTGAATACATCATTGAATACATCATTGAATACATCATTGAATACATCATTGAATACATCATTGAATACATCATTGAATACATCATTGAATACATCATTGAATACATCATTGAATACATCATTGAATACATCATTGAATACATCATTGAATACATCATTGAATACATCATTGAATACATCATTAAATACATCATTGAATACATAAACCAACAACAAAATTAATCACATTATTCTGAAAAAGAAATTTCGTCTAATATTTCTAGGTTGTCGAAACTATATTAGTACTTCATACATAATATAAAAAATAGGTAAGACACGTATAAAACATAAAAATCGTATAATGCTTACAAATAGTTGTTCTATGTCGAAACCGAACCCGCGACTTTAAGAGCATACATACAATTACGCCTGTTTTCCCGAAGGGGTAGCCAGAGGTACATTCACACACTTCGCCAATTATATAGTTGGACCCACGTAATAGGATGCCGTTTACCGGGAACGTTCGCCTGAGCCTCGTCCGTTGATCGGCAGGTGCACTACTTGCAGGTGAGGCTAGCTTGGGCTCCTTAGGTCTTGGTAGGCGCCCGATATACATGCACATATATATATATATACTATACTTTAAAAGCAGATTACAGGTATATCAACCTCCACTCTATAAAATCTTTGAAACTCAAATCAAACTGTGTTTGTTCTATGTTATTTAATCTTAAGTAGGTACCTTTACCAAATTAGAAAATTTCATATAATATTCATAAGTAAGTGTAATTCTGCTGTAACTCACTACTTTAACTTTTCATTTAATTGTATTTTGTGGTTTTAAATATTTTGTTTTATTGTTAAGTTTCTGCCTTTTGTGTGGCTGTTGCACATGAAAGTTATAGGGTCTCCACGGAAGACCAGCGCTGTTGTGGTCCTCCACTGCAGCACATGCTGAGTGGAGTACTTTTTAGGCATACTATATGTAAACTTATGTGTAAAAAAGGTTTACTGTTTTGAATTCTGTTCTTTGTTTATATGTATTAATGTCAAATTAATTTATTTCATAATGTAAACAGATGTCTGACAATATTATCCACCATTATTATTAGCTCGCCATTAAAAAAAGTTTTTACTCTTCTACTGCGGAACCCTAAACAGTTAATCAGTTGCATAAAACGACACGAATGCTTCATTATCGTTATCTAAATGAGAAATAGGAATGCACTAACAGAATTATCATTAATAATTTACCACTTATCTGAGTTACGAACGGCAATAGCAGATCATGTAATGTTTGATTCAAGAAACAATTAATTTTTAGTACTTTTGACGCAAAAACTAAGCTTATTACGATATCTAAAGTCAGACCAGGTTTAAAACCAGTGCTCTCATTTTCATTTTATAAGATCAAGACGGTGACAGCAAAATGAATTTACGTCTGACACCCCGCCTGCGGCCAACGTCCACCCGGACCAAAACTGGGAGGACCTCCTCAGAAAGACGCAGTAACGCGCCCCTCCTACCTCCTTGCGTGTATTCGAGTGTATTATATTATGTATTATACGTGTACTATAGCGTGTGTGGCCGACTTCTCTGAGGGTCTACGGTTAGACAGCAGGAGCCCCCTGCCCCCGCTGCCTAAGACCCTCCGGGCGCTGCTTGACGGGCCCTCCTGGCACGCCCGCTGCGCCCTTTTACAGGTCCCTTTTAGTTAACTTTTCCCTAGCACCCTCTGAGCCCTACCGGGAAGTATTCAGCCTCCCCACCACGGCAAGGTGAAGACCAGTCGGAGGGGGGGAAGTACAGTGTACCTGCAAGCCGCTCCTGAGGCCGTGGTTTCAGTTCACACATACGACAAATCTTTGTAAACATGAACAAGCCTGTTTTTTCTGGGTTTATTTACTTACTTATTTTCTGAGTTTATTAAGTATGTATTTACGAAAAAATAAATGTAGGATATGTTTTTTTTTTATTTACAAGTTCTTAATGATACATATTTTGGAACTAAATAATTGTTATAATAAAAGAAGACATTAATTGTAGCCTTAACGTTGTGACGATCGAATTGGCGTGGAGGCACTCCGCTCCTGAGTTCGTGGATTCGATTCCCACACAGAACAAATCTTTGTGGCATGAGGTTGTGTTTCCTATGTATTTTAAAAAAGTATTTAAGTAATAATAATAAAAATATATATTGGTGCACCATACTATTAAAAATTAAAACTAAAAACAATTTATAAATGTTTATATGATGCACCAAAATGACCCAACTCAGCATATGCTAGTCCAATGCTGGTTTTCAGCTGGGCCATTTTGGGTGCAGTGCGGGAAGTACATCTTATACATTATATAGTTATTTACAAAATATTGCTAAAACTAAACTTATGTCCTATTATCCTATGTGTCTACTTATATCCTATGTATCTTAAGTATGTATTTACAAAAAAAAGGTATTTATGTATGTTTATCCGTTCTTTAGTATCCATAACACAAGTTCTTAATGTTACTTATCTTGGAACTAAATGATTGGTTGTGATTGTAAGAGAATATAAGGATCAAAAAAATAAACTTAATATCCGATACAATAATAAACGAAGTATGTTTATCTGTTATTTAGTATCCATAACACAAGTTCTTAATAATACTTATCTTGAAACTAAATACTTGACGTAATTGTTAGGAATAAAAAAAAGTAATGTTTTTACTCCCACGGTTATGCCAGCAAACTTCAATCTTTCATTAATTTACAAAAAACTGAAAGTTGTTAGTGGTTATGACATGCACATTTTGATTAATTACTAACAGAAATTTGTAATTCTGTTTTCGAGCTTTTTGTTAGGATTTTTATTTGCTTTTATATGTACGACAAGATGGCAACTAGCATACGGCCTTGAAAGAAAAGGATCACCGCAGACTACTATAAGTATCTACAGCAATATATCTATCTTTTGGCGCAAAAACTAAGCGGCTTATTACTAAACAGAGTCTAAAATTATTACAAAACTGTAATAACCCCTTATTGGTCTTATTACAAAACGACAATAAGACCAGGTTTAAAACTAGTGCTTTCACTTTCATTTCATGAGATGAAGACGGTGACTGCACTAATTTTAAACCTTTTTTTTTGTCATACGTCGGTAACAAAATTCATTTGCGCACAGCCTCCTGGCTAAAAGGGGACCGAAAGGGGATGTGGGACTCACCACCGGCAGACGCGATCGCCATCAGTAATGAAGGCAGCCAGGTAAGTCAGAGTGTTAACTTTCCCCTAGCGGCTCCTCAGCCCTTTTATATTTTGAATTACGTCGGAAACAAAATGCCCTTACGGACTGCCTCCCGGCCAACGGAGGACAGAGAGGGGAGTGTGGGGCTCGCTGCGGCAGACGCGACCGCTTGCAGTCCTACCCACTAAAAATCTTCCAACAACGCCCACCAATGTTGAAAAAGGGGCGAGGGCCCAAGGTTTAAAGCATCTGACACCCCGCCCGCGGCCCACGTCCCCCGGATCAGAACCGGGAGGACCTCCTCAGAGAGGCGCAGTGTGTCGCGCCCCCCTCCTTATGCGACCATCGGCCGCTATGTGGCTGACTTTGCGGGTGGTATATAGTTAGACGGTAGGGGCTCCCTGTCCCCTTAGCGCTGTGTAACGAGCCCTCCTGGCCCGCCCGCTGCGCCAAGGGCCTAGCCAGAGAGAGAGCGGATCCCGCTCCATCTCCCGCTCCGCGACCTCCTTCTGCGATATCACCACTTCGCAGACGAAGGCCATAGCCTCCGGCTCCTCACCCCTGCCGGGAGGTACTCAGCCCCCTCCCACGTCCAGGTACCAGTCGGGGTGGACTACAAGTACAGCCTAGCCCCTGGGTGCCTAACCTAGGGCTACCCGCCCCCCGGGGTACTTTCATCTGCCCGGTGAAAAGAAACCCTTTTGGTAGGGAGTCCCTCTCGCTCTCTAGAAAAGTTATGACTACATAGCTTACAACGGCGTGACATCGTCTGTCTAGTGACTTAACTGTTGAAATCAAATAGTACAAGTTTTATAGGAAGTAACTCATTACTCTCATGACCTTTAAAGGGCTGCCAATGAAGTGTACCAGGAAGTACGAGGTCTGACTGATGGCCCATTAGGAAGTTAATTAAATGTTGTTAGCGATTCCAGAACTTGTTATTGTTTGTTATCTAATTATACATATACTAGCGAATACGTCCGCGTGACTTACAGTACTTTTATGATATGTGTTAAACAGTAGCATTTTTTATGGGTTAGCTATGTAAACTTGTAAAGTTCGATTTAACTAATGCAGGCAAAAATAAAGAATAAGTTAATAAGAAGCATCTTTACATATCTTTATAAACCAATAAATAAGGAATTATATTGATATTACACAAATTGTAAAGAGTATAATAGGTGTATAAAGAATATCTGGCAAATAAAATCTACTAACCGCTGTGCTTTACATGTAAGAAATAGAAATGAAAAGAACACATACACAATACTCATTAAAACACCTATAAACACACTCACACACACGCACGCACACACACACACGCACGCACACGCACACACACACACACACACTCTTACACACACACATACATACACACATACTTACACACTTCCATACACACATATGCATAATCACACGCAAACATACATACACACATAGGTACTCATGCGAGCGTGAATAAAAAAAAATATTTTTTTTATGGTGTTTGTTTTTGCTTTTAAATTCAATTCTAAATTATTTCACTCTCTGTGTGTGCTCTCTGACACAGGCTTTTTAGCATAAAAGGGCGAAGCGAAGCGGTCACATATACACACTGTAACTCCAATAAAATTAACAATTAAATAACTATATTATACATATTGATTTTTATAGAATTATATTTATAAGTATATTATTTCCTATCCCACAGGAATCGAACCGCCATTATATAATGTAGGCAGCCTACCAATCTCCGCGCCTCATCCGCCGTCAATCAAATAGACAATTAAATCTTTAGTAATAGCATAATTAGATTTCATCGCCAACAGTTACGTGAACGTACTAATTAATTTATGAGACGTTAACTTGTGGCTTAACAGAAATTTTCTTACTTAGTTTGCTTAATAAGTAACGCAACATAGTTAATCTAGAATATTTACGCAAAAGTTTAAAGAGATTAGCGGCATAACTCTCGGTGTTACAGAAATCTTATCTAGTAAAGGAGAATGGTGCAATTTTGTGTAGAGATAGGTAAAAAAAAGATACATACATAAATAATATTACGCCTCTTTCCCGTAGGGGTAGGCAGAGATCACATCCTTCCACTTGCTACGATCTTGGCACACACTTTTAGCTTCATTCACACTCATTAACCTTCACATACACGCCCGTCAGTTTAAGGTACTTTTGACCTGCCCTTTCTCCAAAATTTTCTGAATTTGGTCATGGAAGGTCTAACGTGGACTTCCCCTCCCAACACTTCCATTCACATCTTTCACAGGTTTATAACGATATGACCCCCTTTTTTGGGTTATAAAATCATCAAGAGACCCTCTTCCGCTGTGGGTAAAGCGTAAGGGTGTGTCAGACCTTTACTGAGTTAAACCTTCTATGTCCCTTCTTGAGCCTGCTATGTCCCGAGGCCGCGGTAACCCTTTCAATACCCAATACTCAATACTGTATTGCGTTCCAACAATGTGTTACAGGATGGTAGTTTAGGTACAAAAGTATCAATTGTGGGCCCTTTCGGGCACAGCATAGTGTAGAAGAGAGGAGGAAGGACGCTGTTTAATTACTAGTCAGTTAAATCTATTTGTTCATTAAATAATTCATACATATTTGCTCATTTTAACTACAAGTTGTTATTAGTTGTTATTGTCATTAAATTTCCGACCTTTCGTCCGCAACAGTGAAGGTAACAGTCCTGCACCCCGGCAACTTTGCCCCCCTCACTGGGACCCCTCTGTGACCGATATGACCCCCTAAACAGTGGTATCCATCCTTACCAGTTCCGTTACTCCTATTCCCTATGTCACTACAAAATTATACCCCTTTCCTAGCATTGTTTGAAATGCTGAATTGGCTTAATTATTAAGCCAGGAAATTCAGCTTGCTCATTGCCCCCTCGAATTTCCGGGTATGCCCCCGCAGGGGTAATTATCCCCAGGTTAGGAAACTATGCCCTAAAAGGACGATTTCCGGGATGAATTATTATTAACGATTAATTAATGTAGTAACGAGTAATTAATGTATTAAGTTAAGCCATGATAGAAGAGCCTTTAGCGGCTTGAAAAAAAAATTCTAACAGCAGGACGCCATACACCTGCCTCCGCCAATCCGCACTGGGTCAGCGTGGTGGAGTATGACTCAATACCCTCACACTTTGATGTGTGAGAGGAGGCTCGTGCTCAGTAGTGGGACGTCAATGGGCTGAGATGAATTAATGTAGGATTGATGGAGACAAGTGTGTGTCGTCCTGCTGTTAGAATTTTTTTTCAAGCCGCTAAAGGCTCTTCTATCATGGCTTAACTTAAAGTGATAACTGTGGCCAACAGCTTAACGTAGATCCTTGCCTAAGCACGGAAACGCTGGACACTAAAATGCAAACAACTCACCAAAATTTAAGAACCTCTCTCAGAGGCCCGATTTTTTTATTTACAAAATGTTTTTTTTCATCGGATATTGTTATATATATCCAAATTAAAAATGAGTTGTCATCTGTCATTTACAACTTTACTTGCTACTTTTCTATTGGTAAGTTAATAATTTTTGTGACGATCAAACATCGAGGCTTGCTTTCGCGTCCAAAACAATAATGTTTCGAAAATAGAACTATCCCCTTATTATACAACTCAAAACTGTTACGATCGCCTCACTATGACATTTTTTTTGTCTTCTATTGAACTGTTAAGACAAACACAACAACATTACGCATTAACAAAGCCAGTAATGTATACCGTTTAACTGTCAAAAGAAAGCAATTGTTTCAGGTTATAAAGTGGCATGATAGGATAAACAAAACAAGATCGGACACATTCCAAACTAATTGCCTTGAATTACTGGAGACATGTCTGTACGACCACTGGTTTCTAAGAATAGTATTTATATCAAAACTATTTTGTCAAGGTCTTTAACCTTACAGAATACAATATAGTAAGATAACTCACTATTATTTCTTGAGGTGCTTATTGTTATGCTACTAAATGCAATTAATCAGCCATGTAATTTATTTTACCATCTAATCATCATCATGATTCACCTATTTCAAGTCTTTTGCTGAACATGGGCCTACCCAATAGTTTTCCACGTTGATCAATCTTATGCCGCTTGCATCCACCGGCATCCCGCCGCCTTGAAAAGACCGTCGGTCTATCGTCTGTGAGGCCGCCTTAAAGTACGTTTGCCGGTTCGCGTTTGCCATTGGACAACCCTGACGACCCGTCAGTTCTCCATTCTTCGAGCTATGCGCCCTGCTCACTGTCATTTCAGTCTGCAAAACCGTCTTGCTATGTTGGTCACTCCGCTCTACTACCGATTTTCTCATTTCTGATTCTATTACGTAAGGACACTCTGAGCTCTTTCCATTGCAGGCTGAGGCTGAGCGAAAGTAAGTACAGTAAGCTTCCAATACATAATCACACTTTTCGTCGTTACACACACGTCGATGCTGGAACTGGGCTGAATAGCTGCAGACTCCGCTGGCGCCCAGTCCAAAAAAAAAA
The DNA here is from genome assembly GCA_949126915.1 of Musotima nitidalis. Classification (NCBI taxonomy): domain Eukaryota; kingdom Metazoa; phylum Arthropoda; class Insecta; order Lepidoptera; family Crambidae; genus Musotima; species Musotima nitidalis. The sequence goes on along the minus strand of OX421437.1, from coordinate 13,388,594 downwards.
ACTAAAAGCTTTCATGTACTCATTAGAGTTAACTGTTTACAATACGAAAATTAAGCCCTTTAGTTACGAAGCCAGCTAATTAACATTTTATGATATCATAATTGGCCAAGGCCGCCATGATGAGATTCGGCGTGTTTTTATAAACATAAACAGGGTTTGACAACAAAATAATGTATTTACGGAAGTTAGATATGATTATATATTATATACAGTTGTTTCGATATAAATATTAACCTTTTTTTTGAGTTTTAATAATTAGATTTCTTAGGTAAGTTATAGATTCTAGGAAACACTTATTGCGCTGGAGCTTATTAAATATTTAAGAGTTATCGTAAAGAAAATAAAATTGTTTTTGACGTGACAACGTCTTATAAATTGGTTTGCTGGGTGACACTTCAAGAAACTGCGTTACGCTCCGCTCATGTTATGCGCTCACAATGAGAGCGAGTGAGAGGCACCTCACCCTTCCACTCGGGCATGGTTAGCCCGCCTAAGAGCGAGAGAGACAGACATAAATATAATTCTTTGTATAAATAAATGTTTTAAATTGTTACTATTTCATCCTTCTTCCTACTATACGAATAAATATTCACATTAAAATTATTTTACCACTCAAAGTCGTTGTCACGTAAAACTTTCGCCCGTATACCGACTTTACAGGCAACCAATTTTTTTTTTGTTTTTGCGATGAACGATCACCTAAGTTAAGAGTCGTTTAGAAAGCTATATGGACGGAGTGCCGAGTGGTACAGGCCTAAAATAGAGCCACCCCCTCTCATCTTCGAACTAACTTCAGTTTTAGAACTAAAGAACTATTTTATATAAAAACCCTATAAAACAGAAAATCATACAGTGCTTAATCAAAACAAACACATATGCACACACACCAACACACAGTCACTCACAAACACACACAAGCTGAGAGAGATACATTTTCATTTCATACTGTTCCTTTTTAGGATAATTGTAAACTCGTTGATTTACTAAGTAGAATTGTGAACTAAGCGTGGCCGCCAGCACATAGTTCCCATAAGTACATCTCAGGGAACAGGGGTGGCTGAAAACCAGCGCCGTTTAGAGTGTATACGCTGGACAGCACAAACTGAGCCATCGCCTTTTGCTCTCTGGACCTTTGTACTTAGAGCAAATTACATTCTGGTTAAAATTTTAATATTTAGAAACTTTTTTCTAACAGTATAATGTAAATTATATAAAGGGAAGCAATAAATGATTTTTTATGAATTTTATTATATTTATTTATATTATTATTATTGATAATTGGTGACGTACTTTAGAAAATAGATTGAACTTAGTTTTGTTTAGGTTTAAATGCTGAGGTACTTAAACATTAAGACGATTAATGTAATGTAATAAATTTATAAATTCCACACAATACTGGATTATTAAACGACAGTATGTTCTGTTTCTGTATTTCCTAATGCTAAAATTACTACTTACATTAATATATATATTATAAAAACAAATAATAATAGCGCGAATCAGAAACTGATCACAATAGTACAGCGTCATCTATTGACAAGGTTGTGTCAACAGACATTCAAACTGTAACGAACAGTACTATTAAGTGGAAAAGTCAATTTGCATTACCTGTAAGAGTAGCGAAGTCTTAAGAACCTAGAAAAATTGTAAAACACTTATGCAATAAAGATTAATTGATTGAACTTTAACAAGTCGTTGGTCCTGCTGTGTATAGTAGTTCAGCACTGAGCCAAGTTAAATAACTGTTTAAAACGACTTAAAAGTCTAATTTCCAGCATTATTCTAAAATTTTAAAAATTTCCTAATCAAAGTATCAAAGAAAATGCTGAAAGTCACGTACACTCACTAGCAAAAACATAGAATGCTCAAAATAAAGACTACCTAGTAGAGATGCTTCTCCGAATGTTAATGAAGTGCTCGACACAAAAACACACCTTACGTTGGTATGCGGCCCGCGATGCTTGCAAAGGTTGAGGCCGAAGATTCGATGACCTTGAGTTTAACCTTGCCTTCAGCTGTTATGCCAAAGGTTTCAGTAGGTCCTTAGGTATTTGCGGGACTGTTCGCAAGGGTTAACGCGGCCTCGGGACGTAGCAGGCACAAGAAGGAACATGGATGGTTTTTAGCCAGTAAAAGTCTGACATAACAGCGGGGGAAGGACATTTGATGATTTTTCAAAAAAAAAGGTTCTTAGGTATTTATTAAGTTTCTTGAATGGCGACCACGAATCAGCAAACGTAGTAGAGGGCGGCCCCCAACGCGATGGACCGACGATCTGGTCAGGGCGGCGGGGAGCCGGTGGATGCAGGCGGCAAAGAATCGATCTACGTGGAAAGCAATTGGGGAGGCCTATGTTCAGCAGTGGACTTCGAATGGCTGAAATGATGATGATGATGATGATGAGGTATTTATTATATTATATATTCAAGTACCTAAGTGATTTTATAACTTCCGCTAGCGGGTCCAATAACGTGGATTTTTTTTATGTCAACTAATTCTAGGTACATACATACATACATACTCGTACATACCTACACGCCTGTTTCCCCGAAGGGGTAGGCAGAGGCATATTATACGCCCACATTTTGCCAATTATATAGTTGGTCCCACGTAATAGGTGGCGAGCCTATTGCCACTTACCGGGCACTGTTATGTTTGCCAAAGCCTCGTCCGTTGATCGGCAGGTGCAACACTTGCAGGTGAAATTGGCTTGGGATCCTTAGGTCTTGGTAGAATCCCTATACACATAATTCTAGATTTCTTGAATAATGATGCTGATATGGAGTTTTGGAATTGGGATGGTAAATCATTTCATCAAATCATCCATTTTGCTTTTATTTCTTAATAATGTACCGCTCATATAGTCTTTCGATGTTGGTTAAAATAATTATTGAATCCATATGTTTTGTAGTGTTATATATAAATGTAGTATTTATATTCAGTTACATAAGGATCATCATCATCCGACATAGCAAGGTGATTCAGCTGAAGTGGCAGTGGGGGGGGCCACATAGCATGAAAAGATGAATTAAGGTTCATCAATGGCGACCGTGAACTGGCAAACGTAGTAGCGGACTGCCTCCCACGCCACGGATCGATAAATCTGGTCAAGGGGGCGAGAAGCCGGTGGATGTAGGTGGCTTAGGATTGGTGAATGTGGAAACCTATTGGGGAGGCCTATGGTCAGCAGTGGACGACATATGGCTGAGATGATGATGACATAGGAATCCTCTCAAGGTATTTGGAGTCCAAGGCCAACTTCATCTAAGTATAGGTAAGAGATGCACCTGCCGATTAACAGACGAGGCTTTGAAAATTATTTAAGTTCCCGGGTACTATCCCTACGGGGAAACAGGCGCGATGTACGACGTATGCTTGTATGATTGTATTATTTTCACCACATATTAACCAGTACTATATAATTACTATATAACATCGATTGCTATGCTCTTATATGTTTTTTTTATAAATCATTTATTGACAAAGGTTACAAGGTCAAAAGACAGTATAATTTTTCAAAAAATGCGCTGTGGTACAGTTCCTTTTTAATATGTTTTTTTTATATAAATAACATACTTATTGCTTTATTCCTTACATTACAGTTTATTTATTAAATATTTTTTTAAGTTTTATTTTCAATAGAAAGGTACTCATGCTATGTTTTTTTTTAAATATTTTTGTATAATCTCGGAATTACAATAAGTCTTATTTTCCTTCCTAATAGTCGTCAGAAATAATGATTTAAATTGAAATTATGAATATCGAATTTTATCTTTATACTAATAAGAATAACGTCTCTTTCACTTAATTTCACCACTTATTAGTTTAGCTGCAAACTACTCAACATACACTTATAATTTCTTAATCGCTTAACGGTCATATAAACGTTGAATAACGGCACTATAAAAAGTAATTAATCTTGAGCGATAAGACGCACTGCGCTGTAAAGACGAATAGTTTTGCAACTCATTGTTCGCAAAATTGCATATGACGATTAAATAATATTTAATTGCCGTGTCACATCGATTCGTGCGTTCTAATTCCCTTACAATGTGTAACTTCATATGAGGAGTAAACGAATGCCTTCGATTTTAGATCTTTTTCTTTAATACCGAATGTCACGCAAAGTCAAAATTATACCTTTTTGGACTTCCATGTTAAAACTGAAACGACTTAAATTTCTAAAAATCGTCAAGTCAAGTCAGTGTGATACCTCAGTAAAGTAGTGGACACTGTACTAGAGGCTTCTAAGGTGTGTTGGAATAAACAGGGTAAATCACAATTCAATTCAATATTTTTTCCAAGATGTCGCTAAAACTCCTTCAATGTGACATGTTTTTTTTTTTTCAATATTTTTTTCGTTATAATTTTCTTTTTTTAAATAAATTGATTCAATATTTTATGTATGCATATATTTATTCTCACAGTATTTTTTTTCATTATTTTAATTTATTTTGTAATTTTTATTACATAAGTACCCTAAACCGACGGGCGTGTATGAGGAGGTGAAGGAGTGTGAATGAAGCTATAAGAATGTGTCAAGATCGTAGCAAGTGGAAGGATGTGATCTCTGCCTACCCCTACGGGGAAGGGGCGTGACATTATGTATGTACTTTTTTTACTGCTGGCACCCGCTAAACATTTGTTAACGTACACTCGACCGCCACAGGACAGGCAGTGCCTAGTGTGGGGTTAATAGTAATCGCTGCCTCATGCCACGTATTGCTTATTTTACGTTTGATTGAATATTTTTAAATCTAGATTGTAAGCATTTTTTGACTTTTGTTTTTTTAAACCAATACTTTTGGCTTTAAATGTCAATATACATGTCACCGCAATGACGAATTCTTCATACGTAGCAATAACACATGGAAATTTTAGTACTTAATAAATGTAAACTTTTATAATTATTTCATGTAATTATGAATCAATGACAAAATTTACAATTGTTAGCCTGAATCACATAGTTATTCACATCGCCACTGGGATATCGCCACCCCTTGCCATTCTGAGAGTCTCGGGTTCAAACCTTTTTTTTTTTTTTTTGGGATGGAAAATCATCAAATGACCTTCTCCCGCTGTGGGTGGAGCGGGAGGGTGTGTCAGACTTCTACTGACTAAAAACCATCCGTGTTCCTTCTTGAGCCTGTAACACCAGGGCCGCGGTAACCCTTTCGAACAATCCCGCAACCCCGGCAGGCTTGGCCCCTATGGGGCCCCTCGGTGTGCTGACATCTCTTTGAGGCGCGCGTGGAACACGAACGCGCCATCGACGCGGCTTGTCGTCTATGGAAGACGGACGGGCGGCGAGTTACCCATTATTCGCCGCCCACAAGCCAGCGCCTACGGTGGCCGAGAGTCGTCTCGCGGCTCCCGACGTCTCGGGCGTCCACCGCGGCGGCTGGGACCGAGACGAGTGATATTCTCCCTCTCTCGCTCTGCCGCCTCCTTTGCTAGCATGACTGCTTCGCAAAAGGAGGCGACGGCCCCCCATTCTCTCTCGCTCCGGACCATGGCCTCCACCAAGGCCGAACGCGAGAGATCGCCGCCGCCGATCGCCGCTACAAGGACCCATCTGAGCTCTGCCCAAGCAGGGCAGACCGCGATGGTGTGCTCCACTGTATCCTCCGGCCGATCCTCACAATGGTGACACCCGGACGTTTCCTCCCGCCTGATTCTGTGCAGGAACCTACCGAAGCAGCCATGCCCGGTAAGGACCTGTGTCAGGCGGTAGGTGAGCGCGCCGTGGCGCCTCTCTAGCCACTCCTCAAAGAGGGGACATACCGCCACTATCGTGGCGAGCCCTGCACGGGGTTGCAACAGTCGTTCTCTCCATGACGCCATGAGATCGCGCCGAAAGTCCATCCGCTGCGCATCGAGCTGCCGTGGCAGCGGAGTTTCTCCCCGACGTAGTATCTCCACGCGCCACTCATAAAGGCGCGTGAGAACTATCGTCTCGAGATCCCATGGCGGCAATCCGGCAAGGAGACTCGCAGCCTCGCCGGAGATCGTGCGGTAGCCCCGGATTAGCCTTATGGCCACCACCCTTTGGGGCGCGTTCAGATACTGAGCTGCTCGTCGCTGCAAGGAACGCGCCCACACCGGGGCCCCATAAAGGGCCATAGACCTCACGACCCCCGCGTAAAGCTTCCGGCAGGAGGCGTTTGGACCCCTTAAGTTGGGCAGGAGCCGCTTGAGGGCAGCCCCGGTCCGTTCCAACTTAGGAGCCAAACGTCGGAAGTGCTCGACGAAGCTCCACCGGCTGTCGAGGACAAGCCCCAGATACTTCATCGTGGACTCGACGCCGATGTGAACCCCTCCTACCGTCAGACGGGATCCCGACGGTGGCGCATTCCGAAGGCCATGAAAACACATGGCCTCAGACTTGCGCAAAGCCACCTCGAGACCCAGTTGCCGAATCCTCTCCACGATTATCGCAACCCCGCGTGTCATCAATGCGGCCGCCGCATGGTGCGACCCTCCCTGTGCCAGGACAAGCGTGTCGTCAGCATAGCACACTACGCTGACGCCTCTAGGAAGGTCGGCGCGCAGCACCCAGTCGTATCCGATGTTCCACAGGAGCGGCCCCAGGACCGATCCTTGTGGAACACCGCACGACATCTCTCGCCGGTTCCATTCTCCGCTGCGACCGGGGTAGATGACGGCTCTATCTGTTAGATAGGCCCCGACTACAAGACGAAGGTAGGTCGGCATCCGGTGGTACCGGAGTGCTTCCCTAATGCAACTCCAGGGCAGGGTGTTGAAGGCGTTGGCGATATCAAGAGACACCGCCAAGACAACCCTGCCCCGGGAAACCGCATCCCCCGTGGTAAGGGCTCTCACGCGCATGATGGCGTCCACCGTCGAGCGGCCTCTGCGGAACGGGTTCAAACCCTGGTGATGACTTTTCGAAGTTACATGCGTAATTGTCGCTTGCTCCGTGCCTCGGAAAGCACGTTAAGCCGTTGGTCCCGGCTGTCATAAACCTCTATGGCAGTCGTTATTATTAATTAATTCAATGTCTTCTAACATCCTGACAGCTGGTTTAACTATAGAATAATGTTTCCCTGTTGGAATGGGTTGCGGGGGTCAGACAGCAGTCATAACTGAAATGCGGCTAAAATCTGATAAGACCGGTGAGCAGACCCTGGGCCCTAAGCTTAAGTCTAAGGCAACCGGGATAATGCTAGGATATGTGATGTGTAAGCATTATACTACAGCACACATCCTTTTTTTTTTTTGGGATGGAAAATCATCAAATGACCTTCTCCCGCTGCGGGTGGAGCGGGAGGGTGTGTCAGACTTCTACTGACTAAAAACCATCCATGTTCCTTCTTGAGCCTGTAATACCAAGGCCGCGGTAACCCTTTCGAACAATCCCGCAACCCCGGCAGGGCAGCACACATCCTGCTTGTTGGAAAGCATTAAATGCAGTCCAACAGAATGAGAGCGCTTCATAACGTGGCGTAAGCACACTTTTAAATAACTATAAACAATACGAGCTATAAAATAAGGAAGCATAAAAACAACATTGTCATAGTCAATAAATAGTTCATAAACCATATGGAATAAAATTTATGATCATAATTTCCGGAAACACATAAAAAAACGCTTTTGAATAAATTACCACATAATTCTGACGCCTATTCATTTTATCTGCCATCCAGTTTAGAAGGCCATGAGCTTGATCCCTTTATAGACAATTTTCACATTAATTAAGCGAAACTACTTATGGCAGTCTGCACTATCCCCGTTTCACGCCCTGCTATAAAGTCCTGAGGTTGTAGAAGCAGGGGAAAACAGGGGCCGCAAGATAATTCTAAAATCTTACAAAGAAACGAATTCCGTAATGAAGATACTGCTACATTTAATACAATTTGAAAAAGATATTTTATTAAGTCATTTGTAGTTTGTATGCCTTTTGAATGAAAATGGAATGGTGTATTGAGCTCCTTTCAATATTCTAGGCGTCAAGCCAACCTCACCTGCAAGTGGTGGACCTGCCGATCAACGGACGAGGCTCTGGCGAATATTAATGTTCCCGATAAGTGGCAAAATGCTCGCCACCTATTACGTGAGACCAACAACATAATTGGCGAAGTGTGGGCATATAATTTGCCTCTTCGGGGAATAGGGCGTGAATATATGCTATGCTTGCTGCTTATTTTGAAGCAGCAGCGATAGCCCAGTGGTGAGCCCAACAGTTTTCTTTCTTTTAAATAATGGCTTCGTGCGTCTAGCACATTTAGCCAGTGTCAAGTAAGTGATATATTAATAATATTTAATTCATAGTAAATGAGAATGAGTGATGACAAAGATGATAAATGGTAAATGAGTCTTGAGTCCTCAGTAAAGATTTGGGACTATACTGAGATCTCACATGGACTCCTTGAGAGAAAATTTGAAAAGTGATGTTGCACTGTTTTGTTTGATTTACCAACACTCATGTATGTTCACAAACACTTAACGGTTAATAATCCGACGTTATTACACATTAATGTTAGAAATATCACAAATTTTAGAAAATAAAACAAAACTGCAGACATGACGCTTCACTTTCCCGCCAAGAAATCTCTGAGACCAACAGTTCAGATGGTCTGTCTTACCTTATCTATGACTTTTCGAAGTTAAGTGCGTAATTATCGCATGCGCCGTGCCTCGGAAAGCAAATCATAGGAATTCATTGCCTTCTTATATCCTGACATCTGGCTCAACCATCGAATGATGTTTCCCTCTGGGTTGCGGAGGTCAGACGGCAGTCGCTCCGTGTAAAAACCTAAGCTTATGTGCCCTTGGGTATCACCAGGATAATGTTAGAATCATTTAAACATCTGTGTACCTAAGATCATTATACTAACACACTTAATCACCATATTATTATATCCGGAGACATAAAAACATCGAATAAATTACCACAATTAAGCAACTTATTCGATCAAGTTACGTCAGAGCGTGAGAATCGATTATTTGACACGGCGCAGGGTTAGACAAACCTACTTTCGTAAAACAAGGTCAATTTAAAAAAAAACACAAGAGATTTCTCCAAAAAGATCTTATATTACATATTTTATTTTTAATATTAAAAAAATATCATCGTTCCACAAATACGTGAGGAGGTTTTTATTAACCATATTTAACAAATTAGAAAAAGAAATTGTGCCGCGTAAGATAGCTGAGCATAAAATCTTGAACCCCTCACAATAAATACAAACTTTTTACATAATAATGTAAATCTTTAAACATACATCACAATCCTTAAATTAATATAAAATTAAAAACTTACAATTCAATAAGACATGGCGCGACTGACTTAAAAGTAGTGACTTATGTACTTTACAATAAAACTCATGTCGAAATAGTAACTGCCGCCGTAACGCGCCGCGGTTTTTTAATTTACGATGACGAACGGAATAACACCTACTTTTACTTGTACATATAATAATTAAGTACATTCTTGTCCGTTACGTAACACGCAGCTCTCCTACTGTTATTCCGCTGAATGAACTGAGTCTACCATCGCACTTGGTCGATTTTGCATTATCATTTTGTGCTCACAACTCAAACGAAAGCTCCGATGAAAACTCCACCGCGGCGCGCGCGCGTCCACGCAATAAATACACGATTTACAATAAATAAACTCTAATAAATTACTAATTAAAAAATACTAAATTAACATCTAAACACAGCTTCAATCCTTAAACGCTATAATGAGCTTACGATCACATATTCCAAACAGGGCGAACGTCAACTCGCTCGGGAAAAATAGGTAACTGCGGCGCGTGAGTCGACGTTCGCACTGCAGCGGAGAAATCGCTCCGACATTGGAAACGATAGAAAATCCTTAAAGAACTGCAGGCACCGGCCAGCGGAACACACGCGAAACACAAATCGTCATCGCTTCCTTGATCGAAGCGACGCTGGCGTGAAAGGCGGTTATCCAACGTGATTAGAAAGGTGTTACGGTCGGCGGGCACTTTCTACCGCGAGTACAGCGCGAGGTCCGAGATTCTGCGCTGGCGAGCGGCCGCGTGGAACCCGCGGGTGCCGTCCGGGACCAGCGGCGCGCGGGTCTCGAACCGCGGCGTGCACGACACTCTCCGCCCGCATTCCCCTGTCAGCGAACATCCAGACAACCTCCTCGATAACCAACCCTCCCCGCTGCTTGCGCTCCCCGTGCTCGCCTGCGAAGCACGCCTGGAATTACAATACATCGACACTCCCGAGTCTGAACTGTGACTGCAGGTGGACGCTCGGCGCGGCACCCATGTTTGAATCTCCGGGGCACGGGGCGCGAAGAATCCGCTGGAGCTGCGACGGTAGAATGGATTGCCGTATCTGTACTCGAACTCGGGCTCGGATCCGCTGCAGCAGGACGAGTACTCGCACTCGTGGCGTCTGGCGGCCGGGCGCCGCACCGGCACTTTCCTCTTGGGCTCGCGAGGCACTCCGTTCAGCTCGTAAATCTTCATACCATCGTCGTCTTGATTCTGCAGACGCATCGCCTCCCTGGCTGCCTCTGACTCGGTAAACTCCACCAAGGCACACACACAGTTCACCAAACTGGGGTTCTTGTTAAGAAACTGCCTGACGTCTGCTGGCACCGGGTTGCCAGGCCTCAACACGCGCACTAGAGCGATCTCACCGCAACCCGCGAACAACCGGGACACATTCTCCACAGAAGGCTTGTCTATGGGCATCCTAACGGCCACCACTGTTCGGGAAGGCGTAGTCTCATCGTACGCTGGCAACGGTTCCGTTCGGCGAAGCTTGGTCCCCTGCTCGTTGATCTCCAGCTTGGTCGACTTCTTCAGAGCTTCGGCGACCACTCTCCAATCTTTAGTAAGATGTTTGACACGTTTGAAGCTCGAGATCAATTTTAAGGAAACGTATCCTTCCTTGTTGCGCCTGACATGTTTCAGAAGAAAAGCGTCTTTAGTGATGTTGGCGTCGGAAAAGTAGAACTCGACTTGGCCGACGATACGGGCGGCGAGTTCGTCGTCGGGAGGGTTGTAGGGTGGTTCCTGGGGGTCTGGTGTGACCTCACAGCCGGAGTCCTTGCCGCCGGAGCCGGCATCAGAGGCGGAGTCGGAGTCGGCGGGGTCGTCGAGCGGGCGGTCGGCGGCGATGCCCTCATCGTGATCGTGGGCGGGCGCCTCCATGTCGCCGAGACGGCTATTGCATGACACGTGCGCGTTAGGCGGCGGCGAGACGCGGACTGCGGGCGCGCGCCGACTGCTACTCGCTTTTATAATGTCGGGGGATGTGGAGAAGGCTCGGCGTGACATTGTGCGCAGGCGCAGACGAGATAACGCAGACTAGCCGACGCGACGCGCTATCACCGTATACGCAAGCTTTTATAAACATTTACGTTTTTATCTGAAAATCTGTTTCACAAATAATTACTTCCAAACGGGAGAAAATTGTGCACCACATTTTGAAAGGTCAAAGAGTTAAAAGAACAAGTGAACTTATAAAACGGAAACGAGAGAAAATTTAAAGGGTTTCCTGTGTTTAATTGCAATTATCTTTAACTCGTTTTGATTAAAAATTTAAATAAGTAATACCTCCTAGATATCATGAACTAAAATAAATGTTTACACGATTACCGCGAATAATTTAGCGCAAACATGCAACAGCTAAATTCATATCTGATAAAAAATGTGGAATTGTGGTAAATTACGATTGAGTACCAACAAATTGTTAATTAGATTCAGTTTCAATATGCACTGATAACGTGTTTTTCTTCTGTTAATATTCTTAGTTATGTTCAAAACACAAAGAATGATGATATTCATAGTTTCTGAACCGGGGCAAGGGTAATTTATAAGACTTACTAGTACCAATAAGTCTTTATTCGCTGATTTTAACAAAAAGGTTAGATTATCAAATGAAATATGTCTTTATTCTTTGCGAGAGTTTGAAAGTAGCTGGTGTGCCCTCGTAAAAATGTTTGAATTTTATTCTTAATAATAGAGATTATTAATTTGACGACACAGAGATTTTCTTTCAAGCGGCAGTTCAAAATGCTTTCACGCAGCTAAATTAATCTTGATCCCCATAAATCGATCGCCAAGGGATAAATCAACTCCAGATCAGATGGCAGGCATGTAGATAATGTAGGTAAATAATTTGATTACATAATGAATTTTCTTAATCGTCAAATTCACACTTTAAATTACATTGCTCGACATTCTTGTGATATTATCAGTTAATCAAATATTGACATGTGAAAGACAATTAATTTAAATACGATTACATAAATAAGTGTAATTCTATTTTGCATGTCTTTGAGTAAGTCTAAGACGCACATGTGTATCTATTGTCATTATTAATAGCTTGCTACCTGTTTATTATTCTAAGACGACCGATATGGCGTGGTGGCGAGTATACCCGCACTCCACTCATGAGGTTGTGGGTTCGATTCCCACATAGGACAAATCTTTGTGCATAAACATGAATATTTGTTCTAGTCTGGGTGTTTTCCTACATATATTAAGTATTAGAAAAAAATAATAAAAAAGTATTTATGTATTTATGTTTATCCGTTATTTAGTATCCAAAACACAAGTTCTTAATGATACTTATCTTGGAACTAAACATGAACAGTGGCCTCCCCTATAGATTACATTCTATTGGGGGTATTTGCCCATAATCACCACGCTGAGCAGGCGGGTAGGTGATCGCAGTTCAAGCCAGTACGCAGGATGACGCTGCTGCCCATCCGGTAATATTTCTCTTTGACGACTCTTACAACTCCCCATAAGATGAGAGGGAGTGGTATCATAACTACGGCACTAGTATATATACGAGTACATTACATCGTTATATCGCAGACTGCTTCTGCAATTGTGATATAATTGCAAATGCAGTCCTTGATCACAGAACATAGACATTACATACGATTACGTCTGTTTCCCCAAAGGGATAGGCAGAGGCATATTATACGCCCACATCTTGCCAACTATATTAATAGTATAGGGTGTATAGGGATTCTACCAAGACCTAAGGAGCCCAAGCCAACCTCACCTGCTAGTGGTGCACCTGCCGATCAACGGGCGAGGCTCTGGCAAATATAACAATGCCCGGTAAGCGGCAATAGGCTCGCCACCTATTACGTGGGACCAACTTTATAATTGGCGAAGTGTGGGCGTATAATATGCCTCCGCCTACCCCTTCGGGGAAACAGGCGTGAATGTATGTATGTATATTAATAGTCCCACGTAAAAGGTGGCGAGCCTATTGCCGCTTTCCGTTCGCTTTTATGTGCGCCAGAGCCTTGTACTTTATATCTCCAGGTGCACCACTTGCAGGTGAGGATGGCTTGGGCTCCTACGATCTTGCTAGGATTCCTATACACCACGCAGAGAAATGAGCACTTTATAAATAACTATTTGCAACTATCTACAACTAATTATTATATTCTTCCGGTCACCATTCCGTAATATTACATCACAATTGCAAAGGCAGCCAGCGGTCAAGGAACACAGACACACAGCATAAATAAAATAGCACTTACAGCTGTCGTAATAAAGGCCAGAACAGTGTCAGATGCACCTGTGAGGCTTCAACCCTGGTAATCCTATAACGGCGACCGACCTTTCTGAATCATACGATACTGTACTCATCAACGATTTATGAGTCAATATCTCGTTGCGGTAAGTTCGTGGAAACTATACATTTTTTATTAAAGTTACAACAATTACATAATATAATAATATTAACGTATAACGGGTGTATAGGGATCCTACCAAGACCTAAGGGGTTTAAGTCAACCTCACCTGTAAGTGCGTTTTGACGACCGATATGGCGTGGTGGTAAGTATACCCGCATTCCACTCCTGAGGTCGTGGGTTCGATTTCCACACAGGACAAATATTTGTGTGTATAAATATGAATATTTGTTCTGGTCTGGGTGTTTTTCTATGTATATTAAGTATGTATTTACAAAAAAAATTAAGTATTTATGTATGTTTATCCGTTATTTAGTATCCATAACACAAGTTCTTAATGATACTTATCTTGAAACTAAATAATTGGTGTAAGTGTCAGAAATATTTATATTTATTTATTAAGTGTTGCACCTGCCGATCAAAGGACGAGGCTCTTGCGAACTTAACAGTGCCCTGTAAGCGGCAATAGGCTCGCCACCTATTACGTGGGACTATTTATATACATACATACATATATTCACGCCTGTTTCTCCGAGGGTAGGCGGAGGCATATTATACGCCCACATTTCACCAATTATATAGTTTGTCCAAACAAGGCTCTGGCAAACTTAAAAGTTACGGTTAGCGGCAAATGGTTTGCCACCTATAACGCGGTACCAACAAAACTATTGATGAAGTATGGGAGTACAAATTGCCTTTGGTAGGCAAACTTCGGGGAAACAGGCGTGACAATATGTATGTATATATGTGTATGTAGAAAGAAAGAAATATGTTGATTTAAAACTTCGTTTAGTGGAACTCATTATTTTTTAAATTGAAATATTGAACTGGAAATACATGTAAGTTCCTGTTCTTCCTTGTAATTTACTACTGGGGTCTTCAGCAAAGTTTTAACTCTTCGTGGAGTCGGGCTTCGAGCGGAGGCTCCTTTCCCGGGTATTCGTCGCTGCTGACGATGCCAGCAGGGTCTTTTGGACTCCTTTTCCTTCTTCTTCCTGTCGTGCCCGTAAGGGAGAGGGAGGAGTCATCTAGGGATCTTATTTATTAATTTTTTTTGGGATTATGGGTGGTGGTAGATATCGTCACCTCGCCAGGTCCAGACGACCTTCGGCGCGGTCATGCCCACAGGGTGAGACAGCGTTGGCTGAGGCCCCGTGAACGCCAGCGAGCGGGTCGTCTCCCTGGTGGGTCCTTGTAATTTCACAACCATACATCCCATTTGGTGTAGGCAACACCTTCGAGCAGACCTGGGGTGGTAGAATCATTCTGTTTCAAATACGAATTGACTATATGACATCTGAACACCTATTTAAATAGGAGAAACGATTGTAACTAAGGTTAATTTTGTGATGAGATATACAGCGGGCTGCCCAATTACGAGAAATAACAATTACATTTTCTAACCTTTCCCAAATATTCTACTTCCTAAGCTCCGATTAAGGAGGTGGATGCATAAATGGAAACATAGCAAGGTGCCTCAATTAGCCATATGTTGATGCCTTTAAAGGTGCATCCATATATGGCTTTACAATGGCACCTTAGAGATCATGTAAATAAAGTCAAAGTCAAAATCGTTAGGTAAAATTTAGCATATCAAATCAAATCAAATACTTTTTATTTCATAAACTATTACATAGTACTTGAAAACGTCAAAATTATAAAAAAATAACAAAAACAAATAAAATAAAATTATACTAAAATCACGAAGCTTAGATTCACTTGCAACCAAACAATTTAAAAAAACAAAAAATATTTAAGTGTATGTGAATCTAAGTGCCAGTTCCGAGCCACCGCTTTGTAAGAAGAACTGGCAAGAAACTCACAGGCTTATGCTCTTTTAAATATATCCATTGGTTTGATACAATCTTTATTTGTCTGTGACGCTATACAATGCAACATAATGAAGCACTTCATCCTTTCAGTCATAAGTAGTTCACTGGTGAAAATTGAGCCTCCCCAGTAGATTGCATTCTTTTGGGAGTATTTGACTAAATCACCCTTGGCAGGCGCATAGGTGATCGCAGTGCAAGCTACTGGCTTCATCGCTCATGGCGCTGCTGCCATCATTCGGTTCTCTTCGTCGACTCTTACGACTCCCCGTCAGATAAGAGGGGGGGGGACAATTCTAGGCCATTACCACACGGAACATTACTCTTGGTAAAACGTGTCAAATGGACAGAGGTGGCTTCGCCCACATTGTCACTTAGTTTATAAGAATTTGAACTCCTTTGGTTACGGCTACTGGGGACCCTTTTAATGTCTTCAAATATTCACTGTGTGTGTTTTGTATTGTTAATGTAAACTATATGTTATTGATAATATAAAAGAGCACAGCCTGCGAGTTTCTTGTCAGTTCTTCTCACAGAGCGGTGGCTCGGAACTGGCACTTAGATTACACAAAATTTTTATTATTTTGCATGTAAGTGAATCTAAGCTTCGTGATTTCATTGTAGTAGTGTTTACTTTTGTTTTTATTCATATTTTGTTTTAACGTTTAAAAGTGCTATATACTTGTTTATTTTGTAATTAAAATAAATAACATTTACTTTTACTTTTAAATAGTAACTCATTATATTATTTTAACTAGCCTAATAAAGTCCACTGCTGAACATTAGCCTCCCCAACAGATAACATTCTGTTGGAGGTATTTGCCTATAATCAGCACGCTGGGCAGTGATAGTAGTTCCAGCCAGTATATAGGAGGAGTAAACTGAGTAAATACAGCTTAAACTACTCTAATTAATCCCTATCACCTAATCTATTGAAGCTTCAAGCACTTTTTAAGCACGATATAAATAAATAAATAAATAAATATTCTCTTACAATTACACCAATTATTTAGTTCCAAGATAAGTATCATTAAGAACTTGTGTTATGAATACTAAATAATGGATAAACATACATAAATACTTTTTTTTTGTAAATACATACTTCAGATACATAGGAGAACACCCAGACCAGAACAAATATTCATGTTCATGCACACAAAGATTTGTCCTTTGTGGGAATCGAACCCACGACCTCTCGAGTGAAGTGCAGGTATACTGACCTCCACGCCATATCGGTCGTCGATATTTTTTTATTTAACGTCTCATTGTGGTTTTAATTGGTCGATTGTGTCGTTTTGATAGATATTATCATAAATAAATCATGTTCGTGCAGATACAGCATATCTTATTTAAATCTTTTGAAAAAAATTCGTCATCTTGTAAAAATAGTTGATTGGTGTTGCCTCATTCATGGTCATTCATTTTGATGTGGTCATAATTGTATTTAATTTTGTGTGTACGGTTTTATTTGTTCCTTTTTAACCTTACATTTATGTATTTGTTAATTATGTATTATTTATGTGTATTGTTATTTCGACGACCGATATGGCGTGGTGGCGAGTATACCCGCATTCCACTCCTGAGGTCGTGGGTCCGATTCCCACACAGGAGAAATATTTGTGTGTAGGTATAAATAAGAATATTTGTTCTGGTCTGGGTGTTTTTCTATGTATATTAAGTATGTATTAACAAAAAAAAAAGTATTTATGTATGTTTATCCGTTATTTAGTATCCATAACACAAGTTCTTAATGATACTTATTTTGGAACTAAATAATTGGTGTAAGTGTCAGGAATATTTATTTATTATTTATTTATTTATGTGGCTTCTCCCACATTGTTACTAGTTAGACCCAACTCCCTTAGTCGGTTTCGCTCAATGATTAGAGTTATCGTTTATCAGAATTTGAATCCGAAAAGAGTACTTAGTGTTATTTAACTAGTAAAGAAAGCCTGTTAAGTCCGCCTTTTGTTCGTTCCATGTTTTTTATTATTTAGTAAATAGGTTTAACCATGGAATAATGTTTTCTTTTGGGTTTTAGAGGTCAGATGTCAGTAGCTCCATGTAATAACTGAAGTTCAGCCAAATTTGGTTAGACCAGTGAACCGACCCTGGGCCCGGGCTTAAGTCTGGGGCAACCGGGATAGTGCTAGGATGATATGTTATATATTCAATTCAAAATTCATTTATTCAAGTTTGGCTCAATAGAGTTCTTATGAATGTGCGCCAATTCACTGCGGGCGGGAGCTTGATTGTAAAAGAAAGGACAAGAAAATCTTCAAGGTTGGTTTATTCTCCCGCCAGTTACAATAAAAAACATAATATTTAAACAATCGTGTTCTGCAGTCACAAGATTTAAAAGAAAAGTAGACAAAACTCTTTTTAGCAATATTAACATAATTACGGATAAACATTGTAGACATGAGCAGACGCGTTACGCTCAACCATATTTTAGGGAGCGTAACGACCCGACGCATGACGCCACCTATAAAATAAATAAATAAAATATACTTTATTGTCCTTAAGATCAACAGGATCATTTAGATTCGTCAAACATTTACACAAAATGGAAATTCCATATATTTTTTTAACAACAATGAAAAAAATATAAGCGTTACCATAATAAAGAAGTAAAAGCAAATGGGTTCTTTGTCAGAATTTGTCAAGGTTTGTCAGTTTATCTGTCTGTTGTGGTTTTTCTCAAGATTTGTCAGTCTGTCGGTGACTCTTATAGGGCGGATCTGTCAGTCAGCCTGTCGTGATTTTAAAGGAGGGAGGGTATTGTCCGTCAGTCAGTCAGTCTGTCGGTGACTCTAACGAGGCTTCCAAAAGGCAACGAGATTGAGAAGAATGCCTCAAGAAACTCATCTCGTCTCGGATATGAATATATAGAGTTGTAGAACTACTTTCTTCAGCAGAGCTTGGTAGATTATATTTAATGTTGGATTAATAGCAAATAAGGAGAACTGAAAGGGAGTTACAGAAAAAAAGTGACAGCATTAGATGGAAAGCTAAATAGGGTATTACTCAAAACCAGCGTTTTCCATCTGGTGGGTCGCCAGCATTGTCTCCATATTTTAAATAAGTACTAAGAGATGGTCGATTTTAAATAAATAATATAAATAAATATTTCTGATACTTACACCAATTATTTAGTTCCAAGATAAGTATCATTAAGAACTTGTGTTATGGATACTAAATAACGGACAAACATACATAAATACTTTTTTTATTTTGTAAATACATACTTAATATACATAGGAAAACACCCGGACCAGAACATATATTCATATTTATACACACAAATATTTGTCCTGTGTGGGAATCGAACCCACGACCTCAGGAGTAGAGTGCGAGTATACTCGCCACCACGCCATATCGGCCGTCAAAGAAAAGATTTTATTTCTTGACTAACGAGACAATGATGATCACTCGACGGATGGATTGTAGGTATTGTAACTAATAGCAATAGCTGTGTTTTCTTTTCCCCCAATACCGTTTTCTGGAGTAGGAGGAAGGAGGAGGAGTATGAAATATAAGTTTGGGAAACGCTGCCCTAAAATCCACCGAAACGGTGCCACCGAATACTTCGGAAGCCATCAATATGCGGGCTTAGTGTGTTGTAAGTGGGGTTTACAGTGTTATGTCAGCATCAGTGGTTATGTAGGCATTGGCCGGTCGATGTCAGGGCGGATTGAAACTAGCGCACGCCTGTTGCTTTGGCTGTGTCTCTTACAAGTAACCAACTGCAACCTTGCATATAAAAAAATATTTTCTGAAAATTACACCACTTATTTTAGTTCACAGATCAGTATAATTACAAACTTGTGGTTTGTATACTAAATAACGAATAAAAAAATTGGTTGCCTGTAAAGTCGGTATACGGGCGAAAGTTTTACGTGACAACGACTTTGAGTGGTAAAATAATTTTAATGTGAATATTCATTCGTATAGTAGGAAGAAGGATGAAATAATAGTAACAATTTAAAACATTTATTTATACAAAGAATTATATTTATGTTTGTCTCTCTCGCTCTTAGGCGGGCTAACCATGCCCGAGTGGAAGGGACGCGTGCCTCTCACTGGCTCTCATTGTGACCGCATAACGTGAGCGGAGCGTAACGCAGTTTCTTGAAGTGTCGCCCGGCAAACCAATTTATAAGACGTTGTCACGTCAAAATAAAAATATTTAAATTTATTTTTTGTAAATAAACACTTAATATACTTAGGAAAACACCCAGACCAAACCAAAAATTTGTCCTGTGCGGGAATCGAACCCAGAACCTCAGAAGCTGACTGCGGGTATACTCGCCACCACGCCATATCAGTCGTCAACCGTAACGGAACATGATTGTGAGGTTGAATATATATGAATATCATTTGATTCAGAAGAGAAATCCTTTTGGATCCAGCAGCGTCATCCTGCGTACTGGCTTGAATCGCGATCACCTACTCAACTGCCTACCGTGGTGGTTATGGGCAAATACCACCAATAGAATGCAATCTATTGGGAAGGCAATGTTTGACGACCGATACGGCGTGGTGGCGAGTATACCCGCATTCCACTCCTGAGGTCGTGGGTTCGATTCCCACACAGGACAAATATTTGTGTATATAAATATGAATATTAGTTCTGGTCTGGGTGTTTTTCTATGTATATTAAGTATGTATTTACAAAAAAAAAGTATTTATGTATGTTTATCCGTTATTTAGTATCCATAACACAAGTTCTTAATGATACTTATCTTGGAACTAAATAATTGGTGTAAGTGTCAGAAATATTTATTATTATTATTTATTTATATTTAATGTTCAGCAGCGCAGTATATAAGGCTGATATAACAAGACATTTTTAGACGATCAGCTTATAATATTCCGTATTAAATCTTCCTATGAAGCAACTTGAAATTTCTAACAACAGCACACACCTGCTTCCTATAAACCGCTGGGTTAGCGTGGAGTATGACCCAATACCTCACCTTGGTTTCTGAGAGGAGGCCCGTGCCAGTAGTAGCTAAGTAGTAGTAGTGGTAAGTAGTTGCACAAAAATGGGATGTGTTGTCAAAGTCAAAGCCAAAAATTATTTCTTGCATAAATTATTACATAGTACTTGAAAACTTCAAAATTCAATATAAATACAATCGAAATATTATTACACTGAAATCACCAAGCTTAGATTCACTTATCTGCAACAAAACAATTTAAAAACAAAAAATAATAAAGTGTAAGTGAATCTAAATGCCAGTTCCGAGCCACCGCTCTGTAAAAAGAACTGGCAAGATACTCACAGGCTATGCTCTTTTTTTTATCCATTGGTTTGGTAATTGAATAACAATCTTCATTTGTCTGTGAAGCTATACAATGCAATATAATATAACATTAACAATATTGAGTATTATAGTGTATTGAGTCATTCATATTAGAATAGCCTGTATGAAAGCGAGGTTGGTGTTGAT
This sequence comes from Musotima nitidalis, assembly GCA_949126915.1. Lineage (NCBI taxonomy): Eukaryota > Metazoa > Arthropoda > Insecta > Lepidoptera > Crambidae > Musotima > Musotima nitidalis. The sequence goes on along the minus strand of OX421437.1, from coordinate 13,367,640 downwards.
CCCTATTACGAAACAAATAAATAAGCTGACGTTACCAATACACCCAAATTACATCAGTTCGTTACACAAGCAGTACGCGACAGTTCCAGATCCAATTAACGGTATAAAGTACAGTATAGCAACAGACTTGGCTGATAATCTCGTTAACTTGGGTCACCCAAAAAGTTGTGATGTAAACCTCTTTGTTTTACTAATGACATAAGAGCATTGACCCCGTCAGAATTTTGTTTTTAAAAGCGTCATTACCCTAAGGCATATGGCGTCCACTTGTACCCCATTTTCTAACATAATTATTATATAGTATAGTATATAGGGGTCCTACCAAGACCTAAGGAGCCCAAGACAACCGCATCTGCAAGTGGTGCACCTGCCGATCAACGGACGAGGCTCCGGCGTACATAACAGTGCCCGATAAGCGGCAATAGACTCGCCACCCATTACGTGGGGACCAACTATATAATTGGCGAAATGTGGGCTTCTTCTTCTTTCTTCTTCGTCGTGCAGGCTTTTTCCGTAATCAGACGTCAATGCGTCCATTTTGCGTAGGAGGGTGAGAGCTGGATTACTCCAGCCATCCCAGTTCCTCCAGGAATCCTATCAGCGCCTTAACGTCGCTGAAGGCTTCCGGAAGGCTGCCTGGTGTCTTCAGGAACCTCGCCCGGCAATCGGCCACCACCCTGCATTCCAGCAAGACGTGTGCGGCTGTCTCCTCAGTCTCCATGCATGCTCTGCACAGAGGACTGTTTGTTATACCTATGTTAAAAAGATGTCTGTTAAAACTTCCATGACCCGTAAGTGCGCTTGTGACCAGGCGCATATGAGGTTTTTTAAGCTGCATCAAAATTTTGGAGAACCGTGGTTCGTGGTCCGTGAAATGTGGGCTTATACTATGCCTCTGCTTACCCCTTCGGGGAAACAGGCGTGAATGAACTATATATATATACATTCTTAACTCATTTGAAGTTAAGTAAAAATCAAGTCATTGGTATATGCACAACTATCACTGGTAGTCCGTATATCAAATATTTTGCAAATAAAACTTGTGCAATTACGTCCGTTGATCGGCAGGTGCACCACTTGCAGGTGAGGTTGGCTCCTTAGGTCTTGGTAGGGTCCCTGTACACTCTTAAGAATGTAAGTATTCTAAAAGTTATGTTGAGGGTATGTGAGTGAAATAGTATGCAACTATAGGGTACACTGAATATTGAATACAACTGTACTTTAGGGATTTAGAGGAAACTAAAATTTGGCACAAAATAAAACTGTTTTATTAAAACTGTATAAAGTGGACACATTAATTATAATTACCCGGGGAATTAAGAGGGGACTAAACTACAAGTTGGTGTAGGTTACTGTAATAGAATTATTCATTTATAATAAAATCATTTACGCGATATGACATTCCAAAATTAATAAAACTATAATTTTCTGAAAGAATTGTATTGCCTTTTTTTTATATAATTTTGAAAAGTGTGTCATTCCAGATATTACTAACCATTATGCACATCAAAAGTCTGAAATAAAAGATTATTATTATTACACGCAAGCAAAACCACGGGCACAACAAGCAATACATAATAACAAAGTAATAATACCGGAAAACCAGTAATATTAAAGAAGAAATAACTATTAAAATAGCTATGTGCAACAACTGCCGGTCTATTTCTCGATGGATACGCTGACCTTTCTCGTAAATCCTCACTTCCTCATGTCATAATGACAATAGTATCGCAGTGTGATGTTACAGGCTACTGTCATTACATCGAAACTTACTTTACAACCGAGCGAGTAACAGACAAATAGATAATTTAAGTGATGGATTAAAAATATCTTTGTAACAATTCCCGCGCTACTATAATTTCCCGAAAAATCGAGAAACTATTCAACACGACACGTGTTTCGCCCTTACACAGGGCATCTTCAGGTAAGATAGGAGCCTCAGAACAACGATGTCTTCATCCATTTTTAATCCATCACTTGCTTACAATGGATTTCCGCAAAGTAACGCCTGAATCAATAAATTAAATAGATAATTTGCTATTTCTTTACTAAACAATCAAAATTTAATTACTTAAATAAATTACTTTCATGTTTTTTAGGCACTGGTGTCAAATTACATAACATAATCATCAGCATTTCATAACAGCCTATAAAATAAAAAATGAAATAAAATATACTTTAAGATCAACAGGATCATTTATAAAATATTTACACACAATATGGAAATTAGATATATTTTTTTTAACAATAAGTAATTTTTTTTTTTGTTATTGTTTGTTTTTTTTGTGCAATAAAGAATATATATATGTAAAGAGATATGAGCGGTACCATGATCAAGAAATAAAAGCTAATGGATTATGTGTCAGAATTTGTCAAGGTTTGTCAGTTTATCTGTCTGTTGTAGTTTTTCTCAAAATTTGATAGTCTGTAGTCGGTGGCTCTTATCGGGGGGATCTGTCAGTCAGCCTGTCGGGATTCTAAAGGGGGGAGGGAACAGTCCGTCAGTCAGTCAGTCTGTCGGTACCTTAACGAGGCTTCCAAAAGGCAACGAAATTGAGAAAATTGCTTCAAGAAAGTAATGCGGATTTTTTCAAATTATGTCTTAAAATCTAATACAATCAAAGAAATAAAATATGAAGTTTACCGCTGTTGTTCTTAAACTATCAACATCTACATTCGTCCCCTGTTTGAAAATAGGCCTCTCTTTATCTATATCTTTTTATCTTTAAACTCGATCCATGGCTATTCGTCTCCAATAGCTGCTGGCCGTTTTATAATAACATATAATGAAAATGAATTATGAAAAGTTTAATTTCAAAAAAAGCAATGAAATTAAACATACTTCGTGATTTTAGTGTAGTAATACTAAGTTTTGTTTTATATATATTTTATTTTGACGTTTTCAAGTGCTATGTTATAGTTTAGTTTATGACATAACGAACTTTTTACTTTTATTTACTTTACTTAGAAATAAAAGAAAGATCAATCCATATATTTGCACAATCAGGGCATAAAGCAACCCAATTACACGTATGTCTAGAACTTAGCAATGCATACGGTATGATCTATATTAATGTATAAGCATAGACAAGCATTCCCTATTAAGATACATATTCGTTAGATGAGTTAAAAAATAGTATAGCTTTGAAAAGGGGAATGCATATTTTGTAACTCCCGCCCGCAGTGACTGAGCGGGGCGCTTTAGTTTTTCGTTCTTAAGATTCAAAATTGAGCCTAACTTAAAAAAATAATATGATTTTCACGATTTTTTTACTATTCTTTTTTCTTAACCTTTAGCAAACTAAAGAAACAAATTCTTCAGTTATTATTTTTGTACATTCATGTTTACTTCATACATATTATGCGCATAAATAATATTGTTTTATACATATTTCTAAATGTTACTGTGTTATTTTAGGAATTTATAATAAAAATATATCACAGGTTTGTTTCAGCGTTTCAGTTTAAAAATCTGGTACTGATAACCCTGTCCACCAACAAGCTCATTAAATGTTTAATTTAAAAAATACAGAAAGTCGTCAGTGTTTTGGTTAAATGTAACTGACCCGCGATGTATAGATGTTGGAACGTTACTATAACGGTTTACGCTCACGCTATAGTTAAAGTTAACTGCAATCAATAGCAACTAATGAAGTAACCATTGGTATTTAACGAAACTTGAGATTTTCCTTATCGACTCGTGTATTTAAGATAATTGAGATAATTAACTATTATCAGACATCTTACTTAAGAACCTAACTAAACAATATGAGGTATATGTGCGCAATATTTTAAAAAAATACGTTTTTTTTTTTTTTTGACTTTCATAAGAACTCTATTTAGCCAAACTTGAATAAATGATTTTGACTTTGACTATATATTATAATCTTCGATCTTATATAAGTATATAAATAAATAATAAATAAATGTATATTTCTGACACTTACACCAATTATTAAGTTCCAAGATAAGTATCATTAAGAACTTGTGTTATGGATACTAAACAACGGATAAATATACATAAATACTTTTTTTTTGTAAATACATACTTAATATACATTATATGTAGTTAACCTTAGGTTAGGATTTATAGCATTCAATATTTTATTGGATGGATTATGTTCTTTAGGAATATTTTCTTTAGCCAACATCAATTATAAGCAAGTGATGGATTAAAATATCTTTGTAACAATTCCCGCGCTACTATAATTTCGCGAAAAATCGAGAAACTATTGACTCTCTGAGAACTGAAACCAGATAAAAGGAGCATAGAGCTGCTTATAGGCATAATTGTCCAGACAAATCTCATTTTGCCAAACACCTTATCGACTCTGGGCACATTCATCCCGGCATAACCTACTCGCCGGCGAGAGGTATCTGGGAGTTAGCCGGCTGGCTTGGGCGAACCAAGTTAGCTAGCGTGAAGTATACGCATCTTCTTCAAAGATGCGCGTACTTTGCTCCGGAAGCGCACACTCGGCTCATCGTCGGTGACTAGCGTGGATTGCGGATTCTCCATGTATAAAAAAAAAAAAGCTGCTCACTCTCGTTTCAGCGTTGGTCGTGAAGACATCGTTGTTCTGAGGCTCCTATCTTACCTGAAGATGCCCTGTGTAAGGGCGAAACACGTGTCGTGTTGAATAGTTTCTCGATTTTTCGGGAAATTATTGAAGCGCGGGAATTGTTACAAACATATTTTAATCCATCACTTGCTTACAATGGATTTCCGCAAAGTAACGCCTGAATCAATAAATTATTTAACATCAATTATGTTCACGTAGTCGAAGATTATAATATATTAATAAAGGAATAATAAGATGTATATATACTTTATACGCATGGGGTGTATAGGGATCCTAACATGTTAGGAGTTTAACCCAACCTCACATGCAAGTGCAGCTGCCGATCACGGCTCTGGAAAACTTAAAAGTTCCCAGTAAGCGGCAATAGAACCATAAAAAACAATATTTTGGTGAACTGTGGGCTTATAATATGCCTCTGCCTACCCCTTCGGGAAAACAGGCTTGAACTTATGTAAATATGTATTGTATGTATAAAAATCGTATAATTTTCGTAGTATAGTCGCATTAACACAGTTAAGTTTTTTGACTGCAGAACAGCTCTTTTTACAGACTTAGCATCTCAATCTTTACTGTGCTATTGTGTTTAATATTATGTGACGACCGATATGACTAATGTCGTGGGTTCGATTCCCACACAGGAAAAATATTTGGGTGCTTGAAAGTGAATATTTTTTCTTGTCTGGGTGTTTTCTTATGTATATTAAGTACCAATCTATTTACAAAAAAGGGTTTAAAGTATGTTTATCCGTTATTTAGTACTTACACAAGTTCATAAAGATACTTATCTTGGAACTAAATAATTAGTGTAATTGTCAAAAAATATTTGTTTATTTATTTTCTGTCATGTCATAGGAACACTCCGATCACTATATTGTCATGTGAATGTCAATGTCACATTTAGCTTGTTAATTGAACTCTTCAAACCAATAGTGTCGCTGATACGAGCGCTAAGTCTATCATCATTCCAGCCCATTAACGTCCCACTACTGAGCACGAGCCTCCTCTCACATATCTAGGTGCGAGGATCCATATCCCACCACGCTGACCCAGTGTGGATTGGCGGAGGCAGGTGTATGGCGTCCTGCTGTTAGAATTTTTCAAGCCGCCCATTAGGCCTCTAACATAGCTTAACGACTACCACATATAGTTATAACCGGGACCAACGGCTTAACGCTTCCGAAGCACGGAAGCGCTCGATATCAAATGCCACTCTAACGGTCACCCATCCAAAGACTGGTCTCTGTAAACTCTGCTTTAATCGTTTCCGAGCACCGCGGAGCTACGAGCGCTTCCTAAGTGTATTCGAAGCTAATATTAATACCAGTATTTAATTAAGACCTTAATCAATGCCTATAGTTCTATAAAACACTAAAGTTCATTAGTAAATCTTCTCTAAAATCCATATATCATTCTGTCAAAGATGTTCAAGGTTTTGTTCGCCCATATAAACATATTAATTCTTTTTATATAACATGCAATTAAGACATCAATTTAATGTAGTTATCGAGACTTTTGATAATATTGACCTTGTTTTGTTTGTGCAAAATATCATTTGAGTTTAACCTTTAAAAAGAAAAAGGATCTTTCGACTAAAATAAAATTTTAGATTAAAAAAAAAACCAGCCGGAAAAAAATACCAAGATATATTTATTTTCATAAAAATTAAGATCTGATTGAGCAAAAAGGTATGCCCCGGGTGAGGATCGAACTCACGACCTTAAGATTATGAGACTTACGCGCTGCCTACTGCGCCACCGAGGCGATTGCATAACATGTTGAACATATCACACAGTATAGTTTCAGACAGCTACATAAAATATCTAAAAAGTTTATATCTCGCAAGTAGTTTGATAAATAATAAATTAACATTTCGTTACGTAAATTATACGATAGACTTATTTTCATTGATTCTTTTGTTACTTTCAATTCTACTTAAAATATTTATCTTTAAAAAATAACAAAACTAATATCAGATACTACGCGGTAATTTTTACATGATAAAATTTCCAATCGAGTATATTTATTTTTAAATCATGAATACATGGGCGTCAGTTGTCAAACAAGGCCTGGCGAATACAAAAGAGGACGTATGGTTTCCAACTGCAGCTTAGCTTTATTATTTCAACATAATTATTTCAACAGAAGCTATTTATTTATTTATTAGGAACACTTACAGCCAAACATATATATTTTACATACAACACTTAAAACCAAAGGACATATATGCCACCCATTACAAGTATTCACATCATTATTTTTTACTTATAATTATGTTATTTATGTCTGTCAAATATATTGGAATATTATGCGTTAATATTACCTTCTGAAAAGGTGCCCACGGAAGATCAGCATCGCGACTTCTCTGTGATGTTTGACAATATGCTAAGTGGACACCATTTTCATACAAGTTGAGTTCTCCTTTTACTTAAGTTATTATTCTTGATTTGTGTTAACTATATTTTGTACTTATTTAATGTTTTTTTTTTTTCTTGCAACTTGTATGGAACAAATATATTTCTTTTCTTTGTAAGCTAAGCCTGCATTCCGCTGTAAAGCCTAGCAGATTGTAGTTTTATATTTTTTATTGACCTACCTATTGTAATACTAACATTAGCAAATAAGAATAATTGTTACTAACACTATGGGCTCTGCCTGAAATAAAAATTGTTATTATTATATTATTTATTAGACCAAAGGGTGACTTTCTACCAGAGTTGTGCTGCGATACGTTACGGATGCGTCTAAACATCCACCAATTATGATCATTTTATTTTATTTTTATTTTATTATATTTAGGACAACAATCAGATACATCATAATATATAATATTAAAAAGGCTAAAACTAAATTTGGTTCATTGCGTAACCAGCGACGTTATACACGAGAGAATGTTAAACATATGAAACGAAACTTAACTTAATCAATTATAAACATATTGCTTAATCTAATAATAAATACAATAATATTTTATTCTCTAAATAATATTTTACCCTAACAATAATATTTATGATAGGATTAGATTTATATATACATTTAAAAAACAATCATTGGTCCACATAGCATAGCAGTGGTGGAAACGGGCTCAAGCTATAACTTTTATATGGAAAGATGCGTGCCCTGCATGCGTGCTACGTTTGCGATGGATGCCTGCTATGGATATATTATATATGCTGTATATCATGTAGCAATGTTAGTAGGCTTGCGTTTGTCACCGAAAGTAGACATGCTTGCGTGGAAATATAAATAAATAAATAAATATTTTCTGACAGTTACACCAATTATTTAGTTCCAAGATAAGTATCATTAAGAACTTGTGTTATGGATACTAAACAACGGATAAACATACTTAAATACTTTTTTTTGTAATTACATACTTATTATACATAGGAAAACACCCAGACAAGAACTAATATTCATGTTCATGCACACAAAGATGTGTTCTGTGTGGGAATAGAACCTACGACCTCTGGAGTGAAGTGTAGGTATACTGACCTCCACGCCATATCGGTCGTCATACGTATAAAGTTACTTTATACTTATCTAGCGCATCTTTCTCGCACAGCTACATAGCTTAGCTTGAAACAGTCACATAGTTTCGTAGCGCAGCTTTCACCTCCTCGCATTATAGCTGCATAGCACATCTGTGGTGGACAGGCACCCTAACTTTGACGGAAATTTCATACTTGAGCCCCTCGTTAGTTGAAGAGCCCCTATTTTTATGGGTGTAAGGGATCCTGCCAACCTCAACTGCAGGTGGTGCAACTGTCCCCCCCGACTGGTCTCCACCTTGTCGTGGTGGGGGGGCTAAGTACCTCCCGGTAGGGCGCAGGAGGCGCTAGGGAAAAGGCAACACCCAGAGACCGACGACTCTGGGTGCCCTTAGTACTGACTACCGGGGGGGAAACTAAGAGGGACCTGTGGAGGGCGCAGTGGGCGGGCCAGGAGGGCCCGCTCAGCAGCGCCAGGAGGGTCTAGGCAGTGGGGGCAGGGGGCCCCTGCTGTCTAACCATGGACCCTCCGGGAAGTCGGCCACACACGCTATGGTCGCAAGGGGAGGTAGGAGGGGCGCGTCCACTGCGCCTCTCTGAGGAGGTCCTCCCAGTTTTGGTCCGGGGGACGTTGGCCGCAGGCGGGGTGTCAGAAGCTGCAACACAGGTACTGGCCCTCGCCTCTTTCTCAACAAGCGGCGGGCGTCGTCGGAAGATTTTTAGTGGGTATTACTTGGCGGTCGTGACTGCCGGTGGTGAGTCCCACACCCCCTTTCGGTCCCCCTTTGGCCGAAAGGCAGTGCGTAAATGCATTTTGTTACCGACGTAAAAAAAAAAAGAAAAAAAAAAAAAGGTGGTGCAACTGTCAATCAGACAGACAAGGCTCTGCCATGCATACATGTACTCGGTAAGAGACAACTCGACATCTTATACGTGGGAGTCGTTTGACCAATAATGAAATTACCGAAATGTGGGCTTAAATAGGTCACTTAGAGGGAATAGGGGGAATTGTACGTATATATGTTCATTTCTTCAAACATCGTAAATATGCGAGCTTTTTTAATACAGATAAAGATGTCCGCAGCAAAGCCCTATAACGACATACAATATACATACACGCCTGTTTCTCTGAAGGGGTAGGCAGAGGCATATTATACACCCACGCCTCGCCAATTATATAGTTGGTCCCACGTAATAGGTGGCGATGTGGTGACGACGAGTGGCCTATTGCCGTTTACCGGGCACTGCTATGTTCGCCTAGTCCGTTAATCGGCATGTGCACCACTTGCAGGTGATGTTGGCTTTGGCACCTTAGGTCTTGATAGGATCCCTACACAGCCCCCCCGATAAAATCTTTTCGTGGCGGTTCGTAGGAAGATTTTTAGTGCGTATTACTGCTGGCAGTCGCTTCTCCCGGTGGTCCCCCATTCGGTCCCCCTTTGGCCGGAAGGCAGTTTGTAAACGCATTTTGTTACCAACGTAAAACAAAAAAAAAAAAAACCCTATACACCCATACACGATTTTATGATCACCTATTATTTATTTGCACATAACTATATAGTTACCATGGGGCATTGTACTTGCAATGACCTAGACATTATAATAAGACCAGGAAATGACCTCCGTCAGCGTATACGGTGACATTTGCCGAGAGACTGACGTGACATAGTTGACCTCAATGACCTGCGGCAGTTTATGATATTTACTTAATTGTTACTGTCAAGTGCTATTTCCACAGGAAATTAATGGCAAGAGTAGAAACAATATTTTATTCTTTTTTTAATCATCATCAGTCTAGGGACGTCCAGTATTTAACATAATTTATATTTATACAGACATATATAATGTCTCGCCTCTTTCCCGTAGAAATGCTCACATGCAATAAATAAATAAATTGATTAAAAAAATGGGACTCTACGACTGTTTATCATCAGACAAAAAGTGATCTTTATGACGAGCTACATTCAAAATATGATAAACGTATCATCATCACAGTCCTTTAACGTCCCACTACAGAGCACGAGCCTCCTCTCACATATCAAGGTGTGAGGGTATTGGGTCATACTCCACCACGCTGACCAATTGCGGATTGGCGGAGGCAGGTGTATGGCGTCCTGCTGTTAGAATTTTTCAAGCCGCCCATTAAACCTCTAACATGGCTTAACGACTACCACATTTAGTGATAGCCGGGACCAACGGCTTAACGTGCCTTCCGAAAGCACGGAAGCGCTCGATATCAAATGCCACACAAACGGTCACCCATCCATGGCCTGACCTCTGTAAACACTGCTGCACTTCGGTGATCGTTTCCGACCACCGAGCACCGCAGAGCTACGAGCGCTTCATAAACGTATAGTTCAATACAAATATGAATTATGGCGCTAATGAGGACATAATTATTGCAGTTTTTATGTGTAAAAATTGTAGATTTTAAACATAACTTCGAAGACAACGTAAACATTAAGTGTAGGTTAGAGGCATATTAGTGTAAATTGTGATCTATCGTGTCGATCGACTTCTATAAAGTACAGTATTAGAGTGGAACTTTGTTTTTACTAACACTGCATAGTGTTATTTTTTTTAAACTTTACTTGTTTTCCCAAATTACTTGACAGTCGCAAATACCCAAAACGACTAAATCCATAACTTAGAACAATTCAAAAACAATCTTCAGAATAAGCAGCGTCAAAATGTTTAAGACTAAACGACCTCGTTTTTGAAACCTTTTTCGATAATATCGCTTTAAATCATTATTAATGATGTTATAAACAAAACGGCAGTACCCGAAAAATATTCGGGTTGTAATATTTATTTATGGTTTGTATTTTATGATTATATCTATACTAATATTATAAAGAGGAAAGATTTGTTTGTTTGTTTGTTTGTTTGTAATGAATAGGCTCCGAAACTACTGGACCGATTTCAAAAATTCTTTCACCTTTGGAAAGCTACATTATCCCCGAGTAACATAGGCTATATTATATTTTTAAAAAAATTAGGGATCTTTACTAAAAATCCAATAATGTAACCCAAGGTGTAAAAAAATGACCTGAAAAATTCCTTACATAGCGTGCGCAGCGAAAACTATTGATGATAGAACAAAATTATGTACTACGACTTTGCAGTACTCATCATTATCTACAAAAAGTGTCGCGACAGCAGATGTCTAAATATTATAGTTACGTCACAGTAAGCGGTTTTTTATTCTAAAAATTTAATTTATATGCCGCCGCTTGAAAAGGCTCTATATTTGTACCTTGGTATTAATCCTTATCAAAAAAAATTACTTTATATTCAAGACGGCTTCAATACCTTTTTATAACTTTTTGAATTATTCAATTCGGACATTTCATTAGGAAGATATCACGAGTTTAAAAATGCAAGTATTAGAAAAAGGTCGCGTGGTGCCGCTCACCGCGCTCAGCTAGCCAGCATGCGATGTAGGCTCCATGTAAGCGTCACTGGGGTGGTACGGGGGGGGGGGGAGTCAATGTAATCTATACTAATATTATAAAGAGGAAAGATTTTTATTTTTGTATGTAACGAAAAAACTTAAAAATTACTGGACCGATATTAATAATTCTTTTTTCAATAGAAAGCTACATTATCACTGAGTAACATAGGCTATATTATAATTTCGAAAAAAATAGGGTTTCGTAAAATATTTGGGTTTTTCGGACACAAAGTGTAAAAATCAACCAGAACAGTTGCGTACGCTGCCTAAACTATAAAAGATAGAACCACAAAATGTATGAATGAATTAAAGATCTTATACCACCTACTAAAAAGTCCGCGACACACTATACCTATATATGGCGAGTGAGGCACAACAACCCTTTTTTTTATTTAAAAATCTTGATTTTTTTTTGTTTTATATTTATACGCATTTATTTTACTTATGCTATTAATCCCTATCAAAATTAATTATTTCATCACTAAGTGCAGTTTATGTAGATAATATTTGGTTTTGGAATGATCAAAATTGGACGTTTGTTTTTGAAGTTATGGCGAACTTAAATTATTACGATTTCTGCTGCACAGCGCCCTACCACGGGTCGGGGCTCCCGACCATCAGTTTATTTTGTCAACTAAAAATAATTTAATGTCAAATGTTGTTTATGGGGAAGATTTACAATAATCGCTTTAGTTATCTATCCCAAAACAACAGGTTGCTCTCCGGGACTGCCGGTAAGAGTAAAAACTAAGTATTAATTAGATTTAAATATTTTCATCATTAACAACTTCAACATCCACATAAAGACAATCTATGCAGCCTGCGGATAATGACTGCGTCGTCGATGTTAGTGTCCGTGTCTGTGAATTGATCTGGAAATCATTTTGCTGACCGTGTCTTTTCTGGGTAGGCATTTTACAGCGGTAGCCGACATCCACGCGGGCGGAGCCGCGGGCGACTGCTAGTTGTGTTATAAATTACTTGTTATAATATTAAAAGCAAGTAGGTACAAATTGTAGGTTGTAAATGGTTTCTTCCGGTTTTAAATAAGGAAAGCGTTAAATTTTAATTACGACTTGAAAATAATAATATATTTTGACAACGTGATGAAAAGTTTGACAATGCTGTGCTTGAGTTATTGATAAACGACACAGTCACCGTATGGCACTTAAGGTAAGTGAAATAAATAAATATTTTTCTGACAATTACACCAATTATTTAGTTCCAAGATAAGTATCATTAAGAACTTGTGTTATGGATACTAAATAGCGGATAAACTTAATTATTTTTTTTTTATTTATAAATACATACTTAATATACATAGGAAAACACCCAGACCAGAATAAATATTCATGTTCATGCACACAAAGATTTGTCCAGTGTGGGAATCGAACCCACGACCTCTGTAGTGAATGGTAGGTATACTGACCTCCACGCCATATCGGTCGTCTATAAATGTCGTAGTCAATAAAGAAATATCTACTTTTATTTACTATGGACTCACTGGTCATTAATATTTCTTTAAAATATGTATCCCAGTATGTAGGCGCGTACACTGTCAACAAACTGCCATGCAGTTTGGCGCTAATAATGTTTCAGTATGTATTATGTTAATATGACATAAAAAAATTTTTTTTCGTTATTTGGAGTTAACCCTTGTGGATACCATCAAATTTTTGGATGTTACTTTAAGTTATAAGCTACAGTAGGGCCCACATATTGGTGCATTGTCGAAGAGACTCGGCTCTCAATCAAAGACTATATGGCTGATAAAAATGCTTGGGATTAAACTGCCGTTTTATACAGGCTATTCTAATATGAATAACTTAGAACATGGATATTGTTAATGTTATGTTATATTGCATTGTATAGCTTCACAGACAAATAAAGATTGTATCTATTGTTTATTTCAAAAGATTATTTAATAGATAGCCTGTGAGTTTCTTGCCAGTTCTTCTTACAGAGCGGTGGCTCGGAACTGGCACTTAGATTCACTTACACTTAATTTTTTTTAGTTTTTTTAATTATTTGGTTGCAAGTGAATCTAAGCTTCGTGATTTCAGTATAATCAATTAATCATATTTTGATTGTTTTTTTCTATTTGTTATAAATTTTGACGTTTTCAAGTACTATGTAATAGTGTATGAAATAAAAAGTTTTTTTTTAAACAAAACCACATGCAGTTTGTAAACCCGAAAGGGGTAGGCAGAGGCATATTATACACCCACATTTCGCCAGTAATATTTTTGGTCTGGAGCCTATTGCCGCTTACCGAGACTATTAGATTCGCCAGAGCCTCGTCCGTCGATCGGCAGGTGCACCACTGGCAGGTGAGGTTGGCTTGGGCTCCTTAGGTCTTGGTAGGATCCCTATACACCTGTACGAGTAATATTATCAACATATTCTATATTCATCCCAAGGTGGCAAGTTTACTTAATAAAGGTTTCTCTCTCTCTCTATAGTCGGTCCCTCATGTCTGAGGATCGTGGTTAGCATCGGAGTAACATACATCTGGAGCGTATGATCTGCTTCCACCGGTTCCGATCCAGCGCGTCTTTCATGACCGCGCAGAATTTGGAGGACGATGAGTCTTTCACTTGATCGTTCTATCTGGTTGGTGCACGACCACGCGATCGTTTGCCTTCTGTGTTTCCAACGACAATCAATTGTCAAAGGTTTCTAATAGGACGAAATACAGTAGACTTTAAGCTAAACTATATGTTGAACACCACGCCCTGACCATCATCATCATTTCAGCCATATTTAGTCCACTGCTGAACATTAGCCTCCCCAATAGATTATTACATATGGGTTGTTTGACCATATTCAGCACGCTGAGCAGATGGGTTGGTGATGTTGGCGACTCTGGGTGCCCTTAGTACTGACTACCGGGGGGGAAACTGAGAGGGACCTATGAAGGGCGCAGCGGGTAGGCCAGGAGGGCCCTCCAAGCTGCGCCAGGAGGGTCTTAGGCAGCGGGGGCAGGGGGCCCCTGCTGTCTAACCATGGAACCTCCGAAAAGTCGGCCACACACGCTATGGTCGCACAAGAAGGTAAAAGGGGCGCGTCCACTGCGTACACAGGTACTGGTCCCCCCTTTTTCTCAACGAGTGGCGGGCGTAGACGGAAGATTTTTAGTGGATATTACTGCTGGCAGTCGCGTCTGCCGGTGGTGTGTCCCACACCCCCTTTCGGTCACCCTTTGGCCGGAAGGCAGTGCGTAAACACATTTTGTTACCGACGTAAAACAAAAAAAAAGGATGACGCTGCTGCCGATGGGGGGCAGCAGACTCATCGTCTACCTCTACTATGGTAGGATTTCTCTTCGTCGACTCTTACGACTTCTCGTGAGATGCGAATGAGTAGCATAATTCTAGGCCGGTACCACAGGGCACTTCGGCCTCAGTGGACTGTAAAACCTTCAATTAAGTCCACGTTTGGAGCGGAACTAGTGCGATAGTCGGTTTTCCTTTTAATCCTATAACTTCATCGATTACGACAACATTCGCAACAACATTCATGACCCTTATAAGGCGAGCCGTTTATTAGGGTACCGCGGTGGGACGTAAAACACATCTGTAGATATCTTTGTTGGTTTGAATGAGATGAAATGAATAAAAAAAATGAAATGAAAAAAAAGAAATGAATAGAATGAAATGAATAACATGAAATGAATAAAATGAAATGAATAAAATGAAATGAATAAAATGAAATGAATAAAATGAAATGAATAACATGAAATGAATAAAATGAAATGAATAAAATGAAATGAATAAAATGAAATGAATAAAATGAAATGAATAAAATGAAATAGATTGAAATGATATAGATTCATTTGCTTTGATTTTGCGCGATACATAAAGGTCTTATACAGGTTAATTGTATCGTCAAAATCTACCTATATTTAAGTGTGCAAATGTAAAAAATTTTTTTTATTGAATTTATAGAAACAATTATTCGATATATTAATATGTCACTGTCAGATAAATAAAATGATCATTTATATATTCCAAAATCTAAAGATTGACATGGTTTGCCTGAGTTTTGTGGTTTGCCTTTCTGAGTACATACATACATAATGTCGCGCCTCTTTCCAGTACCTAGCGGTAGGCAGAGGTCACATCCTTCCACTTGCTACGATCCTGGCACTCACTCTTAGCATCATTCACACTCATTAACCTTCTCATACACGCCCGTCGGCTTAGGGTACTTTTGACCCGCCCTTTCTCTAAAATTTTCTGGTTTTGGTCATAGAAGGTTTTACGTGGTCTTCCCACCCATCACTTCCAATCACTTGTCCATCATAAATTTCTTGTTTCTGAGTTTTTATTGATAAAATATAAAAATAATAATGACATTTGACATACAGCTTCAATCCTTTCTTTAATGAGACTATTCATAGTGACTTCATCCTACCTGATGGTAAGCAGGTCGACAAAAGTGTGAGCGCTCCATTCCTTGAAGTAAGCACGGTAATAAGCGCACCCACTTATGACGATCAGCATAATATATGGCTCTCCATTTCCCTCTTAAAAGACCCAGGACTATATGAGGTGGGGAATACAGCCGCCGGAGAAGAATTTCAAAGCCTCCCAGAACAGTCTTTTAGAGGAACGACATACAAGTTTTCTGGTTCGAGTGCCGATAGTCTGCATAGCGTGATGGTGGTTTTAAGACCAGCACCTGTATTTCGGGCGAGGAGTAGAAGGGGCAAGGATTGAAAAGTTCTTTACCAACACCCTCCGTGGTAGTTCCAGTAGAAGACAATAAGAGAAACAACGTTCTTACGTAGCGAGAGGTCCTTTCAAGAGGAATTGCACAAACTTAAGAAGAGTTCACAAATGTCAGGTTTCCTATGGGTGACCGTTTGTGTGGCATTTGATATCAAGAATTTGTGTGCTGAAGAAAACCACTAGTGCTAATCGTTAAAACAAATTAGAAGACACAGTTTGAAAAATTCTACGAACAGAACGCCATAGTTTTTTTTACTTAACAAATTTTTAAATAGGAAAAATTAATTTAATTTTTTTTTTCTTCAACTATTTTTAAAATATTAACATAATATAAGTAAATGTTTATATGTATGTAATGGCATACTTAAGTTATTTTTCTTGTATTTTTATTACATTTTGTGATATTTTTTTTTTTTAAAAACAACCTCAGACACTAATCTTCTAAACTGTTGCTAGGGTTTGCTGGAACTGCGGGACTGTTCGAAAAGGCGGCCTAAAACAAAGACAAAAAGGGTTTGCTGGAAGAAATTTCTAACAAAAATAAGTTCACCTTCGTATCACCTTTTTTGTGCTTTTTGCCCTATATAAATATATGGAGTTGTTAATAAGTAGCCCACTACGCTATAGTAGACATACTTATTTAAACTAACTTTAGTTTTTTTGGTTTGTAACCCTCTCTACATACATAATATCACGCTTGTTTTCCCGAGGGGGTAGGCAGAGGCAAATTGTATGCCCACATTTCGCTAATTATATTGTCAGTCACACGTAATAGGTGGCGAGCCTATTGCCGCTTATCGAAAACTTTTGTATTCGCCAGAGCCTCGTCCGTTGTTCGGCAGGTGAGGTTGGCTTGGGCTCCTCAGATCTTGGTAGGATCCCTATAGGAACCTTCTGTAATTTAATTTAAACACTCTTGACCGATATATTCCACACATGTGCACTTAAAATCCCTCCGTAACTCTTAATTATAAGCTCTATTAGCAATCACTAAGAGTTACTTTCGTTCAAACCGAAAACATTGTTCTTCAAAAAGTTGTCATTTTGACAAACATACTTTTTGCTATCGAAAATAAAAACAATGTGTCTTAACGTTAAGTGAATAAGAAAGGATTGGGTATGACATGTGTTGTGTTTGTATGTATATATGGCAGGAATGTATGGCATTGCCATTACGA
Source organism: Musotima nitidalis (assembly GCA_949126915.1). Classification (NCBI taxonomy): domain Eukaryota; kingdom Metazoa; phylum Arthropoda; class Insecta; order Lepidoptera; family Crambidae; genus Musotima; species Musotima nitidalis. The sequence goes on along the minus strand of OX421437.1, from coordinate 13,350,204 downwards.
GCCAATGTCGACAACGGAAGGAAATAAGGTCACATGTACAGTCAGCTCCAAATATTTGAAAGAAGAAAGAAAGAAAGAAAATAAATTTATTCAGTACAAATAAACATAGAAATTAAGTACACAAAAAGCAACGATTAAATTTACACAAGCAAAATACAACATTAAACCATGTACTGAAACGGTGTCCACTCAGCACACTGTCGGACACCATAGGATGTCACGACGCTGATCGTGGCAACCGAAGCACCATATATCAGAATACGCCCTTACACTTTTGATAATAGAAACTTGTATATTTATATTTAAATACTTTTTTGCACGTAAATCAAAAATAACAAAACATTACATTTGACGACCGATATGGCGTGGAGATCAGTATACCTACACTTCACTCCAGAGGTCGTGGGTTCGATTCCCACACAGGACAAATCTTTGTGTGCATGAACATGAATATTTGTTCTGGTCTGGGTGTTTTCCTATGTATATTAAGTATGTATTTACAAAAAAAAAGTATTTAAGTATGTTTATCCGTTGTTTAGAATCCATAACACAAGTTCTTAATGATACTTATCTTGGAACTAAATAATTGTTGTAATTGTCAGAAAATATTTATTTATTCATCATCATCATCATCGCCTTATCATCGCATTTATTTATTATTTATTTATTACAAATAAAAAGGACATGTACAAAGGCAAACTTATGTCTATAAGAGATCTCTTCCAGCCAACCTCATGAGGAGTCAGATAGATAAAACAAGGATAGGCAATAATTTATTGATTCAGGCGTTACTTTGCGGCAATCCATTGTAAGCAAGTGATGGATTAAGAATATCTTTGTAACAATTACCGCGCTACTATAATTAACTTCTGATCAAATTGTCCACTGTCGAAAATTAGCCTCCCAAACAGATTAAATTATTTCGGGGAAAATTGCCCATACCACGCTGGGAAAGCGGATTGGTGATTGCAGTTCAAGACAGTACGCAGAAAGACGCTGCTGCACATTACCCGATATGATATCTCTTCGTCGATTTTTACGACTCCTCGTGAGATGAGAGAGGGTGGCACAATTCTAGGTACCACACGGCAATTAATGAGCCCTTGGGTGTAAAGGTATCCTACCAAGTTCTGAGGAGCCCAAGCCAACCTCACCTGCAAGTGGTGCACCTGCCGAACAACAGACGAGGCTCTGGCGAACACATAAGTTCCCGATAAGCGGCAATAGACTCGCCACCTATTATGTGGGACCAACAATATAATTAAAGTAATGTGGGTATACAATATGCTTCTGCCGACGCCTTCAGGGAAACAGGCGTGATATTATATAATTATATATATAAATAGGCATCAATATGTTATATATATAATTCGGGTGATTGCTCCGAATGTGCTGTCGTTGTTTTATATAATGTAAATTAAATTTAAATTTAAATTTTAAGACTTTTATTTCCTGATTACAATAAAATTTGAATACATTCCGCCAAACTGCATAGCAGTTTGTTGGCAGAAATGTAGAATTTAGGTTCAATTTTTGTAACTAGTTTATAAGTATGTATACTTAATTTAAATATCTATGAACTTTATATTGAACACACCAGACAAATCTTTGTGATTTATTGTGTGTTTAAAAACCATGTGAAAATGTTATTATATTTAATAACTAAACAAAACAAAAAAAAAAGGCAGTAGACAGAGGCATATTATATGCCACATTTCGCCATTATAAATATATATATATCTATATGTTACTATTTATAAAGCTGACTGTACCTATACAGTCATATTGATAGTTGTTTACATTTTTTAAGGCTTGCGGTTTTTTTTATTCCACACATGAACGGCCGCCATGTTGCTTTGACATTGAAATGCGATACTTGTGACAAAGCTCTCATTATTGATGATTTTGTTTTAATTTTTCTTTCCTTTTTATAATTTTCAATGTCTAACTTCAACAGATTCTAGTAACTTTTTTTTGCAAAATTTCGTAGTAATGCCGGCTTCTTAAGGACTTAAAAACTTCTAATAATTATAAACACCTAAGGAACTCTTTTTTTTTGTTTTACGTCGGTAATAAAATGCGTTTAGACATTGCCTTGCGGCCAAATGGGGGCCGAAAAGGGATGTGGGACTCACCACCGGCAGACGCGACTGCCAGCAGTAATACCCACTAAAAATCTTCCGACGACGCCCGCCGCTTGTTGAGAAAAAGGCGGGGGCCAGTACCTGGATTGCAGCGTCTGACACCCCGCCTGCGGCCAACGTCCCCCCGGACCATATTTAATTTTGACGTTTTCATGTAATAGTTTATGAAATAAATATTTTTTGACTTGACTTGACCTTTTACTTGCTACAGTCTTGGCACACTCTTAGCTTCATTCACACTCATTATCCTTATCATTAAAAATCAAAAAAGAATTACTTCATGTTAAAGAACACACAGTCAAGATTTGAAAAGGTCGCTGTCCGCTGTTTGTCTGTTCATATATATGCTGAGATCTTTAAAACTACGATACGAATTTTGATAGGGTTTTTTAATAGATAGAGGAAGGTTTATTTGTAGGTCACGCGAACGAAGTCGCAGACGCCAGCTAGTATACAATAAGCTTTGACTAAGCCATCGCCTGGGTGTTACTAAGTTAGCTAAGTAAACAAACATGTAAACACATAAAAGCTTTAAGAGCAACATTAATCTTTTGAGAATATTGGCATCGAGGCGACATGTCAAGTGAGCTGCTTTCAATGTCAGTATGTATGTGTCTATGTATATGTACATATATGTGTACAAGTACGACGGGTATCGTGTCTGTATGTCTGTATATATCGCTAATAAGGTCAAGATCCCTCATATCGTACTTACTTTTAATATAAAGGTTTTGGGTGTGGTTTAAGTTACAAGCTTTTGGCATAGTTGTTGATTTATATAGGTTAAGTTAGTTCTTAAATCATGGTCACCGATAGACTGGTGGTAATGATTTAATAACTTATATCATTCCCACAAGTCTCAGCTTAGGCAAGTCTTATTATCCATGGAATTTAAAATTACATTCAAAGTAAAACATGCTTATACATTTGTAGGCAAAACATTCATATACTAATCTTTATTTAACTTAAAACCTAAATATTTTATCACCAAATTCTCAAGACGAAGATATTTGAAATAAAATAAACTATACACTCGATAATATCATCTCTCGAAAATGAGTAAAAGGCCAATTATTCAAATTTTCACAAGGTGGTTAAAATACTTAATTGTAAATAAAGTATTTTAAGTATTAATTCATAATATTACTGCTGCTTTAAAATGATGTATTAAAAATATTGTTTACGATAAACCAATAACAGTAGCAATCTATACTAATATTATAAAGAGGAAAGATTTGTTTGTTTGTTTGTTTGTTTGTTTGTTTGTTTGTAATGAATAGGCTCCGAAACTACTAGACCGATTTCAAAAATTCTTTCACCTTTGGAAAGCTACATTATCCCCGAGTAACATAGGCTATATTATATTTTAAAAAATATTAGGGATCCCTACTAAAAATCCAATAATGTAACCCAAGGTGTAAAAAAATGACCTGAAAAATTCCTTACGTAGCGTGCGCAGCGAAAACTATTGATGATAGAACAAAATCATGTACTACGACTTTGCAGAACTCATCATTATCTACAAAAAGTGTCGCGACAGCATATGTCTAAAAATTATATTTACGTCACAGTAAGCGGTTTTTTATTCTAAAAATTTAATTTATATGCCGCCGCTTGAAAAGGCTCTATATTTGTACCTTGGTATTAATCCTTATAAAAAAAATACTTTATATTTAAGACGGCTTCAATACCTTTTTATAACTTTTTGAATTATTCAATTCGGACATTTCATTTGGAAGATATCACGAGTTTAAAAATGCAAGTATTAGAAAAAAGTCGCGTGGTTGCCGCTCACCGCGCTCAGCTAGCCAGCATGCGATGTAGGCTCACTGGGGTACGGGGGGAGGGGGAGTCAATGTAATAATATTATAAAGAGGAAAGATTTGTATTTTTGTATGTAACGAATAAACTCAAAAGTACTGGACCGTTTTTTTTTTTTCTTTAGAAAGCTACATTATTAGTGAGTAACATAGGCAAAATTTTAATTTGTAAAAAAGTAGGGTTTCGTAAGATATATGGGTTTTTTGGACACAAAGTGTAAAAAATCAACCAGGACAGTTACTCATTTTGCGTACGCAGCCTTAACTATAAAAGATAAAATAAATATTATTTTACATTAGATAGAACCACAAAATGTGCTAATTAATTGTCATCATCATCATCATTTCAGCCATTCGAAGTCCACTGCTGAACATAGGCTTCCCCAATTGCTTTCCACGTAGATCGATTCTTTGCCGCCTGCATCCACCGGCTCCCCGCCGCCCTGACCAGATCGTCTAATTAATTGTAGATCTTATAAATATCTACTAAAAAGTCCGCGACACACTATACCTATCTATGTCGAGTGAGGGATAGCAACCATTTTTTTATTGTACTACATTTAAACGCATTAAATTTACTTATGATATTAATCCTTATCAAAATAATCTATTTCATCACTAACTGCAGTTTATGTAGATAATATTTAGTCTTTGAATGATCAAAATTTGACGTTTGGGTTTGAAGTTATGGCGAAATTAAATTATTATGATTTCTGCTGCACGGCGCCCTATCACGGGTCGAGGCTCCCGGCCATCAGTTTATTTTGTTACCTGAAAATAATTTTACGTCAAATGTTGTTTATAGAGAAAGCTTTACAATAATCGCTTTAGTTATCCATCCCAAAACAACGGGTTGCACTCCGGGCCGGTAGGAGTGAAAACTTAGTATTAATTATATTTAAATATTTTCATCATAAACAACTTTAACATCCACATACAGACAATCTATGCAGCCTGCGGATAATGACTGCGTCGTCGTAGTGTCGGTGTCTGTGAATTGACCTGGGAATCATTTTGCTGACCGTGTCTTTTCTGGGCAGGCATTTTGTAGCGGTAACCGACATCCACGCGGGCGGAGCCGCGGGCGACCGCTAGTATACAATAAAATTAATTATTATATACGCATACCGCCGTCGCTTATGCAATGTAACCCGGCCTCATCAATGCTGTTTATGTGCATTTAAAAAACATGTTCACTTCATATAAAATTACTTAATATTTTCTCACGAACCAATTAAGTGTTAAGTATAATATTGTATGAGCTGTTTTTATTGTTTAGCTGATTTGCATAATAAGTATTCATACATATTTGGTAAATATTTGATATGAGATAGCCAAACATCCGGCAAAATAGGTGTGTCATCTATGTAGGCATCCATTTGTTAGGTTTAACCCCAAGGAGGTTATGGTTTGTGATTTAACCTTCTTTAAGACTGTTGCGCTGCGGCAATTAAAAATAAAATGTAATATCTCATTAAATATTTAATTTATATTTATAGAGATGACAGCACTCAGAAGTATTGTAGGTGTGAAATTGAGTGACAGGATTAGGAATGAAGTGATAAGGATCGAAGCTGGTGTAAAAGAAGATATAGTGACAAGAATTGAGAAACGTATGATTAGATGGTTTGGTCATGTTGAGAGGATGAATGAAAATAGACTAACGAAAGTGATTAATGATTGACAAGTGAATGGAAGTGTTGGGATTGGAAGACCACGTATGACCTTCCATGGCTAAATCCAGAACAGTTTGGAGAAAGGGCAGGTCAAAAGTACCCTGAACCGGCAGGCGTGTATGAGCAGGTTAATGAGTGTCCCCCGCGACTGGTCTCCACCTTGTCGTGGTGGGGGGGCTGAGTACCTCCCGGTAGGGCGCAGAGGGCGCTAGGGAAAAGGTAACAACCAGTGATTGGCGACTCTGGGTGCCCTTAGTACTGACTACCGGGGGGGAAACTAAGAGGGACCTGTGGAGGGTGCAGCGGGCGGGCCAAGAGGGCCCGTCAAGCAGCGCCAGGAGGGTCTTAGGCAGCGGGGGCAGGGGGCCCCTGCTTTTTAACCATGGACCCTCCGAGAAGTCGGCCACACACGCTATGGTCGCACAAGGAGGTAGGAGGGGTGCGTCCACTGCGTCTCTCTGAGAAGGTCCTCCCGGTTTTGGTCCGGGGGACGTTGGCCGCGGGCGGGTTGTCAGAGCTGCAACCCAGGTACTGGCCCCCGCCTCTTTCTCAACAAGCGGCGGGTGTCGTCGGAAGATTTTTAGTGGGTATTACTGCTGGCGGTCGTGTCTGCCGGTGGTGAGTCACTGGGTGAGACCCACACACCTCTCTCGGTCCCCCTTTGGCCGGGAGACAGTGCGTAAATGAATTTCGTTACCGACGTAAATAAAAAAAAAAAAAGGATAATGAGTGTAAATGAAGCTAAGAGTGTGTGCCAAGATCGTAGCAAGCAGAAGGATGTGATCACTGCCTACCCCTTCGGGGAAGAGGCGTGACATTATGTATGTTTGTATGTATGTTTATAATGCGTTCACCTCTGGAATGATTATCATTATTATCACCATCTCAGCCATTAACGTCTCACTACTAAGCACGACGACGTAAGAAGCACTCATTGCTCTGCGGTGCTCAGTGGTCGGCAATGATCACCAAAGTAAAGCAGAGTTAACAGAGGTCAGTCCTTGGATGGGTGACCGTTTGTATAGTATGTTTATATCATATTAAAATCGAGCGCTTCCGTGCTTCGGAAGGCACGTTAAGCCGTTGGTCCCGGTTATCACTAAATGTGGTAGTCGTTAAGCCATGTTAGAGGCCTAATTGGGCGGCTTGACAAATTCTAACAGCAGGACGCCATACACCTGCCTCTGCCTATCTGCACTGGGTCAGCGTGGTGGAGTATGACTCAATACCCTCACACCTTGGTATGTGAGATGAGGCTCGTGCTCAGTAGTGGGACGTTAATGGGCTGACATGACGATGATGATGAGTGACCACGAGCCTCCTCCCACGAACCTAGGTGGAAGAGTATTGGGTCATACTCCACCACGCGTGTGTTTATATATTCCGGCAGAAAGCAGGCGTACCATCCTGCTGTTTACATCAATAATAATAACTGGCTTTATTACATTGCTTTATGAACATAAATTGGGTTAGCAATGCAGTTTTTTTTTCCTTTAATTAATGGCTTCGTGCGGTTTGCACATTTAGCCAGTGTCAAGAGATATATTAATAATATATAAATTATAGTGAATGGGAATGAGTGGTGATAATGATGATAAATGGTAAATGAGATGCCCTCCCCTAAACCTTTTGAGTCCTCAGTAAAGATGTGGGACTATACTGAGATCTCACATGGACTTCTTGAGAGAATTAGAAAAGTTATGATGCACTGTTTTGTTTCATTAACCAACACTCATGTACAACACTTAACGGTTAATAATCCACCGTTATTTCACATTAATGTTCGAATTAACACAAATTTTAGAAAATAAAACAATACTACAGTCATGACGCTTCACTTTCCCGCCAAGAAGTCAGTAATGCAGTTAATTAAAGTGTTATTTATGTTTTTTTTATGCCGCCTAAAGTGACCCTATGATATGACTTAACATATAGTGAGAACCGAAATACACTGATGATCAAGATCATCGGAAAGGCAGGTGGATGCAATTTGCTGGAGATCGCTCGACGTGGAAAGCAGTTTGGGAGGCCTATACTCAGCAGTGGACTTCTAATGTCTGAAATGATGATGATAGCCGGGAACAATGGCTCTACTTGCCTTTTGAAGAACGGTAGCGCTTGATATTGAAGATCACACAAGCTGTTAGTACTCTGCTTTACCTTAAAGCAGGGCGGGGCTACATATGACCGGTCCCATAAGGTTTTCTTACGTCGAAATTAAATATATAGAGGCTACTAGTTCAGGGTGTATAGGGATCCTACCAAGACCTTTGGAGCCCAAGCCAACCTCACCTGCAAGTGGTGCACCTGCCGATCAACAGACCAGGCTCTGGCAAACATAACAGTGACTTGACAGCTGTCAAAGAATGAGCAGCTGATTTCGCTAGGTCCCTTATTTTTATTGTTATTTTTTATATAATTCGTGTTAAATTTAGACTATTACAAGTGTATTTAATAGTTTTTATCATAATCATATGTATACATATACTGGTGAAGTGCTTTAGTAACGTTTACAAGTGTCGTAACATTTCCGAATTGTAACCGTTGTAGGTTGTAAATTCGAAATCTGTGCTCAGTTTGCTTTAAAGTCAGCTTGTTTTCATATTAAAATTAACAAATAATAAAATTGGAACACAGTGTATGTTATTGTTGCGTTACTGTTTCACGTAAGTACCTAAATCATTTAGCTTGAGTAAGCAATTCCTTGTTACGTGTTGTTAAGTCGTTGTTTATCTTTAAACATTCATAATGCTCACTCGCAGAGCAGCCGTTGCAGCCCGCCAACAGGAGGCGGATAAATTACAAGTAACCTTATTAGAATTAAAAAATTCCAAGGAGTTGTGTGCTCAGTTGCTGACTGAGAGAGAGGACAGCGAGAAGGAACTGTTATTGGTACTCGACAGTAGAGATAAGTTAAAAAAGGAACTCTGTACATTAGAATGTGACTTTAATAATTTAAATTGTGAACGGGCCAAGCTTTATGAGACGGTAGAAAGGTTTACTGAGTGTAGCACTGAGTACGAGCAGTCCCTAAAGGAGATCGACACACTGAAGACCGCACTGCATGATGCCCACGAGCAGATATATGAGCTCCAGGAATCCCAACGGGAAAGTACATCTGCTCACACTCAGAGCCTTTTCGAAGAGTTAGTTGGCCCAGAGCCTCAGTTGGTTATCGCTCCAATTAAAGACCCTATAATTTTTGCAGAACAAGATACTTTCTCCAAAACAAGATTAGTAAATTGCAGCGGTAAAAAACTAAAAAAATATATAAAAATTAATAAATGTATAAAACAAGTGCAAAAATTGTCAAAACAGAACAGAATATACATTAAAAAATTGAGATCATGCCAACTAAATGTAAATCTGGTGGATGAATTAGATTTGTATTCTGCTCAGTTAGAAAATAGTAGATTGAAATATGAAACTGACACACATATATTACAGCAAAAAATTCAAACTTTAGAAGATTCAATTATTTCATTACAAAAAATTAATGAAAGTTCAAAAAAAATTATTAATGAATATACGCTAGCAATGGATGATTTAATATCACAAATTAATTATAACTCAGAGCGGTTCCAGTCACTGACAAATAATCAGTCCTGCTTATGTAATCAAGTGAATGATGGTTTGTCCACTAGTGTACTGGAACCAAGTGTGTGTGTTAGTAACCCAAATAAATCCAAAGACAGTTCCTTCCAAACCACACCAAGTACACCTAAACTTAAACCTAGTATTATCATGTACTGCGATGAGGTAGGACATGGCATGGGCTCACTGTTAAACTCATACCTAAAGGGACATAGCGCAATCAGCAATTGTTTGCCTTATAGTAGTCTTAAAAATATTACTAAACAAATTTTAATGGACAGTAATATACATTCACAGGCGACACTGCTAATTCTTATTGGAAATAGGGGAACAGTGAACAAAAGTGATTTAATACAATTTTATGAAGCTTTGAACTCACTTAAAGTGAAAGAAATTATTATGTTCACTTTCCCCTATTCTCAGCATTTGTCAAAGTCCGAAAATGACCGAAGATACATACTAAATTTATCTTTGTACAACCTATGTACCTATAGTAATAAATGTAGAATAATTGACACTAACAGTATTGTTAGAAATAATTATTTATTGACCAAAGGTAGGTTTTACCTTTCCAATTATTTTAAACGACAAATAGTTTTGTCACTATTATATTCAATTGACATTACTACCAAGAATTTGGTACAATCTGCTTCTATTGAGCACTCCGACATAAATAATTCATTATTTGGCAATTTAAACTAGGTGTTAAGACAAAAGAGAACTCTTTTTCTGGCAATAAAAAGTACACACAGCAGAAACAAAATGGTGTAATCAACCTGATTCACCAGAACATTAGAGGAATATTGGGCAAGGAACTGGAAATTGAATTGTTCATGAGCGATAATCATATAGATATTTTGTGTATTACTGAACATTGGCTAAATTGTAACCAGCTCATGTTCAATTTCAACAGTCACCTGTTAGGTAGTTCGTTCTGCAGGAGTGGTGCTATACATGGCGGATCATTAATTATAGTAAATAAACAGTTTAAATTCAAGGAGCGCCATGATATAGTCAATCTCTCTGTTGAACGTATTATAGAAATGGCCTGTATAGAAATGCAGCAGTTTATTGTATTGAGTGTGTACAGACCGCCTTCAGCTTCATATGATTTATTTGAAGGTATTATGGATAAAGCCTTAGGAAAATTTTGTAAAAGTAATAAAAAAGTTATTGTGTGTGGAGATTTTAATGTTAATTTGTTAGAGTGTTCCAGTCCATGTACAAGATTAAAGGCACTTTTTAAATCTCATAATTTGGTTAATTTGTTTCTGGAGCCGACAAGAATTACTGCTACTTCTGCTACTTGCCTAGATAACATTTTTACAAATATTATGCTAAGTGATAACAATAAAAAAATTATTAATCAATTAGATTCAGATCATTGCGGACAACAAATGTCTTTTATTTGTAAAAATGAAATTGTAGCTAAAAAAACTATTACATTTGTACCAAAAACCAATAATCGTTTTGAGAGGTTTAACAGTAAATTATTATGCTATAGTTTACCTTTTATAGATGAAAGCTGTGACCCAAATTTTTTATATAATGATTTTTTCAGCAGCTTTTCTAACACATTTAAATCAATATTTACTCCCAGAACGGTTAAGGTAAATAATAAAGCTACCTTTAGTGAATGGGCTACTCCTGGGCTACATAAATGTAGAAAGAAGCTGTATGAACTGTATGATGAGAAAAAATTAAACAACAGTGAGCAATTTTATAATTATGTAAGAAAATATTCTAAAATATTTAGAAAAGCATGTCATACGGCAAAGTCTTATTATTTAAGCTCTAAAATAAAAAATTGTGATGATAAGATTAAAATGACCTGGAATATTATTAATAGTGAAACGGGAAAAAGTAAAAATTATAATACTGAGTTTAAACTCAACATTGATAAAAAAACTCTTACATCTGACTTAGATGTAGCCAATGCTTTCGAAAACTTTTTTACTAATATTCCATCACAAAAGCTTTAAATTGTTCGCCCACTTTAGCGGAGTCTATTTTGAAAGATAACGTGAATATATGTACAGTAAATTTTACGTTTAGTCATGTTACATCTATGGATATAATTAAGACATTCAATACTCTTAGTATTAAGAAAGCTGCAGACCTCTGGGGCAATTCCATCGTAGTTACCAAGCCTATCATTGTTTCGGTGGCGCACAGTTTGGCTCTAATATTTAATAAATGTGTAGATTGCGGCAAATTTCCCGATCTAATGAAAGAAAGTAAAATCATTCCATTATATAAATCAGGCAGTACAACAGACCCAACAAATTTTCGACCTATCTCAGTGCTGCCTACATTTAGTAAAATTTTTGAAAAACTTATTTACAATCAGATGTTAATATTTTTCAATAAAAATGGATTAATGCATTCGAAACAATTTGGATTCACTAAGGGTCGCTCTACAACCGATGCAGGTGTTGAGCTTTTAAAACATATATTTGATGCTTGGGAAAATTCTTTGGACGCTTTAGGTATTTTTTGCGATCTGTCCAAAGCTTTTGACTGTGTTCCTCATGAAGCATTGATAAAAAAATTAGAATATTACGGAATAAGAAACTCCGCATTGGATCTTCTCACTTCATATCTAAGTGATAGGATTCAAAGGGTTGAGGTTAATGGAAAGCGATCTCAGGGGTCTGTTGTAAAAATGGGGGTACCGCAGGGCTCGATTCTCGGTCCGTTTTTGTTTTTGATTTATATTAATGACTTGCCATATTTTATTAAAGAAAACCACGAGATAGTTTTGTTTGCTGATGATACATCATTATTGTTTAAGTTAAAACGAAATCAGAATTTAGACGAAGTAAACAGTGCGATCTCGAAGGTGGTGCACTGGTTTGACGTTAACAATTTGCTATTAAATGGGGCTAAAACGAAATGTATTAAATTCGTGATGCCTAACGTCAGACAGGCAAACTCTACTATTATGGTAAAGGAGGATGAGTTGACCCTTGTGGATACTACCAAGTTTTTAGGGATTACTTTAGACTCTAAGCTACAGTGGGGCCCACATATTGGTGAATTGTCGAGTAGACTTAGCTCTGCAGCATTCGCGGTAAAGAAAATTCGCCAATTAACAGACGTTGTAACAGCTAGGCTAGTTTATCATAGCTATTTCCATAGTGTTATGTCCTATGGTATTCTTCTGTGGGGTTGTGCCGCAGACATTCAAACTATCTTTGTGCTGCAGAAGAGGGCTATTCGAGCAATTTATAATCTCCCGTGTGGACATTCACTAAGGGAAAAGTTTAAAGAAATTGGTATTTTGACAGTGGCCGGTCAATTCATTTATGATAACCTGGTTTATGTACATAAGAATACTGATCAATTTAGTAAGAAAAGCTGTATACATAACCTAAACACAAGGAATAAGCATAAATTAGTTGTACCTGCCACTAGGCTCCAAAAGATAAACAAATCTTTTAAAGGTCAATGTGTACGATTCTACAATAAAATCCCAAGCAACATACAGCAATTGAGCCTAAATAAATTTAAATTAACCATAAAACACAAGCTGTCTTCAAAGGGATACTATTCTGTTAAAGACTATATGGCAGATAAAAATGCTTGGGATTAAACTGCCGTTTCAAACAGGCTATTCTAATATGAATGACTTGAAAAAATAAATATTGTTAAGGTTATGTTATATTGCATTGTATAGCTTCACAGACAAATGAAGATTGTAATTCTAGTACCAAACTAATGGACATATTTAAAAGAGCATAGCCTGTGAGTTTCTTGCCAGTTCTTCTTACAGAGCGGTGGCTCGGAACTGGCACTTAGATTCACTTACACTTAATTATTTTTTGTTTTTAAATTGTTTTTTTGCATGTAAGTGAATCTAAGCTTCGTGATTTAGTGTAATATTATTTCGATTGTATTTTTTTTTCATTTGTAATCATGACGTTTTCAAGTACTATGTATAATAGTTTATGAAATAAATAATTTTTTTACTTTACTTTACTTTAACAGTGCCCGGTAAGCGGCAATAGGCTCGCCACCTATTACGTGGGACCAACTATGTAATTAGCGAAGTGTGGGCGTATAATATGCCTCTGCCTACCCCTTCAGGGACACAGGCGTGAATGTATGTATGTATGTTTTAATTCAGGAAATAAACATAAATTTTTATACTCTCAGAGCTGCAAACAAACGAAGAATTTAGTTTTACACGAGCTTCGCAAGATTGAACTTCATTGACCGTTCAGCGTTGAATAACAAACAAAGTCCTGCTGCACTAGGTTCATACTAGTATTACAAACAGTCTGTAGAGGCTACTTGTAGCCTGAACAAACAAATAGATGGCTCACCAGGCACTTTATTTTTATGCCCTGCCCTTCGTGATGAAAGACGCTTAGACAGGAAGGTAAGTGCGAATGCATTGCTGCAGTCAGAGGCACGCACACCATATATGCTAGAAAGCACTGCATACCCCAAGTTGTCGCTGAAAATCTAGAGCTTTCCACATTAGGCGATCCTAAGTCGCCTGCATCCACCGGCCTCCCGCCGCATTTACCAGATCATCAGTACATCGGGTGGGCGGCCGTCTTCGACTACGTTTGCCGGTTCGATAATGGTGCTACCAGCTGCATACCTCACCCGCAGAAGATCTGCATGCCTTTGAATCTGCAGTCAGACAGGGTCTTAGGCGGCGGGGGCAGGGGGCCCTTCTAGCCATATAGACCCTCCCAGAAGTCGGCCAGTTACGCCATGGCCGCACAAGGAGGTAGGGAGGGCGCTTCACATCGCGCCCCTCTGAGGAGGTCCTCCCGGTTCTGCCCGGGGAACGTTGGCCGCGAGCGGGGTGCCAGAAGCTATAAACCCAGGCACTGGCCCCTCGCCCCTTTTCAGCTGCGGTGGGCGTCCTCGGAAGTTTTTTAGTGGGTAGGACTGCGGTGGTCGCGACTGCCGCAGTGAGCCCCACACTCCTCTCTCGGTCCCCCCATTGGCCCAAAGGCAGTGCATAAACAGCTTTTTTTTATCGACTATAAAAAAGAAAAAGTGAACAGACCCTGACCCGTAAGCTTAAGTCTAGGGCAACAGGGATAATGCTAGGATACGATGGTGATAAAAAAGCACCATTAACAAAAATACACAGCCCGAAGGCATATTGAAAAGGCGCACAAAATGTTAGTATACGTGGGCTCAGCAAATACTTTCAGTGCGTTTGTTTGTCGTGTTGCAATCGGTACTCGATGTCAATAGACTTTTAGCATTTTTATTGCCTATCAAGATCTTTGGGCAAATACTATGACAAGGTCAATTTTAACTCAAGTATTCTTAAATTACTAATATTATAAATGTTTGTTAAAACAATATGCCGTTTTAACCATTTTTTTTACATAAATATTTTTGACGTATCTTTTTTTTTGTACAGTAATTTATTTATTTATTGAGAAAATCAACAGCGTATACAGTAAAACAATTGTCATAAGAACTTAAAGCTAGTATTGCCAATAACAGGTTTCCCTAATATAACAAACATGTGACTGGTAAACAAAGAAACTTTTACAAGTAATTTTATAAGTATACCTACACTTCACTCCAGAGGTCGTGGGTTCGATTCCCACAGAAGACAATTCTTTGTGTGCATGAACATGAATATTTGTTCTGGTCTGGGTGTTTTCGTATTTATATTAAGACTTAGTATGTATTTCCAAAAAAATATAGTATTGAAGTATGTTTATACGTTGTTTAGTATCCATAGCACAAGTTCTTAATGATACTTATCATAGAACTAAATAATTAGTGTAATTGTCAGGAAATATTTATATTTTATATTTATTTATTATATATTTCTTCTACAAACCAAGTGTATGAAGGAGAAAATAGCCTTTTAAAACGCACCGACCGACCGACTTTATAAGGTGTACTGGTAGTTTGGCTTGCTTTCTGCTACCTTCACATCCCTTTCATCAGCTACTTCCTTTCGTCAATTACGCGCCTCAACACAACCAATCCTATGTTACATATTCGCAGTTTTGTCAATTTTTTTTAAATTTCTGATATTTTGAACATTAATGTGTAATAATAACAGTGGATTATTAACCGTTAAGTGTTTGTGAACGCACATGAGTGCTGGTAAATGAAACAAAACAGTGCAATATCACTTTTCAATTTCTCTCAAGAAGTCCATGTGAGATCTCAGTATAGCCCCACATCTTTACTGAGGACTGAAGGGGTTTAGGGGAGGGCATCTCATTTATCATCTTTATCACCACTCGTTCTCATTTACTATATATTTAATATTATTAACATCTATATCTTGACACTGGCTAAATATGCTAAACGCACGAAGCTATTATTAAGATAAAAAATAAAAAAAACGTGACAAGACAAAAGTTACAAACATACAAATCGTTTTGTCTCACCAGCAGATATACTAACAGTTACATCTACTGTCAGCGCTATATAGTTGGTAACATACAAATTGCCTTAAAGGTCAACAACGTCGCTATTATTAAGAGCATAAGGTCGAGTTCCGATTTATATGGCGGCTTTGTGTGTTACCAAATATCTGACGCTAACTGTACTTTGACGTGCGAACTCTGAATGAAATGTGACAAGATCTTAATGGTTAATAAATCATTTCATAGAAAAACCGGCGAACAATATCATATACACTGCAGCGAGTTGAAGGTCGGTGTAAGTGTGTCAATCGTTTTTGGGAATGGTTACAGGTTTTCCTTAAGTACTTTGTCATAGTCAACTCTTATTTGTAGACAGTATGGACATTTAAGAGAGAGTAATCTTTCACTTGTGATTGTGGTGACTTTAATTAAATATTTTTTGTGTGACCGCAAAAGGACTGGACTGGATAATGGACATAGCGAGAGTTTGCAGGCTGAAGGGGCAATAGGCGGGGCACATAGCTCGAAGAACCGACGACCGATGGGGCCTTAAGGTTCTTCAATGGCGACCGCGAACCGCAAAGGTAGTAGAGGGCGGCCCCCAACGCGATGGACCGACGATCTGGTCAGGGCGGCGGGGAGCCGGTGGATGCAGGCGGCAAAGAATCGATCTACGTGGAAAGCAATTGGGGAGGCCTATGTTCAGCAGTGGACGTCAGATGGCTGAGATGATGATGGTGATGATGATGATGAAAAGATAGTTAAAGTAAAGCAGAGTTCACGACGGTCAGTCCTTGAATGGGTGAACGTTTATATAGCATTTAATATCAAGCGCAATTGGAAGAAAAGGCAATACCATGGTCACGGTTGTCACTGCCATTACATACATACATACATTTAAGCCTGTTTCCCCGAAGGGGTAGGCAGAGGCATATTATACGCCTACACTTCGCCCACTATATAATTGGTCCTACGTAATAGGTGGCGAGCCTATTGCTTGGTAGGATCCCTAAACAGCCCCTCACTGCCATTAAGCCATTTTAAAGGCCTAAATGGGTGACTAGAATAAATCTAACACCAGGATAGCTGGAGACAGGTGTATGTTGTATGGGCAATGGCCCTACGTCTTCAAGTATTTAATGCCTTTCTCTTCGTTTCTCAATAGAAGGCCTTGCTCAGTAGTAGGGCGTGAACGGGCTACGATAACAATAAAAACAATATTGATCACCAACAAGAAAATAGAATATACTACTAAAAAGAGTTTTCTTTTCTTTTCTTTTAAATCTTGTGACTGCAGAACACAATTGTTTTAATATTATGTATTTTAAATGTAACTGGCGGGAGAAAAATCCAACTTTAACGATTTTCTTGCCCGTTCTTTTACGATCAAGCTCCCGCCCGCAGTGAATGGGCGCGTTAGTTTATAAGTATCACATTCATCAGAGATCTATTGAACCAAACTTGAATAAATTAATTTTGATTTGATTTGATTTACTACCCTTTACTGGAATCACACCTTACCATAAACTCTTCATAGACTTTTGTAACTTTACAATCAAACCTATTTAGTTTTACTTCTCTGGCGTTACATGAACTATGCCACCGAATACGATATTATCAAAATATCAGTCAATTAGTGGGTAAATTTTGGCAATGGACGAATTCCTTGAAGCGCGTGTGATCTTGAGCTATGGCCCGCAGGTCGGAACCACGCTCCTTGCATCACGACACGCTGAATCTGTTCCGTAAACTTATAATATCAGGCCATGTATTAAAATTGGTGTATAGAGAATCAAGATCTTAGAAACTCAAGTCAACTTCACCTGCGACTGGTGCACTTGCCAATCAACGGACGAGGCTCTGGCGAACACAAACGCTCGCGGTAAGCGGCAATAGGCTCGCCACCTATTACGTGGGACTAACAATAAAACTGGCGAAATTTGAGCATATAACATGGCTCTACCTAACCCTTCGGAAAACAGACGTGTTTATATGTATGTATGTCTGTATGTATAATAACAAACGTTATAGTAAACAAGCACTTAATCACGAGACACAGTTAAACACATTAACATAAATACAACAACTCTTCACACTCGCTCATCTAATTATAGCACAGTTTACCCTGAAATTATTATTCTCATTGCATCTAAGAAAACAGTCAAGGTCCCCATATGTCCTAGGGTACCTATAAATAAAACCTATGTGCATATACATAGGTATTTTGTAGGAAATGTTTTGCGGAAGACTCCTGCGCATAATATTACGCTGAAGGTAAAGGAAGATAAGGTTAATAAGTGGCTAATGGCAATACGGAAGTCAGTAATGGACTGACTTTGTAACCACATAAGGGGTTAGACAATAGGGCGATCGATTTCTTATAAGGATTTATTTCCCTTACATTAATCAACCTCTTTTGTTTCTTAGATATGGACTAACTCAAAAGTAAAAGCAAAAAGTTTTTTCTTTCATAAACTATGACATAGCACTTGAAAACGTCAAAACAAATATAAATTTAAAAAAACTAAATATTAGTACACTGAAATCACGAAGCTTAGATTCACTTAAATGCAAATAAATAAAAATTGGAAGTGAATCTAAGTGCCAGTTCCGAGCCCCCGCTCGTATACTCGTTAAGAGTAGAAAATTTTTCAATGTCAAGTCGTTAAATAAAGCGAGTTGGGGAAAGTGAAGCGTCATGTCTTCAGTTTTGTGTTATTTTCTAATATTTGTGTTATTTCGAACATTAATTGTGTAATAAAGTTGGATTATTAACCGTTGAGTGTTTGTGAAGGGCCTTAGTGTTGGTAAATGAAACAGAACAAAATTGGAGAAGTGTGGGCGTATTATGCCTTCTGCCTACCCCTTCGGGGAACAGGCGTGAATGTAGCCTCTGGCGTGAATAAATATTCGTTAAACCTAAACAACTTAGGTATAGATTACTATGATACAAAGATCCAAGATTGTACACATAGGAAAGTTGTTGATATAGGTAGCAGGTTAGTGGCCCCACCGACTGGTCTCCACTTTGACATAGTGGGGGGCTCTACCCGGAGGCACTCAGGCTCCGGGCAGGGCAGAGGAACCCAAATAATATATAAAACTGTTGGTTAAACTAAACTGTGATTTTGTATGTATTTATATGTATGTATATAAGGAAATATATAACTCTTTTTTTCTATTATCTGTTACTTTTATTATTATACGTTGTTGCTATTTAATAATATGTATATATTTTCTTATGAGTTTCTTGTATGTTTATATTATTTGCTTTTGTATACTCATACGAAATTAGTTGTTTTAATTTATTTTATTTTTTGCATATTTATCTTACCTATCTTTGTTTTATCTATCTGACTCCTCATGAGGTTGGCTGGAAGAGATCTCTTATAGAGATAAGTTTATTTGTTATGTTTTGAGATTTTTGATTTATGTGCAATAAAGAGTTTAAATAAACTATGTAACGATCTAAGAAACGTAAAGGCCGAAAGCTTTACTGGAATATATAAAGTTGAGTATATCGCACCTTTCATACTGTAGGGGCCCAATTCGAAAAATCATGATCTTCGAGAAAACGCGTTTAAAGATTTTTGAGCTCCTATATTTTCACAAAATCGATCATAAATAAAAAATTTTCCCATAAAGTAGGAAAGCTGCGATATATACAGATACATACAGAAATATACAGTTGAATTACAAAACCTGCTCCTCTTTGAAGTCGTTTAAAAAGCACACTTCATGGAAGGTGTACAGTTTCTGCCAGATAATACGTCAATGATGGCCGGTGATATAAGGGAGCAGAGCAAGCCACTTGGAGAAACAGCCCAACGGTGAACTATATCAGACGCCAAAAGCTTACCTAAAATTAATTGACTTTAAGAAAGGGTCTTTAAATTAGAGGGAGAGAGCCTATTTTGGGCCGCCATTGGAGAATAAGGTTCAGTCAACCTCTTGGTGCGGAGGAGATAGTAGTGGGTTTAGTCAGTAGTTTTGGTAATCGATTATTATGCTATATAAATCGATTTCGAATTGTTCTGTCATACCGCCGAACACATGGAACTCAATGCAAGATGGCCATTTAGACACAATTTTTGAAGGATTGTCGTAACATTTGAAAGTCTCTTTCTTTATTTTTTTCATTATATTATAAATTATTAATATTTAGGTAAAAATGTGTCATCGAAATGCAAATAATAATCATTTAATTAATCAGTCGCTTCAGTAGTCAGCCAAGGTCATGAATGATCTATGGCTTTCGGCAGATTCTCCGGAACGGATTGATAAACCTCAGAAAATTTAGATCTAGATGAAATAGTTGAAATTCATCGAATTCGGCAGTGTGTACACGTTTTCACGCAGTTTATAATGTCACTCGATACACAATTTTCACATGCACATATAGGCTATTCTAATACGAATGACTTAAAACATGAATATTGTTAATGTTATATTATATTGCATTGTATAGCTTCACAGACAAATGAAGATAGTAATTCAAGTACCAAAACAATGGATAAATTTAAAAGAGCATAGCCTGTGAGTTTCTTGCCTGTTCTTTTTACAGAGCGGTGGCTCGGAACTTACACTTTATTATTTTTTGTTTTTAAATTGTTTTGTTGCATATAAGTGAATCTAAGCTTCGTGATTTCAGTGTGATAACAGGAGTGTCATGCCGCATTGTAATGAAATATTTAAAATACTGTTATTGAGAGAAACTAATACCAAATCTTTTAGCTTCAGCTGTGAGCTGCTTGGCTATGTCACCAAATACGGCTTCCAGATACATCCACCAGTTTTGTACCAATAATCATTTTTCCAATTTTCCCTAACATTGCATTGTACAGTCCACGTGGCAACCGTCTTACTTTTAAAAAGAAGGTACAGAAAGCAGGTGCCTACAGAATGTTGTAGAACAAAGCAATGTGTCACAAACACGCCGCAGCCTTGCGACGAGCTGCGGATAGCGGCCGCCATTGACACAGAAAGGCAGACATTTCCTCCACCGGAAGTGCTGGGAAAAGATAATGTACAGACAGCAGAAAAATTGTAACCAAATTAATTATAAACTTTGATAAATAATTGCGCTGTACAACTATTGAGACACGTTGCTTTCCGTTAGACATAAATAAATAAAAAAATATAAGTTTCGTATTTTAAGGATGATTGAAAATTTGATAATTGAACATAATAATTATTAGTAATTCAAATTTCGGAATTATGCAGTGTACTGGGTTAAAAGTTATGAATAATAAGGTTATACGATTTCGGGTATTTCGGTCTCACGCATTTTAAGCAAAGGCATAATGTTTTTTGTTATTGTAATATGTAACCACTACAGCATTGAGGTATTACATGCATCAGTGATGCCCCTGATCAATTTCCATCAGGTGGACAGCATGCTGAAGTGGTAATGGTATAAAAAAGAAATAAATTGTAGCAAACCAAAACCAATTAATTCAACTTTTACGCTAGCCGTACTTGCGCCCGCGCAGCGATGACCTTCCCCAATGTCGCACGAGTTGACAAGTATTTATTTGCGCCTTTCTACAACCCAGTGTCGCAACCAAAACCTGTTTTATTACAAGAGCGTTAAGTTCTATAATTTCGTGTACGCTTACTACAATTTCTACATTATCTAACTGCAAACGAGATTACTTTGCATCCTAAGAAGTTCTAGAGTTGAAATTCGCTTGACAGCTTTAAAATGACATAATTTCTTATAACAATGTTTAATTGTGATTAATTTGACAAATATTTTCATTATTATGACTTCTTTCTAAATTACTGAAGCATTAAAGTTTAAATTCCTTTGCATATAATTAAGATTAATCTCTAAGTTTAGTTAAAGAGTTATCTTGTAGTTATAATCTCTTGTCAAATTTCAGGGGCAATTAAATTTGTTTGATTAACTGATAAGTTAATAGAATGGTTAATGTAACAATTAGGTTAGCACCTGATGGATATCGTGAGTTACATTTGTTATTTGTTTTTAACTCTGCTACTTAACCTGTCAAGGTGGTCTTCTTGGCGGGAATGTGAAGCGTCATGACTGCAGTTTTGTTTTATTTTCTAAAACTTGCGATATTCTGAGCATTAATGTGTAATAACAGTGGATTATTAACTGTTAAGTGTCTGTAGACGTACATGAGTGTTGGTAAATGAAACAAAACAGTGCAACATAACTTTTCAAATTCTCTCAAGAAGTGCGTGTGAGATCTCAGTATAGTCCCACATCTTTACTGAGGACTCAAGGGGTTTAGGGGAGGGCAACTCATTTACCATTTATCATCTTTATCACCACTCATTCTCATTTACTATGATTTATATGTTATTAATATATTTCTTACTTGACTCTGGCTAAATGTGCAAAACGCACGAAGCCATTATTTAAAAAACAGAAAAAATGCTTTCAAGGTCTGGGTGCTCAAAACTGCTGAATAACCATCTTCTGTCTGAGGGTAAGCAGTCGATAATGTAGAATAAAATTTATCGCTTTATACCGTCGAACAAGCACAATAATTGATCGCATTATGTACAGAAAAGTTGATCCAATTTTCACTTTCATCTATATTTTAGAGTATGAATGACTGGGTGGTAAGCAACAGCTGTCAATTAGACCTACTAGTAGATATTTAAAGGGTTAATTTGGTAACTTCAGAACAACGAACGCCGGCAAACTGTCAAGTCGCTTAAGTCATTGTGATATAACCTTCTAACTGATAATAATATACTTTTTAATAGGGATAAGGAACCCAAGCCAACCTCACCCTTTTTTTTATCGTTGGTAAAAAATGCTGTTTACGCACTGCCTCTCGGCCAATGGGGGGACCGAGAGGGGAGTATGAGGCTCACTGCGGCAGACACGACCACCGCTGTCCTGCTCACTAAAAAACTTACGACGACGCCCACCGCTGTTGAAGGGGCGGGGGGCCAGTGCCTGGGATTGTAGCTTCTGGCCGCAAGCCAACCTCACCTGCAATTGATGCACCTGCCGATCAACGGACGAGGCTCTGGCGAACATAACAGTGCCCGACCAGCGGCAATAGGCTCGCCACCTATTACGTGGGACCAACGATATAATTGGCGAAGTGTGGGCGTAAAATATGCCTTTGCCTTCCCCTTCGGGGAAACAGGCGTGAATGTATGTATGTTTAATCGTAATTTTATTATTTTGTCTGTTTTATAAATAAGTTGTGTAAACTATTGTGATCACAAGAATATATGTAGATAACTACGAGTGAACCGAGAGTCCATTTATTTCCAATTCGCCCACAATTTTTCTTAGTAGCCTTTCGCCTAATCGTAACTCAGAACATAGACACATAAGACACCAGGGTTCATCGAAGGTTCACTGTATCGCTAGATAACTACAATTACACTAAACACTATGGCGACACCCACTAACACATTACGCAACCCATTCTTGATAGACAAGCTTTTGTAACCTGTATGTTGATCTGGGTCGGTTGGAGTTCTGTCTCAAAGGCAAATCCTTGGTAGGACAATACGTTGATGATTCCATTAATGTTTCTGCTGATGAATTCAACCTTGGACGACATTTTTATTTATGTGACTCGTCATAATGACTAAATTCTGCCTGATGATAAGCAGTCGATGCAATCCAAAATGAAGACGCTTTATACCGTGAAATGTGAAGAGTTAAATGCCATTGCACGCCCTGCTTAAAATACCCACGATTAAAGGAACTACGAAAACATATGTATGTAATTATATATAACTTAAGAATGTAAGTAACTAAAAACAGACGATTAACTCAAAACAGACGATTTTTGGAACATCACAAAAGAAGATCTTCTAAAGTACAAAAAGTAAAAAGTTCTTTAATTCATAAACTAAAAACATAGCAATTAAAAACGTCAAAACAAAATATATATTCAAAAAAAACTAATTATTACTACACTGAAATCACGAAGCTTAGATTCACTAACATGCAAATAAATAAAAATTTGGTTTAAGTGAATCTAAGTGCCAGTTTCGAGCCACCGCTCTGTGAGAAGAACTGACAAGAAACTCACAGCATAGCCATATCTTTTAAATTATCAATCAAATGTAACAATACAAAACACACACAGTGAATATTTGAAAATATTGAAAGGAAAGGGTAACCAATAAAGTAGCACTAAGGGAACCTTCCATCACAGTCAAGTAAGTATGTTATATAAAGAATACTTGTCCTACTTGTAAGCGGTTTCAATTGATACTGATTTATTAATTAGTAATTCTGCTTGTGTTTTAAACGTTTAATTAACATTGATTTGATCTCAGTAAGAAATAGAAAGACTGTATAAGTACGTAATTCAAACCTGACCTATCAAGTAATGGGTCGATGTTCCTTTAAGCATGCGATATGTTTATCTATTTGAGCCTGCTTTGCGCAAAACCGGTTTCACAAAAAAAACGTAGTTACATCACATTTTTGAGGCATTGGATAGCTAGAACTGACCAATCCAATGAACTAAGCCAAATAGTATCTTGTTCAAGACATGTAAAGAATGAAGAAGAAGGATTCTTCACAAAGTATTCTATTTCTCAGTTTTACCTTAAATCTCTACTTAAAAATCTAAATTTTTCCCTAACATACTTTTGCACTAATTTGAAGATAGATGGCACTGTTGACGTGATGGTGGATGGATTGTTGGTAGCGAATTCACTGCTAGCTTGTAAATGGATGCTGAACCCGAACCCATAGGCAAGAAATGGCAAAATAATTTATTAGGTACCCTAATAAGCTGTGATGAGAATGAATGCAATATTTGTAGTTTACGGCGTTATGGCCTGAGCTTAATCACATTGATTTGTAATAGGACGCATCCAGGGAACCGCCGTACTTGCTGGTAATCGATTATTAGGCAAAATCGATTTCGAATTGATTCTGTCGTACCGCTGAACACATGGAACTCGATACAAAATGGCGTTATTTATTTAGACACAAATTTTGATGGATTGACGTAATTTTTGACAGGTTCTATCTGTGTTTTTTTTTAAAATTATATTATAAATTATTAATATTTAGTTAAAAATGCGTCACCGAAACGCAAATAATAATCATTTAATTAATTAGTCGCTTCAGTAGTCTACCAAGGTCATGAATAATCTATGGCTTTCGGCAGATTCCCCGGAACGTATAGATGAACCTTAGAAAATTTAGATCTAGATGAAATAGCAGTAATTCATCGAATTCGGCGGCAAGGCCCACAAGTGTGGTCCACACCTAATGGTATGAGGTGGAAATGAAGCCTATCTAGTCTGACTTATTAAAGCCTAAATAAATTCCAATTATTTTACGTGAAAGAAAATAAAATATACTTTAAGATCAACAGGATCGTTTAGATTTGTCAAAACTTTACAAACAAAATGGAATTCAATATTATTTTAACAACAATGAAAGAGATATGAGCGGACCATTATCAAGAAATAAAAGCAAAATGGATTCTTTGTCAGAATTTCTCTGTTTATCTGTCTGTAGTGGTATTTTTCTCAAGATTTGTCAGTCTGTCGGTGACTCTTATAGGAGGTATCTGTCAGTCAGCCTGTCGTGATTCTAAAGGGGGAGGGGATTGTCCGTCAGTCAGTCAGTCTGTCGGTGACTCTAACGAGGCTTCCACAAAGGAAAGAGATTGAGAAGAATGCCTCAAGAAACTCATCATAGCTGAAATGAATTTACTTTGCATGTCTTTACATAACTGTATATATATTTTTTTACGAGAATTTATACACGCAAACTAACATGCAAACTTAATAAACAAACAAAAATCTTAACAAATGAGTTGATATTATATATATTTTTATTGTGTATTGTGGCATACGTATAAATTGTGAATTACTTGCAATTATTTATGGCTTCTCTGGAATATCATCGGAAACTCTTTCAAATTGATTCGTAAGAACTGGACTTAATATTGGTGTGTGGGACCTATGTAGTCTGATGCTTTTCTCTTCACCGACCGTTGACTCGACATAGGCCCCATGCGACCTCCGTTCCATTGTATGATAATTCCGTCACGCAAGCTGATCCACATTAAACCAGCACGCGGTGACATAAGCAATTAGCGATGTGGGCTTAATTGTTTGTTAAACTGCGCTTGTGAAACGCCGACACGGTGATTTATTGGTTTAAGTTTTGGTAACTCTGAATGAACACTTCTAGTAGTATCTAAAACAACCAGAGTGTCTACTCTAATTTAACGAAAAGGAAACCTCGTTATACCTATCTCTTTCACTCTCTAGATATATCATTATCGAGTGTAAGGGATGGGTATAACGAAGTTGAATTGTTGTTGTCTTCGTTGAATTATAGTAGGCACTCTGGTTTTATCCGCAGTTTTTAAAGCTTCTGAAGAGAAGATTTTAGTAAAACCTTCCCCTTTTTAAGTAAAGCTGTACATACATATTATTATAATCACGCCTGTTTCCCCGAAGGGGGAAGCCGCTTACCGGAAACTTTTATGTTTGCCAGAGCCTCGTCCGGTGATCGGCAGGTGCAACGCTAGCAGGTGAGGTTGGCTTGGGCTCCTCAGATCTTGGTAGGAGCCCAAGCCAACAGAGGTATGTGTATGTAACTGTATTTAATAATTTCATAACAATATAACATTATTCAAAGTATAACAAATTAAACCAAAACTCGTTTCCTTTTAGTTAATATTTTTTAATGAAAAACCAGGCACGTTTTCTCAAAATCTACGCGCAGTTTTAACTCCTTTTTGGTGTTTGCTCTCATCGACACTTACAAGATTTTTTTCAATAACATGAATATTTTTACTGTTTGTACATTTTAAGTTAACGTGTGGTGCCGGCCCAGATTAGTGCCACCCCCTCTCATCTCACGGAGAGTCGTAAGAGTCGACGAAGAGAAATCCTACCGTATGATGGGCATCAGCGTCATTCTGTATGCCCCACCGCCGCTGATCGCCCAAGGCGCTGATCGCCCGAGGCGCTGATCGCCCAGGGCTTGATCGCGGCGCCCACCGGAATTGACACCTCCGGACGAAGACAATACAAGGCTGAACAGCCGCCCCAACGCCGCTCCCGTATTCACGGGAGCCGTTAGAGACTGCGGCCAGGGGGCACATGCCCCGGAACTGCGCCGTGACCCCCACCAGGGGGCTCACGTAGAAGATGACGAGTTCATTCTGTATGCTTAAACTGCGATCACTAACCCGCCTGCCCAGCGTGTTGATTATGGGCAAATACCCACAATAGAAAGTTGCATAGGCTAATTTTCAGCAGTGCAATTAATAAGGCTTATATTTTACAATTTGGGAAAACTTACGCTACTTACAATATCTTAGATTAACGTTTATAACAAGGCCAATTAATGAAGAAGTTAACGACTTTAGTAACATTGATGTGTATTTCTGCAGGAGTGTGTTTGTGACATAAATATATTCTCTTATTTACACAAATAGTTTTCTGAGTGGGAATCGAACCCACGACCTTAAAAGCGGACAGGTACTGACCTCCTCTCCATATCGGTTGTCAAAGCTGATCTAAGGTCGATATAAGCTCGTATCGGAACCAAAACATAATTTAAATAGTTCGTACCAAATCCACTGAACAACATCCGCCATGTAATAAGGTTTGTAAACATAATATATTATAAACATTTATTAACTTACAAGTGGGACTTCTTGGCGGGAAAGTGAAGCGTCATGTCTGCAGTTTTGATTTTATATTCTAAAATTTGTGATATTTGTAACAGTTATGTGTAATAACGGTGGATTATTAACCGTTAAGTGTTTGTGAACATACATGAGTGTTGGTAAATGAAACAAAGCAGTGCAACATCACGTTTCAAATTCTCTCAAGAAGTCTCATGTGAGATCTCAGTATAGTCGCACATCTCTTCTATCTCCTCTTTACTGAGGACTCAGGGGGCTTAGCAAGGAAATTCGATATTTTTTTAACAACAATGAAAGAGATATGAGCGGTACCATAATAAAAAAATAAAAGCAGATGGGTTCTTTGTCAGAATTTGTCAAGGTTTATCAGTTTATCTGTCTGTTGTGGTTTATGTCTAATTATGTGTATACTCTCAGTGGCTCAATCACTGATAGTAGTTTTATCGCTAATAGTGATCTCTTTAGATTTGAATAAAGAATTAAACTCATTGTAAAAACTATCAAAAAATTATTTATACATCTCGTTTGGATGTAAATCAGCGTTTGAAAATGGAATTTTGTCGCAAAGTCCAACTTTCATACGTTCTAGGCGGTCACCTGTTACAAAATATTTGATGTTTTATAGGTCTTTCCTTAACAATTTTAAACGATGCGAATGGTTTTTAGTCAGTAAAATTACACACCATTCCGTTCCACCCACAGCGGGGGAAATTCATTAGATGATGTTTATGCCATAGACATGTGATAGAAGGTTTTACACATAAATAAAATTGTTCAAAACATGAACCCTGTAAGGGCATACTTAGTAAATATGATTTCAAGATGGTTCATGAAACCACTACTATACCTGTTCGGTTGAATATGCCGAACAGTAGAGTTCTAACTGTGCTACTGCAAATACATGCACTGTGTTACCGACTGTGTCGATTTTCAAGTTTGATTATTTTTTAATTAATTAGAGTTAAAAAAAATTAATAGCCCATTAATCTCAAAATTTCCTTTTTCGGTTAGAATATTAAATAACTCACACAATGACATTGAAAAATTTAACTTAACTTAAAATTAAAATAATTTAACTAAACCTGTCGATGTGTCGTTTGTTACCGGCCTAGAATAGTGGCACTACCTCTCATCACACGGGAAGTTTTAAGAGTCGACAAAGAGAAATCCTACCGGATTAATAGCCCTTTTTTTTCTCGGATGGTAAATCATCAAATGACTGTCTCCCGCTGTGAGTGAAGCGGAACGGTGTGTCAGACATTCAAATTCAAATTCATTTATTCAAGTTTGGCTCAAAAGAGCTCTTATGAACGTCAAAACTTAAAAACTAGCGCGCCCATTCACTGCGGGCGGGAGCTTGATCGTAAAAGAACGGGCAAGAAAATCGTCAAGGTTAGTTTTTTCTCCCGCCAGTTACAAGAATATGTACTTAGTAGTAAAACAATTTGACAAATCTACAAAAACATGTGTTCTGCAGTCACATGATTTAAAATAAAGAAGAAAATAACTTTTTATTTTAAGTTATACGAGTATGAGTACGAATAAACATAGTAGACATGAGCAGACCAGTCCCCACTGGCGGCACCCGTTCACGAGTATGACGCATGAACCAGCCATCGTTTCGCTCAACCATATTTTAGGGAACGCAACGACCCGACGCATGACGCCACCACCGCAAAGACATTTGAGTGAGCATTAACTGACTAAAAACCATCCATGTTCCTTCTTGAGCCTGTAACACCAAGGCCGCGGTAACCCTTTCGAACAGTCCCGCAACAAGCGGATTAATAGCCCTAGAGAATCAATGTGAAGCGATAAGTAACAAATCGATAAGATAAATCGTGTTTGTTGTTAACCTGGCTCCTAATTTGTATTTATTTCATGTACTTTCTATTGTAACTGTTTCTGCCAATATAAATACCGGATGATAGGCAGTAGCGTCATCTTGAGTACTGACTGGAACTGCGATCACCACCCTGCCTGTCCAGAGTGGTGATTATATATGGATAATACTACCAATGGATTGTAACTTATAGGGGATGCTAATGTTCAGTAGTGGACTTTACAAAGCCGACATGATAAACTAGACCTGTTTCTAGAAATTGGTTTGTATATTAATTCCGCTAGTACTTCATCCCATAATAAAACAATCTGATCCGTTTCCCCTTTAATTATGCAGCTAATCCAAAAGTTATTTAACGGTCATGTAATTCGGGCCGCCAACCTCGGCGTTATCACAAATGTAACCCAACCGGTACGGAGCGCGCTGCCATTTTATCAGTTCCTTCGATAGAGACTAAGGCTGGTCGTGCATGTAGCGCTTATACGCACTACCGAACTATTGGGGGTTAGATGAGACCCTAGGGCCTAGATTTATAAAACTATCGCTAGAGGCGCTAGTAGTCTCTAAAGACTGTCAGTATATCAACCATGGTACTATGATATCTACTATGACTAATGAACAAATTGTTAAAATTTTAAAACGATAAGTGACATGTAAATAGCTGGTACTACGTGGACGCGTAAAGCAAAGGACAGGACACAGTGGAAATCTTTAGAGGAGGCCTTTATCGAAGGACAAGCTGCGATAACACAACCACCGTTTGCCGATATTTAATTTAATTCAATAAGGAATCATAAGCAATTAGTATTAAGTTTTGGCATGTTAAAGTATTTAGAAATAGTTTGTAAAACTAAGAAATCAATCAGCAATAAAGGCTTTTTAATTTTAATTTAATAATTTAATTTAATAAGTGACATGTGAAATAATTTTATTATTTTTGACATTTAGTAATTTATTTTCTATTCTAATGTGTATTGTAATTTTGATAGTTATTAAGTACAATTGCTATTCATATAACTTTTAGTTCAAATCAATGAGGTCTGTTCTATTTATTCACACATGCACGCACACACACACACACACACACACACACGTACACACACACATGCATATACTCATCTAAATTTTTATATCATTGTTTGTTAAATTAAGAAAAGTGAAATTTATTATTATTATCCTTATTTTTGTTTCTATTCTGTGGTTTGTTTTTGTTTTTATTTGCAGTCTAATTTTGGCGTGTTTACTTTTCGTTTTTGCTGAAGTGTTAACTTGTAATTTCTGTTTTTCTACGTGTTTACTACTATGTTGCGAACCTAATGAAACGGGGGGGCTGAAAACCAGCGCTGCGTAGAGTAGCCTACTCTGTGCAGCATAAGCTGAGCTTACTCCAGTTGATTTTAGGATTATGAATATTTTTAATTTTATATTTTGTCATGTTAATGTATTCCTTTAAAGCAATAAATGATTTTTTATTTTTTATTTTATTCTATTATAAAGCGATGTCAGAGGGGGTACACATACAGCGACCTCAATATGTCATATAATATAACATACATTATGCAAACAAAAACGGAAACGGTCATCAAACTGAATATTGTTTCAGGTTTACCTATGTAAAACACTGGTTGAAATGTATCATTGGTTCTATACCCTATGTATATCTACAGGTAGCATGATTTCGGGTAGGGCAGTACCCTACCCTATTTATATAACCGCTGGGTGTGCGGTGGGCCTAACTGCAGGGTTCACAACCGGCTCGAGATATTTCTTTTAAAAATCAGTTGACAACCTTGACACGGTTTTAGACATATGTGGTGTATATGACTGTGTTGTCGCACTAGTGATGCTACACTAGGGTCGGTTACTATATCCGTTTTTGAAAATAAAGAACCCT
This sequence comes from Musotima nitidalis, assembly GCA_949126915.1. Lineage (NCBI taxonomy): Eukaryota > Metazoa > Arthropoda > Insecta > Lepidoptera > Crambidae > Musotima > Musotima nitidalis. The sequence goes on along the minus strand of OX421437.1, from coordinate 13,319,226 downwards.
TTTTTTCGGACGAAAAATCATCTAATGACCTTCTCCCGCTGTTGGTGAAGCGGGAGGGTGTGTCAGACTTTTACGGCCTAAAAACCATCCATGTTCCTTCTTAACCTTCGTAATCCTTTCGAACAGTCCCGCAGCAAATTAATAACCCTTTTTTTTTCGGATGGAAAATCATCAAATGACCGTCTTCCGCTGTGGGTGAAGCGGAAGGGTGTGTCAGACTTTTACTGACTAAAAACCATCCATGTTCCTTCTTGAGCCTGTAACACCAAGGCCGCGGTAACTCTTTCGAACAGTCCCGCAACCCTAACCATAACCATAACCCTAGAGAATCAATCTGAAGCGATAAGTAATAAATCAAAAAGATTAACCGTGTTCGTTGTTAACCTAGCTCCTAATTTGTATTTTGTTTTGTTCAGCACTCGTTGTTTTTTACATTTTGTATTAATTTAACGTACTTTCATTTATAAGGACTGTTTGTGCCAATATAAATTTAAAAAATAATCGATGTAATACAGTTTAATTCAGTCATTTACAAAAACACTAAGGTGTAAATAATGGTAACAATAATCAGCATATTCTGCCTTCGTAAACGTAAGAAAATTGCGCTTACTAATGAAAATGTTGTATTTACATATAACGAGACAACTTTTAGCTGTAAGTAACATACATCGTCTGTAAAAACTTCTGTATGTCAGTAACTTTAGATATGCATAATTTTTTTATACGAAAATTTTGACGACTGATGTAGCGTGGTGACGAGTATACCCACACTCTGCTCCATGGTGGTGGGTTCGATCCCCACACTCTGCTCCATGGTGGTGGGTTCGATCCCCACACAGGACAATTCTTTGTGTGCACGAACATGAGTATTTGTTCTGGCCTGGGAGTATTTTTATGTATATAAAGTATATATGTACAAAAATAATAATAATAATAATAATAAGTGTTTAAGTATGCTTATCCGTTACTAAGTATCCATAACACTTAATGTTACTTATCTTGGAGCTAAACAATTGGTGTAATTGTTAAAGAAATATATGTTTATTCATATCCTTAAAGCTATTAACATAAGTGTGAAAAATTATATTTCTTTCTTTGATATTTCTTATGTATTTGATATAACATACACCATTACTCATTATCAACAAGCATAGCCAACTTGGTATCATTATTGCTCAATATTTTAATCATGTAATTTGGGTATATAAAGTTATATAAAAGCAATTTTACCAAATTAAAATATCATACCATAGTCAAATATATATTGCAACAAAAATGTTTAAACCCTGTAACATAAGGTATCTGCGGATATTACACGCGGATATTAGGGCCCTTTCCCAACACTAGTTAAGCTTTTACATTAACATATATCACGGTACTGACACACTGTCTTGATCGATGTAACTTAAGCCCGATATCAACTCAACCTCGCTTCGAGCTTTTTAATAAGTTATTTCACTTGTGTAAGAGTGAGTCACAAGAGCGACCGCGTTGTGGTGTGGTCAGAGCACTTGTCTACATATAAAACATTGATTCATAATGGCCGGTGTCACATAACCATAAGATTAATTCAGTGAACCTTCAATATAGAAAATCTTTATAAAGTTAAAACATACTAAGTCTTTTAGTTTCTTTAAAAAGTTTATTAATATAAGCGTCGCTGCATAGCGAATTAAATAAAACCAGAAAATCAATAAAAAGTTTACATAATTTTTTTTTCACTTAGCCGTGTACATGACAATTACTTTTGATGTTACAAATACTTTAATTTTAATTTACTATCTTTAAAATTACTTGTGGATATTAATTTGGTCATTATCATCGTCATCACATTATGGGTGTAAATGCGTCTTAAATCCATACTGCAGCAAACAAACAGAGCTGATATCTTTGAGACGCCCTAACAGATCTTATCTTACAAATTATAGCTAGGAACCATGACCTAACCCAGAAGGTTTTAGAGAAAGGGCCGGTCAAAAGTACCCTAAACCGACGGGCGTGTATAAGAAGGTTAATGAGAGAGAATGAAGCTAAGAGTGTGTGCCAAGATCGTAGCAAGTGGAAGGATGTAATCTCTGCCTACCGCTACGGTAAAAAGGTCTGCAAATATATCTAGATTCAATATGGGCGAAGATCTAGCCACAATTCACTATTTGATACTTTTCATTCAAAGAAGCTAAAAGACAACTTTGCCAGTGCTTCTAATATTTTTAAACACCTTATAACGACAACTATTTAATTAAACACCCTAAATAATAAAAGGCTTGTTACAAAACGAGATCTAAAGTTAGACTAGGTTTGAAACTAGTTCGCCGAAGGATCGAGGCGCCGTATCCTCGAGGCGGTCGGGCCCATCTTAGAGCGATGGGTCGGCCGTCGGTGGGGGTCGATGACTTTCCGGCTCACACAGGTACTTTCCGGGCACGGGTGCTTTGGGAAGTATCTGTGTGACGTCGCCGGGGGGGAGTCGACCCGGTGTTGCCACCACTGTGACTGCGCGATGGATGATGCGCAGCACACTCTGGTGGCGTGCCCTGCGTGGGCGGGGCCGTGGTCGACGTTAGCCGCGGCCCTGGGTGGAGTGGCTCTCTCGCTGCCGACCATCATGCAAAAGATGGTCGACAGCGAGACGGCGTGGGAGGCGATGGCCTCCTTCTGCGAAGTGGTGATGTCGCAGAAGGAGGCCGCGGAGCGGGAGAGGGAGCGGGATCCGATCTCTCTCCGGCTACGCCGTTGGCGCAGCGGGCGGGCCAGGAGGGCTCGTCAGGCAGCGCCCGGGGGTTCTTAGGCGGCGGGGGCAGGGGGCCCCTTCCGTCTCGCCATAGACCCCCCCGAAGTCGGCCAGTTACGCCATGGCCGCACATAGAGGTAGGGGGGGCGCTGCAAATTGCGCCTTCCTGAGGAGGTCTCCCCGGTTCTGATCCGGGGGACGTTGGCCGCGGGCGGGGTTCCAGAAGCTACAAACCCGGGCACTGGTGCCTCGCCCCTTTTCAACAGCGGTGGGCGTCGTCTGAAGTTTTTTAGTGGGTAGGACTGCGGTGGTCGCGTCGGCTGCAGTGAGCCCCACACCCCCTCCCGGTCTCCCCCTTTTGGCCGGGAGACAGTGCGTAAGCAGCATTTTTTTACAGACGATAATAAAAATAAAAAAAAACAAAAAAATAAATAAAAAAAAGGTTTGAAACTAGTTGGCGGCGGGGGCAGGGGGCCCCTTCAGTCTAGCTATAGACCCTCCCAGAAGTCGGCCAGTTACGCCATGGCCGCACAAGGAGGTAGGGAGGGCGCGACCCACTGAGGGGGTCCTCCCGCTTCTGATACGGGGGACGTTGGCCGCGGGCGGGGTGCCAGAAGTTACAAACCCAGGCACTGGTCCCCCGCCCCTTTTTCAACAGCAGTGGGCGTCGTCGTAAGATTTTTATTGGGTATTACTGCTGGCAAGGCTGCCGGCAGTAATACCCAATAAAAATCTGCCGGCGGTGAGTCCCACACCCCCTTTCGGTCCCCCTTTGGCTGAAAGGCAGTGCGTAAATGCATTTTGTTACCGACGTAAAACAAAAAAAAAGGTTTAAAACTAGTTCCAGGGGGACTATTGGTTGACACCAATAGTTAAATAGATGAAAAAAGAAAAAGACGAAGGGTCTATGACACGGAGAGGCGTGCGGTGCCAACGGAGGATAAGGTTACTCTGTTATCTCCTTGGCACCTTTCGTGGAGCAGACAACAGTGGGGCTAAGTCGGTAGTCTCGGCCACCATCATCTCGGCCAGGGAGCCCGACATAACTTTGTGCTGTCCCCGCGTAAAAAACTTTAAAAAACTGACAGCACTTGTTTTAAATCTGATTTAACTTTAGATTTTGTTTTTTAATAAGCCCCTAAGTTTTTGTGAGATATTTTCAGTATAGGTTCTTCCCTAGGATAGGATTTAAAAAAAGATATATATCCACCAACATCTTACGAGTCCGCGCCAACTTCACCTGCAAGTGGTGCACCTGCCGATCAACGGACGAGGCTCTGGTGAACATTGAAGTTCCCGGTAACGGCAATAGGTTTACCACGTATTACGTAGGAGAAACAATATAATTAGCTAAATGTAGGCGTATAACGTGGCCTCTGCCTACCCCTTCGGGGAAACAGGCGTGATGCATGTATGTATGTATTAATGTTTATAAACTAAATATTTAATCCTTTTAAATAAGTACAGACAGCAAAACAAACTCTTGTACGGATTCTTCCTGTTAACCTGATTTGCACAAACAAAGACCTTTACTGCTTAGTAAACTAAGTCTGATTTCCAGTAACCTGAGCCCTAGTTAGAGTAATTAAATTAACAATTGCATTGTAGACACTATCATAGTGGAAATTAATAAGTACGATAGCTTTATACATATGCACCGGACCAAGTTTGTATGTGTTCAGGTACGCTAGTACCTGAACGTACTCACGCACACACTGACAAAATTTATCGCTGCGAAAGGTGCGCCAGTCGTGACTACGCCCGCCGTTCTTAAGACCGCCCGCGCTCACGTACATCTTCCTAGCATTATTCTGGTTTTGTCCTAGACGTACGCGTACAAATCAGGTTGTGCTCACTGGTCTAACCTAATTTGGCTGAATTTCAGTTATTACCAGTGGTCGGAGTAGGTATATTGATTTTAGATACTTGCGTCATGAATAGTCATGATATCATAACATGGACATGCATTTCTTCCGGAATGTACCGGTGAAATATGAAATTCAGTGCGAGATTCTTTGTATAAATTAATGTTTTAAATATAATTCTTTGTATAAATAAATGTTTTAAATTGTTACTATTATTTCATCCTTCTTCCTACTATACGAATGAATATTCACATTAAAATTATTTTACCACTCAAAGTCGTTGTCACGTAAAACATTCGCCCGTATACCGACTTTACAGGCAACCAATTTTTTTACTATTAAATTCTGGTCATCTACGCCACTAGCAGCATAGCGTTGAGAGTATTGATACATTTTTAACTAGTTTCATGTAATAATTTCGATGTTTCGGTATTTTTATCATAATAATCCGGAAACTCGGAGGCGTATCCATATTAACATATACGTTTGATGTCAGTGACCTTAATTCAATATACCTACTCCGACCACTGGTTATTACACAGAGCAACAGCCGTCTGACTTCCACAACCCAGAATAATACATCATTTATGGGTAAACTAGCTGTAAAAAAATAAAAATAAAATAAATATACTTTATTGTCTTAAAGATCAACATGATCATTTATATTCGTCAAACATTCACACACAAAATGGAAATTCGATATATTTTTTTAACAACAATGAAAGATCTGTCAAGATAATATAAGGCACTGACTTCCTAATAACGACTGCCATAAATGACAACCGGGACTACTAAATAAATAAATATTTCTGACAATTACACCAATTATTTAGTTCCAAGATAAGTATAATAAATTAATTACGGGTTAATCCCGTACCTACAAATTTATACACAACTTCTAGGGTTGGCTGGTAGAGATCTCTTCTAGAGATAAGTCCACCTTTGTACTTTAAGTTTTTAAATACCTTTTGTAAACTATTTATGTTTTATGTGCAATAAAGGATTATTATTATAATTAAGAACTTGTGTTATGGATACTAAATAACGGATAAACAAACTTAACGTACGCTCCGTAAAAATGACTATGCATTTTAAACGATTAAGTAATAAATATAATATAATAAATAATAATAAATAAACATCATGCAACAACAGGGTGTATATCCCACCAACATCTTAGGAGTCCAAACCAACCTCACCTGCAACTGATGGTCCTGCCGATCAACGGACGAAGTTCTGGCGGACATTAAAGTTCCCAGTAAGCGGCAATAGGCTCAACAGTTTCTTAATTCTTTATTGTGACATTTGTTAAATTTGTTCGGTTAGAATTATACGTTTCAGTCCCAATAGTAAAACATTTATTGTTTTAACTATATTTATCGATTGATTTCTGTGTAATTTGGAAAGTGAAGTTTAAAAATTGGTATTAAATAATACTGCACATAAAGTTTAAACAAAAACTGGGTTTAAATTATTGGACTTAAATAATTCCCGATATTTCTATGGGAAATATAAAGATATTTTAAATTATTATTATGAAATAAGTAAACAACCCAATATGGACGATGGTCAGGACATTTAAGGCAATCCCTTAGTACATGTAGCATTTCTTTAAGCATTTATTAATGTAGGAAAGTATGCAACGAGATTAGGATTTCATATGTCTGAATCAGGAAAATCGATGTTTTAATAACATCATCCTAGTATTATCCCGGTTGCCCTGGCCTTAAGCTGAGGCTCCAGGGTCTGGTGGTCTGGCTAAATCGACGTTTTTATAACATAACCATTGTTTTTTTGGTTTTTAGGTTTTAAATTGGCAAAATTTGGGCTTGTAATGTGCCTCTGCCTACCCTTTGGGGATAACAGGCTTAATTTATGTATGTATGTTCATATAAGCAAATCCCTATGTGTATTGTCTATGGCTTGGCTTGGTTGGCGTTCTGGAAACTGCGCAATATCTTCTCGTCCAAAATACCTCAGTGTCTCAAGATCAGTGTGTTGCCAGTGATGACATGTGGTACTGAGACGTGGTGCCTGTTTATGGGCCTCATAAGAAAGCTCGAAGTCGCTCAGCGTGCAATGGAGAGAGCTATGCTCCGAGTTTCTCTACGAGGTAGAATCAGAAATGAAGATATCCGTAGGAGAACTGGAGTGATCGACTTAGCGAGGCGAGGCTGAAGTGGATGACGGGGCACATAGCACGAAGAACTGACAATCGATGGGGCGTTAAGGTTCTTTAATGGCGACCGCGAACCGGCAAACGTAGTAGACGGCCTCCCACGCGATGGACCGATGATCTGGCCAAGGCAGCGGGAAGCTCAAGGATCGCTCAATGTGGAAATCTATTGGGGAGGCCTATGTTCAGCAATGGACGTCATCTGGCTGTGATGATGATGATGATTGTCTATTATCGCTCGGGGCTCGACTTGGGCTACTTATTTATTTCCACTATGACGCTACTGTTAGCAAAAAAGGAGTATAGGTTTAACTCTCATAGGTGTGTTGCGTTTAGCGGGGATTTAATGTCGATATCTGGTCTGGAACGTTAAGCTTGTTTATTAAGTACAGACAGCAAATAAATTTATCAGCTTCGTCATGTATAAATCGTGCTTGGGAAATTCACCATGGTGAATTCAGACTGATCACTATTTATCATATTATTATTAGGCTTTTAAAGTTCACTGCCGAACATTGGCGTCCCCAATAGATTACATTATATTGGGGTATTGGCCAATAATCACCACACTGTACAGGCGGTTTGGTGATCGCAGTTCAAGCCAGTACACAGGATGATGCTGCTGCCCATCATCCGGTTGGATTTCTCTTCGTCTACTCTTACGACTCCCTTTGAGATTAGAAGGGGAGGCACTATTCTAGGCCACACGGCACAATTTAATTCAATTCACCCTGGCGAGTTCAAACCGATAACTATGAGCGAATGGGATAGAGCAGTCGCTGGTGCTATCAGCACTTTTCAGGTTTAAATTACGTTTATAAGGCCTTTGATAACTTAGTGCAAATAAAATAATTGATTAACAATATTTAATTCATGTGTTACTTGATTCTGTCATTGCACTATGAATGTAGATTTTGCATTTTCGAATATTACTTTTCTGTGCAGTAAATAACATTAGTATTATTATGTTTGTCTTTTTTCCGATCTCGGGCCATTGGTTAAAGCATTTGGAAGGCATGCGTGGGTCCGAAGCCAACACGTAGAGACCCCTTGAACAATTTTAATCTTTCGGCTATGTGACACCAACCGTCATCAGTCTCAAATGATTATAAATGGCAGGCGGTGACTAGCCAGAGGATTAAATGGGCTCTCCGAAATAGCCGTAGTGCAACGGCAAGAGCGCAACATCGATATCCTCGGCTTCGGGGTGTCGAGAGGTGTACACCGATTTCTACTCACTGCCCAAGAGGAAAGTGGGCAAACTTACTACTTATGCATCTTTCACTTTCAACCTGCGAGCATGTAGCTCTTGCGACTCCGACCTGGACAGCCAATGAAGGCAAGCGAGGGGCGAGGTTCTTGCTAGCCTCTTGGGGCCCACTCCGGCAAACCGGAGAAGAGACCGCAGTCCGATCCTCTGGAGCACTCGGATTTACGCCCGTGGTGTCGCCACTCACCAACAGCTAGCTTGTGGGCAGGCTTAGTATTTTTATTATTATTAAGTCGGAAATGTTTATTGAAGTAATGCAGAGGTTACATTGTGCCCTTGAATGGGGGACCTTGTAAGTGGCTTTTAATATCCGTGCTTCGGAAACCACAAACCTTTTTTTTATCATCCTAAAAATGACCTTTATGCATTTCCCGTCACAGTAGGGGGTGGCGGGGATACTGCGGAACTTCCTCACGCCGCTCTTGCTGCCCCGGAGAACTGGAGGCAACCGCGGCGGGGGGAAACCCCAGACCTGCCTTCGCCAATCTCACTTTTTCTCTCCGCAGTCCATACCGTGGGATAAGCACGTTAACATACTCACTCATGACTTGACTCAAGACTGTATAAATGCCACCTCACGTCCCGCTTTGTAAATAGCCGAGCCAGACTGGGACTGTATATATAACAAATTCAATTATCAATAATAAAGATTGAATAAAAATACGTAGTGCCGTAATAATATACGGTTGTATAAGGATCCCACCAAGCCCTAAAGAGCCCAAGCCAACCTCACCTTCAAGTGGTGCACCTGCCGATCAACGGACGAGGCTCTGGCGAACCTAACAGTGCCCGGGGCAACAGGTTCGCCACCTATTACGTGGGACCAACGATATATTTGGCGAAGTGTGGGCGTATAATATGCATTTGCCAAACAGGCATGAATGTATGGTATGTAGTGACGTAATAAGTTAGTAATAAATAATAATAAATAAATATTTCTGACACTTACACCAATTATTTAGTTCCAAGATAAGTATCATTAAGAACTTGTGGTATGAATACTTAATAACGGATAAAGATACATAAATACCTTTTTTTTTGTAAATACATACGTAATATACATATGAAAACACCCAGACCAGAACAAATATTCATATTTATACTCACAAAGATTAATTAGTAATGAAGCTTATCTTATATTAAAATTCTCGTGTCACAGTTTTCGTTCCCATACTCCTCCGAAACGGCTTGACCGATTCTCATGAAATTTTGTGAGCGTATTAGTAGGTCTGAGAATCGGCCAAGATTTATTTTTCATCCCCACCCAAACTTTTTTTTGTAATTTGTAGAAATAATTTTTAGTATTTATTTTTTTATGATACAACATACAAAAATACATACAATTCCTAAATTTTTACCCTTCTACGATCAACCTTTTTTTAATAGCCATTTTAGTAAATTTATAAGGCAAAACAACGTTTGCTGGGTCAGCTATTAATCTATAAAATATTTAGTTGTGTATTAAAACATTAATGATGACTAATTAGCAGTATGTTATGTGGTTGCGCTGCTGTCGCTCCGGGCACATGTGACAAGGCGTGTCCGAAGGCGAGCGGCCGCGCCCGCGACCAGCTGAATAGTGAGGCGAGGGAGTCGATAGTTTATTTATTTATTTAATTTAGTTATACAAGTCGGTTTACAGGGCAATGCATCCAACACACCGGCATGCTATTTAATGCTAATAAATAACAATTATCTCACTCACAGTCACTTACCAACACACACACAAGCTGAGAGAGATAGTAACATGTTTTATATTAACATGTTTTATACTGGTCCTTTTAAAATAATGTATTTGATAAGTAAAATTGTGAACTAAGCGTGGCCCCCTAGCACATATTTCCCAAAACTACATTTCAGGGAACAAGGGTGGCTGAAAACCAGCGCCGTCTAGTGTGTATACGCTGGACAGCACAAGCTGAGCCATCACCTTTTGCTCTCTGGACCTTCGTAATTAAAATTAAATTAAATTTTGGCTGCAATTTAAATAAGTAAAAACTTTTTTAACCGTATTATTTAAAGATAAGCAATAAATGATTCTTTTATTTTATTTTATTTATTTTTATTATGAAAATTATAATCAATAAAATAAAAACATAAATCAATTCTATGAAATGTTAATTACAATTAAAAAAAATAACATAGGGATCTTAATTAAATAAAGATAAAGGCCATTAACCACAATAATCTAACGCAATGTTAAATTACAAATAAAATAACTTACTTGTTACTATATCGCAGTCTCTATGCGTCCCTTTTTTTAAGGTTGGTAACATAATGCATTTAAGCACCGCTTTCCAGGCAAAGAGAACCGATAGGAAGGGTGGGGCTCACCGACGGCAGGCGCGACCGCTAGCAGTAATACCCACTAAAAATCCTCCGACGACGCCCGCCGCTTGTTGAGAAAGAGGCGGGACCAGCCAGTACCTGGGTTGTCTGACACCCCGCTCGCGGCCAACACGCAAGGGCCAGAAACGGCAGGAGCTTCTCAGAGAGCTGCAGTGGACTCGCTGTTCCTACCTTCGTGTACGACCATAGCGTGAGTGGCCGATTTCTCGGAGGGTCCTATGGTACGACAGCAGACCGCCCCCTGCCTCCGCAACCTAAGCCCCTTTTAATGCTGCTTGTCGCAGGCGCTACGTCATAGACGGACTCCGCTTTCTCACTCATTTCCGATAGCCTCTCACGTTATCTTTCTGTCAACCAACATTCATATAATAGTCGGCAGCGAGAGGGGGATCTCTACAGTGATTATAAATAATCGATAAATATTCGCTTGCACTCTACCCTTTATCGGACATCTCTAGAGCTGCCCAGATACGCACGTTGAGCAACCCACGTGTGTTGCAACAGCTCCGTATGTGTCCCCGAGCCTTAGGGCACTTCACGTTGCACTAGACACTGTTAAACAATTAAGTTGAGAGATAATTATTGACTTATGTCCCAGTGTCTAGTATTTTTCATAGAAATTTACCAAAAATAAATTAACTACTTACATATTGCCACATACCTTTCAATATCTTCGAATATTCACTGTGTGTGTTCCGTATTGTTGTATATGATTGATAATTTAAAAGAGCATAGCCTGTGAGTTTTTTGTCAGTTCTTCTCACAGAGCGGGGGCTCGGAACTGGCCCTTAGATTCACTAACACCTAATTTTTATTAATTTGCATGTAAGTGAATCTAAGCTTCGTGATTTCAGTGTTGTAATATTTCGTTTTTTTTTAAATTTATATTTCGTTTTGACGTTTTCAATTGCTATGTTATAGTTTATGAAATAAAGAACTTTTTACTTTTACTATAGTTATATGCAGCATTTTCGTAATTCAGTCACAGTTATAGTCAAATAAAGTTCGTTACTGCCATGCCCAGATCCTACCCCAGTAAAGTAGTTGATACTTTACTGAAGGCTTCTATATGGTTTGAAAATCAACACAATCGACAGTACTATGCCACTTTCCTACACTTGTGTACGTCAAAGACGTAATGTCTAAAAAAATCATCAATAATCAATGAATTCGAATTAAAACCAGTTTTGGAACAGGAATCAGGCTACGATGCGTCTTTTTCGCGTCGAAGCTTAGTTTTTTACAAACTTCAAACTTCAAATATTTATTGCGATCAATAGGTAGGATGTTATAAAAGGTAAAGGTACATACATGATACCCTGTTAGGGCGCAGTAACACAATTATAATAAAAAAATACTGTATTACCGCTGCAAAATGCCTACTCAGAAAAGACACGGTCAGCAAAATGATTCCTGGGTCAATTCACAGACACCGACACTAACATCGACGACGCAGTCATTATCCGCAGGCTGCATAGATTGTCTTTATGTGGATGTTAAAGTTGTTAATGATGAAAATATTTAAATGTAATTAATACTAAGTTTTCACTCCTACCGGCAGTCCCGGAGTGTAACCCGTTGTTTTGGGATAGATAGCTAAAGCGATTATTGTAGAGCTTCCCTATAAACAACATTTGACGTTAAATTATTTTCAGGTAACAAAATAAACTGATGGTCGAGAGCCCCGACCCGTGAATAGGGCGCTGTGCAGCAGAAATCGTAATAATTTAATTTCGCCATATCTTCAAAATCAAACGTCCAATTTTGATCATTCCAAGACCAAATATTATCTATATAAGCTGCACTTAGTGATGAAATCTTTCCTCTTTATAATATTAGTGTAGATTATTTATCTATTGATATATATTATTATACTCATATATACCTCTATTACTATTTTTCCATTATATTTATACTATTTACTTTAACATATAATAATGAAATTATTATTTATATTTCACACTTTGTTACAGTTTAGTTCTGTCCTCGAAAACTCTTTTATATTGTAATAACATTTTTTGGTCAAGTATTTTTTCAATTTATTCTTGAATATATTGAAGCTGGAGGTGTCTTATAGTTGTTGTGGTATTTTATTTAATTCTTCAGTTATCAAGTACCTTTATAGACAATGCGACACAGTGTGGATGGGTGGACATAGTTTTTTACCGTTCTGCTGTTATATTTTTGGAAGATATCATCAATATTTCAACCTTATATAAATCACTGCTGAACAATGCTCCTGGGTATTTGCCCATAATCACCACGCTGGGCAGGTGGGTTGGTGATCGCAGTTACAGCCAATACGCAGGATGACGCTGCTGCCCTGAGTCTGGTAGGGTTTCAGTTCCCCGACTGTTACGACTCCCCATGAGATGAGAGGGGATGGCACTAATCTAGGCCGGTACCACACGGCAGTTCCTGCTCAATATTGTTCATTCAAAAGAATTGAGTAAAAGGGATAACAAAAGGAATGACTATGTTAAAAAACAGGGTGTCCAGGGATCCTACCATCATCTGTAGAGTCCAAGCCAACCTCACCTGCAAGTGGTACACCTGCCGATTAATGGATGAGGCTCTGGCAAGGTCATATAGGTTAGATTTTTTCATAATAATAAAGCGTTTATTTGCATAAAACATGGTATAATATAGTGACATTGGACAATAAAGTCTGCTAATGTTTAGCAAGTAAAATAGCATGCAGCTCATAGTCTAGTCAGGTCTAGTCTAGTACATTACAATAAATCAAAATTACAATAATTAATACATAATGGTATAATGTCAGTAGAAACTAGTTAATTTTCAATTAATTCTTTAACACTACACATGATACAAACTGATTAATCAAGCACTTTGTCACTTTAACTAAAACACTAGTTTAGTAAGTTGCAGCTTTACAATTGAAACGAAATCTTGGCGCAACAAAGTACTAAAATGCTCAGCTACAAGAAGTACTTCTATAGAAGAACGTCATTGGAATTAACGCCAGAGCGAACTATTTTCTGTTTTATAGACATCTTCTAAAAACCCACACAGTTGTTAAAAACGTTGACGTAGAACTCCCAGTGGAAGCGTTGATGGTTTCACTGCAGATGGCAGTAAAGTCTCTTGATAAACATTATGATGTGCATATTGGCGAGGACCGTGACACACTTGATACTTTGCCAAGCAAGATTCCTCCAAACAATATAGGATCTTCTTATAATGTTGTCTGATTTACATAGACAATACTAGTGACGTTACATAGACTTTTTTATTGTTTCTTCTTCTTCTTCCATTTAAATAATGGCTTCGTGCGTCTAACACATTTAGCCAGTGTCAAGTAAGTGATATATTAATTATATATAATTTATAGTAAATGAGAATGAGTGGTGATCAAGATGATAAATCGAAGATGAAATACCCTCCCCTAAACCCCTTGAGTCCTCAGTAAAGATGTGGGACTATACTGAAATCTCACATGGACTCCTTGAGAGATAATTTGAAAAGTGATGTTGCACTGTTTTGTTTGATTTACCAACACTCATGTATATTCACAAACACTTGACGGTTAATAATCCACCGTTATTACACATTCATGTTAGAAATATCACAAATTTTAGAAAATAAAACAAAACTGCAGACATGACTTTTCACTTTCCCGCCAAGAAGTCCCTTATTGTTTCTTTGTCTGCAATGAATAGGCGTCGAAACTCCTATAAAGTTATTTTTAAAAATAGAAGATACATATAGGGGTTCTACAAAGAGCTTTAAGCCCCAAGCCAACCTCGCCTGCAAGTGGTGCACCTGCCGATCAACGGACGAGGCTCTGGCGAACATACTCGGCAAGGGGTATGTTCAAGGGGTATGTAAAATCGGCAAGGGGCTCGCCACTTATTTCGGGGGACCAGCAATATAATTGGCGAAACGTGGGCATATATTATGCCTCTGCCTACCCCTTCAGGAAAATAGGCGTGATTTCATGTATGTAGAAGATACTTTGTAAGCTATTTTAAAGAGCAACCCTACAAAAACTCCAATAATTTTAAAACAGTTTGCAATGGCATACCCATTTGAAGAGCTGATATACCATGTTCAACATTCCGTGTTTCCAATTTCAGGATATATTATATGACAAAGATTGTCGAAAACTTTTAATCTAAAATTGGATTAGCCAATGCGTGACCCAGTCAGTTCAATAATCAGCATTGGAACCTTGTCTAATTCCCCTGACCGTAATACCATACTTAACCTAATTCGAAAATCGAATCTATCGATATTAATCAGTGTAGATACAATAAACCATCATTTCGGCCATATGAAAGCGGCGATAGCTCAGTAACGAGATCCATAGCCTTCAAATTTAAAGGGTCTCGGGTTCAAACCCTGGAGACACATCTATGTGCGTAATTGTCGCTTGCTCCGTGCGTCAGAAAGCTCGTTAAGCTATTGGTGTCGACTGTCATGAACATCTACAGCAGTCTTTATTAGGAGGTCAATGTCTTCTAACATCCTGACAGCTGGTTTCACAATACAATGAAATTAAGCCAAATCTGGTTAAACTGGCAGAGCAGTCCATGGGCTCTAGGCTTAAATCTAGGGCAACCGGGCTAATTTATTTATTTATTTATGCTAGGATAGCTGGGTTGCAGCTCTGACACCCGCCCGCGGCCAACGTCCCCCGGACCAAAACCGGGAGGACCTCCTCAGAGAGACGCAGTGGACGCGCCCCTCCTACCTCCTTGTGCGACCATAGCGTGTGTGGCCGACTTCATGGAGGGTCTATGGTTAGACAGCAGGGGCCGCCTCTTTCTCAACAAGCGGCGGGCGTCGTCGGAAGATTTTTAGTGGGTATTATTGCTGGCGGTCGTGTCTGCCGGTGGTAAGTCCCACACACCTCTCTCGGTCCCCCTTTGGCCAAGAGACAGTGCGTAAATGCATTTTGTTACCGACGTAAATCAAAAAAAAAAAGGCGTCAAAAGTGAGTGCCCTTGTTATCATACCTAGGTTTCATCCATTAATTACGTTACACGAATTTCGTGAACTGAATAGTCAGGGATCTGTCTTATCTGTGTATGAAACATGCATGCATGACGAATGTCTAGAAGGCCTGGACCCATAAGCTAACAGTATAGAGTGCAAAGAGCGAAAGCGAGAAAAGGCAGCCAGACGCATCCATGTTAAATGCCAAAAACGGTCACCTATCCACAGGCTAACCTCTTTGATAGTAACTTCAAACTTCCAATTTATGTGGACTGCATTAACAGTTTATTATCACGCAGAATGTATTTGAAGTCATAGGTGCACGACCAGGTTTTGAAACCGAGACCTTCTAAATTAAAAGTCTAAGGGTTTTGCCACTGGGCTATTCTTGTCATCGTCCATTGAGATTAATCTGTACTCTTATTAAATCGGTATTCGATTCGGATGATAAATCGAAGATGAAATACCCTCCCCTAAACCCCTTGAGTCCTCAGTACAGATGTGGGACTATACTGATTTGAAAAATGATGTTGCACTGTTTTATTCGATTTACCAACACTCATATATTATTATGTTCACAAACACATAACGGTTAATAATCCACCGTTATTACACATTATTGTTTTCTAAAATTTGTAATATTTCTATTTTAGAAAATAAAACAAATCTGCAGACATGACGCTTCACTTTCCCGCCAAGAAGACCTTGCTACATTTTAATTTACATGATTATTGACTTTTTTTATTTTAATTTATTTTTAATTCATTATTTATACATCATCATACAATACTTTATACATTTTTTATTTCGACATTATTACTAATAATATTGTGTATTCATTGAATTATATTAATTATTATACTAATATTTTCTTTTTCGCGACGTGTAGGTAATGTTGAATTACCAATAAATTAGTATAAGTAAGTATTTAATTATTACAAAATATACTAGTACATTTTTAACGCACCTAAGTTTCCTAACAAACCAGTAGTACAGACAGACATACATTGAAAAATGGCAACGTGGAACGTTTGGTGCAATATGTGGGCGGTCGGGTAGGGTCAGCAGCGTACACACACGGATCTCGCACGCAGCCGCGCCCGCTGCGACACACATTGCTGTACCGACAGCAAAAAGACATTATTTTATTTACAAAGCTAAAGTCCCAACTACATTTAACCTAGCAACACCATTCTACAAATATTACAACAACAATGTTTTTAATTAATTTGAAAGTCGAAATATAACTTAATCATATGAAACTTAAAAACAGTATTATAAATAAGAAAGTCTAGTCTTTATGTCATATTTTAACGACTCATCTTCTTGGTATTTCTCTTCATCATCACCAGCTCAGCTCATCACCGTCTTTCTACTGAGCCCAGGCCTCCACTCACGATCCAAGCTGAAAGGGTATTGGGTCATACTTCTAGTTTGAAGTGCAGGTATACTGACCTCCACGCGCCATTAAGGTCGGTAAAAAATCTATTATCGAAAAGTCTGGCATTTATTTGCTATCCATACAAATATTGCTTAACAGTAACATACAGATAGATTTAGCAGATAAAATGAACGATTGAATCTTGAAAACTAATTCTAATCCGTATTACCGAATCAGAAAGTCTACTATTGAACAAACGAAGGCTTTAACTACTCTCATACGACTGGCGCATGCGCATAATCAGGTGTAAAATGGTTTACAGGCTTATTAGCTGTGATCGGAGTAAGTAGAGGAATTTCGGTTCATTGTACGCAAACGTTGATGTGAATATGGACATTATACAAGCTTCTGACTTCTCAGAGATTTAAATAAATTATATGGATTTGTAACAAAAAGGATAAATTTGTGCTAATCTTATTTATGGTAGTGATCGCACGATGTTGCCAAACTTACATCAACGAAATAATTTACGGGAATGTCCATAGTATATAACGTATCGCACGTAAAATTGCTCTAACTACTCCGATCACTGCTTATCAGTGATACTAACTGCACCACGATGTATAGATACAAGGCTAGGGTATGTTAGTCATTAATAAATGGACTAGAAAAGCCAGCTATTATACTTTATGTGGGTATAGAAAATCTAAATTGTCTCTCGCAATATAACATTAATCTGATAAGTCCAGGTGATATGAGACTAGTTATGAGAATATTATACGGCTGATATGACGTGGAAGTTCCAAGTCCTGGTCCTTTGCAGAACGCATACATTTGGTGCTATTCAGCTGTCTCAAGTCGTATAATTCACGTAACATAAAGCATTTTCGTAAAAACCACAAAAAACCACAACAGACAGATAAACTGACAAATTCTGACAAAAAAAACATTTGCTTTCATGGCTTTATTGTGATACCGCTCATACCGCTTTCATTGTTGTTAAAAAAATATATCGAATTTCATTTTGTGTGTGAATGTTTGACGAATCTAAATGATCATGTTGATCTTAAAGACAATAAAGTACCTATATTTTATTTTATTTTGTCTGTTCTTGCCGCATGTCGTCCTACACCACATTTGCCCAGATGCGGTCTCCACTCCAACACCTCCAACTCCTCCAACAGCTCCAACGCCCATCAGTTCGTCTGGAGACAAGACCGGTCCACTCTCACTTCAGCGTACTGATTCAAAATTCAAAAAATTATAAAAAAATAACAAAAACAAATAAAATATAATTACACTCAAATCACGAAGCTTAGATTCACTTGCAACCAAACAATTTAAAAAAACAAAAAATATTTAAGTGCTAGTGAATCTAAGTGCCAGTTCCGAGCCACCGCTCTGTAAGAAGAACTGGCAAGAAACTCACAGGCTATGCTCTTTTAAATTATCGATTGGTTAGTTACAATCTTCATTTGTCTCTGACGCTATACAATGCAACATAATATAACAATATTCATGCTTTAAGTCATTCATATTAGAATAGCCTGTATGAAACGGCAGTTTAATCCCAAGCATTTTTATCAGCCATATAGTATTTAATAGAACAATATCCCTTTGAAGACAGCTTGCGTTTTATTGTTAATTTAAATTTATTTAGGCTTATTTATTTATTCTACGTGTAATCTCGGCAACGTTCTCTTCTTGTAAAAAAATAAACAATGTTTCGACACGAATATTGCACATGCATTATATTTTTATGGTGTGAAATAAACACTTAGGGGCTTATTACAAAACAAGATGTCTAGGGATCTTAGCAACATCTAAGGAGCCCAAGCCAACCTCACCTGCACGTGGTGCACCTGCTGATTAACAGACGAGGCTCTGGCGAACGTAACAGATCCAGGTGGGTGGTAAAAATACCACCAAAAATATAATTGGCATAGTGTGGGCGTATATAATGCCTCTACCTACCCCTTCGGGAAAACAGGCGTGAAAGTATGTATGTATAAAACTAGTGCTGTCACTTTTGTTTGATAAAACGAAAACAATGACAGTAGTAGTTTGAAACCTGGTTTAACTTTTTTTTGTAATAAGCCAAAAAAATTTTGGCAACGTGAGCAAACCCGCGTGGTGAAGCTTGTAGTGTAAAAACATTGAAATACGTCGACCTTACCACGCCTAGTCACGAAGATATCGAACTAATGTATGGGCAGTGCGTGAGCGCATCAATTAGGTTAACGATAGCTTTTATGTGTATCTGCTGTAACATGTGCACATTCCTAATATATAATAGTCTAATACGGTAAGTATTGCATAAATAATTTAAAGGATAATCTCGTACGGAAAGTATCATATGAATAATTAGATTTAAATGAGTATGGTGCCGTGTGGTACCGGCCTAAAATAGTGCCCTCCTCTCTTAAAACATGAGGAGTTGAAAGAGTCGACGAAAAGGAATTCTATCGGATGATGGGCAGCAGCGTCATCCTGCGTACTGGCTTCACATGCGATAACCAACCAGGGTAAAACCACCAAAGGGTGGCAACTATCCCCAAGAGAATATAATCTATTGGGGAGGCTAGTGTTCAGTTGTGGACCTGATCATGATGAAATGAGAAGGATCTCGTTTAGTCTGAACTCCTTCTCATCGCTTTTTAAAGTTTAGAGCAACCGAAATAATGCTAGGATATGAAGATAAATAAAAATAATAAATAAATAAATATTTAAATATTTTCTGACAATTACACCAATTATTTAGTTTCAAGATAAGTATAATTAAGAACTTGTGTTATGGATACTAAACAACGGATAAACATACTTAATATACATAGGAAAACACCCAGACCAGAACAAATATTCATGTTCATGCACACAAAGATTTGTCCTGTGTGGGAATCGAACCCACGACCTCTGGAGTGAAGTGTGGGTATACTGACCTCCACGCCATATCGGTCGTCAAAGATGACTTAAGAACAAAAGCATAAAGTCTTTCTAAAAATAAGTAGGTGATGAAAATTTCACCTTGTACATACAGAATGATACAATGTGATGACCATATTAATTTACTCATAGTAGGTAGCCTACGGTTTAATTGTACAAGTCGATAAAACTGGTGGCTGCCAAGATATGTGAGGTGATCTCAACAAGGTGAGGGTCCCCGGCGGCCTTACCGAGGACCAGTTAAATAAGTTCGGCAAAGTGGTCACGACCGTGTTTTTGACATTCAACACTCTGGCTATTTACTTATAATTATAGACTGAGTAATGCTTTAGGCTCTGATAACAATCTGGATCAAGAAAAAAAAGAAAATTATATCTAGATTTAAACAGAATTATTTTGAAAATTAACCTTGGTAAAAACAAAATAATCACTATAAATGACAACTTCTTCGAAAGTGAAGCGTCACAGTAGTTTTGTTTTATTTTCTAATATTTGTGATATTTCGAACATTAATGTGTAATAACGGTGAATGATTAACCCTGAAGTGTTTGTGAACATACATGAGTGTTGGTGAATGAAACAAAACAGTGCAACATAACTTTTTAAATTCACCCAAAAAGTCCATTTTAGATCTTAGTGTAGTCCCATATTTTTGACTCAAGGGTTTTAGGGGGAGGGCATCTCATTTGCCATTTATCATCTTTATCACTACTCATTCCCATTAAATATATTTTATACGTTATTAACAGTTAATTACTAAATTAGCACACTGGCTAAATGTGCTAAACGCACAAAGCCATTATTTAAAATAAAAATTAAATTGTCAATGTCAGTGCCACAAACTTATCTGACCTAGTGGCCGAAATTGGAACTAAGCATAAAACTGTAGAAATTTAATTCAGCACACTTACATATCACGCCTTCCTTCCCGAAACCCAGAGGCATATTATACGCCCACATTTCGACAGTTAGAAAGTTGGTCCCACGTAATAAGTGGCGAGCCTATTGCCGCTTACCGGGAACCAGATATGTTCGCCAGAGCCTCGTCCATTGATCGGCCGGTGTAAGACTTGCAGGTGAGGTTGGCTTGGGCTCCTCAGATCTTGGTAGGAGCCCTATACACCTATTTAATTTAGCATCAATACTAAATTGGACTACAGCGTCAACGGTTCAGAACAGTTTGTGGCACTGTAAAGTTCTAAACTCTGTCATAGTTCAGACAAAATCCTACCGCAATCGAGACTATAGTAAAGTCTTTGAATTATAGAGGCTTAGGTATATGGAGTTTTCGAATTAATTAATTAATATTTTCTAACAATAACACCAAATATTTACTTCTAAGATAAGTATCATTAAGAACTTGTGTGTAGATACTAAATATAGGATAAATGTACATAAAGTCTTTTTGTTGTAATTATATACATAATATATATAGGACAACACCCAGACCAGAACAGTTATCATGTTTATACAAAGATTTGTCCTGTGTGGGAATCGAACTCACTACCTTAAGAGCAAAGTGCTCTGGCTGATACCTGCCACCACGCCATATCGGTCGCCAATTAAACCAGAAAATAACATTTCGAGTTCAAATTTCACTGTCCTATACTTGTTGTGAACGTGTTATCAAAGACGTTATGTTATAAATCTGCCATTTTTATAAATAAAAAGTAATTTTAATAGAAAATTATACAATACCTTCATATGTATTTTCACACGTAAGCGCCGAAACTGCAAGTGATAAACTTGTATATAATATATTATTTGATTCTGACGACCGATATGGCGTGGTGGCGAGTATACCCGCATTCCACTCCTGAGGTCGTGGGTTCGATTTCCACACAGGACAAATATTTGTGTATATAAATATGAATATTTGTTCTGGTCTGGGTGTTTTTCTATGTATCTTAAGTAAGTATTTAAAAAAAAAGTATATATGTATGTTTATCCGTTATTTAGTATCCATAACACAAGTTCTTAATGATACTTATCTTGGAACTAAATAATTGGTGTAAGTGTCAGAAATATTTATTTATATTATTTATTTATTATTTGTAGAAAAAAAACCATTAAAATTCTCCAAAGAGGCCATATTCCGATGACATTTGAATCGTTGCGTAAAAAAATCACCCCGCGGGCGTTTCGTAGCTTTAAATATTCACACTCAATATTGCATGAAGTTGTAAATAAAACCCACTACAACGTATGGCCAATTGACCTTCAACACATGTGAATAACTTGCAAACTATCAATTTTGCAAAATATAATTAAATCGAAGTATATATGATATGACGATATGACTATATAATTATATTTTATACCATTAGGTAGTAACTCTTTTTAAGCGGGGTGTGAATCAGCATTTTAGCAGGCCCTCATGAAAATAAAAATAAAAAAACGAAAAAAAAAAACAATTAAAAAATATTATAATCCACGTAATAACTGAAATTCAGTCAAATCTGGTTGAACCAGTGAGCATACCCTGGGCCCTAAGCTTAAGTCTAGGGCAACCGGGATGATGATAGGATATGATGATATTATTAGATAAAACAAAAGCATCCCTTTGAGAAAATATTAGCAACGTTTATAAGATTCCATGAACGTCGCCAATAGGTATACAAAAAACATGATCAGCGCGTTGCCAACCTCTCAAAAACCCTCTCCTTTCCTCTCCTGAACAACACGTGCTGGTCTTAAGAAACATCTACATACTGTGCAGACTATCAGCACTCGAACCAAGAAATGGGATAAGTCATTTCTGTGTATGACCATTACGCTCTGGAATTCGCTGCCGGCTCATGTGTTTCCTAGTTCCTATAATACCGGGTCTTTTAAGCGGGGCGTGAAACGGCATTTTACCAGGTCGTCATGTAATAGTTTATAAAATAAAAAACTTTAGACTTTTAGCTTTTTACACACAAATCGTCCACCTCAGAACTTCCACGTCTTATCCGTCGTCGAATAGGTTATATATACAATTAAAATACTATCATAAACAGCAGTGATGCGTAACAAGGCATCACGATTACTCGCTGAGGTCACAGACATGCGGGCTTGATAATTATCAGTTATTTAAATTAATTCACATCTAACTACGAAGCCATTTTGTAATCTGACGTGGCAACTCCAACAGAGCGTAAAAGTTTTTTTTTAAATTGTGATTATTGCTTATGACAAATTTTCATTTACCTACTCTAGTTTTTTTTATAAAGATTATTAATAAGAATTCATCTACTCCAAATTAATATCAGGGGGCCTACCGCCGAGTTCGATGGCAATCGATTATAAGGCAAAATGGATTTCAAATTGATTCTGTCGTACCGCCGAACTCATGGAAATCGAAACAAAATGGCGTTCTCCATTTACCTATTGGTCTGTCACGGACTGAAGGTCATGAATGAGAGGTGGCTGTCGGCAGATTCCCCGGTACGGATTAATAAACGCAAAACAAAGTTTGATCTAGATGGATTACCGGTAATCCATCGAATTCGGCGGTAGGCCCCCAGCTCACTGGTGTCTCTCAGAAGTAGCGTTGCTAGGCGTCCGAAAAAGCCGGGCATAGTTAGGCTTTTTGATAGCGTGTTCGGCCACAATAAAGGCGGCTTGTTCAGCTTTTGATAAGATCGGTAGGTACATTTCACAAACAAGCGAACTAGCGCACAGTGTCCGAGCGCTGTGGAGTCGACTCCCACCAGCGCTCTTGAAGTACCCATTCCCGCAGGCAGTGAAAAAATATTTTATACACTGTGGTGCGAAGTTCTTTTATTTTGAATATAAAACATATAACAGCCGCCGCTGTGGGTGAAGCGAAAGGTTGTGCCTGACTTAAACAGGACTAAAAATCATACATGTTCCTTCTTGAGCCCGTTATAATAAATAAATAAATAAAATAAATAAATATTTTCAGACAATTACACCAATTATTTAGTTCCAAGATGAGTATCATTACGAACTTGTGTTATGGATACTAAACAACGGATAAACATACTTAAATACTTTTTTCTTTTTTTTTTGTAAATACATACTTAATATACATAGGAAAACACCCAGACCAGAACAAATATTCATGTTCATGCACACAAAGATTTGTCCTGTGTGGGATCGAACCCACGACCTCGGGAGTGAAGTGCAGGTATACTGACCTCAACGCCATATCGGTCGTCAACGCGTTATGTTCGAGCAACCCGCGCTTTTGTGTTTCGGTGCGAGCTTTCAAAACTGCGCCCTTGAAAAATTCTCTGACCAGGCTCTGAAAATACAGGACAGGTACAGTAGGGCGTGTCTACACCATGTTCGCAATAAAACAAAATGTACCTACTAGCCACCATGCATGCCACAAGACTTGATACTAGTCTGGTCATTTCTGCGCCCTGTGCCTGGGCACTGCTGGCACCGCCCTAGTTACGGCACTGGTTGTGACCTAGGTATTCGGCAATTTTTTTGGATCAAGAAGTCATGCATCAAAAAGACATCATGCCGGGGAAAATCCCGTCAAAACCGTTATCTAGAAAGGTTATCCTTAACAAAATAGTTTTTTTTTTCAAATTCAAATACATATTCTTTTTCATAAGCATTTTAGAAAATGTCCTTATTTTCGAAATTGCAATGAGAAAATTGTCTCATTTCAATGAAAGAAATAAAATTATGCAATTTACTTTATTCGAATAGATATAAGTATGCATGTTTGTTATTTCATTGATTATGTAAGAGTAAGGAATATTATTGCGGTGCTGACGTCACTCTTGATTTGACGGTCAACAACCGGTGCGTGACATTAATTTTTACAACCGCGCTGTTGCACTTTCACTATCATTCTGTGCGTCGAATGTCGATTTTATTGCTAACGCTACCTAGTGGCGAGTACAGGCACTATCAAAAACAATATTTCATCTAGCGGCTAATAGCATAACTTTAACGTCAAGTCTTGCTTTAGCATCTAGCGGCATCTAAGAGAACTATTAGGTAATAGGTTGTAGTCACAGAGTATATTTCGATAAAATGTTTATAGGAAAAATAAAAAAAAATTGAGAACTTCAAGAAGTACTTAAATTAAGTAATTATTTTATAAAACACAAGAATTACTAAAATAGCACCTATTCAACAAAGAGATTCAATGAATGTCACGACGCTGATTTTCCGTGGGTACCTAAAATTTTTACCAGTTTCGGAATTCTAGTACGACCGATGAAACAAATAGAACTAAACGTACATAATTATACAAAAAAGTGACTAGTCCTTAACAATTATTACTATGTCTATATAATTAAATAGTATGTCCATATTACGATTTTGCCGTGAACTCCAAAAATCTCACTACCTATTCCTATCACTGGTTATAAGCTAATTTGTATAAAAGTGTGCCTCTGCCTACCCCTTAGGGGAAGAAGGCGTGAATGTATGTATCATGAAAAAAAAAAATAATATTTTGCTAGTGCTCTATAAGTGTTTTTTTTAATTTCGCGGCACATTTTTCCTTCCTACGTAATTGGCTGATATGACACTCCATAAGTGCCTAACTTATGCGGGAGAAATTCAACTGCGCAACTTTGTGTGTGTATACAGATACTTGAGCACTGTCGTCGCGTAATGTACTTCGGTCGCGTATAATGTGTGCTCTACAGAATAAGTTTCCACCGAACTTACGCCAGACCGAAGTTAAGCTGTACAACCGACGCGTACAGCTAGTTAGTAATCGGTGGTACAGTATAGCGTACTATAACAAAACGTAATTTAGATATAGACTTCTTGGCGGGAAAGTGAAGCGTCATGTCTGCAGTTTTGTTTTATTTTCTAAAATTTGTGATATTTCTAACATTAATGTGTAATAACCGTTAAGTGTTGGTGAACATACATGAGTGTTGGTAAATCAAACAAAACAGTGCAACATCACTTTTCAAATTTTCTCTCAAGGAGTCCATGTGAGATCTCAGTATAGTCCCACATCTTTACTGAGGACTCAAGGGGTTTAGGGGGAGGGGATCTCATTTACCATTTATCATCTTTATCACCACTCATTCTCATTTACTATAATTTAAATGATATTAATATATCTCTAACTTGACACTGGCTAAATGTGCTAGAAGCACGAAGCCATTATTTAAAATAATGAATGAACAAAACGTAATTTAGATATAGTAATTACAGTCGTATTCGTAGTCCATATAGTCAGTAATTTTGAATAGCATTGCGGGCGTAATCATGCCGAACTTAGTTTCATACCTTCCGCATAGTATTTTACCTACACACTTAGGGGCTTATTAGAAAACGAGATTTAACACTTGTGCTGTAACTTTCATTCGATAAGTTAAAGACAGTGACATCACTAGTTTTAAAATGAATTATAAATTTAAACCTGGTTTAACTTTAGGTCTGTTATGTTATAAGCCCCTAAAGAACGCCGTGCCCGGGCGCCACAAATCAGCCTGAATATTTCGTAACAACATTAAAAAATGGTTGCCTGTAAAGTCGTTTTTACGGGCGAAGATTTTACGTGACAACGTCTTTTTCTCGGTAGAATATTTATTGATATGAATATAATTAAATTGCACAATAGGAAC
This sequence comes from Musotima nitidalis, assembly GCA_949126915.1. Classification (NCBI taxonomy): domain Eukaryota; kingdom Metazoa; phylum Arthropoda; class Insecta; order Lepidoptera; family Crambidae; genus Musotima; species Musotima nitidalis. The sequence goes on along the minus strand of OX421437.1, from coordinate 13,292,995 downwards.
AAGGAATTGAATGAAAATAAGAATTGCACAAATTTTAACTATAGAAATATATTTTGTTTACTAAAACATTGTACACTAGTGCTGCGCGCGCGGCAGACCGATCATAGTTGAGTGGGAGAGAGACGCAAGGCATTCGCCGGGCCTCTCTCTCGTTCGGTGACTCATCGTAACGTTACCGAGCGTTACACTTTTTCATAAGTGACTCCCAGCCGCAACCTAATTTAAGACGTTGTCACGTCAAAAAGTATGACTTGAATACTTTTAAATTTGATCAAATAAAAATGGTTGCCTGTAAAGTCGTTTTTACGGGCGAAGATTTTACGTGACAACGTCTTTTTCTCGGTAGAATATTTATTGATATGAATATAATTAAATTGCACAATAGGAACAAGGAATTGAATGAAAATAAGAATTGCACAAATTTTAACTATAGAAATATATTTTGTTTACTAAAACTGCGCGCGCGGCAGACCGATCATAGTTGAGTGGGAGAGAGACGCAAGGCATTCGCCGGGCCTCTCTCTCGTTCGGTGACTCATCGTAACGTTACCGAGCGTTACACTTTTTCATAAGTGACTCCCAGCCGCAACCTAATTTAAGACGTTGTCACGTCAAAACTGCATCTTTAGGTAATCACGTAAATTTTATTTACTTAACAGGAATGTCAATGTTGCACAAAAGGTTAATGTTTTGTGCATAGCACCAAAAATAAACAACGAACAATACACATGATTTATTACATAATTATAACAATAAACAGAACAAAAAGTCGACTTCTCAGGAAAAATCTTATAAATTGCACTGCTCACCCTGCTCAGTGTATTTTTTCCTTACCTAGTAGGTACTTACTAAAATTACCTATAGTTTTATGATACAACAAATTCGCAATTACTTCAATAATCGTCTTATATTTAAGGGTTAGAAAAGAAAATTTTGTTGATATACAAACATTCTGGTATTAACTATTAGAATCGAGATATTAAACACTATTAGGCCAATCGTAAGTAGGAGCAAAGATCCAATGTGACTATACCAATTTAAATGATTACTTATCAGATAAACAAGCTTGGGCTTAACATTTTGTGTAAATTAAAATAAAAAAGTCAACCAGATCATTGTCGTGACCATCCCCTTCTGTACAAATTTAGCTCAGTTTCACATTACTTGACTGTGATGAAGGGTTCCCTTAGTGCTACTTTATTAGTTACGGCATCTAGGGACCCTTTCAATATCTTCAAATGTTCACTGTGTGTGTTCCGTATTTTTATATTTGATTGACAATTCAAAAGAGGACAGCCTGTGAGTTTCTTTTCTATTCTTCTCACAGAGCAGGGGCTCGGAACTGGCACATAGATTCACTTACAATTTATTTTATTTATTTGCATGTAAGTGAATCTAAGCTTTGTGATTTCAGTGTAGTAATATTTAGTTTTTTTAATTTATATTTTGTTCTGACGTTTTAATTGCTATGTAATTGTTTATGAATTAAACTTTTTACTTTTACTTTACTAATGTATAAAAATATAGTCTATAAATAGTACATATCCGAATTAAGCTCTATATGATTCGTATTTTTATAGATACTCAATACCTTCACCGCTTTATGTAACAGCTACATAATTATATAAAATAAATTACTTGAAAATTATTATATTCCTTTCACAGATTCTGTCTTAAGATTCGATTTAATTGGACCCGTTAACAGTTTAAGCAGACTACAGAACTTGGCTTAAAGATTAATATATGAAACTAGCGCTGAACGAACTAAAAAATAATGCGCTTTACATCGTGGAGTATGCACGGTAAAAAACGCACACACTCATGACGGCCCGCAGAAATACGCAATTTTTCAAAACAATTACTTTTATAGTTAGCCTTAAATACCTTCCCTAAAATTTCAACCATCTATCAGCCTACTTATTGTAGGTAATATTTTATTGTGTCAAAGTAAGGCAGCAGCTGGTTCATCTACTATCCAATAGAGGGAGCCACTACTGGGTTGAACTCTTCCAGCTGGTAAATCTTCCTGATCTTTTAATATACGCTGCAATAACAAACAATTATACAATTAATTATTTTATAATTAAAAGTAGATAAGTTATACAAGTGTGTGTGGTCAATACTAGAGTGGGATAATATGGTAAGGCTCTTAGCTTAAGTCCACTAGGGCAACCGGGATAATCCAAGGATGTAAAATGGTGTTGGTGGCAAGGCTCAATCTCTGATGGCATGGTCATTGTCCAATATGTATGAGGGGGCATAGGACGGGCCCGCTACTACACACTCGACCACAGGATCTCAAGGTGACCGTTGTCACTCTTTGCATTTTAATAACTTTCTATAATTTATCATTTAAATATACAGTCCATTTTATTTATATATAGAGGCATAAACAGTCATCATACCTAGGTATTTGTGTTTTGTATCTTGTTATCTAAGGTGGCCCGACTAGAGCTCTTAGGATACAGTTATGCACTATTTTAAAACAGAAATGTACAAAATAACACTTACTTTCACCATCTCAGCTTTCCCTGCACCGCTAATAGCAAATATGCAATTCCTTGCATTGTTTATAACTTTGTATGTTAAAGTGATCCTCTCTGGTGGTGGCTTCGGGGAGTCTGTTATCCATGCCACATTCTGAGTGTCTTCATTAAGTAATGGATGTCCAGGGAACAACGAACAAGTGTGTCCATCAGGTCCCATGCCCAACAGAAGTAGGTCAAACTCAAAGTTGTCACCGCCAAATACTTTCTGCAATTTTTCTGTGTAATCCCCTGCCGCTTCTTCAGCTTTAAAAGAATTTTTTTCGTATGTATATGAAATTTTATGGACTGTGTTCTGTCAATGGATTTATTACAAATGAATGAGAAGCTCAGGCATATCAAGATCTGACCAATTTAGCATATACATATGACAAAAATTAATATTTTCTGATAATTACACTAATTATTTAGTTCCTAGATAAGTTCCGTGTGAAAAATAATAGGTTCACTTCCTCCTATAAAGTTTTCTCAAAATAAATAAATAAATATTTCTGACACTTACACCAATTATTTAGTTCCATGATAAGTATCATTAAGAACTTGTGTTATGGATACTAAATAACGGATAAACATACATAAATACTTTTTTTTTTGTAAATACATACTTAAAGATACATAGGAAAACACCAAGAACAGAACAAATATTCATATTTATACACACAAATATTTGTCCTGTGTGGAAATCAAACCAAAAGAACATAAGCATATAGAAAATTATTCTAACAATATGTTAGCCTTTCTTAATAGCTATGCCCTAACAGTGCATCACATGTTGTCTTTTATATTTACTATCTATGTACTATGTGTGGAATGCAATAAATATTTTTATCAGAATAAACATTTGTCATCATATCAATGATTTAAATAGGATAAACAAGAATTACTATACCAGAAACACCTTGTTTAATCACAATGAATTGATTTTCCTTGAGTGCAGTGTTTGGTATGAGCTGCCTTTTGTACACTCCAAAAGTTGAATCATTGCTATCTTCAGGAACAACTCGCTCATCACAAAATGCAAGGATCCATTTTGACCAGTCTGTCTTTAGTCTTGGTAGGCCTTCTGTGAGGTACTTTACAACAGAGCCTCCTGGAATGTACCATATTCAAAAATTTTATACAACATTTATATAATATTAATACTTATAAATAACTTTGCACCCTACTGACCACATTAGTGTGTATAGGGATCCTGTCCAGCCGTAAGGAGCCAAAACCAACCTTACCTGCATGTGGTGCACTGGCCAGACAACGAGCAAGGCTCTGGCATACTTAAAAGTTCCCATGCAACATGCAATAAACTCAGCACCTACTCGTATTATGTAGGACCAACAATATAATTGGCGAAATATGAGAGTGTAATATGCCTCTGCCTACCCCTTCAGGAAATAGGTGTGGTTTGTATGTGTGCTCAGTAGTGGGACAACATGAAATGAAAATTGCATTATTCAATTAAATGTTTACTTTGAGCAGTTTTAATTGATTTTAAGATCTTTTATAAACTAACGCGCCCATTCACAGCGAAGATTGTCCTCCCGCCTGTACAGTCGAAGTCAAAATCATTTATTCAAGTTTAGCACAACAGAGGTCTTGTGAAAGTCAACTTAAGAGGTTTTTTTCCCGCCCGAAAGATTGAATATAATCGGAATCAACAGGCTGAGATAATAATAATAACGTGACTATTAACACAAGTAACAATAGCCATATCAAGATTATAGAAAATCTATCAGTCAAGTAAAAAACTACTTAATCCTAAACTAAAAATAAGTAAACATGAAGCACGACAGTTAGGTTATGTGTCGGCATACGTGAAGGTCAAACATTAAGCATGTAGAAATAGTAGAATAACAAATTTAATGAAAACTTACGCACCCGAGAGACCCACAATAAACCTTCCACGGCTCAGAATGGAGTCATTTGATATTTTTTGTATATATGAACTAATTTTTCCAATTATGTCTTGCTCGGTGCGAACTTTAATCGTCGTCATATTTATTTACTACAGTAAAGATATAAATTATGTGTGCTGGCTGAAAGTAATAGTAATAAACTTAATTTATTAGCATATAACGAGTGACTAAAGAAAAACAAATGAATAAACTAGGTACAATACAAACCCGAAACCCCCGTAACTCTAAATAATTAATAAATTCGTAAGTTTTTTTGACGTTTACCAATATACCAATGCTTTGCAAGTTTGCATTGCAAGTTGGTACCTCGGTCGGACCTGTCTGACAGCTGGCAGTTTGTATTTGCAATAACTAATAATATTAAAATAAAAAAAATAAGTTGGACATGAATCTTACTGAAATATTTTCGTTTTACACCTAATGACTAATTTTCATTTTTGACAAAGTCATAATTAAAATTTAAAATAACATAGTAGGCCACAAAATAATATCGTGCTATGGTTTCTTAAAGGTTTACTAGATGGCTCTCACGCGATTAACAATAATCTGCAGTAGTATTATCTATAGACATTGACCACAAACAAATTGATTGAACGCCCAAAACAATTTTGCAGTCATCATCAGTCAAGGTGAAATAGTTATCGAAATAATGGTTTTTTAAAAAAAGTTATTGCCATTACACAATGTCACAAAAAGATTGTCAGAAGTGGGATTCGAACCCACGCCCACAGAAGTGGACTGCGACCTGAACGCAGCGCCTTAGACCGCTCGGCCATCCTGACTTAATACATTGAGTTGAAATTATAATACTTAAGTATTAAGTACTAATATAATTATTTTTAACCATAAAAATATGGTATTAAACAGATATTTCACGTAGTTTTTTATATTTAAATATACACACTTAATGGTTATAATACTTTGAGACTGAGTTCTATATGTCTAACCATAAGACAAAAAAACCATTTTATCTATCACAAAATTGAACTTATAATAAGTTGTTAACTTGAACTTGTAATACTAATTTGTTTGTAGTTCAAACCAAATTAAGTTTCCAAATTATTCGACGACCGATATGGCGTGGTGGCGAGAATACCCGCATTCCACTCCTGAGGTCGTGGGTTCGATTCCCACACAGGACAAATATTTGTTTGTATAAATATGAATATTTGTTCTGGTCTGGGTGTTTTTCTATGTATATTAAGTATGTATTTACAAAAAAAAAGTATTTATGTATGTTTATCCGTTCTTTAGTATCCATAACACAAGTTATTAATGATACTTATCTTGGAACTAAATAATTGGCGTAAGTGTAGGAAATATTTATTTATATTTATATTTATAGTTCATTATTACGTAATAAAAGTAAAAACTTTCTTTTTAATATGTGTACGAAGAACAATATAGATAAATCAACAAATAAGAAACACAAAGCTACACTAATAATACTATTTTTGTTTTATCTTTAGTGTAGATAGAAACTTCGTACTAGCCCCCGAATATTATTCACCATCATCTTATTAGTATAGTGTCGTAGATGTGGGGTAAAGGGCTTGCCACCTCGTACTTACAATTGAACACGTGTCATCATTTCATCAAGTATCTCTGTGCTACACGCAAAACTACAAAAACCCTTTTAAAATTAAATATGTGTAGCAAGGTTACTGCCCATCCCAAAGAATAATAGGCGTGAGATTATGACGTATAAAAATTGGTTGCCTGTAAAGTCGGTATTCGGGCGAAAGTTTTACGTGACAACGACTTTGAGTGGTAAAATAATTTTAATGTGAATATTCATTCGTATAGTAGGAAGAAGGATGAAATAATAGCAACAATTTAAAACATTTATTTATACATAGAATTATATTGATGTCTGTCTCTCTCGCTCTTAGGCGGGCTAACCATGCCCGAGTGGAAGGGACGCGTGCCTCTCACTCGCTCTCATTGTGACCGCATAACGTGAGCGGAGCGTAACGCAGTTTCTTGAAGTGTCACCCGGCAAACCAATTTATAAGACGTTGTCACGTCAAAAACAAAAGTAAACCAAAAGACGAACTCACTGGTGTGCTGATTGTATCGGTTATTCTTCACGCCAAGCGAGGTCCGATAACAGTCGCTTGGACGCGTATCGATAAGACCTAGCCGCACAACACATTCCACCAGTGAGCCGCCGATTGCGGGGTTAATATTTAATGGATCTATTACGATGTAGTTACGTGAATGAGATAAAGCTACAAGCTTATTATAGGCCTCATCTTTAACAAAATAAAAATAGTTGAAACTCAGCTCAACAGATGGCGTGAAAAATAGTCATTTGCAATTAAAGAATGTGTTAAGAGCTTTGATCGCCTCGATCTCCGTTTCGACTACTATAGTATTATTTATCTGAGCTTACCTACTCGCTTTGATTTAATGATTCAATAAGACCGATTTTAGTGATTAGACTTCATGACATAAAACAAAGTAGCTTTCCTCTGTTAGTCCCTTATATGTTAGTATGTTTAGATCTTTAAAACGGGTGCCCATTGTCTTACATAACTTTTAAACTCTTTATCAATTTATAACAGATCTGTAACAGATTCTCGAAGTAATAGGTTGGGGAAAAAGTCTTTTCGTATTTTTGTATGAAAAGTCAAGACATTTTTTTCAAAGTTTATTTACATTTATTTACAATATATATGTACCGTTTTGTTGAATAACTTTCTGCCATTTTGTGGGCAGAGACATTATCCCGTTACTGTAGAAACTTTGGGACTTCTGATCAAAAAAACAGGACAAATAGTTTTGGCAGTCCTCTCTTAAGGTCAACCTTACAGAACCTAAAGAATTCTGCAGAGACCGAAACAGGTGAAAATCTGAAGGCGCAAGGTCAGGGCTATATGGTGGATGCACTAGGACCTCCCAGTCGAACTCTCTTAATTTTTGCTGAGTGGCTAAAGATGTGTGTGGTCTAGCGTTATCGTGATGAAAGACCACACCCTTCCTGTTGATCAATTCCGGCCGTTTTCTCTCGACTGGTTCCTTTAATCTCATCAGTTGCTGGCAGTAAAGATCAGAATCGATGGTTTTGCCGGGCGGTAAAAGCTCATAATAAATAATGCCCTTCCAATCCCACCATACACACAGCATCACCTTATTTCGTGTTAGGCCAGGTTTGGCCACAGTCTGTGAAGCCTGGCCAACTTTCGACCACGACCTTTTTCGCACGTTCTTGTCGTACGTGATCCACTTTTCATCGCCAGTTATCAATTTCTTCAAAAACGGCTCGGTTTCATTACGTCTCAATAATGAATCGCAAATGAGTACACGGTTCATTAAGTTTCTTTGAGTGAGCTCGTGTGGCACCCAAATATCGAGCTTTTTTGTATAACCAGCTTTCTTCAAATGGGTCAAAACTGTTTTGTGGTCAATTCCCAGTTCTTCAGCTACATCGTAACTACTAATATGCCGATCTTGCTCCACTCTTTCAAAAATGGCGTCCATTTTATTCGTAACAGGGCGACCAGAGCGAGGTGCATCTTTAACATCAAAATTTCCGGACTGAAAACGTTTGAACCAAATTTGTGCTACTCTTACTGACACTGCATCAGGTCCATAAACATCACAAATTTTTTTTACTGCTTGAGTTGCATTTTTGCCTTTTTAGGGTTCCGTAGTAAACAAGGAACCCTTATAGTTTCGCCATGTCCGTCCGTCCGTCCGTCCGTCCGCGGGTTAGCGCAGAGACTATTAACATTAGACAGCTGAAAATTGGTGTGGGTATACATATTAATCACGTCAACAAACCTGTAGAATAACATTTTTAAAAATATTGTTTTTTAACGTACCTCCCCTACACGTAAAGTAGGAATGATTTTTTTTCTCGAGTCTATCTTATCATGTTGGGTATCGTTAGAAAGGTCTTTTAAAAGTAAGCAGAGTTTCTTATAACCATTTTTCGATTTAGGGATCCGTTTTCGAAATATTAAGCTTTAAAGTGGAAAAAATTGATAGAGTTAAGTATCCGCCCCCCCCCACCAGGTAAACGGTACTTTCAGAGAGGCTGAAAAAATTCACAATAGTAGTATATATAATAAAGTTAAAAGGAAAACTATCACAGCTAAGTAGGCTTTACTGGTTTTCGAGTAAGGCCCATAGTACACGGCGTATTTTAAACGCGCCGACGACGCGCAGATGACGCGCGTATACGCGCTTCAAACGCAATTAGAACGCCACCTAGTAACCTAAGCACACGGGGCGATCGTGAAACGCGCCTCTACTGCGCTTATGCGTTTTGATCAAAGACTCCTCTTCTTCAGTTGCACAATGGCTTCGGTTGAGACAATACTGCTTACGTTGGCTTTAGTACTTCTTTTAAAAAGATCGATCAATGTAAACGCAACAAGCAGCGTCCACGGCGCCGAAGACGCGCGTTTCTGAAACGCGCGTCGTCGGCGCGTTTAAAATACGCCGTGTACTATGGGCCTAATGGACGACAATCAAATTAATTTTTGTATTAAATGTATTAGAATTTCATTCATACCGTAGTAGTGATATCTATCGGGGAATAGCTGAACCTGTTCATATAGCGACATTATGGCAAAGGGTGACTACGGAACCCTATATTGCGCGTGGCCCGACACGCACTTGGCCGGTTTTTTATAATAAAATTTTAAAATGTATCGAATTTCTTCATTAGATTCACTCATTTTAACGGAGAGAAAAACAAATGAAAAATAGCGGGAAACAACTTTTTTTTTATTTTTTTCTTTTCTTTATAATGGAACCTTTTTAATGTTACCAAAACCAGCCAGACACAAATAGTACAGTCAAAAAAAATTTATAATAAGTTTATACCTACGTTATGCGAAAAGACTTTTTCCCCGACCTAATATTTTTGCTCAGTTTATGAGACGGGAGATGCTCTTCTGGAATCCCACGACAATAACTTTTTGAAATGACTTCCGATTTCGACCTTTTGTTTTCTGTAGAAGAAACAATTACAGTTTTGAAGTCCTATAATGCCAGTAAGGGCCAGACAATATTCCGCCCTTTTCATTGGACACATTGCTACTTCTATTAGCTTGCCTTTGACTTATTTATTAAGCTGAAATCTTCGTGAAAGGGTAGTACAGCAGACATTGAAAGCAGCAAACATCACGTCTATAAGTGGTTCAAAAAATGATGTTATGAAATATCGTCCCAACTCTTTGCTCTGTAGTGGCAATGGTTTTGGAGCGTTTATTTTACAATGCTGTGTATCCTAGCCTTCACACTGTGATCATACCGAACAACATGGTTTCTTGATAGGTCATGCCACTTAAAGTAAACTGTTACCGTTTATAAGGACTTTAAAGCTTTTGACAAAATAGATCACTTCATATTTTTAACCATTTAACCGCCACGAACGGATTAATCCGCCAAACATTTTCGTTCCCATTTTGCCAAGGACAGATTTGGACGCTCACCACTATACCACTACTCAGTTAATTAAGCTGTCTTTTTGTTTGATAGCTGTGTATTACATGAAAATTGTGTTAATTACTTAATAAATAGATAATCATGTTATTGTTTACAATTGATTACACCTTAGTTTTTTAATTAGAAGACTTAAAATTACATAAATAAGTTACTGATAGTTTTTTTTTAAAAGTGTATTTATTCCTTGCGCCTCGGCCGGATAATTTCGTTCGTAGGGATGGGAAATATTCAATGGTTGACTGATACAAAAATCCACATAAATCAAACTGCATTATACGTGTTTCAAAAGTGTCGATAATTCTTTGGATGTGATGTAATAAATGACTACAGCTGAATAATTAACTATATAACACCTAGGATTAAGATATATGTATTTACTAACACAATATGAGTGTAGAACTTAAAATAAATGAATAATATTTAATCCGTATTCTGGAAGGTGATGAAGACCGTGGAACAGTGGCGAAGCCGCCTGGTATAATAACTGGTGGTATAAAACGCGGAGGACGTCGTGGGTTCGATTCCCGCCTTGGGTCTGATTGGTGGTGAGGCTTTTTCAGATTCCGAATGGCTAGCTACCACCCCTACAGGTAAAATCTGCTGCATAACAGCTTCGGCTGTGTTCCGGCAATGTTTATGTGGGAGCCAGTATACTTTATATCTAAGGCTCGATGACCAGAATATGGTATACCTACAGCATTCAAGAGTAGAGGAAGTTTTGCTTAATGGAATGGGCCACAGTGGCTGCTTACCATAACGTCTCTATTTGTTGTAGGTAGATATTAATTGTTTTCGTTTTACTGTGCCTGGAGCTGGGGGCACGAAAAGTGATATTCAGTTTAAAAGGTTTAAAAGCGTTTAAAAGGTTGCTTTCAAGGGAATCAGAGTAAATGTTGGTTTTTATGTCAAGTGCAGGTCTCAGAAAGTGGTTTTAAATAGCTATTCGTCCTTTGCTGAAATCTGTGTAAACGTTCAGATTGAGGTGCCACAATTGCATGTAAATGTTGAGGCATGCGACTACAAATTCTAAAAGCGGACCGACAATACTTTCTAAAATACAACCAAATAATTTAATGAAGTTATTTAAGATACAGAAAATAGCACCTCATCTAAACACACATTTGGAGTACCTCAGGGCTCAATTTTGGACCCCTTAGGTACTTTTTGTACTCTTCATTAATGATGCCTTTTGTATGCAGACGACCTTATAATATTTCGAGACATTGGAAACAATTAGTACTGTTTACGTTTTCAGGACGATTTTGATATCGTCTTTCCATCCATTGTCAAAATAATAAATTACAGTTAAAAATTTCATGTTTTGACAAAACATGTTAAAATTACGACTTAGTTGCAAAAGGTTCTATAATGCGGGATTTTGGTGTATTTTTTCTTTTAAATAATGGTTTCGTGTCATGACGCTTCACTTTCTTGCCAAGAAGTCTTCTTTCTTTTAAATAATGGCTTCGTGCATCCAGCACATTTAGCCAGTGTCAAGTAAGTGATATATTATTAGTAAAAAAGATAATTTATAGTAAATGAGAATGAATGATGATAAAGATGATAAATGGTAAATGAGATACCCTCCCCTAAGCCCCTTGAGTCTCAGTAAATATGTGGGACTATACTGAGATCTCACATGGACTCCTTGAGAGACATTGAAAAGTGATGTTGCGCTGCTTTGTTTGATTTACCAACACTCATGTATATTCACAAACACTTAACGGTTAATATTCCACCGTTATTACACATTAATGTTAGAAATATCACAAATTTTAGAAAATAAAACAAAACTGCAGACCCTTATAGAAGTTTATTCTCTGATCATAATTACGTCTACCCGCCTGCCCAGCGTGGTGATTATGGACAGTTTTAACCGATTTATGGCGGATGACGCTTTATGGCGTCATTTATATCTTTTGCGTATGGCGTTTGACGCCAAATGGCGTCTCAATCAATTTCTCTGCAATTCTATGGAATGGCTATTTAGAGTCCTAACGAACAGCATTGCCATTATTTGTCTCGTAGGTTAAGCCTGTATGAACCGTTTTATGATTTATTGCCAATTAAAAACTTCAGATGTTGCAAACCTTTTGTAACCAAATTTAATTTCTTTTACGAATGGAGTATGACGCCACATGGCGTCATGAAGGTTTTTGTTCTTAAAATCAACATGATGACTTTTATGAGAGTTCTAATTAGCAGAGCTTTACTGCCTATGTTATAATTATATACTAAAGGCGATGTCTAAAAGTATGTTCAGCAATGGACTTTATAAGGATGACAAAATGCTAGAAAACCCTTTTTCGATGTAGCATATTTTTAAAAAATTTGCCACTTGATGTGTTAATGCTGTTTTAGTTTAGTTAGTCGTAAATACTTGTAATATAAGTTGATCGATTTATTCAGACAATTCTAAATAATTCGCTAAGATGTTCCCCTGACTGACGTACTCTGGCGAACATAACAGTGCCCGGTAAGCGGCAAAAGGCTCGCCACCTATTACGTGGGACCAACTATATAAATGGCAAAGTGTGGGCGTATAATATGCCTCTGCCTATATATTGAATGTATGTATGCACCAGTATATAAAAACTATATAAAAATGTAAAATTTATTTTTTACAGTATTTGTAAGTAAGTTACAACGAAAGCATAAAAATGATGTTTTTAAACGACAGTAGCCCTGTGTAATAATGCTCATTGCGTTATTAACGTCTGGATCAATGCTTGAATAATTCCAATAAAACAACCAAATAGTTCCAATATGTTTAATCCCTCATTCTCTCACTTTCCGGCGAGATCAACTGCATTTTTTTTTCACATAAAAAAGACTTCGATAAACTTTGTCAGTCAAAAAGTAAGGAAGATACCGCACATCCGATACCGGCTCTTATCAAGTAACACGTCCATCTATCACGTCCGTTACACTTTGCAATCCATTGCCGTTTTTACTTAAAGAGAGAATTTATGCGTAGTTGTTATCGCTTCAATTGTTATTAAACTATGTGACAGATTTTCAGTTACCCAACAAGGTCAACACGGTGAAGCAACAGTTTAAATTCATTTGTGACTAACGTGCCGCTCTTAACGTGCTTAACGGCTAAGACGCGCCATATCTTCCGCCTTATGATTCGATCAAAATTCGACTAATAATACAGTACATTTACGATTATCGACCTACGACATGTTCATTATAATTATGTAATTACAAAATGTCTGACAACTAAATACAAAACAGATCAGCGCGCATAGCGCACCAAACGCTTACATACATATACATATTTTATTATATATAAAGATAACATTACATAGCACTACAGTTAATTTAAACAATATTGTTACTTATCAAGAAGTGGAACTTAATGAGAGCACGCCGACCCCGACAGGGCAGGTAGACTTAAAGTATATAAAACTAAAATGTCGGGTCGCACGCAATTTACACTATGAATTTAAAGGAGAAACGAAATAATTATAAACATAGTTTCGTTTAAATTTCCATTGTTTTTTGTTTGTTTGTATGTTTAATTTTATTTATGATACAAGCACGTAGAGACGTGTGGGCTTCGGGCCCGACAATTGACTGGCGCGGAGGGCACCAAATATATACATGTGTCTAAGCAGTCGCTCCCTCACTGAAACAAACAACATTCACATTAGGCAAACTTCAAAATTATTTGTTCAAGCTAGGCTTCATAACACATAGATATATATGTTACCGGCCAAACCCGATTTTAGGACAAACTAGTATGGCTTAGTCCAAACTACTTTAGGTGGGCTGCAACTATTATTATAAAATGTTATATAAAATGGTATATAAGAGATACTTATACTTCTAATTTTGGGTTAGGTTGAGGTTATTTTTTTTTTCTTACCATTAAAAAAACATTTTATTATAATAGTTGAAGCCCACTTTAATTAGTTTGGACTAGACCAAACTAAATTCAAATTCATTTATTCAAGTTTGGCTCAAAAGAGCGCTTATGAACGTCAAAACTTAAAAACTAGCGCGCCCATTCACTGCGGGCGGGAGCTTGATCGTAAAAAAACGGGCAAGAAAATCGTCAAGGTTAGTTTTTTACTACTAGTTTTACATATACATACAATAACGCAAGTATCACGATTTGTATTGAAATCAAGAGTGTCGACTTTTAAACACCTAATGTGACGTCACTGCCGATATTTAGTGACGGGAAATCCAAACTGATTTATCGACACTGAAGGCGAAATATTTCATACGTGAAAACCTTCATGTTACAGTTTAAAAGAACAATAATAGACACGCGCGTACACACGTACTGTATAACCCTGACGATTGGTCGGGGTTCAGACATGCACTTGCGTTATCTATTCTATATTTATGTCGGTGCTTCATTCCTTATCTTTTATAAACGTCATCTAAATGAAGGAATCATAAATCTTTATTGCATCGAGTAAACAAGTAGGTACCTAAGTAATACAATTAATACTGATACCCCGTAGGGGCACTGCAAATTGAGAGGAAACTTAAACATATTACATAACTACGTACTTAATTATTCTATAAACTAACTAACTCTCACTAAAACACAAATATAAAATCAACAAAAAACAATATTTATATAATATGGAATGGAATGTCACTTGCTTGCAACTTGTATTTTCTTTACATTATCACTCAGCCCCATGACTTTTCAAAGTTATATGCGCTTGCTCCGTGCCTTGAAAAGCATGTTAACCCTTTAACGGGCAGAACATGTTGAACTTTTTCATTGGTTTCTACTTTAACTCAACTCAATAAGGTTCAATTTATGGTAAGAATATGTTTACCACTGTGTTGCAAAGGATTAAGCCGTTGGTCCCGGCTGTCATGAACATCAATGGCAGTCGTTTTTAGAAAATCAGTGATTGAGTGAGAAAATTGTTTTTCTCTGGGTTGCAGAGGTCAGACGGCAGTAACTTCATGTAATAACTGAAATTCAGGTTTCATAGAGCTGCAACTAGAGATTAGGAGGAGCTTAAGTCTAGGGCAAATGGGATAATAAATAAATAAATAAATAAATATTTCTGACACTTACACCAATTACTTAGTTCCAAGATAAGTATCATTAAGAACTTGTGTTATGGATACTAAATAACGGATAAACATACATAAATACTTTTTTTTTTTTTTTGTAAATACATACTTAATATACATAGAAAAACACCCAGACCAGAACAAATATTTATATTTATACACAGAAATATTTGTCCTGTGTGGGATCGAACCCACGACCTCAGGAGTGGAATGTGGGTATACTAGCCACCACGCCATATCGGTCGTAATCGTAGGATATACTAAGGAGGATGGTAAGCTCACCCGCAGGCCGCTAGTTGGGCGCCCAGTACTGCGAGTAGGTGGGTTTGCTGGGCTGCGGCTTGGGAGCCGCGCCGCGCCCGCCGCCTGCGCCGCTCTCCTGCGCGCAAGCAGACATCGCACGTCAATATAAAAATTAAAAAACCTTTATTTCGGATATATATCCGTAATTAGCTTGTTAGTAGATAGATACAGTCAGCGAAATAATAATAATAATATAGATATGGCGCTTTAGGTATATATGCCAACTATATTTATAAAATTGTAAGTTATATTATAAATTATACACGGTATTTTGGGCGCGTGTCGTGGTACTATTTTGGCAAAAGCTGAAAATCAGTGTTTAGCTCTCTCAGAGCAAAAAAACCCACTGAGCCGTAGCTATTCTGCAGCGCTGCGACACACATGCACACTATACGAATATAGTACTTTTAGTTTTTATTGTTTCATATGTATGTGTGTCTTTCGTTGCAATAAAAATTAGACGCTGACTGTACAATAAATTTGCCTTACACAACTATTTTAGTAAAAGATTATACAAACAACCAAAAATAAATACAATTAAAACCCCGACCACCTACACTTGTAACATGAAGACCAGTGATTATAGCAAATCATACTTCTACATTATGAGCAATTTAAACACTATAATATTCCCCTTGCCAATTCAGTAGTAAGGTTCGGTTATACTAGTATGTCATCTTAGACTTCGTCCATACAAAACGTATGTACGCCGCCGACTATGAGCATGCTAATTTTTGCTTTTAGCATTCTGCAAGCGTATTGTCGGTTCGTTGTGAACGATAAACTACGTAACTCGCGTTTACAGTCTTCAGCGTATAATACGTTCGGTGTAAACGATGCCTTCTCATGCATATTCTAAATCAAATAAAGCTTAGCAATAGGAAAAATAATTGCAAGTAGAAATTTAAGCATACACACCACATGGACTTCTTGGCGGGAAAGTGAAAGGTCATGTCTGCAGTTTTGTTTTATTTTCTAAAATTTGTGATATTTCGAACATTAATGTGTAATAACGGTGGATTATTAACCGTTAAGTGTTTGTGAACGTACATGAGTGTTGGTAAATGAAACAAAATATCGCAACATCACCTTTCAAATTCTCTCAAGAAGTCCATGCGAGATCTCAGTTTGTCCCACATCTTTAATGAGGACTCAAGGGGTTTAGGAAACCTATGGAAGGGAATAATTCCAGACCATAGTATACGTAGCGGTGTGTATAAGCAATCCCAACACACAATAGATTTTATATAAAAGTTAATGAATGATAGTGCAATCAATAAATAAATAATAAATGTTATTATGATGAAATATAACTGTTAGAGCGAACATTTGCAAAATACATAGAAATATATAGGTTGGGAAAAAACTCCTATACTATATGTTTAGAGTAGGCTAAATATTGCTGGGAAAAAATAAGCATGGCTTGTTAAAAATTAAGACTCTTAATGTGTATCTAATCGGTTTTCCGTACGTGCATTAAAGTCTTTTTGGTATTTATTATGCAACGACACATCGCACTAAGTGAAATTCAGGGCCTGTTTTAAAATAGCCGTTTTCTAAATACATACAGAAATATATATAGAAATACATAATAGTACATATAGAACTGTCATTGGAACTGCCGAGTAACTTCCTATCAGACAATATGAAACAGGCCCCACAAGGCTTTCTTATTTAAACTATTTTATGATAATGATTATTCGATGTATATCGCACACCTAGTTCTTAAAAGACGTAAATGTCATTTACTCAATTTTACAGTAGAACGGTTTAAAGTTTTTTTTTTGTAATAATTATAACATACTCGATTTGGTGTTCGGCGCTTTCTATCGGACAATTGACGAATTGTAAAAAAGATATATGGGCACTCATTGCATCTAGCTAAAAGGAAACTTATAGCATTCAACAGTTGAGTCAACTCTGGATTTTTCAACATTTACGTCTTTTATAGATGTGCGAATATATATTTTAGTTATATTCAGTATTTTTTCCAATAAAATTACCAATGACCACCATTAATATAAAAAAAAAATTAACACATGTGGTTGAAAACATATAACTTAAAATCTTAACCCACCCGTGAACTGGATGACTAGTGATATAATGATGTATGATTACTGTAATATATGTTAATATAAAATAAAAAAACTTACGTTATGAATGAAAACAAATAACGTAAAATCTTAACCCACCCGTGAACTGGATGACTGGTGATATAATTATGTATGATTACCAGAGGTCGGAATTAGGTAGAGTTATTCATGTACTTACACTGATTTCACACAGCGAAAGAATATAGTGGATATGCCTCAAATCCCGGGATTAATTTTAAAGAATAGAAAAATCCCGTTACTTTTTAATAAAAAGTTATTTACTTTTACTTTTTTAATTTAGACTACTGCACGCGCGACGTTGCCAAACTTACATCAATGATATTGGATGACCGAAGTTGCAAAATTCCAATACGCACACGCGCGATGTTGCCACGTTTATTGTTCGCACTACATAGCTTGTGAGAACAAAAGAATACAATAGCGAAAATGCGGAGCACTCCCATTTGAAATCCATTTGAAATCCCGGGAAGGTCCACATTAATATCATCATTTCGATGCAAGTACATAAATAACTCTACCTAATTCCGACCTCTGATGATTACTGTGGATATATGTTAATATAAATATAAGAAAACTTAAGCTGACAAGCTAGCACTACATGCGTTCAAACGGCGGGTAAATAGCAACTTAAATGTCAAGTTATATACATAAAACATATAGGTGATAGTACGTATATCAATGATGTAGACATATACATAACTCACCCGCCTACTATGACTATTGTTCACCCGCGCATCCATCTACAAATGAAAGCAAACTCTAAGAAATATAAAAATAAAAAATAAAAACTATTTATAGTGAGACTGTTTAAGAATTACCGATTGATCAGTGTTTATAATGAGCGACATCTACAAAGATGTTATGAACTCATGCCTTGCCTTGGAGTGAAAGGCAAGATCCGACATAAGGGTCAAAGTGCGCCACGGTCAGTCTGTGGCCCCGCGATAAGATAAGATGCCTTGCCAGAGGGTGTAGTAGAGAGCGACTATGGGAATGGTATTTGTCTAGCGTCAATGTATGAAGAGGGCTAGCTACCTCTCACCATTTTACACGTTTCATATAGAGAGCTCTGTGCTAAATTCAACTTAGCTATAACTATATCATCATCATATCCTGGCATTATCCCGGTTGCCCTAGACTTAAGCTTAGGGCCCAGGGTCTGCTCCCAGGTTCAACCAAATTTGACTGAATTTCATTTATTACGTGGAGCGACTGCCGTCTGACCTCCGCAACCCAGACGGAAACATGATTCTATGGTTAAACCAGCTGTCAGTCTGTTAGAAGGCACTGAATTCCTAATAACGACTGCCATAGATGTTCATGACAGCCGGGACCGGCTTAACGTGCTGTCCGAGCAAGCAATAATTACGCACATAACTTCGAAAAGTCATAGGTGCGCCATCAGGGTTTGAACCCGAGACCCTCTGAATTTAAAGGCGAGGTCTCTCGCCACTAGGCTATCGCCGCTCGCTATTTAGATCCCTATTAATATGACAGCTGGTTTAACCGTATAATGATGTTTCTCCCTGAGTTGCGGAGATCAGACGGCAGTCGCTCCATGTTATAACTGAAATTTAGCCAAATCTAGCTAAACCAGTTAGCAGAACCCGCTAAGCTTAAGTCTAGGGCAACCGGGATAAATGTGAGGATATGATGATGAACAAATAGTTATAGGTAGTAAGATTTCTGACGACCGATATGGCGTGGAGGTCAGTTTACCTGCACTTCACTCGAGAGGTCGTGGGTTCGATTCCCACACAGGACAAATCTTTGTGTGCATGAACATGAATATTTGTTCTGGTCTGGGGGTTCTCCTATGTATCTTAAGTATGTATTTACAAAAAAAAAAGTATTTATGTATGTTTATCCGTTATTTAGTATCCATAACACAAGTTCTTAATGATATTTATATTGGTACTAAATAATTGGTGTGATTGTAAGAGAATATATTTATTTCTGTTCGAACCCAATTATAAAATATAGGCGTGACGTCATAGTATACCTATATATATATCTATAATTCTTATGTACACATATCACGCCTTTTTCTCGAGAAAGCCACAGATCATATTCTTCTACTTGCTATCCTGGTACACACTTCTTAATAACCTAGACTTTTTGTTATATACCCGCACCCCGCTCCTAAAGTCGTGAGTTCGATTCCCAGACAAGACAAATCTTTGTGTGCATGAACGTGAATATTGGCTTTGGTCTGGGTTTTGCCTATATATATTAAGTATGTATTTACAAAAATTTTAAGTATTCATGTATGTTTATCTGTTATTTAGTATCCAATACAAGTACTTAATGATACTTATCTTGGAACTAAGTAATTGGTGTAGTTGTCCGAACAATACATGCTATTTGAAGTGGACAGAAACATATAAAAGGTATCTATATAGTTATAGCAACGTTCACTTTTAGCACGATCTCTTTATGAAACGTGTTTAACAGAGAAATGGCTGGCCCTTCGCCTGCACGAACACTAGACGAAATCCTATTCCCTTAGTCACTACCTTCGATATCCTCGAGTTAGACATGGAGTGGTAGAATTTTTTAAGATGCCGCTAAGGATTTCTTTTTATAATTGTAAATATTCTCAGACTTTTCTTCGTGTAAACTGCCGTCCATTAGCTAAAATGCTGCTAACGTACAGTAAGTAATTTTTGGAATTTAAATGCTGCTGTAATACATTAGAGTTTATATTTCAGAAATTACCCTCAGACACTTTACAGACTCTCTAGCTAAAGGACGGCAGTATATAGAAGTTACTTATATCAAAGACCAATAAAATAGTATTTCATAAAAAGGAAAAGTTATCGTATCGGTAATCTTAAATCTTCACATTATCATGCTGTGTCTAAGAAAAGCATGCTTCACTCAAGACAGAATAAAATATATATACAAGCTGTGATAATCAGCTCACTATCTTAATAACTAAAGATATTAATAAAATACTATTTATATAGAACAAAAAATACATTATTACAGCTGAATATTAAACAATAAAAGGTGTTTTAAATACATGAGTGTATTTACGATTACTACTAAAAACTACCATTTTCAAATTCGAACTTGGCAACAAATTTTCTAATTAACTTTTGTCAATGTCAAATAAGTAATTTGATTTGTAAAATTGTTGCCAGGTGTAGTTTTTTTCAAATGGTATAATTAAACAAGATAGTTTCTACTAAAAACGATCATCAAATTTGGCAACTAATTATTCGTTATGCAAATTGATTGCCCGGTAGCTTTTCTCTGTAGCCTTTCTAAATATTTTGCAAGTTGGCAGAAGGTTCGTAATCACACGCGACTATAAAACAACAATACCAATATAATAGAAAAGCGTATTTTCCGCAATTTCGTCTGCCGCGACCACTATTTTATGTAATATATGAATGCACGATTTTTTTTGCATTTAGGCTTGTAATATACATAGTTAATATGCAGTACAATCAGCATCATATAGTTGGTAACATCTAATATGCTATATAGATCGACGTGTCTATTGTCAAGATGGGGCGTGTTCTAACCATGGTGCTGCTTAATAAACAATGACATTTCCTAAATATAAATATTCATCAAGGAGTTATGGGTGATGTATAGGGATCCTACCAAGATCTGAGGAGCCCAAGCCAACATCACCTGCCGATCAACGGACGAGGCTCTGGCGAATATTAGTTCCCGGTAAGCGGGAATAGGTTCCCATCTTTTACGAGGGACCAACAATATAATTGTAGGCTAATATGCCTCTGGCCTTCGGGGAAACCAGCGTGATAATACATATGGGTGGTACCAACTATTTGGCGCTGACTTCGCGACCACTAAATATACTGTATCACCATCAGGTATACTAAACCACGCCCGCCCACTAAGGGTGTCTTGCACAACAATTACTAATCAGATCAGAGCTCAATCTATTTATTTTTTCTGTCCCTTTCAACTTTAAGCAAGTGCCTGAAATGCAATGACATTAATTTTAAGTCAAATTAAGAACTGTTGTGCAAGCCGCTCTAAGTATACTATACCATACTTAGCAGTGGTGTAAGACCGTATACTTATTGGTGGTGGTACAATATACTTAGTTACTCCAATACCACATAGATGACCTAGTGAAATGTTAGTATTTAGTATGTGGTACTACCATCAGTTATAATATATCACCACCATTAAGTATACTATACCATACTATGCTGTGGTTTAAGACCGTATACTTATTGGTGGTGGTACAATATACTTAGAAGAAGTTAGTAAGTAGTCTATTTAGTATGCGGTACCACCATCAGGTATACTATATCACCAGCTCTAAGTATACTATACCATACTTAGCTGTGGCGTTAGATCGTATACTTATTCTGCCGTCAATAGCATAGGTATATATAAGTGGGAGAGTATCAAAATTAATGCGGTCAAGGTATTGGTGCGAAAATCTTTCACAGATAATTTTGTTTAATCATATTAAGGTGGTTTATACCTTTAATCAGTTTCTTTATCCCTATGACCTATGTCATTACTTATTTAAAACCAGATTGTTGTCTGCATACAAAATTTCCTGGCTTACAATATAAACTAATTCAGGCCAAAAAGGCTTTATTCCAGACACCTTCAAAATACTAGTTTTACCGCCCCGGGGGGGGGGGTATTAATTCCCAGGTTAGGAACCCTGGCCTTCGATGAAAGAGGACTCTTGGTAACAATTTATTTGATTAAAAACGAAATATTTATGAATGATTTTCGCATAAAACTTAAACCGCATTTCTCTCGACACTGTCGCTCTTGCCACAACTATGATATCGATAGTGGTGTTACTAGTATACTTGTTGGTGGTGTGGCGGTGGTGGTGGTATAGTACATGGGTGGTGGTGGTATAGTATACCTGGTGGTGGTGGTGGTGGTGCGGCGCCGGGATGTAGAGATGCGAGGCTCCGAACGGGGGCGGCGTGCCGCTGTGGAAGCCGGCTTTCTCGTAACTCTGCCCGCCAACCACACATTATGTTACACTACTGGACTACTGCAACTATCAACTAACACCTAACAAAACCTATTTATCATATCCTAGCATTATCCCAGCAGGGTTGTATAGGGATCCAAATCTTAGCAGCCCAAGCCAACCTCACAGGCAAGTGGTGCAGCTGCCGATTGACAAACGAGGTTCTGGCAAACATGAATTCCCAGTAAACAGCAATAGACTCGCCATCTATTTTGTGGGACCAACAACCTACAGCAAACCTACTTTTAAAGTATTGCTTAAAAATACTTTTTTGAGGAGTCATCACCTGATTGAGTCTACATATCATAATTACTATTATTTTTGTGTTATACGTAGTTTATTAATAATGCATATTTAATTCTATGTAAGTTTATATGTTTTCTTGTTTGTACTTATACTTTTCTGCTAACCCAAAGGTTAGCTGGTAGAGAATGCCTTGTGGCATTAAGTTCGTCTTTTGTATTTTTTTTTAATTTGTTCGATAAGTTAAACAAAAAGTAAACAACATAATCGGCGAAATGTGGGCGTGCAATATGCCTTTGGGGGGTACCCCTTCGGAGAAAACAGCCCTGGGGCCTACCGCCGAGTTCGGTGGCAATCGATTATAAGGCAAAATGGATTTCGAATTGATTCTGTCGTACCGCCGAACTCATGGAAAACGAAACAAAATGGCGTTCTCCATTTAGGCACAGACTGAAGATCGTGAATGAGAGGTGGCTGTCGGCAGATTCCCCGGTACGAATTAATTAACGTAAACAAAGTTTGATCTAGATGGATTACCGGTAATCCATCGAATTCGGCGGTAGGCCCCCGGGTTGGCCCAGACTAAAGCTGTCGGTTTTCTTGCCTGTTCTTTTACAATCAAGTTCCCGCCCACAGTGAATAGGCGCGTTAGTTATTAAATTGTACTTTCACAAGAGCTCTATTGAACCAAACTTGAATAAGATATTTTGATTAGCTATAAGTTTTCTATTAGGCGTCGATAGCCCAGTGGCTAGACCCATAAACATAAAATTCAGAGGTAAATGGGTTACATATGCACTTATGACTTTTAGAAGTTATGTGCGTAATTATCGCTTGCTCCGTGCCTCGGAAAGCAAGTTCAGCCGTAAGTCTCGGCTAAACGTTTCATTTTTCATTTCATTCACGTCCAGCCGTTAGTCCCGGCTGTTATGAACATCTTGGCAGACATTTCTGTCGTCCTGACAGCTCGTTTCACCATAGAATGTTGTTTTTATCTGTGTATAAACTGCAGTCGCTTTGTGTAATAACTGAAATTCACTCCAGTCTGGTAGGAAAACCCTGGTGATACGATTATCTGACTATCCTTAATTTAAATTAGCGCAGACTAAGGTGTAATGTCCTTTTAACTATAATATAAATATCAGCCCAGAGCTTTAATAATACAAGTGTCCTTTCAAAATTATTATATTAGAAAGAATTAGAGCTAAGCCGACGATTAAAATCAAATCAATGATTGCATGTCACATTACATGATACATGGATGGTACAAATAAAAGGTTTACATGTGACGCCCTGCGAGGGCACAGCAACTAAGAAATGCTCATTAACGTTAACGTCTTTATCTATTTTTCAAGCGTTTTTAATTTTAAACATATTTCTTTTAGTTCGTATTATAATCGGCCTCTATTGAGCATGGAACTTCTCTCACACCGAAGTGAGAGTGAAGAAGGTATTTGGAGTGATACCTACATTAGTTTTGTTTAATGCGGACCTACCAGTACTTAAATTTATATAGAAGTGGCGAAATTTAGTCACGTGGCCTTGACTAATCGTGATTATACTGAACATTTGTGCGTGTTTATATATACATATACCAACGCGACGTGCTTTATAGTGGGTCAGACGAAACCGCGGGCAGACGCTAGCTAGAAAAAACTAAGAATTGAGTAAAACTCTCCACTATAAATAATATAAGATATACACAGACGCACACACACACAAATTCTACGCCAAACAAATAAAATTACACACATATATATGATAAAAAATATCTAGTTACTTTCTATTTTTATACATCTCATACAGCGCCACCTATCTCCACCTAGCTAAGATAAGTTTATGCGCGTGCCAGTTTTTTTGTAAATACATAGAAAATCTCGTGTTCATGCACCCTAATTTTTTTCTGTGGGAATCGAACCCCCGATTTTGTTAGATTTTTTAAATTTAACTCAAACATTAGATGAGATCAAACATTTAAAGCCATAGATTTATCATAAGAAGGTAGATACGCAGTCTTTTAAAAATAAATTTTAAAACGTCCTTGACTGTCTATTAATAGCTATTTGTAAATTTTTGTAAATTTGACATTTCTATTTAAAAATGCACCTTATGTTGTGCTATATAGGTGTGAAAATATTCATCTCTATAGAAGTTTGAAAAGCAGGTTCGCAAGTTTGCCGCGGAGGTGACGATATCATAAATTATGGAAATTCCACCTTACATACATTAATTTAGAAGACAGTGTATTTTTTTTTTTTTACCTATACAAAATACTTTCCTTTTTGAAAGGAGGTATCATCTTATATCCACTACAATCTAGCCTATCTAAAGACTAATTAGTAAGTTTCTTTTATCATAAACTACTACATATTTTAACAGTAAGAATTTCTCCAATAACTCTATTCTTATTAGCAAGTGATAGATTAAAAATATCTTTGTAACAATTCCCGCGCTACTATAATTTCCCGAAAACGTGACTCTCGTTTCAGCGTTGGTCGTGAAGACATCGTTGTTCTGAGTTCGTAGATCTTACCTGAAGATGCCCTGTGTAAGGGCGAAACACGTGTCGTGTTGAATAGTTTCTCGATTTTTCGGGAAGTTATAGTAGCGCGGGAATTGTTACAAAGATATTTTTAATCTATCACTTGCTTACAATGGATTTCCGCAAAGTAACGACTGTATCAATCAATAAATTATCCATTCTTATTGTTTCTATTAAGGCGAATACACTTTAGTAATGTGTTCTTAGATAGTGTATTTGAGTAAAAGTACACCCAAGAAGTTATTAGAAGTTCAACCGCCATAAGGGAAGAGCTCTCCTCATGTCACCTCTCACTATTTGACGCGTTTTATCTAAAGATCGCTGTGCTAATTGTAAACTTTGCTTCACTTTATATACAAAAAAAAGTGTAAGTGAATCTAAATGCCAGTTTCGAGCCACCGCCCTGTAAGAATAACTGACAAGAAACTCACAGGCTATGCTCTTTTGATTTACGAATTGGATACTTGCATTACAATCTTCATGTCTTAATTTATACGTGTATAGGGATCCTAACAAAACCTAAGGAGCCCAAGCCAAACTCACCTGCAAGTGGTGCACCTGCCGATCAACGGACGAGGCTCTGGCGTACATAACGGTTCCCGGTAAGCGGCAATAGGCTCGCCACCTATTACGTGGGACCACTTATATTATTGGCGAAGTGTAGGCGTATAATATGCCTCTGCCTACCCCTTACCTACCCCCGGGAAATAGGCGTGAATGCATGTATGTCTTAATTTAGTCTTTAGTCGGCAATTAATACATTTTTCTTATTTTGTAAATGAGCCTACGCTAGGACTTTTTTTGGCCACCGCTAAACCCTTTGCAGACAAAACCGAGGGCAAAAGCTACAACAACAAATAGTATACCTAGTGACGTTAACCTTTGCTAAAACTCTGAATTCGTTTCAAATAAGCCGTGAGACTATTTATGTTGCTTTTGAAATCGAGCCTTTCCTGTTGGTCACCGCTGACCACGTTGCAGACGAAACCGCGGGCAGTAGCTAGCTACAACAACACAGTGTACTCACGTTGACCTTGTTGAGAGCCACATGAGTCTTGTACATATTGCTGCTGAGTTCAGCGCCGGTGGCCGCGGTTTTACCACCACCCGCGTACGCTGCTGCCGCTGGAAGACATTACATTTTATATGATTAATTACATTTAATTTATAAATAAATAAAAAAAAAGAGTTTATTTATTTAAATAGGTACACAAACAAGTTCACATGCATACTTTAACATTTAGTAAAGGTATAGGTTCGGGACTCACATGAGAACCGATAACAGGCGAACACAACATTGTCGATACAGAGCACACATTTTTTTTTAATCTTAAAATATTTAGGGACCTTTGTCGTTATTCGACCATGCCAGTCCCATTATAACAATTCTATGTACTAAACAAATAAAAGATATCTCTATAGACGACCGAATGGCGTGGTGGCGAGTATACCCGCATTCCACTCCTGAGTTCGTGGGTTCGATTCCCACACAGGACAAATATTTGTGTGTATAAATATGAATATTTGTTCTGGTCTGGGTGTTTTTCTATGTATATTAAGTATGTATTTAAAAAAAAGTATGAATGTTTATCCGTTATTTAGTATCCATAACACAAGTTCTTAATGATACTTATCTTGGAACTAAATAATTGGTTTAAGTGTCAGAAATAATTATTTATTAATTATTTATCTCTCGCCATCTTTGTTGTCGGTTTTGCTAGGATTGGGTGATACATGCCTATACCCCACCGATTAATCTTGTACTGTGTACAAAAGCGAAGCCTTCTGTTTGCGTATCTTACACATTCCATCAATATATGCTGCAGGTTTTCGAAGGAGTTACACAAATCGCAATTAAGGGATGGCACTTTGCGTATTAAATATGCAAATGAGTTCAAAGGAAGGTGTCCAGATCGCATCAACGATCTGTTGTACTCAGTACTTATGAACCACGGTATATGAAGAGGCTCACATTGGATACTTTTATACCATATGCCGTTGCTTCTAGATATCTCATTAAAATGTTTTCCATTTATCATATAACATTAATTTACTTTACATATAACATTAATTTAATTAAATTAATGAAGCGCTCGTAGCTCTGCGGTGTTCGGTGGTCGGAAACGATCACCAAAGTACAGCAGAGTTTACAGAGGTCAGTCCTTGGATGGGTGACCGTTTGTGTGGCATTTGATATCGAGCGCTTCCGTGCTTCGGAAGGCACGTTAAGCCGTTGGTCCCGGTTATCACTAAACGTGGTAGTCGTTAAGCCATGTTAGAGGCCTAAATAGGCGGCTTAAAAAATTCTATCAGCAGGACGCCATACACCTGCCTCCGCCAATCCGCTCTGGGTCCGCGTGGTGGAGTATGACCCAATACCCTCACACCTTGATATGTGAGAGGAGGCTCGTGCTCAGTAGTGGGACGTTAATGGGCTGTGATGATGATGATGATGATAACATTAATTTATTTGCATTGATTCTCTTATAACGCATCCCTCGCGTAAAGCGGGGTATTACTGTACTGCATCTTTAAATATCTAGAGTGTAGTAAGGCAGACTTACCCGGTTTGTACGTGTCCGGAGCATCGTAGGGCGGCTGCGAGTAGGCGTTGACTTTGGGCGCGGCGGGCGCCCCCACGCCCCCCACGCCGCCGACGCCCCCCACTCCGCCCACGCCGCCGACGCCACCTACGCCGCTACCTCCTCCGTACTGATAACACATAAAATCAAACATATATTTATTTTTTTCTCATTTCTTTAGGTTACTTGCATCTATGACAGGCAAAGATATAAAACGGGGACTAATGTGGACTGATGATAATCATGTCATCTAGGACTTATACAGGCTGTCCCAAAATAGAGTGTCAAGCGAAGTGCAAAAACAGAACACTCCTTTTTCTAAAAATTATGAGTCTGAATTGGTTTGAGATTTATTTTGCAGCCTTAATATAATCACCTGTTTATTTGCCCTTTTAATTTAGCGAACGTAAATTTCTCACCCTAACATTTCTTTTATAAATTTGATCAAAATACAAAGCTGATAATTTTAATCACCAAAGAGCAACTTATAACAATTCTGTTGTACATAAAATAAATCATAAATTAAGTTTATAACAATTCTGTCGTACATAAAATAAATCAAAAATTAAGTAAGTTAAAAACTCGAAAACTAAGAACAGACAACGTTTCCCCAGAGGAACTTTTTTTATGTCATGAACGCAGGAAGAAAAAATGGTACAAAAATTTGCGTGTGGCGTGATGTAATTGTGTATGTATGAATGAAATTTGTGCGACATTAAACTGTGAAGATATTCGAGTTTCCACTGCGGCAACGTTTGGCCATTTGCTAGATTTCATGTAAAACGCTTATTTAGGGAGCTGTTAATTAAATAAATATAAATATTTTCTGACATTTACACCAATTATTTAGTTCCAAGATAAGTATCATTAAGAACTTGTGTTATGGATACTAAACAACGGCTAAACATGCTTAAATACTTTTTTTTGTAAATACATACTTAATATACATAGGAAAACACCCAGACCAGAACAAATATTCATGTTCATGCAAACAAAGATTTGTCCTGTGTGGGAATCGAACCCACGACCTCTGGAGTGAAGTGCAGGTATACTGACCTCAACGCCATTTCGGTCGTCAAAAAAAAATTGGTACATGTGTTGTTGTAATTTGTTTATAATGCTGGTGAACACTGATTTTAGGTCTAGTTTTTAACGTTTATATATAGCTTGTAAATGTCTGCAACGTCTTGCCAAATACCATTGATGTACTCTTAGCAATAATTAATTATATTATAATTTACCATGACAAGACCACTCTTTTACAAGAAGTCATATTTGCATGATGTTCCAAAGGAAATGTATAATAAAAAGTATTAAACTATTGTTATATTAATTTGACTATTCACCCGTAAAATTCCATCTCAGTTCACTCAATAATTAACGAAATAGAGAGAAGACTTATCACCTTCTCAATTCGTACATAACCCGACCGTGTTCGGAAGGCCCAGAAACGCCCTTAGTATGTCGCTGTTTAGTTGAAATACTTTTAGTATTTAATCTAGGTTTGAGGCCCTCAGTCTCGCCTTCCCCAATACATTACGGTTACGCTGTAATGGCCATCAGAGGCATGCAGCATCCACACACATGGACATCCCGGCATAACCTACTCGCCGGCGAGAGGTATCTGGGAGTTAGCCGGCTGGCTTGGGCGAACCAAGTTAGCTAGCGTGAAGTATACGCATCTTCTTCAAAGATGCGCGTACTTTGCTCCGGAAGCGTACGCTCGGCTAATCGTCGGTGACTAGCGTGGATTGCAGATTCTTCATGTATAAAAAAAAATTGCCTGTAAAGTCGGTTTACGGGCGAAAGTTTTACGTGACAACGACTTTGAGTGGTAAAATAATTTTAAGGCGGGCTAACCATGCCCGAGTGGAAGGGACGCGTGCCTCTCACTCGCTCTCATTGTGACCGCATAACGTGAGCGGAGCGTAACGCAGTTTCTTAAAGTGTCACCCGGCAAACCAATTTATAAGACGTTGTCACGTCAATAAAAAATGTCCAAGAAACTGCTTATTCATCTAATAATTATGAATAATATAATATATAAGGTAGGTACTCACCGTGGGGTATACTCCATACTGGTACGTGGTGGGCGGTGGTTGGTAGAAGTAAGCGTAGCCGGGCGGTAACGCTGCGGTGACCTGCAATATACATTTAATTAAATCTATTATCACAACTTGCAAATTATTCAAACCTAACTAGTTAAAAACCCACTTAACTATCTCTCCCACTTCAGTTAAGGTTGACTGGAAGAGATTTCTTTTAGAAATAAGTCCACCTTTGTACATCGTCTTTTTCACATAAGGCTTTTTTTGTAATTGTTTGTTTTTTGTGCAATAAAGAATATATATAAGTAAAATAACTATTACAAAAATAACAAGCAAGTGATTGATTAAAATATCTTTGTAACAATTCCCGCGCTACTATAATTTCCCGAAAAATCGAGAAACTATTCAACACGACACGTGTTTCGCCCTGTGTAGGGGAGGATTTCAGGCAGGAAATTATAGTGGAGCGGGAATTGTTACAAATTATAGTTATTATTTTTAGTTTTTTTAAATATCATTTTTACGTTTTTAAGTGCTATATCGAGGGTTCCGTGCTCAAACCCGATAAGTGACAACATCAGATACATAATTTCTGCCGCTTTTTCTTGTGATATTATCAAATAAGTCGATTTCAGAAAAGAAGACTGAAAACTGAGGACTTCATAATCCAATAAGTAAACCTTTTAAGTTTCATTTTTTTTGGCACCTTACGCGGAGCAGGAAATAGTGGGGTTTAGTCGGTAGTCCTGGCCACCACCATCTCGGCCAGGGAGCCCGACATAACTTTTTGCTGTCCCCGCAGTGCAAAGTATGCGTAAATGCATTACCACTCAAAAAAAAAAAAAAAAGGTAGCAGTGGTAACGAATAAAAGTGTTAGGAACTATATGGTATAGAACAGGACTTCCCAACCAGGGGGGCGTAGAGGGATGTCAAGGGGGGCGTGAGACATTTGTGTTTTCTGGTTTATCTGCTCTGATTTTAATAAAAACTAAGCAGTGAAATCGTCTTGCCGTCTATAGTGACCTAATGATAGTTTTGGCAAAAACTGAACCTAGGATCGACCAACTGGTACAGAGAATGCAAGCTCAAGTATCTCATTAGTATTTATCTATTTTTCTCTCATAGTACTCTTATTATACGATCTTATAAATTACTTTGATTAACAGCTTAAACGCCCAGCCGAAAATACTAGTTTGCTCTATGGGCCATGGCAGCCACCATATGTCCGACAACCCTTTTGTTATTTTTCAATTGGCCCATTGATAAAACAAACTGGCAGATAAACGGTGTCTGCCATGGCGTTTAACGTGTTAAAAAAATATATCGGATTTAATTTTGTAGAAGTTACAACACAAATAAATGTTTTTGAAATAATGCGAGTTTTATTAGTCTGTAAAATTTGTAGGGGGGGGGGCATGAAAATATTATTTCTAATCCGGGGAGGCTCGACGAAAATAAGGTTGGGAAACCCTGGTATAGAAACATGTTACAAACCTGTTGAGGCGAGGCGGCGTCGGTCCGGCCGAACCTCTCGCCGGCTCCGAGCCCGAACGTGCCCTCCCGGCCGCCGTAGCCCACTTCGTAATACCCAGTCTGAAAGAATACATAGTTAATCTTTGAACAACCACCAATATAAAGGAAATCGAGTGATTCAGTGATTCAGCAGCGCGTTAACCCTTTGCCTGGTAAATATATGACCACCATAAATTGATCCTTATGCGGTTAACATAGGGTGGAAAACCAACACGAATATTTTCAATGTGCTCTGCCTTGAGACTTTGATCCCAGTTGTTACTAAATCTGGACGAGTTGTGAAACACGCTAACAGTATGGCGCCATATACACATGGCTTTTTTTTTTTCGGATGGAAAATCATTTAGTGACCTTCTCCCGCTGTGGGTGGAGCAGGAGGGTGTGTCAGACTTTTACTGACTAAAAACCATCCATGTTCCTTCTTGTGCCTGCTACGTCCAGAGGCCGCGGTTACCCTTTCGGACAGT
Organism: Musotima nitidalis; assembly: GCA_949126915.1. Taxonomy (NCBI): domain Eukaryota; kingdom Metazoa; phylum Arthropoda; class Insecta; order Lepidoptera; family Crambidae; genus Musotima; species Musotima nitidalis. Next base: position 13,261,201 of record OX421437.1, on the reverse strand, counting down.
CCTAAAGATATACACATGCCTCGCGTCGCGTTTATGACTTCACCTCTCACTTGGTTTGTGAGAGGAGGCTCATGCTCAGTAGTTGGCCGTTAATGGCTGAGATGATTATGAAGTAGTCACCAATTAATTAGTTCCAAGATATGTATCTTTAAGAACTTATGTTATGGATACTAAATAACGGATAAGCATACTTCAATACTCTTTTTTGTAAATATATACTTTATATACATAGAAAACACACAGACAAGAACCAATATTCATGTTCATGCACGCAAAGATTTGTCTTGTGTGGGAATCGAACCCACTACCTCAGGAGTGGAGTGCGGGTAAACTCGCCACCACGCCATATCGGTCGCTAAAAGCGTAGCCATCCATGTATTACACTCACAAAAGTAGAGTTTTTTGTAATACCTAATTAATTAATTTCTCTAATTTAATTTTGCTAGTTTATAAGATCAAGATTTGTACATCAGTAACGTGTTACTGTTTCGGCAAAAGCTGAAAATCAGTGTTTAGCTCTCTCAGAGCAAAAAACCCACTGAGCCGTAGCCATTCTGCAGCGCTGCGACACACATGCACACTATGCGAATGCTTTACTTTTTTTGTTGTTATATATTTTTTTTATTATTGTAATTTTGTTTTTATTGTTTTATATATAAGTGTGTTTTCGTTGCAATAAAAAGTTTATCTATCTATCTATAACGGAGAAATGCAAAATGCTTATATATTTATGTTGTTACATAGATTTAAAAATATTCCGGTATGCGGCAATGAACGTGGGGCCAACAACATAATTGGCGAAATGTGAGCGCCAAAATACAAAAAACCAAACCAAATACAAAAATTGTTAGAGAAAGGGCAGGTCAAAAGTAACCTAAACCGACGGGCGTGTATGAGGAGGTTAATGAGTGTGAATGAAGCTAAAAGTGATCTCTGCCTACCCCTACGGGAAAGAGGCGTGACATTATGTATGTATGTATTTATGTATGTGAGCGCATAGCCTTTTTATTTTATTTATTTATTTATTCAAACAAAACAAGTTGCAACTTATGCTAACAAAGTAAAAACAAATTAAATAAATTTATAAACTAAGTTACGCCTCAGACTATGTGTTCATATATGAAAACCATATTTCAGACGGGTAGATTAACAATTTCTTCTGAGAATAATTAACCCTTAACAGGGCAGTGGTAATCATATTCCCACCATAAATTAAACCTTATGAAGTTGAGTTAAGGTGCAAAACCCATTAAAATATTTGACATACTCTGCTTGTTTAAGGGTTAAATTAGAAATTATAGTATGTATATAAAAAATTGAATAGATAAAAAGGATGACATACTAATACAATTAAATTGAATTTAGAGGGATTCAAGTACCTGGGTTGAGAAAGCATTTCCCCCAAGTAGTATACCTTAGACAGTTTTTCTGAAATGATTCAGTTTTGGTCGAAAAATATCAAAATCTTGATACACTGACTTTGCCTACACCTCTTCGGGGCAACTGGCGTAATATTATGTATGTATGTAAAAAATGAAATTGACTTAACGCATAGTCCTAACGTAACTGCCTATCCTACTTTAATATAAGTAAAGAAAGAAATTGATATGACATGATATGATAAGTAGTTACCATATGATGCGGGAGCGTGGTGGTGGCCCGCATGACCTGGGCCTCGTCGTAGCCGTAGCCAGCCACGGCACCCACGCCGCTCACGGCGCCCACGCCGGTCACTCCTGGCCAGCAGACCACATCATAAACTTAGCATTCATTATTTATTCAACAATATATGTACACACGAAACATATCGCACCTCCGTTGCGAAACAGTCGCTTCTGCAAATAATATAATCTTTCAGGAGAAGCGTTTCTCCATTAAATATCCTGGTATAAAATATAGCTCTTCTTAATTTAAGAAATTAACTAGTTATATTAAAGCCTCTATTTCAGCCTTCATTTCAAAGTAAAACGAAACATCTTACAATTCGGACGTTAGCATTTTTCTCATAATCAGATCCATTTCGACAAAATTGCATAAGTGACAATCTAGCACCGTAGGTATATAGAAAAGAAAGAAATTTTACAACAATGTACAATGGAGCTGCTTATTCTAAAAGGAGTCTCTTCCGGCATTAAGCAGCAGACGACATGTTGTTATTTCATGTAACGATTATTAAGTTATATAGGGATCTTGACAAGATCTAAGGAGCCCAAGCCAACCTCGCCTGCAAGTGGTGCACCTGCCGATCAACGGACGAGGCTCTGGCGAACATAACAGTGCCCGGTAAGCGGCAATAGGCTCGCCACCTATTACGTGGAACCAACTTTATAATTGGCGAAGTGTTGGCGTATAATATGCCTCTGCCTACCCCTTCGGGGACACAGGCGTAAATGTATGTATGTATACAACACCTAAAAATAATGTATTTTGTCACAGATTTACGTCTGAGCTCAGATTTCGGGACATTAATGGGCTGGGATGATGATGAGGAATGAGTAAGTAATGAGTAAATACTAACCAGGCTGTGCGCCATAAAGCGCGGCTGAGGAAGGTCCTGCGTTGCCTGTCGCCGCCGCTGAAACATTTATAAATTTGTCATTAATTACTACTATGATCAAAATTGTTATTTATTTATTCTTATATACTATATATACACTACTATACTATATCTGAAATTGGAAAACTGACAACAATAGTTAGAGGCGCGTTAATTTTTAAGTGTACGTTCATATAACCTTTGAATTGACTTTAACTTTGAATAAACTCAATAACACCAGTGTAACCCACGTTTTACAATGACGATATTTGATTGATTGAAAACATTAAATTAAATTAGAATTAAAATGAATAACATATTTGCTCTAATAATTTGCACTGCCAAGTTTTAAATTAACAATAAAACGCAAGCTGTCTTCAAAGGGATACTATTCTATTAAAGACTATATGGCAGATAAAAATGCTTGGGATTAAGCTGCCGTTTCATACAGGCTATTCTAATATGAATGACTTGAAAACATAAATATTGTTAAGGTTATGTTATATTGCATTGTATAGCTTCACAGACAAATGAAGATTGTAATTCTAGTACCAAACTAATGGACATATTTAAAAGAGCATAGCCTGTGAGTTTCTTGCCAGTTCTTCTTACAGAGCGGTGGCTCGGAACTGGCACTTAGATTCACTTACACTTAATTATTTTTTGTTTTTAAATTGTTTTGTTGCATGTAAGTGAATCTAAGTTTCGTGATTTAGTGTAATATTATTTCGATTGAATTTTTTTTTATTTTTAATCATGACGTTTTCAAGTACTATGTATAATAGTTTATGAAATAAATATTTTTTTTACTTTTAACATAAATTCTATATTTGTTTACATACATACATACATTCACGCCTGTTTCCCCGAAGGAGTAGGCAGAGACATACTATACGCCCACACTTCGCCAATTATATAATAATAATTCTTTATTTAAACTTAATACATTAAGAACAACAAACATATACAATTAGATATATTTACAATTTTTTTTTATCTCTGCGTCTGAACTAGATAACTTAATATCTGTGCTTCAGGCAGCAGCGCTCATTCCCATTACATTTACTTTATATAGTTGGTCCCACGTAATAGGTAGCGAGCCTATTGCCGCTTACTGGGCACTGTTACGTTCGCCAGAGCCAATATATAATTATTTGTTGGCTCTAAAGGTCGTGGGGTTTCGATTCCCACACAACACACACACTTGCAGATTAGATTTAGAATTTGTAGAAGTAAGGAGTGTGTGTGTGTGATGCACGAAAGATCCGACATAAGGGTCAAAGTGCGCCACGGTCAGTCTGTGGCCCCGCGATAAGATAAGATAAGGTAGGGAGTGTAGACTTACCGTTGCTAGTGGTGTTCTTGGCCGTGGAAGTCTGCGTCGTGGACGTACTAGTGAGACTATTGCTTGATACTACTGAGCTGTCGTACTGCTGACAAACAATACACATCATAAGCTGTTAGACTACTGTTTCTTTTAATTTAATAACAATTAATTAATTTAAAATATAATAATATATTTTTTTAAATTTATAATTAATTTAATAGCTTTGTTCGTTTAGCACATTTCGCCAGTGCCAAGTAAAGGATATATTAATAATATTTCATTCATAGTAAATGAGAATGAGTGATGATAAATGGTAAATGAGAACTCCCTAACTCTTTGGAGTACTCAGTAAAGATCTCAGTATAGGATCTTACATGGACTTCTTAAGAGAATTTGCACTGTTTTGTTTCATTAATCAACACTCATGTACGTTCACAAACACTTCAGGGTTAATAATCCGCCGTTATCACACATTAATGTTTAAAATATCACAAATTTTTAATGTGTTGTTAACTGTGTTACGAACCACAAAGAGAAAACTTGAAACATTATAGGATTACTTTGTTTCTATCTATCTGGCCAGACATTTTTGTGGAGATATTAAGTTGAAATCAACATTTCATACTTATAGGCATAGGCTTAGGGGCATTAATAACTACTACTCTCAACAAAGAATCATTGTTAAATATTTATGTGTATTGTGTAACCACATAATAGTTTCTTTATTTTCGTTAACCACATTTCCATAATTTAATTTGTTCCTTACTGTAAAATCACAAGTTAATTACGTTTTCATAAATGATATACTGTTGTATGTACGATGCTCTTCTTTATTGAACTCAACGTAACGTTTTTATTAAGACAGCAAATAATACTGCAGCGATTAATAGGGTATAATTTGACGACCGATATGGAGTGGAGGTCAGTATACCTACACTTCACTGCAGAGGTCGTGGGTTCGATTCCCACACAGGACAAATCTATGTGTGTATAAACATGAGTATTTGCTCTGATCTGGGTGTTTTCCTATGTATATTAAGTATGTATTCAATAATTTATTGATTCAGGCGTTACTTTGTGGAAATCCATTGTAAGCAAGTGATGGATTAAAAATATCTTTGTAACAATTCCCGCGCTACTATAATTTCCCGAAAAATCGAGAAACTATTCAACACGACACGTGTTTTTCCCTTACACAAGGGATCTTCAGGTAAGATAGGAGCCTCAGAACAACGATGTCTTCACGACCAACGCTGAGATATTTTTAATCCATCACTTGCTTAAGTATGTATTTACAAAAAACAAAGTATTTAAGTATGTTTATCCGCTAAATGATTGGTGTGATTGTCAGAAAATAATAATAATAATAAATATTTTTGACACTTACACCAACTATTTAGTTTCAAGATAAGTATCATTAAGAACTTGTGTTATGGATACTAAATAACGGATAAGCATACATTAATACTTTTTTTTTGTTCATACATACTTAATACCTACATAAAAAAAAAAAAACCAGACCAGAACAAATTTTCAAATTTATACACACAAATATTTGTCCTGTGTGGGAATCGAACACACTGGGTGGGTATAGTCGCCACCACGCCATATCGGTCGCCATTTATTGATAGTGACCTGCGGCTCCTTGTGCTTGTGCGTGTGAGGCGGGTAGTACTGCGCGGCGGTGTATAGCGCGCTGCCGCCGTAAGCCGCCGCCGAAGACGACGTCTGCTGCTGGAGGGAACTATGCGGTTATTGGATGTCACATTACATGTCGCATGCTTAATGGTCACTAATCCTTAACTCAAAAGAGACAATTTTTCTAAAGAATTCTTGTCCGCGCATTAAATTGTTTATGATCTATTATTTAGCAATTCTGCTTGTGTTTTACGTTTGATTAACATTGGTTCGATCTCAGTAAGAAATAGAGCCATAAGAGATATTCGACAGCAATAAAGTGTTTATATAGACTATCTGTTAAGTAAACGCTATTAATAAGAACTTGCTTTGACATTACGAAACAGCCCTTTGGTAAAATGGTTCAGTGACTGTCAAATAGTCAACCAGTGATTATTTATCAGTGACTTCGCGTTATCAACCAGTAAAGGTCGAGTAGTCAATCAGTGAACGTCACGTAGTCAACTATTAAACGTCGAGTAGTCAATCAGTGATCGTCACGTAGTCAACTATTAAACGTAGAGTAGTCAATCAGTGATCGTCACGTAGTCAACTATTAAACGTCGAGTAGTCAATCAGTGATCGTCACGTAGTCAACTATTAAATGTCGAGTAGTCAATCAGTGATCGTCACGTAGTCAACTATTAAACGTAGAGTAGTCAATCAGTGATCGTCACGTAGTCAACTATTAAACGTAGAGTAGTCAATCAGTGATCGTCACGTAGTCAACTATTAAACGTCGAGTAGTCAATCAGTGATCTTCACGTAGTCAACTATTAAACGTCGAGTAGTCAATCAGTGATCGTCACGTAGTCAACTATTAAATGTCGAGTAGTCAATCAGTGATCGTCACGTAGTCAACTATTAAACGTCGAGTAGTCAATCAGTGGACGTCACGTAGTCGACTATTAAACTTCGAATAGCCATATATTTAACGTCACGTAGTCAACTATTATACGTCGAGTGGTCAATCAGTGAACGACACGCAACCAACGAATACAAATATCAATGATAGTTCCCATAGAGATAGGAGTAGTCACTTTGCTATTAAAAAGCTTAATTATAATAATACCTGATAGTTATTGATAGCTGGCTGGTACTGCGTGAGCGTCACACTGGACGGGTACGAAATGGCCGACGCGCCCGTTAGCGACGCCGCGTTCGTTGAGTTCACTTGCTGAAACGATATAACAACGTAAACCCATTTATTGCAATCCATCAAAGTCATAAAAAACTAAGTATTTTAAACTCATCTAAACAGATCTTGTACTAGGTACTAGACAACGGATAAACAAACAAACTTTTATTATAATAGCTACAAAATACATAACTTCACGTAGAAGTATATTATTATATTAATTTATTCTAACTCAAATAAACCTACCTACTTAAAAAAGTTTTTATCTCTCAGTCATATTATACTTCTAGCTAAACTAATTCTTGGGCCACATTCTGACAATACGCATATCGAGGGTTCCGTGCTCAAACCCGATAAGTGACAACATCAGATACATAATTTCTGCCGCTTTTTCTTGTGATATTATCAGATAAGTCGATTTCAGAAAAGAAGACTGAAAACTGAGGACTTCATAATCCAATAAGTAAACCTTTTAAGTTTCATTTTTTTAATTAACCGATAAATTCTTTTAATTACTGTTTTAAGCCCAAAAACACTTATCGGGTTTGAGCACGGAACCCTCGATATGTATACAAATAATGTTGATTTAGTCAAATATCAGTTTTATGTAGAAAACGAGACCACGCCCTATGGAGCGATGGAAATGATATCAATCAATCAGCGCTGGCTCAGCGACCCGATGTAGATCTTTTTTTTTTAAAATAAAGTCATCGTGCGTTTAGCACATTTAGCCAGTGTAAAGTAAGAGATTTAACCTGCCTGACTTTGTTCGCTCAGTGTTTGGATTACAAGCTCTTAAATACAGATCGCTCGTCCAATAATAATAAAACTAGTATAGAAGTATTGTTTTGTTTACCTGAGGATACACGTTGGTGTATAGCGGCGGGTGATGCGTATACACTAGGGGAGGATTCGCGTTGGCGACCGTACTCGCGGCACCGCTCTGTAAAATAAGAAAATAATTCATAAATCTCACTGGACATCTCACACAGAACTTCTAACCCAAATCTAAGCAGATCTGGTACAGTCAGCATCACAAAGCGTCGTATGTTTGGAGGACAGAAATCTTTACACATAATTGAAATGTCTAATGCTTATTGCTGGTTTTGTGTAAATAAATTTTTATTGTATTACATATATAAATGAATTAGAATAATGTTGAATTGTGATTAGGTATATTAAAAACCTTAATTTAGCATGCCATTGTCAAGTAATTAAATAAATCAAGTTATTAAATGCAGCATTTTCGTCTTTAATCGCGTCAAGTAAATTCCGTCATAGTAGAGTCTAAAAAAAGTAGTGAAGATTATACTAGAGGTTTCTATGCAGTTTTGTAAAAATCATAATTCACTGTAATATGACAATTTCCTATACCGACTAAGTTATGTCTAAAAATCCACAATATATACACATACAATCTCGAATGTACACTAGTTTTGAAAACTAAAATACTGCAGGGCTTCTTGGCGGGAAAGTGAAGCGTCATGTCTGTTGTTTTGTTTTATTTTCAAAAATTGATAATATTTCGAACATTAATGTGTAATAACGGTGGATTATTAACCGTTAAGTGTTTGTGAATATACATGAGTGTTGGTAAATCAAACAAAGCAGTGCAACGTCACTTTTCAAATTCTTTCAAGAAGTCCATGAAAGACCTCAGTATAGTCCCACATCTTTACTGAAGACTCAAGGTGTTTAGGGGGAGGAAGAAGCCATTATTTATATAATAACATTTTTTTTAAATACTGCAGCCATGAGTCTTTTTCCGCGTTGACGCCTAAACTCAGGGATAAGATAATAATTTATTTGAATCACAAACACACACTTTAACCCTTATTTAACCCTTAATTGGGCTCTAAGAACTAAGTTCTCACCATATACAGAACCTTATGGGGTTAAGTCGAGGTACAATCTATGACAAATTACAACTTGCTCTGCCCAATGAAGGGTTAAGAAATCGTAACCAATAAAGTAGCACTTAAAAAACCTACAAAGTAATTATATAATTGAAGTGACTCACCTTAGGCCTGGGGTGGTAGTGATGGGCCGGCTCATTAACTGATAACTGCTTTAGTGATCCCGATAATTGTTTCTCTAGTGTGGCTGTAAGCAAAAACATAAAATTACGTTTAGTTATCCAACATAATGAACTACATACATAAAATCAGGCCTGTTTGTACCCCTTCGGGGAAAGAGGCATATTATACGCCCACACTACGCCAATTGTCTTGTTGGTCCCACGTTATAGGTGGTGAGCCTATTGCCGCTTACCGGGAACTTCTATATTGCCAGATCCTCGTCCGTTAATTGGCAGCTTCACCATTTGCAGGTAAGGTTGGCGTGGGCTCTAAAGTTGATGATAGGATCCCTGTACACTACTTAATTAAAATAATACAATTTCGTTTATAAAATATGAACTTATAGCGAAAATACAAGTTAAGCAGCGCTCATTGGGGTCAATCGTTGTTTTTAAATTGTACCTCTTTCTAAAAATAGAAGACCTTACATATGTGTTTTTTTCGTAACTAAGTAAAAGCAATTAGTTCCTACAATGTACTAATATTTGTCATAAAATTATTTTTTCTGTGGATATATCGGGTTCACTTGCAAGTGGTGCACCTGCCGATCAACTGAAGAGGCTCTGACAAACAAGATAAGCAGTATTACTCTGCCTATCCCTTCGGGGAAACAGGCGTGATTACATGTATGTATGTACAATCAAGGGGCATTCTGCCATAAAATGAGTTATTGGATCATCATTGTCATATCAGCCTTATGAGTCCACTCCTGAATATTTGCCCATAATCAGCACGCTTTGCAGGCGGGTTGGTGACCGCAGTTCAAGCCAGTACGCAAAATTACCGGTAAGATTTCTCGTCGTCGACTCTTACTACTTCTCGTTAGTTGAGAGACGGTGGCACTTTTCTAAGCCGGTAACAAACGGCACGAGCGGTTGGTTGGGTGACCATTAATTTATCAATTTTATGATTCAAACAATCTTCTTCATCATCTCATTCCATTAACGTGCCACTACTAAATGGGCCTCCTGTCACGCACCAAGATGAAAAGGATTCGAAATCAATTTTAGAAGTCCTTATAGGCTACACGATTCAGAAGCCATTATAGGCTACACGATTTAGAAGCCATTATAGGCTATACGATTTAGAAGCCCTTATAGGCTACACGATTTAGAAGTCATTATAGGCTATACGATTTAGAAGCCCTTATAGGCTACTTGATTCTAGGGCAGGACGCCACGCCACTCACCTGCCCCGGTAGCCCGCACTGGATCCACGTGGTGGAGAGTGACCTGAAACCCTGAGAGGTCCGCGCCCTGCAGTATGACATGAATGGACTGAGAGATACATCTGATTGGTTTCATTAGGTCTACATTCTTTAGACTTAAAGATTTACCAATGAAGAAATAATAATCCCCAAAAAATTGGAAAAAGCTATGAGTAAGCTCTTTTTTACAATATGGTGGTCTTTGGACGCTTGTTTTTGAAATACAATTATATATTAATGGTATCATTAACCTCTCATGACAAGCTTAACCTTTAATAGGGCAATGTTAAACATATTGACACGATAAAATTAGCCTTATGCAATAGATAGAAAACCAATGAAATAAAATCAATGTGCTCTGCTTGTTTCAAAGGTTTAACAACTTTGGTTATAATATCAATTTCTTTATCTACTTCATTAAGGGTGGATTTCACCAACATCCAACTTATACGAGAATAGCTACCCCAGAATAACTTTACTCTTAGGATTTAATCTACGGCTAACTTTGGTTTCATTTCACCAGATTAATCTATGGATAAGTTACTCTCGCATAGTTACTCTGTGACGATGAATGAATGAAACGAACAAAAGTATTAACCACCAAGCATAAAAGTACATTCAGTGGCATACTTATGCAATGGCGCTGCGTATTTTTAATTTACCTGGGTAATATGCATGCTTGACGTTTTGAATAACCTCAAATATTGTGTTGTGTTGATTGTTCGTTGCTGTAGTTGTATTGTTTGTTTAAAAAAATATTATTTTAATTATTTGTTAAATAAAGATGATTTTTGTCAACAAATTATACACAGACGCTTTTGACAAACGAAATCTTATGGCGAAATCGTAGTCGTCGTAATCTTCAAAGTAATAAACCATCTTGGGCGAGGGCCAAAATAATCTTCATCACTATCAGATTCGTCAATAAATTGATTCAAACGTAACGCCATTTTGTTAGGTTAGGCACCTATAAAATTTGTACGTGACAGTGGTTATGACGCAACTTATTCTTCGAATAACAGCTAACTCTGCCGAAATCGGCGGTATAAGAATTAACTCTAGTATAGTGAATTTATCCTTGGGTTAAACGTTGGTGAAATGTAAAGTTCGTTTACTCTCGAGTAATTAGCGATTTACTCTCGGAATAAGACTTATACTACGTTGGTGAAATCCGCCCTAAAGCGTATAATATGCGCTTTCTTTTTTTGCAGTTACTTTTAAGCTTTAGTGACCTTTATCCGCACTGGGTCCGCGTGGTGGAGTATGACCCAATACCCTCGCACCTTGGTATGTGAGAGGAGGCTCGTGCTCAGTAGTGGGAAGTTAATGAGCTGAGATGATGATGATGATGACCTTTATCCAAATTTCTAATAAAGTGGATTTTCATTTTTCATTTTCTTCTGTAATCCGGTTGTTAGTTTCCTTAGAGGCTATGATAACTTATACATAGTACTCGAAGGAATCCAGTTCCTTACAAGTATAAAAAATACTCTTGGGAAACCAGATCTCCATAAGTATTTAAAAAACTCTAAGGTTTCCAAACTCCGGTTTCCTAAACGGCCGGAGGGCTGTATTCGGTGTATCCAGTACAAACCTCGGCGGTATGAACACTGCTATGGTATTTCCCGTCGTGATTATATTATTATGTAAGTAGTATTTTTTGAGTAAATTACTACATAGTCAACACTGGTTATTTATTTTTTTCCTCAATAATTGGGAAACTTAAGTTCTTGAGATACGCCTGCTTAACTTAGGGCCTTTCAATCGTGTGCACGTAGGCATAGTTTAAAATTGGAATATAACTAACGAAAGTATCTCGTACACAGTTAAGGCACTTACCGTTATTGTTAGTAGCGGGCGTGTGCGTGGCATGCTGCGTATGCGCGGCGTGCTGCGCGTGCGCGGCGTGCTGGCTGTGTGTGGCGTGCGCGGCGTGTGTGGCGTGCGTGGCGTGCGTGGCGTGCGGGCCGTGCGTGGCGTGTGTGGCGTGCGGCGGCGCGGGCTCTGCCACGGGCTGACTCCGAGACTCTGCACTCACGGCCCCAGAACTCTCCGAGGCTTGCTGTGAACATTGTATAACAGACATTAGACGACCGGGTATGGCGAAGTCAATATACCTGCATTCCGCTCTTAATGTACATGAATGTGTGTTTGGTCTGGATATTTACGGAAAGATATTTATGTATGTATTTCCGTTATTTAGTAATCATAAGTTCCTCCTGATACTTATCTTGTAAATGATTACTAGTCAGATAAACAAGCTTGGGTTTAACATTTTCAACTTGTATTTGTGTAAATTAAACTAAAAAATCAAAATCCCTTATTGAACAAATTTAGCTTAGTTTCACATTACCTACTTACTGGCCTTCCATAGGTTCCCTTAGTGCTACTTTATTGGTTACGGCTTCTGGGGACCCTTTCGGGCTTCAAGTATTTACTGATGTGCTCTGTATTGTAATATTTTATTGGTAATTTAAAAGAGCATAGCCTGTGAGTCTCTTGACAATTCTTCTCACAGAGCGGTGGCTCGGGACTGGCACTTAGATTCACCTAAGTTTTATTTATTTTGCTTGTAAGTGAATCTAAGCTTCGTGATTTCAGTGTAGTAAATTTTTTTTTATAGATATTTTATTTTGATGCTTTCAAGTGCTATGTAATGCTTTAAAAATAATATACTCTTTACTTTTATATAATATATGGACTATTTTCTTGCCCGTTCTTTTACGATCAAGCTCCCGTCCGCAGTGAATGGGCGCGTTAGTTTATAAGTATGACTTTCATAAGAGCTCTATTGAGCAAAACTTGAATAAATGATTTTTGATTTTAATTTAAAATAGAAGAAAAAAGGTGGCTTATTTCTAAAATAAACCTCATCCAGCCAACTTTAACTGAAGTGAGAGAGATAGTTATTATGGTTATAGAACAAAAGGTGTATACTGACCAGTTTGGTTTGGCTGTTGAAGACTGGTTCTGGAGCTGGCGAAGGTTGCGTGGGCGTCGGCACATGAGCGGGCGCGTGTGTGGCCGGATGTGTGGCCTGGTGTGTGGCCTGGTGCGTGGCCTGGTGTGTAGCTTGGTGTGTGGCCGGATGTGTGGACGCATGCGTGGGCGCGTGTGAAGGCGTGTGCGTGGGCGCGTGTGAGGGTGTGTGTGCGTGGGGCGTGGGTTCACACGGCACTGGTGTGGGCGCCGCTGGTTGAGTTTGCACCACCTGTAAACGGATACACGTTTTAGTATAAAGTTCATAATTTGTGGTAAATATATTCCCATCATACATAGGGATCCTACCAAGACCTAAGGAGCCCAAGTCAACCTCACCTGCAAGTGGTGCACCTGCCGATCAACGGACGAGGCTCTGGCAAACATAACAGTGCCCGGTCAGCGGCAATAGGCTCGCCACCTATTAGGCTGTGTCCCCAGTAGGCAAACTGTTAGCGGCCGACTGAGTTTGCGGCGTACCGATTTAGTACGCCCTTCCGTATATTTGAAATGGAGTGTCCAGTCTGCTAGTTTTGCGCTCACTATACGCAGTTTGCAGCGTCGGTCTCTCAGTCTTGCACGGCAGTCGGCCGCTAACAGTTTGCCTACTGGGGACACAGCCTTACGTGGGACATACTATATGGTTGGCGAAGTGTGGGCCCGCTACCCCTTCGGGGAAACAGGCATAAATGTATGTATGTATCATACATTGAACCCTATGGAGTTGACTTAAGGTAGAAAACCAGTGAAAAAATTCAACATATCCTGCCCGTTAAAGGGTTTATACGTGAGTTAGGTCTGGCGTGTCTATCTGCGAGTAAATTTTCTGGATACATAGAAGATACTGAAAAACTACCTATCAAAATCAAATCAAATCAAATAAATTATTTGATTTGATTTGATTCAAATCAAATAAATTATTTGATTTGATTTGATTTTGATAGGTAGTTTTTCAGTGACAGCCAGACGAGGAGATATTCTTATATGTATGAGAACCGATTGTAAAATATTTTTACCCCGCATTATTAAAAATTTACAGCATTATTAAAAGTATAATAATGACTGTTTACCTGCGAGTCGAGTAGTGCGTCGGGGTCAACTCCGAAGTGAACATCCAGGAACACGTCTCCACCGCCTGGCATCTCTACCGCTGACATCGGGATCTGACACAACACATACATTTATTGATTACGATCACCAACATAACATTCATAATAACAAAAAAAGACTACAGAAATATTTAGCTCAATGTCATTATAATTTAGGCAAAGATAGCATGCAATTAAATAATTATAAACGAAAGTTCTTAATTACAGTTATAGTTTAAGAACATTCGAGTTTGGCTCAATAGACTTCTTATAAATTTCAAACTTAAAAACTAACCCCCCATCGATTCCTACCAACTAGCAATGCTAGTATATAAGTACTTCCTAAATTTACAAATCCAACGTGACAGTATCTCACGAATTTTCAAAACATATTTTTCTCGAACACCCCCAAAAATTTCTAACAACGAAAAATTTGGTACAGTGCACAGCTTATTCCATAATGGAATGTCTTCCAGCTAGTACGTAAGAGAAAATACGTTACGTACGATATGTTATGTGGCATGCAATTAACTATTGATTGGTTGATTTGATGTGGCCACGCGTGAATTACAGGTACTTTTTAAAATTGCATTCCCGCGTGAAATAAAAAGTAGTTAGCTATATAGGTATGTTAATGAAAGTCCCGTTAAAATCTAGCCAGCCATTTCAAAAAAGTCATAACCGGAAAATTTCCGCCCCGATTTTCCTGGGAGGTTAATGTCTATGCAGACTGTCAAAAGACCCTGATCAAAGCCGAGAGCTACGTATTCTGCCCAGCATCAGGATATTTTTTTCTCTGAAATTATATCTGGGAAATCACCTTTTTTTACATAATAATTTCGTACGGTTTGCACAGCCAGTGTCATATTAATAACAAATAAATTATAGTAAATGAGAATGAGTGGTGATAAAGATGATAAATGGTAAATGAGGTGCCCTCCCCCTAAACCCCTTGAGTCCTCAGTATAGATGTGGGACTATACTGAGATCTCACATGGACTTCTTGAGAGAATTTGAAAAGTGATGTTGCACTGTGTTGTTTCATTTACCAACACTCATGTACGTTCACAAACACTTAACGGTTAGTAATCCACCGTTATTACACATTAATGTTCAAAATATCACAAATTTTAGATAATAAAACAAAACTACAGACATGGCGCTTCAGTTTTTCACCAAGAAGTCCAAAAAAAAACCACCTTATGGTGATTGAAGGGCATTCATTGTATGTCGCGATGAGTTGAGAGAGTGAGTGAGTGACTTATTGATGTAGAAGAGTAAATAAATAAATTTCCTTTTACAATCACACCAATTATTTAACTCCAAGATAAGTATCATTAAGAACTTGTATTATGGATACTAATGAACGGATAAACATACTTATATTCGTTTTTTTGTAAATATATATTTAATATACATAGAAAACACCCAGACCAAAAAACGAAGATTCGTCATGTGTGGGAATCGAACCCACGATCTCAGGAGCGGAGTGCAGGTAAACTGACCTCCGCGCCATATGGGATGAGAGTGGTTTACCTTGGAAGGCGGCGGCACGCGCGCCCGCTGCGGCTTCCTCTGCTGGTCGGCGCCATATACTCCGTACGATGAACTGTACACACCTGCGCAACAACCGATTACGTTACAACAGTGAGCAAGTTAAGGTTGCCTGGAAGAAATTGCTGTTAGCAATAAGGCCGCCCATTGTACCATGTATCGAGGGTTCCGTGCTCAAACCCGATAAGTGACAAAATTTGCGTTTTTGGGCTTAAAGCAGTACTTAAAAGAATTTATCGGTTAATTAAAAAAAATGAAACTTAAAAGGTTTACTTATTGGATTATGAAGTCCTCAGTTTACAGTCTTCTTTTCTGAAATCGACTTATTTGATAATATCACAAGAAAAAGCGGCAGAAATTATGTATCTGATGTTGTCACTTATCGGGTTTGAGCACGGAACCCTCGATATATGTTTATGTGATTTTATTACTTTTTTATTTTTAGTGTACAATAAAGTGTTCATTCATTCATTCATTCAAGTGATGGGTTCAAAATATCTTTGTAACAATTCCCGCGCTCCTATAATTTCCCGTAAAACCGAGAAACTATTCAACACGACACGTGTTTCGCTACACAGGGCATCTTCAGGTAAGATAGGAACTTTTTTTTCTTTTTTTTTTACTTTTGAAATGTGTACCCACCCGTGAAGCAGGCTCACTCGCAACGGAGGAACCTAGGGTTAGGGCCATCCTTCGTGCCGGAGCCGTACAAGGCGGGCGAAATGCTGAACGAACAAAATACTTTCTCTAGATCACCTTTATTACGTATCTCACACCTAAGTCTGTAGAAGTTTGAATATTTTCACACCTATGTAGTACAACATAAAGTGCATTTTTAAAAAGAAATGTCAAATTTGCAAAAACTGCAGAATGGTAAGTTTGCCGTGGAGGTGACGATGTTATCGACGAGTAGTTATGACAAAAAATAATTACTGGGAAATTTAAAAAAATACTTTTACGTATTTAAATCTTCTCTAGATGTGCGATGTTCCAATGTGGGAGGACCTGTCCATGGCGTTCTTTTAACTCAACAACTACGGGGTCATCCATAAATTACGTCACACGAATTTCATGATCTCTTGACCCCCCCTCTGTCCTTGTTACAGCTCGTCATATCTGTAAGACTCCCTCCCTCCTAGCGTGGTCACATATTTTTCAATACAATCGCAGGAAGAAATCAGGAAATAATTACAATAAAACATTCGTTTTAAATTAGTTTAGGGCCTAGATTGTGAAATGTGACGTAGCGAAATTTTGAATACCACCCACCCTCTTGTCACCCCCTCCCGCCCCCTTGTCACCCCTCCCGCCCCCTTGTCACCCCTCCCGCCCTCTTGCCACCCCTCCCGCCCCCTTGTCACCCCTCCCGCCCTCTTGTCACCCTCCCGCCCTCTTGTCACCCCCTCCCGCCCCCTTGTCGTGTGTCGAGATTGATGCATTGCCCCTGTGGTGTACTCACTGTTGTCGTGCCGCGCCTGCTGCGTGAGTTGCGTGAGGTACTGCGACTGCGCCGCCGACAGACTGCCCGACATGCCCATCGGCTGCTGGAATTAAAACACCACCATTACTTATTATGATAAAAAAGTGCTATATTTAGGTGTTATGATGAACAATCAATGCAGCCCAAAAAAATGAAAGCGCTTCATACCGTGAAATAAGCACGGTACAAAGCGCATCCACTCATGCTAAAGTGCCGTTTCACCTTTCCGACTTTAACCCTAAGGTTAACCCAGAACGCGAATTGTATGTCAAAGTACCATTTAAGAGATTGCCTTTGACATTCAATTCGCGTTTTGTATTACATTTAAGGCCAAAAATTTTTTAACTAGCAACGGGATAGGTTTTCCACTTTTCATCAAGAGGGCCATATGCCTATATACCAACTTGTAATATGAAATTAAAACAGTATAATGAAAACATAACGGCCTGCTAAAATGCCGTTTGACGTCCCGCTTTAAAGACCCGGGAATATAAATATATATTATATAATTAAATTAAAAAAATATATTTACTAGATTTTAATCATTTGGGCAGCCGCAGTAAAGTTATTTTTTTCTAAAAAAAAAATCCGTCTTACAACAATTATTATTTAGCTCATCACTTCTGCTTCTTTCGCGATAAGAATATATTATTTAAAATTGGACTACAATTTATCAGGTCTAACACTGCCACAGTTCTTGCTGTTAAACTTATTTACATTTTCCTTTTAAAATCTATATCTAAGTGTCCGCACAGTTAAAGCTAGGTTTCTGCAAAGAAAATATTTACCGATTACTTTGTACAATTAAAAAAAAAATCCCGACGAAAAAGAGTAGCTAAGAAATTCGACAAATAACTCAGGTGAAAATAAACAGCAGGACGCTATACACCTGCCTCCGCCAATCCGCTCTGGGTTCTCATGTTGGTTTTAACCTGATTCCTTGAGAGGGATCCATGGTTCGTCACAGGAGTCTCTAACCCAACTGTGGACCGAAGGTCTGAGATGATGATGAGACAAGTACTAAAGGGCTTGTCTTATGGTAAAAACCTGAGATGACGGCGAGACAAGTACTACTGCTTACCTGATGGTAGACGTCTCGCCTGTTGGTTAGAGCCGGTGGACTACAAACAGGCGATTGGCTCAGGCGAGGCGGTGCATTCTGGGCAAAGAATTATGTTTCATTTCTTTACGTGTCCATTGTCATAGTATAAGTATTGAAATTCGGCAAGTTAGCCCTCACTTAGCTTGGGTAGCAATATAGTAAAAATCCTAATTTTAATCGCTTGAAAATCTAGCCTACTTTTTTAAAATCGTCTAGAAGATTTTTAGTTCATTCTCGAGCGTCTAAACATACAAAATACTTCCTATTTTAAATAATGTTACAGTATTAGTATTGAAATTCTGCAAGTTCGTTTCCCTGCCTTCACATACAAGTCCACAAAAATCGTTGTATACAGAGAATATTACAGAGAGTGGTACTGGCCTATAATAGTGCCACCCCCCCTCATCTCAAGGGGGGTAAGAGTCGACAATGAGATATTCTACCGGATGATGGGCAGCAGCGTCCTCCTGCGTACTGGCTTATCCTGCGATCACCAACCCGCCTGCCCAGCGTGCTGATTATAAATACTCCCAATAGAATTTAATCTATTGGGGAGGCTAATGTTCAGCAGTGGACTTTATAAGACTGCTTAGATGATGTGGGCGTGACGTGTGGCTTCCTATCTGTATACCTACTTGTCTGTGCTACACGTACACTACGAACATTAAAAACATGGAAGCAGTCCGTTCATACCAATTCGTTCGTCATCTTAGCTATGTCGTCAACTGCTGAACGGCCTATGTTCCCCAATAGATTTCCACATTAGGCGATAATAAGTCGCCTGCATCCATCGGCCTCCCGCCGCCTTGACCAAATCAACGGTCCATCGCGCAAAACTCACTCAAACAGAAAGCACGCACAAAGAACTTACACGTAAAAAACAATCTTATAAGTAACGCGTCTAGGTCGGAAACCGATTGGTACTGTCCTCTGGACTGGACGGATCTTACTTACGTTGTCATTTTTATATAGATACTATTTTTTTTTATGTGTTAGAAAATGAACTATCGAAAGTTTTGATTTAAAAAGTATTTTCTAGCTGTACTTTCGTATTAAAAGTAATGCCGTGTCTCGTTCCGTGATAGTTGGCATTATTTTTTCATCAATTGACCATACACGAAGGCATCGCGACCTGAAAACCTGAGGCCCTACTCTAATTGAATGAAAAACGAAACTTCGTTATACCTATCTTTTTCACTCTCTAGGTATATCAGTATCGAGTGAAAGGAATGGGTATAACAAGGTTTAGTTTTTCGTTGAATTAGAGTACGCCCTTTGGCTGTTTGAGCGAGCCCTTAGCATAATGACTCTAGCATCGCACGGATTCGCTTTTCCTTTTACTTTCGCAAACTTTTTTTTTGTGGGACCATAATTTACCTTTAGAAATGTTTCAATATTAATTGTTCGTAGGTGTGATATTACACATTTGTATAATATTCAAGAACCTCCGTTTTAATTAGTATTATTCATAAATAAGTATTAATCAGCTGATAGCAGGGGTTAGTACGAGTATGTACTCACAGTGAGATGTGTTTCGGGACTCGTGGGCGCGTGGTGCGTGTTGTGGTAGGTGTAAGTGGGAATGTTCTCGGTAGGGCCGTTGGTCTCGGGAGTGTCCCAGTCCTCCTGAAATTATTTCAATTATCTAATAATCATAATATCATTCATACGACTACTGTAGTTTACAAGCTACATACATCGATTTTTAAAGTAAACCAGAGTTCACTGAGATCTGTCTAACGCCCCCCCGACTGGAGGGGGGCTGAGTACATCCCGGTAGGGCGGAGGCTCCGCTGGAGAAAAGGTAACACCCAGAGAACCTGGCACATAGACTCTGGGTGCCCTTAGTACTGACTATAGGGGGGGGGGGGGACTAAGTGGGACCTGTGGAGGAAGCGACTCTGAAGTCCTCCCGGTTTTGGCCCCACCGGTACTGGCCCCCAGCCTCTTTCTCAACAAGCGCCGGGCGTCGTCAGAGGATTTTAGTAGGTATTACTGCTGGCGGTCACGTCTGCCGGAGGTGAGTCCCACACCCAATTTCGCCGAAAATGTATTTTGTTCCAGACGTAAACAAAAAAAGATAGGTGACTGTTTACGTGGCATTTAATATCGAGCGCTTCGTGCTTCGAAATCACGCTAATCAAATGCAAAATTATTACAATTCACGACACATAAATTAAATGCAACGCGATGGCTAGTGAAAAAATCTCCGGTCTAAACTGATCTCCATCGAAGTTTGGCTAAAGGTCATTTTCCTAAATCAAAGTTTGGTAACAAAAGTGACTTACGGTGTTGTTCTGTACATTGAGCTGGTCTCCCTCCGCGGTGGCATTCTGCGTACTGGGCGTGAATACCTGCAACCAAACCAAACTGTTACGTACCCGAATCAGAAACCACGTGCGAAAACCTAAAAAAATTGCGTTACTTTTTGAGTTGAGTACACGAGTGGTTTATTGAGCTTTATCTTTTTTGATATTGACTGTTTTAAATGACATTATATACATAATGTCACGCCTCTTTCCCGTAGGGGTAGGCAGAGATCACATCTTTCCATTTGCTACGATCTTGGCACTTTATTTAGAAAATTCGGCATCATATGTGCCTTTTAAAGTCCACCTCTGATCAGTGGCCTCTCTAATAGATTACATTCTATTGGGGGTATTTGCCCATAATCAGCACGCTGAGTAGGCGAGTTCGTAATCGCAGTTCCAGCCAGTACGCCGGATAACGCTTCTGCCCATTTTCCGGTAACATTTCTGTACGTCCACTTATACGATTTACATCTTACGCCGACGATGTGATATAATAATAATAATAATAATAAAATATTTATTGGTGCACCATACAATTAAAAATTAAAACTAAAAACAATTAATAAATGTTTATATGATGCACCAAAATGACCCAACTCAGCATATGCTAGTCCAGTGTTCTAGCGCTGGTTTTCAGCTGGGCCATTTTGGGTGCAGTGCGGAACGTACATCTTATAAAATATTTACAAAATATTTCTAAAACTTAAATTATAAGGATCAAAAAATAATAACGAAATATGCGGTACTAATAATAATAAACAAAAAGACAAACAACATCACACTGAAAACTGTAAAATATTAGTAAAATATTATAAATTATAAATTAGTAAAATATGAAAGTACTCGCAGCTCGAAAAAAATTACAGGATATAATTCAGAAAAATGCAGGATCTTAAATAATATCTATATTTGACGACCGAAATGGCGTGGAGGTCAGTATACCTGCACTTCACTCCAGAGGTCGTGGGTTCGATTCCCACACAGGACAAATCTTTGTGTGCATGAACATGAATATTTGTTCTGGTCTGGGTGTTTTCCTATATATATTTTAAGTATATATTTACAAAAAAAAAGTATTTAAGTATGTTTATCCGTTCTTTAGTATCCATACCACAAGTTCTTAATGATACTCATCTTGGAACTAAATAATTGGTGTGATTGTAATGGAATATTTATTTATTTATTTTATTTATATAAAGAAGTATAATATAGATTAATGCCTAAACTGGACTTCAAGCTGCAGTGGTGGAGTACTAAAGAGCTGGTCTTTTAATCAAGAGATTTCGATGTTTAAATCAAATCATTTATTGTATGTCACATTACATTATCATGTATGTATCTTGGATGGTACAAATAAAAGGTCTACATGACGCCCTGAGAGGGAATAGCGACTAAGGAATAACTAACTACGACCATTCTTAACTTGTTTTATTAAATTCAAATTCATATTCATTTATTCAAGTTTGGCTCGAAAGAGCTCTTATGAACGTCAAAACTTAAAACCTAGCGCGCCCATTCACTGCGGGCGGGAGCTTGATCGTGAAAGAACGGGCAAGAAAATCGTCAAGGTTAACTTAATTAATATATAACATAATCATTTTTGAAATATAAATATGAAAAAAATAATTCCACAAGTCTTTCATTTTCTTTAAAATTAAAAAAATCTTGAATATTATAAGAACACGTATTAATTAGAATTTCTTTTAATTTAATTTTATGTTATGTTTTTAGCGCTTAACAAGATTGTTATGCAAGTTCGAACTTTCTACATAAACCAACCTTAGTATCAGAGAGAGATCCGGACCACTCCTCATTATCCCAGTCTTCTGTGGTGGGGAATGAGTCCCCGGCGTTGTTGCCTGCAAATTAAAATTGTTATTTAAGTACCTAACCAATTGATAGAATTAAAAAAGAGCATAGCCTGTGAGTTTTGCCAGTTCTTAACAGAGCGTCGGTTCGAAACTGGTCCATAGATTCAATTACACTTTATTATTTTTGGTTGCTTGTAAGTGAATCTAAGCTTCGTGATTTCAGCGTAGTCATATGACGATCGTTTTTTATATTTCATTTAAACGTTTTCAAGTACTATGTGGATGAAAAGCAGTCGATGCAGCAAAATGAGGACGCTCCATCCGTGGAGTACGCACGGTAACGAGCAGGCTGCGCCGGTCTGAAGAAATGCCGTTAACGGCTGAAAGGACCCGACGACGTCTAGTTTAGAATTTAGATTTGCGTTAGTTTAATACACTCTTACCGATGGCAGTACTTATAGGGGGTGTTGTGTTTGGTGAGAGTTGATATGATTTTTTAGCGAAATACCAAGTTATTTATAATAAGTGTGGCGTGAAACCAGTGACTGTGAGCGTGTGTGTTTTATGTGATATAATTGACAGATAGGTTGTCCTATCTTTTAAATATTACCGTGCCTGAAAAGGTCCATAAAGATAATGTTTGTCATATTTCAACACTTAATGTCGAGATTGGGGTGCCTCAATAATGAGAATCTATGGATGTGTCGATGTGTGTGTGAGAAGAAGTGTGTGTGCATTAAGTGTCTGTGCGTGATATAGGGTATGGAGTACTATGTCACATACTCCATGACCGTATGCGATGTCACTGTGACAGAGTGTAAAGCACGTATCAGTGTGGTATGTATAACAGACCTGGGGCCGAGCGCGAGGGCTGCGGGCGCGAAGGCCGGGCGCCGCGGCGGCCGCCCCGGGCCGCGCGGGCGCCCCCCCGGCCGCCGCCGGAGCCCCGCGTGGGGGCGCCGCCTCGGGACTCGCCCTCGCCGCGTCCCGGCGGTCGCGACCCTGCACGGATACAAACAGGTAACTTACAAAAAAGCTTCAAGCTATAAATACTTCAAAACACAATGCACGTTCCATACTTCTATCCTCGTTCTGCACGCAGCGTACTATATTGCTCGCTCACTCCCACTTATGGGTCTAATGGCAACGCGCAGTGAAGCATAACGCGCATATCGATATGATATAGGTAAATGTTATCCCGGTCCTTTGAAGAACGCATTGCAGACCAACTATTCCCCATCTGATGAACCGATGACAGGCAACTTCAAATCGATAGACGTAAAAATCAATCGGGGAGGTCTATGTTCAGCAATAGCCTTCTAAAAGCTGAGATGATACAAAAGCTAATTTAAAGCGCTAACGACAATCTGCACTGTGCGCGTAATGGAATATGACCGGAATCTCTCTGACCTTGGGTCGTGAGAGACCATGCTCAGTGGACGTGAACGAGCTGAAAGAGGAATGTGCAACGTACGTGGCCTGTTGTTGGGTCGCGGTCGCGGCTCCAGTTCGCCGTTCCCGGCGGCGGGGGGTTTCTTTTTCTTTTTCTCACTGGTCTGCCACTCGCCCTGGAAAATATACAAATAAATGAACTATATAGATACATAGTGTTTGGGCCGTCCCGATGTCACACTAAATAGATGGGGCGTCCCAGTGTCAGACTACAGGTGTTAAAATGAAAAACGTGTGTAGCTGCAGAGTGCGTTTATTACACTTACTTAATAAAATAAAAACTTAATAAAATTGTCGTCTTTTTGTGAATATTTATGTCCTCTTTAATTATATTTTTTAACTATATATGCATGTAAAATTACTCACTGAGTTAGTTATTGTAATTATTAGTGTATTATTGTAATTGGTCAGTACCCTGACTGTGACATATTCGTTGATAGCTGGGAATCAATCCAGGCAAAATTGCCGTCTTTTTGTGAATATTATGTCCTCTTTAATTATATTTTTAACTATATATGCATGTAAAATTACTCACTGAGTTAGTTATGGTAATTGGGCCAGACCCGTGTAACTAATACAAATAAATGTCATGTATCGGGCGTCAAGTTTTATGTCAATTAAACAAAATAAAATAATGCATAAGAATGTTCGAGCTGACTCGTACACATAGTATCACGCCTGTTTCCCCGAAGGGGTAGGCGGCATATTATACGCCCACATTTCGCCAATTATATAGTTGGTCCCACGTTACAGGTGGCGAGCCTATTGCCGCTTACCGGGTACTTTTATGTTCGCCAAAGCCTCGTCCGTTGATCGGCAGGTAAGGTTGACTTGGGCTCCTCAGATCTTGGTAGGAGCCCTATACACAATTGTATTTCCATTTTATATGTTAAAACTTGACAATAAAGATATCGAACCTGTATCCGCTGGCTCTCCTCCAATAGAAGGTTGCAGGCGACCACCATGTCGTTGTCAGAATCGTGGAGTGCAGAACACACCTCCTCCTCTGGACGACATGTCATTTCCATCAAATCCAGCACCTGAGGAAAAATAATATATTTTAATTTAAACGAAACAAAGAACACAAATAGAATGCAATCTATTAATATAAGGCTGATATCATGTACGTGCTCTTGTAATGTTAATGACTTCGTTAGGTACATTCTTCAGGGTTGAATATCCTGATACCGTCAAAATCGATTCAGCTATTAAACAAGCGCGAATCCAGTTGTGGGCAATATGAGCATGCCCCCAACCCTAATAGCCCACATAACTATCTTGTTAGATGTATAAGCTGATGATATTATATCGTATGTACGGGCAAACCCACAGGGTAAGCCACTGTACATACTTTTGCTTACGCAGCGACCTACATTTAGGCGCACGCGCACACTTACTTTATACCTTATACAATTTAGTACGTCATTAACTGTCCTAACAGTCACTACTCAAGAGAAGACTTGCCAACTAACTTAACTACTTATTTACGTTTATTATACTTTTGTAACACTGATTTTCAACTTTTGCCAAAACAGTAACACGAGACGCGCTTAAAATACCGTGTATAATTTATCTGAGAAGACTCAGGCGACCGCAAACGATTTGTTTTAATCCAGTTCAAAATTCATAAATCACAAATATTTATTGCATCAAGTAAACAATAGGTATCTAAGTAATACAATGAATACGGGGTATCAGTAGGGGCTCTGCAAATTGAGAGGGAACTTAAACATATTACAAAACTACGTACTTAATTATTCTATAAACTAACAAACTCACTAATACACAAATGTAAAATCAACAAAAACAATATTTATACAATATTATTATTATATATACCATTACCTTATAATTTATATAATAAATCACTATAGACTTTTAATGGAGTTTGTCGTCAAAATATTCGTGAAGTGTGTAATAACATTTCGCAATCAGTAAGTCTTTTAATAGTTTAGCAAATGGTTTAATTTCATAGATACTTTAATTTTAGTTATTTATACACCATTTTCCTTCATTAAGACCTTACTTTAGGAGGTAGATCATTGACCACTAGATATATAGGTATAGTGTATTTTTTCTCATTCATTACTAAGTTCAAAGTTTACAAGATAAGAATACGAAAGCTGTTATCGCATAAAATTCCCAAATAAACAAATCGCTATTGAGATCATACTTGCAATGCGTGATATCGCATAAGGAAAAATACTACATACTCTATTGTCTGAGCACATTACAGTCCCACTACTGTGCACTATTGCGGGATAACAGGCAGCAGCCTCATCCTGCGTACTGACTTGAACTGCGATCACCAACCTGCCTGCCCAGCGTGCTGATTATGGGCAAATGCCTCCAATCAAAATCATAATCATTTATTCAAGCTTGGCTCAATAGAGCTCTTATGAATGTCATAGTTATAAACTAACGCGCCCACATTTCGGGCGAGAGCTTGATTGTAAAAGAACGGGCAAGAAAATCGTCAAGGTTGGTTTTATCTCCCGCCAGTTACAATAAAAATACCTAATATCAAAACAATTGTGTTCTGCACAAGATTTAAAAGAAAAGAAGACATAACAAAACAATAGAATGTAATCTATTGGGGATGAGATTTCATCCCCGTAGTCGATTCCTATTAAGTAAGATTATTGAAGGATTGATCGTAGCTCTATGGTACTATACCTTATTCACTTCGCCTTGAGACAAAATGTAAACAAATATCAAAAAAGGTTTTTTAATGTGTCACTTTTAACTGTAAATTATAAAATTAGCCAAAATAATAAATGAAGTAGCCAAATTTTGATAAAACAATATAGGTTTTATTGTTTGGAATTGAAAGTCAGAATTTATTTAAATGTGCAACATTTCTATATTTATTTTTATAAAAATAAAATTAATTAATTTAAAAAATGATATCTAAAAGAACCTTAAAATGTAGCGATTCTCAAAGTTGGAACTTATAATCCGTGCTTCGGACGTAACGTTAAGCCTTTAGTCTTTTTTTTTTATTTTTTTTTTTTTTTTTTTTTTTTTTTCGGATGGAAAATCATCAAATGACCGTCTTCCGCTGTGGGTGAAGCGGAAGGGTGTGTCAGACTTTTACTGACTAAAAACCATCCATGTTCCTTCTTGAGCCTGTAACACCAAGGCCGCGGTAACTCTTTCGAACAGTCCCGCAATAAGCCTTTAGTCCTGGCTATGACTTGTGGGGAGTGAAGAGCCCCGGCACTATTAGAGGCCTGTACCACACCGCACGATCTATATAGATCCCTTTTGAATAGTTATAGCAAGGATCCTGCCCACGCCAGATGGATATACGGGTGTGAGATTATGTACGTATGTAAAAAACATAACCTTATTATAGCAACTGCAAAAAGACATTGAAAAAATTGGTTGTCTGTAAAGTCGGTTTACTGATGATAGTTGAACGTGACAACGTCTTAAGAAAATACTGATGGAATTGTAGCATTTTTCAAGAGAAAATTTTAATTTCATTTGTTTCATAAAGCAGCAGCTGTCCACGCAGACGCATCGCTCACTCAAGTAGGAGAGAGACGGATGTCGAACGCTGCCGAACGAAAAGGCCGATTGTGCTTCTTTGTCGCTCGTTCCGAGCTCTCGCTTGCACTTCAAGCCTTACATGGAATGCCTCAGAGCGAGGTAACGCCGCATGAGTCATGTTTTTTCGTGCGTGCAGCCGGCTCTATCGAATTATAAGACGTTGTCAAAAAATCTCACTGAATTTTACTTAAAAAGGATTTTCTCTCAAATAACAGCAGATGAAACCGAAGGTACAGCTAATAAATAATTAAATGAATTACTCACCATTCTACGAACGTCAGATGCGTCTTCGCTTTTACGATCGATCATGTGTGCCATGCGTAGTTGTTCTGTTGTAGCCTGAAAAAAGAATTATTAAAAATATTAGCTATCCATAAAAAAAATTTTTTTTTTACGTGTCCTGTCCGTCCTAAGGTTTCCTGGAAGAAA
Organism: Musotima nitidalis; assembly: GCA_949126915.1. Lineage (NCBI taxonomy): Eukaryota > Metazoa > Arthropoda > Insecta > Lepidoptera > Crambidae > Musotima > Musotima nitidalis. Next base: position 13,233,476 of record OX421437.1, on the reverse strand, counting down.
TTGCTGTAAGCGATAAGGCCGCTCATTGTACTATACATTTGTTTAGTTTTTTAAATACATACATACATTCACGCCTGTTTCCCTGAAGGGGCAGGCAGAGGCACATTATACGCCCACACTTTGACAATTATATTGGTCCCACGTAATAGGTGGCGAGCCTATTGCCGATTGCCGGGCACCGTTATGTTCGCCAGAGCCTCGTCCGTTGATCGGCAGGTGCACCATTAGCAGATGAGGCTAGGTCTTGGTAGGATCCCTATACACCTAGTTATTATATTAGCTTTCACTAACATTTATGGCAGTCGTAAGTATGAATAGGTTTAACCATAGAATGTGTCCCTCAGGGTTGAGAAGAACAGACGGCAGTCGCTTCATGAAATATCTGATATTTAGCTTAAGCTGGTTTGATCAGTAAGTAAGTCAATTACAGTAAATAACGTCTTTCATTAACATTTGGCTATTAATGGGTTAATGTCATAATTACATTACTATTACTACTACTACTAAAAGTATTCCAGATCGCTATATTAAATATGTTTTTTATATTTTACAATACCGGTGTTGAAAAGTACCAAAATAAATTCGTGATCACGGTATTACGGGATCCCGTAATACCGGTATTGAAAGCCCTAACCGCGATCCCTATTGATAATATTTCTCCGTTTCTCCGCTCCGCATCCTCGCTCCGCTTTAGTGGAACGGCAGCCTAAGTCGAGGGCAAGAAGTTTATTGATGATAAGGTCTATTATTATTAAATTAAAAGTGTTACCTGTGGTTTGATCTTCTCCTTGGGCTGTGGTTTCTCTGTGCGGCCCTTTTCCTGTGCATGCTTGGCCTCTTTGCCGGCCTTCGCACCACTCTTGGTGGCGCGCGCACCCAAACTCATCTTTAACTGCTAATTATATTTACAGCTTCTATTTACAAGCAGCTGAAACAATAAAGAGGGTATTTAAATTTTTGTGTGACGTATCTAGAGATTACAAGCACCCAAATAGGCGAGGCGGGTCCTGCGCAATTTGGAAGTTACTTCTGATGTTTGGTATAATATAATTACTTTCTTAGATGTATCAGAATGTTGGACTTTATTAGGAAGTTCAAAGTGCTGTGCAGTAATGTGCTTTCAATTCAAAGTCGGTTCAAATACACTCCAAAAGCTTTTTAAATGTATTTCCTTAATGTATTTTGTTTTTAAATTAATAATAATAAATAAATAAGTAGCACAGCATACAATTGATGTAGCTATACTCGCAGTTTATGAATGGCCTTAATATTTATAAGGTTTAATGCTATTAAAGACCTTCAGTCTGACAAGGAGAAGAAAAGACGAACTGTGCATTGTCCGATATAAATGAGGAAACCCGTAAGATAACTAGAATGATCGGCATATTAAGACGGGTTTGTAAGCTTAAGTAACACAAAGCTTCAAGAACTAACAACTGATGGGATGGATCTAAAATTGAAACATTTCATTATTGTTTTTGATTTTAATAAAATTTTGGCACGAAGATTGTCAACAGTTTAAGGAAGGACTCCCGAACAAATGCGTGATTCCTGTGGTTCTTTACAGGACACACGACTTAAGACTAGTAATATTAATAAATGTTTTTTTTTTACTAAAAAAAATCCGTTTTTGAAAAAAATATTACTGCGTAATTTGATATCTGATTTTAAGTTACAGCAATGTGTAAAACAAATAAGTAGAACTCGAGAACAATTAAATGCATATTTCGCAATATATTACCATTAATAAGCGTAAAAAAATATTTTAGTATAGTTGACGTAATATAATTTAAACCGATTCGTCTTGTCACCTGATGTATTGAGTACAATAGACCAGAACAATACGCGTTTTTCGTTGTATTTCTATATAATACCACTTGTCACAGTATTTTAGCAAATAAATCTGATACGATTGATGCTTGATAGAATACTGACTTAACTTAAAATACGATTTTTGGGAAACTGATTTATTAAATAAATATATAATAAGACCACAGTAAAAAAAATACGACTAAGGAACAGTATTTTGGCAAATAAATATTCTGATACGATTCATGCTTGATAGAGTACTGACTTAACTATAAAATACGATTTTTGGGAAGTCACATAAGAAGATAGTGTTAAGAGGACTTATGTTGTTGACGCACAAAATGAAAACTGATTTATTAAACAAACATTTAATGAGACCAGTACAAAAAAAATACGACTAAGGAACTCAATTCTGACTTAACTAATAATAATTATAAATAAATATTTCCAAACAATTACACCAATTATTTTAGGTCCAAGATAAGTATTATTAAGAACTTGTGTTATGGATACTAAATAACGGATAAAACTAACTTTTTTTTTTGCAAATAAATACTAATATACATAGGGAAACACACAAACCAGAACTAATATTCATGTTCATGCACACAAATATTTGTCCTGTGTGGGAATCGAACCCACGACCTTAGGAGCGGAGAGCGGGTATACTTATCACCACGCCATATCGGTCGTCATCAATAGTCACTAATGAGTCTATATTCCATGAAGGATGTGATAGGTTTCGCAGTGATCGTCGTTTAGCTAAGATAATATTGAACCCCACCAGTGGGCCACTATTACATTATCATTATCATATGGCGTTGAGGTCCTAGTGCACTAAGGTGCGGGTTCGATTGCCATACAGAACAAACCTTTGTGGGCTAAAAATATGAATATTAATTCTGGTCTAGGGTGACTATGTAATATAAAGTATGTATTTACAAAATAAAGTATTTATGTACGTTCATCCGTTACTTAGTATCCATATCACAAGTTCATAATTATACCTATCTTGGAATTAAATAATTCGTGTACTTGTAAAATTGTTTTATTTTTAATTATTATTATTATCAGCCCTTTTTACGAGCACAGGGATCCTCTCACGATCCAGGGTCAGAGGGATTCTGGTCATACTCCACACTGACCCTGTGCAGATAGGCGGAAAGTAATACTTCAGACTAACAAAACCTTTCCGACTTTAACCCTAAGGTAATAAATACAAAACGCGAATTGAATGTCAAAGTACCATTTAAGAGATTGCCTTTGACATTCAATTTGCGTTTGTATTAATTTTATGTGGCCAAAAAGAATTAAAAAAAAAAAAACCAACGCGCTAGGGAATCCCCTAATATTCCACTTCCCATCAAGTGGGCCATATGCTTACATACCAACTTGTAATATGAAAAAAACAGTATTACGAAAACAAACAATCTTAAAAACCTCAAACAAGAAAAGAAGTATCAATTTGTAATACAAAAACAGTATTACAAAACATACCCTTGTTTGGAAGCAAGAAAAGGTGAAAAAAGTTCCGGCAAAATCACGAAAGTTCAGCAATCTTGCTCAACACGACGTAAATAGAAAAATCAATGATTGAGTTCGACATATGTATAGCTTTATGAAATAATCTTACAACAATGGTTTTCCTGGAATAGACGGTAAGGAGTCGAGCACCCATCTTACAATAGATAATAGTTTCTCAGAAATATTAAAGCTGAATAAGATATTTGAGAGAAATCGCACACTAATATCATACCAGAATATTGAAGTCGACTATTTAAAAATTAGGAGTGGATTAACGAAAACTCTTGCTATTCAGAAACCTAAACTAAAAAAACAGCCAACACATTTTACTAAAACCGGCAAACATACGTATTTACAATCACGCCTGTTTCCCCAAAGGGGTAGGCAGAGGCATAATATACGAACACACTTCGCCAATTGTGTTGTTGTTCCCACGTAATAGGTGGCGAGCCTATTGCCGCTTACCGGGCACTTCTATGTTCGTCAGAGCCTCGTTTGTTAATCAGCAGGTGTTGCAGGTGAGGTTGGCTTGGGCATCCCGTACCCGTAAAACCGGCTACGAGGAAAACCGATGACTGGCCATGGCACCTCCACCAGGCCGAGGTAGATGGGGAAGGACCAGGAAGGCTGGCATGACGTCGAAGAAGATGAAATGCGTGTGAACACAATAATTGCGAAAGTAGCCCTTTTTGTCTATAATTTATATGGAGTTATGGAGGAAAGAGCAGAGGATAATTTTTTTCGAAAATTAACCCTTGAAAAATCAACGTCCATTTTTTATAGAAAACATAAGGCAAAAAGTAGAGAAGTGTTATGACTTTGGCCGACTAGCCATTTAAATACACATACATATATACATATATTCACGCCTGTTTCCCCGAAGGTGTAGGCAGAGGCATAATATACGACCACACTTCGCCACTTAAATAGGTGGTCTCACGTAATAAGTGGCGAGCCTATTGCCGCTTATCCGGGCACTGTTATGTTCACCAGAGCCTCGTCTGTTGATCGGCAGATTCACCACTTACAGGTGAGGTTGGCTTGGACTCCTTAGGTTTTGGTAGGATCCCTATACACCCTAGCTAGCTATTTAGTTGGTTGTAAACTTGTAATGAAGCTGACTAGTCGGCCCAGCTGATTACTATTTCGGCGATTCCAGTAACGCTTTGTATACTGCTGTTCGCGCGCAAGTCACAAACGCCGCATGCGAGCAAGCGTGGGAGTTTAGTATTAACAAATAATATATTGAATTTAGACCAATAATAAGGATTATTTTACTTTCATAAATGTCATAGATGTGTTTTATTTGCTACGATCTTGACACACACTTTTAGCTTCATTTACACTTATTAACCTCCTCATTATTCCTCTTATACACTTTAGTAAATACTTTGGTTTTTGAAACACAAAAAACAACCAAGCCCAGGTATATCCATGTGAATTAACACAAATATTTGTCCAGTGTGTGAATCGAACCCTTGTAGAGATGGACTATTGACCAGACAGTGTTCAAAGGTCAAACTGTAAGCTTACAATAAAGATCTCAGATAACAAATATATGCGAATACTTGCGGAATAGTGCAAAATGTATTCAAAAATATCAGACATACATCTGTTTAATGTGTTGCTTACTCCTATTGCACTGAACTTAGATCAAGTTCCTAAGCTTACAATGTAATATATACAGTTCAATGGCGAATTTTCTTTACTAATATCGCACCTACAGTGCTACAACGTCACTTATGCAATTTTGTCGAAATTGATGTGATTATGAGAAAAAATGCTAATGTACCAAATGTTTTGTTTTACTTTGAAATTAAGTCTGAAAAAGAGGCCTGTTTCTTAAATTGAGAAGAGCTATATTTTATACCAGGACATTTAATTTTGAAATGCTTCTCCTGGAAGATTACATTATTGGCAGAAGTGACTGTTTCACACCGGAGGTGCAATATATTATGAAAATTAAATATGCTTTTTTCAATTTAAGCTGCAATGGAGTAGTGACATAATTTTTTTAAAACTAACAATGCACCTTAAACAGTGCTAGTAGAAAGTATTTTATATTCTTACTTATTTCTATGACAAAAGCCCTCATTTTTAACAAAGGATTACTGAAACTTACAAGTAACTGTTTGATTTATGGAGCCTATCATTGGGTTTCAGTGAACTGTGATCAGCAGTTCTTCCCACTGAGAACCCACCTACACACCAACCTAACCTACTGAGGTTGAGATATGAATTTGTTCATAAACATGTTGAAGCATAAGTTTATTTTTGCTTACTAAAAGTTCAGCAGTGATATCTCTGTTTACTCTATTTCTATATGTTGTATATATGTATATTGTTAACAATTTTTTAGGATGTAATATACATGATCAAGGCAAGCTACTGTAAAAATCAGTAGTATTTTTTATGCCAGGACATACAATTTCTTTTCTAAGGCATTTAAAAAAGTAAAACTGTAATTATATTTGATATGCTTCTACGACTGATCACAGAAAACATAACATACTGGCCTTTAGTCTATGACATGTATGTGGGATCTTCAGTTATTGGGAACTACTAGAACCATTTGTTTTTTTTTTACCACTAGGTTGCTTAAGCAAAAAGACTAAGGACTCTTGCGATATTAGCCGCATCGCTAGCAATTGCCAATTCATTTAAACATTGTTTTTAAATTAACTTGAATTAACATATCTTAATTGAGAAATGATTAATAATAAGAATTACAACAAAACTTCACTTATTTTACCACCTCAATGTAATATTCTTTCAAGTATCTCAGTATCAAATCTTAACTCAATTTTATCATCAGTTTAAGAATAAAAAGAAATGAACTAAATAAATTTAGAATACATAATGGAGGAATTGAAGTGAAATATAACACCATATGTTTGGATAATAAGAGATCTATATAATATTTGGAATCCTTTACTAGGATTCATAATTGACCTTACAATAGCACTCCCTTTCTTTCTCCTAGTCTTTGTATTAGAATTGCTTTCTAAATGTTTCAGACAAAGCTATCTAGCTGCTTTATGAACTCAGATAAGCAACAAAACACTGATAACATATTATAGAAATGTTTTCATCATTACACACTGTAAATTAATGATTCACCTTTGTTTTGAGTGGGAAAAATAAATAAATCATTATCAACTGTTGGCAATCACAGCCATTGTATGTGTAAATATCATAACTAGAATGCTAAATTCTTATAATATATGCTTATTTGATGTTATAGTGGATAAACATATGAAAATCAATATAATACATGGAATTGTATTGGCTCCGCATAGATGTAATGAATATGAATCAACAAAAATGCATCTCTTAATGAAACAATGTTTAGGTGCAGTAAATGTTACAAAAAATAAGTTATGGGCTAAAAATCCAATAGGAAAACATGAAAATGCATTGATTATCGACATTTCTGATGCGAGAATGTATTATCTGCGCATAACAACAATTTTCGCAAATCCGAAGGTAGCCACTGAGATAAAGCGGTAAATAGGTAAACAAAACATTAGGGCGGATCTACAAATACAATGAAGTTTTATGAAATAAAACACCACTAACACACACGAAACAAATTAAAAAACATTCTCGACACTCAATCGGCGAACTGCAGGAAATATTTAACTAATTTCCACAAGAAATCAGGACAATGATTCACTGTAAATGGTAGGCAAGGGCATTATCCGAAAATGGACATAAAGCACTTTTTTTATGCCGGAGCAAGGGGGACATCACAGGATATTCATTTTTAGATCAACTCGAACAGTTCACGTCATCAGTTTTTTGGACTTTCAAGAAGAAACTGTAAAGGCCAGCGGCCCATGTGGGGGACGCCATTCCTCAAGCACCTTTCTTGGTATCAGAATGATTCTTTGTTGACGAAATTACTATATACGACACTATAATGCACCTTTTTATCACACACAAAAACACATTTAAGTATTTAAACTATATTTTTTACCTTATTTTTATAATACTATCCGGAATAAAACTCAATTTTCAATAAAATTTACTGATTACCATACCTGTGAATGCGCTCTCAAAACGCAAGCTGATCACGTGACCAGCTAGGGATGTGACATTTATTCCTAGAAGTTACGTTACAGTAATTACATAAACGGTAATGTGTGTTCTTGCCAATTTTTATTGGCTATAATACAGTTGAAAGTGAAATCAAATATCTATCATTTTTTGGATTTAAATATTTTCATACACTAAAAAAATTGTTTAAAATTTTAAAAAATAGAATCAATTTAAAAACGGATGATTGTTGTTTCGTTGACAGAGAAAGAGACAAACAGAGTTTGACTTTAAGGCCTTAAATAGTTTTCTACTAATGGATGATAGTAATAATGGAATGTGGATTATTGATAATAAAAACTATAATCATATAGTGTACCATTTCTACTAACTGCTGAGGAGCCTATGTTCAGCAGTAGACTTCAAATGGCTAATATGATGATTATGATCTTATGACAGCTGATCAAGAAGCTATTAAATTATGAAATATTATTAAGATTGCCAAAATAGATCGTATATAAGAATAAAAAAATAATAATTACAATACATAAAAACTATTTAAAAATATTAAAAATAAGCCTCTCTTAGATAACTTTTGTAAATTTTACAAAATATAACTTTCCGTATGAGCGGACAGAGTGTTGCACATGTGTACATGTCAGACATTATTGTTCAGAAACACAATAGCACATGTATTGTAGAAATAACTTATTGGTGGCTAAAATTCAAAAACAGTATTATTTTTTTCGGCAGATATTGTGATTTTGAATAAATGAATAACTTTCTATTTGTTTCCCAACTCTATCTTTGACAAACCGGTGTTGTATACTAACGACGTCCCAAGATTTCTTTGTTCTGTGCCTGTAAATTATTTAAGAAAAAGTAAAAAACCAGTGTTTATTTCTTAAATGCAATATTCTAGTATATTCAGCCTAATAATACTACAATAATAATATTACGAATCAAGCATTCGTTATTTTATAATATATCTTTTGACCTGTGTTTTTAAATCTATATTTAATAGAAATAACGACTGAGGTTCAAATGGTATACGGTAGTGTGTTTACCAAGAATCGAGTGATCTTTAAAAATCAAACAAAATCGAGACGTAGACTGAACGGTTATTTAGCTTGTCAGCTACTATAACTCGTTATATCAATAAAAAAATCAGAAACAGCTGCTTTCCGGCTTTCCCGCGTTTCTAATTGTCAAAACGAATTTTTTTGTGGCAACTAAAAGTTCTGTTTTTATTTAAATTTTATTGGATTTGATTTGTAATATATTGTATGAATGAAGTGTTTATTATTTACAACAAAGTACGTTAACACAATCATAAATATAATTTATACAATAGTTGATACATTATTTTGTTATCTGTGCTCAAATTAATAAGATTTCATGTGTTGTGTCTAAAATTAAGTTGTTTTTGTTACCCCAGCAAGTAGTTATTTAATAATAGTCATGTCGTTGTTAGAAGACGTATTTCTTGAAGACGAAGCAGGTGAAGCACAGGAATTAGAACGTGTTATTGAGGGGGACGAGTATGATGAACGACCACTGTCTCCAAATAGTGATAACAGCGACGTGAAAGAAGATGAGGCAGGTATAGTCATGACTTTTATATAATTCTATTCACACAATATTTATCGTGTGCGAAACTGTGATATCGTCAGTCTAAATTTTAAACGGCCAAAATTCAGACTTTTAATGCCATCTAGTGTAAAATATCTGGTTGGAATATCTCTCAAGTACCATAAATTAATAATAGACGACCGATATGGCGTGGTGGCGAGTATACCAACACTCCGCTCCTAATGTTGTGGGTTCGATTCCCACACAGGACAATAATAATTATTTGTGTGCATGAACATGAATATTTGCTCTGGTCTAGGTGTTTTCCTATCTATATTAAGATCGTATTTACAAAAAAAAAATTATGTATATATATGTTTATCTGTTATTTAGTATCCATAACACAAGTTCTCAATGATACTTATCTTGGTACTAAATAATTGGTGTAATAGTCAGAAAATAATTATTTATTTAATTAGAAAGAACACATTGAAATAACACCTATATTCAATTAGTGCCTTAACTATAAAAAATAAAAAGTTTATACTTTCTCCTGTAAAGTTTTCTTAAAAGAATATAAGCAGTTTGAAAATTAGGCTGACAATATAATTTCTCAACATAGGTTTGTTGACAAGAAAAATTAATTATACGCAATTTAAACTATAAGGATCATCATCTAGACTAAATACATGATTGAATATATTGCTCATAAAAATCAATTGCTTATAGAAAATTCTTATAATGTTACATGACCCTAAATTTGAGCATGTTCACTATAATTTTGGGAAGTCCAAACATTAAAAAAGAACATAATAGGTACCAAGAATAGAATATAAAGCTCTCTATTCAGAAAAGTATTGTCCTGTTATAAGAAACAGAAACAGATAAATATAGTTTAAAACATAAATAATGGGATATGCACGTTTTAGAGGAAGAGAAGCGAAGAGTGGATCCTGCAGATGCAAAACCTAAACGAGTTATAAAAAACCCAAGGTTCATTTTAAACCCAGCCAGACTGACCGGACCCAGGGGGATCCAAGTACTACCAGATCATTTTAAGGATTTTAAATTTAAAGGTAATAATCAAGTTAAATCTAAACTTAATATACTACTATGTGGGTTGTCCCTTTGTAGGGAGTTTCCTGTGTATATTGGATAAGTAATGACAAGAAAATACAAATCTAATCATTTATTTTTTTGGTGACACAGGTAATAAAATGAATGTTTTAAATTGATAGTATTGCCTTGTTTGCTATAAGGTGTGCAAAGACTTAATTAAACAAAGCTAAATGAAATGTATATGGACCTTCAGGCACAAAAATCACAATCATAAGTTCAATTATAATAAATTAATTGTCTGTGCCGTGTTGAGCCGGCCTAGATAGTGCCCGCCCTCATTTACTGGCTTGAACTGCGATCACAAACCGGCCTGCACAGCTTGATTATGGGCAAATACCCCTAATAGAATGTAATCTATTGGGGAGGCCCATGTTCAGCTGTGGACTCTATAAGGCTGACATAATAATCAAGAATATATGTTTTGTCCATATATTATTCCCCTAAACACCAGTTCCTAATGACACTTATCTTGGAAGTAAATAATTGGTGTGATTGTAAGAGTGTAGTCATAAGTTCATCTGCACACTAAAAAACTTTATAACAAACGGTACGAAAGTCTAGCGCTGACTGTTTATGTGCAGTAGTAAAAAATAAGGTATCGCAAGGGAGAGAAAGGGCGTGCGTAAGCGCTCATTGGCTCTCCAGTCGTACTCTCTCACTCACTTTATGCGCATCTATCCCTTCCAAATTTTGTTCATCGCTAGACTTACGTGCCGATACCTATACTAAGACATATTTTCAGGCAAAGGACATGAGAAAGATGACTTGGATAGGGTGCTGAAGAGCTTGGAGCACTGGGCCTACAGGCTGTATCCAAAGTTTGAGTTCAGTGACTGCTTGAAGAAGATTGAGACTCTGGGCAAAAAGAGGACTGTTATGGTAATTTTCACCATAATAATAATTAAATTCATTTATTTGACAACAATGGTCCAATTGTTAGTAATTTACATAACTTGAAGACTAGTATTAGTGAACACAACAGTAATTTAAAAAAATATATACTTACAAAAAATTTACGATATCATAGCCGTGGCTTTTGATGCACCAATACAGACAGACAGAAAGTGCCTAATAATTGGTGCATCGAACTTATTAACTAACATAATTTTACCAGGTTGGCTTGGGCTTCTCGGATCTTGGTAGGATCCCTACACAACCTACACCCATATACCTATGAAGATCTGGGTGTTCCCAATATTATTAAATATGTATAAGCAATTGCATATTAAGTATGTATAAACAAACTAAACAAGTATTTGTGTATGTTTATCCATTATTTAGTATCCATCTTTATCAATAAGAACTCTTATATTAGTATTCTTAATATTGTCATCATATCCTAGTATTATCCCAGTTGTCCTACACTTAAGCATAGGGCTCAGGTCTGTTCACTGGTTTGACCAGAATTGACTGAATTTTAGTTATTACGTGAAGCAACTGCTGTCTGAACTCCGCCACCCAGAGAGAAACATCATTATATGGTTAAACCAGCTGTCAGGATTTAGAAGGAACCAACTTCCTAATAACGAATGTCATAGTCGAGGGTTTCGTGCTCAAACCCGATAAGTGACAACATCAGATACATCATTTCTGCCGCTTTTTCTTGTGATATTATCAGATAAGTCGATTTCAGAGAAGAAGACTGAAAACTGAGGACTACATAATCCAATAAGTAAACCTTTTAAGTTTCATTTTTTTTAATTAACCGATAAATTCTTTCAAGTACTTGCACGGAATCCTCATGTTCATGACAGCCGGAACCAACGGCTTAAAGTGCTTCGAAAAGTCATAGGTGTGCCACCAGGGTTTGAACCAGAGACCCTCTAAATTTAAAGGCAAAGAGTCTCGCCACTGGGCTATCGCCGCTCCCAATATTCGCTGAATTATATTTATCTTGTAACTTAACAATTGGTGTGATTATAAGCAAATTATTTCTATTAGTATTAATTTCTCAATTTCACACAGTTACACCTACACAAAATCAGGTCAGACCAGTACCTCTCCGAGGACACAGTGGTTCAGAAGGACTCAAGTGATGATGAAGAGCCAGCCCCGGTGGTACAGGAAGAGGATGAGTTCGACAAACTGCTGCAGCAACAGATCGAACTGGCGCGAGCCACACCTGCCCCGGGGTCCGTGAAGAAGGCCCCTTTCACACCTGGTGTTGATCGGTGAGCGTAAATAAAGAACAGTCTATGAATCTTTAAGACCGTCAAATTATAACATTCAAGTTCTCCTTTCATAGATTGCAGACCAATTTCTAAAAATCATCATTTCTACTTTTCAGGTCTTTTATAATGCCAAAAGCTACATCATCTCCTTCTATAAACGACGAGCAGAGAGAAAGAATGCTAAGAAACCGTCAGTTGGCTGCGGAAAGAAAACTTGCTAAACTTAAAGAAGCAGAAAACGAGATCAATACTCAAGAGGTTGAAATTGAAGGAATTACCAAATTAAATGACAGTGTTACGAAGAGGAATCGATTAAATGTTATAGACAGTTCTGACGAAGATGATAGTCCCATAGTTAATCATAATAATTCTGATGATCTTACACGAATTCATAACGATAATGGTAATATTACCAAAATAAATGATGATATTTTGAAGAAACACAACCGATCAAATGCTATAGACAGTTCTGATGAAGATGAGGGTCCTATTATTATTCAGTCAGTCCCTATCGTTCATCATAATAATTTTGATGATTCTACAGGACATGAAAATGAAAGCCACTCTAATAAAATTATTGATGTCGAAAGACTAACAAAAGACGAAGTAAGAAAAAGATACAAGCGGTCTAACATTATGGACAGTTCTGATGATGATGATTGTTCTTTACAAAAAGAGCCTGTCTCAATAAATAATTTTAATGATCTTATTGGTAATGAAAAAGAGATTGATCCAAGCAAAACAGTTGAAATTGAAGGGGTTACTAAAGCAAATAACAATTTTACCAAGAAAATCAACAGATCAAATGTTTTAGACAGTTCTGATGATGATGATAATGATAATCTTATAATGAACCAGCGTAATGAAAATTTAGATTCTCTTATTGGGAGTGAAAATGATAACAACTTAAACACAGTTATTGAAAGTGAAGGAGTTAACAACACAACAAATAATAAAACAAATAGTTCTGCTGAAGATGATAGTCCTGTTGAAAAACAGTCGGTTCCTGTTGATCTGTATAATCATTTCGATTCTAACGAAAATAAACTTATTGATAGTGAAGTAAAGGATCATATTGATAAAGACGATGTAATACCAGAACATATTGTTGTAAATGATAAAAACACAAGTATAGCAGATGTGGAATCCGAAATACCCGAATCTCTTAATATTGACACAATTAATGTTGAAATGGAAACAATTGATAAAAAAATTAATAAAAAACTAAGAAAAGATTCAAATACTAAAATGAACTGTTGTAATGGAAATGTTACAGACGAAAATTCTTTAAGTAGTAAGGAAAATGTTTCAAACAATGTTGTTGATGAAATAATGGATGTTGATTTCAGTGAAGATTTCTAATAAATAAAACAACCAATCAATTTATTTGTATTTTTTAATCACGAGTTGAAAACAAAAAAATCTTATCACAGTAATTAAAAATATTGATCATGTTCTTGAAATATACAAGATGTTTAATAAAGTTTATGTGTATTTAAAACGGTACGCTACAGTATGATATACTATGACATGGCAATAATTTTGAAAAGTTATATAACCTTATTTTCCAAAATGTAATTGCAAGTAAAACAATCAATATTATGTATTTCTTTAAAAGAAAAAAAAACTACTAAAATCTACCATCCTCCCAATCAAAATGCATATTATCTTTGTATTACAGTTTAGCTAGACATCTATTGCAATCACATAAATATAGCATTAAACAACAAAACTACCTAATAATGGGCAAATTAAAAGATAAATTATATTTATTCATATAAAAGGAAGCACATACTACATTTTTCATGTTCTGGGAAAACCCTGTAAATAGATGGTTACCTAATTTGAGTTATAGGCAAATAATAGTTTAGATAAAAATATTTTTATTAAAAAACATATGAATTTAAGTTGTTGTGTTTCCATATCATGCTATTGTATTTCGCAGACGAAGAGCATGAAAAACTGAGTCGATTATTCGTGTTAACTCATTTTATGAAAAAAAGTTATTTACTGCGTTTTCCCATAATACAACAACGACGATATTAAAGTATAATAATCTTTTTAAATTAACAAAAGGCAAGATTTAAATTAACAAACACCTGCAATATTTTTATTTTATTTTATTTTAATGGCAACACTAAAATACCACACAATCAGGTGATTTGAGCAATGCCAACAAAAATAAATAATTTTAGAGTTAATGAGTTAAAAATAAAGATACAATATATAGACGTGGTGATATAACGCTTATACGGGAATATATACACAAGCTAAAATGATTAATCCTATACAAATTTCTAAATCTACGAAAAATCAATAAATATTTACAATTAGTTTTTGGTTCAACATCAGTACAATAAAATATTGACAGAAACTGTGTCAACATTGCATGCAATGCTTAATGATGGAACGGTTGTTAATGTACAAAATACTAAAGGATTTGCAATTAACATGTTTAGATATTTTTTACCCCATACAGCCTGGTGGTCAATATAAGCGAATTATCTATAGTAATAAAAATGAGTCCCGTGTGGCACCCTCACAGAATTCTAGCACCCTACGTTTTGCCCGAGAGTGTCATAAAAAGCGACTAAGGGGCTGTCAATAAATCACGTCACACGTCAAGGGGGTGGGAGGGGGCTGACGAAGAGTGACAAGGGGATGGGCGGGATTATATATTTTGTGATGTCATATTTCAAAATATAGACACTGAACATTTTTGGAACCGCTGTTTTTATTTAATTATTTCTTGCTATATAATTGCAAAATATATGACATCACACTAAGGAGGAGGGAGTCTCACGATCGTGACTAGCTGTGACAAGGACGTAGAGGGGGGGGGTCAAAAGATCACGAAATTCATGTGCCGTAATATAATAATAATAAAACGCGCTAGCATTTTTGTCAGGTTCAAGCATATATGCACCTTATTCTACTAATTTTAAAGTCGAATTTCGAGTGCTTTATCAAAATACTCTTTGCTGCGCTTATCTCTGTCTGCGCTGAGCCTAAGGGAATGGGATAAACTTTGCCACTTCTATCTCTTTTAAATAGTAAGGTTACGTTACTATTAGCGATAAAATGGGCGTGACATTTTATGGGCAAAAACAATTTTAATAATATAATTCTGGAAAAATCGTCTGGCCCTATTTCTACAAAATATTTAGTATGAAATCTATTTAAAAAGGACACCATCAAGTCATTATTTTTTATAATAAAATTAATTTACTATTTAGTTCCACTACTAACAGTTCTCGGTTTTTTACATACTTATTCAACTATATCCTTGGTAGGGGTCATTAGATTTCACATTTGTGAATTACAACCAGTTTACGAATGAGCGATCTAATAAGTCATTATATGCAATGGGTTTTATAAAAAAAATATTTCATTGATTTTTGATTTATACTAATCGCTCTTTCGAAATATGGTCTTTCGTAAAGACATTTTTTATTTATGATAACCAAAGTATTTTATACCTGGTAATACTATTTAGTGGAATAATCCTACTGGTTCCATTTTTTACCATTTAAAGTGTATTTTATACTTGGCAACATGTTTCGTAGCGAATTCCTACTAGTATGGTCTCAATTTGCAATAAATTTATAATGCGAGTTTATAAATATATTGTAATATTTTCATGATCATTACTCGTATACATACAAATAAACACATCAAGCGAAATCAAAACATTGTCAAATAACCAGTAGTGACGCCGCGCCGTAGTTAATTAATTTGTCAAGATATGAAATAAATCCTTTAGATAAAGTATATAATCTAGTTTAGGCGTTATTTCTGTTGGCATTATTATGCCTTTAAAACTACATGAATAAATTTAAGTGCCTAAATGTGTGGACCAAATAAATAATTGTTTATTCTCAATTTAATCACAAGAATTTATTTTTCTATTGGCCTTGTCTTAATACTTGTCGACCGATCGTCAAATTAGGCAGATCATGTTAAGCCTAGGCGTTTGCTGACATATCGCTTTATATGAATCGATTCTCGTAAAGATTCAGTTCAAGATAATTTTTGTTAGCCAGAAAACAGTATATTTTATGGGTTGAGAAAAAAACCTAAAAATACCATTGGATTTGTCTCGACTTAAGACTAAGCATTTTAAACAATTTAACTACGAAATATCGAAAACAACGTGTAAAATTTTAAAATCTGGGTATAACTATTTTAATAGACATGATTAATCTGAAGTTATCACTATAACTTCTAATTTTATGATTTACGTCACTGGAATATCTCACTCATTTTGACCACTTTAGATATAAATAATCAAGAATTAAATAAATTTCTTCACAAATTTAAATGTTTTCATTTCATTGGGAATTTATATTTACATATCAAAGGAATTATATCTGAAGTTATACAGAAATAACAAATTATATATTTACAATTTTATTCCATATATTGAAAAAAAAACAAAAAAAAAAACATCATATTGCAAATCTAGTAGAAAAAATGAATTTGCTACTCCTTTTGTCTTGCCCTAGAGGGTTCTAGAAGGTGACACTTGTCATCATCATATCGTCGGGGGTATAGCTTTCGGCAGATTCCACGGTACGGATTGATGAACCTCAGAAAATTTAGATCTAGATGAAATAGCTGAAACTCATCAAATTCGGCAGTAGCCCCCTGCTTGTAAAAAAAATCCCTAATCAGAGAGCTACGAATCTGCCCAGCATTAGGATATTTTTTTCTTTTAGACTTTACATGGGAAACAAATAGTCTTATAGTTTTTTTTTAAATAATGGCTTTGTGCGTTTAGCACATTTAGCCAGTGTCAAGTAAGAAGCCTTATAGTTATTAAAGGTCAAAATCATAAAAAAATAGATTTTAAATTAAAACAAATAAGGTGTAATTTTTTTAGATTTTCTTTTTTTCAAAAGAGCATCAGCAAGCATTTTATCTTATGATGTGAAGCTTTATTTACACCCTGTATATAGGCATGTATGTGTTGGTAGTTCTGAAGATGCACTATAATTAGAAAATGGCAAGATACCATTATATTGATCTATAAATAAGAAATATACTTATATCTCTAATATCCACTTAAAAATTTCTTGTTTTTAGTTTGCTTCGGGTATAAGTGAAGCGAAGAATGATGTAAAAATCATCCAACCAACGGCTAGAAGTGATTGGTTGTCATTATTTGTAGGAGGAACTTCCTGGTTACCTTGTGGTTGGTTAGGTTGGTTCTGGTTAACTGGTTGGTTGTTCGCTGGTGGGTTTTGGTTCTGGTTGACCGGTTCCTGGTTGGGTGGTTGGTTTTGGTTGACGTCCGCTGGTGGCACGTTTTGGGCTGCGTTCTGCTGATTCAGATGTAGATCACGGAAGAATCCGATTTGGTGTCTGAAATTAATATATTTGTTGTTTTAATATTTAAAAAAAAATATTTATTAATAAAAATTCAGTTTTAAAATGTAGCTTTCATTTCTCCGCTTACACTTTGTTGATAATGGTCTCAAATATGATTTATACCACTTTAATGGATTATGGTTTTACAGTAAAGTATTGAATTAAAACTATATTTATAAAAATGAATTGCTGTTTGTTAGTTTATAGAATAATTAAGTACGTACTTTTGTAATATGCTTAAGTTCCCTCTCAATTTGCAGTGCCCCTACGGGGTATCAGTATTCATTGTATTACTTAGGTACCTACTTGTTTACTTGATGCAATAAAGATTTATGATTCTCAGAACTCGAGAATGGCTAATTTTGATCTTGAAGTATGTATTTGTGAAAGTTTAGGGAAGGTTTCAGCAAATATTCAGTTATAACACAGAGGAACTGTCGTCAGACCTCCGCAATACAGAGAGAAACATAATTGTGGTTAAACCAGCTGTCAGGATATTAGAACTGACTTCCTAATAACTACTGCCATAGGTGGTCATGACAGCCGGGACCAACGGCTTAACGTGCTTTCCGAGGCACGGAGCAAGCGATAATTACGCACATAACTTCGAAAAGTCATAGGTGCGTCGACCAGGATTTTGTACCCTACACCCTCTGGATTCGAATTCTGTACATGCATACATAATATCACGTCTATTTCCCCGAAGTGGTAGGCAGATGCATATTATACGCTCAAACTTCGCCAGTTATATTGTTGGTCCCAAGTAATAGGTGGCGAGCCTATTGCCGCTTTTCGGGAACTTTTATGTTTGCTAGAGCCTCGTTCGTTGATCGGCAGGTGCACCACTTGCAGGTGAGGTTGGCTTGGGCTACTCAGATTTTGGGAGGAGCCCTATACATTGTACCATATATTTGTTTATGTCATTTTATAATTTTAATTTTTAGAGTACAATAAAGTGTTTATTCATTCATTATACAATCGAATTGTATGGCTTTCGCCACTGGGCTATCCTCGCTACGCTTCGTTCCATACAAAGCATCATCTCAGCCCATAAACGTCCCACTACTGAGCACGAGCCTCTTCTCACATACCAAGGTGCGAAGGTATTGGGTCATACTCCACCACGCTGACCCAGTTCGGATTGGCGGAGGCAGGTGTATGGCCCCGGAGCCAGGGTCTCCGCCCCACACCGGACACTGTGATGCGGTGGCGTAGAGACGCTCAGACACAGGCTCTGGGCGCATGGCGGCGGCAGCTACACAGGAGCGCCGAAATACGTGCCGAAGGTTCGAGGCGCCGTATCCTCGAGGCGGTCGGGCCCATCTTAGAGCGATGGGTCGGCCGTCGGTGGGGGTCGATGACTTTCCGGCTCACACAGGTACTTTCCGGGCACGGGTGCTTTGGGAAGTATCTGTGTGACGTCGCCGGGGGGGAGTCGACCCGGTGTTGCCACCACTGTGACTGCGCGATGGATGATGCGCAGCACACTCTGGTGGCGTGCCCTGCGTGGGCGGGGCCGCGGTCGACGTTAGCCGCGGCCCTGGGTGGAGTGGCTCTCTCGCTGCCGACCATCATGCAAAAGATGGTCGACAGCGAGACGGCGTGGGAGGCGATGGCCTCCTTCTGCGAAGTGGTGATGTCGCAGAAGGAGGCCGCGGAGCGGGAGAGGGAGCGGGATCCGCTTTCTCTCCGGCTACGCTGTTGGCGGGCGGGCCAGGAGGGCCCGTCAGGCAGCGCCAGGGGGTCCTTAGGCGGCGGGGGCAGGGGGCCCCTTTCGTCTCGCCATAGACCCCCCCGAAGTCGGCCAGTTACGCCATGGCCGCACATAGAGGTAGGGGGGGCGCTGCAAATTGCGCCTTCCTGAGGAGGTCTCCCCGGTTCTGATCCGGGGGACGTTGGCCGCGGGCGGGGCACCAGAAGCTACAAACCCGGGGACTGGTGCCTCGCCCCTTTTCAACAGCGGTGGGCGTCGTCTGAAGTTTTTTAGTGGGTAGGACTGCGGTGGTCGCGTCGGCCGCAGTGAGCCCCACACCCCCTCCCGGTCTCTCCCTTTTGGCCGGGAGACAGTGCGTAAGCAGCATTTTTTTACAGACAATAAAAAAAAAAAGGCAGGTGTATGGCGTCCTGCTGTTAGAATTTATCAAGCCGCCCATTAGGCCTCTAACATGGCTTAACGTCTCCCACATTTAGTGATAACCGGGACCAACGGCTCAACGTGCCTTTCGAAGCACGGAAGCGCTCGATATCAAATGCCACACAAACGGTCACCCATCCAAGGACTGAACTCTGGAAACTCTGCTGTACATCGGTGATCGTTTCCGAGTACCGCAGAGCTACGAGCGCTTCATGGAAAGTATGAGATAGGCAAAAATACTCACAGATATCCAGCGGCCACTAGCAGCACGACGAGTAGAAGCCTCGCCGGGCTGCCATACAGGTAGACCAGAGACAGGAGGATGGCGACGCGCGAGGCCGCGTACAGCTGGTCCAGCCAGTCGTGCTGCGGGGGCTCCTCGGCGGGGGGCGCGGCCGGCGCGGGGGGCGGCGCCGCGCCGGGGGGGGCCGCGCCGGGGGCGGCCGCGGGGGGGAGAGCCGCGCCGGGGGGAGCCCACCTTTGGACACAATCACTTACTCAGTTGGCGTTTCTCATAATAGTAATCATTTATTTGCATAAAACATGGTACAATAGTTGTTGTCCAACATCGAGACACATGATTATGAGGGGGCATAGGAGGGGTGAGGAGACGGTGCGACGACGAGCGACCGCGGCGCCGCCGGTACCGATCGGCCCGCTCCTACACACTCGACCAAGGATCTGAAGGCGATCATACGTCACTCTTTGCTTTATTTTACTTTCTATATAATATACCATTTAAATATACAGTCCATTTTATTTATATATCGAGGCGTAAACATATGGTCCTTCGAGCCGGATCTGAACCAGCGAGCTATGGATGGATATGGATGGTCGCCTTGAGATCCAGTGGTCGAGTGTGTAGGAGCGGGCCGATCGGTCCCGGCGGCGCCGCGGTCGCTCGTCGTCGCACCGTCTCCTCGCCTCTCTTATGCCCCCTCATACATCATGTGTCTCGATGTTGGACAGTTGTTGTTACATCCTACTAATATTATAAACGTGAAAGTTTGTATGTGTGGATGGATGTCTGTTACTCTTTCACGCAAAAACTACTGGAGCGATTGTGATTAATCTTTGGACGTGTATAGCTGCAGTCCTGGTCTAACATATAGGACACTCTTTCTCCCGATATTTCCACGGGAACGGGGACCATGCGGGTAAAACCGCAGGGCGCTGCTAGTTGATGTATATAGGCGTCTCACATTTTTGCCAAAATAGCGTGCAAATATTTTACAAATATAGCTCTAAGAATAAAATTTAAAGCAAGTACCTATATAATGTCAAACAGTCTACCTAACTATTCTATTATTATTCCAGTCATAAAATTCATTAATAGAGTACATTTGTCCAGCAACCATTCATGAAGTTTTCTCCTGAATAAGACCAAATTAAGATTTTATTACATTAAATTGCTATTTGCGACTTTAATCCAACTACATAAAGTTCATTTAAAGAAAGAAAGAAAAATATTTATTCAATACAAGTTGCAAGAATTTTTTTTACCTACATACATTCACACCCGTTAAGGCAGTTACATTATACACCCATTTCGACAATAACCTTGGTACGATGTAACCGGTGGTGTGCATCCTGCCTCTCCCGTATTCCCATAAAGGTCAAATATTTGTGTTGAACCATGAACCGGCTTGGTCTCAAAGTTTTCGAACCTACCTTGCATCATTAACAAAAAAGTCATAAGAAATGCTTCCACTTACATATTAGCATACTGCTGCATATACTGCAAATACGCCTGTTGCATCATCATCATATGATTGGCAAGAAGTGCTGGATCGGTCGGGACAGGTAGATACCCTTCGCCTAAATTGTAATTCGGATACGGAGGCACTCTCCCGTAGTTATTGACGAAGGAACTCAGATAGTTCTGCATTTCCACATTGTGATTCTGATCGTTCTGTCTCATTTCTGGTCTGGTCGGCTCTGGGGCTGGCGTAGGACTTTCAGCAGTAGTGGGAACATTTCTCTGCCTCAAGCCATCAGTATTCACTGGTTCTACATTCTCTTTGGGAGCTGGTGGTGCTTGCTTCTGCGGGAGAGTCATTCTTCTGTTCGGTGTGCACACTAAATGCATAGTATGAGCGATTTGACTCTCATAAGTTCTCAGGACATCTTTGAGTACTGCGCAGTCGTCTAAAAGTCTGCCTGAGTAGATTATTTTCTGTTCTTCTGCCCTCTGATAAAGAAAAGGGTCGAAATTAGTTTCAGAAAAATAAAAAGATTTATCTGAAAATGCACATAAGTTACACAGAAAAAAATTATCTACATAATAGTTTATGTACACATAAATTTATGTTGGTCCCGGCTGTCATGAACATCTATGGCAGTCGTTTACACTACGATATGAAAATCATGTTCATTACAATGTGTATTTTATGTTATATAATATAATGTGTATGTATGTATACATATATACATTTACGCCTGTTTCCCCATAGGGGTTGGCAGAGGCATATTATACGTCCAAATTTAGCCAATTATATAGTTGGACCAACACGTAATAGGTGGCGAGCCTATTGCCGCTTACCGGGCACTGTTATGTTCGCCAGAGCCTCGTCCGATCCCTATACACCCATGTGTATGTTTAGTGTAAGATTGTACTTAGAGTCAAAGCCATTAGGTTTTGCAAAAACATTTTTATTAATTGCAATGCATGGACGTAATAAATAATAATAAAAAAAATGATTATGAGTTTATGTACACATAAATTGTTATAGAAAAAATACAACGGTATACCTAATTCCTAACGGAATTCCTTCCAGCCGACTGAGACTCTGTTTTGGTTATGTTTACATGTAGTTATGGCCACTCTATTGAATATCTGACAAAGAAAGATAAGTAGCCTCCACCACGCGAATACAGTTTGAATTGGCAGAAATAGGTGTGTGGCGTTCTGCCAAATGATTTTTAAGCCCTAAAACTTCTAACTTCCCTTTACGACTACCAACAATATATCGTTTCAGCCTTTCGATGCATGGACATAGCTCTGTAAAAAGCCAAGTGACAAACAAAAGATTTTCTGTTGTGTCTAGAACCGCTGCGGTATAACGTGCTAACTTTTTTTAAAACGTTCCTAGTGTCATGAGTTTGTATCTTCTCGAAGCTTCTAGGTCACTGCGTCTCACAATCAGCATTATTGACAATATTGATGTCACCTTGACTCTATTCAATTACGTCGACCAGATGCGCCGCTACACGTTTTACTGTCTATATTACGGCAATTGGTCTTAAGCAGTGGTTCCTAACCAGTTCTGTTACCCCTATGACCTATGGCACTACTGATTAACACCCCTCCCTGTTGTCTGAATGCTGCAGAATTGATTTACTCATAATATTCTGCTTATTGCTAAAGCCCGTGTTCAACATTTCAGACAACAGCCAGCTCATTACTTCCTTGAGTTATATATCAGTTTTACCCCTAGGTTAGGAAACAAGGGTCTTAAGTGTATTTCTATATCGGTACCACTCACTTTTATTTACAGTAACAACGTGAGACTTCGTTGTCAAGTTCATGGTGAATACCGGAGAGTAACGTACTAAGAGATTTTGAAACTTTTTAAAAGCTGAACTTGCAAAAGATGGAAATCTCTACCCGCAATATTTTTTCTCCAAAGTAAAGCAGTGTTCACAGTGGTCAGACCTTATCTCCCCCCCAACTGGTCTCCACCTTGTCGTGGTGGGGGGGCTGAGTATCTCCCGGACGCCGGGAAAAGGTAACATACAGAGACCGACGACTCTGGGTGCCCTTAGTACTGACTACCGGGGGAGAAACTAAGAGGGACCTGTGGAGGGCGCAGCGGGCGGGCCAAGAGGGCCCGTCAAGCAGCACCAGGAGGGTCTTAGGCAGTGGGGGCAGGGGGCACCTGCTGTCTAACCATAGACCCTCCGAGAAGTCGGCCACACACGCTTTGGTCGCACAAGGAGGTAGGAGGGGCGCGTCCACTGCGCCTCTCTGAGGAGGTCCTCCCGGTTTTGGTCCGGGGGACGGGGCCGCAGGCGGGGTGTCAGACGCTGCAACCCAGGTGGCCCCCGCCTTTTTCTCAACAAGCGGCGGGCGTCGTCGGAAGATTTTTTGTGGGTATTACTGCTCGCAGTCGCGTCTGCCGGTGGTGAGTCCCACACCCCCTTTCGGTCCCCCTTTGGCCGGAAGGTAGTGCGTAAACGCATTTTGTTACCGACGTAAAACAAAAAAAAAAGGGTCAGACTTTATCTTCTCGAAGCTTAGGACAGGTCACAGCGTCGCACAATTCGCATGATTGACTATGTTTGTGGATGTCACCATGACTCTATTCAATTACATTGAGTCTGTCATAGCGTTTTAAAGTCTAAGCCAAAATCATTTCTTCAAGTTTGGTTCAATAGAGCTTTTATGAAAGTCAAAACTTAAAAACTAGCGCGCTCATTTACTGAGAGAGCTTGATCGTAAAAGAATGGGCACGAAAATCGTCAATGTTAGTTTTTTCTCTTGCCAGTTAAAAGATAAATATACCTCATAGTAAAACATTTATCAAGTCTACAAAAACCCGTTTTCTGCAGTCACAAGATTTTTAAAAAAAACTTACGACGACACCCACCGCTGTTAAAAAAGAGCGGGGGGCCAGAGTTTAAAGTTTCTGACACTCCGCCCGCGGCCAAAATCTCCCAAGAACGGAACCGCAGAGAGGCGCAGCGTATTGCCCCCCCCCCCCACCTCATGCGACCACTTCTATTGCACTACGACTTATGTGTATATGGCAGACTTCGGGGAGGTTCTATAGTGAGACCCCCCTGTCCTGGCGTAGCGGGCTCTCCTGGCCCGGCCGGTGCGCCAATGGCGTAGCCGGAGAGAGCGGATCTCGCTCATACGCTGCTGCCTACCCATTAATCAACGGGCGAACATACATACATAGTATAACGCCTGTTTCCCCGAAAGGGTAGGCAGAGGCATACTATACGCCCACACTTCGCCAATTACATAGTTGGTCCTACGTAATAGGTGGCGAGCCTATTGCCGCTTACCGGGCACTGTTATGTTCGCCAGAGCCTCGTCCGTTGATCGGCAGGTGCACCACTTGCAGATGAGGTTGGCTTGGGCTCCTTAGGTCTAGGTAGGATCCTTATATACCTATATATGTGTTTGTATGTATGTACATAAATTCTAACAGCAGGACGCCACACCTGCCTTCACCAATCCGCTCTGGGTCGGGTGGAGTATGACCCAAATCTCTCTCACCTTTATTCGTTAGAGAAGGCCAGGTTCAATAGTGGGACGTCCATGTTTTATTTCTTCCACATAAGCGCCCGCGTCGGTTACCCTAAATATCCGTTGGCAATTCAAAATCACTTATTCAAGTTTGTCTATGTCTTAATAGAGCTCTTATGAAGGTCATATTAAAAATTTTACGCGCTTATTAATTTCTATTTGTCTCGCGTAAGTTTACAATATAATAAAAAAAACTATTATATGAAACGAAATACCAGTTGTAAAAACAGTGTAGTTTTTTCACAGCGAAAACTAGTTATAATTTTTACACCTTTTTACAATCACTTTTATTTCAATTAATTTGTGCGTGTACATTGCTGTGATTGGCACAAAGTCGTTAAGCGTTATCAGGAGTTTATAGTTGCTCCGAAGTAGACATTGTTATGGTACTGATAATTGAATAATGTTATTTTTATTGAGGTTTTATAAATAACTACACTAGTTATAATCTGCCCTTGTATTAGAATAAAGTAAGGCTGTTTACATACTGTTTCGTCATTTGAATCATTATTTATAAACTCCAACCCAACAGGAGGGTTGTTTTAAGTGGATCTCTGCCTTTTCGCCGAAAATTGTTTAGCCGATTATCACTTGCCAACTAATGTTTCGCAGAATAATCATTTGCCAACTTTACGTAAAAAAATTTCGCTCATGCATTGTTGGTCGCAGTTTTAACCTAACCGATGTTGCATATTTAAATGCCATGTGTAGGGAAATAAAAGCACTTTGATTCAAGCATTGTTTATATGCATATTAACCTAACCATTTCCTTTCGATTTTACCTTCAGGTTATTTTATTTTATATTATTAAAACTAATTTGATATTATTTTATTTATTTCATATAGAAAATTTTATGCAGTAAGAACAAATAAAAAAAATCAAAAATATTTATTCAGTAACATTTAGGTTAACAGTGTTTGGGGACCCCTTTTAAGTAAACATATACCTGTGTTAGGGGAACCCGCTCTTCCTGGACATATGTTTGTAACATTTTATCTTTTATGATACATGCTTAAACTATTAAATATAATGTGTGTTTGTGTGTAAGTGTGTGCGCGTGGGTGTGCCTGTGTAAGTATTTTGTAGTTATGTTGCATTGTAGTGCTAAATAAATAAGTTTAATACTTTTTTATATAATATACTGTAAATTACATATTTTCTAGCATCTAATTATTATTTAATGGGCACCAGTAGCCCTTCTGTTTCCCCATATGTCTTAAATTTTAGCCAATTCATCAATTTAAACTCTTTTTTATTTTTTACCGGGCATCAGTGTTGTCACATTAATTACAATACCAATACTAGCCCATAAGTATACAACTGTTATTGTTGCAGTTTGAGTTATTTATCTGCTCAAGCTCCTCCTGCCAGCAGTAAATGGAGCATTCATATTTAAATTGTCATTCATAAGTTTTATTGAGCTCAACCTGAATAAACACTTAAGAGTGAAACACTGTACACTTTAAAGTGTCTAGTAGAAGTAGTTAGTACAATAACTGTATAAAGTGTATTGTGTGTCAAAAGTTTGTGAGTGTTGATGTATTTTTGTTACTATTTCATGAAAAAACTACTGAATAGATTTAGATCACATTTGGCTCGCAAGTAGTTTATAACCTGGAGTAGCATATGGGATATTTTGAATCCCAGTATTACCACAGAAACAGGGACCACACTAGTATAATAATAAAGCTACTGCAATCTGCAAATAAGCTTGTAAATAATAAGTTATCCTCTCTTATGTTGAATGACATTAGCCCACTTTCCGTTATCTGTTGTGCCGGGAGCCGGTATGGTCAACAGACGGCCCATTTTTGAGATAGACTCTTACTGTAACTGGATTTTCTAAAGTTGGCCGAGATTTTGGCTTTACTAGTCAGCCTGTTTCTTCTTTATGCATTTGTAACGTGTTAGAAAGGATAGGGTATACCCTATCCTTTCTAACACAAAACATTGTATATATACAATGACGTTTTTTAGAGCGAATATGAGAACACAGTTTGCCATACCGGCTCCCGGTACGTCAACCGATTAGGCGAAGATATGTTTATACCGGGAGCCGGTGTTTCACATATGAGGGGATATAATGACATTATAAGTATCAAAAAGTTTTAATAAAAAAATATGATATTGATAACCTATTATGTATTAGTAATTATCAGCAATTGCTATGCAAATGATGACCCAGATTTATGCATATTTGGGTCAGTGGTATCTTTTAATCTTCTGATGATGAAATCATTGAATCAAATCTTTAAGCTGAATACCCATATTAGGCCAATAAAAAAGAATCCTTATCAGCCCATCTTCACCCACTGCTGGACATAGGCCTCTCCAATGGCACGCCATTGAGCTCGATCTTCAGCTTTTCACCTCCAACAGCAGCCAGCCTTTTGCGTTTGTTGTCAAGTCGCCTAGCAAATCTTAATGCTGGACGCAAAAGATTGGTACAAATAAAAAGTAGGACAGGCGTTTTGATAAATTAGCTTACCGGTTTGCTAGGATACACTTTGGAAAGATGTCCCTTCAGCTGTTGCACTGTCCATGACGATTCACACTCAACATTCTGGTCTTCAATTTGCTGATTGGGCGCTTTAACAATGAGCGTCACGTTATCCGGTATCATTGTTCAATCATCCAATTATTGCAGTTCCGTACGATAACACCCCTTATTAGATAAGAAGGCCGGAATCACTCGTGATTTGATAACAACACTACTAACAAACAAGGTTCACAGGAACACGCAATACGCAATAAAATTATAACATCAATCTGACACAATAACTTTTTTAGGTATAACAATGTCTCAAGTCGAAATACAAAATAAAGTGACTGATTGTTTCAGTAATTTTGTTGTAAATAAATAGCTCGTAAAATATTAGCCTAGCACTTGTCAATTTGCCATTGAAATTATTTGTCGACTTTTCATTGGTCCAACTAACGTGTCTGACGTCATTAAATTGTTTTCGCTTATCAAATTAACGCATTTTGATTAGATACAAGTTACATAACAGCACTCAAATGCTTTCGATTGGATGACGTTAATAATAAATACAGATCTACCAATGAACAATATTTTTATTGTTTACTGTTCATTTTAATTTCAATTCTTATTATTTATAATAATTATGAAGATGGGAAAATAATCTATATCGGATTATTCAATACTTTTTGTAATATTTCAATAAATAAGGTTCTGATTGGTATATTGATAATTAAAGGTGTTGAAGTTCCTAAGAAGCTCTAAGCTTCCAAAAAGTTCAGCTTTTGCTTCCTTTAAACCATCTATGAAAAAAATACCGTCAATGTCAAGTTTGCAGGTTATGCATGGTTGTTTGTTTGTTGTTGTTTGAGTATTGTGTTTTAATTACTTATGAATATTAAGTTATGTATATGTGTTGCTACAAATTTAAAGTTCATAAGACTGTATTACATTTAAATGAGCTGAGATAGGTATCGAAAATTTATATACGGTTTGGAAACGGTCACTAAAGTTGATACACTAAACACAGTTTGATAGCCTAAAAATGGGTGTTACAGTGTAAGTTTATTCTTTATGATCATGTATTAAATCTTTATAACATTTTCAAAGTTACGTTACAGTTTTGTGCAGCTTACAGCAGTATCCAGTTCCTGAAAATAAGACCGGTACCTACGTCATAGAACTGCTAACGAAACGTATTTTGGCGCTTGGAGCAACCCAGCAGGGACAATTTCTAGTGGACTGTGAGAGTTATTTGTCGCATCCCCAAATGGGTCAGTAATATTCATTGGTTTGCCTTATTTTGCTTATCGGTAGGTAGTATTTTTGTTTACCAACGCAATTGAATATAAAGCTTTCCAAATCTGCAGCGCTCTTTTTGAGTCAGTTTGACTATTAAATTATTCATTTGAAAGTATGTGCAGCGGGTAGAGTTGTTGTTTACATTCTCTTACTCTGTTTAAATTGCTGGGGGAAGGGTTACGTTAGGTTCTCTTACTCTGTTTAAATTGCTGGGGGAAGGGTGATGTTAGGTTGTTAGGTACTCTTCCCTTTCCCCTGGAAGTTTTACCTGCAGCCTCCTGCTTGATTCGTGAATAGGCACCTAGTGAGAAATGGTAGTAGGCATTTAGCACAATATTATAATAATTGCTTATAGAAACAGTTGAAATTCCTTATGTCTATTTTATCAAGAAAACACCACAAACCTGGTTCTACAAATCTGCCATGGGTTTAATTGCTGAAGATTGGTGTAAATTCTACTCACCTTAGTTAATAAAGAGAGGTCCATGCTCAGTATTTGGACATTAATAGGTTAAAACAATTAGTTGTAATTAGTATAAAAGAGACTATGACCCACAGACAAACCAGTCAAACGGTTTTGTGGGATATGTTTTTATGTAACTTGTATTATTTAAAGGAAATAAACGTTTTTCTGTTTATAATCTATCAAAGTGATGATGACGTTTATAATTTCAGGCACAACAAAAACAGTACACATCCTCCACAACTCGGAGCAGCCGGCATCTGTGTTCTCAATACTGGAGAGTGGCGCAAAGAACATCCACGTGATCGCTGATGGTCTGTTCGACCTTCTCATGATGAAGCTCTCCCAACATTATACGTCGAAGAAGCAGACGAAGATAGAAAGCAAGGGGCCTAGGTTTGAGTTGGGGGATTTCTGCATAAAATTGGGATCTGTGACTATGAATCAGAACTTTAAAGGGATCTTGATTGAGGTTAATATATATTATCCTTTATTCACTATTATTGTAAGGAGATAAACCCGACCCCGTTGTGCGCGGTTTCACTGTAAAGTGAATTTCAAATATTGTTCTCAAATGTCTAATATACCTACCGTTTACCGTGTGTCATAAAATTAAAAACAGTGTTGGGTGTTATGAATATATTTTATAAAAATGTAGAAAAACGCTTACCAAATGAAAATATATATATTTTTCAGTTAAAATTATTTAAACATCAACTATTACATATTACATATTTAATTCATTAACTATTACATAGTACTTGAAAACGTAAAAATTAAATATAAATATAAAATACAAACAAAATATGATTACAAGTTTAGATTCACTTACATGCAACAAAACAATTATAATTAAGTGTAAGTGAATCTAAGTGCCAGTTCTTACAGAGCCACTGCTCTGTAAGAAGAACTAGCAAGAAACTCACAGGTTATGCTCTTCTAAATTATTAATTGGTTAGTTACTTGAATATTACAATCTTCATTTGTCTGTGAAGCTATACAATGCAATTTAACATAACATTAACATACATACATAGAGTCACACCTCTTTCTCGTAGGGGTAGGCAGAGATCACATCCTTCCACTTGCTACGATCTTGGCACACACTTTTAGCTTCATTCACACTCATTAACCTCCTCATACACACCTGTCGGTTTAGGGTACTCTTGACCTGCCCTTTCTCTAAATTTTTTTGTATTTGGTCATGGAAGGTCTTTCGTGGTCTTCCCCTCCCAACACTTCCAACCACTTGTCCATCAGAAATCACTTTCGTTAATTTAAGTTAAATAAAAAGTCTTTGTCTTTCATCCTCTCAACATGACCAAACCATTTAAGCATACCTTTCTCAATTCTTGTCACTATATCTTCCTTTATGCCAGCTTCAACCCTTATCACTTCATTCCTTATCCTATCACTCAATTTCACACTAAGAATACTTCTAAGTGCTCTCATCTCTACTGCATAAATCTTACTCTCATGTTTCTTCTGCCATAACTAACATTCGCTTCCATACATTAGTGTAGGTACCAACACACCTATATGAACTGCCAGATGTGCCTTTTCAGACACTTTCTGACTGCTTACTAAGACTTACATTAACAATATTTAAATAATATTGTTTATTTATTTCCAGGTGGAATACCGTCCATGTGTAATGGCAAATGCTGTATGGGGTCTCCTGCGAGAGTTCTTACAAGGGCTCCTAAGTCCCACCATCCCGGTACAACCTCCTCAACATTTACTGAGTAAAATGAACGAGATTTACATGCCCATTGACACAGTGTACCAGTATTTAGAACATTTCAGTGCTTATAGAAAGGTGACTGGCTTACGGAATGCGTGAGGTTTATATACTTTTATATACAGATCTAAGGATTATGTGTTAAGAAGGTGTAAGGATTATATTATGTGTAAAGTGTCTGATTTAATAAATAAGATTAAGCTTAATAAATTTATGTGTTTGTTAATTGTGACCTTTTTGACTTTAATCTTTCTTTCTTTTTACATACTATTCATCATTTCCTAGCATTATCCCGGTTGCCCTAGACTTAAGCTTAGGGCTGTGGGGATCTGCTCACTGGTTCAACCAGATTGACTGAATTTCAGTTACTACGTGGAGCGACTGCCGTCTGACCTCTGCAACCCAGACGGAAATATTATTCTATGGTTAAACCAGCTGTCAGTCTGTTCTGTGGTGCCGCAAGTCTCCCTGGTGAGAGTACCCCATTCGTCGAGATCGACGGCCGCTTACGCGGCCACCAGCGCCTCAGGGCCGATGTCCTGTCTGAAGATACCCGGGAAATGAGCTCACGGCTTGAAGCCCCGAAGACTGCCGTCTGGCAGAAGATTCTGGACATCTATCATCTAAACATCTGGAACTCTACACCCGCGACACATCAGAATTAGACCTGATAGCTCACCATAAACACCCACGACATCCTGAGCCGAGGTTCGGGTCTACTAGAGACCGCCCTTAGTATGTCGCTCTTCAATTGAAATACTTTTAGTATTTAATCTAGGTTTGAGGCCCTCAGTCTCGCCTTCCCCAATCCATTTCGGTTGCGCTGTATCCATCAGAGGCATGCAGCATCCACACACTTGGAGTTTAGCCGGTCGGCTCCTTATGGGTCATCCCGGCATAACCTACTCGCCGGCGAGAGGTATCTGGCAGTTAGCCGGCTGCAAGTTAGCTAGCGTGAAGTACGCGCATCTTCTTCAAAGATGCGCGTGCTCCGGAAGCGCACGCTCGGCTCATCGTGCATTGCAGATTCTTCTTGTATAAAAAAAAACATCGATTGGGTCGCGGCCGAAGATCTTCCCTTAAATCGTAATCGTAGATCTTAATCGTACATATTGAAACAGGCCCTATATGACTAGGTACATGTCACTGACAATTATTATTACCTACTCTTAACAAGAAAGTCCACATCAAAGAATTTTTCTTATGGCAATTGATGATGAACATATCTTTTGACGACCGATATGGCGTGAGGTCAGTATACCTGCACTTCACTCCAGAGGACACAGGACAAACACGATATACTTAGTATCCATAACACAATTTCTTAGTGATACTTATCTTGGAACTAAATAATTGGTGTGATTGTAAGAGAATAATTATTTATTTATATCTTATGCCACACCACCACATACCACCCCAGATAGGGCTGCCATCACCTAAATTGTCGACGCCGGATAAATACGGCACAAATCCTATCAATTCGGGCGAACTATGATTATTTCCCCTGAAACCTCTAAAAAATATTTCATGCAACAAAATAAAAACATCGTTATAATTAATAATTGCTTGCTGAATAAATATTTCACTTTTTTTTTTAAATCCCCTGCCCGATGGTCCCTGGGCGCCCTTCAAACTAGAACAAATCCTGGAAATTCCGGACGGATGGCAGCCCTAACCCCAGAGGACTTAGACAACCCCCCCGACTGGTCTCCACCTTGTTGTGGTGGAAGGGCTGAGTACCTCCCGGGTGGAGAAGCCGCTAGGGAAATAGTAAAACCCAGAGATTGGCGACTCTGGGTGCCCTTAGTACTGACTACCACGGGGAAACTAAGGGACCTGTGGAAGAAGACCAGAAGGGTCTTAGGCAGCGGGGGCAAGGGCTCCTGCTGTCTAACCATAGACCCTCCGTGAAGGCGGCTACACACGCTATGCTCGCACAAGGAGGTAGAGGGAGCGAGTTCACTGCGCTTCTCTGAAGAGGTCCTCCCGGCTTTGAGAGAGACTAACAGCGTAACGTGTTTTTCGAAGCACAGAAACTCGATATTAAATGCTACACAACCGGTCACCCAACCTAGAATCCCTCTATAAACTCTGCTTTACTTTGGTGATCGTTTCCGACAGCCCAGTGTCGCCGTGCCACTGGCAGGATATATTGGTATTTAAATACTCAATTATAAAACGACAAAACTGTAATGTGAACTTGTTTGCTTTGTATGAGTTTGTTTATAAATTAATTTCTTTGCTGCCAAATTCTTGTACATAAATAAGGTTATTATTGGTTTTATTTTCTGATTGTCTTTAAACGATTACACTAAGAATTACATACATGCCTAATGCATATTTTATTAGTGTAAAATTATTTAAAAAAAGAATATAATGTGTTCACAATGGAGTTTGGTCGTAGCTGTAATAATAGCTTCGTTTTATAAAGAAGGTCAGTTTTTAATATAAATACTTTTTTTGGAATTTAAAGCAGTTTTTGTAGAAAAACGTAATATACTTCTTTTGTTTTAAAAATATTCTTAAATTGAATAAATTGTAAAACAATCTTTTTGTTTAATACTTTGTACTTATAAGTACTTATAAGGAAATATTGTTACGTGGTGGCTTACAAAACTTCTTAGAAAAGTCTTTTTTTTATAAACTTATTTACTTACGAACCAGTTACAGTAAATCTTGTAACGTAACTACCTAGGTAGCCTGGTATCAATTCTAGTAATGATACTTAAGTGAGGATCCTCGTCTGTGCATTCTCTCAATTCTAAAACTACATACTATATAAACTGCTTTCGCGTCGGCGGCCACTCTCTGTGTGTGCTAGTTTCTCTTAACGACGTAAGCAGTAAACCCTCTAGGTGCACGTAAGCCGCTGCTAACTTCTTTTAAAAAATGAGGCAGAATGCAAAGAGCGCAGTGTATGACCCCAGCGGGAAGAGAAGGAATTACCGGCGAAGGGTAAAGAAATTAGTGCGATAGAGCACTAATATAAATATCAGTCTTATAAAGTCCAATGCTGAACATACCAATGTATAGATCATTATTAGAATTGATTAAATTATATTGGGGGTAAGTAAAATAATCACCACGCTGTTGGGCAGGCATCTTGGTTATTGCAGTTCAAGCCAGAGTTCGATGAATTACTGCTATTGCATCTAGATTTAATTTTTTGAGGTTCATCAATCCGTACCGGGGAATCTGCCGAAAGCCACAGATTTAATCCGTGACACACCAGTAGGCAGACTAGGGAAGCAATTAATTGAATAAATGATTATATTTTGCGTTTCGATGACAAATTTTTACGTAAATAAGTAGATAATAAAGATCAAACATCACGTTCAAAATTTGTGTCTAAATGGAGAACGCCATCTTGTATCGAGTTATAAGTATGTGTTCGGCGGTACGACAGAATCAATTCGAAATCCATTTTGCTTAATAATTGATTACCAGAAAGTTAGGCGGTACGGCCCCAGTACGCAGGAAGACGTTGCTGCCCATCATCCGGTAGGATTTCTCTTCGTCGACTCTTACGACTGAGATGAGAGGGGTTGGGAATTTTCTAGGCCGGTATCACAAGGCATTATATCATGCCGACAGATTATCGAGTCATTTAAAGCGTCTTAACAAATGCAGTACCCGACATCTTATCATATCACGGCGGCCACGGGCAAATCTGTGGCGCACTTTGACCCTTATAGTAGCATCTATTGTGCATAGATGTACTCGTATAATAAGAAAGTAATGTTCATAGTACCACCACCAGCATCGGCCACAAAGTTGGAGACAGTGCAGTGCGGCATCGACAACAGCCCCGACGTGATCGTGGGCAACGTCACCATCACCGACTATCCTTGGCTTGGTATACTCTATTATAGTATCAGTGAGTATTCTTCGTCTGTCAATACCTCTTTTCTTATCCTCGGAACTAAGAAATCTTATACCATTGTAGAGAGCAAAGGTTTGCTATCCTCTTAAGGGAAGATGATGATAATCGATAATGGTTGGGTCTTGCATTATAGTATTTATAACGATAAGCTTGAGACATTTCTTTTGCGCGATTCAGGAATAATTATCAACCATCAATGAATGAAATGTTGCAGTCAGGGAAACACTAAGGGGACAAATCATGCGACATTGAACTATTCAAGAAAAATCTTCAAAAATTACTGTTAGACAAATGTTACTATCACATAAGCGATTTTCTGACCGATACACTTTATGATTAATTGTAATACGTGTTTACTGACCCCGTTTTTTCTTGTAATTTAATTTAGTTGACATCATTTTCTTGTAATATATTTTAGTTTTATTGTTATTGTGTAATTTTAGATAATTAATTTTTGATCATAAATAATTATACTGACATTTAATGGGGAATCATAAAACTGACATTTGCATACCACAAAATGGTAAATATGTTGAGACTTGGTCGAAAGACTTTATTGTAATAGATATCATATTTTGTTAAGTACACATGTTTGAGCAAATAAATTATTTTGTATTTGTATTTAAATATTTGCATGTGTTGCCAAGGTTGTGCTTCCTTAGCATAACATAACAATCTAGAAGTAGAAGTGGCGAAATCTTAAATTCCCATCTCCCCGCGCAATTTTAATACATTACCTCTTGTTAATTTGCTGCATGTGATAGAGAAGCACATACACCACTTCGGGTAGCGAAGAACTGCCTGTTCGTGCCACCCGCTTATTCCCTTTAATTTATGCTATACCTATTGGTAATACCTACCATATAAATATCTACATTCATAGCAAATTTTAGAAAAAGAAAGCATTTATTTTAAGTATTTTATCAAAACCTAAGCACACGTTACGCTGTTCCCGTAAGATCAAAAAGTCAAAATCTATTTCATAAAATATTATACATAATACTTGAAAACGTCATAATTATGTATATTTAAAAAAAAACATTCGAAATATTATTACACTGAAATCATGAAGCTTACATTCACTAACATGCAACAAAACACTTTAAAAACAAAAAATAATTAAGTGTAAGTGAATCTAAGTGCCAGTTCCGAGCAACCGCTCTGTAAGAAGAACTGGCAAGAAACTCACAGGCTATGCTCTTTTAAATATATCCTCCATCAATGATAAGACGGAATTAAGTGGCCAGTCAATAATACTTCGGTAATTGTGCACAGATGACAGGAGTGGCGAGAATAGAGCAGTGACCACCGTAGCGCTGATCCATCGGGAGTTCGTGGTAGGAGTGGCCGCCGATATAGGGCCCATGCCCGTGAGAAATTTCAAGTTAGTACACATACAATCACGCCTTTTTCCCCGAAAGGGTGGGCAGATGCATATTAAACGCCTTCTTTTCGCCAGGTATAATGTTGGTCCCACGTAATAGGTGGCGAGTCTATTGCCTCGTCCGTTGATCGGCAGCTGCACCACTTGCAGGTTAGGTTGGCTTGGGGTTCCAAGATCTTCACCCCCGACTGGTCTCCAACTTGTCGTGGTGGGGGGGCTGAGTACCTCCCGGTAGGGGACAGAGAGCGCTGGGGAAAAAGTAACATCCAGAGATTGGCGACTCTTGGTGCCCTTAGTACTGACTACCGGGAGGGAAACTAAGAGGGACCTGTGGAGGGCGCAGCGGGCGGGCCAGGAGGGCCCGTCAAGCAGCGCCAGGAGGGTTCAGGCAGCGGGGGCAGGAGGACCATCATGCGAATGATGGTCGGCTGCGAGACACTGCGCCTCACTGAGGAGGTCCTCCCGGTGGGCGTCGTCGGAAGATTTTTAATTGGTAGGACTGCTGGCGCTCGCCTGCCGCAGTGAGCCCCACACTATCCTCTCGATCCCCCTTTAGCCAGGAGGCAGTGCGTAAAGGTATTTTGATACCGATGTAAATGAAAAAAAAATAAAGAAATGGTAGGATCCAGATACACCCAAGATCAAGTAAGTAGATATAATTTATTACGTTAATACTGCTGCTATAGTCTTACAATGAGATGATTCCATCGATGGTCGCCACCCCCCGGGGCCAACGCCCCCCGGGCCAAAACTGGGAGGACCTTATCAGAGAGGCGCAGTGTACCCGCCCCTCCTATCTCCTTGGGCGACCATAGCGTGTGTGACCACAGCAGTGGCCCTCTGGCCTCGCCGCCTAAGATTGCAGAGTGTTACCTTTTCCCTAGCGGCTCCTCCCAGATGGAGACCAGCCCGGGGGGATTTTAGTAGTACCTGTCTACACATGCCCCCCCCCCCCCCCGTCAAGTTCGAGATCAGCCCGGGAGGATCTTAGTAGTACCTGTCTACACATCATGTTTTGAGCGTTATCCCGGTTTTAACAGTAACAGTTTCATGCCCATTTTGAGAAGCTCCATGCTGTAAAAATGAACTCTTTATGTAAAATTGCGCCAGAACACCGTTATTTTTTTATATGATAATTTCTTACGACAATTCCCATAAATACATCTCAGGGAACAGGGGTGGCTGAAAACCAGCGCCGTCTAGAGTGTATACGCTGGACAGCACAAGCCATCACCTTTTGCTCTCTGGACCTTCGTAATTAAATTGAATTAAATTCTGGTTGTAATTTTTTTTATTATGAAACTATTTTTTTACCGAAGTAATGTAAATTATGTAAAAGGAAGCAATAAATGATTTTTTATTTTTATTTCAGAAAATATGCCCGAGTCCTGCTCGGTGAGAACTGGACGTACAATGGACGGCGTGTCAGCAAGTACATACTGCACCCGGAGTACGACCAGACCATGAACACTCTGGCCATAGTTCAGCTTAAGGATCCAGTGCGAACTGGTGATGATCTCATAAACTTACTAATATCTTTATATTTAACTTTTAACAATGCTGAAACGTTGATGTGCACTCTGCCTATACATCATAGAATAAGTACTCATCATCACAGCCCATTAACGTCCCACTACTGAGCACGAGCCTCCTCACACATATCAAGGTGTGAGGGTATTGGGTCATACTCCACCACGCTAACCCAGTGCGGATTGGCGGAGGCAGGTGTATGGCGTCCTGTTGTTAGAATTTTTCAAGCCGCCCATTAGGCCAGCAAAAGTACAGCAGAGTTTACAGAGGTCAGTCCTTGGATGGTAACTGGGTATGGGAGCTGAACAGTCCTGAGTACTGACCTCAACGCCATTCGGTCATCGAAATTCTTTTTAGATATGTAAAACAAACTTCTGGAGTAAAGCTATGAACTTGCGACTGTTACCTGATGGTGGTGCTTGTTTCAGTACATTACAGCAGCATTTTCCCGCTTTGTCCTCCGCCAGAGATATTGAGAGATCCAGAGTTCTACGTCATGAAGTTTGATTCTAGTAAGTTCTATAAAGCTAAGTAAGTAAGGTAAGTTCTGTGGTATTCTCCATAATTGTGATTTTTCTAACTATAAAATCTTTAAAATTTTGTTAGTAACATTGGACGCGCGTTAAATTTTATGTTTGACCTTTATAAAAGCACTATTGAGCTAAACTTGTATAAATGATTTTCAAAAATAAATGATGCTCAAAAGAGCTCTTATGAAGGGTCAAAACTTAAAAACTAGCGCGCCTATTCGCTGCGGGCGCCGCTTTATCGTAAAAGAACGGGCAAGAAAATCGTCAAGGTTAGTCTTTTCTCTCGCCAGTTACAAGAAAATGTACTTAATAGCACAACAATTTGACATACATACATACTTTAACGCCTATTTCCCCGAAGGGGTAGGCAGAGGCATATAATACGCCCACACTTCGCCAATTATATAGTAATAGTTCGTAATAGGTGGCGAGTCTATTGCCGCTTACCGAGCACTGTTATGTTCGCCAGAGCCTCGTCCGTTGCTCGGCAGGTGCACCTCTTGCAGGGGAGTTGTGGGCTCTTCAGGTCTTATTAGGGTCCCTAAACTCCCAAATTTGACAAGACAAAAACAATTTGACAAGTGTACAAAAACCTGTGCTCTGCAGTCACAAGATTTAAAATAAAAGAAGAAAATAACAATGGGTCTCCGTATGATTATTTTTGTGATTGCAATACTATAATCTGTATATTGCTATGGTAATATTTCTGTGTTGTTAAGTGTAACAACCGATATACCCGCTCTTTGCTCCTAAGGTCCTGGGTTCGATTCCCACGCAGGACAAATCTTTGTGTGCATGAACATGAATATTTGTTCTGGTCTCGGTGTATTCCTATGTATATTAAGTATGTATTTACAAAAATAGTATTTATGTATGTTTATCCGTTATCTAGTATCCTTAACACAAGTTCTTAGTGATACTTATCTTGGAACTAAATAATCGGTGTAATTGCCAAACATTAAAAAAAAAGTGTTAACACGAATAATTTTATGTTCAAGATTACAACGACTTACAAAAGCAGGTGGTACCCGTGTCTCATGTACCAGGAAGGATGTGCAAGGATTTCTATGTGTCGGCGAATGTGAGTGAACCTTTGTAGTACAATTGAAGTATCCTTAATTTTTTTATTAAAACCCGCATGGGTGTATCGTCTACAGCTCTCCTTTAATAGTCTGAAAGATATTGATCATGGTCTTTTGTTTATATCCAGTTGTATGCTGAGAAGCTGCGACCACCGCGCGTGTCCTGCGTGTTGGCTCTAGAGATGGACAAGATATGCGTTTGGGAGGCCGGCGCCACTCTGGTAGCGCGCGATGTGTGGGGGCGGTGGCAACTGGTAATAATA
Source organism: Musotima nitidalis (assembly GCA_949126915.1). Classification (NCBI taxonomy): domain Eukaryota; kingdom Metazoa; phylum Arthropoda; class Insecta; order Lepidoptera; family Crambidae; genus Musotima; species Musotima nitidalis. The sequence continues at coordinate 13,193,824 of OX421437.1, read as the reverse complement.
ATAAATATTTTCTAACAATTACACCAATCATTTAGTTCCAAGATAAGTATCATAAAGAACTTGTGTTATGGATACTAAATAACGGATACATACATACAATTTTTTTTCGTTAATAAATACTTAATATACATGGGAAACGCCCAGACCAGAACAAATATTCATGTTCATGCACACAAATATTTGTCCTGTGTGGGAATCGAACCCACGACCTTGGAGCGGAGAGCGGGTATACTCGCCACCACGCCATAACGGTCGTCAGAAATAAACTGAGTAGGTACCCGCATTCGGTTTAAAATATTTTAATGCCAAATGACCAACAAACGATAGGATTTCTGTTGTATCTGGGGCCGATAGCGTTTAACGAGTTCGAAAAACTATAGTGAGTTTTATGAAATGGGTCTAATCTCATAATGCCAACTTATGCCAACAATTTTCAATGAATTTAATCATAAAATTATGAGAAAAGTACATAATAATAATAATAATAATAAATATTTTAACTGAATTTATTTTATTTACAATTGGTTAAAAATTTTACGTGAGGTTCTCATTTGAGCAGTTGGCAAATTAGAATTTGGTATACCCTGTCTCATTTCAAAATGCTAACTTTTCAAAAGTTCGATAGCTCAGGCATTCGGTTATCTGATACTTTATCAGCTATAGCCTGGTATAGCTATACACTGCAATGCAGTAAGTCTCGGGTTCAAATCCTGTTCACGCACTTATAACTTTACGAAATAATGTGCGTAGGTATTAACACTTGCTCAGTGGTTCATCTATGACAGTATTTATTAGGAAGTCAGTGCCCTTTAATATCCTGACAGCTTTATTCATAGAATAATGTTTCCTTTGGGTTGCCGAGGCCACACGGTCGCTTCGTCGTAATAACTGGAAATCTGATAAGACCAGTAAGTAGACTGATGTAGTATGATCCTACATACCTACATATAATCAAACCAGGGGGCCTACCGCCGAGTTCGATGGCAATCGATTATAAGGCAAAATGGATTTCAAATTGATTCTGTCGTACCGCCGAACTCATGGAAATCGAAACAAAATGGAGTTCTCCATTTACCTATTAGTCTGTCACGGACTGAAGGTCATGAATGAGAGGTGGCTGTCGGCAGATTCCTCGGTACGGATTAATGAACGCAAAACAAAGTTTGATCTAGATGGATTACCGGTAATCCATCGAATTCGGCGGTAGGCCCCCAGTAAGTAGATCCTGGATCCTACATATAATCAAACCTGTTTCCTCCGAAGGGGTAGGCAGAGGCATATTATTGGACCCACGTAATAGGTGGCAAGCCTATTGCCGGGAACTTTTATGTTTGCCAGTCTCGTCCGTTAATCGGCAGGTGTACCACTTGCAGGTGAGGTTGGCTTGGACTACAACAGCATCGTTTTTCTGAGGCTCCTATCTTACCTGAATATACCCTGTGTAAGGGCGAAACACGTGTCGTGTTGTATAGATTCTTGATTTTTCGGGAAATTATAGTAGCGCGCGAATTATTACAAAGATATTTTTAATCTATCACTTGCTTACAATGGATTTACGCAAAGTAACTCCTGAATCTATAAATTTTTAAGGTTACTTATACACCTAATATGGTGATTATGGTTTTTCACTTACAGTTGGGTTTAGGAGTCAGAGGTCCAGGATGCAGTGCTCCTTCAAGGTTCTTGGACATGATGAGCTACTACCCCTGGCTGGAAGACAACCTTGAGAAATACAGGAGGCTCTCCATCACCAGGCTGAACAAACACAGCTATGTTCTTAGAAGTAAGATTTTTGGTAAAACAGCTTATTTAACATAAAAATGTTGAGTGGACTTCTAGATGTCTTAGAGCTTGTCCAGATGACGCGTTTTTCCTCGCGCGATCTTGAGTCATTTCAAACGCGCGAATGGGTTCGGTTCCTATACAGGTCAAATATGCGTGTATGGAAATTAATAAGGGGTCTGGGGGCCTATCGCCGAATTCGATGGGTTACCGGTAATCCATCTAAATCAAACTTTGTTTTGCGTTCATTAATCCGTACCGGGGAATCTGCCGACAGCCACCTCTCATTCATGACTTTCAGTCCGTGACAGACCAATAGGTAAATGGAGAACGCCATTTTGTTTCGATTTCCATGAGTTCGGCAGTACGACAGAATCAATTCGAAATCCATTTTGCCTTATAATCGATTGCCATCGAATTTGGCGGTAGGCCCCCTGGGTGTTTCTATAGTAGGTATGTTTTTACCGAGAAAGTATCTATGCATTTTTATAATTAGAATGTTTCATTTACAAAGCTATGTAATAGGCAGCAAATTATAGGTTCGTAGGGTTCGATTCTTACTCAGACCACCGCGGACAACGAGTTTTGTAGTAAGAATTTTATCAGTATTTATATTGTTTGTCTTTTACTAGCAGCAGCCGGCGACTTCGTCTACAATCTACATAAACTACATATAAACTTTAATTTTGAAACACTATCTATTAAAAAACTCGCATCAAAATCTGTTACGTAGTTTATTTATTTATGGTACAGCAACAGAGTACAAATCAGGAATCATTATTCTTATATAGACTAAATACTATCTAATAATTAAACCTGCACTCCGATTACAGCCGAACACGGCATTCACTTATCCTAAGTACCTACACACTAGATACATACCTATTCAATCAAGTATAAAAAAATAACAAAATACTACATAGACACACAATTTACTTAAAAATATAAATTTTAAAAATAAAAACCCACAGACTATACATTACTTCAATTTACTTTTACATAAATTTAAAAATGATGCATTCGAAATTTAAGTTTAAAATCTTAGCATACATACATACGGACAAACAGACAGCGGAAAGCGACATTGTTTTATACTATATATTGATTAAGTATCCATAACACAAGTTCAAAACATTGGTGCGTTTGTGGGAGATTTTTTTATTTTATTTTTTGTGTATAGGTACGGATGAGGCCCGCACGCTGGTCCGCTACGGCGCGTGCGACCCTGATGAGAAGGAGAACCTCATCTACCGCGACGGTATCTACCTGCGCACTGACAACTTCGACTTTCAGTTCCTCACTTATAACGTCAGTTTAAATCTTCTATTTCTATTGCTGTATTTCTCTTTATTTTGGTGTACAATGAAGTGTTCATTCATTACGACTGATATTGCGTGGAGGTCAGTATACCTACACTTAACTCCAGAGGTCGTGGTTTCGATTCCCACACAGAACAAATCTTTGTGTGCATGAACATGAATATTTGTTCTGGTCTGGGTGTTAACCTATGTACATTAAGTATGTATTTACAAAAAAAAAAAAAGAATTTAAGTATGTTTATCCTTTGTTTAGTATCCATAACACAAGTTCTTAATGATACTTCTAAATAATTGGTGTAATTGTCAGAAAATATTTATTATTATTGTTATTTGATTCCTCCTTCAGATCACGTTATACGAAAGTATAGAGTACTCCTGTCTGACGTTTGACTTGATCAACGCCACGTCCAAGAACGAGATGACCATCGAGCACTCATGTACCAGGGAGACCTTTGGGCCCGCCTGCTACGCGTACAGAGGTCAGTCTTGTTTCATACATACTTACATACAATCACGCTTGGTTGGTCCTACGTAGGAGGCGAGCCGGATACAAGTGGCTTAAGATCGATCTACAGAAAAAAATATTAGGGAGGCTTGCGTTCAATTGAATGAAATGAAATATTGTTTATTTCAACATCACACAATATAATAAAGACGAAGAAACAAAACAATACACAGGACACGTACAGGTTGCATGATATCGAAAAAGGCTACCGCCGAATTAGATGAATTTCAGCTATTTCATCTAGATCTAAATTTTCTGAGGTTCATCTATCCGTACCAGGGAATCTGACGAAAGCCATAGATTATTCATGACCTTTGCAGATTACTGAAGCGACTAATTAATTAAATGATTATTATTTGCGTTTTGATGACGCATTTTTATCTAAATATTAATAATTTGTAATATAATTTAAAAAAAAACACAGTTAATCCCTGTGTCAAATCTTACGTCAATCCTTCAAAATTTGTGTCCAAATGGAGAACGCCATCTTGTATCGAGTTCCATGTGTTCGGCGGTAGGTACGACAGAATCAATTCGAAATCGTTTTTGCCTAACCCTAAATATGTGACATCACACTAAGGGCAAGGGAGTTTCACAAGTGTGACCAGCTGTGACAAGGACGGAGGGTGGGAGGGGGGGGGGGGGTCAAAAGATCACGAAAATCGTGTGACATAATTTATGGATGACCCCTAATAAGTAGGTAGTAATTTTGAGTTACACTTGCGTCTATCAGTTTTTGTTCCAGCTGTGTCCTTAATTTTTTTAGTTACGTCTTAAGGCGAAATGATTGCTCGACTTATAGAGAACCATGTTGTTCTAAGGTCATGCAGGCCAACTTCTATTCTTCTGCGATGCGTTCGTGGAAACATTCTAATGACTGACTGCATGACATTGCTTACTTCCTGGTTGGCCTTTCCGCGTGTCGACGATTGAGGAAGGATATTTATTTAATACCTTTTTTTTGTAAATACATACTTAATATACCTACATAGGAAAACACCCAGACCAGAACAAATATTTATGTTCATGCACACAAAGATTTGTCCTGTGTGGGAATCGAACCCACGACCTCTGGATTGAAGTGCAGGTATACTGACCTACACGCCATATCGGTCGTCAAATTTCAAAAATCGAAAAGCACTACTAGACCGCTCATTCCGTTTATCATGGTGCCATTACCTACATACATTCATAATATCACGCCTGTTTCTGGCAAATGTATCTGCTTGGGCAAAAGCATATATGGCCCACTAATTGCCAATTGTATTCTCCTCCCACTTCCCACTCCCACGTAAAAGTTGGCGAGCCTGCTTCTGCTTACTAGGATCTTTTATGTTAGCCAGAGCCTTGTCTGTTAATCGGCTGGTGCACCACTTACAGGTCAGATTGGCTTGCGTTCTTCAGATCTTGGCGGGATCCCTATACCCTATAGTGCCCTTGCTAGTCAAATAAGTCATGTACTATGGGTATGTTATGCAGGTTCGATGTTCGATCTGGCCGTGTACGTGATGTTCATGGACACGTGCCTGTTCGAGATGTCGATCTGGGGCCGCTATCTCAACATGACGCCGCTCGACATACAGGAGTGGAAATGGGAGGAAGGCAGTTATTATGCGGACTTCACATTGGCTAGAGTAAGTGACATATTCTGTACCTCTATCTGGGGGCCTACCGCCGAATTCGATGGATTACCGGTAATCCATCTAGATCAAACTTTGTTTACGTTTATTAATCCGTACCGGGGATTCTGCCGACAGCCACCTCTCATTCATGACCTTCAGTCCGTGACAGACCAATAGGTAAATGGAGAACGCCATTTTGTTTCGATTTCCATGAGTTCGGCGGTACGACAGAATCAATTCGAAATCCATTTTGCCTTATAATCGATTGCCATCGAACTCGGCGGTAGGCCCCTTGAGGCTGCTATCTGAAGACGACGTCGCTGACAGAAGTGGCAGGAGGGCTGCTATCCTTCGGACTTTACTTTGGAAAGGGTGAGTGACGTTCTGTCAAAGTCAAAATAGTTTATGCAAATTTGAGCTCTTATGCAGGTCAAATCCTAAAAACTAGCGCGCCCATTCACTGCGAGCGGGAGCTTGTATCGTATCGTAAAAGAACGAGCAAGAAAATCCTCAAGGTTAGTTTTTCTCCCGCCAGTTACATGAAAATTCTGGATTTCATTGATTGCTGTTTTATATTACTTCTTGACTTGTTCCCTTCATCATCTGGAAGGCAAGGCATCTGGTAAGCAGGCTTTACTTTGGCCAGAGTAACTGACATCTTCTGTTCCTCGATCTGGTGCCTATCTCAACATGACGCCGCTCGACATACAGAAGTGGGAGAGGGGCAGTTATTATGCGGACTTTACTTTGACCAGGGTAAGTGACATTATCTGGATTTGCTTTGTTTTATATTCGTTGGACTGTGACGGAAAATTGTCTTCAACATCACATAATTTTATTAAGAAGGGATTCTCTTAGATTTAACTAATGTTTTAAATGCGGACTTTTTGATACCCCGGGTAAGCTTTAATCCACGTAAAACAAAAAAAAAGGTGGGCCGCATAAATGGGCGCCACCTCGTGGTATAATAGGGTGGATCCGTCGAGCGAAAAGTCACTACAATTACGTTTAACTAAAAATTTTTAAAAAACATTATCAAAATTTCTCTATAGTTTCAATAATGTTGAAGTACCGTCTTATATCTCATTATATTCTCAGGTGGAATACCGTGGCTCTCCGGATATAACCAACTACGGTTTCGAGCCGTTGGATGACCACATTTGGCTGCCAGAATTCGACCTGTGGACCACCACGCAGTTCGACAATAGCACCTGGAGTTCTACCACTCCTACACCGAGCAAGGGAGACGGTAATATATTTTATTAATTGACCAGTCTAAGTAGACCTTAACTTACATATACCCAGAGGCGTGTGCTCTGCGGTGCTAGGTGGTCGTAAACGATCACCGAAGTACAGCAGAGTTTACAGAGGTCAGTCCTTGGATGGGTGACCGTATGTGTTGCATTTGATATCGAGCGCTTCCGTGCTTCGGAAGGCACGTTAAGCCGTTGGTCCGGTTATCACTAAATGTGGTAGTCGTTAAGCCATGTTAGAGGCCTAATGGGCGGCTTGATAAATTCTAACAGCAGGACGCCATACACTTGTCTCCGCCATTCCGCACTGGGTCAGCGTGGTGGAGTATGACCCAATACCCTCACACCTTGATATGTGAGAGGAGGCTCGTGCTCAGTAGTAGGACGTTAATGGGCTGAGATGATGTAGTACACTTTATAATTATTATAAAATAATTATTTGCATGCTTATACGTATATGCGAGTTATGTTATACGCATAAAATAATGTAACATCTCAATTACCGAGTTATTGGCAAGTAAATGAATTAAAATTTTAAAGAATTTATTAAATACATCTTTATATACTTCTACATTTACTAAATATTATTGTACCATCTCATAGCCGTTTTGCCGTGTGGTACCGGCCTAGAATAGTAGCGGGGGTCTCATGTCACGGGGAGTCGTAAGAGTCGATAAAGAGAAATGCGCACTGGCTGGAACTGCGATCACCAACCATCGTTTTTTTTTAATGTGACACGTCATAATGACTATAGAGCCTAATATTAGGCAGTCGATGCAGTAAAAAAATGTAAGCGCTTCATACTGTGAAATAAGCACGGTACAAAGCGCATCCACTCATGACGGCCTGCTAAAATGCCATTTCACGCCCCACTTAAAAGACCCGGGATCATAGGACACACATGAGCTGGCAGCGAATTCCAGTGCTTAGTGGCCTTGCTCAGAAACGATTTCCTAAATTTCTTGATTCGAGTGCTGATAGTCTGCCCAGTATGAGGATGGTTTCTAAGACCAGCACGCGTTGTTCGGGAGAGGAAAGGAGAGGGCGGGATGAGATCGAAAAGCTCCTCAGAACACTCGCCATAGTAGTTCCAGTAGAAGACACTGAGAGATGCAATGCCTCTACGCAGCTGTAGATCGTCGAGTGAGGCTGTTACCGCAGCATCCCATATAATGCCGCTCGCCTTTGCAGTCTGTCAAGTGCGTCCTGATTATGGGCAAATATCTCCAATAGAATGTTATTTATTGGGAAAGCTAATGTTCAGCAGTGGACTTTCTAGATATGATGATAATGAAGTGATAACTGTGTTTTTTATTAAATAAACTAATTTGAATTTCTAATAATTTGCAGGTTTTGAGAGGCCGGCCGGCCACATGAGACCCATCACCAATATAGTGGGTAATCCTTTCTTGAACGTGCCACACCCTGGTGACAGCGATAACGACACAGAGTTCAGTTTCGGTATTGATTGGCTTAAGTAGAAAACCTATAAATTGACTGGCAGCCTATTTATGCATAGATTACGTCACACTGGCTATGCCGAAAATGGCTATGCATAGATTACATCACACTGGCTATGCCGAAAAGGGCTACGCATAGATTACGTCACACTGGCTATGCCGAAAGGATCTATGTATTTATTTATTATATTTTTAGAAGGACCAACAGCTTGTTAAACATATTAAATTTAACATATAACCTCAGAAAGCCCATTTCAGGCCCTCACTAATAGAAACATAATCTCATGTAATAAAGATAAAGATTCATTTATTTGTCAAAACATGAGTTGGTAATAATAAAACATACTTACATATTAATAGTAATATAACAGTATACCCACATAAACACAGAGCCTCGTCTGTTGATCGGCAGGTGCACTACTTGCAGGTGAGGTTGGCTGGGTTCCTCAGATCTTGCTAGGATCCCTATAAACCCGATTACTATGATTTTTGACAATACGAATACAAATTTTATGATTTTAAACAATCCATTTTTAATTTGGGCAAAGCTTGTGTAACTTATACATAAATATAATGATTTATGACTCCCCTTGAGTGACTTGACTCTTTAACGGGCAAAATATGTTGAAATTTTTCATTACCTTTGCACCTTAGCTCATCTCCATAATCAAAAATTTTAAATAGAAATCAATAATCATTTATTTCATAAACTGTTACATAGTACTTGAAAACGTCAAAGTTTAACATAAATACGTCTACGACGTCCTGTAGGCCTTTGTTTAAAAACCTTAAAATATTAACTGTTGTATCCTTATAAATATACGTGTTTTTTTACTCTACTGCATCTTATGCCAAGAACAGCTATGTCATGTCTGTTAATGTCTATAATAGGCTCGACAATAACCTTAAGCTGATGCCATTAAACAAATTTAAAGTTCATTATAAAAATGGCTTGTTGACGAGTGTTTTTATTCACTGAGTGAATATTTTGAACAATACATTTATGATTGTGATATTAGAATCCTCTAATTATATTTTTGCATACCAGTTACTGGTAAAATATGCGGACTGTATTAAATTTTAAGACCACTCATGTACCATATTTCATGTGAAATAAAAAGTCTTTGTCTTTGGCTAATTAAAAGCTTCCACATATGTGGAGAGCTTATTTAAATATATGTTGTGCACACTTATAGTATTGGATGGTTTATATTTGTTACAAAGTTCCGTGACATTGTGTTTGATTTGAGGTTGTATTAATTATTCTTATTGATAGACCAAGAGAAAATAAAAGAATTAAAATTAAATTTATGTATGTTTTATTTAATGTGCCCTGTAGTACCGGCCTAGAATAGTGCTACCTCCTACTCCACCACGCGGACCCAATGCCGACTGGCAGAGCAGATATGTGGCATCCTGGTGTTAAAATTCCTCAAGCCGATCAAGTGGGTCTCTAACATGGCTTAGGAGTCATCCATTAATTACGTCACACAAATTCCGTAATTTTTTGACCCCCCCTCCGTCCTTGTCACAGCTGGTCACACTTGTGAGACTCCCTTCTCCTTAGTGTGATGTCACATATTTTGCAATTGTACAGCAAGAAATAATTACATCACAACAGCACTTACAAAATTTTCATAGGACCTGGATTTTGAAATATGACGTCATGAAATTTAGGATCCCTTTATCCCTTTGTCACACCATGTCACACTTCGTCAACCCCCTCCCACCCCCTTAACGTGTAACGTAATTTATGGATAGCCACAACCACAAATAGTTATAATCAGGACCAAGGTTTAAAGTGTTGTCCGGTGCCGGTTATACAACTAATTCTCTCTTATACAAATATTACAAATGCAATTTTCTATAGGACTATATGTAGTCGTTAATAAATAAAAGTGTCTTACGAAGCACAGAAGCGCTCGATATCAAATGCCACACAAACGGTCACCCATCCAAGGACTGACCTCTTTAAACTCTGCTTTACTTCAATGATCGTTTCTAACCACCTAGCAGAGCTACGAGCGCTTCTTTCCATTAGAATATTAAAATAAATAAAAAATATATTCATAGATTGCACAAAAATAAATATTTGTGTCAATCTTGCTATTATAAATCATGAATAATTTGTATAAAATAAATTTGTATACAAATTTTTTACATAATTATAACGCCTGTTTCCCAAAGGGAGAGGCATATAAGGTTGCTTGGAAGAAATAACTGTTAGCAATAATAAGGCCACTTATTGAACCAATTTTTTTTAATGGTATTTGATTAGTTTTTATATTTAGTATACAATATAGTGTTTATTCATCAACTCGCCAATTATATTGTTGGTCCCACGTAATAGGTGACGAACCTATTGCCGCTTACCGGTAAATCAAATAACATACGTATCAATCTAAATAATCAACTATTTGATATAGGTACATTTCTAATACTTGTTTCTGCATACATAACATGAACATTACATATCTACATAAAATCAACTTTATCACGATTAACTAAATAGTATTAAATCTAATAGTATGTATAGCGGGTTATATTTATCACCGCCAAATAGAATGTCATCTCATCATTTCAGCCCATTAATGTCCCACTACTGAGCACGAGCCTCCTCTCACATACCAAGGTGCGAGGGTATTGGGTCATACTCCACCACGCGGACCCAGTGCGGATTGGCGGAGGCAGGTGTATGGCGTCTTGCTGTTAGAATTTTTCAAGCCGCCCATTAGGCCTCTAACATGGCTTAACGACTACCACATTTAGTGATAACCGGGACCAACGGCTTAACGTGCCTTCCGAAGCACGGAAGCGCTCGGTATCAAATGCCACACAAACGGTCACCCATCCAAGGTCTGACCTCTGTAAACTCTGCTGTACTTCGGTGATCGTTTCCGACCACCGAGCACCGCAGAGCTACGAGCGCTTCATGTCGAGAATGTCATCTACAAATGGGGAAATGGGGATGCTAATGTTCAGCAGTGGACTTTATAAGGCTGTTAAGATGAATGTATTAAATCTATTTAAATATTAGATATACCCGTTATCTACACAATGCACTACATTATTGGCTTCCCTCAACCTTCCCTCCTTTGTCTTGAATGGTCCCACTTGCCATACATCATCTATATTTAACTTCTGGTCACCCTGAAAAAATTAAGTTAGTTCATTAAATTATAAATAAATAAACATTGTCTTAAAATTACACCAATTATTTAGTTCCAAGATAAGTATCATTAAGAACTTGCGTTATGGATACTAAAGAACGGATAAACATACTTAAATACCGTTTTTTTCATGTAAATACTTAATATAAATAGGAAAACAACCAGACCCGAACAAATATTCATGTTCATGTACACAAAGATTTGACCTGTGTGTGAATCGATCCCACGACCTTTTGAGTGAAGTGCAATTATGCTGACCTCTACGCCGTATCGGCCGTCACATATAATATTTTGATACTGACTGGAATGTGTAAATCATTTATTTATCAAATTTTCCTTATAGAGTAAACTCCAACAAGTTAATTAATTAATTACTAATAATAAATAATTACTCATCATCATCACATCATATTTATTATAAGTTAATTACTGACAAATAATATTACAAAATTAGATTAAATTATTTCAGAACTAATAAAATTATGTTAAATTATAAATATGCATAAATGTCAATAAGATTAAAAGAAAATATCAATACAATATTATTTTAACAATGTAAAAAGTAATTAAATTATGTTGAGAGTTAGTGGGTTTGATTCCCACACTAGGAAAATATTTATATTTGACTTGGTCTGGGTATATTCTTATTCAAATAGGTCTAGCTGCAAGCACTTACGAATCGTCAGAATCAGTGAACAGAGCAAATGATTAAATAAAATAATTATTTAAGTATGTACTACTGTTTAGTACTTAGTTTGGGACACATCTAATGATAAAATATTCCTGGCAAATATGGCAAATATATTTGGCGAAATATGCCTCTATCTATCCCTATACAAAAACAGGCGATAATGTGTGTGTGTGTGTGTGTGTGTGTGTGTGTGTGTGTGTGTGTGTATGTGTGTGAATGTGTGTCCGGGCGTGCTTGCGTCTGTATGATTATTGGACAAGACATACCTTCATTTCCATATCAACTGCATCATCGGGCTCCAAAACAATCATCGGAGTCGATTCAAAACTGAAAGCGAGTCCAAAATAAGAATACTTCTTTACTTCTTCTCTGAACACATTCCACGGGTAAAGCATCTCCGGATCACTGCCCAAACTCCTAACTTGATCCGTCAAAACCTTATGGTAATACTTTAGTAATTCCTCATAATGTTTGTCTCTCATTTCTTTAGACGTACAAGCGTATATCACAAACACTATATCTAAAACTGGTGTAGCACATCTAGAAAGCTGAAAGTCTATAACTTTTGTATCAATAGGCACTCCGTCTTGATATTTAAACAAGAAATTGTTTGTCCAACTATCACCGTGTGAAATTACAGCATTTTCATTCGCACTTGACACTGCTTCAATCATATCCTCATATCTTTCAGCAACGGCAAACTTTTTAATCTTTTCCACGTAGACCGTATCTGGATATTCCCTTTCAACAGCATCTATTGCTATGCCAGAGATTCTTTTCCAAAATCTCGAATACCAATCCCATAGACTTTCGTGGTAATACAACTCTCTGACGCAAGATTTTATTTCATTGAACTTTTCCGGTTCTTGGTCTTTCATTGCGAACGATAATGCATGGAACTGGGCTAGAGACTTGAATATGACTTTGCAATGTTGAAAATCGATTCCCTCTTGCCTTACAGCACTGCCGAAGTTTTGTAAAGACGCGTCTTCTAAGCAAATGACGTCGTTACTGCCATCACAGTGTACGAGGAATATTTTCACATATTTGTCGAAGGCATTGTCAATATTTTTCTTATTCTGAAATTCGAGTAAAGCCGGTAGAACCTTCTCGTAGAAGTTAATTTCGTTCTCGAAGAACTCCTTGCTGCGGAATGTCAGTTGTCTTGAGATGCTTTTGGGAATGCTTTTGAGGATAACTTGGACATGTTTTTGTTGGTCGGTTTTGTCTTTGCCATATATTCTTATGCGCATCAGTTCGCTTAAGTAGGAATCTCCTTTACCAGTCTCGCTGACATACTGTAAGATAAAAGAAATTAGGATTATATGTAAGGTTTCGTTTTATTTAAGTAAGATAAAGTATAAATTATTGTTTAAAATGTTTAATATTAAAAATGTATTTATAAAATGTAGTTATTTTGGCTTCGCCAACGTAAATATTTTATTTTGTACACTGGCAACACTCGTGGCGCCCTCTGGTAGAGCTCACTTGGCAAAGTGAAGCGGCACGGCTGTTCAGAGAGACGGCATTCGATTACTGGTGGTCGCCCTGAACAGACGTGACTAGTCTGAGTTTGGTTACGTCTATTATAAGTTTTGAAAGTGTGCTTTACTAAGTTTGGATTGGATTGATTAACAGAAGTTTTGGAATTATCCTGTAATAAGTTTGGTTGGAGCATTAAACGAAGTTTTGAAGATTGAATCTGTGTTGTATAGTTTCTGAGTATCCCTATATATATAACTATTTTATTCAATAGTTTGTGCACACGCAAAAATACATAAAAAAAGGGGCCGTGGAAGCGCTTGCTTTGTGATGTATGGGGTTAGTAGTTGCGTTTCAAAGTCGCGCGCTTGACAGCGGTCCACTTTGAAGCGAGATTAGTAAACGCTTCAAGACACAATATGTTATATAAGTTTGTCACTATAAAGCTCTTAAGGTGTGTATAGACTACAACATTTTCTGGAGCATTTCTGTGTAATGTAACGTTCTTGCGAATGCTCGACGTTATGTTACGGGTAAATGCGGACCGCGTGCGTCTTTTATCCCTCTCCCTCCGCGTCACCCCGCAACCGCGCATCGTCCGCACTCGTGGCTCGACGAAATAAACCAATACGCTCGACGCAATGTTACACCAATATGCTCGTTGGTTTATAACAAAGAGGCGAGCGTGCTCGACGTTTAGTTTGTAAAAGGATGATACACTAGAACATAATCATAGAGCAGGTCGTTGTTCTGTTAAAAGTAAATACTACCTTACTCATACTCACCTTTATGAACGTTAACTTAAAGAATCGGGCAAGAAACTCGTCAAGGTTGAATTTTTCTCCCACCAGTTACATAAATTAACTTAAGATTTAAACACAGTAAAGATATAATAAGTCTCCAAAAAAAAAGAAGTTGTGTTCTGCAGTCACAAGATTTAAAAGAAAAGAACTCGAATAACGAAATGGCTATAATAAAATCCAAATAAAGTCGTTTTGGAGATTTTTTTTACAATTACACCAATTATTTAGTTCCAAGATAAGTATCATTAAGGATTTGTGATATGATAAGGATACTAAATAACGGATAAACATACAGGGTGGAATTTTGTAATGCCACCTGAAGGGGAAGTACTCTTGATACTGTAGATAGAAAGTTTTCCTCAAAGAAAACATTCCTTTATTTATAAAAAGAAAAAAAATGCATTACAAGATTTTAAAAAATTAGCATGCCACACCCGGTAATCGAACCGACTAAAATCTGTGAAAGTTGCACCCTGTACTTTTATTGCATCGATTGTTAGGGTCAATTATTAGGATGTAATCTCTCTAATAAACTTTACTATAGCAGACTTTTGCAGGCTCAATAAATGCATCCTATATTTATATTCAAAACACTGAACACTAGACTGAATTTACACATTTTGTATTTATTGTACCCTTAATGTTATAAATTAATAGGATTAAATGAATATGAATATACATATGCAAGCATAACCCAGGCCAAAACGAATATTCACGTTTATGCAGACATAGATTAGTCGTTAAAATGCGAGTATACAAGCCACCACGGCACATCAGTTGTCGAACAAAAGATTATGGTGCGTAAATAGTTAGAAGCCAAAATATACCTCCCAATGTGTAAAAATGACTGGCTCTTTAAACCAATCTGTGAGCGACTGAGTCAGCTTGTCATTTGTCAGCGCGGGCGACACATGTGATAGAGAGCTGAAGTCTTGATACATTGCGATGCCACTGAGGACAAAAATGTTTTTTTTTTATTTCAGTCTTAAAGCTAACCTGTAAGAAATTTATTTATTTCCATTAGCTAACATTATATGAATAAATTCATCATACAATTACATTATTCACACGTATTTTCATACTATAAACATATAATAAAACATAAAAACAAAGTTGCGATTAGAATAAGTTTTAATAATAATTTCCATTTATTTAAGTTATGTGATTTTGTTTTTATGTAATAAAATAATTTTTCATTTTTCATAATAATTACACTAGTTTACAGTACATCTGTTGCCAAAGAAATTTTAGCTGTTGCTGACTACATATGATATGCTATTTTCAAAAATATAAGTAAAAGATTTTTATCAGCTCTAGTTTCTGAGTTTCAGCTATGTAGGTATAAAACAGAAAAAAACATGTATTTACTAAGAAAAACTTTATTAAAAAAAATAATTAATCATTGAGTTCTAAAAAACTTCGTTTTAAAGCTCTTCTCTGATGTGTAGACTTTGGAAAATGACGTATTAGCGACCAACAATAGTCGGACATCATATTTGTATCCCAGAAACCCTGATAGCGCTCTTCCATGACACGTAAGTCCTGATGCATACGCTCTCCCTGCTCTTCGCTCATATCTCCTAAATTTTCTGGAAACCTGTCCAGGTGACTATGGAGGAAATGGAGTTTTATGCTCATATTGCACCCCATATTTTTTAACTGTAGCAGAAGGTCTTCTACAAGTTCAATATAATTTTCAGATTTTTTATTTCCGAGAAAATTCTGCATCACAGAGACGAAAGCTGTCCAAGCCTTTAGTTGTAACTCAGTCATAGAATTTCTAAATTGAGTATCTTTCGTAAGTTGTCTAATTTGGGGGCCGTCAAAAATACCGGCTTTTATTTTTTCCATAGTGAGCTGAGGAAATTTTTGGCAAATGTAAGAAAAGCAGTTCCCGTCTTTATCTAGTGATTTAACAAACTGTTTCATGATGCCCAGTTTTATATGTAATGGTGGAAGGATAATTTTGTCACGAGCTACTAATGAATTCTGGACTATATTTTGCTTTCCAGGCTTCATACTTTCTCTCAAGGGCCAGTTTCTTCTTATCCAATGCTCTTGTTTAGCTCTACTGTCCCAAAGACATATGAAACAGGGAAACTTAGTGTAACCACTTTGTTGACCGAGAAGAATGTTCACCATTTTTAAATCGACACAAATTTGCCACTTATGGTCATTGTATTTTATTTTGTTCAAGACTAGCGAAATGTTACAATATTCTTCCTTTAACTGTGTACTGTGGGCAATAGGTACCCCAGCGTATTTATTTCCATTATGTAATAGAATACATTTTAGGCTACGTTTTGAGCTGTCAATGAATAAACGCCAGTCGTTTGGCTCATATTGTTTCAAGCCCATTTTTATCAACAAGTTTTTGATATCTGAACAAAAGGTAATACCGTTTTCTTCGGAAAAATAACGCCGTAATTCTTTATCTCTTTCACGATAAAAACTTATTTTAGTATCTGAGGAAAGCAAATTTTTTTCTTTCAGTCTTGATGCTAACAATTCTGAAGCTTGTTTAGAAAGATTTAAATCTCTTACAAGATCATCTAACTCATTTTGGGAAAAGCATTTTGGCTCATTTGACATACCTTCAAAATCAGCATCATTTTGTGATGAGCTTGGTCCTTCGATGTCTTGTTCCATGGGTTCAGATATATTTTTAGGCACTGAAGAGTCAGTTGAACGCTGCACTGGACGCTGAACACAACTAGTACTTGGGTACTGCCATTTAGCTCGATTTTTAGTATTTAAACCGTTTACGTTTACGCTACAAAAATAACAATCTTCGAGATGATTTCGTGGTTCTCGCCAAATAGTCGGTGTTCCAAATTTAAAGGCACTTCTTTTACCATTTTTCCACAATCTTAAATATTCCACACACGATTTACAAACACAATTGGGAGCCCAAGACTTCTCATTTTTATCCAAGAGCATTCCAAAATACTCAAAATAGGTATTTTTCACCAACTCTGATATAACTTTTCTACAATCGTTGAACACATATTCCCCGCATATATAACAAAAATGATCTGGATTGTTTAAACAACGTCTCCTTGAACTACTCATGACGCAAAAACTTTGGATACTAATCTTAACACAGTAAAATATGCCTATTATCGCTTAATATATACGCTTAAATGACAAAAATCAAAAACAAAGTAACTCGAGCTGCTCAAAAAATTTTGAGGGTAGATTTGACGAAAACAAGTCATAAGTGAACATTATCAACCACAAAATTCGCGGCAACAGACAAAAAGTTAAATTTTGTAAA
Source organism: Musotima nitidalis (assembly GCA_949126915.1). Lineage (NCBI taxonomy): Eukaryota > Metazoa > Arthropoda > Insecta > Lepidoptera > Crambidae > Musotima > Musotima nitidalis. The sequence goes on along the minus strand of OX421437.1, from coordinate 13,176,460 downwards.
CTAGTGTTATCAGTATCAATATCATTCCCCTTGTTCCATCATTTTATTATTTTTATTGAAAAAAGATACACCATCAACATATAATTTTACTTTGTTATATTTAATAACACAAACAAAGAAAAGTTAAAAGATATGCCTCTACAGGTATATACAACACTATAGAATTCATGAGGACAATAAGAGTAAAAAATTATCAAACAATATCCAAAAACAATATTAATTAAATACAGTTACATAATAATCACCACTAATGTTCTTAAATAAATAATTTCAAAGATTTATTCTTAAAAATACGCTCAGAAACATAATTTTTTTTTAAGCTTTAATACAAGTTTATATCGATAATTGAAATTACAAATAAATAAATAATATATTGCTGTATTATTAATTATATAAATGATTACCTGCCAGTCGATATTTTAGATCTTCGTTTGAAAGGTTTCAAAAAATCATTTTGAAATAGGACTATATCACCGACTGATAATGAACTATTTCTATTTAATGTTGAAGAATTATCTTATAACTTGTTGGTTGTTGCAATAAGTTAAAATATAGCACTATCTAATAGCACCTCTTAAAAAAAATAACAAAAGAATTTTGTTAATTATGCCAGAAGTTACCTTTTATGTACTTTTATGCAAAAACATTGAGTGCTTAAAAATCTTGGTTATTCTGGAGCCTATTATAGACATGGCATAGCTATTAATCACATAAGATGCAGTAGACATAATTGGCAAAGTCAGCTTTAATATTAGGATATGTACTTGTATTTCTACACTCAATATGTATCAATTACAATTTGTGATGTGAATGAACAAAAATCAACCAAACAGATCATGTTATTGTGGTTATGACATTAAAAATCATTAAACTGTTCAACTGTAAAATTGTCAAAATTACATTTATGTCTTTTAAGAACTAGATATGCCGATATTGCACCCCCGGTGCTACAACGTTACTTCGGCAAACATTTTAATCTTCTAGGAGAAGCTTTTGCAAATTAGACATCCTGTTATAAAACATAGTTCTTCTTAATTTAAGAAATTAACAAGTAATATTTAAGCCTTTATTTCAGACTTCAATTCACAGTAACGAAACATCTAACAGTTTGGTATATTCGTATTTTTTTTAATAATTTGATTTATTTTGACAAAATTGCATAAGTGACGTTGTATCAATGGAGGTGCAATATGTTGATTCACAAATGCAAAATTAACTTCAGTTGATTAGTAAATCAAAGAAATTAAAAAGCGATTTAATGAGCTATTTTTCTCCAAAATTTCAAATACTTTACAGTTATTTGTGGTTTACTAGATAAGGTTAGAAGTCATTAATTTATTCATATAATACTTACATTTCAATTTGTAGTAAATTATTTTACTGAATATTGACACACTACTGTCGGTGGTTTTTTTACTCCAATTCTGGATTCGCATCCGGCCTTATATCTAGAACACACAATACATTTCCATTTTTAACTTTAAAGAGGCATTTGGAAAACTAATTAGGTAAGTACTAAACTTTGTAGCTTTATTCTATTTTATTTCTTCTATATTAAGCAATGGTTAAACAAATAATATAAAAAAAACTATATAAAAACTAAAAGACTAAATACCTGAAATAGCTATAAATTTTTCTATGCTGCTTTAATAATATTACATAAAACTTGTACAATAACAACTGATGCTTCATAAATCTAAATAAACAAAAATATCTGAATCTTTTAGTAAAATAATGAGTAAAAGTTTTAAATAAATATTTTTATAACTGCCTATTTGCTACTAAGTACAATGCATTGGACATTTTATATTGGAAATGGTGATAGTGTTCGTAAGTAGCAACTATTATTGATAAGATAAGAAGAATAATACGAGAAACCGTAACATACTGACACATTTATTCAAAGTATTATCATATTTCTTGTCTGTAAAGATATATTTTCTTCACTTATACAGAAATAAGATATAACTTAAAGATTGTGTAAATTATGAATGAATTTCTTATAAATAATTGTAGCGGCCAGGTTTAGCAATAGCATGAGCTCTCAGTACATTTATTATTGTTACGTATTTTTTAAAAACCCGCTACATTTGTCTAGAACTCTATTAATTGTTCACATATATAAACGCTCTACTTATCATTACCTACATAATTATAAATCGTAGGCAATTTTAACACTTACTTAATTACTGTCGTATTATCTTGTTAATAAATAGTGGATATCCAATATTTTGCTAATAATACCTAATGTTTTCAAATGTAAAGTTTAAAAACAAACACGTCGGTCGGTTCTAAGCACGTCGCAGATGCTTGACTTTAGCATACTTTTTTCTGTACGGCATAAATAACAAACTATACTGCCTACTCTACGTTTAATTTTATTTAAGTGATAAAGGCGACTATTATTTCTTAATTCTTCAGTACAATAAATCCATTCCTTATAAGAAATGTGTCATATTGCAAGAATCAGAATGCTGCGCTGTTAAAAAGGCGGATGTAAGAAGGTTGCATGAAACAGTTATGAAATGTCAAGATGAAAGGGTAGAGTGGGAAAAATGGTTAGATTATGAATAAGTAATTATATGACATGCTTCGATCGATCGAAGTGGATAACAATAGGGGTGGATTAATTCAGCATTGGATTTATTAGATGATGAATTAGATGCGTCAATGACGAATAAACAAGGTGAATTTAAGGAGTAGAAGACCACTGCCGAAACCGATTCCAGAATAACAAGGAGGATGGCGGAACTGGAGGACAATTATATACAAACGCATTAAACTATTATAATAAATCACATTGCATAGTAGTAGTCTTCCCAGTAGATAAGCCGTGAAAACATTAAATTAAAAATCTTACTGACATCGAGCCTACTCTCACAAAACAAGGTGAGAGGAAGTCAGACAATTTTCAATCACTCAAATCAAAGAAAGAAAACTGGTGACGAATGGTACCGGCCTAGAATATTGCCACATCCTATTAGCTCTTGGGGCGTCGTAAGAGTTTACGTAAAGAAATCCTACCGGATGATGAGCAGCAGCGTCATCCTGCGTACTGGCTTGAACTGCGATTACCAACCCTAATGCCCAGCGTGACGATTATGGGCAAGTACCCTCAATAGAATATAACCGGAGTATCGGATAGTATGGGGAATTGGTGAGGCCAATGATCAACAGTGGTCTCTATAAGGCTGATATGATGAAATAACGAAAGCTAATGACTTATCCCAAAGGATTAGCTAGCTGAAATGGCAGTAGGCAGGTCTTGTCTGATATAGCACCAAATGTCGTATCCTAAAGTGGAGACCATGGCTCGGAAAGCGTAGTGGAGGACGCCCTTCAGCTAGGTGCAGCAACGGCATTCGCAAACTAGCAGCGTTTGTGGGCGAACAGCTCGATCTTTAGCTCGGCGTTTATTTGGAGAGGACTATGTCCAGCATTGAACGAATACGATAACAAGAGCTGAATGCCGGTATACTGACGTCCACACCATATTTGAATTACTTACCTCAAACTTAGTTTGAAGCTCGTGAATGACCAGCTTTTGATTTATCAATACCACAAGCGCTGACATAAAACTGCAAAGTTGCCGGTTTCACGCAGTGAGCGCTCTATATAAAAAACTCTTGCCTATCCTATCTTCCATCTTGTTCCATCAGACATCATCTTCCCATCCTCCCGATTGGCCATGTACTCATGTGAACCATTATCGATGTCTATTAAAATATACAAAAAGTTACCAGAATCTATTAAAAACAGAGTATTTTCATTAGAACGTTAGGGCTCTTCCAATTGACAACAGCTATTATAGCATAAAAGAAAATTTTAACGATAAATTCTCTTTTAATTATTAAAACTATTAAGCAGTTGATGGAATAAAAATATCTTTGTAACAATTCGAAATAGAAAAATCGAAAAACAATTAAACGCAAAACGAGTTCCGCTCTTACACAGGGCATCTTCAGGTAAGATAGGAGCCTCAGAACAACGATGTCTCCACGGCCAACTCTGAAACGAGAGACAACTGTCGTTTTAGCGTTGCTTACTCACTCACTTGCTTACAATGAATTTCCGCAAAGTGACGCCTGAATTAATAAGTTAATAAAACTGTATGTACATATAATAAATAAATATATTTAGATTACATGCCTATATATAATTTACTATTTACATAATAAAAGAAAGAAAAAAAAATATACAATATATTTAATAAGCAATTAACCACCTGAGCAATTAAAAATGAAAACCCCATATCTATTTTCTGATTATAAGTACTTATTACAATAAGTTTTATTTTAATTACTGTTTTTAATAAAATAATTTACTTTATAAAATACAATAATACATGTTAATACACATATATCAATAGAATAGATATAAGTTTGTAATTAGATTAACATATTATGTACTACCAACAAAATAAGTTCCTTCCTCTCCCCTACTGAACAATGCTGTGCCCTACAGGGTCCGTAATTGATACCATATTATTTATGTCACCATCTATTGTAACATTTTGATATGCAGTAAAGTATTGAGTATCTCTTTTCGCATTATATTTGCAATTTTGCCATTAATATGGTGTGAAAGAAAGCTCTTTTACAAAAAAAAACAAAAAAAAACCTTGTCTATCTTATCTTCCATCTTGCTCAATCAGACATCTCTTTTTTGCATCATATATAATTCAACAATTCACTCACGTAAGTCCTGAGTCGCACCAACCCCCAATGGATACGTCTATAATGCTACTAAATTCTAAATGACCGTTTCGACTTTGAGTGAACTTCGAATTTGGGGTGATATAAATTATTCACGTAAAATTGGCTGCGTACCGCCATTGCCAGGCTGTATGTGGTCGGACCCTGAATATTTGAGCGTTTTGAAGTGTCGAAAGCGGCATTTCGTTACATTTAATTCGATTAGTAGAGAGGAACATGTGATTTTGTCGGATTCGATTTATTTTTCGTTAAAAGCGCTCGGAGCTCTACAAATTTCGTCATATTAATTTAAGTGGTAGGTTGGGATTAGTCGGGAAGCAGAATGCAATGAATTGATCCTGGGATGGGTGACCGTTAGCGAGTCATTTGAAAAGGACGAAAGGCACGTTAAGCCTCGTTAATAAGTAGTTAGTAAATTAGTAGAAGGGGCATGTGATTTTGTCGGATTCGATTTATGTTCCGTTTCGAAGCGCTCATATCTCCGCCATACTATTTTAAAGCTAGGGAAGCAGATTCAGAAAAGATCAATACTTGGACAGGTGGAAGTAGGAGCGCTTCGTACCGTATAACAAGCGCACCCGCTCATGATGGCGTGGTGGCGTCAATGACCACTGACTTTTCGAAGTCATGTGCGTATTTATCACTTGCTCCGTGTCTCGAGCACTTTAGGCCGTTGCTTTTAGAAAAGAAAAACAAAGCTTTACCTACTGTATTCTTTATTTTCCATTTTAACTGTGTTCCGATCAAAACAAAGATGTGGTTAAACCTCTTTTATGTCTTGAACCTGCTGCTACTGATTATATAATACTGTTGCAAAAAGGTTACCACGGTCCTCAAAAGGTCCACGTAAAGTAAGTAAGTAATAAATTATTTATTTCATTAACTATTATTATGTTATATTATACTTGAAAACTTCATAATTAAAAATGAAAAAAAAACAATCGAAATATTATTACACTTAATCACGATTCACTTACATGCAACAAAACAATTTAAAAACAAAAATAATTAAGTGTAAGTGAATCTAAGTGCCAGTTCCGAGCCACCGCTCTGTAAGAAGAACTGGCAAGAAACTCACAGGCTATGCTAAATGCTTAAATATATCCATTGGTTTGATACTTGAATTACAAACTATCTATATTTGTCTGTGAAGCTTGATGTGTGATTATTACGTATGTAATAACTGAAATTCAGTCAAATCTGGTTACACCAGTGAGCAGACCATGTGTCCTAAGCTTAAATTTAGGGCTACCGGGATAATGCTAGGGTATGATTATTGCAAAAGGGTTAACGCGGTCCAGGTACATCCCCCCCGTAGCAGGCTCAAGAAGGAAAATGGATGGTTTTAGCCAGTAAAAGTCTGACACTACCTACTGCGGGAGACGGTCATTTGATGATATATTCTGCAGAAGACAGGGTCCCAAAAAGGGGAGAACCTGTTGATGGGACTGGTCATTGAGTTTTTAAAATTTGTCGGGGGCAAGCAACGATCCATAGCAGAGCGTTGGGACGTACGAACGTTGGGACGTACCCCAAAGCATTTCGGCCATAATAACCCTTTAGGTTAGTATCTGCTATGGGTTGGAGGCAGGTTCACATGATCTTCTATCCGAAAAAAGGTCTACAACCTAATAAAAATGATCATCTAACATGAAAAGAGCCGCATACTTGAATTTTATCGGCCTGTTATTGTATGCTGAGCTAATAATAACTATCTGGGGAGCAGGCTCAACATTGTAGTTGGGCTCTTCATTTTAATTAAGGCTGTATCGCTGTGCTCTTTGTTCAATTTAATTTTGCCTTGCCAGTAATGAAAACAATGCTTGTTTGTGTATGATAATTAAATACAATAAGCTCTAAAGGGCTGAAGATTGCTGGAGTAGGGCTGATGTCTCGATTATTTTATTGTTAACTAGCTAGGTGAGCCCGCGGTTTTACCCGCGTTACAAAAATAACATTAAGTGACATTAAAAAAAAAGAAATATTGTTGAGCATATGCACACGGGGTGGACCCGGCGCTGGTTTTCTATATGACCCCAAATTAAAAACTTATAAATATACAGATTTTATAAAAATATACGCATATTATACATTTTACCAGTATTATAATAAGATACGATATATATATTTTACATACTCAACATACACAGCACCCAGACCAGAACAAACATTTATGTTGAAGCACAAAAGACTTGTCCTGTGTCGGAATCGAACCCACAGGTAAACTGACCTCCACGCCACATCGGCCGTCATAAATTACTAAGATATTGTGTGAAGAATTATACTAACTGGTATTTCTATGAATTATAACTGATGTAATAGTAGCTTATATTATTTTAAAGATTTATAAAAAAAAAAAAATTAATAAATAAACATTAACTTATATATGTAAATAGGTAGAAGGTAATATTTTGAAATAATTTACTTCGATAATTGAAATTATTGCAAATAATTAAGCATAGCAATAAACTGACCTACAGGTCCAAATGGTTGTTATGTGTATTTACAAATTAAGTTACACTTTCATGGCATCTCATTTCCCAATTTTCATCATTATCACTACTCTCATTTTCTATGATTTATATATTATTAATACATCTCTTACTTGACACTGGCTAAATGTGCTAAAAGCACATTATAAATGAAAAAAAAAGAATATTTTCGAATTCTCTGCCGGCCCACGGTATGAAGCGCTTACATTTTTTAGACTGCCTCAAGTGCTGACCGTCAGCAAAAACAGATCATTATGACGAGTGTCTTATAAAAATACAAGAGCAAAAGCGCTATTTACCGCTACGTAAACTGAAAAAGTGGCCAAGTGGGTAAGCTGTATTCACTACGGCTAATAGAGAACGTCGGACAGACGTAAATCCTTTTTTGCGGGAGCTACCAATGTATTTATACTTTGCAAAAACATTCAGGGTAACAAATACAGCCTAACTAAACTACTCTGCGTAAAAATCCTACTATTTGTGTTTTTTCATATATTTTAGGCAGTAAGTAGACACATAAGTTTTACACGTAAGTCAACACTGAAATTACAGCTTTTTTTTCCTGTTACTTATTTATACAATACAATTATTGATACAAAAGAGCTGTGTGAAAGATATTTGTGGAGCTGGGTATACTGTAACCCGCTGTTTAAAAAAATACGCATTCTGCCATTGTTTTGCATATACTTAGGCCTAATTGTAATTTGGATATTTATAGGAAAAAATCATACGTAAAGGCCCGTGAAGCTTATAATAAGATTAATAAGCTAAAATATTTACTCTATGGCTCGCAGAAAAATGTGAGTATAAGGAAACGCGGAACTTATGAAGCAATCGAATTCCGCGCAACTTATGAAGCAATCGAATTCCTAAATCACATAGAAATAATTACTATGTTAAACAGCTATCCCAACATCCAAATCACCAAAACCCCACCGAGTTGACTCAAAAAAAGATCACAAAGCCCCAATTTGAAGTGATTTAAAAACTCTCTTACACCTCCATTAAGCCGGGCAGCGTAAATCGTCGTTATCGCAGCCTGTGCCGCAGCACAGCAGCTATATATTACAATTAGTCGGTTGCTAGGCTTATTTACATCTCGACAACGGCGTTGAATGCTGAATTGTAAATTGCGCCGGATACAAAAGCCTGGAAATTAGTAGTCGGCTCCCTGTCGATAGTTTGTGCTGTTTGTCGTTCACGTTACTGCTAAATATTCCCTTTCGACTTCGTTTATGTTTGAATTTTAACTCGAATTCAATCATATTCAAATTTAAATTCGACAACATTAATTTTAAATTTAAATTCGGTTTAATTTATATCGAAATAAAAATTCGACTTCACTTATTTTATAATTTTTATTCGACTGTACTCATATACAAATTTAAATTCGAACTCATTTAAAATCGAATTGAAATTTGACTTTATTCATATTCAATTTAAATTTGACTTTATTCATATTCAATTTTAATTTGACTTAATTCATTTTTAATTTTAATTCGACTTTATTCATATTACAATATAAAATCGAATTTATAATGAAATTTTAGTTATCTAATTAACTTATCAACCCATTATAAATTTCATGATCCAAATCTGAATTGTTTTTAACTGGTGCTGTGACCAGGAAGGCCAACATTCTAATTCTAGCCAAAGTCAAAATCAATTATTCAAGTTTGGCTCAATAGAGCTCTTGTGAAGGTCAAATTTAAAATTTAGCGCACATTTAATTCACTGCGGGCGGGAGCTTGCTCGGAAAAGAACGGGCAAGAAAATGCTCGAGTTTGGTTTTATCTGCCGCTAGTTCCAATGTGCTTAAATTAAAAACACAGTTTACAAAAAAAATGTGTTTTGCAGTTATAAAATTTAAAGAAAAGAAAAAAAACTTATAGTAATCTATCACTCCTTAGAAAATTGAACATAATTAAGGATAAAAATAGTAGAAATGAGCAGACCAGTCCCCACTGGCGGCACCCGTTCACGAGTATGATGTATGAACCAGCCATCGTTTCGCTCAACCACATTTTAGGGAACGTGACGACCCGACACATGACGCCACCACCGCAGCAACATTTAAGTGAGCATGACATACTCAAGCTGCAGGATAAAGGAAATTTAACTAAAATAAAAATTTCATTAATATTAAAAGAACGAAAGGTACTCTTAGGAATAAATAAGCACTAAGTTTACAGAAAGTACCTGTGCAAAAGAACCGCTTCATTGAGGTTCCATTGCACCGAGTACCTAGTCATAGTAAAAACAAAAAGGTAGGATAACTCAAGCTCCAAGCTAACATAAACACGTAAGGCTGTCGCTTATAGTTTATTCAATTTTCGAATACGCATAGTCATTGGGCGCGGCCGGTAATACGTACGACGCGGCGTAGCCACGTCTGGCGCACCTTTAGCAGCGATAAATTTAAAAAAACCAAAGCACTGAAGCGCTTTATATTAGTTATGCCTCACACACGGTCATCCATCCAAGGACTGACGTATGTGAACTGTGCTTTACTTCGGCGAATGTTTGGTTGGTGAGCCCTTCTATCGCATAGCTACGAGACCTCCATACAATATCTTTATAAATTATACCCTGTATGTTATTTTAATGTATAAGCTATACTGTTGTAAAGTTTCATTAAAATTAATTTATTAGTTTTTGCGTAAATCACTCACTTCTAACTTCATACTCACATCTAACTTCATACAATTTAATAAATCAAAACATATACAATTTTAGACTTAATATTGACAAAATAAAAGAAATCACTCATACCAAATTTCTGGGCGTTAGCATTGACCAGGATTTAAACTGGCAGTCACACATAGACAACTTGTGCAGCAGGGTCAATAGTTTCGTCTACGCTCTCGGCAAAATGAGGAAAGTTACTAACAGACAAGCCGTTGTTACTACTTATCACGCGTATGTGGCATCTCTATTACGTTATGGGATTGTACTATGGGGGAACAGTACTGATAGGCACAGAATATTTATAGCCCAGAAAAAATGTATCCGAGCTATGTTGGGGATCCCGCCTCGTGAATCTTGTAAAGAAGCTTTTGTGAGCCTTGGCTTGCTACCTCTACCTGCTTTGTATAATAGGTTGGGGAAAAAGTCTTTTCGTATTTTTGTATGAAAAGTCAAGACATTTTTTTCAAAGTTTATTTACATTTATTTACAATATATATGTACCGTTTTGTTGAATAACTTTCTGCCATTTTGTGGGCAGAGACATTATCCCGTTACTGTAGATACTTTGGGACTTCTGATCAAAAAAAACGGGACAAATAGTTTTGGCAGTCCTCTTTTGAGGTCAACCTTACAGAACCTAAAGAATTCTGCAGAGACCGAAACAGGTGAAAATCTGAAGGCGCAAGGTCAGGGCTATATGGTGGATGCACTAGGACCTCCCAGTCGAACTCTCTTAATTTTTGCTGAGGGGCTAAAGATGTGTGTGGTCTAGCGTTATCGTGATGAAAGACCACACCCTTCCTGTTGATCAATTCCGGCCGTTTTCTCTCGACTGCTTCCTTTAATTTCATCAGTTGCTGGCAGTAAAGATCAGAATCGATGGTTTTGCCGGGCGGTAAAAGCTCATAACAAACAATGCCCTTCCAATCCCACCATACACACAGCATCACCTTATTTCGTGTTAGGCCAGGTTTGGCCACAGTCTGTGAAGCCTGGCCAACTTTCGACCACGACCTTTTTCGCACGTTCTTGTCGTACGTGATCCACTTTTCATCGCCAGTTATCAATCTCTTCAAAAACGGCTCGGTTTCATTACGTCTCAATAATGAATCGCAAATGAGTACACGGTTCATTAAGTTTCTTTGAGTGAGCTCGTGTGGCACCCAAATATCGAGCTTTTTTGTATAACCAGCTTTCTTCAAATGGGTCAAAACTGTTTTGTGGTCAATTCCCAGTTCTTCAGCTACATCGTAACTACTAATATGCCGATCATGCTCCACTCTTTCAAAAATGGCGTCCATTTTATTCGTAACAGGGCGACCAGAGCGAGGTGCATCTTTAACATCAAAATTTCCGGACTGAAAACGTTTGAACCAAATTTGTGCTACTCTTACTGACACTGCATCAGGTCCATAAACATCACAAATTTTTTTCACTGCTTGAGTTGCATTTTTGCCTTTTTTATAATAAAATTTTAAAATGTATCGAATTTCTTCATTAGATTCACTCGTTTTAACGGAGAGAAAAACAAATGAAAAATAGCGGGAAACAACTTTTTTTTATTTTTTTCTTTTCTTTATAATGGAACCTTTTTAATGTTACCAAAACCAGCCAGACACAAATAGTACAGTCAAAAAAATTTTATAATAAGTTTATACCTACGTTATGCGAAAAGACTTTTTCCCCGACCTAATATATTCGAGATTTGTTGCTTTGTAAAGAAACATAATTATTTATTTATGAAGGCTAGAGATACAAATACTAGACTTAAAAGAGACCCTGATAGACTCGTCCTAAGTGTCATCCCAAAATCAGACAAATATAAAAAGAATTGTGTAACCATGTGTGTTTGGATATACAATAAAATACCTAATGACATAAGAAATCTGAACTTTAATCTTTTTAAATCTAAACTGTATAAATGGCTTATTGAGAAAAAGATTTATGACATAAAAGTATTCATGGACCGTAATTTTAATGAAACTAATTAATCAACATGACATTACCTATTTTAGTAAGTATATTATGTTGATTTGTTTCGATTTTATTATTATTATTTTTTTGTTTGACATATTGTTTGTATGAATGTTATCAAATTAATATGATTGTAATTATTTTAGATATAGTTAGGTACTTATCAATGTTTGCATGCTAAAACTTTGGCAAGACATGTGCTCACTAAACTGTAACATCCTTTAATACCATGTTCTTATGCGAATAAATTTTTACTATTTTACTATTTACTATTTAAAATATCGATAGTTCCCTTAGTGCTACTTTATTGGTTACGGCTTCTGGGGACCCTTTCAATATCTTCAAATATTAACTGAGTGTGTTTTGTATTGTTATATTTAATTTTTAATTTAAAAGAGCATTGCCTGTGAGTTTCTTGTCAGTTGAAGTCAGTTCTGCTCACAGGCTCGGATCTGGCACTTAGATTCACTTCACTTAATTTAATTTTGTTCCATGTAAGTGAATCTAAGCTTTATGATTTCATTGTAGTAATATTTAGTTTTTTATTTATTTATATTTTCTTTTGACATTTTCAAGTGCTATGTAATATGTTTATGAAATAAAGAACTTTTTAGTTTACTTTACTTGTTTAGTTTTCACTATGGTATAGTCGAGCGTTGTCGCCGCCATAATAGAAGTGTCCTTCCCGCGCGGGAATTATGCAAATGCGAATTTAAGTTGGCGGAAACTTCACCCTACTATCTCACGTGGACTTGGAACAAAACGGGATTCCTAAATTGGCGCCGTCAATGAAAACTCTGGAAAAAATCGATGAAAAACTTCCCGCGAGTTGAGACTGGGCTTCTATTTAAATACATACTGTCTGTCTGGCTTTCACGCTCAAACTACTGAACCAATATTAATGAAATGTGTCAGAGTAGGCATTGAGAAAGGATAAAGGCTACTTTTTAAGTAAGTTTTCCTAATATTAAGTATGTGTTTACAAAAAGGAAAAAAAGTATTTATGTATGTTTATTCGTTATTTAAAATCCATAACACAAGTTCTTAATGATACTTATCTTGGAACTAAATAATTGGTGTAAGTGTCAGAAATATTTTTTATTATTTTTTTTTTTTATTGGAAAAAAAGAGTTATAATAGTAAAGTGGGGACGAACATTTGTATGGTATGTCTGCATTTTTGAAGCTGGAAGCGTGTTACTGTTTTGTTAGGTTTACTAGCTGATATAAATATGAGAGTGTATAAGGATCCCACCAAGATCTAAGGAGCCCAAGCCAATCTCACCTGCAAGTGGTGCAGCCGATTAACGGCGGAGGCTCTGGCGAACATAATAGTGCCCGATAAGCGCTCTGCCTACCCCTTCGGGAAGACAGGCGTAAATGTATGTATGTATATATATGTATGTATGTATAAATATGATTTTTCAAGTAACTGAAATAAGATGTGCGATATAATCGAATTTTACGCGGACTTAATCGCGGGCGAATCACTAGTCATTATATCTATATATATAAAAGAAAGTCGTGTTAGTTACACCACTTATAACTCAAGAACGGCAGAACAGATTTGGATGAAAATTGGTAGGGAGGTAGCTTAGAGCCAGGAGACGGACATAAGATACTTTTTATCCCATTCGACAGCGTTCCCGTGTGACGTCAGTCACTATAAAACGTGGTATAACAAAAAAGAATCAGACTTGGAATAACAAAACACAAACGACAGCTATGTAATTGACGTATAATTACAGCTATGTAATGAGATGACGTATGGATGACAATTTGATATTTGTAAGAAATCAATATTCAAACTATTTCTGACTTCTTGACGGGAAAGTGAAGCGTCATGTCTGTAGTTTTGTTTTATTTTCTATAATTTGTGATATTTCTAACATTAATGTTTAATAACGGTGGATTATTAACCGTTAAGTGTTTGTGAACGTACATGAGTGTTGGTGAATGAAATAAAACAGTGCAACATAACTTTTCAAATTCTTTCAAGAAGTCCATGTGAGATCTCAGTATAGTCCCACATCTTTACTGAGGACTCAAGGGGCTTAGGGGGAGGGGATCTCATTATCATTTACTAAATTTTATATGATATTAATATATCTTTAACTTGACACTGACTAAATGTGCAAACCGCACGAAGCCATCATTAAGTCAGTGGTTGGTGGCACGCGCTACCGAACGGGTCGAGTATTAGGTCTCCCCACCTAATTACGCGACAATGTCTGTGAATACGCTAAAATGTGTGAACTGTAATATTGTAATTTGTGAACTATTATCTTTTATCCAAAATAAAATAGACGTGATGGACAATGAGAGCCTAATAAGAATTTGTGACACGGCCTTTACTGTGACCGAGGTTGACAGTGCTAAGGAATTGTTGTTTAGCTCAATACAAACGAACAAGAAGAAAGTGACGAGACGCAAAGATGGAAAAAAGGTGCGAGACTTAGAAGATATTATTTGTGTTTTCAAAGTAACTGAACCTGATCTTATGCCGATCTTTGTGGCGCGTGACTTGCAAAAGTTACCGCCCGTTACATTTGATCATGTAGATGTGACCAAATTATTAAAAGATCTGGTGATTGTGCGGGCAGAAATCAATGAAATATTTATTTATTTATTTATTTATTTATAATCTTATGCTACCATTACAGGTGTCTTAACCTAATGCGATAGCATAGCAATGTTTATAATAAATACAATATTCTATCTTTTTAATTATTAATCTACAATATTATTTAAATATAATATAATATAACATAAACTAGCCAACCTGATATATAACTTTAGTATTACATCCTATATTTACAAAATAAGTTCTAAATCTAACGTAACTGATAACTTATTATATTTAACGCAGTTCTGGCGAATTCACTAAAAGTGCATGAAAATATATCCACCGTGTCATGAACCGTGTTTATAATATGAAACGCGCGGATAAGTGGCGTTTTCGCTAGTAGGTTGGTCCTGGCCACAGGCACAGCCAGCAAGCGCGGGCGCCGCCGCCGCCACACGCACCGGTCCGGCACGCTCAGCTGCAGGTAGCACAGCAGCTCTGGATTGTGCTGCATTCCACGCAACACCCTCACCACGTACACGGCGAGCGCGAACTCCCTTCGGACCCTGAGCTGATTGTACCCTACCATACCCAATACGAACAAAGTAGGATACATCAGCGGGTAGAATGGGTATACCCCATAAAGTTTTAAGTACAAGTATCTTGTGAACTTGTTCTGAATCCGCTCCAACATGACACTATACTTCGCTTCATGGGGAGCCCATATAGCTGCACTGTGTTCGAGGTGGCTTCGGACCAGAGCATCGTATAACACCCGGAGTGTGGCGATGTTAGTAAACCCCTGCGATTGCCTTAGTACAAAGCCCAAGTTTCTGAACGCCCTCTTGCATATCTTTACAATATGGTCACGAAAATTTAGGTCTGGTGTAACATACACCCCTAAATCTCGGACTTGAGATAAGCGCTGCATTGGAGATGTATCTACTTTGTACTCGTAGCACACAGGAGTCCGCGAGCGGGTAAACGTCATCACTGAGCATTTGGAGTCATTGAAGTAGAGTTTATTATCTTGACTCCACTTTACTACCCGGTTGATGTCCTCCTGTAGTCGCTCACAATCCGACTGATCCTTGACCTCGAGCAGTAACTTGAGGTCATCTGCAAACAATAAACATAACCCATGTTTTACGACCTCCGGTAAATCGTTTATCATTATGATAAATTCAAGAGGCCCCAAATTACTACCCTGGCTCACACCAGACCTGGTGAAATACGGCTCCGATTCATACCCATCGTATTCAACATACTGCTGTCTGTTTTCCATATAACTGGCGAAGAACCGCAATAGATGTGGAATGCAACCAACTTCAGCCAGCTTCAACAGCAGAATGTCATTGTCGACGGTATCAAACGCCTTTCTAAAATCGAAGTAGGCTGCATCCACCTGCACGCCAGCATCAACCGCCGGCACCACCCGGGCCATAAAACTAAGCAGGTTGGTGGCGGTGCTACGCCCCAGACGGAACCCGTGTTGTGCGTCCGTCAGCCGCGCCGCCACCTGCCCCTGCAAGCTACTCTGGATCGCTGACTCCAGTACTTTGGCCGGGGTCGACAGTACCGCCACCGGCCTGTATCCGCTCACATTCGGACCTGACTTGCCTTTGGGGACAGGAACCACCCGCGTAACCTTCCATCTTGCCGGGAACGTTTCCTGTCTTAAACTGGCGTTAAAAATATGAAATAGCGGTTCCACGAACATGAAGCCACAATCTTTGAAGAGAAACGCTGGTAGACCATCTGGGCCCGACGAACGTTTTGGCTTCAACTTAAAGAGCGCTCTCTCTATCTCCTTAAGGCTCAGAGAATCCAGGCACACACGCGCACTGCTCGTCGCGGCTGCCACCGCCGCCGCGCTCGCATCCAAGCGCGGGGGCTCCGGGCTGTACACCGACTGGAAGTACTCAGCGAACTCCCGAGCACACTCCTCACCTTTCATATGTTGGCCATCTTTTACGATAATCTGTCTGTTTATTCTACTTTTCTTTGAATTAATATATTGCCAGAACGATTTGGGGTCTTTCGCAAATTGGTATTGAATTTTATTTTTGTACTCCCTATGTGCTATTTCTATACCTTTTTTAATACGTGCCCTACACTTCGTGAACTCTCTATAGTCGGCATTTAGCTTCGTTCTTTTATAACGCTTATGAAGCCGAGCTTTATTTTTTATATCGTCAATAATATCCTTTGTATACCATTCGGGATATATGTACCTCGAGCTATCGCAAATGAGCTTTTTTCTGGGTACGCATTCGTCTAACACACAATACAGATTATCATAAAAAAAGTCCAACATGTTTTCAACTTCACTCATATCACACATCGCACTCCAATCCATTGCATATAGCTTAGAATATAACAAGGGATAGTCAGCCTTATAAAAGTTCCACTGCGGTCTACGAGCGGTAGCAGCGGGCGCGGCGGAGGGCGCGGTCGACGGCGGCGGGGGGCCACTGCGACGCCGAGCGCCAGCGGCGGGTGGTGCGGGTCCTCCGGCACCAATGCTTCGTCCGCCGCCGCCACCACTACGTCCCCAACGCCTGTACTCAGAACCAAATCTAGCTGACGACCTAAGTGATTGGGTATATTGTTACTTTGAGTGAATTCGCAGTACGTTATGAAATATTCATAATAATTACTAACATTTACAGGACAAGAATACATATTAAAATCTCCTACGACTACCACTTTCTTATATTTATCACATAGTTTTTCAATTATTCTAAACAAAATCATGTAATCTTTTTCCGTACTTCCCGGGGGTATATAAACGACACAACATAAAAATAAAAATCTATGAAACAAGTGTACAGTTGCACACACTAGCTCAAATACGCAGTTATCCAGCGACGCGCCCGGCACGCGTACTCGTCGTAGCTCGAACCGGTGTGTGGCCACGAGAAACGCGCCGCCCTGCTTGCGGCCGTCCTCTCGATCACAGCGTAATATTTTGTATCCCTGAGGGATGATTTCCGCATCTTGAATCGATTCGTTGCAACCCGATTCTGTGATTGCATATAAGTCTGCAGTACATGATGGTATATTGTTTCTAAAATAATCCAATTTTGTTCGAAGTCCTCTCACATTTTGATAGAATATACCTACAAGTGATCTATTGTTATTTTTGACTGTATGGGTTTTTAGTTGGTCTCCGAAACCAAATCCACTCATTAAACTCCGCATTCATTGGCCATTTGTCCGCGTTGTTCAATCTCTCATATACACTTCCCGGTACCCCTATTCTAAAAGAAGAATACCCTCGTTCCGTTTTAAGCGTAATTTTATCTATTTCGACTGTTACATCTTGTCCACATACACTTTTGACATGATCTGTCAAAGCTTCTAAAGTAGTGTTCGGATGTAATCGCCATACATGCAGATACTTCATTTTTTCGGTAGCTACTATCGCTTTTAACTCCGTATTTCTACCAACTCCTATATTTTTGGAAAGTCGGTTACTCTTCTTATTTTTGACTGTCGTCCAATCCAAATTCGAGTTGTCTTGGCTCTGCTCATTAGATTGGTATGTTGGTGGGCTAATACCCTCAGCCTGGAGCATTGCCGATTTCGTGGCCCCATCTTTGTTTACCTTTTGAGACTTTGTTGGCTTCTGGTAATTCGCATTCGTCTTATGATGACTGATAATTAAATCGTTATTTTGGCAAACAATATCAGACGGCCCAGAGGATTTTGTAACTACGTTAGTGCTCAATTCCTGTGGTTGATTAATTAATTTTGAGTCCACCTTCTTTTCAATGACCTTAATTATTTTAACCAAAGTAGTGAGTTCACTTTTGGTTTCCGAGTACTCCCTTTGCAATAAACTTATTGCTTTCGCTTGGTTATCTAAGCGGGCAACAATATCACTATGGAACTTTCTGAATTCGGAAAGAAGTTCAGAATCCGAGTCTCCTTCCAGCATGGCTGGAGAGAATCTGGCCTTGGTCCCGCGCTGGGTGTTAACATTGCTTACAGGAGGGCTGGCCGAGGCACTGGATGGCCCTACAGTAGACCTCACAGGTGTTTCCATATTCCCGCCTTTTGGGTTTAAGCAAACACACTCCGGGCAAACCCATTTCTTTCTATAAGCAATTGTATATGCTTTAAAAGCGTCAAGCGCAATCTTAAGACATTTTATGTCATACTTCTTTTTACATTTTTCATTTGAGCATTCCATAAAGGAGCTACCCGTTATTTTTGAACAACAAGCGCTGCAATCTTTTGCCATCGTAAGTAAACAAAATAATAATTACTCATTCAACCGACGATTCCCCGATGCTAGCCCGCTCGGTCCGCTGTCCGCTGCCGTGCGACAAGAGCTCGTTTCTGTCCCCCGAGGTGAGGAAGAGCCTACCTCAGCTTGCACGGCCCGCGCGATGTTACACTCGCAGATTATTGTTCACAAAAAGTTCACTCCACCTTACCTTTAAAAAGTAAATATGCAACAGTCACCCAACTAGACGAGTTGAAGCAAGAATTGGGATCAAGTAGGCCTCAATTATCATTATTAACGTGCAATATTAACACGAAGAAAAGAGGAGGGTACTTGCTTGACAGTGGGCCGGTAGGTCTATCACCGATGCCAGCGCCAGCGTTCGATGAGGATAACTCGATGACGCGGTGTGCGAGTGACGAGCGCATCGAGTCTCCAAAATATCGCTCTCTCGCTTGCACACGTACTGAGGCGATCGTGAATGGTGCGCACGCACCGATTAACTCAACATTATTGGAAAACGAAATGTGCGCAGAGATGTCCGAGTCAGCTGATTGTCATATAGGAGCAGGTCAATTAGAAATACCTACTATGGCGGAAGTGGCTAAGATTGGTGAATGGAAAAAGCCTGAGAAATCAACAGATAATTGGGTTTTAGTGCAAAAAAGACGGTCTAAGAATCGTTTTACTAGTAAAATGGGCAAAGCAACTACAGACTCATCTGCTAAATTTAAAGCAGCGGAAGAAAAAAATCCCTTTGTTTATATCGAACGTAAACAAGAAGGCGGAGGCAGATGATGTACGCAAATATATCAAAAATAAAACTGAGGAGGTCGTTTCGCTTGAGAAAATTATTATGAAGAAAGAACGGCCATACAATGCCTTCAAAGTGCTTGTGGATAAAAGCAAAATTAACAGTTTTCTTGATGCTGAGATGTGGCCTGAGGGCGTGACATTTAGGCGTTTTATTCATTTCAAGAATAGAAGAGAAGACAAAAATAATACTATTTTTGAGTGCGAGACAATAACAAAAACGAATAATGGATAGTAATTCAAGAATGAACATAATAACATTCAATTGCAAAAATGTTAAAAGGTCGGTGAACTGTGTACGGTCACTATGCAAAACAGCTGATATTGTTTTGTTACAAGAAACGTGGTTATATCCTCATGATCTAGCCTTTCTTGATAGTGTTGATCAGGAATTTAGTTATACGGGGAAATCGTCAGTCGACACCTCAGCCGGCATTTGTAAAGGGAGACCCTACGGAGGGCTTGCCATACTTTGGCGAAAAACTGCATTTAACTACGTGAGGGTGATACAAAGTGTCAGCAACCGTATATGTGCAGTGAGTGTAGCAATAAACAATAGGTGCTTTTTAGTTATAAATGTCTACATGCCGACGGACTGTAGTGAAAATCTGCCACTTTTTACGGAATGCCTAAGTGAAATGTATTCTATTATACAAAATAATAATGCTGAATCAGTGTATGTGTTGGGAGATTTCAACGCGCACCCGGGTGAGTCATTCTGTAATGAACTTCTTAGTTTTTGTACTGAGCGTGATTTACTATGTGCGGATGTAAACTATTTAGGTATACAGTCGCAAGCGTATACGTTTATTAGTGACTCACACGGGTGCAAGCGTTGGCTAGACCACTGTCTTGTTACACAGGCGGCGAGAAAAACTATTGTAAACATTGAGGTTATTTATGATACGTTTTGGTCAGACCACTTGCCCTTGAAAATACAATGTGATGTCAATGTTATTAGATTAAAAACTTGTGTAATTAAATCACCGCTTAACGGTGTTCGATGGGGTGAAAGAAGTTCGGATGAAATAAAGGAATACTTGTCTTTATGTAATAATAAATTTAAATGTTTAGATTTTCCAGAGGAGTTTGAACTATGTGCTGATATTTTTTGTGATAATCCGCGCCATAGGTTAGTGTTAGACTCAATGTATAAAGAAATTGTATCTATATTAAGCGAATCAGCTAGTGTAAATAGGATCTCTAAAGACATTATAAGAAAGAAGGGTATAAAGGGTTGGAACAAACATGTCAAAGAATTGCATGGGCAAGCAAGAGTAAAATTTAAATTGTGGATGTGGTATGGTCAGCCTAATAGTGGACCTATATATGAGGATATGATCTTGAGTCGTAAGGTATTTAAATCAAAATTAAAATGGGTTATTAAGAACCAAGAAAAAATAGAAATGGATATTTTGGCCTCGCTCCACTCTAAGAAATGCTTTTCGTCTTTCTGGAAAGGTACTAAAAAGCTTAATGTATCTCCAAGCTTACCAGCCAGCGTGGATGGTGAGAGTGACCACATTGAAATAGCTAATACTTTTAAAGAACACTTTAGAGTGAGCTCACCTCTTGAATCTGTGGTGAAGGTGAACGATGCTGAGTCATGTCGATCAGGAGAGCCTCTTCGGTTTACGTGTAAAGAAGTAAAATCAGTAATTATAGGTATGAAGCGGGGGAAATCTCCTGGTCATGAAGGGCTCAGCATTGAGCATCTTCAAAATGCCGGTTGCCACTTGCCAAGAGTGTTGACTATGTTTTTTAATCTCTGTGTGGGGCATTCTTACCTACCACAGGAAATGCTGGATACTTTAGTTGTGCCTATTATAAAGAATCGGACCGGAGACATAGCTGACAAGGGGAATTATAGACCGATCTCGCTGGCAACTGTGATAGCCAAAGTATTTGACAGTATACTTGACACGCACCTCAGTGGATATACAAAACTACACGACTCACAGTTTGGTTTTCGTGCTGGGCTGTCTACTGAGAGTGCTATACTTGCGTTGAAGCACACTGTCAAATATTATACGGACAGGAAAACTCCAGTTTATGCGTGCTTCCTGGACCTTTCCAAAGCTTTTGACCTTGTTTCTTATAATGTCTTATGGGAGAAGCTGCGTGAAGGGGGAGTTCCTGCTGCACTAGTGTCAACGTTATCCCTCTGGTATGACAAGCAGAGGAACTTCGTCAAATGGTCCAATACATTGTCGGACCCATATAAACTTGAATGTGGTGTTAGGCAGGGCGGTCTTACTTCTCCGAGACTGTTTAATATTTATGTTAACAGCTTACTGGTGGAGCTCAGTAGCACTCATGTCGGATGCCATATAGATGAAGTTAGTTTAAATAATCTAAGTTACGCTGACGATATGGTGCTGCTGAGCCCAACAGTAGGTGGAATCAGGAAACTGCTAGCCATCTGTGAGAGATATGCTGAGCAACATGGTCTGAAGTATAATGCAACAAAGAGTGAGATGTTGGTGTTTAGAGGAAGAAATAAGAGTCCCTTAAATGTCCCTCCAGTAGAACTCAATGGTTCACTATTGCGGAGGGTAACACAATTCAAATACTTGGGCCATGTTGTGACTGAAGATCTTAAAGATGACGCAGACATGGAAAGAGAGCGCAGGGCGATGGCTGTGAGGGGTAACCTGCTGGCTCGCAGGTTTGCTGGTTCTTCAGTACAGGTTAAAATAACACTTTTTAAGGCGTTTTGTCAAACATTTTACACCAGCAGCTTGTGGGTAAATCATACCCAAAAGACAGACAACACCCTGCGTACTCAGTATAATAATGCCTTCAGGATGCTGTTGAGGCTTCCGCCTTACTGTAGTGCGTCGGGAATGTTCGCTGATGCGCATACCGACGACTACTTCGCGATCATGCGCAAGAAAGTGGCGTCACTGTTACGCAGAGTGAGAGGGAGCAGCAATAGCATTCTGAAGGTGTTCGCAGATAGGTTGGAGGGGCCTGTAATGGATAGATTTATCAAGCTACATGTCAGACATGGGGCTTGATAAATCTTCCTCAAATCTATGTTGTAGTTTTATTTTTGTGTTCGTTCATATTAATTGTTGTTACTAACATAGTCTTTTAAGTTTTGTGATACTAACACGCTATGGGTCGTCGATGCCCGAAAATAAAAGATTTTTTTTTTTTTTTTTTTTTTATTTATTAAAAGAAGAAGAAGAAATAAATAATTGACAAAGACATTTAACTATTACTATAGACAGGACATTGAGATCAAAACTGTAATCCACAACTTATTACCAAGTGGTAAAAAGTCGCTCAGTATGATTTTATGCGCCCTCTAGTGTAGTCGTGTTTGTGCGGGAACAGATTTGACAAATTTTATAGAAAATAGCAGTCGCCCGCGGCTCCGCCCGCGTGGATGTCGGCTACCGCTGTAAAATGCCTACCCAGAAAAGACACGGTCAGCAAAATGATTTCCAGATCAATTCACAGACACGGACACTAACATCGACGACGCAGTCATTATCCGCAGGCTGCATAGATTGTCTTTATGTGGATGTAGAAGTTGTTAATGCTGAAAATATTTAAATCTAATTAATACTTAGTTTTTACTCTTACCGGCAGTCCCGGAGAGCAACCTGTTGTTTTGGGATAGATAACTAAAGCGATTATTGTAAATCTTCCCCATAAACAACATTTGACATTAAATTATTTTTAGGTGACAAAATAAACTGATGGTCAGGTGCCCCAACCCGTGATAGGGCGCTGTGCAGCAGAAATCGTAATAATTTAAGTTCGCCATAACTTCAAAACCAAACGTCCAATTTTGATCATTCCAAGACCAAATATTATCTTTTACTTTTTAGTAGGTGATATAAGATCTAAAGATGAATGAATTAAAATTCATTCATACATTTTGTGGTTCTATCTTTTATAGTTTAGGCAGCGTACGCAACTGTTCTGGTTGATTTTTACACTTTGTGTCCGAAAAACCCAAATATTTTACGGAACCCTATTTTTTTCGAAATTATAATATAGCCTATGTTACTCAGTGATAATGTAGCTTTCTAATGAAAAAAGAATTATTAATATCGGTCCAGTAATTTTTGAGTTTATTCGTTACATACAAAAATACAAATCTTTCCTCTTTATAATATTAGTATAGATAGATTACATTGACTCCCCCCCCCCGTACCCCAGTGACGCTTACATGGAGCCTACATCGCATGCTGGCTAGCGGTGAGCGGCAACCAGCGACTTTTTTTTATTATTTGCATTTTTAAACTCGTGATATCTTCCGAATGAAATGTCCGAATTGAATAATTCAAAAAGTTATAAAAAGGTATTGAAGCCGTCTTGAATACAAAGTTTTTTTTTTTGATAAGGATTAATACCAAGGTACAAATATAGAGCCTTTTCAAGCGGCGGCATATAAATTAAATTTTTAGAATAAAAAACCGCTTACTGTGACGTAACTATAATATTTAGACATATGCTGTCGCGACACTTTTTGTAGATAATGATGAGTACTGCAAAGTCGTAGTACATAATTTAGTTCTATCATCAATAGTTTTCGCTGCGCACGCTATGTAAGGAATTTTTCAGGTCATTTTTTTACACCTTGGGTTACATTATTGGATTTTTAGTAGGGATCCCTATTTTTTTTTAAAATATAATATAGCCTATGTTACTCGGGGATAATATAGCTTTCCAAAGGTGAAAGAATTTTTGAAATCGGTCCAGTAGTTTCGGAGCCTATTCATTACAAACAAACAAACAAACAAACAAACAAACAAATCTTTCCTCTTTATAATATTAGTATAGAAAACAAACAAACAAACAAACAAACAAACAAATCTTTCCTCTTTATAATATTAGTATAGATATGCCAAATTGCGTACTGCGATATTGCAAATCCCGTTATGGTAAAAAGGCTGAACGTGATTACAGTTTATTTTCGTAAGTATTTTTTATATTTACTCAATAATCAGACTATATAATAATTTTCAATTACTCAATAATCAGACTATATAATAATCTATACTAATATTATAAAGAGGAAAGATTTGTTTGTTTGTTTGTTTGTTTGTTTGTTTGTTTGTAATGAATAGGCTCCGAAACTACTGGACCGATTTCAAAAATTCTTTCACCTTTGGAAAGCTACATTATCCCCGAGTAACATAGGCTATATTATATTTTTTTTTAAATTAGGGATCCTTACTAAAAATCCAATAATGTAACCCAAGGTGTAAAAAAATTACCTGAAAAATTCCTTACATAGCGTGCGCAGCGAAAACTATTGATGATAGAACTAAATTATGTACTACGACTTTGCAGTACTCATCATTATCTACAAAAAGTGTCGCGACAGCATATGTCTAAATATTATAGTTACGTCACAGTAAGCGGTTTTTTATTCTAAAAATTTAATTTATATGCCGCCGCTTGAAAAGGCTCTATATTTGTACCTTGGTATTAATCCTTATCAAAAAAAAAAACTTTGTATTCAAGACGGCTTCAATACCTTTTTATAACTTTTTGAATTATTCAATTCGGACATTTCATTCGGAAGATATCACGAGTTTAAAAATGCAAGTATTAGAAAAAAGTCGCGTGGTTGCCACTTACCGCGCTCAGCTAGCCAGCATGCGATGTAGGCTCCGTGTAAGCGTCACTGGGGTGGTACGGGGGGGGGGGAGTCAATGTATCTATACTAATATTATAAAGAGGAAAGATTTGTATTTTTGTATGTAACGAATAAACTCAAAAATTACTGGACCGATATTAATAATTCTTTTTTCAATAGAAAGCTAAATTATCACTGAGTAACATAGGCTATATTATAATTTCGAAAAAAATAGGGTTCCGTAAAATATTTGAGTTTTTCGAACACAAAGTGAAAATCAACCAGAACAGTTGCGTACGCTGCCTAAACTATAAAAGATAGAACCACAAAATGTACGAATGAATTAAAGATCTTATACAACCTACTAAAAAGTCCGCGACACACTATACCTATATATGGCGAGTGAGGCACAACAACCCTTTTTTTTATTTAAAAATCTTGATTTTTTTTTGTACTATATTTATACGAATTTATTTTACTTATGCTATTAATCCCTATCAAAATTCTATTATTATATTTCATCACTAAGTGCAGTTTATGTAGATAATATTTGGTCTTGGAATGATCAAAATTGGACGTTTGTTTTTGAAGTTATGGCGAACTTAAATTATTACGATTTCTGCGGCACAGCGCCCTATCACGGGTCGGGGCTCCCGACCATCAGTTTATTTTGTCACCTAAAAATAATTTAATTTCAAATGTTGGTTATGGGGAAGATTTACAATAATCGCTTTAGTTATCTATCCCAAAACAACAGGTTGCTCTCCGGGACTGCCGGTAAGAGTAAAAACTAAGTATTAATTAGATTTAAATATTTTCATCATTAACAACTTCAACATCCACATAAAGACAATCTATGCAGCCTGCGGATAATGACTGCGTCGTCGATGTTAGTGTCCGTGTCTGTGAATTGATCTGGAAATCATTTTGCTGACCGTGTCTTTTCTGGGTAGGCATTTTACAACGGTAGTCGACATCCACGCGGGCGGAGCCGCGGGCGACTGCTAGTTTTCAATAAATTGTTCTAGAACATTACTTATGCCCTTTGCCGACCTCTAGCGGTGAGAAGCAAAAGCACTACTTTTAGGATCTCGCCACAGTTGTCGATGCGGAAGTAGATGATTTAGTGATGTTCAAGTGATGTCGTTTTATTTAACGATTAATGTAATAAATAATATTTTTAAATTGTAAGTATAAGTTTGATATAAGTAGGAATATTCTGATTCAATAATAATTGCGTTAGGGGACTGTTATACACTATAATAGTAAAACTATCAAATCAATGTTTATGGCACTCCATAACGTTTCACAGACGGTTATTTTTTATTTATTTATTTATATTTTTACATAATTTTTTTAAAATTGTCATATCACATATTCAAATAAATTTATTATAACTTTAACTTATACTATGTTATATGTTTGCCAAAGTTCAAATTATTTCATTTGAAGAATAAAAATAGAAGGTGTGTCAGTACTACTTCCCCACAAAATAATCCCGTAACTAAACCTTGCATATGCATAGGCATAGTA
Source organism: Musotima nitidalis (assembly GCA_949126915.1). NCBI lineage: Eukaryota > Metazoa > Arthropoda > Insecta > Lepidoptera > Crambidae > Musotima > Musotima nitidalis. Next base: position 13,149,844 of record OX421437.1, on the reverse strand, counting down.
TGTAGTTAAAGCTGTTTGCAAATCTGTTGTTCTTTTAATTTATTGAAGGGCATAGGAGAATCTGGATATTTTTTTATCGAAGGTTTTTAATGTGGATCTTCCAGTTTAAGTTACTATCTATAGTTATGCCTAATAGAGAGAATTCATTAGTATTTTCTATTGTGGAAGTTAATTATTAAGGGTGACTGATAAGGATAAAATGAAATTAATTTAGTTTAGAACATCCCTACTGCAAAGCGACGCCTACCGTGGAGTAGGTAAAACTTATTCTAATTGTTTTTAATATGCTGTTTTGCTTTTCAACGTTAGATAGCGCTACTTCCGCGCCAGCTCAAATTTTTTGTATGGAAAAGTCTCTAATAGCCGCTCTATTACTATATTAAATCTCTTTGATAATTGACAATTATAATGTAATGATAGTGCCATTGCCCATTCGTATAAACAGTGAAGTGAACCTTCAAACTCGGTATGGTTGAAAATTTGAGTTTTGAAATAATTTTTTAGGTGAATTGAAGTGAAGTAAAGTTTAATTAATAATGCCGCAAGCAAGACGATCGAATCTTTCCCGACAAAGCCGTAATGCAAGAAGAATACGAAATACTGCAAATGAAAGGACTGAAGAAGAACAAGAAATTATGGCTCCACTTCGTGCTTCTCAATAAATAATAATAAAACAAAAATGTCTTATATCACAAGGCACTTAAGTGAAGAGCAACCTATGTACTAAAATAAAGAAATAATTATGAATGATTAATGTATGTATGCATTTTTTTGTATTTTTTTCAATAAAAAAAAACACAATCTGCTTATTTATTGCCATTAAGGTGGAACAAAGTTCGCCGGGTCAGCTAGTTGTATATAAAACTACTGAAAATTTAAAAAATAAGTAAAAACAAAAAATATATGAATACATTTTAATAAAAAATTGCAATTTTATTTTATTTATATTTGGTTTACTAATCACATACTTAGTCTAACTGCAAATAAGATTAAGCTAAAATTATACAAACATTATGTCCCATTAATAATTATTCGTAATATACCTTATCGAATGCCCCTTTAACTTTATTAATACATCAGTCGTATACATTTATTTTGCACCTCCATTACTACAAAAAAATAATTGTCAATTTTTAAAATTAAGTTACCTAATTGTATAAGGAAGTCGAAATATAGTGCTCTCATGACGTTTACAGCACTACGTTAATAGTTCGAAAAATGCACGTTAGATGGAGGTAACGTCTTTAAATAGTACAATAAATGCCCGCATTAAAGATCATTTCAATTTGTAATACGCTCTCCTATGAATCTAAAAGGCAGTTCAGACTGTTTAGTGCTGGAGGTACGATGTAAGTCGGTTATAGATATTCTAGCAATACATGAGCAGTTCATTCAAGGAGCAAGGTTGGTCACAGCATTCTGAAATCACACCTCTCTTACTGCGTCCTCCTCTCAACGAGCCCTGCAGCATCCAAGCAGCATTCTTCAATGCAGAACTATCTTTCATATCAATCATATTGTCCTCTAAATCCAGACTGTAATCTGCATCTTCCAACGCTGACGCCAAACTTTCCTTCACTGTAGATATTTTATCCTTTGACAAAACAACATCGTCTCTTTTAGAAACCTTTTCTTTACTGAGCAGATCTTCGACACTGCTCAGAGGATCTTCGACAGAATAAACGCTGTTTTTGGCGAATTTGTTATTTCCAGATCGTTTTGATGTTTCGTCGTATGGGCAGTAGTAAGCCAATGTGTCTGTCTGCTAGACGCCTACCACAGAAGTATTGGTTGGGCGGCTTCCCAGCTGTCAAAGACAGGGCACAGATTATAAAAAACAACACTAAGTGTAGTTGGAACTTCATGGTGATATTTTATCTGTAATTAGATGTTTGCACTGATAACGATGTAAAATGAATGTGAACATGCTCTGAAGTCTTACCAATTTATATCAGTAGAATATCATCAATATTCATCAACCGATGACCCAATTAATATTTAAATCGTGATTAATCTTAGATTTCGAGTAGGAAGCATTGCGTCAAAGGTGTATCTCCATATTTTTGTCACACGCGCGTAATTTCTTTGACACTTGTCGTGGGTAGAACATATACCTATGACGTAAAATAATGTATGCATAATCAGGAGACATTATTCCCAAAGACCGACGAATCACATTAAGTGTAAAAATAACCCAGGATTAACGCGAAACATTGAATATTTATTAAGGGTCTTATTACAAAACAAGATCTATAAAGTTAAACCAGGTTTAAAATTAGTGCTGTCACTGTCTTTCTTTGATAAATGAAAGTGGTAGCACTAGTTTTAAACCAGGTTTAACTTTAGATCTATCGCGTGATTGATCCGGTGTGTGGCGACCTACTGTTAGATTTTTTCAAGCCGCCCATTTAGGCCTCTTACATGGTTTAACGACTACCACTTGTAGTGATAACCTAGATCAACGGCTTAACTTACCTTCCGAAGAATGGTAGCGCTCGATATCAAATGCCACACAAATCACTACCCATCATCCAAGGACTGACCTCTGTAAACTCAGCTTTACTTAGGTGAACGTTTCCAACCACTGAGCATCGCGGTGCTACGAACGCTTTTAATAAACTGCCTTAATATAATTATATTATACATAAGTTACATAACCCCTATATTAGCGGCCACCCGCTTCGTGCGCGTGACCTACCTATAAGCCTTCCTCTTGAATTACTATATCTATAAAAAACTCATCAAAATCAGTTGTGTAGTTTTAAAGATCTAAACGTACATAGGAACAGACAGACGAAAGAGGCTATATTTTATACTATGTACTAATATTGTTTACCCTTATTACATATACTATATTATGCATTCCAAGACTTTAAAACGAATTTATTCGTAGATATATTTTTACTAAATGATTTACTACATAACTACCAAAAACTACTAAAAAAGTATTTAATACATATTATTAAATATTAATTGTTGAGATTCAACAGACAAACTAGTACTAATAGACCCATTACTTAAGTTGGATATTGTATTACATTGTTATAGACTAGCGGCAGCCCGTGACTTCGCCTGCTTGACCTTTAGATACTATTATAAAATAGAGTTCTCGTGGAAAATATTTCTCGATGAAATGAATTAAAATTTTATTCTGATATAAATACATATAAACAAAGAACAGAATTCAAAACAGTAAAAAATTTTTACACATAATAATATGTTTTCATATAGTATGCCTAAAAGACTCCACTCAGCATGTGCTGCAGTGGGGGACCACAACAGCGCTGGTCTTCCGTGGAGACCTTATAACATTCGTGTGCAACAGCCACACAAAAGGCAGAAACTTAACAATAAAACAAAATATTTAAAACCACAAAATGCAGTTAAATGAAATTTAACTTTTCATACGTAGTGAGTCACAGCAGAATTACAATTAAAGTTACTTGTTACCGTCCCGTTTGCGTTTTGTTATTCCTTGTCATTTGCGTTTTAATATACCACGTGTTATGTCACGTCTCACAGCAATGGGACAAAAGGTATCGTAAAAAAAAAAATTTTATTAAACAAACTTAAAAATTTTTTTAGACTTCTTGGCGGGAAAGCGAAGCGAGTTTTGTTTTATATTCTAAAATTTGTGATATTTCGAACATTAATGTGTAATAATGGTGGATTATTAACCGTTAAGTGTTTGTGAACGTACATGAGTATTGGTAAATCAATCAAAAAAAGCAGTGCAACATCGCTTTTTATATTCTCTCAAGGAGTCCATGTGAGATCTCAGTATAGTCCCACATCTTTACTGAGTACTTAAGGGGTTTAGGGGAGGGCACCTAATTTACCATTTATCATCTTTATCACCACTCATTCTCATATACTATAACTTATATGTTATTAATATATCTCTTACTTGACACTGGCTAAATGCGCAAACAGCACGAATCTATTTAATCAAATAAAAAAAATTATAAATGTTTCGCTTTGTTAGTATAAAAGGATTAGTTGGTCTCAATTCCAACAGATGGCGATATCCCCCGTTGAATCGCGCTAGTGTTTTCACGTTTGGCTGACTATATATATACTACTTAATCAGTTTCTACACGTCAAAATTTAATATACATATAATTTTTGAAGTGGGTAGGCAAGTTCCTAACTCCACCTATAAACGAATTATTTTCTTATGTTCGCATTGTGTGCAACATCACTTTTCAATCAAGAAGTCCATGTGAGAATTGTGAGATCTGAGTATAGTCCCACATCTATAGGACTTAAGGGGATTATGGAAGAGCATTAATTCATGTATCATTTATTATCTTTATCACACTCGTTCTTATTTACTATGAATTATATATATATTTTTTAATAATAATCTTTATTTATTATTTGTTATTAATATATCTTATAATAGTAGTAATATATACATCATAGTCAACACTGGCTGAATGTGGATACCGCACGAAACAATTATTTAAAAAAAAATTTTTTTTAAACTTTTAGGCTATTCATTTCTCATATGGATTGCAAAAAACATTTTTTAATGCTGGGCAGAACACGTAGCTCCAGGCTTAGTTCACTGACTTCTTATCTGTATAAATAACCCAGACCAAGACCCATACCCAAGTGTAGCGATATAACTATCGATTAGTGTGATTGTAAGAGAATATTTATTTATTTAACTATATATTTTTTATTCTTTTTTACACCCCCGATTTTATTTTAATTTGAATCACTCTCCATCCTTAGGTTGCCTAGAAGAAATCGCTGTAAGCGATAAGCCCGTAATTGTATTTTTCTTCTGCAATTGTTTCCTTGTTTTATTTCAATTTGGTGCACAATTATGAATTTCCTATCTATCTATATAATTGACGAAGTGTGGGCGTGTAATATGCCTATGCCTATCCCTTCGGGGAAACAGGCGTGAATGTATTAGGTCGGGGAAAAAGTCTTTTCGCATAACGTAGGTATAAACTTATTATAAAATTTTTTTGACTGTACTATTTGTGTCTGGCTGGTTTTGGTAACATTAAAAAGGTTCCATTATAAAGAAAAGAAAAAAATAAAAAAAAGTTGTTTCCCGCTATTTTTAATTTGTTTTTCTCTCCGTAAAAATGAGTGAATCTAATGAAGAAATTCGATACATTTTAAAATTTTATTATAAAAAAGGCAAAAATGCAACTCAAGCAGTGAAAAAAATTTGTGATGTTTATGGACCTGATGCAGTGTCAGTAAGAGTAGCACAAATTTGGTTCAAACGTTTTCAGTCCGGAAATTTTGATGTTAAAGATGCACCTCGCTCTGGTCGCCCTGTTACGAATAAAATGGACGCCATTTTTGAAAGAGTGGAGCAAGATCGGCATATTAGTAGTTACGATGTAGCTGAAGAACTGGGAATTGACCACAAAACAGTTTTGACCCATTTGAAGAAAGCTGGTTATACAAAAAAGCTCGATATTTGGGTGCCACACGAGCTCACTCAAAGAAACTTAATGAGCCGTGTACTCATTTGCGATTCATTATTGAGACGTAATGAAACCGAGCCGTTTTTGAAGAGATTGATAACTGGCGATGAAAAGTGGATCACGTACGACAAGAACGTGCGAAAAAGGTCGTGGTCGAAAGTTGGCCAGGCTTCACAGACTGTGGCCAAACCTGGCCTAACAATAAGGTGATGCTGTGTGTATGGTGGGATTGGAAGGGCATTGTTTATTATGAGCTTTTACCGCCCGGCAAAACCATCGATTCTGATCTTTACTGCCAGCAACTGATGAGATTAAAGGAAGCAGTCGAGAGAAAACGGCCGGAATTGATCAACAGGAAGGGTGTGGTCTTTCATCACGATAACGCTAGACCACACACATCTTTAGGCACTCAGCAAAAATTAAGAGAGTTCGACTGAAAGGTCCTAGTGCATCCACAATATAGCCCTGACCTTGCGCCTTCAGATTTTCACCTGTTTCGGTCTCTGCAGAATTCTTTAGGTTCTGTAAGGTTGACCTCAAAAGAGGACTGCCAAAACTATTTGTTCCGTTTTTTTGATCAGAAGTTCCAAAGTTTCTACAGTAACGGGATAATGTCTCTGCCCACAAAATGGCAGAAAGTTATTCAACAAAACGGTACATATATATTGTAAATAAATGTAAATAAACTTTGAAAAAAATGTCTTGACTTTTCATACAAAAATACGAAAAGACTTTTTCCCCAACCTATTATGTATGTATGTAATAAGTTCATATTATGTACAAAACAAAGGAACGTAGATACAGAAGTTTATCAGTTGTTTCAATAAATAAAATATATAATAATAATAATGTTTATTTTCTCCTTACAATGACAGACTTAAAATATAACAATGGTGCTTATATCTAATAATCCATAAATTAAATTTGGTCTATAATATGTAAGGAGCTGGTGTCTGAGTTAGATAAAAAATAGCTGTATTTCAGATCACCAGGCCCTCACCCCACGGTAAACAAATGCAGTTATATTTAAATGTATATTGTATTAAAATCCTATGTATATGCATTTAGGAGAATAGTTACAAAAAAAGAAAGAATATAAAACCAACAAAAGTGCCTTTATTGATTGTGTGTGTGTGTCTTTGTGTGTGTAAGTGTGTGTGTGTGTGTGAGAGTGCGTTAAATGTATTGATATTGTATGTGTTAGTTTATTTAGCCTACTTGCAATACAATATATGTTTTGACAATTCCATACACCAATTATTTATTCCCAAGATAAGCATCATAAAGAACTTGTGTTATGGATACTAAATAACGGGTAAACATACATAAATTTAGTACCCATATACATACATATTTAAAATACATATTCATGTTCATGCACACAAGGATTTGTCCTGTGTGTGAATCGAACTCACGACATAAGGAGCGGAGTGCAGGTATATTGACCTCCACGCCATATCGATCGTCAATATACAAGTCGATATAATTGTTATTAGTAAGTACTTCCAGTCTTTTCTAACATTAGTGTAATCCGCGGCGCATAATATGAATAATGGCCTTGATGCGCAGTAACACGTTATCGGGTATCAGTCCAAAGGTTGTTGCCGCGTAACTACTTACTAAAGCATTGTGGCACCGCTCGCACTCAGATACTTCTGTCCCTCTCTTTCTTTTGTTTACGATTGCAGACAGCCGCCATTTTGTTCAGCTTGTGTGCCGTGCCGATACATTTTTATAGGATGGGGCGTAACCATAGCAACGCGGCGACGAGACGCTCGGGCGCATACGATTAGTTTAGTCACTTTACGTCCCTCACCACCCGTGCACGCCAGTCTCGCCCTACAATACCATTGCGTAGAAAAGTGTATAATTTCGTTAGTTTATTTTTTGTTATCAATAATGCCACCTACTTTAAACGGACAAGAGAGAAAAATGGTATTTGATGTCTTCACCCATTTTTTAAAAGAAAATAACATCACTATAGCCCATCAAAAAACGGCGGAAGCTACGAAAAAATCCGTTTCTACAGTCAGAAGAATTGTGAAAGAAAGTAAAAACCCACAATTTGTAAAATTCACGACACCTGGACTAAAAAGGAATCGAGTGAAACCTGTCACTGGTATAGACGAATTCGATAAGGAGGTTATAAGACGAACCATTCACAATTTCAATATGACAGAAAATGAAACACTGACCATTGAGAAACTTCGTACAAAATTATGTTCTGAGATAAATTTTAAAGGTTCAGAAAAAAGTCTCCGACTCATCATAAAGGAGCTAGGGTACAGATGGAAAGTCACTGAAAACAAAAGAAAATTATTGATTCAAAAGAAAAAGAAAATCGAAGAAGCGTACGTCAAAAGCGAACAAGTCATGGATGAAATGACAAATGAAACTACAGATGAAATAAAAGGTGAAATGACAGATGAAAATACAGATGAAATAAAAGGTGAAATGACAGATGAAATAACAATAAAAGTCGAAAGATTAGACAGCAGTGACTTGGAGTCGGACTTGTGTTCTGATACAGAACAGGACTTCGCAGTCGAGCCAGGTCCAAGTTCAGGTCACGTTCCAATAGGACATTATGTTGAATGTGTCATGCCAAAGAGTGAGAGTGATTAGACATGTTCAATATACTTAAGTAATTAAAATATAAGGCTAAGCTAAATAAAACAATGTAAATAGAAGAAAGAAATAAGTTATGTACACATTAAAGTTATTTATAATAATTTGTTAAGTAAGCATTAACTATTTAAATTGTGAGTACAAGACAGCATATTAAGTTGACTTAGTCAAATAAAACTGTATTGCGAAATTTATTGATTAATAAGACCTATTAATTTAAAAATATGTGCATAGATAAATGTAACTTGTATTGTTTTCTTTAAAATTAAAAGTAAATTTTATAGCAAATCATGCTATTTTCTATGTAAATATACTAAATAAAAGAGCCCAATAAACTCAAAAAAAGATAATGTATCAAATCTTCTTAAAACAAATGTAAGTTCGCGAAGCATTGGCGTTAACACTTTTCTATACTGACTGTACCTGCTCAGACAACAGCCATTTTGTCCAACTTACGCGCGGCGTCGATTATGATGTCATATTATGTTACGCCATCTCTTTTCTTCGTAGATGTCATTACAATTATTATTATGGTCACTTAATCACATTATAAGAATACAATTCTTATTCATTAGTTATGTTTTTTATTTTATTTTTGTTTATTTCCCCAAAATAAACATGCAGAGAACAATATTCTACACCTGCCAAACTGTGATACAGTTTGTCGGCAGATGTTAATGTATTATACACGTAATGTAAATCTCGCAAACGCCAGCGGTCCCAGACACAATAAAAAAACCTATTGTTTGTCGGTCACTTGGCGCTTACAAACTTAAACGGGCTTATAACAAAACAAGATTTAAAGTTAAAAATAATAATAAAAACAAATTTATTTTCTCTCACAAAACTCGACTTAAACGTTTACAAAAGTGATAAATTAATAATTATAATAAAGTTTTGTGGGAGACTGGACCTTGAAACTAAGCTTATATTTAGACTTGATATTTTCTGGTCTCCAGGCCCCCTAGGTATTACGTGAGTATAGTGTGCACTTAATTATCCTAAACATATTAATTACTAGCGGTCGCCCGCGGCTCCGCCCGCGTGGATGTCGATTACCGCTGCAAAATGCCTACCCAGGAAAGAAAAGGTCAGCAAAATGATTCCCAGGTCAATTCACAGACACCGACACTAACATCGACGACGCAGTCATTATCCGCAGGCTGCATAGATGGTCTTTATGTGGATGTTAAAGTTGCTAATGATGAAAATATTTAAGTGTAATTAATACTAAGTTTTCACTCCTGCCGGCAGTCCCGGAGTGCAACTCGTTGTTTTGGGATAGATAACTAAAGCGGTTATAGTAGGGCTTCTGTATTAACAACATTTGACGTTAAATTATTTTCAGGTAACAAAATATACTGATGGTCGTGAGCCCCGACCCGTGATAGGCGTAATAATTTAATTTCGCCATAACTTCAAAACCAAATGTCCAATTTTCCAAGACCAAATTTTAATATTATCTACATAAACTGCACTTAGTGATTAAATACATATTCATAAGATCTACAATTAATTAGCTCATTTTGTGGTTCCATCTTTTATAGTTTAGGCAGCGTACGCAAAATGAGTAACTGTTCTGGTTGATTTTTACACTTTGTGTCCGAAAAACCCAAATATCTTACGGAATTTCCCACGATTCGATTCCCACACAGGACAAAACTTTGTGTGCGTGAACATGAAATTTGTACTGGTCTGGGTGTTTTCCTATGTATATTAAGTATGTATTTACAAAAAAAAAACGGTATTTAAGTATGTTTATCCCTTCTTTAGTATCTACACAAGTTCTTAATCATACTTATCTTGGAACTAAATAATTAGTTGATTCTACCAATATCTTAAGAGTCCAAGCCAACCTCACCTGCAAGTAATGCACCTGCCAGTAAAAGGACAAGGTCTGGCGAACATAACAGTTCCCGGTAAGCGGCAATACGCTTGCCACCTATTACGTGGAACCAACAATAAAATTGGCGTAATGTGGGTTAATAATATGCCTCTGCCTATCCCTTTGAGGAAACAGGCGTAATTGTATCTTTTAATGTTTTTAAGTTTACGAACTTGTCTTTTGTTCCTTATTTGCTTTAGAAAATTTTATATTATGTTTCCAAGGACGTCATTAAAGTGTCAACAATTGATAATGTAGGTATCAACAATATCAGTTATGCTTGAGGCTTGAGGCAGCTCCTGAAAACTTGTGAAGCTTATGCAATAAGTCATGCTTTAAAATATTAGGTCGGGGAAAAAGTCTTTTCGCATAACGTAGGTATAAACTTATTATAAAATTTTTTTGACTGTACTATTTGTGTCTGGCTGGTTTTGGTAACATTAAAAAGGTTCCATTATAAAGAAAAGAAAAAAATAAAAAAAAGTTGTTTCCCGCAATTTTTTCATTTGTTTTTCTCTCCGTAAAAATGAGTGAATCTAATGAAGAAATTCAATACATTTAAAAATTTTATTATAAAAAAGGCAAAAATGCAACTCAAGCATTGAAAAAAATTTGTGATGTTTATGGACCTGATGCAGTGTCAGTAAGAGTAGCACAAATTTGGTTCAAACGTTTTCAGTACGGAAATTTTGATGTTAAAGATGCACCTCGCTCTGGTCGCCCTGTTGCGAATAAAATGGACGCCATTTTTGAAAGAGTGGAGCAAGATCGGCATATTAGTAGTTACGATGAAGCTGAAGAACTGGGAATTGACCACAAAACAGTTTTGACCCATTTTAAGAAAGCTGGTTATACAAAAAAGCTCGATATTTGGGTGCCACACGAGCTCACTCAAAGAAACTTAATGAACCGTGTACTCATTTGCGATTCATTATTGAGACGTAATGAAACCGAGCCGTTTTTGAAGAGATTGATAACTGGCGATGAAAAGTGGATCACATACGACAAGAACGTGCGAAAAAGGTCGTGGTCGAAAGTTGGCCAGGCTTCACAGACTGTGGCCAAACCTTTTTTTTTTTTTTTATTTACGTCGGTAACAAAATGCATTTACGCACTGTCTCCCGGCCAAAGAAGGACCGAGAGAGGTGTGTGGGACTCACTACCGGCAGACACGACCGCCAGCAGTAATACCCACTAAAACTCTTCCGACGACGCCCGCCGCTTGTTGAGAAAGAGGCGGGGCGCCAGTACCTGGGTTGCAGCTCTGACACCCCGCCCGCGGCCAACGTCCCCCGGACCAAAACCGGGAGGACCTCCTCAGAGAGACGCAGTGTGTCGCGCCCCTCCTACCTCTTTTTGCGGCCATGACGTGACTGGCCGACTTCTGGGGGGTCTATAGCTAGACGGAAGGGGCCCCCTGCCCCCGCCGCCCAAGACCCCCAAGCGCGGCCGGGCGGGCTCTCCTGGCCCGCCCGCTGCGCCAACGGCGTAGCCGGAGAGAGAGCGGATCCCGCTCCCTCTCCCGCTCCGCGGCCTCCTTCTGCGACATCAACTGTGGCCAAACCTGGCCTAACACAAAATAAGGTGATGCTGTGTGTATGGTGGGATTGGAAGGGCATTGTTTATTATGAGCTTTTACCGCCCGGCAAAACCATCGATTCTGATTTTTACTGCCAGCAACTGATGAGATTAAAGGAAGCAGTCGAGAGAAAACGGCCGGAATTGATCAACAGGAAGGGTGTGGTCTTTCATCACGATAACGCTAGACCACACACATCTTTAGCCACTCAGCAAAAATTAAGAGAGTTCGACTGGGAGGTCCTAGCGCATCCACCATATAGCCCTGACCTTGCGCCTTCAGATTTTCACCTGTTTCGGTCTCTGCAGAATTCTTTAGGTTCTGTAAGGTTGACCTCAAGAGAGGACTGCCAAAACTATTTGTCCCGTTTTTTTGATCAGAAGTCCCAAAGTTTCTACAGTAACGGGATAATGTCTCTGCCCACAAAATGGCAGAAAGTTATTCAACAAAACGGTACATATATATTGTAAATAAATGTAAATAAACTTTGAAAAAAATGTCTTGACTTTTCATACAAAAATACGAAAAGACTTTTTCCCCAACCTATTATAATGTCAAAAAGTCGGAATATATGGTTTTTAGAGACTGAAGTAAGCAGCCGAGGAGTGTGCCTCCTGTGTTCCTAAATAGTGTTCCACTGCGACGCGTTACTCAGTTTAAATACTTAGGGCACATTTTAAGGGAGACCTTAAAATATGACCTTGATATCGAGAGGGAGCGCCGAGCTTTGTCGGTTCGTGGTCACATGCTGGGCGCTAGCACATAAATTCACTCGTACAGCTGCAGTTAAAATAACATTAAAACCTTTCTGTCAGGGTTTATACTAAAGTGGTCTAAGGGCCAGGTTGGGGGTTCGATTCTCACACAGGACAAATACTTGTGTGCATAAACACGAATATTTGTTCTGGTCTGGGTATTTTTATTTATCTCTTAGTTAGTATCTATAACACAAGTTCTTAATGTTACTTATCTTGGAACTAAATAATTGGTGTAATTGACAGAACATATTTATTTATTGAAACAACTGCTAAACTTCCGTACATTCTTTGTTTCTTACATATGAACTTACTACATACATCATACAATCACGCCCGTTTCCCCAAAAGGTTTCAGCCGTGTGGTTTCCGGCTCAAGAATAGATCCAACCCAAAGCTAGGGTGTTGTAAAAGGCAACTAATGGCTACCCCTTCAGCTAAGGCTCTCGCCTTCCAATGCACGCCACCTAGCCTTCCGCTTAGCGTGCACTCATCTGACAAGGCTTCCCGCCTTCTAACACACGCCACCTAGCCTTCCGCCAAGTGTGCGTCTATCAGTCAAGGCTTCCCGCCTTCCAACATGCGCCACCTAGCCTTCCGCTTAGTGTGCGCCGCGTCGGTGCCTCCCCAGGTGCCAACCGCTTCAGATGTCGCCTTCACGGTAGAAATACTAAAGGCTATTACAGGGAGAGGTTTAGTCGGTTCAAGTCCGACATAACCACACACACCGGGTGTGTGGTATGCGGGGGCATTATCTCCCTCCTCCCACCGTGGGGAGTAGTTCCAAGTAGGGTTGTTGTTGGTTTTCTGGAACGTAAAAAAAAAAAAAAACTAAAAGGTGTAGGCAGAGGCATATTGCACGCCCATTATGTCTCCAAAGTATAATATAATAGTATAACCCTTTTTTTTTCTCCTCTGCCCTTCACATGCACTTCACTACAGAGGTGGTGGGTTCGATTCTCACACAGGACTAATGTGCATAAACACGCCCACACTTCGTCAATTATATAGTTGTTCCTACGTAATAGGTGGCGAGCCTATTGCCGCTTACCGGGCACTGTTATGTTCGCCAGAGCCTCGTCTATTGATCGGCAGGTGCACCACTTGCAGGTGCGGTTGGCTTGGGCTCCTTAGTTCTCAGTAGGATCCCTATTCACGTTAAATCCAAGCATTTACAAAAGGTGTTTAATAAAATTAAAAGGGAACATAAACCGCACTTGCAGTGGGTAAGCGGGTGGCGTTAAACAATACGTATAAAATTACAATTTGCATTATAAACTTTAATTATGTTTATTCGTTATTTAGTATCCATAACACAAGGTCTCAACTTTACTTATCTTGAAACTAAATAATTGATGTAATTGTTAGAAATTATTTATATATTTACATTTATCATTACATACTAAAATATACAATCACAGATAAACTTAACATCCAAACTTTTTGTAATACACAGACTAATAATAAAAACGGCGGTTTTCTAAAAGTTAAACTGCTACATTGAGGTCTATACAAGTATGTGGACTATTTTTGATAGACAGTTTTGCTACTATAATATTATACAAATAAGGAATCGTCATCATATTTTAGCATTATCTCAGCTGCCCTAGACTTAAGCTTAGGGCCCAGGGTCTGCTCACTGGATCAACCAGATTTGACTGAATTTCAGTTATTACGTGGAGCGACTGCCGTCTGACCTCCGCAACCCAGAGGGAAACATCATTCTATTGTTAAACCAGCTGTTAGTCTGTTAGAAGGCACTGACTTCTGAATAAGGAATCGTCCTTCACAATTATATAATTTGGCAGTTAAACATATAATTAGTCCAAAAATTATACATCAACAAAGAGAAACATCAAAATACTCTTTAAATACAAGTATAAATGATTTGCCGTGTGGTACCGGCCTAGAATTATTCAACCTATTCTCAATTATGAGGAGTCATAAGATTCGACAAAGAGATATTCTACTGAATAATGGGCAGCAGCATCACCCTGCGTACTGGCTGGAACTGCGAACACCAACTGGTAGTAATTATGGACAAATACCTCTAATATAATTTAATCCTTAGGGGAGGCTAATGTTTAGCGGTGGACTTTATAAGCTGCTGTATGATGACATAAGAAAACATTGCTTTATTAATCATTTATGATACACTGTGATACGTCTGTCTCTCAACAGTTAGTAAATAACTCTTCAATATAACAAGACTTTTCCCTACACTCCGATTATGCCCTGTTTTCTTCTTCTCGTCGTCTTCAAATCTTCCCTCTCATCGCAAATAGAGGCACAGTTTCGTTTCCATTATCAGATTTACATTCAAGAGCCGTGGTGTCTGCTCACCGTCTTCCACAACAATAATATGTAACTGATTGGGCCTTTGCACAAGCAATCAGTTTAAAATTATACACATCATTAAGAGATATTTCTATATCTTCTCTTTTAACAGTAAGTTAATAACTCTTGAATGTAACAGGGCTTCTGATCAACACTCCCATATTAGTTCCCCTGTTTTTTCACCCATTTTCAAATCCTCCATATCTACTTTATTTGATGTAGGTAATCAAGCTGCCACTCAAACTTTACAAAAATTATACTACAATAAACTTTTTGCAATTTTTAACTAATTTAATGAGTATTATAGGGTAGTGCATTGAGCCCACTCTTAAAATTGTGTAGTTGTTGTTTACCATCCAAACAAACCAAACTACACATATTTTATCTTTATTCATCACTGAATACACACAAACTGTCTCTCAACAGTAAGCCAGTAGCTCTTCAACGTAACAAGGCTTCTCACAGCACTGCGATATTATTCCTCGTTTCCTTCTTCTCGCCGTATCTATATCTTCTTTCTCAGCGACTTGCGGCTCAGTTTCATCTTCATTATCGGGCTTACATATAAGAGCCATCGTATCTGCTAGCCGTCTGCCACAATAATAATCGGTGACTGCTTTGGCCGTTGCACAAGTAATCAGTCCAAAAATTATACACATCATTACGGTCGGCATATTTTAACACTTTTATGTTTAGTTTTCACTTTGTCTAATATGACGCGAGTGCAAATCAGTTCCTGAACACTTGTTTTAATTAGTTTGAGTATAAATTATAGAAGATCAGAATACTTAACACAAATTCTATTTTAACAGCTGCAGGAACTCCACAGCGGCAGATTGCAATACATGCTACTGCAACTAAGTCCATGTTGTAACTGGGGTAAAAGTAATAAATTTACTTTAACCCAAAAATACTGTTCTCCTGATGGCTCCTGTGTTTGTTATTGTTTTCTAGGGTACCGTGGGACAATAGGAAAAAACTGCCGTTCGTTATTGTTCTTTGTGTTGACTTTCAAGAATAGTTTTAACTTTGGGTTTTATAGAAAACTTCGTTTTGCTTTTAATCTGAATAATGGCTGACTAAATAGTCTGAATATTAGTATGATGAACTAACGTAACGTACGTAATTACTTGTATTGATGGGACTGAGAAATAAGGAACTTAGTTTCGACCTTGTTTTTATTTTTATTTTCTTTGAATTTTGTAATCCTAATTTTGGAAACTAAAACAGACAACATCAGATCCTAGCAGTATTCCGGTGGCCCTAGACTTAACCTGAGGGTCCAGTGTCTACTTTACCAGATTTTGGAGCGACTGCCGTTTGATCTTCACAACCCAGAGAAAAACATTCTGGAGTTTCACTAGCTGTCAGGACATTAGAGGGCATTTACTACGATATAACGACTGCCATAGATGTTTATGACAGCCGGTATCAACCGCTTATCATGCTATCCGTGGCACGAAGCAATCTATACTCAAGCACATATGTACAATAAGTGCGCGACTTGGTTTTGAACTAAAGCCCCTCTAAATTGTGAAGATTGTGGGTCACGCTACTGGACTATCACCGCTCAAACTAAAACTGATTTGCATTAAGAAGTTTCAGTACACGGAACCTCGAGTCCGACTCGAACTTGACCGTTTTTTTAAGGAACCGTTCGGAGATTTATTCAAGGTATCGTTAACAGATTGCTTGTGCTATGCTACAGAGAGTATTTTTACCTGGACGGGATTATCCTAAAAAATCGGCCAAGAGCGTTCTGTAATCCTAAATAGGGTTTTGTCTGAATTAAACTTACAATGTGTGTGTAGTAATATTATTGTATATGTAGATGTACAGGAATCCTACCAACATCTTAGGGGTTCAAGCTAGTGGAGCACCTGCCGCATTGGTAAAATGTGAGCGTATGTGCCTTATCCTAGGGTTACACATGTTGGGGGTCTTAGGCGGCGGGGGCAGGGGGCCCCTTCCGTCTCGCCATAGACCCCCCCCGAAGTCGGCCAGTTACGCCATGGCCGCACATAGAGGTAAGGTATGGCTGCAAATTGCGCCTTCCTGAGGAGGTCTCCCCGGTTCTGATCCGGGGGACGTTGGCCGCGGGCGGGGTTCCAGAAGCTACAAACCCGGGCACTGGTGCCTCGCCCCTTTTCAACAGCGGTGGGCGTCGTCTAAAGTTTTTTAATGGGTAGGACTGCGGTGGTCGCGTCGGCCGCAGTGAGCCCCACACCCCCTCCCGGTCTCCCCCTTTTGGCCGGGAGACAGTGCGTAAGCAGCATTTTTTTACAGACGATAATAAAAAAAAAAAAAAAAAGGGTTACACATGTTGCGTTGATCATCATCTACTTCCAGTTGATCATCTCCATCAGTCGAAACGTCAGCCTGTTCAACCAGTCAACCTTACAATTGATTGACTCACTTTATATTGAAGAATCTAAAGAGAGCACGTTCTTCGCCGTCTTAAAAGGTTACCGCGTCTCTGGGCCATAGCAGGCTCAAGAAGGAACATGGATGGTTTTTAGTAAGTAGAACTCTGAGACACCCTGCTGCTCCACCCACAGCGAGTCATTCAAAGTAAAGTAAAAAGTTCTTTATTTCATAAACTATTACATAGCACTTGAAAACGTCAAAACAAAATATAAAGTAAAAATAAAAATTATTACTACACTGAAATCACGAAGCTTAAATTCCCTTACATGCAAATAAAAACTAGGTGTAAGTGAATCTAAGTGCCAGTTCCGAGTAGCGATCGAAAAAGGTCGAGCCTTTTAGCCCTTTTTTAAGACTCGCCGCTTTATAGCGAGGGCTAGAAGGCTAAAAGGCTAAATAGCTCTTAAGCCCTCGAGGCTAATTGTATTTATGGCTTTTGAAGGCTCGAGCCTAGTAAATTTAAAGCTTGTAAGTCTTTTTTAAAGGCGGGCTTTTTTTCTAAAATTGTTCACTAAAAAAGGGCTTGAGGCTTTTTAGGCATAGGCTTTTTAAAAGTCTTTTTAGAATACTGGCGCACTATGGTACTAATTAGGTCTAAAGGTGGTATCGATGATTGGTTTAAATATAGCAAAAACATAAACAATTACATATATTTTTGGTACATTTAATAATAAAATAAAAAACCAGTATACGTTGACACTTGGTTAGAAAGATTTACTAAGTCATAAGAGGCCAACTTAAAATAGTCATTGTTCCAAAAAGAAAAACAGCCGATTTTCCAAATAGTAACAAACGCGTTAAAATATAATTCCAACCCAATGTTTCAGTTCAATTGATGAACCAGTATTTATTTACGATATTAACCGCAACACAATATACTAACAGATATTTAACTTAACACATTTCCTGGTCATGATACGAACAACAATTCGAATAGAACGATATTAAAACGAATGAATGACGTAAATTAAACCGGGCATCCAGCAACGCAAAGGAACAAATATACCTACCTACCCTCACATTAAAATATTAAACACCACGGTAATAAGTATTTTTCTTTGTCATTTCCAAGATAATAATGGCGAAATAGGAATCGATGTTATTTTGAAAATTGTAAAAAAATAATATTCACGTAAGTACAAAATTAATAAAATACAGTCTTATTTTTAAAATAAGTCTAAATTTGACTGGCCTCGTGGCGTAGTGGTTAGTGACACTGACAGATAATCCGGAGGTCGTGGGTTCGATTCCCATCCAGAACAATTGTTTGTGCGATGAACATGATAATTTATTCTGTGTCTGGGTGTTTTATCTATAATATGTATGTATTTAGAAATTTATATTTATTAATTGTTTTTAGTACCCATGGCGTTATATGAATGTAGTGACATATTTATTATTATTAGTCTATGTCCAGCAGTGGACGTCCATCGGCTGAGACGACGATTTATTATTATAATTAATATTGTAGCCATCGCTATAAAACGATGAGTCTTAAAAAAAGGCTATAAGGAGCCTTTTTGACCGCTAAAATGATAAAACTCTAATTACGACGCCAGTCTTGTAAAAAGGCTTTAAAAAAAGCCTAGGCCTAAAAAAGCCTCAAGCTCTTTTTTAGTGAGCAATTTTAGAACTACTGTTTCGTGAGTCCGCCTTTAAAAAAGACTCACAAGCTTTAAATAGGGCTAAAAGGCTCGAGCCTTTTCGACCGCTACAATTGTGAGTCCGCCTTTAAAAAAGACTCGCAAGCTTTAAATTTAGGGCTAAAAGGCTCGAGCCTTTTTGACCACTAGTTCCGAGCCCCTGCTCTGTGAGAAGAACTGACCAGAAACCCACGATTGATGATTTTCGATCGACATAAAAAAGCTGGTAATAAATGGTTTTTTTGCATCTTACCGATGGAACCCTTTAGAGCAAACATTACGAACAATCTATTATTCCACAATATTTCTTTCGACAAGGATTTCATGTTTTTATGGGCTCACTGGAAAGAGAATATCCTTTTTTTGTGTTAAACAAAGAATCGCCGATTTTTTTTCGACTATTTTGCATTTTTTTTATACTCCAACATGACATTAAGCATCCGCCGACATGAAGGAAAGTGGTTTGCAGTCTAAGGACACTTGCAATACCAGGGCGTATGCCCTGCTATGGCATGCAAACTGGCATGTATATATATATGTATATACATACATACCAATTGATAATTTAAAAGAGCATAGCCTGTGAGTTTCTTGCTAGTTCTTCTTACAGAGCTTTATATTTGTTATAAATTTTGTACTATGTAATAGTTTATGAAATAAAAAGTTTTGAAGTTAGAATACATTCATGCCAGTTTCCCCGAAGGGGTAGGCAGAGACAAATTATATGCGCACACCTCGCCAATTAAATAGTAGGTCCTACGTAATAGGTGGCGAGCCTATTGCCGCTTACCGGGCACTGTTATGTTCGCCAGAGCCTCGTCCGTTGTTCGGCAGGTGCACCACTTGCAGGTGATGTTGGCTTGGGCTCCTTAGGTCTTACATTTACTTTTTTACTTTACCATCTTATTTTCTAGAATGATAATACTTCCGCTCACTAAAGTACCCTAAGCCCTTTTACTTAAAAATATTCATTACCTATTAACAACAATGATATTATAAGCTTTATTCTATTATGCTCATTAACAATATATTCCCTTTGGAATAGCAAAAAGCAATTGAATAGGATAGCAAGAATAAGCAATGAACAGCTGAGTTGAATAGAATTGTAATGAACAATAGACTTGAAGAACTAACGTACAGATATTCTTGGTAAACACAAAAACATCATATTTGTTAATCCTTAACTTTTTATAACGTTTTAATTTGAAACAAAATGTTAAGTGTTACTTGTTTTAACAATAACATTTAAAGATGTACTCAATTACCAATTACTTATTACGAAAGACCAGCGCTGTTATGGTCTCCCCTGCAGCACATGCTTAGTGGAGTCCTTTTTAGGCATATTACATATATACTTCTGTTTTAAGTATTTAGGTCTATGTTATGTTGAAATCCCTCTTTATTCTTCAAAAGAAACTAATCCGTATTCTAACTAACATATATAAAGAAGATAGTTGCCAACCCTACTTTAAGCAACACAAAATACTTACCTTACCATGCATTTACATTCTAGAATTATCTAAATTTGTGAGAAATAATACTACCTTATTTACTAAACGTGGAGACAGACATACAAACAGATCACTAAGGCACAAAGACCGACTAATACTACCTACTTCTAATTTGACCCTTCATTCTTAAAACCCATATGCAATGTCAATAAAAATATATATTATAAACTTTCAGAAGCCCTTATAGAAGAACCAAGTTATATAAAATTTATAAATAAGTTAAAACAAATACTAATAAACAAAACTTATTATAGTATTAAAGAATTATCATCATCATCATCTCAGCCATCTGACGTCCACTGCTGAACATAGGCCTCCCCAATAGATTTCCACATTGAGCGATCCTGAGTCGCCTGCATCCATCGGCTTCCCGCCGCCTTGACCAGATCATCGGTCCATCGCGTGGGAGGCCGTCCTCTACTACGTTAACCGGTTCGTTCGTTCGGTTTTTATTAAATAATACCTAGATGATAAAAACCTAAAACAAAATAATAAATGTATATTGAAATAAACATAACACAAATTATTATATAATAATTATATATTTAATACAATAGCATGCTAAAGCATTATATACAAATAATATATTATATTTACAATACAATATAATGTACATTTAATTTAATAGGTATAGAATTAATTAAATTTTTCATATACATATTACTGTAAAATAAATCGAATACAATTATCTAAATATAAAAAGCTAGCATCCTCCTCTCTTCTAAGTTGCCATACCCTACAGGGTCCATATTGTATCTGTGATATTATAAATAACATCTTTGTAATGTAACATATGGAGTGCAATAAGACATTGAGTATTGAAATATCTACAATATATTTGTACTTTTTGTGAATTTAATATTATTAGTGTCGACGAAAAGAAAGCCTACCCGATGATGGGCAGCTGATGACAGATGATGGTCTGAGCTGCGATCACCAACCCGCCTGCCCGGCATGCTGATTATTGGCAAATACCCCCAATAGAATGTTTGTATGTTTTTTCCTATTTTCGGTCTGCTGGAAGAAAATCCTTTTAGGGATAAGCAGTGCCGTTGTACATGTCATTCATAACTTCTATCTTTGTGTATGTTCTTTATGTGCATACATTGTTGAATAAATAAATAATGTAATCTATTGGGGAGGCCAATGTTCAGCAGTGGGCTATATATAACTATTTTACATAAAAACCCTATAAAAAAACAGTAAATCATACAATAAATAATCAAAACAAACACACTTGCACACACACCACACATACACTCACAATCACTCGCCAACACACACATAAGCTGAGAGAGATTTTAACATGTTTTATATTAACGTGTTTTGATATTAATGTGTTTTATATAAACATGTTTTATACTGGTCCTTTTTAAAATAATATATTTGATAAGTAGAATTGTAAACTAAGCGTGGCCCCCTAGCAGATATTTCCAAAAATAAATACATCTCAGGGAACAGGGGTGGCTGAAAACCAGCGCCGTCTAGTGTGTATACGCTGGACAGCACAAGCTGAGCCATCACCTTTTTCTCTCTCTTAATTATAATTAAATTAAATTCTGCAATTGCAATTTTAATATGTAAAAACTTTTTTTAACCGTGTTATGTAAAGGGAAGCAATAAATGATTTTTTATTTATTTATTTTATTTTATATAGATGAAATGATGAGGTAAGTGTAAAATTGCACATTTACCCTAACATGTATGAGGATTTCCAGTGATAAGGTACGAGCACAAAAAGATAACAAATTTGTCACGTACATTAAATTTTTTCTAACATGTGGACGTGTTTTCGTGACTTTTATTTAAGAGTCCAATTAATAAGATAATATAAATAGATTTTCTGTAATTTATCTTTACCTTATAGTAATCTATACATAATATAACGCCTGTTTCCCCGAAAGGGTAGGCAGAGACATAATAAATAAATAAATATTTCTGACACTTACACCAATTATTTAGTTCCAAGATAAGTATCATTAAGAACTTGTGCTATGGATACTAAATAACGGATAAACATACATAAATACAATTTTTTTTTGTAAATACATAAGTATGTATTAAGTAATATACACAGAAAAACACCCAGACCAGAACAAATATTCATATTTATTGACACAAATATTTGTCCTGTGTGGGAAATTTGCGAACCCACGACCTCAGGAGTGGAATGTGGGTATACTCGCCACCACGCCATATCGGTCGTCAATAATATACGCCCACATGTCACCAATTTTTTTTTTGTTATTTTGTTTTGTGGTCTATGTATGCCTATTGTGTACCAAATGTTAACATGGGTTTATTGTGA
Organism: Musotima nitidalis; assembly: GCA_949126915.1. NCBI lineage: Eukaryota > Metazoa > Arthropoda > Insecta > Lepidoptera > Crambidae > Musotima > Musotima nitidalis. Next base: position 13,127,315 of record OX421437.1, on the reverse strand, counting down.
CTTGTGGGTGTGTTGGACTTGATCTGTTAACCTACACTGTAAGATTGAATAAATGAATAAATAAAATGAATGAATGAGTATACTGTTGGTCACACGTAATAGGTGGCGAGCCTATTGCCGCTCATCGGGAACTTTTATGTCCGCTAGAGCCTCGTTCGTTGTTCGGCAGGTGCAGGTGAGGTTGGCTTCAGCTCCTCAGATCTTGGTAGGATCCTTATTAGCCGTATGTTTACTTATATTAATAAATAAATAACAGATGAATTTCAATAGGCAATTTATGTAATCAAGTGGAGTATATAAGCTATTCACTTTGGAGAGAAAAACCTTTTGTGTGATAATCTTGTGGTCTACTGACATTTTAACTGATGTTACAACAAAGTAAAATTTCTATAGCAAATTATATTTGGTATTTGCCGGATCATCAGGGTGTTTTTTTAAACATAAATACATAAATAATCTCCGTGAGCCGTTTGGTACGGGTCTAGAATAGTGCCAGAGATAACATATCTCACAGTGAGTCGTAAGAGTCAACGAAGAGAAATCCTACCGGATGGTGGGCAGCAGCGTCATCCTGCGTACTAGCTTGAACTGCGATCACTAAGCCGCCTGCCCATCGTGCTGATTATGGGCAAATACCCCTAATATACCTACTGTAATCTATTGTGGGGGCCAATGTTCCGCAGTGGACTTTATGAGGCTGATATGATGATGATGATAACGTACATAATCTCAGTCCCATCGATCCCATTTAGGATAGGAAGCCCTGACTACCAGTTTAAAAATGGTTAAAGCAATATTCGCTTTTATATCAGAGATATCTAGTTCAATAAATAAATTATTAGGGAATAAGTATATAATTTGATAACATTACAAGAAACAAACAATGTAAATCATTAAGTCACAAACATTTATTTAGAATCAGTTATTGGTTGGGGAGCCATGTCATTTTTGAACAACAAATTAAATAACAATAAGTAATTAATTAACAATAAGTCAGAAGTTCATCAAGAGTGCAAGGTTGATCGCAGCATTCGGAAATAACACCTCTCTTGTTGCGACCTCCTTTCAACGCCACCTGCTTCATTCCGCCATTTTGCATCGCCATGTCACTTTGGAATCGACTGTCAAAAGTATCCCATCCGCCATCTTGAATTGTGTTATGATTATGTTTGCTGTAAACGCTATTTCCAGATCTTTTGGAATATTCTTCGCCTTCTGTGTAAGGACAGAAGGCTGCCAAAGTATTTGGTAGGCGTCTTCCGCAAAAATACTGCGCATGTGATTTACCTGAAGCTGCAGCTAAGAAAGCTACGATTGCCATGGTTATTAAAATTTGAACTTTCATTGTTTTAACTTTTATTTGGCAAGTAATTTGAAGGTTATAAGGAGCTTCGCGATAGAACTCTTATGTCGTCAGCTCGTTTTCGTAATGTGATAAAGGATGCTGCGAATTCCTTATTTATACTTTAACGGGTCATCAATATTCAATGATTAGTGATGTGAAATTAATCTTATGTGATTAAAGGGTTGTTTATGACGTAAAACGAGGGTAGTGGGATTATAATATATAAATTCTCGTTACCTTATCAAAATCCCACACACATTATATTTACATAAGTAGATGCTGTTTTCTGTCCTCGATTTCATATGCGTAGACGTCATTTATGAAATTAGAACATAGTTTTCACTTTTAGATTTTAACGACTAGCAGCGCACCGCGGTTTCACCCGCATGGTCCTCGTTCCCGTAGGAATACCGGGATAAAAAGTATTCTATGTGTGAATCCAGGTTAAAATTTGACACACAGGCACTTTATAAACTGCATGTGTGTAAAGTTTTATCTTAAACCGTTTAGTAGGTTTTTGGTGAATGAGTCCAAAACATTCATACATCAGTTAGTCACAATCTTTCTCATTTATAATATTAGTAGTAGGAAGTAGGATACTATAAAATCAAAGTCAAAATCAGTAAGTCAAGTTTGGCTCAACAGAGCTCTTATGAAAGTAAAAATTAATAAAAATTAAACTAGTTAATCATTATGATTACCTCTGCCCATTATCGTCCCAATACTGCTACTGGTTTAACTATAGAATCATGGTTCCCCCTGGGCCCACGGCAGTGCTCCATGTAATTCAGCCAAATCTAGTAAGATCATCAAACCCTGGGCTTAAGTCTTAGTCTAGGGCAGTGATTCCCAAAGTGGTCCAGGTGGACCCCCAGGGGTCCACGGGAGATATTAAATGTACCATTTATCGTTTTTATTTTACCTATCGGAATATCGGGACAGAACTCAGAAGCGACACTTTTTCATTTTTTGGCGACTTTAAGAATGTGGTAGAAATGTAGCAGCAGGGGGTCCAGTAACATTTTGAAAGTGGTCCACGAGAAAAATAAGTTTGGGAACTACTGGTCTAGGGCAACCGGGAGAATGCTAGGCTATTACAGTCCCACTACTGATCACGGTGCTCCTCTCTCGAATTAAGGTAAGAGGGTATCAGTTAATACTCCCTAACGCGGAACCAACGAGAATTGGCGGAGGCCAGTGTCCTTCTGCATTCGGGAATCAAGGTGAGAGTGACCAGGGTCTGCTGACTGCTCTAACCATTGACGACCGATATGTCGTGAAGGTCAGTATACCCAAACTTCACTCCAGAGGTCGTGGGTTCGATTCCCACACAGGACAAATCTTTGTGTGCATATTTGTAACATGAATATTTGTTCTGGTCTGGGTGTTTTCCTATGTATATTAAGTATGTAATTAAAAAAAAAGTATTTAAGTATGTTTATCCGTTGTTTAGTATCCATAACACAAGTTCTTAATGATACTCTCGATTAATGATGATCTTGGAACTAAATAATTGGTGTAATTGTCAGAAAATATTTATTTAATTTATTTATTTATTTTGAAGCGCTCGTAGCTCTGCGGTGTTCGGTGGTTGAAAACGATCACCAAAATACAGCAGAGTTTACAGAGGTCAGTCCTTGGATGGGTGACCGTTTGTGTGGCATTTGATATCGAGCGCTTCCGTGCTTCGGAAGGCACGTTAAGACGTTGGTCCCGGTTATCACTAAATGTGGTAGTCGTTAAGCCATGTTAGAGGCCTCATGGGTGGCTTGAAAAATTCTAACAGCAGGACGCCATACACCTGCCTCCGCCAATCCGCACTGGGTCAGCGTGGTGGAGTATGACCCAATACCCTCACACCTTGATTTGTGTGAGGAGGCTCGTGCTCAGTAGTGGGACGTTAATGGGCTGTGATGATGATTTATTTAGGTCATTCTCCACCACGCGGATCCAAGGAGAATTGGCCTATATCTGAGTGTTGTTATTTGAAACAAAACAGTGCAGCATCTCTCAAGAAGTCTATGTGAGATCTAAGTATAGTACTAAGGAGTGTAGGGGGAGGCCATCTTATTTACCATTTAGATAGATAGATAAACTTTTTATTGCAACGAAAGACACACATACATATAAAGCAATAAAAACAAAAACACAGTAATAAAAAAATAAAAATAACAACAACAAAAAAACTAAAAGTAAAGCATTCGCATAGTGTGCATGTGTGTCGCAGCGCTGCAGAATGGCTACGGCTCAGTGGGTTTTTTGCTCTGAGAGAGCAAAACACAGATTTTCAGCTTTTGCCGAAACAGTAACACGAGACGCCCCCAAAATACCGTGTATAATTTATAATATAACGTACAAGTTTATAAATAGGTATAGAGTTATATAAAAGTACAAACATTTAAAATAAAACACTATCATGATAATAAATTAAACCATTGATCTTACGTATATAATAAAAAAAAGTCAATATTACCAACACTACCAAAGTCAATACTACCACAAAATATGACATCACGGTGGTCCGGGCACTGAGACACCGTCCCCAAAGTGACCATGCAGAAGTTCCGACTTTTGCCTATCCAGTAGTAAAATTTTAAGTTGTTTTTTAAAGTTGGCCTTTGATAAAATATTTCTTACTGGAGGGGGGGATATTGTTCCAGCACTTAATCGCCTGGTGACGGAAACTGCCAGTGAACCCGACCGTTCTATGAATATGTATCGTCAGTGGAGCGCGTGTAGCTCTGAGAGAACCCGACCCATATTTGTATTTACACCTTACTAGATTTAATTATTGATACAAATACTGCGGTTTTCGAAATGTTGTCAGATCAAACATCAGACAAGCAAGGTGCAGTCTTCGACGTGACTCCATATTCAGCATGTGAGCCCTATTCAAAAAAGGTGACACGTGACTACGGGTTGGAACGCTGAAGCAAAATCGGCAACAAGCATTTTGAACACGCTGTATTAGACGTCGAGACCTACCCAGAAGACGAGGGCCATAAACTAAGTCGGCATAGTTAAGCCTCGACAGCACAAGTGACTCGCAAAGAGTAATTCTAGCTTTCTCGGAAAATTGGTCACGAATTTTGTACAGTATTTTTAGCCTATAAAAGCAATTCCTGGCCAGGTTTAGGACGTGTGTATCAAAACGTAGCTGATTATCAAATACCAAACCCAGATTCCTCGCTTCGGCAACCGTAGAAATTTTGGTGCCTAAAATTTTAATGGAACTGGTCATAATTTTAGAAATTTGATGCTTTGTACCTAAAACCATCAGGTTAGACTTGGACGGGTTAAGCACCAGACAGTTATTCAATGACCACTCAGCGACATTATCCAAGTCCTGGTTCATCGCAACTGAAGATCGTCAGCGTAGCAATGATATCTGCAGTTCTTAACGACCCTAGGGAGAAACCATTTACCATTTGGCATCTTTATCACCACTCATTCTCATGTACTATAATTTATATGTTACTAATATATCTCTTACTTGACACTGGCTAAAGGCGCAAACCGCACGAAGCTATTATTTAAAATGAAAAAAAAAATGAATGATTCGCTTAGTTAGTATAATAGGGTTAGTTGGTCTCAATTCCAACAGATGGCGATATCCTCAGTTGAATCGCGCTAGTGTTACTATTTGGTCTCTTCAATTAAATCAAATTCAAAATTCAAAAACTAATTTTTGAAGTGGGTGGGTTGTCTCACTCCACACATAATCGAATCATGTACACATTTTCAAGTGTATGAATGTATCCATCGTATTTGTTAGTAGGATATTACACTAATAGAAACTGGCAAAATGTGCTTAACGCCCAAAGCCGTTATTTAAAAATATTTGACGACCTATATGGCGTGGTGGCGAATATACCCGCATTCCACTTCTAAGGTCGTGGGTTCGATTCCCACACAGGACAAATATTTGTGAGTATAAATATGAATATTTGTTCTGGTCTGGGTGTTTTTCTATGTATATTAAGTATTTATTAATTACAAAAAAAAGTGTTTATGTATGTTTATCCGTTATTTAGTATTCACTAGCGACCCGCCCCAGCTTCGCACGGGTGGTATGCTAATATGAATAGTTGCGTATATTACATAATTACAGAATGTCTCTATATAGGCCGCGAGTACCTACCACCGCCGCAACCATTATTTTTCGATTTAGCGTAAGTTTATTCGCTTGATATCTTTTAAAGTACTGATCGAAATAACATGATGTAAGAGACAAATTTAATCCATGTCTAATGTCCAAGCTTTCTAACATGTTTATTTAGATAAGAATTAATGTTATACATACTTAAAATGGCTTCGTTAATAAGCCATTATTTTTAGTAAAAAGTAAAAGATACAATTGGTTATTGTCGGGTATTCTTGATAGATAGACATATACCATCGCGGACTTTTTTGAAGAATTTTGTAAGTTGTACAATATTGTAGTACATTATTTTGACTAATCTTATAGGGTTTGGCCAGCGTTTGCAATATAAGCGCAAAAAGTTAGTTGATTTACGACATCACATTAGAAATCTCAAACATCGACAGTGTTCCACTACTATATTATGCATGTATTATACATATAAACCTTTTTCTTGAATCACTCTATCTATTAAAAAAACCGCATCAAAATCCGTTGCGTAGTTTCAAAGATTTAAGCATACAAAGGGACATAGGGACAGAGAAGCGACTTTGTTTTATACTATGTAGTGATAACACAAGTTCTTAATGATACTTATCTTGTATATATAATTGGTGAAAGTGTCAAAAATTTATTTATTTATTATTATTTAATGAATGAATGAATGAACACTTTATTGTACACTAAAAATAAAAAAGTAATAAAAATCACATAAAGAAATATATGGTACAATGGGCCTTATTGCTAACAGCAATTTCTTCCAGGCAACCTTAGGATGGACAGGAAACAATGAATAAAAAATTATGAGATAGAGTAGGCACAACAAAGTGCTCTTGCTTATTTATAAGTAAATAATAAATTCACACATACATATTATTACATGAAATATACAATTTAAAGTTACATACATAATATAACATATTTAAAATTACAAAGACAAATAATGCTCCCAGACTGATTTCTTAAATAAATCTAATGTAAGTAATTTTCGTATACCGACGGGCAGCTCATTCTAAAGACGAACTGCCCGCACAGTAAACGACGAGTCGTAAATTTTTTTTGACATGCATTGGCATATTTAAAGTCAGATTCTTTTCAAACCATACTACTATCTAACTACTGTCTAAAAATGAGGATGTGACACCGGTCACATACTGAGCACGCCAGCACTAGCACCGACCAAAATACTACTGAATGTCCCATACAAAAGGATAGCGTAACAAGAGAGACAAAAAAAAAATTAAAAAGAAAACAGCTTTTAATTATTCAATAGTCCTACGTCAAACCTGGATTTATTTTCGCATTGTGGGAACAATTTTCCCAGTTAATATGTAAATTATTAACGTCATATTTAGTACACCTTCGATAAGTGTCAAAGAAATTACGCGAGTGTGACGAAAATATGGAGATACACCTTTGACGCAATCCTTCCTACTCGAAATCTAAGATTAATCACGATTTAAATATTAATTGGGTCATCGGTCGATGAATATTGATGATATTCTACTGATATAAATTGGTAAGACTTCAGAGCATGTTCTCATTTATCTAACATCGTTATCAGTGCAAATATCTTATATTAGATAAACTAGCACCATGAAGTTCCAACTACACTTAGTGTTGTTTTTTATAATCTGTGCCCTGTCTTTGACAGCTGGGAAGCCGCCCAACCAATACTTCTGTGGCAGGCGTCTAGCAGACACATTGGCTAACTACTGCCCATACGACGAAACATCAAAACGATCCGGAAATAACAAATTCGCCAAAAACAGCGTTTATTCTGTCGAAGATCCTCTGAGCAGTGTCGAAGATCTGCTCAGTAAAGAAAAGGTTTCTAAAAGAGACGATGTTGTTTTGTCAAAGGATAAAATATCTACAGTGAAGGAAAGCTTGGCGTCAGCGTTGGAAGATGCAGATTTCATTCTGGATTTAGAGGACAATATGATTGACATGAAAGATAGTTCTGCATTGAAGAATGCTGCTTGGATGCTGCAGGGCTCGTTGAGAGGAGGACGCAGTAAGAGAGGTGTGATTTCAGAATGCTGTGACCAACCTTGCTCGTTGGATGAGCTGCTCATGTACTGTTAGAATATCTGAATCCGACTTACATCGCACATCCAGTACTACGAAGTTAGAACTGCATTCTGTAAATTTGACATATTTAAATAATGATTAATATTTTTGTAATAGTGCTGCAATAACAGTAGACTACTTAAAGTGCATTTATAGAACTTAATTTTTTTTTTTAAATTTGGAACACTTTTTTGGATATACTGGCAGATTCAACTAAATTTGAGAAACTCTGGCAATTCAGACTTTGTAGTAATAAATGTGCAAAATAAATATATCTGATTGATGACTTAAAAGAATTTCGGCATACGAATGAGGTATAATGTAACAAATAAATAATTACTTATTGAACATAATGTTTGTATGATTTTAACTTAATTATATTCATAATATGTTTTAGCATGTCATTAGTAAATGAAATATAAGTAAATATGACTGCTAGTTTATCCATTACTCTTTATTATACCATTACTACTATATTTGTTTAATTATTTTTGAAACATTTCAATAAAAAGAGTAAATTTTTCATTAAGAATAATTTGTTTTTGAACAAAACAAAAAAACAATACCGAATTTCTTGATGATTCATTGGAATCCTCGGTTTTTATGTTTCGTGGTCGTATTCAAGTCTTGATTACATAAACACATACGCACATACATACATTTTTCCCGGAAGGGGTAGGCAAAGGCATATTATATGCCCATATTTCGCCATCTATGTTGTTGCTCCCACGTAATAGGTTGCGAGCCTATTGCCGCCTATTTAGCTTTTATATTCGCCAGTTCCGTTGATCAGCAGGTGCACCACCTGCAGGTGAGGTTGGCTTGACTCCTGGGAGATCGATAGGAGCCCAATATACCCCCCGAATATGTCTTGTATTAATATTAAGTATTTACCTGGAATAAATAGCACAGTAAGAATTGAACACATTGAAAGTTTATTAATTTTTTTTGGATGGAAAATTGTCAAATGTCTTTATCCCGCTATGGGTAACGCGGAAGGTTGCGTCAGACTTTTACTGACTAAAACCATCAAGTTCCTCTTTAAGCTTGCTTTGTCCTAGGGCCGCGGTAACCCTTTCGAATAGTCCCGTAACCCCGACAGACTTGGCCCCCTCCCCTGGAGCCCCTTAGTACGTTGACATCTCTTTGAGGCGTGGAACACGAGTCAGCTATTCCTAACTGCCTACAAGAAAGTTTATGCCTTTGCTCAGCTGTGGACGTGCTTGGGCCGATCATAAACAAGTATTTTGTTTTTTTATTTACTTATTTGTCAAACAAAACAGATAAAGTAAGGACATAATTATGTTACATATTCATTGTAAAAATAGGCTACAACTCCACTTTCGTGTGTGAATAGCAGGACTAGTCAATGACGAACATCAAGAGTGTAAAATAAAATAAAAAATACTTTAAAAAAAAATTACTTCAGGACATATAAAAAATTTGTTAATTCACTAAAATTCTAAAACATACAAACAATCTTTGCTTGTAAACACAAAGTTACGCAAATTTATTATTTTATAACACTATAAACTACTCACAAGAGTAGTTCCTGAAAAACTCATTTAAAATCAATTCATTCAATGTTAATTCAAGTAATAAAAAGAGTAACTTTTTCGTTGGATGTCATATTTTTATTAAAAATAATAAAAAATATATGGGTTGAGAGTCTAAAAGCAATTATTATAAAAATTCAAACTTAAAACTTCCACCTTTTATTTGAAATAACTTAAGGAACAAAAACATAAGCCATTATTATCCTATTGTTCCACGGTACCCTAGAAAACAATAACAAACGTAGGCCCACAGGAGAACAATATTTTTGGGTTAAAGTAAATTTAAAACATTTGCCCCAGTTACAACATGGACTTAGTTGCAGTAGCATGTATTGCAATCTGCCGCTGTGGAGTTCCTGCAGTTGTCAAAGTAGCATTTGTGTCAAGTATTCTGGTCTTCTATAATTTATATTTCTAATGAAATGAAACACGTGAGATTTACATTGCAGTCGCATCAATTGAAACATTGTAGGACCAAATTAAAGTGTTAACATATGCCGACTTTAATGATGTGAATCATTTTTGGACAGATTACTTGTGCAGCGGCGAAATCAGTTACTGATAATTATTATGAAAGACGATTAGTAGACACCACGGGTCTTATAAATAAGCCCGATAATGGATATTAAACTAATCCTCAAGTCGCTGCCGAGACTGAAGTCATAAAAACGAACTAGTGAGGAAAAACACATAATGGTGTATTTTTAGTAATAGTGACAGAATATGTGTAGATCAGCTAATGGCAAAGCAAAGATAAACAATTTTAACAGTGGGCTCAATGCACTGCCCTGTCATACTCCTTAAAGTATGTTTGTACTTAGGAAGCTTTATTGAAAGAAGAAGACAGAAAGAAAAAGAATTTATTCTGTGTCAACATTAAAAGAAAACAGATACATTATATTTAAGTAACTACTTGAATAGTGTCACAGAAAAGGTCCACTTAGCATAAAGCCGAGGTGTCACGAAAACGCCTGCGTCGTCCGTAGAAGGAAAATATGTATAGAAAATTGCAAGTAGTTAAAAAAACGAAGTATCCAATATCGGAGTGTTGTTTAGAATCAGAAGCCTAGTTACATTCAAGAGTTATTAATTTACTGTTGAGAGAGACAGTGTAGAATTAGATAAAAAATATAGATTTCCAGATAAAAAATATAGAGGGCGCTGCTAGTTATAATTTTTACAGCGTCGTGAGGATTATTGTAATCAACTAGAACTCACTGACACAGAAATAATTGCAATTTAGTAGTTAAAAAAATCACTCAAATTGTGTAAGCAAACAAAAAAACAAAATCATTATCTGCTTTTCAATTGCTATTTCCTTAGTACCAGTGACTTACGTGCCCCTGTTTTTAAGCTCAATTTTCAGTTCGAGCATTTTCTAGCCGTAATCCTTAAAAAATAAAATCAATAACACTTCCTAGAATAGAATTGCAATAAATAATGTATCTATATCTCTGTGGCATGTGCTATCTGGAGACTGGATGTGGACCTAAAGCTAAAGCATACGAAGCGCCGCCTGGTGGCAGAAAAAGTACTAACTTGGAGTGTACGATTCCTACGACCTAACAAGTACGATGATATAAATACTTTAAATACGATCATAAGAAAATAATTCGTTTCTGTTCTATGTGGAGTTAGTACAACTGCCTACCCACTTCAAAAATTTTATTTATTTTAATTGTTAATGTGATGAAACTGATTAAATAGTATATATATAGTTAGCCAAACGTGAAAACACTAGCGCGATTCAACGGGGGATATCGCCATCTGTTGGAATTGAGACCAACTAATCCTTTTATACTAACAAAGCGAAACATTTATAATTTTTTTTTATTTGAATTAATAGATTCGTGCTGTTTGCGCATTTAGCCAGTGTCAAGTAAGAGATATATTAATAACATATAAATTATAGTATATGAGAATGAGTGGTGATAAAGATGATAAATGATAAATTGGGTGCCCTCCCCTAAACCCCTTAAGTACTCAGTAAAGATGTGGGACTATACTGAGATCTCACATGGACTCCTTGAGATAATTTGAAAAGTGATGTTGCACTGCTTTGTTTGATTGATTTACCAACACTCATGTACCTTCACAAACACTTAACGGTTAATAATCCACCGTTATTACACATTATTTATTTATTTTATTTATTTATTTATTCATGGGCAACCAACAAAACATACATTTTAACAGTTTACAATAAATCTTGCATTTAAAAAAAAAAACTAAATGCTGTCTTACTTAAAGGAAGCCACTGCATGCAAGAGTGGCATAACAATATTTTTAAAATATAGATACTAACACTATACTAATAATATTCGCTAAATAATAGGTAACAAATATGTGAACATAGTTAATATAGAAACAGGTGAATGATGCCTTAGAATTTTAGTGAGAATTAAGAACATCTTTATATCTATTTATGACTTTTATGTAGATTTAATGTTTGAAATATCACAAATTATATAAAATATAAAACAAAACTGCAGACATGACGCCTCATTTTCCCGCGAAGAAGTCTTCGAATCATTCATTATTAGTACACATTGTTAACTTTTTTTTAATCTTATATTTTTATACTTAGCGGGCAGCGCTTGAAGTTCGTGGGTTAAAATATTCCCACACAGGAAATATTTTTTTGTACATGAACATGAATATTTGTTTTGTTCTGGGCGTTTGCTGTGTATTGTTAAAACGTAATCATAATAATTCTTTATTGCTTCATTTGGTGTACAATTAGGTCTTAAAAATAATATTTTGTCCTTAAATGAACCCTGCAAGGGTATCACAATTTAAAATAGAAACACATTTCTTCTTTATATTATATATAGAAATTAAATACATTATAAATTAAATATCCATAAAAATCAATTAACTATATATAATAGGTTGGGGAAAAAGTCTTTTCGTATTTTTGTATGAAAAGTCAAGACATTTTTTTCAAAGTTTATTTACATTTATTTACAATATATATGTACCGTTTTGTTGAATAACTTTCTGCCATTTTGTGGGCAGAGACATTATCCCGTTACTGTAGAAACTTTGGGACTTCTGATCAAAAAAACGGGACAAATAGTTTTGGCAGTCCTCTCTTGAGGTCAACCTTACAGAACCTAAAGAATTCTGCAGAGACCGAAACAGGTGAAAATCTGAAGGCGCAAGGTCAGGGCTATATGGTGGATGCACTAGGACCTCCCAGTCGAACTCTCTTAATTTTTGCTGAGTGGCTAAAGATGTGTGTGGTCTAGCGTTATCGTGATGAAAGACCACACCCTTCCTGTTGATCAATTCCGGCCGTTTTCTCTCGACTGCTTCCTTTAATCTCATCAGTTGCTGGCAGTAAAGATCAGAATCGATGGTTTTGCCGGGCGGTAAAAGCTCATAATAAACAATGCCCTTCCAATCCCACCATACACACAGCATCACCTTATTTCGTGTTAGGCCAGGTTTGGCCACAGTCTGTGAAGCCTGGCCAACTTTCGACCACGACCTTTTTCGCACGTTCTTGTCGTACGTGATCCACTTTTCATCGCCAGTTATCAATCTCTTCAAAAACGGCTCGGTTTCATTACGTCTCAATAATGAATCGCAAATGAGTACACGGTTCATTAAGTTTCTTTGAGTGAGCTCGTGTGGCACCCAAATATCGAGCTTTTTTGTATAACCAGCTTTCTTCAAATGGGTCAAAACTGTTTTGTGGTCAATTCCCAGTTCTTCAGCTACATCGTAACTACTAATATGCCGATCTTGCTCCACTCTTTCAAAAATGGCGTCCATTTTATTCGTAACAGGGCGACCAGAGCGAGGTGCATCTTTAACATCAAAATTTCCGGACTGAAAACGTTTGAACCAAATTTGTGCTACTCTTACTGACACTGCATCAGGTCCATAAACATCACAAATTTTTTTCACTGCTTGAGTTGCATTTTTGCATTTTTTATAATAAAATTTTAAAATGTATCGAATTTCTTCATTAGATTCACTCATTTTTACGGAGAGAAAAACAAATGAAAAATAGCGGGAAACAACTTTTTTTTATTTTTTTCTTTTCTTTATAATGGAACCTTTTTAATGTTACCAAAACCAGCCAGACACAAATAGTACAGTCAAAAAAATTTTATAATAAGTTTATACCTACGTTATGCGAAAAGACTTTTTCCCCGACCTAATACATTATGTTTTTACTAATTATATTAAATGTATTTAACTGTTCAATTATATGTTTAAGAATTTAGGTATTTGTTCAGACTGTAGTAAGCATGATGTTACAAAACTATTAGTATTCATAGTGAAGCTCTAGTCTAGTCACATGTTAAGCAGTACGAGACTAAACGCTTTGCGTGGAATTTAAATAAATAAATAAATATTTTCAGACAATTACACCAATTATTTAGTTCCAAGATAAGTATCATTAAGAACTTGTGTTATGGATACTAAACAACGGATAAACATACTTAAATACTTTTTTTTTGTAAATACATACTTAATATACATAGGAAAACACCCAGTCCAGAGCAAATATTCATGTTCATGCACACAAAGATTTGTCCTGTGTGGGAACCGAACCCACGACCTCTGGAGTGAAGTGCAGGTATACTGACCTCAACGCCATATCGGTCGTCAAGTCATATATCTTATTTCAATAAATTCGTGAGTTCTGGAATAAATTTGAGTGTGATGAACAGACGTTAAGGTAATTGTTAAGTAATACTAAATAACGGATAAGCATACATTATTTTTTTATGTTACTTTTTCTTTGTTAATATATACTTCATATACATGGGAAAACACCAGACCTGACCAGAACAAACATTCACGTCCATGCACACAGAAAAATGTCCTGTGCGGGAACCAAACCCACGACCTTAGGAATGGAGTGCGGACATACTCGCCACCACGCCATATAGGTCGTCAAAAGGACGTAACAGTTTAGGTCAAGCTATATAAAAATAATAATTAATTGTAACCATCAACAACATATTAACTCTGTAAAAAAATTATTATTAAAAAAACAAAATACCCGACTGCACACTAAAAAAAGAGTAAAACAAGCCCCACAATAATATTGATCAATCAAATGCTAAAAACTAATTATGTAATACCGTTTAAACAATACCTATATTAAAATACACTACAATATGTGTTCGTAATCGATAGTTAAATAAACAGAAACTTATTTTGAATACAAATTTACTGAATATAATTTATAAATGTTGATGGAAAGCATCGCAGGCGGGGACCAACAGAGGCTTATTTATAGTCATTTCGGTTGTGCACCATTTAGCAGAATTTTCGTTGGTGGCGGTCAAGGTGGTCCCCGCCTGCGATGCTTTCCATCAACATTTATAAATTATATTCAGTAAATTTGTATTCAAAATAAGTTTCTGTTTATTTAACTATCGATTACGAACACATATTGTAGTGTATTTTAATATAGGTATTGTTTAAACGGTATTACATAATTAGTTTTTAGCATTTGATTGATCAATATTATTGTGGGGCTTGTTTTACTCTTTTTTTAGTGTGCAGTCGGGTATTTTGTTTTTTTAATAATAATTTTTTTATTTATAACTTTTTAGCTGTTTTTATTTAACGAAAATGTTGTAGATGTAGAAGACTATGTATATGTAAGTACCATTTTAAATTATTTCGACGACATTTGGCTAACCAAAAAAAAGAACGGAAGAACGAGTTAATTAATTAGAAAGAACGAATAAATTTAAAGAGAGAAACACGAAAGAAAAAGAACGAGTTATTTATACTTTATAAGTTTCGCGTCAGACGACGAAGTATCGAAAAAATCGCTATTTAGAGACGACCGTCAACGACGTGTGCCCTTATGCGTGTGCCCGCATTCGGGCTGTATACTCGAGCATATCCCCCTCCGCACCGCGCCGCGCGCCGCATGCCAGGCCACGCCCTATCTTTTTGCTTGCTAACGCATGAGTTGCTTTGCGTTGACGCAGAATTAACATGTTCCCGTGGGAATTTTGAGAAAAAACGTATCCTATATTAATTACTCCCGTGATTGAAATGAATCTAATGATACCGCATACATATTTTTTTAAAGGGAAATTTAGAAAAAATATTATTATGTCTTTATCCCGTGGGACTTTTAGGATAAAATGTATCCTATGACACTCCCGTAATCAAGACAAATCTAACGATACCTCATACATCAAAATCCATCAAGCCGTTTAGGCTACAGGAGGTCACAAAGGAAAAGACATACATACATACTTACATACACTCGAAAAAAACATTACCCTCCTTCTTTGGCAGTCGGGTAAAAACAAGTTTACTGATAATTTCCTATGTATATGTCACCGTAAAATTGTAAATAACGTTAAATTATAATCTATTCCGCGATATTGTAATCTGTCGAAAAATTGTGATCCGTAACAAACTTCTCACAATTTAACGCATTATTTTTCGATAGATTATAATCTATCGAAGACAAACCGTCAGATTGTAAAATAGCATGCGACAGAACGCACCTCGCGCTTTGATTGGTTGAACTTCATGTTCCCCGCTCAGCCGCCTGTCGTCGCCATCTTCGGTTGTTATTAGTCAAATTCATTTGTTGTGAAATGTAAACAAACAGTGTTTTGGTGATTTAAAACAGATTTTGTGTTAATAATAATAACGCATTGTACTATAATAAGTTGTAGGGAGTGTTAACGGACCTGTGATAACCTAAAGAAGTTAACTGCACTTATTGTTTGTTGGTCGCCTACTTTGAGATTTTATTGTATTATACTCGTCTAACAATCTTATTACTGTTTGTATTCTATTATTTGTCCATTCAAATTTTTTACTATTTTTATTATGCCCACTGTCGGGAACATGAAGTTCAACCAATCAGAGCGCGAGGTGCGTTCTGTCGCATGCCATTTTACAATCTGACGGTTTGTCTTCGATAGATTATAATCTATCGAAAAATAATGCGTTAAATTGTGAGCAGTTTGTTACGGATCACAATTTTCCGACAGATTACAATATCGCGGGATAGATTATAATTTAACGTTATTTACAATTTTACGGTGACATATATAAGAATGTATTTATAAATAAAAAAGTATGTATGGATGAATGTTTACCCGTTACTTAGTAATTATAACACAAGTCTTAATGATACTTATCTTGGAACTAAACAAATGGTGTAATGGTCAAAAAAACATTAATTTATTTAAGGCTTGTGCTTCAACGCCGCCCTTAAATGTACCTATTTTACTATCAATAAAATTCGAAACGTTTACCAAAATAGATAAATGGTCACCAAATTACGTTTCCTAAAATATTATCAAATAAATCCAAATTTTCTTATTCTTACTACCATAAAAATATGTCTACGCTTTTAAAATTCAATTCAGATTAAATATTTTATATTGTTACTAATATCATCTACCAATATTTTATGTCTCGAGTTTTAATTTGGTAGTTTTTCGCTGAATTAAAAAAAGCTTACAATCGCTAGATAATTTTTTAAAATGCCAAACAATATACTGTGGTTCCCAAACATATGTTTACGGAACTGGCACTTAGATTGACTTACACCTAAATTAATTTGCATGTAAGTGAATCTATGCTTCGTGATTTCATTGTATTAATATTTAGTATTTTTTGTTTTGATGTTTTCAACTGCTATGTAATAGTTTATGAAATATAGAACTTTTTACTTTTACTTTACTTACTATGTGAATAGTTTATTGTAATATGAAATTATGTAGTTTACTTCTCATCTCGTTTTTCGATATATTTTTTCACATGTACCCAACACATTTTTATCTACGCATTAGGTCCAAATACTTTTAAGAATGCGATTTGTATGCTTTTTGCAGCATCAGATATTAATACTTCTGGAGTCAAGTCTTTGTTGTGTATAGAAGAAACACTGTCATTGAGCGCCGTAAATACAAATGTAAAGTCTGCTGACTTTGTTCGTTCCAAAGATGTTACGCTTAGAGCAAATGGATGAAAACTACTATCACGATCAGTTGTTCCAACAATGAGTACATGAAAACCCTTTTTTTTTTTTTTCGGATGGAAAATCATCTAATGACCTTCTCCCGCTGTAAGTGGAGCGGGAGGGTGTGTCAGACTTTTACTGACTAAAAACCATCCATTTTCCTTCTTGTGCCTGCTACGTCCAGAGGCCGCGGTACCTGAACCCGGAACCCTGCCAGATTAAATTATAAGTTGCAACAGCGTGTATCAGTGAAGGCTCAGAGAGTATTTGGTTGATAACATAAAACGAAAGTAGGGGTCTTTGTCATCGTCAGAAACTTCGAATGAAACCACAAAGACAGAATGCCAATCTTCAGAAATTGGTGGGTGAGGTATAAGCCACGCTTTCAGTTCTCCCAGGCTAATAGTAGACCCCCCCGACTGGTCTCCATCTTGTCGTGATGGGGGGGCTGAGTACTTCCCGATAGGGCGCGGGAGGTGCTAGGGAAAAGGTAACACCCAGAGATTGGCGACTCTGGGTGCCCATAGTACTGTCTACCGAGGGGGAAACTAAGAGGGACCTGTGAAGGGCGCAGCGGGCGGGCCAGGAGGGCCCGTCAAGCAGCGACAGGAGGGTCTTAGGCAGCGGGGGCAGGGGGCCCCTGCTGTCTAACCATGGACCCTCCGAGAAGTCGGCCACATGCGCTATGGTCGCACAAGGAGATAGGAGGGGCGCGTCCACTGCGTCTCTCTGAGGAGGTCCTCCCGGTTTTGGTCCGGGGGACGTTGGCCGCGGGCGGCGTGTCAGAGCTGCAACCCAGGTACTGGCCCCCCGCCTCTTTCTCAACAAGCGGCGGGCGTTTTCGGAAGATTTTTAGTGGGTATTACTGCCGGCGGTCGTGCCTGCCGGTGGTGAGTCCCACACACCTCTCTCGGTCCCCCTTTGGCCGGGAGACAGTTCGTAAATGCATTTTGTTACCGACGTAAATTAAAAAAAAAGGCTAATAGTAGACGGCCCGTACTTTTATTGACGAAAGTTGGTTATTAAGTCATCACCGTATTTAAGGTCGAATTTCAAGTTTCTCAGTTGTACTCACACACGCGATCTTCGTTCGGCTAACAATTTGCTTTTAGCTACTCCACAGCACCATACAGCCCATACAGGGTTTCTTGCAAATTCTTATCATATTGAGGCTGCACAATTATGGAACGCTCTGCCTATTGATTTTAGACTTGCACAGAGTAAAAATATCTTTTAAACTATGTTGCATAATTGCTATTTAAGTAAGTCCTCGTCGGTTTAAGTCTCCCTACTATCATCTTGCCTGTATTATGTTTATTTATGTATTTGTAGTGTTCTTTATTAGTTTTTTCTTAGGTGTGTTGATTTATGATTAGTTAGCGGAAGAGTGACCACACCAAAGCAATGGAGGGGTGTTTGGTGGGAGGTCCGCCATTGCCTATAAAAGCACGTGGACCGCCATTTCGAGCTAGTTCACGTCGAGCACTCATGGATAGCCGAAACTCTGCCCGTTTGAAGAGTCGTTGATTTTAGTTTTCATAAATACTTAGTTAGAAATTTAAATTAAGAATCACCGTTATTAGTTTTGAATTGTCAAGTGAAAAACACGTGTAATAAATTAATTTCTTGTTGTTTTTTGCTATTTTTTTTAATTATTTCCATTCCTGATTCCTAAAATCAGAAGTGGGATCACTTTTCACGCGTCCTGGTCCGCTTTGCCTTCTGAAACAAGGCAATTCCTGGAGTTTGTTAACGTAAATAAGAGGTAAAAACGAAAAAGTGTGTGTGTTAATTGTTGGTGAGTACGTTCCGATTGTTTTTTAATTCCCTTTGTTTCAAATGATTTCTTATGCTTGTTCGCTTTGTTATTTAGTAGAACACAAAGCTATTTGAGGCTTTATCGTTTCTTTTTTTCGTTGTTCACTTGTTACTCGTTTGGTAAAATGCCGAATACTGTTCGTAATAGTAGAAGCCGATCTAGAAACCGTGATTCACGGTCTAGCCGGCGTGATTTGCATTATAGCCGCCGTGATTCACGCTCTAGTCGACGTAATTCAGGCTCCAGATACGCCCGAAAACGACATAGTTCTCCCGACAACCCAATAACCCAGCAAATGCAACAAATTCTAGATCGACTGACATCGCTGGAAGAACAACGTCGTCCGCCGTCGCCGCGACTGCGCGAGCCGAGCTTGACGCGAGCTGGTGCATCTGCGACGCCGCCGCTTGCGCCGCTGCCGCCATTAGTAGGCGCGGTTCGAGATGCTGCGGAGCGTCGGGAGAGTGCAGCCCTGTCTTCGCCAGGGCGTCCCGTGAGTGCTGCTACCGATTGCGGCCCCAACGTGACGGATCGCATAGTTGACGCTATACGATCAATTAATACGATGGTGAGATCTACAACCTTACTATATTTCTAACTTCGATCCTGGTGTCACTGACTTAGATTCCTGGTGCGAGGAGGTAGATCGTGCTAAAATTTTAAACAACTGGAGTGACAATGAATGTCTTTCTCGCATCGGGAATTGTCTCAAAGGTGATGCCAGGACATGGCTTAACGAATGGGTCACTAATGACCGTAGTTGGACTAATTTCAAGAGGGAGTTTAAGCCTTTGTGTCCCAAGAAGCTTGATATTGCCAATATTTTATACGAAGTCATGAGCACCAACTCTGATAAGTTCCAAACATACGCGGATTATGCGCGCCGTTCCCTATTGAGGTTATGAATAGTTAGAGGCTTAAGTGATGAGTTGATTTCGGCCATTGTGATAAGGGGTATAACGGATCCACATATTCGTGCCGCTGCTACTAATGCAAAGTTAGTGCCAAATGAACTGGTAGAATTTTTCTCAATTTATGTTAAGACAAGCATAACTAATTATAACAAAAAAAATATTAGTACTCCGCGGCATGATAATTTTTCTAGCACTAATCTTGATTCAAATATCCGTAAGCGTCGATTTAATGAAAGCAAGTGCTTTACATGCGGGCACCAAGGTCATAAGCAATCTCATTGCCCTAAAAGATTAAATACTAGTTCTAGCAACAATAATAGCTTTGAAAATCACAATAAGGTCAGCACTGTTTCTAGTTCTAATAAATCTGAACCATGTGGCTTTTGTAAGAAACCCGGGTACCAAATAGAAACTTGTTTCGCAAAGCTTAAATCCGATTCCCGCAACACGAATAATGTTAACTATTGCCAAGAGAATCCTAATGGTCAGAATAGTGATATAGTTGTAGCCGTTATACAGGGTATACCCATCGATGCTCTCATCGACAGCGGTTCGAGTATATCATTAATCTCCTCATCTTTACCAAGACATTTCCAATGTGCGCGCAGGCCTGCTTTCAGAGTTCTAAAAGGTATTGGATGTCAAGAGATCGAATCAACTTTTTTTGTTACATTACTCTCGTTTCAGCGTTGGTCGTGAAGACATCGTTGTTCTGGGGCTCCTGTCTTACCTGGGGATGCCTTGTGTGGGGGCGAGGCGCGTGTCGTGTTGAATGGTTTCTCGATTTTTCGGGAAATTGTAGTGGCGCGGGAATTGTTACAAAGATATTTTTAATCCATCCCTTGCTTACATTGCCAATCGAGTTTAACGAGATTACCCTGGAAATTAATTTAATGAAACTACTCGATTTGATTCTTGAATTTTAATTTATTTTATTACTCGAACAGCTACATCTACTGTTAATACTGGTAGTATGAAATTCAAACTAAATAATATCGTACCTGTCAATTATAGACCTTACAGACTTTCACATCCAGAGATTTTGAAGGTTCGTGAGATCTTTCGAGAGCTTCTAGATAAATAAATTATACGGGAATCAGAGTCAGAAAACGCCAGTCCAATCCTATTGGTGAAAAAGAAGGATGGAACTGACTGCATGTGTGTCGATTATCGAAGGTTAAACGAGATAACGATCAAAGATCGCTTCCCGCTGCCTCTGATGGAAGACCACATTGACCGACTAGGCTTCGTAACACCAGAGTGTCATTATGAGTATGTCAAGATGCCTTACGGTTTAGCTAACGCACCTGTCGTTTACCAGCGCATTATGTCAAAAACACTCCGACAGAACCTGGACCTTGGTAAAACCCTTGTGTATATAGACGATGTCTTAATACTAAGTAATACGGTACATGAAGGTCTGATGACTAGGGGTCGCAATACCGAATCATTTAAGCAAAACCGGTATTTTCGGTATTGGCTCCAGACCAATACCGATAATCCGGTATTTTCGATATTTCCGGGATTACGCTAAAGTTAGCAAATTTATTGTAATAAAGTTAGTTAAAAGTTAGTTTGCGGAGGAATAGTAAGTAGGTGCCTAACCTAAATGAATTTATCTTCTAAATAAAAACAAAGTTCTTTAGCAGTAATTTATTAATACAAAACGCCCGTTTATTCCTTGGGATAACTAATTTAAATACTTTAATTAAAGTAGTGTTTGTCTGAGAAGTAGGAATCAGTTCTAAAAATAAAATGTTTATCAAACTTAAACATCTCACAACAACATAAATTACATAAACAAAACAACGTAAACAAAATGAACTAAAAAAACTTCTAATTCAATCTCATTAAACATAAAGTTAATTAATTCTCATAAAACAAAATTAACTCTTAGTATGGTTTACGAATCATCAAAAAATAATCTAATTCACAAAATAACAAAAATGCTTAAATTAAATTTAGTCCAAATCAAATTGAGTTATAAAGAAAGAGGTAATTAAAATTATTCTAATCATCAAATAATAATCTAATTAATAAAATAACAAAAATGCTTAAATTAAATTCAGTCCAAATCAAATTGAGTTATAAATAGGTAATCAAAATTATTATTAAATCTCCATTAAATTTTTGGTTGAGTCTTGTAATGAGATCGTAGAAACAGCAAAGTATCTAAACTTTTATCACTCAATCTTGATCGCAAATGATTACACAAGTAACCCGATGAAGAGAAAGCTCTCTCTGACTCCACACTAGTTGGTGGAATACTTAATAAATTGTTGAAAGCTATACTCAAATATTTTCCTCTAGACCCTCCGTTTTCGTAAAGAGCCATTTCTATTTTGATTAAAGTGTCAATGTCATAGTCTGGTGCAGTTTCTATTGATTTGCTGTTCTGATTTAGCATTTGCTTTATCACTGCCATTTCTAGCTGTTTCTTTAGCGGCATTGAAGCTGAAGGGAGATCATTATATGCAGAAACATTAACATCATGTGTAGATTCTTTTTCTATTCGTATTTTTTTTTAATTAATTTACTAAAACCGAAAATACCGAATATCCCGGTTTTTGTGAAATGAATACCGGTATTAATTAGACTTAAATTTGGCCCGGTATTCCGGTATTTTCGAAATTCGGTATCCCGGTTTGCGACCCCTACTGATGACCTTACGTAGTGTACTCCAGACGTTGACATAATCGGGTTTTTTTTCATTAATTTGAAGAAATGCTTATTTTGTTAACCGAAATAGAGTAGGTACTTAGGACGTACAATAAGTCAAGGTCAGGTACAACCGAGCAAACATAAGGTCAGAGCACTGGTCGAAGCGCCTGCCCCAAAGACCGATAAACAAGTCCGTTAATTGTTGGGTCTGGCAAGCTTGACTCGGGTATGCGCGGGCTATATCGTGTGGTCAAAGTACTTCCCCAAGGTCGATACGAGCTGCAATGGCTAGCGAGGCGAGGGCGAGGGGAGTGGACTACGGAAACGTGCGCTGTTTTCTTTGAGGGTGAGGTGCATTATACAGTCATGATTAGGGGTCGCAAACCGGGATACCGAATTTCGAAAATACCGGAATACCGGGCCAAATTTAAGTCTAATTAATACCGGTATTCATTTCACAAAAACCGGGATATTCGGTATTTTCGGTTTTAGTAAATTAATTAAAAAAAAATACGAATAGAAAAAGAATCTACACATGATGTTATGTTTCTGCATATAATGATCTTCAGCTTCAATGCCGCTAAAGAAACAGCTAGAAATGGCAGTGATAAAGCAAATGCTAAATCAGGACAGCAAATCAATAGAAACTGCACCAGACTATGACATTGACACTTTAATCAAAATAGAAATGGCTCTTTACGAAAACGGAGGGTCTAGAGGAAAATATTTGAGTATAGCTTTCAACAATTTATTAAGTATTCCACCAACTAGTGTAGAGTCAGAGAGAGCTTTCTCTTCATCGGGTTACTTGTGTAATCATTTGCGATCAAGATTGAGTGATAAAAGTTTAGATACTTTGCTGTTTCTACGATCTCATTACAAGACTCAACCAAAAATTTAATGGAGATTTAATAATAATTTTGATTACCTATTTATAACTTAATTTGATTTGGACTGAATTTAATTTAAGCATTTTTGTTATTTTATTAATTAGATTATTATTTGATGATTAGAATAATTTTGATTACCTCTTTCTTTATAACTCAATTTGATTTGGACTAAATTTAATTTAAGCATTTTTGTTATTTTGTGAATTAGATTATTTTTTGATGATTAGTAAACCATACTAAGAGTTAATTTTGTTTTATGAGAATTAATTAACTTTATGTTTTATGAGATTGAATTAGAAGTTTTTTTAGTTCATTTTGTTTACGTTGTTTTGTTTATGTAATTTATGTTGTTGTGAGATGTTTAAGTTTGATAAACATTTTATTTTTAGAACTGATTCCTACTTCTCAGACAAACACTACTTTAATTAAAGTATTTAAATTAGTTATCCCCAGTTATTATGATAAAGGAATAAACGGGCGTTTTGTATTAATAAATTATTGCTAAAGAACTTTGTTTTTATTTAGAAGATAAATTCATTTAGGTTAGGCACCTACTTACTATTCCTCTAACTAACTTTTAACTAACTTTATTATAATAAATTTGCTAACTTTAGCGTAATCCCGGAAATATCGAAAATACCGGATTATCGGTATTGGTCTGGAGCCAATACCGAAAATACCGGTTTTGCTTAAATGATTCGGTATTGCGACCCCTAGTCATGATATGCTAACGCCGTGCCTATGTCATGTATATGTAGAAGCTACAGTCATGATATGCTAACGCCGTGCCTATGTCATGTATATGTAGAAGCTACAGTCATGATATGCTAACGTCGTGCCTATGTCATGTATATGTAGAAGCTACAGTCATGATATGCTAACGCCGTGCCTATGTCATGTATATGTAGAAGCTACAGTCATGATATGCTAACGTCGTGCCTATGTCATGTATATGTAGAAGCTATAGTCATGATATGCTAACGCCGTGCCTATGTCATGTATATGTAGAAGCTACAGTCATGATATGCTAACGCCGTGCCTATGTCATGTATATGTAGAAGCTACAGTCATGATATGCTAACGTCGTGCCTATGTCATGTATATGTAGAAGCTACAGTCATGATATGCTAACGCCGTGCCTATGTCATGTATATGTAGAAGCTACAGTCATGATATGCTAACGCCGTGCCTATGTCATGTATATGTAGAAGCTACAGTCATGATATGCTAACGTCGTGCCTATGTCATGTACATGTAGAAGCTACAGTCATGATATGCTAACGCCGTGCCTATGTCATGTATATGTAGAAGCTACAGTCATGATATGCTAACGTCGTGCCTATGTCATGTATATGTAGAAGCTACAGTCATGATATGCTAACGCCGTGCCTATGTCATGTATATGTAGAAGCTACAGTCATGATATGCTAACGTCGTGCCTATGTCATGTATATGTAGAAGCTACAGTCATGATATGCTAACGTCGTGCCTATGTCATGTATATGTAGAAGCTACAGTCATGATATGCTAACGTCGTGCCTATGTCATGTATATGTAGAAGCTACAGTCATGATATGCTAACGTCGTGCCTATGTCATGTATATGTAGAAGCTACAGTCATGATATGCTAACGTCGTGCCTATGTCATGTATATGTAGAAGCTACAGTCATGATATGCTAACGTCGTGCCTATGTCATGTATATGTAGAAGCTACAGTCATGATATGCTAACGTCGTGCCTATGTCATGTATATGTAGAAGCTACAGTCATGATATGCTAACGTCGTGCCTATGTCATGTATATGTAGAAGCTACAGTCATGATATGCTAACGTCGTGCCTATGTCATGTATATGTAGAAGCTACAGTCATGATATGCTAACGTCGTGCCTATGTCATGTATATGTAGAAGCTACAGTCATGATATGCTAACGTCGTGCCTATGTCATGTATATGTAGAAGCTACAGTCATGATATGCTAACGTCGTGCCTATGTCATGTATATGTAGAAGCTACAGTCATGATATGCTAACGTCGTGCCTATGTCATGTATATGTAGAAGCTACAGTCATGATATGCTAACGTCGTGCCTATGTCATGTATATGTAGAAGCTACAGTCATGATATGCTAACGTCGTGCCTATGTCATGTATATGTAGAAGCTACAGTCATGATATGCTAACGTCGTGCCTATGTCATGTATATGTAGAAGCTACAGTCATGATATGCTAACGCCGTGCCTATGTCATGTATATGTAGAAGCTACAGTCATGATATGCTAACGCCGTGCCTATGTCATGTATATGTAGAAGCTATAGTCATGATATGCTAACGTCGTGCCTATGTCATGCATATGTAAAAGTTATATGACAAGCTAACGCCGTGCCTATGTCATATGGGGCAAATATTGCTCTTTTAAGCCCTTGTATGAACTATGCTAACGCCGTGCCTATGGTTCACAGTAGCTGTATCACTTTATGTAATTGTGTACATTACCGAAATCCTCTCTAGGATTTCTTTTACTAAACTTCATTTCTGTTCTCAGGCACAGACTGTTACAATGGCGATGAGGAGTCCACATCTGAGCAAGTTGCCGAAAAAAAATTGTATGTCTTGTGTAGAGAGGGTAATGGAACCAGTACCAACTACTACTAAGGCTGCGGACCCTGAGCAACCTAACATCCTAGAGGACGAGGACGTCCTCCGATCAGGAGAGGCCGTGTTAGCGGAAGAGTGACCACACCAAAGCAATGGAGGGGTGTTTGGTGGGAGGTCCGCCATTGCCTATAAAAGCACGTGGACCGCCATTTCGAGCTAGTTCACGTCGAGCACTCATGGATAGCCGAAACTCTGCCCGTTTGAAGAGTCGTTGATTTTAGTTTTCATAAATACTTAGTTAGAAATTTAAATTAAGAATCACCGTTATTAGTTTTGAATTGTCAAGTGAAAAACACGTGTAATAAATTAATTTCTTGTTGTTTTTTGCTATTTTTTTTAATTATTTCCATTCCTGATTCCTAAAAGTAAGTTATTAATATTTCTTTTTTTACTTTGTAGCACCGCCTTTAACCCTCTGTGCTAACCCTATGGTTCACTGGTAGAGAATGCCTTCGCCTTTGTATTGCTTTTTTGTGTGCAATAAGGATTAAATAAATAAAAAAAATGTTTAAACATTCACTATATTGAAATCAAGTAAAATTGCATCAGAACTGAGCGATTCGTTAAAAGCGAGGCAACAGCTCTCAAATCTCAGTCCAAAAGTGTCTTTCCAACATGGCCGCCCGCTACTATAGACTCAACGCTCCGCTAGAAGGCCAGTTTTGCAACTCAATTCCGATGCTATAATAGCTCCGCGGTGCACGGTAGTTTGGAAACAATCACCGAAGTAAAGCAGAGTTTACAGAGGTCAGTCCTTGGATGGGTGACCGTTTGTGTGGCATTTGATATCGAGCGCTTCCGTGCTTCGGAAGGGACGTTAAGACGTTGGGCCCGGTTATCACTAAATGTGGTAGTCGTTAAGCCATGTTAGAGGCCTAAATAGGCGGCTTGAAAAATTCAAACAGCAGGACGCCATACACCTGCCTCCGCCAATCCGCACTGGGTCCGCGTGGTGGAGTATGACCCAATACCCTCGCACCTTGGTATGTGAGAGGAGGCTCGTGCTCAGTGCTCGTGGGACGTTAATGGGCTGACATGATGATGATGATGATAATGAATATGCAATGCTTTCCAGATAAAAAATATAGAGGGCGCTACTAGTTATAATTTCCACAACGTCGTGAGGTACAATAATCAACTAGAACTCACTGACACAGAAATAATTGCAATTTAGTAGTTTAAAAAACCAGAGTGACCGACATAGCGAAGCGCGTTTGCAGGCTGAAGTGGCAATGGGCGGGGCACATAGCTCGAAGAACCGACGACCGATGGGGCGTTAAGGTTCTTGAATGGCGACCACGAATCAGCAAACGTAGTAGAGGGCGGCCCCCAACGCGATGGACCGATGATCTGGTCAGGGCGGCAGGGAGCCGGTGGATGCAGGCGGCAAAGAATCGATCTACGTGGAAAGCAATTGGGGAGGCCTATGTTCAGCAGTGGACTTCGAATCGCTGAAATGATGATGATGAGTTTAAAAAAATTACTCAAATTGTGTAAACAAACAAAAAAACAAAAGCATCATCACCTTTTTAATTACCCTTTCCTTGGTGGCAGTGACTTTAGTGCCCCTGTTTTTAAGCTCAATTTTTAGTTTCAGCTTTTCCTAGCCGTAATCCTTAAAAAATAAAATCAGTAAAACTTCTTAGAATAGAATTGCAATAAATAATAATATACAAAAAAAAAAAATTCAAGACTATTATTTCCAAATTACAATTAAATTTGAATACATTCCGCCAAACTGCATAGCAGTTTGTTGGCAGAAAAACACTCCATATTTCTATTTACATTGCATGTTAAAATACAAAATAATTATTATTCACTCATTAATTCATTTATATAATTAATACATTGTTATTATATACTTATTCTATTTCTATACTATTACATCATTTTAATTTTTAAATTATTATTCTAAATATCCTCTAATCTATTCAGTAAGAAGCTAAACAAGGAGATGCAAAAAAAAAAAAAAACAAAAAATGGGTGGATCATTATTACTGACTAATTTCTTTTGACACAAATCTATCCAAAAAGAAGTTTTTACACCTACGTTTAAGCACAAACTTAAAAAGAGACTCATTTTTAATGTTAACAGGGAGATCATTATAAATGGAATATAATAAACTGAACCTCTAAAAAATACTTTTTTGATCATCAAAAATACTGATCTAGCATCTAATAAGGGATTAGGTGCTCCATCAGAATTTTTTGATGTACAAAAAGGTTAGGTTAGGTTGGTAATTTATTAATTTTGATGACACATTAAATATGAGCCATTATAAATTATAGGCACCAAATAGTCCCGAGTCCTTTCACCATAATGACTACTAACACGGGGCACGCAATACCGTTTCCTGCGTCAGTACTTGAGTATTGGGAATCTTCAAAGCATCACTATCATACTGTTCAACAGCAATAGCACACAACACCTTCTCATGGACTGGGAGAAGTTTACATATAGTAAATAATTTATCGTAGTTATCTCGGCAGGTATTTTTCGTACTTTTATGTACAAGAATTTTCAAAAATCTAATTTGCAAGTTTTAAATTTTGTCCAAATATGTCTTAAATGTGCGCCCATAAGAAACTATTGAATCCGATAATGCATAATACACTGTATACAAAATGGCTCTGCCTACAAAGAACCTGAGATGGTGAAATTTTATAAGCCTATAATACCTAAATCTCTGTGCTAACTATCTGGCTGAAGCCTGGATGTGAACCTAAAGCATACGAAGCGCCGCCTGGTGGCAGAAAAGTACTTACTTCAAGTGTATGTAAATTACAAAACTAAACTACTAGAATGGTTCGTTTCAGCGTAGAGTGAGTTATCTCACCTACTACAAAAATTGTATTTTTGAATTTGAATTTGATTTGATTTAATAACGATGACCAAATAGCATATATATAGTTAACCAAACGTGAAAACACTAGCGCGATTCAACTGAGGATATCGCCATCTGTTGGAATTGAGACTAACTAACCCTATTATATCAACTAAGTGAATCATTCATTTTTTTTAAAATTTTAAATAATAGCTCGTGCGGTTTTGTTTATAGTGAGTATACAATACGTTGAAATAAAATATACTTTATTGTAACATACTAAACGGACATACAAAATAAAAATGTTAATAATAATGCTAAAGACATGGGCGGTACCATAATTAAGAAAGAGAGAGAAATGGAAACAAAATGTTTGAGAATTTGTCAAGGTTTGCCAGTTAAACTGCCTGCTGTGGTTTTTTCTTAAGATTTGCCAGTCAGCCATTCGTGATTTTAAAAGGGGGAGTCAGTCTGACGCTAACGAGGCTTTCCAAAGGCAATGAAATTGAGAAGAATGCGTTAAGAAACACATCTCCTGTTTTTAAATTATATCTGAAAGTTTAATACCATACAAAAAAAAACAAGTAATAATAATAAATAAATTAATATTCTCTTACAATCACACCAATTCTTTAGTTCCAAGATAAGTATCACTATGAACTTGTGTTATGAATACTAAATAACGGATAAACATACTTAAATACTTTTTTTTTTGTAAATACATACTTAATATACATAGAAAAACACCCAGACCAGAACAAATATTCATGTTCATGCACACAAAGATTTGTCCCGTGTGGGAATCGAACCCACGACCTCTGAAGTGAAGTGCAGGTATACTGACCTCTACGCCAAATCGATCGTCAAAACACGCCAAATCGAAAGTCTACAGCCCAGTGGTTCTTCAAACAACATACAGTGCAAATCAAAATTTTTCTTTCTTTCTTTATCTAATAATTGGAAAAATATATCGTCGTTGTTCTGGGAAAACCCAGTAAATAACTTTTTTTCATAAAATGATTTAACACAAATAACTCAGTTTTTCATGCTCTTCGTCTGCGAAATACAATAGCATGATATTAAAACACAAAAACTTAAGTTAATATGTTTATTAATAAAATTATTTTATCTGAACTATCATTTGCCTATAACTCAAATTAGGTGACCATCTATTTACAGGGTTTTTAACGAAGAATTATTTAGTAAAGAGAATAACGCGTGCTCTAAACTTTGTATACAAATATTCAGACTGCAGCAGCGTCCCGTTCGTACTAAGAACGTTCTCGAAAGTATCTGAGATCTGAGATCTAAAACGTGACGTCCTAGGTTCCCACCATCAGATAAGGGCGCTTTCACACAGATCTGATAGCCGGGAGTGGAAAAGTGGGGGTTGGGTTGGCACCCCCCGTTTTCGCTTTAGACTAGGCATCGCGAGGTAATCTGAGGTGTATTAAGCTAGACTTATGTTCAATGCCTATATTTAATGAAATTCAATAAGTCAGTGACATTTTGGTTTATTGAGATTTGAATTTGATTAATCTATACTATTTTAAGCGCTCGTAGCTCTGCGGTGCTCGGTGGTCGGAAACGATTGCTGAAGTACAGCAGAGCTTACAGAGGTCAGTCCTTGGATGGGTGACCGTTTGTGTGGCATTTGATATCGAGCGCTTCCGTGCTTCGGAAGGCACGTTAAGCCGTTGGTCCCGGTTATCACTAAATGTGGTAGTCGTTAAGCCATGTTAGAGGCCTAATGGGCGGCTTGAAAAATTCTAACAGCAGGACGCCATACACCTGCCTCCGCCAATCCGCACTGGGTCAGCGTGGTGGAGTATGACCCAACACCCTCACACCTTGATATGTGAGAGGAGGCTCGTGCTCAGTAGTGGGACGTTAATGGGCTGTGATGACGATGATACTATTTTAACTTTAATAATAATATATTAGGTCGGGGAAAAAGTCTTTTCGCATAACGTAGGTATAAACTTATTATAAATTTTTTTTGACTGTACTATTTGTGTCTGGCTGGTTTTGGTAACATTAAAAAGGTTCCATTATAAAGAAAAGAAAAAAAAAAAAAAAGTTGTTTCCCGCTATTTTTCATTTGTTCTTCTCTCCGTAAAAATGAGTGAATCTAATGAAGAAATTCGATACATTTTAAAATTTTATAATAAAAAAGGCAAAAATGCAACTCAAGCAGTGAAAAAAATTTGTGATGTTTATGGACCTGATGCAGTGTCAGTAAGAGTAGCACAAATTTGGTTCAAACGTTTTCAGTCCGGACATTTTGATGTTAAAGATGCACCTCGCTCTGGTCGCCCTGTTACGAATAAAATGGACGCCATTTTTGAAAGAGTGGAGCAAGATCGGCATATTAGTAGTTACGATGTAGCTGAAGAACTGGGAATTGACCACAAAACAGTTTTGACCTATTTGAAGAAAGCTGGTTATACAAAAAAGCTCGATATTTGGGTGCCACACAAGCTCACTCAAAGAAACTTAATGAACCGTGTACTCATTTGCGATTCATTATTGAGACGTAATGAAACCGAGCCGTTTTTGAAGAGATTGATAACTGGCGATGAAAAGTGGATCACGTACGACAAGAACGTGCGAAAAAGGTCGTGGTCGAAAGTTGGCCAGGCTTCACAGACTGTGGCCAAACCTGGCCTAACACGAAATAAGGTGATGCTGTGTGTATGGTGGGATTGGAAGGGCATTGTTTATTATGAGCTTTTACCGCCCGGCAAAACCATCGATTCTGATCTTTACTGCCAGCAACTGATGAGATTAAAGGAAGCAGTCGAGAGAAAACGGCCGGAATTGATCAATAGGAAGGGTGTGGTCTTTCATCACGATAACGCTAGACCACACACATCTTTAGCCACTCAGCAAAAATTAAGAGAGTTCGACTGGGAGGTCCTAGTGCATCCACCATATAGCCCTGACCTTGCGCCTTCAGATTTTCACCTGTTTCGGTCTCTGCAGAATTCTTTAGGTTCTGTAAGGTTGACCTCAAGAGAGGACTGCCAAAACTATTTGTCCCGTTTTTTTTGATCAGAAGTCCCAAAGTTTCTACAGTAACGGGATAATGTCTCTGCCCACAAAATGGCAGAAAGTTATTCAACAAAACGGTACATATATATTGTAAATAAATGTAAATAAACTTTGAAAAAAATGTCTTGACTTTTCATACAAAAATACGAAAAGACTTTTTCCCCAACCTATTATATAATAATTTAAGTTATATATTTTTCCTAACAATTACACCAATTATTTAGTGTTATGGAAACTAAATAACGGATAAACATTCTTAAATACTTTTTTTTTGTAAAAACATAATAAAGAT
This sequence comes from Musotima nitidalis, assembly GCA_949126915.1. Lineage (NCBI taxonomy): Eukaryota > Metazoa > Arthropoda > Insecta > Lepidoptera > Crambidae > Musotima > Musotima nitidalis. The sequence goes on along the minus strand of OX421437.1, from coordinate 13,095,116 downwards.
AGGAAAACACCCAGACCAGAACAAATATTCAATCTTTGTGTGAATGAATATGAATTTTTGTTTATATTTTTTGGATTTAATCGACTGCTTAGTTTTAACATACATAGTAGGCAGAGAAATATTATACGCCCACACTTCGCCAATTATATAGTTGGTTCCACGTAGTAGGTAGCGAGCCTTTTGCCGCTTACCGGGCACAATTATGTTCGCCAGAGCCTCATCCGTTGATCGGCAGGTGCACCACTTGCAGGTGAGGTTGGCTAGGGCTCTTTAGATCCTAGTAGGAACCCTAAACACCCTTACTATCAATATGTGGTCAATATAGTATTTAATATTAATAATAATGGTGTAATGCAGTATTTCAAGCTTTAAATTCACATATAAAAATATTCTACTCTTTAATCAAGTTCATAGTAATTAGTCGCAGAGCTTTCGTTACAGATTTTCTATTTTAATTTTTTACTAATATTTTACAGTTTTCAGTATGATGTTTTTTGTCTTTTTTTTATTATTATTAGTACCGCATATTTAGTTATTATTTTTTGATCCTTATAATTTAAGTTTTAGAAATATTTTGTAAATAATATATAAGATGTACGTTCCGCACTGCACCCAAAATGGCCCAGCTGAAAACCAGCGCTAGAACACTGGACTAGCATAATAATATGCTGAGTTGGGTCATTTTGGTGCATCATATAAACATTTATAACTTGTTTTTAGTTTCAATTTTTTATTGTATGGTGCACCAATATATATTTTTATTATTATTATTATATAACGAGGCATACAAAAGGCACCAATTTATTACGGTTAGGTACTTAAGTAAAGATGAATTTAAGGAAGTTCAGCAAAGTTTACAGAGCCTATTAAAGCTTAGATGAGAAATCCCTTGGAGCCACAAGCTCTTCATCCATAACCTCATTAAAACAAAATCTACCACGAGCACTAAAAGCATGTCATTAGTAAGCTATAAGGCTCCCAGATAGTTTGTCTTATACCTTGAAAGGAGAAGGGGAGGGGGGGGATTGGGAAATTTGCTACTACTACTAACTACTAACTTGTACTGTGCTTAAGGGTTCAGTGGCATGGTTCTTCCAAACTGAACAATAATATTGAACATTAGAATTTAATTTTATTAGTCTATAATTGAATGGAGGTGAAAATGTCCAGAACCAAAGCGTTGGAACTAAAAATGCATGGTGTTTTCTTTTACAGTGGCTTCTACTCACACATCATTAATCCTTCGAGCTGTTCCTGCAGCTTTGATGGCACGATGGAAATTGTGTTAAAAAAAATTTAAAAAATTAATTTTTTTATAATGAGCACAGAACGATGTCAAAATAAAATTAAAAGGCGCGAAAACAAATTAATTATCATATTCAGAGGTCCTTCCGCTTAATTCGATGAATTACAAATCATCTAGATAAAAAAATTGTGAGGTTCATCAATCCGTACCGGGGAATCTGCCAAAAGCCACAGATTATTGATGACCTTCAATCCGTGACACACAAATAGGCAGACTAGTGAAGCGACTAGTTGAATAAATGATTATATTTTGCGTTTCGATGACAATTTTTTACGTAAATATAAATAATTTGTAATATAATAAAAACACAGATGGAGACTGTCAAATATCACGTCAATCCTTCACAATTTGTGTTGAAATCGAAAACGCCATCTTGTATTAAGTTCCATGTGTTCGGCGGTACAATAGAATCAATGCGAAATCCATTTAGCCTCATAATCGATTACCAGCAAGTTAGGCGGTAGGGCCCATAACACGAATAAATAAGTTTTTAATTGAAATTAATTTGAATTTGGAATTTCTATCCAAACGCCGAATTTCTGAGATCAAACTGGCCAGTGCGATAAAACGCCTATTTAATATGTGAGGAACTAATTTATTATGTAAGGGTGCGTGTATTACCTTATGCATAGTATTATAATGTGTGAAGATCTGTATTTTGGTAAGGCTTAAAGGCTTCTTAGATAGTGGATATAGTAAACTTATTTGACGACCGATTTGGCGTGGAGGTCAGTATACCTGCACTTCACTCCAGAGGTCGTGGGTTCGATTCCCACACAGGACAAATCTTTGGTGCATGAACATGAATATTTGTTCTGGTCTGGGTGTTTTCCTATGTATATTAAGTATGTATTTACAAAAAAAAAAAAGTATTTAAGTATGTTTATCCGTTCTTTAGTATCCATAACACAAGTTCTTAGTGATACTTATCTTGGAACTAAAGAATTGGTGTGATTGTAAGAAAATATTTATTATTATTATTTTATTTATCATCTTTATCACCACTCTTCGCATTTACTATGAATTATAATTATGAATATATCTTTTACTTGACACTGACTTAATGAGCTAACAGCACAAAAACATTATTAAAAAAGACGTGTGGCACTCGGAGACTGCCGCGGTAAAGCTATTGCATAGCATTTTTTATCAACTTATGCAATTAAAATTATTTATTTATTTTCCCGATACAACCAATACCACCTAAAAAAACTAAAAAGTATCACCGCTGTGCCGGTCGGAGTGTGGGGTGTTAGGTTTTTTTTTCGTTTCGGAATTTCTGGATTCGGTGTTCACGCTCAAGGCCCGCGATAGAAGCTATGCAATAGCTTAAAAACAATTGTCGCTTTCTGCGTTGAGACTTAAGCATATGTTGAGTATTTATGACTAGGTTAGACTAGGATTTGATCCGCTCGACCACAAGGTATTTGGTTATTTAAACTAGCCTAAGTGGGGCCTTATTTAAGCTTATTGAAGACCTTCTTATCGTAAATACCGTCCTTTAACTTTGAATCGATCCGCTTCGAGTCTGGTTTGAATCAGTTTCAGCCGGATGTATGCTTGTAATCCGATTCAGATCGACATCGACCTGCATTCATAGCGATAGCGTAGTTAGGCTACGGTGGGCAAGCTCGCCTTCGACTGGTAGTATAAGGTAAAAGCGAAGAGCGATTGTTACTATTAATCTTTTATTCAAGTTTGGCTCAATAAAGCTCTTATGAATTAATAAATAAATATTCTTTTACAATCACACCAATTATTTAGTTCCAAGATTAGTATCATTAAGAACTTGTGTTATGGATACTAAATAACGGATAAACATACTTAAATACTTTTTTTTTTTTTTTGTAAATATATACTTAAGATACATAGGAGAACACCCAGACCAGAACAAATATTCATGTTCATACACACAAAGATTTGTCCTGTGTGGGAATCGAACCCACGACCTCTGGAGTGAAGTGCAGGTATACTGACCTCCACGCCATATGGGTCGTTAATAACTTATAATTAAATAATATTTTTTATACCAGAAGGTGGCACTTTAGCATTGCAGCAGCAGCATTAGCAGGAGTGTATGAGAATATTAATGATCGTAAATGAAGACAGTTCCAGGGTAGCAGAAGTGAAAGGATGAGCTATATTTTATGTAAACATTTACTTTCTTATTGAATCATATCAGCCTTATAAAGTCTACTGCTGATCATTCATCATCATCTCAGCCCATTGACGTCCCACTACTGAGCATGAGCCTCTTCTTACATATCAAGGTGTGAGGGTATTGGGTCATACTCCGCCACGCGGACCAATGCGGGTTGGCGGAGGCAGGTGTATGGCGTCCTGCTGTTAGAATTTTTCAAGCCGCCCTCTTAATTAGACCTCTTACATGGTTTGACGATTACCTCATTTGGTGATGAGCGGGACCAAATTCGCTATCCGAAGCACGGAAGCACTCGATATCAAATGCCACACAAACGGTCACTTATCCAAGGACAGACCTGTGAAACCTCTGCTGTACTTCGGTGATCGTTTCCGACCACCGACCACCGCAGAGCTACGAGCGCTTCCCCAATAGATTATTATTGTATCTGCCCATATTCACCATGATGTATAGGCGGGTTGGTAATCGCAGTTCAAGCCAGTACGCAGAGTGACGTTGTTGCCCTTTATTCGATATGATTTCTCTTCGTCGACTCTTACAACTTCCCGTGAGATAAAAGGGGGTATACTAATAATTTATACGCATATAAAATGTTTTAAGAAAAACGCTTTCGCTCATAACATGGGCCACCGCATTCTTCGCGTCGTCGTATTATGATTTTACTTGAAAGCGCTTATTCAGAGGCCAGTCTCCCACTCCACAGTCTCTTGTTACTGGGGTACCGACAGCAAAACAGACTGTATTTAACAATATTTAATTAATCAGTGTCTGGATCTAATTGCGATCCCCACTTTGACAGAAAAGCCTGCAAAGAATCTACAGGCCAAACAAAGGATTATGGTGATCTTCTGTCTATCTATGCTTGGTATCATTCTCATTAACCGTTCAAGGAATGAGTGGATTCAACAGATAACCAAAGTGGCTGACGTGTTCGAAAAAATCGAGTGTAAAAAGTGGAGTTAAGCAGAACACATTGGCTGAAAAAACCACTGTCGTTGGTCTAGTTGATTTCTATAATGGCGACCTCGCACTACAACGCGTTTATAACGCTGACCCAGTGCGGCCTGGCGGTGAATAAAAAATACAAACGCGCCATGTTTGTATTTTTCATGCTATCCAACAGGGCCCGTACCCTGAAATACAAAAAACGTAAATGAAACACGTCATAAATACTACGTCCTGCTTGATGGTACGCAGTTAATGTAGCCAAAAAAATGAAGGCGCGAGACTTAGCGTGCCTTCCAATTAACATAAGAGCTCGGGGAAACCTATCTAATTTGCTAGTTTAATCAATAATTAATTGAAACGGTGTTTTAACCCCTTCCTAAAGATCCATCCGAGTGTGAACAAATGCACAATCAAACAATATTGCAGTGTACGACAGGGTCGACAAATTAGTTAATCAAGCTATAGCTAATAAAACAATCAATGCAAATCATTTATATGTCTACGGAGCGCGACATTACTTGTGCAATTTAACTAAGTACAGCGCCATCTGTTGGCAGTCTTATAAACCAACGATATAATGTTCCCTGCATGACGAGTGTTTGTTGGCTAATCAATACTTCATTTAGCATATGGACATAATAGTCACCACGTCGATTCCTTTGCTTTCCGACGTCTTGACTAGATCATTTGTCAATTAATTTAATTTACTACTGAAATCCAACCAGATTGAAATTGTAGAAATAAATTAAGAACTTCCATAGTGTATATTTTTTTTTTTTGCAATCAGTACATTCATACGGTAGCTAGCTGGAATTTTGCGTTCCCATGCACCGAGAGCCACTTCCTGCCATACTTTCTCTAAATTATGACTCCCTGGTACTTCGATCACTGGCTGCTTGACTCATGCAATTATTAACAAAAAGATTTTACATAATGTACTTATTGAAGACTGTTGAAGAGGCTTGTTGTGGCGAGTGAATTAAAGTCGATTCCAATTAATACTAAACATTTATTTTGATCCGGGATCTTCTGCCAGACGGCAGGTTTTCGGGCTTCGAGCCATGGGCTCATTCCCCGGGTTTCTTCACACAGGGCATCAACCCTGAGGCGCTGGTCGCCGCGTAAGCGGCCGTCGATCTCGACGAAAGGGGTACTCTCACCGGGGAGACTTACGGCACCGCCCTCAGCGCGACAGGCACACCGGGTGAGACCCCGAAGGGAGGCCCAGCAAGCCGTCAGCGAGCAGGCGGTGACTTAGGCAAGTTAAGGATGAGAGTTATTGTGCGAGGTGGGCTAGGGGCAGGGGGACCGGGTGGGTGGGAGGGGGTGACGGTGAGAGTACCTCACGCGGCAGCGCCTCCTCTTCTTCCTGGTTTGGTGAAGCCGGGGAACGGCCGGCGGCGCGGTGGCGCCGTCTGGCAGTGGTGGTGGTGGGTCGCGCGGTGGCGACGGTCGGGCTGGCTGCGGTAGGGCTCCGGCGGCGCGGCCGTGCTCTAGCGGTGATGCGCTGCCAGGAGATGTCCCAAGCCTGTAGTAAGGCCTGGACGGGGTCCATCCCGGCGGCAATCTCCCTGAGCACGGCGTAGATTGCGTCTATCGCCATCTGCAATGGAGCATAGTTTAGGTTGGCGGAGGGGGGAGCGGTGTCCCCCCCGACTGGTCTCCACCTTGTCGTGGTGGGGGGGCTGAGTACCTCCCGGTAGGGCGCAGGAGGCGCTAGGGAAAAGGTAACACCCAGAGACCGACGACTCTGGGTGCCCTTAGTACTGACTACCGGGGGGGAAACTAAGAGGGACCTATGGAGGGCGCTGCGGGTAGGCCAGGAGGGCCCGCTCAGCAGCGCCAGGAGGGTCTAAGCAGCGGGGGCAGGGGGCCCCTGCTGTCTAACCATGGACCCTCCGGGAAGTCGGCCACACACGCTATGGTCGCAGGGGGAGGTAGGAGGGGCGCGTCCACTGCGCCTCTCTGAGGAGGTCCTCCCGGTTTTGGTCCGGGGGACGTTGGCCGCAGGCGGGGTGCCAGAGCTGCAACCCAGGTACTGGCCCCCCGCCTCTTTCTCAACAAGCGGCGGGCGTCGTCGGAAGATTTTTAGTGGGTATTGCTGCCGGCGGTCCTGTCTGCCGGTGGTGAGTCCCACACCCCCTTTCGGTCCCCCTTTGGCCGGAAGGCAGTGCGTAAATGCATTTTGTTACCGACGTAAAACAAAAAAAAAAAAAAAAGGGGGGAGCGGTGTGCTGGCGCCAGTTCGGTGGGTAGGCCTCCATCCCTGGCTGGCGCGTTGGAAGTCGCGCTGTGACGCGGCGACTGGCTGGGTAAGATGGAGGCCGAAGAGGGACCGCCGGCAAGCCTGGCGGTAGAGGGCGCTTCCCGGGCGCTCTGTGGGCCGGGGCGCTCTCCTCTGCTTCAGCCGCTATCTGGGGAGCATGGAGGTCGGGTTGCGGGTGGGACATGTGGGAAGGGGTTGGGGGGGGAGGGGAAGTTATTAGTGGGGCGGGGGCGGGGCGCGTCTGAGTTGGTGTCGACGCTGCCTCAGGCGCCCTCGCCTTCCTTCGTCCACGGCGCCGTCGTCGGCGCCTCTCGGGTAGGGGGGAGCCCCTCTGCGTGGGCGGGTTTGACGGCGGCGCAAGAGAGGCGCCACCGGGCCGCAGTGCAATGGCGGCGGCGGCGCGCTGCTGCGCTTCGGTAGGTGGTGCTGGTGCTGCGGCGCGCTGTGCGGCGCTCGCTCCCGCGGCGCTCGCTCCGGCGCGCTCCGCTGTAACGCGGGCGTGAATGCCCGCGGGCATTTGTGGCGGGATAGTGAACCCGCGGCGCCGCGCCTCGCGCAGAAGGACTTTACACCGCCTGTCGTTGGCGGTGTGGTCCCGCGCGCAGTTGGCGCAGGTGGGCGGGTCGCGCCGATCGCGCGTGCAGGCGGAGACTGCGTGCTCACCGGCGCAGCGCAGGCACTTCGGCGGTCGGTGACAGTTCACCGACGAGTGCCCGAACGCCTGGCACCGGTGGCACTGCGCGGGCCCTTTTCTTGAGCGCCAGGCCTCAATGGTGACGCCCGGCATGCCCAGAAGTAAGTCGATGCTGTACAGCCGTTTGAGGTCTGCAGCATCGAGGTGTGACAGCTGCGCGTGGAAGAGGCAGCCTGGTCTTCCACGTGTGGCGTTGATGGGCCTCACCAGCTCAACCACGAAGCCGCGCTCCTCGAGCGCCTCCGCCAGCGAGTCGGGAGGGGTGTTGGCTGGGAGGTCGCGTATGGCGACCTTGTTGGGCAGGGTGTGAGGAGGCGAGAAGCTGTACCACGATATCGCGGCGTCCAGCCTCTCAGCCTCCACCAGGTACTGCTGTACCGTGCGCCATTCCTCCGGCGTCCGGGGGAGGAAGCGAACACCCGTGCCATAGGGGCGGGCGTTCGGGATGTGGCCTAGCCGGGCGGTCAGCAGCTTGAAGTGCTCGGTCCAGTGGGGCAGCGACTCGACCACTATTGGCGGGTACCCCATCGGTCTCGGCACTTCAGGCTGCGGAGGCGTCTGCGGCGCGGCGCTGTGTGCCGACATCGGCGACAAAGGGCGCGGCGGCGCCAGGTCGGCGGCGATCTGCGAGTACGTCGTACCCGGCAGTACTAGGTACGACGACCTATCAGAGGAGGTGTGGGGGAGGGGTTGAGCTGGGGAAAAGTGGTGGGTTGGGGTGGGGGAGCGGGAAGGGGAACGTGGGGGAGATCTGGCGAGAGGACGGGAGCGTGGCTCCAACTCACCCTCGCTGGAGTAGGGCTCGTCGTCGGAGTCTAGCGGGCTCGACGGCGGCGAGTCAGGCCTGGGCGGGGTCGGCTCCTGGCACGGGCGCTTTACCTCGCTCTCGGAGAAGGAGTTTTCTTCCGGGCGAGGTCGGCGGGATTTGGGCCGCTGTGCGCTCTGCCTGGGTGGTGCGGTGGCCGATTGCTCAGCAACCGGACCTGGCCGCACTCCAGCGGGCGCCTCGGCGGTGGTAGAGGTGGTCGCGGGCGTGGGGGCCGGCGCGACGAGGACCGGAATGGCCGTCTTCCGGCGGGTGCCAGAGCGGCCACGATCGGGCGGCGCGTTCCGCTTCGGACGCGGGTTGTTCCTCATTACGGAGGACGGGACGAGTACGAGACGGGGACAACAGTTACTGGACTAGACACGGTGGACTGGGACGGGACGACACGAACGGGTAATTGCGAATCCCCTCTGATAACAAAGAGAATTCACAATCACTACACTAACAATTTAAACAAAGAACGGTAACTCTAACACAAAAACAAGTAAAGCGTCTATATCGCGGGTGGGTTTGAATAATTGTTGGCGGCGGCGCCCGACTGATCGGCGCCGAAGGTTCACGTCACACGAACGGAGGGGGGGCGCGGACTCGTCGCGGAGCGGAGTGCACACGACCAGGCTCGACGAACGCGCGACGGAACTCCTCGAACATTTATTTGTCGATGACACCTACTTATATACAAAATCTAACAAAATGATAAAAAGAGAACGAACATATTACTATTTCACACAACGCACATATTACAGAAATTGACGGTACACAAAAAACATAAAATATTATTCTACCTACACTAAATATAAAATTGCTATAAATATAAAAATCACGTAGTTCGCATCTGAGTTGGCTGGTCGCCTCGGTCGATGCGGACGTGTATGATGTCGCCACAACCGATATGGCGTGGAGGTCGGAATACCTGCACTTCACTCCAGAGGTCGTGGGTTCGATTCCCACACAGGACGAATCTTTGTTGAATGTGAATATTTTTCTGGTCTGGGTCAACACCCAACTCCTATGTATATTAAGTATGTATTTACAAAAAAAAGGGTATTGAAGTATGTATATCTGTTCTTTAGTATCCATAACACAAGTTCTTAATGATACTTGGAACTACAATAATTGGTGTAGTTGTCAGAAAATATTAATTTATTTCATTTTATAAAATGTAACTACAACGGACTAAAACTAAAAAACTACTAATACAGACAAATTTTGTCCGTTTTTCCGCTCGGCATCCTCGCTCTGGTTCAGTGGACAGGCAGCCTTACAGTGGTTATCCTATTGGTTAGCCCATAAACGCTTGCAAAACTAAGGACATTAATAGTGTTTTTCCCAACATTAGGGCTGTCCTTCCGTCCGTCTGTCACCAGGCTGTATTTTATGAACGTTAAGTGTTTGTGAACGTACATGAGTGTTGGTAAATGAAATAAAACAGTGCAACATTATTTTAAAATTCTCTCAAGAATTCCATGTGAGATCTCAATATAGTCCCACATCTTTACTGAGGACTCAAGGGGTTTAGGGCCCCTCTCCCTCATCATTCAGGCCAATCATTCTCATTAACTATAATTTATATGATATTAATATATCTCTTACTTGACACTGGCTTAATGTGCAAACCGCACGGAGCCATTATTTAAAAAAAAAAACATAGTTGCATAATGCATCTTCTTTTAGTATTTCTACTTTAGTACAGATCACGTAGAACACCAAAGCGGCTTAGTAGAAACTTTAGTAAAACCTTTCGATACCTCGATGAGGTACTCGACGCGAGTACCGCTTTGTCGCGGCAAGTCCTCGGCACGTACGCTGCGGCCTCTGTAATGAAATACTTCGTTCAAATTGCTACGTTACTTTAAAACTTCTTACTATAAACGGGAATATCTTGAACAAAATATATATTTAATAACATTTCCACTTGAAATTAAATGAAATAAAATTTTATTTATACATACGTCGGATATGGAAGGCCTATCTTCTAGATTTTCAGACATTGTGGGCGAGAAACGTGGATACAGGTAATATAATAACGAACACGAACTTGATTCTACACAATCACTTTATTTTTACTATGAAACCGTCCTGATTACATTTTATTAAAACTAGGTACTTAAACTACGAAACGGAACACGGGACGGGTTCGAGAAGACCCGTGTTGACTCGACCGAGAGCTGAAGTGAAGTGAACTGGCCTCGAGTCGAACACTAACCATCTAGACTCCGTCAAACGACGCCATCTTGTTGTTTACGTCGTTTGGTGACCGTTGGCAACGCCACTGTGATTATGACTCGACCGGATCCGACACATAAATATTATAATATCAATGATAAATTATATTATGATAAATATTGACGACCGATATGGCGTGGAGGTCAGTATACCTGCATTCTACTCCAGAGGTCGTAGGTTCGATTCCCACACAGGACAAATCTTTGTGTACATGAACATGAATATTTGTTCTGGTCTGGGTGTATTCCTATGTTTATTAAGTATCTATTTACAAAAAAAAAGTATTTAAGTATGTTTATCCGTTCTTTAGTATCCATAACACAAGTTCTTAGTGATACTTATCTTGGAACTAAATAATTGGTGTGATTGTAAGAGAATATTTATTATGTATTTTTTTATTTACATAGGAAATACAATTGGTTAGGACGATCTGAGGAACTCAAGCCAACCTCACCTGCAAGTGGTGCACCTGCCGATCAACAGACGAGGCTCTGGCGAACAAAACAGTTTTCGATAAGCAACAATAGGCTCGCCACCGATTACGTGGGACTATCTAATAATTGGCAAAATGTGGGCGTATAATATGCCTCTGCCTACCCCTTCGGGAAAACAGGCGTGATGTATGTATGGATCCTATCTCGCGTCATAGTGTTGAGTGCTAAACCACAACCTGCATAATGAGATGCAAAAATCTTTGTCAAGTGAGAGCAGGACCCATAAATAAATCTACGACTCTTTAACTGGCTAGTCATGGAGAGGTGTCGTGGAAGGCGACTAAGACCGTGTCCCCAGTAGGCAAACTGTTAGCGGCCGACTGAGTTGCAAGACTGAGAGACCGACGCTGCAAACTGCGTATAGTGAGCGCAAAACTAGCAGACTGTGGACACTCTATTTCAAATATATGGAAGGGCGTACTAAATCGGTACGCCGCAAACTCATTCGGCCGCTAACAGTTTGCCTACTGGGGACACAGCCAAAGAGAACGGGGTCTCGTCAAGTGTCAATGTTTCACTTAGAGATAATAAAATGGAAGATCCATTTTATCTACTACTATCCAAATCCTTAAAGAGTTGTAGCAAGATTTCTTCCCACGCCGAGTGGACTGTAAAAGCGTAAGATTATGTAAATCCTTTTCCTCCTCCTTACGTCGTGTTCCTTAATGCTGAGGGTCGTGACCGCCCTTTTGAAACACCCTTTCTTTAACGATGTTCTTCCATCTATTCCAGTCATCGGCGGTGTGGAGGGCATAGTGGACTGTAGAACCGAGAGTGGTGCGGTTCTGGTGGGACCAACGTAATGGGCTGCGCCCACGAGGCCTTTTTCCCTCTACTTTTCCGGTCACAATTAGTTTTTCAAGGTTGTCACCGTCTTTCCTTGCAATGTGACCGAAATACTCCAGGATAATACGAAGGCACTCGGATGACAGCCGCGAGGAGATTTTAAGTTCTCGCAATATGGAGACGTTGGTCCGAAATGCTGTCCAAGGAATGCGGAGCCTCCTTCTCCAGCACCACATCTCGAAAGCGTCAATGCGTTTGCGGTCTGCAGCTTTTAGTGTCCATGTCTCCGCGCCATACGAAAAGATCGAAAAAACCAAGGTCCTTTTAGAGTAAATCCTTTTAAGATACTTATAAGCGCCGATTGATTTTTCCCTCCAAGCTTAAACGGTAAGAAATCGATACGGACACAATACAGAGCCTTGTCAAAAGAATTCCCGCCCTTGCATCACTCCACAGTCCTTCAAGGGTTCTTTAGAAAAATCTCAGACACTTAGATAAGTCGTTGACATCAATCACAATGGCCCTTTGGCTGGGCCCTTTGTTTTATGTTGTTGGAGAGGAATTATGGAACTTTCAGCTGAGTTTTAGACGTACGCTTTTATGAATCAACTGACATTGGGTAACTAGGTAAAAGTCGTTTACAATTTGAGTAAGTACTGTATTTTTGGTGTGTACTTGTGACTGAGATGAACTTAATGATTCCAATTTCAAGAAATCATACTTATGAATTAATTTAAATTAACAATAAAACGCAAGCTGTCTTCAAAGGAATACTATTCTAACAATTAAATTATAAATCTTTATTGCATTAAGTAAACAAGTAGGTACCTAAGTAATACAATGAATACTGATACCCCGTAGGGGCACTGCAAATTGAGAGGGAACTTAAACATATTACATAACTACGTACTTAATTATTCTATAAACTAACTAACTCACCAAAATACAAATATGAAATCAATAAAAATATGTTGCATTCTACTCGTAATACACTTACATAAATACATACATTCACGCCTGTTTCCCGTAGGAGTAGGCCGAGATCACATCTTTCCACTTGCTACGATCTTGGCCTACACTTTTAGCTTAATTCACACTCATTAACCTCCTCATACACGCCCGTCGGTTTAGGGTACTTGTGACCTGCCCTTTCTCCAAAATCTTGTCAATTTGGTCATGAAAGGCCTTATGTGGTCTTCCCCTCCCAACCACTTTTCCATCATAAATCACTTTCGTTAGTCTACTTTAATTCATCCTCTCAACATGACCAAGCCATCTAAGCATACCTTTCTCAATTCTTGTCACTATATCTTCTTCATATAGGTATTCTGTTCAATAAAATATTTGCGTAAACAACCAAAAAAGCAAATGCGACTTTTGTGCCTCTGTTTTTAAGCTCAATTTTCAGTTAAAGCCATTTCTAGCCTAGCCGTAATCCTTTAAAAATAAAATAAATAACACTTCTTAGACTAAAATGCGTTATCTGGAGACTGGAGGTGGACCTAAAGCATATATAATTACAAAGCGCCACCTGGTGGCAGAAAAAGTATTCAGATAGAGTGTGCGTACTGTTCCTACGACCTAACAAGAACGATGATAAGATCAACTTCTTGAACATATATTGGTATTACAACAAGACATGGAATGAAAGTTCTTAACCACCCACCTTAAAAACTTATATTTAATAGGTTGGGGAAAAAGTCTTTTCGTATTTTTGTATGAAAAGTCAAGACATTTTTTTCAAAGTTTATTTACATTTATTTACAATATATATGTACCGTTTTGTTGAATAACTTTCTGCCATTTTGTGGGCAGAGACATTATCCCGTTACTGTAGAAACTTTGGGACTTCTGATCAAAAAAACGGAACAAATAGTTTTGGCAGTCCTCTCTTGAGGTCAACCTTACAGAACCTAAAGAATTCTGCAGAGACCGAAACAGGTGAAAATCTGAAGGCGCAAGGTCAGGGCTATATGGTGGATGCACTAGGACCTCCCAGTCGAACTCTCTTAATTTTTGCTGAGTGGCTAAAGATGTGTGTGGTCTAGCGTTATCGTGATGAAAGACCACACCCTTCCTGTTGATCAATTCCGGCCGTTTTCTCTCGACTGCTTCCTTTAATCTCATCAGTTGCTGGCAGTAAAGATCAGAATCGATGGTTTTGCCGGGCGGTAAAAGCTCATAATAAACAATGCCCTTCCAATCCCACCATACACACAGCATCACCTTATTTCGTGTTAGGCCAGGTTTGGCCACAGTCTGTGAAGCCTGGCCAACTTTCGACCACGACCTTTTTCGCACGTTCTTGTCGTACGTGATCCACTTTTCATCGCCAGTTATCAATCTCTTCAAAAACGGCTCGGTTTCATTACGTCTCAATAATGAATCGCAAATGAGTACACGGTTCATTAAGTTTCTTTGAGTGAGCTCGTGTGGCACCCAAATATCGAGCTTTTTTGTATAACCAGCTTTCTTCAAATGGGTCAAAACTGTTTTGTGGTCAATTCCCAGTTCTTCAGCTACATCGTAACTACTAATATGCCGATCTTGCTCCACTCTTTCAAAAATGGCGTCCATTTTATTCGTAACAGGGCGACCAGAGCGAGGTGCATCTTTAACATCAAAATTTTCGGACTGAAAACGTTTGAACCAAATTTGTGCTACTCTTACTGACACTGCATCAGGTCCATAAACATCACAAATTTTTTTCACTGCTTGAGAAGCATTTTTGCCTTTTTTATAATAAAATTTTAAAATGTATCGAATTTCTTCATTAGATTCACTCATTTTAACGGAGAGAAAAACAAATGAAAAATAGCGGGAAACAATTTTTTTTAATTTTTTTCTTTTCTTTATAATGTAACCTTTTTAATGTTACCAAAACCAGCCAGACACAAATAGTATAGTCAAAAAAATTTTATAATAAGTTTATACCTACGTTATGCGAAAAGACTTTTTCCCCGACCTAATATATGAAAATTGATTATATAGTATATATAGTTATATTTAGTGAAGCGCTCGTAGCTCTGCAGTTCTTGGTAGTCGGAAACGATCACCGAATTACAGCAGAATTTACAGTGGTCCGTTGTGTGGCATTTTATATCGAGCGCTTCCGTGCTTCGGAAGGCACGTTAAGCCGTTGGTCCCGGTTATCACTAAATGTGGTAGTCGTTAAGCCATGTTAGATGCCTAATGGGCGGCTTGATAAATTCTAACAGCAGGACGCCATACACCTGCCTCCACCAATCCGCACTGGGTCAGCGTGGTGGAGTATCACCCATTACCCTCACACCTTGATATGTGAGAGGAGAATCGTGCTCAGTAGTGGGACGTTCAATTATTGTTACAATTATATCGATACTCCTGCGATTTAAACTAGTTATAAGTTTTTATTGTCATGAATTTTACGTGAAATAAACATTAATAATAATAAACAAAATAGTTTTCCACTTCAACGATAAACATTGTATGCTGGGTAACACACAGTTTCATCATCACAGCCCATTAACGTCCCACTACTGAGCACGAGCCTCCTCTCACATATCAAGGTGTGAGGGTATTGGGTCATACTCCACCACGCTGACCCAGTGCGGATTGGCGAAGGCAGGTGCATGGCGTCCTGCTGTTAGAATTATTCAAGCCGCCCATTAGGCCTCTAACATGGCTTAACGACTACCACATTTAGTGATAACCGGGACCAACGGCTTAACGTGCCTTCCGAAGCACGGAAGCGCTCGATATCAAATGCCACATAAACGGTCACCCATCCAAGAACTGACCTTTGTAAAATATGCTGTACTTCGGTGATCGTTTCCGACCACCGAGCACCGCAGAGCTACGAGCGCTTCAACACACAGTTTATATAATATGTAATTTAATAAAGCTAAACTAAAAAATTATGAGTTAATCGAAATGTCCACTAATGAGTGCAAATTCTAGAATCAGTTATAAGGAGAGTGCACAGTGTAATTTTGAGTTTAGGTTTGTGTTAGAGCGAATTCACACAATTTTGTTTATATAATAATAATAATAAATAATAAATATTTCTGACACTTACACCAATTATTTAGTTTCCAAGATAAGTATCATTAAGAACTTGTGTTATGGATACTAAATAACGGATAAACATACATAAATACTTTTTTTTTGTAAATATATACTTAATATACATATTACATAGGAAAACAAAAATATATAAAATATTCTCTTTTAATGTAATACAAAATAACTTCTAATATAAAATATTTTATTTTCTTTTAATGTATCTTTGGTCATTCATAAATGATTTTTATTTTATTTTTATTTATCTAATCATGATGTTAATTTGAAGAAATTGCTATTTGTAAAAAAGCTGGCAATGGCATTAAGAAAGAAAGAAAAGGTTACATTCGGAGTGAGAACAAACCAATAAACGTAAAAATAAAAATTTCATTAATGGGTGCAAATTTAAGTTTCAGTTATAAGGAGAGTGCACAGTCTAATTTTAAGCTCGAGCTTGTATGAGAGCAATTAAAAAATTCCACAATTTTGTCTTCATAAACTATTTTTTTTTTCTTTAAGCGATAAAGTCGGCCGTGGTACTTAAAAAAAAGGTATAAATATATATATTTGGAGAGAGTAATACCAACTTAACGAGGTGTCGTAATAGTCGACGAAGGGAAATTATACCAGATGATGGGCAGCAGCTTCACCCTGCGTACTGGCTGGAACTGCTGGTTATTACTGATTTCCGCTAATTACACACTCCCCGTTGCAGCTGTAAACTTCTATTGACTTTTTTTTTAATGTGACACGTCATAATGACTACATCCTGCCTAATGATAAGCAGTCGATGCAGTCCAATAAGAAAACGAAAGCACGGTATAAAGCGCATCCACTCATGATGGCCTGCTAAAATGCCGTTTCACGCCCCGCTTAAAAGACCCGGGATCATAGGAAATAGGAAACACATGAGCCGGCAGCGAATTCCAGAGCTCCAGAGCTTAGTGGTCTTTGACTTCCGTTAACTCTGAACTGAACGTGAAGTGGGTTTACGAAAGCACGACTTCACATTACAAAGTCCAATAGTCATTACATAGATGCGACCCACGACCTTGCAAAACGCGCTGGCAAGTTTTTATACTTATACTTTTTTTGCAAGACCTGCAGCTGACATATGTGAACACTCGAATAGCTATAGTACATCTAAGGCCAATTAAAGTCCCTAATAAAAAATAGACAGGTTCTTACTGTTTTCCGCTAACTCTATACTCCCCGCTGCAGCTCAAAGCACGACTTTACATTACGCAGTCCCGCGAACGACGCAGCAATCAGCGCACCAAATGTTGTTATTACGACAATAATTTATGGTAATGGCGAGTTTAATGTTTGAAGCGATCGTTACCACACTTAATGTACGCATTACTTACGGTATTAATCATGTATTGGGTTTGAAAAGTTCCCTCTTGTAAGAGTTGTGAGAATTGAGTAATGTTTCGGTCAACGTATGTTTCTAGAGGACTAGAGACGAGGATCAGAGGGTCTACTCAACGTAAACGAAATTTCGTTATACCTATCTCTTTCACACATGAAATAATTAATCTACCATCGCCAACTTTTAAAACTGTAGTTAAAAAGCTTATCGAATAAACAAGCTTGGGCTTAACATTTTCAACTTGTATTTGTGTAAATATGAATAAAAAGTCAACCAGATCATTGTCGTGACCATCACCTATTGTACAGGCTCAGCTCAGTTTCACAATACATACTTACTTGACTATGATTGAAGGTTCCCTTAGTGCTACTTTATTGGTTACAAATATTCACTGTGTTTGTTTTGTATTGTTATATTTGATTGATAATTTAAAAAAGCAGAGCCTGTGAGTTTCTTGTCAGTTCTTCACACAGAGTGGTGGCTCGGAACTGGCTCTTAGATTCACTTACACCTAATTTTTACTTATTTGCATGTAAGTGAATCTAAACTTCGTGATTTCAGTGTAGTAATATTAAGTTTTTTTAAATTCATATTTTGTTTTGACGTTTTCAAGTGCTATGTAATAGTTTATGAAATAAATAACTTTTTACTCTACTTTACTCTCTAGGTATATCAATATCGAGTGAAAGGGATGGGTATAACAAAGTTTCATTATACAGATATATATATAATTATACCATCCGGTAACTCGGTAGCGGATCAGCTGGGTAGGTGGGCTTGACGTTTGTATCATATTTTGTAGACATTTCACTTAAACATATTTCATGAAGCGCACTAGCTATTAGGTTTTTTATCTCTATTCTATATTATTTCCTTTGATCAATTTGTGCAGTGATTATCTGTTGTTTTTTTAATTAATTTTTAGGAAAAACGCTTTATTTTGGATGAATCTAACGAGAATCTAACCACAAAACTTTTATTTTGTTTTTTACTTTTAGTCTGGTCTATGCCTGAAAATCAGTGTTTGCTCGTTAGAGTAAAATTTCACTGAGCAATATCCATTGTGCACGGCTGCAGCGCACTTCCCTATACTATTTAGTCAGTAAGATTATTGAATAATTTAAGATGTGTGTTTTTATTTGTATTTCCGGTGTAATTTTATTGTTTTGTATAAGTGTACGTGTATGCGTGTGCAAATGAATTGATTATCTATCTATCGATATGGCATGGTGGCGCGGATACCCGCTCTCCGCTCCTAAGGTCCTGGGTTCGATTCCCAAATCTTCAAACCGCCCGCTGCGCCAACGGCGTAGCCGGAGAGAGAACGAATCACGCTCCGCGGCCTCCTTCTGCGACATCACTAGCAGAAGGAGACCATCGCCTCCCACGCCGTCCCTCTGTCGATCATCGTTCGCATGATGGTCCGCAGCGAAAGAATGCCTCTACCCAGGGTCGCAGCCCCACCTACGCCGAGCATTCCACCAACGTGTGCTGCGCGGTGTCAACTGCGCAGTCACAGTCACAGCACCGGGTCGATTCCCCCCCGGCGACGTCACATAGATACTTCCCGAAGCACCTGTGCCTGGAAAGCACCTGCGTGAGCCGGAATGATATCGGCCGCCACCGACCCTTCGCTCTATGATAAGCTCGACTGCCTCGAGGATACGACACCTCAAACCGTCATCAACTTCGACACTTCTGAAGAGCATGTGCCCAGAGCCTGCGTCTGGGCGCCCGCCTCGACGCCACCGCTCCATTGTGTCCGGTGCGGGGCGAAGACCCTGGCTCCGGGATTGCTTGCCACGCCAGAACACCGAGGAAAGAACCCGTGCCTCGAGGTCCCTTGGTTGGGAGATGGCCACCTCATGGGAGATGGTGCGATACCCCCTGACCACACGAGTCGCTATGACCCTTTGCGGCTGCTCCAGGATCTCTCGATGGCAACCCGCGATGGAGCTCGCCTAAATTAATTGCTCTTCAAAGGAAATTGTTAAACTATTATGTCATTGTGACGTTTCCAGGTAAGACGGGCAGCTTCATTAGATTCTTTTGTATTATCTGCCTTCATATTTGAATCCGACCTATATCTTAGCATAACATGGTATAATTTGCTTTGGCAAATAAAAGAAATGATACTATTTAATTGTAACGTTTGTGAATCAGGCCCCTGATGAAGAGGCCCAAGACACGTGTCGGTATCGCACGCTAATCAGTGTCGCCTCGAATTTCCGACAAAAATATTCGACAGGTGCTTCGCGTGGGCGGTAGGTACGGTCAGCATGATCATTTTTTAATAATTTTAATATCTTTAATCCTGTTAGCTAAAGTATTGACTTCCTAATGAACACTCGTTGTTATACAAATAACATTGTATCGTTAGTTCGTAAGGTTGCTAACAGATGGTGTTGTACTTTATTTTAATCGCGCAAATAATGTCGTGCTCCGTAGACATTTGTTAATTGTTTAACTTTAACTATCCTTTATATCCTTCACATTGTAAACTAGAATCTTAATTTTTTATCACAACAGTTGAGAGATGACAAATTTTTGGGGAGGCTTGTCAAACGGTGGACGTTTTTAGGACGATTATGATAGGTATACGATTATTATATATAAAGAAAAGTAAAAGTAAAAGGTTCTTTAGTTTATAAACTATTACATAGCACTTGAAAACGTCAAAACAAAATATAAATTAAGAAAAAAAACTACACTGAAATCACGAAGCTTAGATAAATAAAATTTTGGTGTAAGTGAATCTAAGTGCCAGTTCCGAGCCCCCGCTCAGTGAGAACAACTGACAAGAAACTCACAGGCTATGCTCTTTTAAATTATTTTTATTAAATATAACAATATAAAATATACACAGTAAATATTTGAAGATACTGCAAGGGTCCCCCGAAGCTTTAACCAATAAAGCACTAAGGAAACCTTTCATCACAGCCAAGTAAGTATGTAAACTGAGCTATATTTTTACAATAGGGGATGATCACGACAATGATCTGGTTGACTTTTTGTTCTAATATACACATGCAAGTTGAAAATGTTAAGCCCAAGCTTGTTTATCCGATAAGTAATCATCAACAGCATAATACCCCTTTTGAAGAAACTGCTTTTTAACTATAGTTTTAAAAGTTGCCAATGGTAGATTAATTATTTCTTGCGGAATTTTATTATAAAATCTGATACCATTACCCAAAAATTTTTTTTTTGTCTTGTGAAGTCGACAATTTGGCAGAGAGAGCTTTATGTCTATTTCTAGTATTAAAATTATGTACTTTTGAATTTTTATCAAAGGTATCTGGACCAGATAGATAGCTTTTATGGCGCGCTTTTGTAGTATAAATATTATATATGTCCGCAGCAGATCCCCACAGTAACATACCATATGATATAATGCTATGAAAATAGCTAAAATAAAGTAATCTAGCTGTTTCTTCATCTGTTATGAGTCTTATCTTTTTGATGGCATAGCATGCTGAGCTAAGCCTTCCGGACAAATCCATTATATGGAGGTTCCATTGCAATTTAAAATCTATCTTGATGCCTAAGAACTTTGTGTCATTTACTAACTCAATATTCTTGCCATTAATTTTCAAGTTAGTCGAGACTTGTGTAACATTTGGCAATGAGAACTTTACTCATTTATATGTCGGTAATGTATGTCTGTCTTATTATCTTGTCGTATTATTTCACAAATCATTCTAATAATTATTACATAGGCTTAAAATGTAATATAACACACCATCACATCAAGGCAAAATATATTTGTCATGATTGCTGACCGTACATCTCATCAATAAGCGCCGGCTCCCAAGCAGAGTCCAAACAAGATTTATCAGTCCCACGCTCATTACTCAGACGAGCTGGTTATTTTCGGTATCAATAGTATCATATTATAATAAAGACCATTTGGGTGGTAAAGACCGTTTGGTGATTTCCGTCATTCTGCCTATTTGAGTGCCAAGTTTTATCTACACGTGTTTAGCCATTTTAGCTTAGTAAAGTGACACATTGTAATATTAAGCGTGATAATTGTAATTTTAGGTAACACATAACTTGCCTCATCATTCTTCTTCTAGACATGAGCTCGACGAATGCGGATTGGCGGAGGCAGGTGTGCTGTTAAAACGTTTAAGCCCAATGGGGCTTTAAGCTTGGCATTACGGCTATAACTAGATTCAACGGCTTAAAGTGCCTTTCGAAGAACGTAAGGACTAGATTTTAAAGGCTCATATTTAATGTGTCATCAAAATTAATAAATTACCAACCTAACCTAACCTTTTTGTACATCAAAAAATTCTGATGGAGCACCTAATCCCCTATTAGATGCTAGATCAGTATTTTTGATGATCAAAAAAGTATTTTTTAGAGGTTCAGTTTATTATTCCGATTTTAAATTCCAAGCAAACGGTTTCCTATACATGGACTGAACTTTGTAAAGTATGCTTTACTTCAATGAGGGTTCAGCAACGCGCAGATGATGCCCCTAGGGTCGCAAGCGTCCAAATGCTGTGGTGACTTCTTTCCATCATTATATGCCCATAATCAGCACGCTGGACAGGCGGGTTGGTGATAGCAAATCCAGACAGTACACAGGATGACGCTGCTTCTCATCATTCGGTAGGATTTCTCTTCGTCGGCTCTTACGACTGCCCGTGAGATAAGAGGGGTTGGCACTATTTTAGGCCGGTACCAGTAATCTAATTGAGAGGCCAATTTTCAGCAATGAATTCATCAGACTAATATGGTAAATGGGTTGTCCATAGGATAAGATGAGGATAAGTTATTAAACATTTTTTTTTTGTAATTTGAATATTTGGCTTTGCCTGCTGACGCTACAGCTCATCAATATTCGTCGGCTACCCAAGCCGAGGCGTCCAAACAAGATTTATTAGTCGTGCGCTCATTACTCATACGAGCCTCGTGAAAGTATACTCACCTCTGTGAGCTGGTTTTTTTAAAGGTTTTTTGTCACGTGCCTTGGTTTTTGGTTTTGTTAGGTAAATGAAATACGGTTACCTGACAAAGGAGTCTTTTGTTACTATGTGCGTTATTATTTATTAATCGGGCACATTGACACCATCTTTGTTTTACAATCACGAATGAAGATATAAAAAAATAGTCCTAACATAAATAAATTTAAATAATACATTAATATTTTCTAATAGTTAAACCAATTCTTTCCTATGGATATACGCTCCATAACTAAGGTTGAAGATATAGTAAAGAAAATACGACAGTTGAAATGGAGATGGACAGGACACATGACAAGAAATAGCAGAATGAAATGGACTAAAATCTTAACAGAGTGGCAACCACGCGATGGCAAAAGGAAAAGAGGCAGGCAGGCAATAAGATGGATGGACGATATAAGAAAGATTGGAGAGGCTACCTGGACAAGGATAGCTAGAGACAGAGAGGAGTGGAAAAGGCTGGAGGAGGCCTATGTGTCACAAGATACGCGGAGTACTATCTAGAATAACCGATGTGTTAATGTATATATATTATAGTAGGTTAGATAATTAATGTTTAGGCAATAATTAATGTTTAGTAGTTTCGGCAATAAAGGCTTAATAATAATAAAACCAATTCTTTAGTTCCAAATAAACATTGTGAAGAACTTGTGTTATGGATACTAAAGAACGCATAAACATGCCTAAATACATGTTATTGTAAATACAGACTTGATTTATATAGAAAAACATTCAGACTAGAACAAACATTCATTTTCTCATGCACATAAAGACTATTAAATATTGATCGACCTGAGCATGCATCCGACGGCCTTCTGTCGACTTGACAAGATTAAGGATTTTGCTATCTACGTACGTGGCCGCTATTTGAAGCCCCAACATCGGTTCATTAAGCTATATAGCTCATTAGATAAAAGACAGTGTGATCGGGTGGGGCAGGAAATTGGTTCTGCTGTGAGAATTTATTCAAGCTGCCCAATAAAACAAAGCTAGGCTTATTAGCACATTTTATATTAACCATTTATTTTTTTTGTTTTACGTCGGTAACAAAATGCGTTTACGCACTGCCTTCCGGCCAAAGGGGGATTGAAAGGGGGTGTGGGACTCACCACCGGCAGATGCGACTGCCGGCAGTAATACTCACTAAAAATCCAACCGAACAAAACCGGGAGGATCTCCTCAGAGAGGCGCAGTGGACCCGCTCTTCTTACCTCCTTGTGCAACCATAGCATGTGTGGCCGACTTCCCGGAGGGTCCATGGTTAGACAGCAGGGGCCCCCTGCCCCCGCTGCCTAAGACCCTCCTGGCGCAGCTTGGTGGGCCCTCCTGGTCTAACCCCTGTGCCCTTCATAGGTCTCCCTTATTTTTACCCCCGGTAGTCAGTACTAAGGGCACCCAGAGTCGCCAACCTCTGGGTGTTACCTTTTCCCGGCCACCGAGAGGTACTCAGCCCCACCACCACGACAAGGAGGAGACCTGTTCGAGCGGGATTTAATATTAACCAGAACCAACGGCTTGATGTGTGTTCCGAAGTTCGGAAGCGCTTGATATCAACGACACACAGACGGTCACCCATCCAAGAACTGACTTCAGTGAACTCTGCTTCACTTTTCTTCTTTTAAATCTTGTGACTGCAGAACACAGGTTTTTGTAGACTTGTCAAATTGTTTTACTACTAAGTACATTTTCTTGTAACTAACGGGAGAGAAAACTAACCTTGACGATTTTCTTGCCCGTTCTTTTACGATCAAGCGCCCGCCCGCAGTGAATGGGCGCGCTATTTATTAAGTTTTATAATTTTGATTATTTTCTAATGAATTAAATAATGACTGAATGAATGAATTTAACTTTCATTTAATTCATCATCTCAGCCCATTAACGTCCCACTACTGAGCACGAGCCTCCTCTCACATATCAAGGTGTGAGGGTATTGGGTCATACTCCACCACGCTGACCCAGTGCGGTTTGGCGGAGGCAGGTGTATGGCGTCCTGCTATTAGATTTTATCAAGCCGCCCATTAGGCCTCTAACATGGCTTAACGACTATCACATTTAGTGATAACCGGGACCAACGGCTTAACGTGCCTTCCGAAGCACGGAAGCGCTCGATATCAAATGCCACACACACGGTCACCCATCCAAGGCCTGACCTCTGTAAACTCTGCTTTATTTCCGACCACCGAGCACTGCGGAGCTACGAGCGCTTCATTTGCATTTCTAAATATAACACAGATGGTAAATATTATAATTCTTGACACAATTTTGGACCTTACTGAGTACAGCAATTAAGAAGAAAGGATGATGTTTTCCACAAATAACAAATACACTTAAACACACGAAGAGAATGTTACTTTGTAGTTTTGCTGTAAACGCATAACAAACTATAAGCTCACATTTCGCCAGTTCGATTGTTGGGCCTACGTAATAGGTAGCGACCCTATTGCCGCTTACCGGGAACTCGTATGTTCGCCAGAGCCTCGTTTGTGTTCGGCAGGTGCACCACTTGCAGGTAAGGTTGGCTTGGGCTCCTCAGATCTTGGTAGGATCCAGGTACTTATATACGTTGCGTGATACATAACGTTGAATTTAAAAACGTCAAAAGAACCGCTCACATATTGCAGTTTATTTTTATTTTTCATAGTATAAAAATATTCAACATTTTCTACTTCAACATAATTTAAATCCGTAGCGTGCTACGGTGCTACGCTGTCGCCTCGCTACGGTGCTACGACGCTACGACTGCGGATTAATATTCAAGTATTTTAAGACAGTGATGTTTATATAGAAAATATTTTCCTTGAAAGCTTAGGATGCACTAAATGGATAATTCTTAGGATAGACATTTCACTGTGTTATTTAAATAGGTCGTAGGTCGGTTGTGGGAGGTCTTTTACATTATTATATTCATAAATCATAAATATTTATTGCATCAAGTAAACAAGTAGGTACCTAAGTGATACAATGAATACTGATACCCCGTAGGGGCACTGCAAATTGAGAGGGAACTTAAACATATTACAAAAGTACGTACTTAATTATTCTATAAACTAACTAACTCACTAAACCACAAATATAAAATCAACAAAAAACAATATTTATACAATATTATATATAACATTAACTTATAATTTATATAATAAATCACGATAGGCTTTTAATGGAGTTTGTCGTCAAAATATTCGTGAAGAGTGTAATAACATTTCGCAATCAGTAAGTCTTTTAATCGTTTAGTAAATGGTTTTATGTTATCTTCATTTTTTAGGGACTCAGGTAAGTGATTGTAATATTTTATACATATAGAAAGAAAGAAAGAAGAAAGAAAGAAAATAATTTATTCTGTGACACATGATACATTGGTTTACAAAAATAAAAATACAGAAATTGTTAGAGAAAGGGCAGGTCAAAAGTACCCTAAACCGACGGGCGTGTATGAGGAGGTTAATGAGTGTGAATGAAGCTAAAAGTTTGTGCCAAGATCGTAGCAAGTAGAAGGATGTGATCTCTGCCTACCCCTACGGGAAAGAGGCGTGACATTATGTATGTATGTATGTATGTAAAATTAATAAACACATGTGGCACCGAAAAGGCTTATACTCAGCATATGCCGAGGGGTCACTATAGCCCCGCGGCGCTGGTCTTCCGTACAAGCCTATATATATATATTACTTACTAGTTATCGTCAGTAAAACTTTGTATTTTTTTTTGAGACGTCGTAATGTCTAATTCTGTCTGATGGAAAGCAGTAGATGAAGTCCAGCACAATTAGGGCGTTTTATACCGTGGAGTACGATGTGATAACCGCACTCATGACTGATTGTCTCAATGCCATTTGAACAAACCTAGGTATTAAATAAAAAGGCCAAGAAGGATTTAACCTGTATTGAACTGAAAGCACTAGAGAATACAGCAGGCGGACCTATATGGGTCCGGAAAACAATAAACGCTTGCGCGATCTAAATAACGTTACGTGCCATCTATTGGCGAACTTACGAACTAACATTTATATACAGTTTAAACACCATTTTACATACATACATAGATTCACGCCTGTTTTCCCGAAGGGGTAGGCAGAGGCATATTATACGCCCACATTTCGCCAATTATATAGTTGGTCCTACGTAATAGGTGGCGAGCCTATTTACGCTCCGCTAATAAAACCCGGGACTATAGGAAGATTTTATGATTTCGTTGCTCTTTTATACTGCTTTGCACACTTAGGTTCGTAAGAGGGGCTCGGGGTTAATAGTGGGAAGTTCTGCGAACAGCCTGTGGCCCCCGTGATGAGATAAGATAATAGCGGGAACTTTATTGGATGAGATAAGGCTTGTCTGCAGTTACTAGATTCCACAGAGAATCTATCAATAGATTATAATCTATGCAACTCAGACGTCACTCCTGCCTTTTTTATTTTGTTTCACGTCGGTAACAAAATGCCTTTACGCACTGCCTTCCGTCCAAAGAGGGACCGAAAGGGGGTATGGGACTCACCACCGGCAGACGCGACTGCCAGCAGTAATACCCAATAAAAATCTCCCGACGACGCTCGCCGCTTGTTGAGAAAAAGGCGGGGGCCAGTACCTGGGTTGCAGCATCTGACACCCCGTCTGCGGCCAACGTCCCCCGGACCAAAACCGGGAGGACCTCCTCAGAGAGGCGCAGTGGACGCACCCCTCCTACCTCCCCGTGCGACCATAGCGTGTGTGGCCGACTTCCCGGAGGGTCCATGTTGAGACAGCAGGGGCCCCTTGGCCTAGGAGGGTGTAGGCAGTGCCTAGACCCTCCTGGCGTTGCTGAGCGGGCCCTCCTGGCCCGCCCGCTGCGCCCTCCGCAGGTCCCTCTTAGTTTCTCCCCCGGTAGTCAGTACTAAGGGCACCCAGAGTCGTCGGTCTCTGGGTGCAACCTTTTCCCGGTCTCCGGGAGGTACTCAGCCCCCCCACCAAGCCAAGATGGAGACCAGAGGGGGGGGGGCAGAACCTGGGTTGCAGCGTCTGACACCCCGCCTGCGGCCAACGTCCCCCGGACCAAAACCGGGTTTCTGACTACCCTCTTAGTTTCCCCCCGGTAGTCAGTACTAATGGCACTCAGAGTAGCCAACCTCTGGGTGTTACCTTTTCCCGGCCTCCGAGAGGTACTCAGCCCCCCCACCAAGACCTGTTCGGGGTACGTCACTCCTGCCCTGCGTACCAAAGTAGTTATAAAGCTTCGTTTAATAATATTTATTTATATTTATTTATTTTATTATTAGGAAAACATACAGCGACCATTTAACTTAACTATAAAAAACAATCTATAATAATCTTAATCTAATAATCTTAACAATAATACATAATGAACTTAAAAAAAAATTTCTGACACACCATTTATTTAGTTCCAAGATAACATGTGTTATGGATATTAAATGTCGGGAAGATGTTCCACCAGGTAGATGGAAATGCACGTGGCCTAGCCGATGTTCTTCTGTCGTGTCGATGACAAATTCATCCTTCACACTGATGCCTATATTCTGTCATCCCAATATGCCGCCACACTAGGTCCTCCCGGGAACATGTTTGGGACAGTGGACATATGGTTGGGAGGGGAAGCAAGCCTTCTTAAAGAGCGACACTAATGCTCGTCGACTTCCCTGTGAGTTGTATGCCTTAAAACTGATTGCTACACCATGATGACAGATCAGAGAACTCTGCAATGAGCATGAGCGCAGGTAATTTAATTGGCACGATTTGGAAATAATAAATAAATATTCTTTAACAATCACTCCAATTATTTAGTTCCAAGATAAGTATCATTAAGAACTTGTGTTATGGATACTAAATAACGGATAAACATACATAAATACTTTTTTCTTTTTGTTAATACATACTTAAGATACATAGGAGAACACCCAGACAAGAACAAACGTTCATGTTTATGCACACAAAGATTTGTCCTGTGTGGGAATCGAACCCACGAACTCTCGAGTGAAGTGCAGGTATACTGACCTCCACGCCATATCGGTCGTCAATAAGTTTGTTAGCAAACATAATTTTGTTCTGCGGGCCTTAGTTAATTCATAGAAGTTTACTTAGAACTTTGTCCCCATGTTAAGTCATATTATGGCCTACTGGGGACAGTGGTGTAGCATATGAAGTACGTAGACATAGAGTGAGTTACTGAGACAAGCAGACAAATCCATGTGATCAGTCTGTGCAGCCTCCCGAGAGACACCGGAGCGCTTGTCCACGCCCAGCTAGCCGGTAATCCAGATACATTCGGTTTTGGTACAGTCGGGTGCTTAATCCATATCAATATATATAAATGAATAAAAAACTTTAGGACAGTGCACTCAGCGATTCTATCCCTAAACAGTTTTTATAGCGTGGCAAGTATAATAAATAAACGCCAATAAATAAAATAAAAGTCCTATTTTAATTTATTATTTTCAAGCAAGGCTACATTCCGACGAACTTGTAAGCGTCGCTTTTATCTAGGAGCATTATTCCACAAGCGGGAGTTTGCTACGAGATAAAGTTTGAAAGAATCTTAGGTACTTCTGCGAAGATATTTTTTTAAATAGCTATTGCTATTTATAAAAATAACACGAAAAGAATCTATTCTTTATATATATTGTCACGCTTCGTTTAGATTACAACGATCCTGGCACATACTTAATGTTAGCATAAGTTGTATGTATATCGGGGGACGTTGGCCGCGGGCGGGGTACCAGAAGCTACAAACCCGGGCACTAGTGCCTCGCCCCTTTTCAACAGCGGTGGGCGTCATCTGAAGTTTTTTAGTGGGTAGGACTGCGGTGGTCGCGTCGGCCGCAGTGAGCCCCACACCCCCTCCCGGTCTCCCCCTTTTGGCCGGGAGACAGTGCGTAAGCAGCATTTTTTTACAGACGATAATAAAAATAAAAAAAAGTTGTATGTATATATTTTTAGTATATTATTAGCATATAAGAGATTTGCTTTATAATTTGTTCTTATTTAAAAAAAATATTAGTAACACTTTTCTTGGACAACATGTATCCCGTACAACTATTTAGTTTACAAATGCTAGGGTTGGCTGGTAGAGATCTCTTCTAGAGATAAGTCCATCTTTGTACATGTTATTTTATATACTATGTAATATTTTAAATTATTTTGTGCAATAAATGATTATTATTATTATACTTTTGAGCTTATTTTACGCTCATTAACCTTCTCATTGATTGGGCAGTTCCAGGACGGGCTGGCTTGATGTCGTATGGGATGTCAGGCGTGCCAATACTGTTTTAACCAAGGATGCCGAAGACCGTGCGAAGTAGAGGAGATTATGCTGGAATCAGACCCCGGGCCCGTAAGACAGCATCTGGGATAACGCAAAGACGGAGAAGAACTCTCATACACTCCCGTCGGTCTAGGGTACTTTGGACCTGCAGTTTCTCCAAGACCTGGATTTGGTCATCAAAGGTCATAAACGGTCTTCCTCGACTAATATTTCCATTCACTCGTGCATCATAAATCGCTATTCTACAACTTAACTAGAGTTAGTCAAAGGTAAAGTCTTATAAAGAAAACCAAAAACGTTAAATACTTTTCTTTAATTACTCCTGACAATTTTATAATTCGTAGTTACAATGTTCACAGTACAAAAACTGTCTTTTTAAGAACTTACAGAATTATTCAAACTTTAAAATACATATCAATATATATAAATGAATAAAAAACGTAAGGAAAGTGCACTCAGTGATTCTATCCCTAAACAGTTTTGATAGCGTCGCGAGTATATGATTTGCCAATAAATTAAATTATTTATTCGCTTTTTATTAAATCGCTTTCGTGTAGTGTACTAGTCCAGTGGATATATATTTATTTTTTGTTTTTAAATTGTTTTGTTGCGTATAAGTGAATCTAAGCTTCATAATGTCAGTGTAATATTTCGATTGTTTTTTATACTTAGTTTTGACGTTTTTAAGAATGTAATAGTTTATGAAATAAATAATTTTTAATTTCGATATATCTCTTCCTTTCATCTCACACAGAGTCGTTAAAACCGATGTATAGAACTCCAACCGGATTATGGGCAGCAGCGTTATCTGCGTACTGGCTTGAAGTGCGATCACCAACCCGCCTGCCCAGCGTGCTGATTATGGGCAAATACTCCCAGAATGTAATTTATAGAAGAGGCCAATGTTCAGCGGAGGACTTTATAAGACTGATAGGATAATAGTGTCACATATAACCAGGTTGACGACCGATATGGCGTGTAGGCCACTAGGCCTAAGGTACAGGTACTAACCTGCACTTCACTCCAGAGGTCGTGGGTTCGATTCCCACACAGGACAAATTTTTGTGTTCATGAACATAAATATTTGTTCTGGTCTGGCTATTTCCTATGTATATGAAGTATGTATTTACAAAAAAAATAAGTATTTAAGTTTGTTTATCCGTTCTTTAGTATCCATAACTTAGTGATACTTATCTTGGAACTAAATCATCATCATCATTTCAGTCATTTGAAGTCCACTGCTGAACATAGGCCTGTCCAATTGCTTTCCACGTAGATCGATTCTTTGCCGCCTGCATCCACCGGCTCTCCGCCCTGACCAGAACATCGGTCCATCGCATCGGGGGCCGGAACTAAATAACTAGTGTGATTGTGAGAGAAGATTTTCTTATTTATAATGTTTACTGAACTTGTAACAGTTTTGACGTCGACAGTACTGTCATATGAGTAAGTTGTCAGGTGAGGCGCCCTGAAACCGTTGATCCGATGATAAAGCTAAGTCTCTGCAGTTCCACAGTGCAGCCATGATTGTAGCTCATCCACTTGAGACTTACTATATGTTCAAAACTGTATCTGTAATTATATGTTCTTGGTGTAAATAATAGTGCTTATGTTTGCCCAAAAGATGGCAGTGTACATTATTAGATCGCGCAAGCGTTGATTGGTTTCCGGACCCATATAGGTCCGCCAGTTGTATTCATATAATGCTCTCGATTCAATATAAATTAAATCCTTCCTGGCCTTTTTATTTAATACGAAGGTTTGTGCACTATATACATTCAATAATGCGCATGCCTGTTTCCGAGCAGGGCTAGGAAGACACACATAGTACGATCATATTTCGCCAATATAATATAAACAATTATAGGGATACTCAGAAATTATACAACACAGATTCAATCTTCAAAACTTCGTTTAATGCTCCAACCAAACTTATTACAGGATACTTCTTCGTTTAATGCTCCAACCAAACTTATTACAGGATACTTCTTCGTTTAATGCTCCAACCAAACTTATTACAGGATAATTACAAAACTTCTTATAATCCAATCAAAACTTAGTAAAGCACACTTTCAAAACTTATAATAGACGTAACCAAACTCTGACTAGTCACGTCTGTTCAGGGCGACCACCAGTAATCGAATGCCGTCTCTCTGAACAGCCGTGCCGCTTCACTTCGCCAAGTGAGCTCCACCAGAGGGCGCCACGAGTGTTGCCAGTGTACAAAATAAAATATTTACGTTGGCGAAGCCAAAATAACACTTTTAAATTATTTACCTTTACTACATTTTTAATATTAAACATTTTAAACAATAATTTATACTTTATCTTACTTAAATAAAACGAAACCTTACACTCGACCATCCTGAAAACGTGTGTGCCCTCATACACGCACCCGGTGGAACCTTACACTCGGCAAAACATTGCGGTCATAGCTTCTCATTACATATAAATTTGCGTATATATCAAAATAGAAAATAAATAAACTCATTATTTAACTCATTAACAAATTAAATAAACCACATTTTTATTTATAACACATTAATGATTTTTGTTACAATTTTTTTTTTTTTTACCTAGTGTAAACTCATGCATTAATATATTTAGCTTCTAATCTCACGCTTGTGTATTTTTATTTTATGAGTACCCTAATTAATTTCACACAAAGGATTTAAAATATATTTTGCATCTGTAATCACCTTTATTAGTATCATAATAAAAATATACATTTCAGCAACTGTTATCTTGTGTAATCTAATACGGCATTTAAATATTAAACTAATGAATATAAAACAATGTAATTTTTACTTATGAATCAGATAAATTCCCATCACTTGCATCATCCACAGCATCATCATCGGCCTCATCATCTATTTCTAAGGAAGCAACGTGAATCCATGGTCTCATTCGGTCGGTGGCGACAGTAGTATTTCTTTTATTTTTCATGCCTTCGAACCCTGGGATTGGAGCTACCTTATATCGGTCATTCCCCAAAACCTTCACTACTCTATATGGGCCTTCGTATGAAGGCATAAGTTTAGTACTATTGCCTTTGTTATTAAAAACAACTTTCGTCAATTTGACTAAATCACCATTTTTATAAGTTCGTGCAGGTATCCTCCCTTGGTCATAATAGCGTTTTTGAGCAACTTGAGCTTTGTCAATCCTCCATTTAACTGCTTCACGAATTGATGGTAATGCTGAGTCTTCAGAAGTTTCTCTGGTAGCCTCATTCATGGAGGGATTAAATTCACTATTTATACCTAAACCAAATAAAACTTCTGCGGGTGATCTTCCTATTGTTTTTTGTATAGTGTTGTTAAGACCCCATTGAATCCTTCCTAGTTTGGTATCCCATTCCTTTTCATCCTCATTAAGATTTTGCGCTGTCAGCGAATCCAAAATTGTCCTATTGTATCGCTCAACTTGTCCGTTAGATCTTGGGCTAGCCACAGCGTTCAAGATGTGTTTAGTTCCTCTTTCAAGACAAAACTTTCTAAATGCATGAGACGTAAAACAAGATCCTCTATCGCTTATTAGACGATCGGGAGCTCTAAACGTATCAAATATGTCTTGTAGCGCCCTTATTGTGTTTTGTGTATTCGTATTCCTTACTGGCTTGATGAACAAAAACTTTGTAAATGAGTCAACCACAGTCAACATATGAGTGTGTCCTCTTTTAGATTTTACAAAGGGCCCAAGATGGTCGGCATGCAAAGTATGAAAAGGTTGTTGAACCTTTTCTATAGGATGCAAAAGCCCTTCGCGTGTATAACTGTTCTTTTTAGCATATGCGCACTCAATACATGCTGAAACATATTTTTTTATAAACCGTTTCATCTTTGCAAACCAATACCCCTTTTTTATTCTATCATAGGTTTTCTCGAAACCAACGTGTCCTATATCGTCGTGGTTTCTTTTGCAAACCTGCCATCTTGCACCCTTTGGTACCACCCACCTAACTCTCTCCTTGTCACCTTCTATACATCTAAATAATTTGTTGTCTTTTAGAATATAGTTGTCCCTTATGTATTCAACACCTTTAGAGTCTACATCAGCACTTAAAATGTCTCGGATCCGTCGTAGTTCTGTATCTCCTAATTGCAAAGTAAGCAACCAATCCTCCTCACTTATAGCCATAACTGAGGGATACTGCTCTGGGTATTCAGTATCATGGTCAGCAATGGGATTTCTGGACAGGGCGTCAACATGTCCCATTTTGATGCCCGCCCTGTATTCCACAGAGCAGTTGAATTCCTGTAACAACAGCCACCATCGAGCAATACGAGGTATGAGGTCGCGTTTCACAAAAGTAGATCGTAGTGCGCTGCAATCAGTGACTATTTTAAAATTCTTACCCAAGAGATATACTCTGAACTTTTTGAGGGCGCAAATTACAGCGAGCGTCTCAAGTTCGTAGGAGTGGAAATTCTTTTCCTCTGGCGCTGTTTGTCGGCTATAATATACTACAGGATGAAAGGATCCACAACTCCCTTGAGGACGCTGTAACAAAATCGCTCCTACTCCTATCCTGCTCGCATCAGTATGCAATTCGGTTTCTGCTGTGGAATCGTAAATGCTTAGAACAGGTCGGTCCATTAACTTTTCTTTAAGGGTCTGATACGACTGTTCTTGTGCGTCTGTCCATTCCCACGCAACGTCCTTTTTAAGCAGTTTAGTAATAGGATTAGCAATTTGAGCAAATCCTTGTATAAATTTTCTAAAATAACTTACGAGACCTAAAAATTGTCGTGCAGCGTGTATATTATTTGGACGAGGGAAATCTCTTACGCTTTGTATTTTAGCTTCGCCAGGTCGCATACCTTGTGAACTTATTTCTAAACCTAAGTAATTAATTGTATTCTGCAAGAAACTGCATTTTGGAAAATTCAACCTAAGGTTTGCTTTTTCCAGTAACTTAAGGACCTCCTCTAACCTATCAAGACACTCTGACGGGTCCCTCCCAAAGATCAAGAGATCGTCAATGTAAATAGTTGCCTTATTAAACCGGACTGGGCCAAGAACGTGGTTCATCATTCTTTGAAATACTGCAGGTGCGTTTGCCAAGCCAAACGGCATACGGTTATACTCGTATTGGCCGTCCGGCGTGACAAACGCGGTTAAATGTTTGCTCTCGTCAGAAATCGGTACCTGGTAATACCCAGACATAAGATCAAGCGTGATGAACCACGCCTGCCCTGATAACCTAGCCACTTCATCTTCTATCACCGGCATGGGGTATCGCTCCTTGACAGTGATCGAGTTAAGCAACCGGTAGTCTACACAAAGTCTAACTCCGCCATCCTTCTTACGAACCAGAAGCATCGGACTCGCGTAGTTGGACACTGACTCCCTAATAATACCGGCCTGTAACATCTCGTCTATCATTGCCCTTACCTTTTCTCGTTCGTGATGTGACAATCGATAAGGCCTATACACCACAGGACGTTGGCTACTTAGCTCGATCTTCATCTCGGTAACGTTAGTACAACCTAAATCTGCCAAACCGTGCGCAAAACATTTCTCATATCGTCGAAGAAGCTCTAAGAGCCTACCCTTGTCGATGTCGGAGACTGCATCACCTAAACGAATTTGACTTACGTCGAGACCATTGCCTAACGACATGTCTTGAAATGACTTCAAAGGAGCCTCCGCGTTAGAGACACTATACACTGCCTGTGACCGCTCTGCTCTGGAAAAAACAAAATTCTCCTGTAGATGACATGGTATAGAACACGGCGTTACTGTAACAAACAAGGACCCATTTCTGACCTCGTAAAACCCACCGCAAACCACATATTGATCGTTAGGCTTTCCTACAATGTTTGTACTTAACATTACAACCCCTGTAAATGTCATTGCTGTCGCAGCCCGCACACATGCAGCGCCGTAAATCTTGCAATGTGCTAACACCCTTACCCTCTCCGAAGAGTCCTCCTCTTCAATCACATTAGGCAGTTCGGCTCCTAAGTGCAGAAACTGTAGTTTGTTCGTGTCCTTGTAGACTACAATATGAGGCTGTTCGGAATAAGTTTGACCAATAAGCATTGCCCTCTCCAAAAACCTATCATCGACAATCTTGCAAGACACAGAAGCGGCTACACCATCGATGGATAGACTCAACATTGCAGAACCTTCAGATAGTACAAGACAATTTCCAAACCCTTTCATTGAAGATGGAGAGTTATCGTGACTAAGTCCCAGGTTAGCAAAGTCAGACCTTCTAATAAGAGTAACTTCACTGCCAAGATCTACAAAAGCCTCCAGGGAATTGCCATTTACATAAACCTTCTTCATAAACTTATCCGAAGGATTACAACTTGATATTTTCATGGTTTTTGCTACTATGTCATGTTTTTCTGATCCCATTTCCTGCCTATTTCTACATATATCCGCTTTATGCCCTACTTTATTACACAATGTGCATTTAACTAGAGGTTTCGAACATCGGGACCACGGATGCCCTTTCTGTTTGCAGTTATAGCACAAGACACTTTGATTTGGTCTGAAATTTGTTCTATTAGGTTTGTCATCAGTTGCGGTAACAATCCGGTCCCTTTGAGACGTCTGGTGAATGTAGGGTTCTTTATTGTTGCTCAGTAAAAATTTCAAGAGCTGATCAGGTTCTTCGCAACGTAAAGCTAGAGCACTTGACCTCATAGTTTTATCACCGATGCCGTGAATGATACAATCGACAGCGTGCCTACCCGAAATCTCACATTGGTTTAACAAGGCTAACTTTTCATAATAATACACTTCTATTAGTTCATTAGGCCTACTCCTACGCCTTAGCATATCTTCTAATAGCTGACCATAATTCTGTTCACATGGGAAGGCATTCGTTAATTTCACTTGCCACTCGTCCCAGGTGAACAAAATTGAACTTAGACTTTCGTACCAAACCTTAGCAAGTCCCGCGAGTTTCTGCATAGAAAAATGCACAACTGTCTTTTCGTCC
Source organism: Musotima nitidalis (assembly GCA_949126915.1). NCBI lineage: Eukaryota > Metazoa > Arthropoda > Insecta > Lepidoptera > Crambidae > Musotima > Musotima nitidalis. The sequence continues at coordinate 13,058,817 of OX421437.1, read as the reverse complement.
CAGCCATAAACTTTCGCACACTCGTTAACTTTTTTAAGCCATATGTCTACTCTTTGATTCTTTTCAGAAGGATTAAATTCCGGTATAATATTTTTATAATCCAAATTTCTATTCGTTGAAATTGTACTCTGGTTTACGGACTGCGACGGAAAGACATCTTTAATAGATTTTATAATTTCTATCACTTCTTTAGACGAAAACGTAGGACTACATAACCTTTTTGAGCGTTGATCAACACTCTCGAACTCACGATCCCTCGATGGCCCGTTGTTGTGACTGCGCCGCTCCGGAGCAGCCCTCGCATCAGGCAGGCAGCTACGACCGTGACACTCGCGGCTGGTCCCAGCAACTGGTGTCTCCCGGCAGCTATGGCTCCTGTCCCGGTGTTGGACTTCAACGCGATCTTTTTGCAATTCCATTTCCATACGGCGTAGTCTTTCCCTCTGTTGTTCCAAGGCACGCTCCCTGTCTAACAAAATAAGGCTGCGGCTGCTGCCGGTACTGGCTTTCCTGGAACGGCTACGCCCGGAACGGCTACGGCCCGAACGGCTATGCCTCGAGCGACTACGCCTCGAGCGGCTACGTCTAGATCGGTCCCGCATTGAGCCACTGCGCTGTGAAGGCGAGAGCCGTGAATCTTCGGGTCCGCGTTGCACATCTTTTCCTTCGTTCATTTTCAGCCCTCGAACAGAAATTTAAATAGGTGGATAACGACAGAAACTACAAAAAGAGATATATCTCGTAAACTACGCATCATATCGCAAAAATAACGAAATTCCGTCCCCCCTTTATGAAACCCCCATGTAGATTTAAAGCCTCGATAATTATATACATAAATATATATTACATATAGCGTGGTATATAAATTCAACTTTAACGTTGTGACACCTCCAAGGAACATTCGCATATGTTTTAATTTAGTAGCAGAAAATGAACTCTGGCTATAACAATTCGTAGCACGTGGCGAGCACGTGGTCATAAAAACATTATTTAGAGTAATAATTTAAATTCAAAAATTTCGAGTTAACTGTCATAATGTCTTTGCTTTTAGAAAGAACCATGTTACATATTATCCTGCAGGCAATTTAACCTAAACAGACCTCCCCAAGTTAAGCTTATGAGGTGTATAATTTCGAAAAAGGGAAATAGGCGTGTACTTACAGTTTTGTTTTTTGTTACAATCCCACTTCTGAGATATAGGGATACTCAGAAATTATACAACACAGATTCAATCTTCAAAACTTCGTTTAATGCTCCAACCAAACTTATTACAGGATACTTCTTCGTTTAATGCTCCAACCAAACTTATTACAGGATACTTCTTCGTTTAATGCTCCAACCAAACTTATTACAGGATAATTACAAAACTTCTTATAATCCAATCAAAACTTAGTAAAGCACACTTTCAAAACTTATAATAGACGTAACCAAACTCTGACTAGTCACGTCTGTTCAGGGCGACCACCAGTAATCGAATGCCGTCTCTCTGAACAGCCGTGCCGCTTCACTTCGCCAAGTGAGCTCCACCAGAGGGCGCCACGAGTGTTGCCAGTGTACAAAATAAAATATTTACGTTGGCGAAGCCAAAATAACACTTTTAAATTATTTACCTTTACTACATTTTTAATATTAAACATTTTAAACAATAATTTATACTTTATCTTACTTAAATAAAACGAAACCTTACACAATTATGTTATAATAGGACAATACTTTTTTAAAAAATTATTTTGTGTTTAAAAATTTTTACTATACACAAACAATATTATAAATTTTATCACAGTTTCAAAGCTAATACTCTTGATCATAAAATACCAACTAGAGAAGATTCATTTGTGAAATCTAAAATTTCCATTTCTTTTTATTTCTAGAATATTTTTAAGTTGTTCAAAATTAGATCAATCTTAAAATTTCAGAAAAAAGTTCATAGCTGAAAAACTAGAAAAATCTCATTTCAATCTCATTTCAATCTCATTTCAATCTCATTTCAATCTCATTTCAATCTCATTTCAATCTCATTTCAATCTCATTTCAATCTCATTTCAATCTCATTTCAATCTCATTTCAATCTCATTTCAATCTCATTTCAATCTCATTTTAAGGGGTGCTCTACCTCTAGACCTCCGCTGGACATTTGTTAATGGGACATCTTGAGTAGTTAACTCAAACACATCGCTTGCCACATCATTCGTCTTCTTGACCAGAGTCCGAGAAGTGCAGAGTAGCGGAAACAGATATTTGACACTTCGAAAGGCGAGCGACGACAGCTCAGTGCCGATACCCGTAGCTTTTAAACTCAGAGGGTCTCCAGTTTAAAACATGGTGGCGCACTTTCCGAAGTTATGTGTGTATTTATCGCTTGCTCCGTGACTCAGAAAGCACGTTAAGCTGTTGGTTCCGGCTGTCATGAACATCTATGACAGCCGTTATTACGAAGTCTTTGCAGTGTCTTCTAACATCCTGACAGCTGGTTTAACCATAGAATGCTGTTACCCTCTGGGCTGCGGAGGTCAGACGCAGTCGCTCCATTTAATAACTGATATTCATTCAAAATTTGGTTAGACCAGCTAACAGACCCTGGGCCTTAAACTTAAGTTAAGGGCAACCGTTAAAAAAAAATGTGTAGTTAATTTTAAATTGTTACTATGTCCATAAAGTCAGTTCCAAAAAGGACAGGTCGATCAAAACAATATAATACGTTCCGAATAGACTTCATATAATATGTCCCAAACAGGCTCAATAACACAGTTATAGGTTCGACGGGCTAGTCGGTTGTGTTGCTAATCCCGGGTATTGAAACAATTAAATTGTACGCGCGCCACTCCAATTGAATACACAATGGCGGATGGTTAAAATTCAATAGCGGAGGCAAAATCTGACTGTACAAAGCTGGGCTATTCTGTGTACGGTAACACGAAAGAATTTATTATAAACAATGAACTTCACAGTGTTAAATACTGATTATATTATTTATTTTATTCTATTACTTTTCAAAATAAGTTAAACATAAATTGCACTATCATGTAATTCCATAAATCATAAAATAAATTCACATTTTTTTAACTGGCAACCCAAATTTTCTTTTCAGTCGAACTCTGAAGCGGGCTGCCATTAACTAAAATGTATCGTTTTCATTACAGCTTAGTATCCTGTAATACTGAGAATAACCCCTAGGGCAACGCCATCTATATTCCACGACAGTTTATGCAAACACGGCGACCGGTCGGCCGGCAGTTTACGATTGGGGTTGTGACATCCCTTAAATTGTTGTTTACGTGTACATTATTGTACTAGCCCCTTCTCGCGACTTCTTTCGAATTAGCGTCTGGTAGGTACATTGTAATAGGGATGATCCGCGGTCCGAAACGATCACCGAAATAAAGTTAACAGAGGTTAGGGTGGCATTTAATATTGAACTTTCAAAGTCAAAGTCAAAATACTTTTTATTTCATAAACTATTACATAGTACTTGAAAACGTCAAAATTATAAAAAAATAACAAAAACAAATAAAATATAATAATACTAAAATCACGAAGCTTAGATTCACTTGCAACCAAACAATTTAAAAAAACAAAAATTATTTAAGTGTAAGTGAATCTAAGTGCCAGTTCCGAGCCACCGCTCTGTAAGAAGAACTGGCAAGAAACTCACAGGCTATGCTCTTTTAAATTATCGATTGGTTAGTTACAATCTTCATTTGTCTGTGACGCTATACAATGCAACATAATATAACAATATTCATGCTTTAAGTCATTCATATTAGAATAGCCTGTATGAAACGGCGGTTTAATCCCAAGCATTTTTATCAGCCATATAGTCTTTGATAGAATAGTATCCCTTTAAAGACAGCTTGCGTTTTATTGTTAATTTAAATTTATTTAGGCTTAACTGCTGTATACTGCTTGGGATTTTATTATAGAAACGCACACAACGACCTTTAAAAGATTTGTTAATTCTTTGGCGGGGACGTCGAGCGGTTGAACTCGGCTATCACTACTTTTGGTAGTCGCTAGGCCTCCCCCCTCCAGACAGGTCTCCACCTTGGCGTGGTGGGGGGGCTGAGTATCTCCCGGACGCCTGAAAAAGGTACCACCCAGAGGTTGGCGGCTCTGGGTGCCAGGAGGGTCTTAGGCGGCGGGGGCAGGGGCCCCCTGCTGTCTAACCATGGACCGTCCGGGAAGTACGCCATACATGCTAAGGTCGCATAAGGAGGTAGGGGGGGCGCGTCCACTGCGTCTCTCTAAGGAGGTCCTCCCGGTTTCGGTCCGGGGGACGTTGCAGGCGGGGTGTCAGCAGTGTCAATAGTACTGCTTTAATCTGTTTTTTTTGTTGCTAGTTGCTGAAGTAAGAAATATTCGTCACAATCTGCTGTACCTTCAGAACCATGTTTTGTAATGCAGAAGGCATATTGGGCCCGAAAATTGTTGTTTCTTTTGCCGAGCTGATGTACATACATACATACATAATATTACGCCTGTTTCACCGAAGGGGTAGGCAGAGGCATTTTATACGCCCACCCTTCGTCAGGTATATTTTTGGTCACACGTAATAGGTGGTGAGCCTATTGCCGCTTACCGAAACTTTTATATTCACCAGAGCCTCGTCTGTTGATCCATATATATCACTAAAACTCTTGACATTAGAGACATGTGTGCGTCGAAACCTAGCTTTGGCAGTGTACATATTTAATAAGGGAAAGGTGTTTAATGCAGTAATTTTAGATAGGATAGGGTTCTGTGTGCCGGACAGGTACGTGGAGCGGCGGCGGCGGCCAAATCTGCTGGCGGTGCCGCTCGCGCGCACGCAGCTGCTGAGCAAGTCGCCTCTCACGCGTACGCTTCACACCCTCAATGACATAGCTGAGCAATTAGATATATTTCAATGTTATCTGGGCGAATTCACGAAATTTATGAATTTATTTTATTTTATTTTTATTTTCTCTTCTATATGTGTTATAGTGTATAAAAAATGTAATATTCATCTTGTCTATTGTATTGGGCCAATAACCTATAAAAATAGATTTAAGTTTGGAAATAAATAAAATAAAATAAAATGTATCACTCTTTATTACGTTTGCATGTAAACTATATTACAATGACTGTACTCAGCAGTATTCCTGAGAATTTAAGACTCAATAAATAAAATCCACTAACGAAGTACAGAGCAAAACCAGATTTATCAGCAGCAATTAATATTTTTAGTCCTTTTTCTATGGAACCCTAGTCACAATGAATAGTTGCGCGACATGTGCCCTTAGTGGCGACAAACGCGTGTCGCCACAAAGAACATTGAGTTACCGGTTCTTTGTAGTCGTTGATTGTGAATCTTTGTGGCATTTTCGTTAATATTATTTTCTTTGTTTATCCAGAAGCTCGTATGAAATCTATGGGCAATTATAATATGTAGATTAGTTATTATTATTTTTTAAATTAGAGTTATTAAAACTCCTTAAAAAATTTACACAATTGAAGACACTAGAAGACCTCTGCTGTTCATTACTGTTCTGTACTAGTATCACGTAGTAGTGTACAGGGAGGCTTGAAGATAGGCATACAGTTTTTTTCTAATTTAGTAATTCATGGTCGTTTTAATTAGGCCCATAGTACACGGCGTATTTTAAACGCGCCGACGACGCGCGTTTCAGAAACGCGCGTCTTCGGCGCCGTGGACGCTGCTTGTTGCGTTTACATTGATTGATCTTTTTAAAAGAAGTACTAAAGCCAACGTAAGCAGTATTGTCTCAACCGAGGCCATTGAGCAACTGAAGAAGAGGAGTCTCTGATCAAAACGCATAAGCGCAGTAGAGGCGCGTTTCACGATCGCCCCGTGTGCTTAGGTTACTAGGTTGCGTTCGAATTGCGTTTGAAGCGCGTATACGCGCGTCATCTGCGCGTCGTCGGCGCGTTTAAAATACGCCGTGTACTATGGGCCTTAGCATACTTATAACTTAAATATCTGTACCTATATATGTCCACCCTTGCAAAGCCGGAAGGGGCCGCTAGTCTTTTATAATGGTAAAAATAACGTAGACAATTTGAACTTTAGTTACATAAATTTACTTTTAAATATGATTAATAAAATAGCGAGCATAACAAACTTACGGTTCTATGAAGAGGAAATTAACCGAGAGCATCAACTTACTACATAGTACTGAGTATTTCCACATATTCCAAACTCTCTAGAACATGCAGCATCTTTCAATAAATACAAGCCCGTTGTCCATAATTTACGTTTGCTGTGAAACAACTCAACGCTTGGCAGAGAGCGCTCGGAGCGTTCCGAGCGGTGCGAGCGATGCTCATCGGAACGAGAACTTCAATATTTATTTAATAAATATTCTGAACGGCAATCAGTACTGCCTCCATTCGGATTGGCTACGAAGGATGGATGTGCCTTGGCAAAGAGGTTCGTATTTAAACGGAGCGCTTAGGAAAGTACTTTCCACTTATATTTGCGTAAAAAGTAATCTATGTATATAATCCTATTATGTACTTATGTCTGCAAAAATTGAGAAAATCCGAGTAAGTTGAAATTTCCAAAGTTAATTTTTTTTTTAAATAATGGCCTCGATGATAAATGCTCAATGAGATGCTCTCTCTCTAAACCCCTTGATAAGGCATGCAGTTTTGTTTTATTTCCTAAAATTTGTGATATTTCGAAAAGTAATATATTAGGTCGGGGAAAAAGTATTTTCGCATAACGTAGGTATAAACTTATTATAATTTTTTTTTGGCTGTACTATTTGTGTCTGGCTGGTTTTGGTAACATTAAAAAGGTTCCATTATAAAGAAAAGAAAAAAATAAAAAAAAGTTGTTTCCCGCTATTTTTCATTTGTTTTTCTCTCCGTTAAAATGAGTGAATCTAATGAAGAAATTCGATACATTTTAAAATTTTATTATAAAAAAGGCAAAAATGCAACTCAAGCAGTGAAAAAAATTTGTGATGTTTATGGACCTGATGCAGTGTCAGTAAGAGTAGCACAAATTTGGTTAAAACGTTTTCAGTCCGGAAATTTTGATGTTAAAGATGCACCTCGCTCTGGTCGCCCTGTTACGAATAAAATGGACGCCATTTTTGAAAGAGTGGAGCAAGATCGGCATATTAGTAGTTACGATGTAGCTGAAGAACTGGGAATTGACCACAAAACAGTTTTGACCCATTTGAAGAAAGCTGGTTATACAAAAAAGCTCGATATTTAGGTGCCACACGAGCTCACTCAAAGAAACTTAATGAACCGTGTACTCATTTGCGATTCATTATTGAGACGTAATGAAACCGAGCCGTTTTTGAAGAGATTGATAACTGGCGATGAAAAGTGGATCACGTACGACAAGAACGTGCGAAAAAGGTCGTGGTCGAAAGTTGGCCAGGCTTCACAGACTGTGGCCAAACCTGGCCTAACACGAAATAAGGTGATGCTGTGTGTATGGTGGGATTGGAAGGGCATTGTTTATTATGAGCTTTTACCGCCCGGCAAAACACATCTTAGTGTACACAAACATAAATATTTATTTTGTTCTAAGTGTTTTCTTATATTTAATTATTAATTAAAAAAAAGTATATATTATCCGTTATTTATTATCCACAACACAAGTTCTCAATGAAGCTTATCTTGGAAATAAATAATCAGGGTGATTGTCAGTACATATTTATTTTTTTAATAGCAAAGAATTAAAAATAAAACCAATTACTATTTAAATGCATATGCAGTAACAAAAAAGAAACAAATTAAATTTAATTGGATTTCCTTACAATAAGTACCCAGGCATATCCGTTCTCCTTTCATGCAGCGATGGTTAGAATCGAAGACAGCTGCCGCTAAATTACCGGAGTGCGGCTGTGTAAATCAACGGGGCCTTTGACAGACGCTGGGCGGCGCCATCTTGGCAAAAATCATACCAACTTCATGCCAATTAGACAAATACCTTTTAGCGAAGTGGTCCTAGCGATTGCTATTAAATAAGAAGCTGCAGGTTCAAATTCTCTCGAAGATAATGTTTATTTTGCCTTTGCAATATGCTACACTAAAGCACCTTGCATTTATGTTAGGAAGAGAAAACCGCTTATGACTATGCATTACCAAGTACATTGGTATAAGGTAATATTAGGTATATAAGGTAAGGTAACGTTGTGTAAGGTAATGTGATGCAAGGTAAGGAAATGTAAAAAGTTCCTTATGCGAAAGGAAGTTTATGAGAAAGTCTATGAGTGTAAATAAAGCCAAAGTGTGTACTAGGATCGCAGCAAGGAGTGGGATTTAATCTCTGCTTACCCCTACGGGATTAATACTCGACAATTATTTATATGTTATCGGCCAAACCTGATTTAGGTGAGCTGCAACTATTATAATAAAATGTTTTTAATTAATAAGAAAAAAAAATTACTCCAACCTAACCTAAAAAGAGAAGTATAAGTATCTCTTTTTGGGTTAGGTTGAGGTTATTATTTTTTCTTACCATTAAAAACATTTTATTATAATAGTTGCAGCCCACCTAAATTAGTTTGGACTAGGCCATACTAGTTTGTCCTATAATCGGGTTTGGCCGGTAATATAATAGGTTGGGGAAAAAGTCTTTTCGTATTTTTGTATGAAAAGTCAAGACATTTTTTTCAACGTTTATTTACAATATATATGTACCGTTTTGTTGAATAACTTTCTGCCATTTTGTGGGCAGAGACATTATCCCGTTACTGTAGAAACTTTGGGACTTCTGATCAAAAAACGGGACAAATAGTTTTGGCAGTCCTCTCTTGAGGTCAACCTTACAGAACCTAAAGAATTCTGCAGAGACCGAAACAAGTGAAAATCGGAAGGCGCAAGGTCAGGGCTATATGGTGGATGCACTAGGACCTCCCAGTCGAACTCTCTTAATTTTTGCTGAGTGGCTAAAGATGTGTGTGGTCTAGCATTATCGTGATGAAAGACCACACCCTTCCTGTTGATCAATTCCGGCCGTTTTCTCTCGACTGCTTCCTTTAATCTCATCAGTTGCTGTCAGTAAAGATCAGAATCGATGGTTTTACCGGGCGGTAAAAGCTCATAATAAACAATGCCCTTCCAATCCCACCATACACACAGCATCACCTTATTTCGTGTTAGGCCAGGTTTGGCCACAGTCTGTGAAGCCTGGCCAACTTTCGACCACGACCTTTTTCGCACGATCTTGTCGTACGTGATCCACTTTTCATCGCCAGTTATCAATCTCTTCAAAAACGGCTCGGTTTCATTACGTCTCAATAATGAATCGCAAATGAGTACACGGTTCATTAAGTTTCTTTGAGTGAGCTCGTGTGGCACCTAAATATCGAGCTTTTTTGTATAACCAGCTTTCTTCAAATGGGTCAAAACTGTTTTGTGGTCAATTCCCAGTTCTTCAGCTACATCGTAACTACTAATATGCCGATCTTGCTCCACTCTTTCAAAAATGGCGTCCATTTTATTCGTAACAGGGCGACCAGAGCGAGGTGCATCTTTAACATCAAAATTTCCGGACTGAAAACGTTTGAACCAAATTTGTGCTACTCTTACTGACACTGCATCAGGTCCACAAACATCACAAATTTTTTTCACTGCTTGAGTTGCATTTTTGCCTTTTTTATAATAAAATTTTAAAATGTATCGAATTTCTTCATTAGATTCACTCATTTTTACGGAGAGAAAAACAAATGAAAAATAGCGGGAAACAACTTTTTTTTATTTTTTTCTTTTCTTTATAATGGAACCTTTTTAATGTTACCAAAACCAGCCAGACACAAATAGTACAGTCAAAAAATTTTTATAATAAGTTTATGCCTACGTTATGCGAAAAGACTTTTCCCCCAACCTAATATATGTTAATGCACATTTTTTAGGGATAAGAACACATCAACCAAGCCAACCTTACCTGTAAGTGGTGCACCTGCCGATCAACGGACGAGGCTATGGCTAACATGACAGTGTCCGGTAAGCGGCAATAGGCTCGCCACCTATTACGTGGGACCAATTATATAATTAAATATATAAGTATAATATATTATAAATACAAAAGTGTGGGCGTATAATATGCCTCTGCCTACTCGGGGAAACAGGCGTGTATGTATGTATGCTAAACTGATCTCAGCGCAACATATATTTTTTCTAAAACTTTATAATTTGCAATCGTCAAACTTTTGAAATGTACAGTTGCTAGCCAGAAATACCACATCCAAATCAGCACTGTGTGCTTGAACTTATCTCTGTCAAGCAAAATCGACTCAGATAGTGGGGACTGGGCCAAATTAGGCAGAGAGACGGAGAGATGGCAAATCAAGCCATCCTTTGACGGCACTGGCCCAATTGCCACGACTTGTTAGCAGCCATTTTGTGTTCCACATTTTCCTTTGCAAATACGCGAATGTTTATTGAAATTAACGTTTATAGTTTGTTTGTTTTAAATAAGCTTTTTCGGACAATTCACAACCATAATATAGTCTCAAAAAATAATCGCCGAAAAACTGCATTGCAGCAAGAATAAGCAGCTGAATTTTCCTCAACTCCCCCTTTCTTTACGTTCTCGGTTTACATATCTGCCTTTTTTTTTTTTACGTCGTTAACAAAATGCATTTACGCACTGTCTCCCGGCCAAATGGGGACCGAGAGAGGTGTGTGGGACTCGTCACCGGCAGACACGACCGCCAGCAGTAATACCTTCTAAAAATCATCCGACGACGCCCGCTGCTAGTTGAGAAAGTGGTGGAGGCCAGTACCTGGGTTGCAGCTCTGACACCACCGCGGCCAACGTCCCCCGGACCGAAACCGGGAGGACCTCCTCAGAGAGACGCAGTGGACGCGCCCTTCCTACCTCCTTGTGCGACCATAGCGTGTTTTCCCCTCAGGTAGTCAGTACTGAGGGCACCCAGAGTCGCCAATCTCTGGGTTTTACCATTTCCTTAGCTACCTTACTTACCTACCGGGAGGTACTCAGCCCATCCACCACGACAAAGTGGAGACCAGTCTGGGGGTTACATACCTGTCTCCCACATCCCGTCCCAAGCGCTTTTGTGTTACTAAAACATTTGAGTATCCTTCCTTTCATACTAAATTCTTCCATTATTCAGTCACTGCCCGTGGTGCACAGTTGTGGAATAAGTTGCAAGTGATGTCCGGGACAGTCCGTCAATTGCGTCTTTTAAGACAAACTTACAGAAGCACTTGCTATCGAGATAGTTATTATGATTGTTGTTTCATTTTTTTCCCTTGTGTTTATTTATGTATTAAGTAGGTTTATATATCTGATATATCTTATGTAATATTTTTGTGTTTGTATATGATTGTGTAATGTTATCATATTGTAGTGTGATATTAATGCCCACTAACTATCTCTCCCACTTCAGTTAAGGTTGACTGGAACAAATTTCTTTTAGTAATAAGTCCACCTTTGTACTTCGTCTTTTTCGGGTAAGGCTTTTCTTGCTATTGTTTTTTGTACAATAAAGAATATATATAAGCTTACGTTGTCTGTCTCATAACTTCAAATTCTTTGTTTAGTAAATAAATAAATAAATATTTTCTGACAATTACACCAATTATTTAGTTCCAAGATAAGTATCATTAAGAACTTGTGTTACGGATACTAAATAACGGGTAACATACATAAATACTTTTTTTTTGTAAATAAATATTTAATATACATAGAAAAACACCCAGACAAGAACAAATATTCATGTTCATGCACACAAAGATTTGTCCTATGTGGGAAATGAACCCACGACCTCTCGAGTGAAGTGCAGGTATACTGACCTCCACGCCATATCGCCATATCGGTCGTATCATTAAGAACTTGTGTTATGAATACTAAATAACGGATAAACATACATGAATACCATTTTTTTTTGTAAATAAATACTTAATATACATAGAAAAACACCCAGACCAGAACAAATATTCATGTTCATGCACACAAAGATTTGTCCTGCGTGGGAATCGAACTCACGACCTTAGGAGCGGAGAGCGGGTATACTCGCCACCACGCCATATCGGTCGTCAGTATCTGGTAATTTACTATTTCTGTGTTATGTAACAGTTGTAACAGTCAACAAAGAGACTGACAGCAGCGTGATCCTGCCCCCTGACTGGAACTGCGATCACCAACCCGCCAGCCCAGCGTGGTGATTATGAGCAAATACCTCCAATATAATAAACTATTAAAAATAAACGTTATTTATTTCATAAACTATTACGTAGCACTTGAAAACGTCAAAACAAAATATAAATTTTAAAAAAAAACTACATATTATAACACTGAAATCACTAAGCTTAGATTCACTTACATGCAAATAAATAAAAATTAGGTGTAAGTGAATCTAAATGCCAGTTCCGAGCCCCCGCTCTGTAAGAAGAACTGACAAGAAACTCACAGGCTATGCTCTTTTAAATTATCAATCAAATACAATACAAAACACACAGTGAATATTTGATAATACTGAAAGGGTCCTCCGAAGCCGTAACCAATAAAGTAGCGTTAAGGGAACCTTCCATAAGTATTTAATTTCATCCATTAAGAAGGCCAATGATCAACAATGAACTTGATATGGCTGAAATAATGAATCACAAAAACAATCTTAAACTTAAGATTTATCTCTAACAGCCAAATAGAGATGTTAAAAGAATTGCGTCATCCCCCAGACAACGCTGAGAGCCCCAATAACATGTAATACGTTATGAAAGTTGACAAATTCAGGTAATTTCTCAACACGGAGCCCTACACGGCTGTGCGTTAGAATTTTTACCAATTTGTTACTGGGTTATACCACGGGAATATAGCCCTGGAGATATGGTGCAGGTTTACTCAGGCTTACAAGTGGTAGAACCTGTAAGTCTTTTTTTTACGAATGGATCGAATTGAATCGATGATTTTTTTGGATATCTTCAAACAACCTCCCCGGAAAAATATAAAGCCTAAAGAGAAAGTATTCCTACTTATGTGTGTTCTACGTGAATAATCGGATATTAGTTACTAATATTAATGTTTAAACAGATTTTTAATAATCTTTTCTTCAAAGAACAGCATGAGAAGTAGATTCATCGTGTCCATCGGCGTCCTAGTACCTAATCAGATAGAGCAGTGGATTGACAGGTTAGGTTGATTTTGTCTAGTAAAAATAAAAATTTCCAAAAAGAAAACAAATACAGCTTAAATCTAAGGTACCATTAGTAGATAGGACAACTGTTTCTGGACTAGATAAATGAATATATGTTTTCCAGAAAATAGCGCTCTTCCATAAAGTAGTAACTACACTAACAAGCTAATTCAATTTTAAAATATTATCAAGAACCGACGTCTAGACAAATTTTTAAAAGGTATGAATATTGTTAAATACATTGGATATGCAAAATTTCAAAGTATTAAAATTACTTGTACATTGTGAATCAGGCGTTTAAGTAAGTAAGGTAGTAACGATTAAAAAAAAATTTTCAGTCTTAAAGTTGCGTACCCGACAGGGTCCATAAAATTGGTTCCAAAATTGTATAACACCCTATGTACACATTATGGTTTAGCAATAAATAATTTGTATTTGTATTTGTTTTGAAGTAGGCTCCTGGACTACGCCGAAGCTCATACCCCAAGGGTATTTGTTTCGAGCGATTTTCCTGATAAATGTAACTTTGTGTTTAACACCCCATTCCGCGCATAAATAACCGGATATTCGACGATTTGCCACCCCTGCCGTTGATTCTCTTTTAGATTATTAAACATGAATATGACTAGGCACTGAAACAACTTCATTTGAATAAATTAAGGAATTCTAGCTTTTGCTTGCTACTGCAGATGATGGCTATAAGTACGACCTAGCATTACCTTTTTTTATTTTTTTTTATTTTTTATTATCGTCTGTAAAAAAATGCTGCTTACGCACTGTCTCCCGGCCAAAAGGGGGAGACCGGGTGGGGGTGTGGGGCTCACTGCGGTCGACGCGACCACCGCAGTCCTACCCACCAGTGCCCGGGTTTGTAGCTTCTGGTACCCCGCCCGCGGCCAACGTCCCCCGGATCAGAACCGGGGAGACCTCCTCAGGAAGGCCGACTTCGGGGGGGTCAATGGCGAGACGGAAGGGGCCCCCTGCCCCCGCCGCCTAAGACCCCCCGGGCGCTGCCTGACGGGCCCTCCTGGCCCGCCCGCTGCGCCAACGGCGTAGCCGGAGAGAGAGCGGATCCCGCTCCCTCTCCCGCTCCGCGGCCTCCTTCTGCGACATCATCACTTCGCAGATGGAGGCCATCGCCTCCCACGCCGTCTCGCTGTCGACCTAGCATTATCATGGGGCAACCAGGATTCTTACGGACGGACAGATAATCTTCTAATGTCCTTCTCCCGCTGTGAGTAGAGCGAGAGGGTGTGTCAGACTTTTACTGACTAAAACCATCCATGTTCCTTATTGATCCTGCTACGTCCCGAGGTTGTGTTAACGCTTTCAAACAGTCCCGCAGCATCCTGGTTTGACGAGCCCTTCTGGCCCACTTGCTGTGCCCTCAATAGGGCTTTCTTGGTTTCTCCCCCCGATAGTACTACGGGCACCCAGAGTCGCCGGTCTCTGGGTTACCTTTTGTCCTGTCGGCGCCCCATCGGGAGGTACTCAGCCGCCCACCACCCCAAGGTGGCGATCAGTCGGGGTGGATAGTAACAACGTCCTGCCAGATAAAAAGCAGTCGTTGCAGTCCCAAAAAAATTCACCTCACCGATCCGTTAATAAAATCTCGTTTTCGCGTAATTTTTCTTGACTGCATGGGCTGGTAGACTGAAAATCTAAAGCCTTTAATATAGTCTCTAAAATCTAATTTATCACATAATTTCCAAAACTGCACCTTCAAAATAACTAGCTTCTAAGCCTGATCCATCAATATGTCGCTAACTGGGTATCGAGAAGTGTTGTTGTCTCTCTCGCGCTCGCTGCCCGGCGATATTGTCGTCCCGCTCTTTAATTAACCCCTGTCAATGTAGATTGAAAGACACTTGACGTTGCCGCAGTGACTCTGCCAATTTGTGGGTAAACTTGTGAAGTGCGGCCTACGGGGAGGGTCCTATTGCGTGTAGGTTTCATGGAGTCTGATTTAAATATGATTTAAAAGGTTACTAACAAAGCGGTTTAAACCCAGTGGCGTCTCCTTTCTGTTGCAGACTTCTTGCGCATGTTAGAAATTGCTATTTTAATACTAGGCGTTTTTCACACAAATTTCTTGTGGTATTTTTGGATATCAAAAAGTATCACAAATGCCTACTTCGGTAGGAATATTCATAAAAACATAAAAAAGGTTGTCTCAGTGAGAGTGCACTTTTTCATTTTAAAATATAAACGAGTATTTTACCACAGAGTTATGATATTTTTATTGTATTGTAAAGAAGACATATTCCGATTAAGTATGGAATAAAATATCCGTCAAATGACCCCCACGGCTCCGATGACAGGCCATTATTATTTTCATGAAATTTCCACCAAGATCGTGCGATTTAACGCCGTACGATTTCATTCTTTGGGATTTTGTGAAATGACGGGTGTATGCGAATAAACCCGATACAATTCATGAACTCAAATCGGAAATCCAACGCGTCATCGGTGAGATACAGCCACATCTCTTTGCAAAAGTCATGGAAAGTTTCATGACAAGAATATTGGCCTGTCATCGGAGCCGTGGGAGTCATTTGACGGATATTTTATTCCATACTTAATCGGAATATGTCTTCTTTACAAAACAACAAAAATATCTCAACTCTGTCAAATAATACTTGTTTTTATTTCAAAATGAAAAAGTGCACTCTTATTGAGACAACCTTTACAAAAAAGGTTGTTACGCATCGCTCAAAGAAGACAATAACAGTAAAGTTGCTATGATAGCAACTCGTCCACGTAACAAGTCGGGCTGCTCGCTTGGAGTTAGTTGTGCAGTCCTGGGCAGATGTTCCGACTCGGCGAAGTGGAAGCCTGGTAGCCCTATCGACATGCTTAGAGAAAATTTGTAGTAAATCTAACTAATAATTATAAATTAAGAGTTAATAACGAACACATGCTAACCTGCAAGTTTTAACTTACTTGGGCATTCTTGGGCAAGAATTTTTTTGAATGCAGCTATATATTCACACTCATTAATATTTCAAATTAAATCATTTATTTGCTTTAAAATCATGGTAGTTACATAAATGATCTTGAGTTAAAATAGCTGGATCAGCATGTTTTATCCCAAGGGACATGCAAAAATTACATGCAAGTAGATATAATAATAAACAATAATAGCAGCATTACCAAACACACCCGTCGGTTAAGGGTAACTTTGACCTACCTTTTCTACATAACCCATTAGATTTGGCTTTTATTTCAATGTGGCTCGTCATAATGACTGATTCCTGCCGGACAGTAAATAGTCAATGCAGTCCAAAAAAAGGAGGCTTCATACTTTTAAAAAGGCACGATAAAAAGCGTGAACTCATGAAGGCCTGCTCATATTTTGTTTCAGGATTCGATTAAATGGCCTGGAACGGTAGGAAAACATATTATGCGCAAACATACAGTGCCAAAGACGAATGGTCTTACATAAGAACTTTTTATATTTGAAAAGAAGGGTTATGGAAGGTCTTTTTTTTAGTTCTCTCCCATGAGGTTGCTTGCGCGTTTTCCGGGTCTCAACCGTGGGACCTCGACGCCGGGGTTCTCTCGGCGGTGTTCTGGCGGTGCGCGCAATCCCGGAGCCAGGGTCTCCTCCCCGCACCGGACGGCTGCGGCTCTTTAGGAGTGCCGAAGTTGCTGTCGGTTCGAGGTGCCGTATGCTCAAGGCGGTCGGGCCCATCATAGAACGATGGTTCGGCCGTCGGTGGGGGTCAATGTCCTTCCGGCTCACGCAGGTGCTTTGGCACGGGTGCTTCGGGAGGTATCTGTGTGACGTCGCCGGGGGGGAATCGAACCGGTGCTGCCGACCATCATGCGAATGATGATCGACAGCGGGACGGCGTGGGAGGCGATGGCCTTCTTGGGCTGGGCTTCACATTGCACCTCTCTGAGGAGGTCCTCCCGGTTCTGATCCGGGGGAGGGTGCCGCGGGAGGGGTGCCAGTAGCTAAAAACCCAGGCACTGATATGTGACAAGAATTGAGAAAAGTATGCTAAGATGGTTTTGTCATGTTGAGAGGATAATTGAATAACGAAAGTGATTTATGATGGACAAGTGATTGGAAGTGTTGGGAAGGGAAGACCACGTAAGATCTTCCATGACCAAATTCAGAAAATTTCAGACTTAGAACATAAAGTTTTTTTTGGTTGAATAATGTAGGTAGTAATACTATTAATTTCATTTTATATTTTCCTTAATAAACATTTGCACGCCATTGAAAGCAGAAAATAATGAAACGACTAACCATAATGTTATCTACCTACATAATAATCTACTTATGTTATCGCTATTTTTTTTTAATTTGATTTGATTTCTACTCAGAGCTTGAGTAACCGTCTCGGAGCTCATTTCTCACAACAGTTCTATCCCTCCCGACGTTATCACAAGCAAGATTACTCTCACAAAAGCCTGGTATTCAGAAGGACACGTGGTATCTAGTTAAACAGTCGTGGCGGACCAACAATGGCCTGTGTCGTGTCTGACGCGGGGCGACATTGGCGACGCGACACCAATACCGTATACACGAAACTGGGGCGACACTGGGAGCGACATTTGTTGCTTACTAATAATAGTAGTATTTTTACGAACACATTTGACGTTATTTTATTGAACCGTAGCGCTCATTCTGTCTTATATAACTAAAATAACCCATATGTTTAAAATTCTTTCTAAAACTGGAAAAAAATTAACGAGCCAGTATTTTTATTTTCCAAATGTTGAATTTATAACAATACGAAAGGCCGCTCGTAACTTGTGTCCCTCAGGTACTTTTTTGAAATCGAGTACTGAGGTTTACTCGCTTATCTGTTTTAAATCATTAATTAATGATTATATTCATGTAGCTTGGAAACTAAACGTTGAAGTTTTTAATGCCACCTCTTTTTATCCCTGTAGGGGTCGAATTTTGCAATATCCTGGTTCAGTCAGCACGTTCTAAAAAGAATTCCTATACGAAAAATGTTGAACAAATGTTGAAAAATGTTAAAATGTTGAAAAATGAACTTGTGATATGGATACTCAATAACGGATAAACATACTTAAATACATAATATACATAGGAAACACCCAGACCAGAACAAATAGTCATGTTCATGCACACAAAGATTTGTCCTGTGTAGGAATCGAACCCACAACCTCAGGAGTGGAGTGGAATATACCTGATATTAACCTCCACGTCATATCGGTTGTCAAATGGCGCAACAAATCAGACATGAATTGCCACAACTCATAGAATTTCGTACACAATTTCCTTAAAGAATCGCTGAAAGTGAGACCCCACAAGCCAGATGCCGAACAAACAAAGTCGGACATCAAATCAATTGCATCGGACATTCCAGATGCTCACACTTGAACCGAGGAGGTATTCAATGGATCAAACAAGATAACTTTACAAACAGCCTTATGACATTTTACCAGCGCTTCTAGTTGCAAACAAAATAAAAGCTTGTACTATTGGTGACAATTACTGAACGTTAATAAAGTCAAAATCATATAATCAAGTTTGGCTCAAAAGAGCTTTTATTAACGTCAAAATCTAAAAACTAGCGCGCCCATTCACTACGGGCGGGAACATGATCGTAAAAGAACGGGTAAGAAAAATCGTCAAGGTAATTTTTTTCTCCCGCCACTTACAAGAAAATGTACTTAGTAGTAAAACAATTTGACAAGACAAATAAAAGAAGAAAATAACTCTTTTTTTAAGTTATGCGAACATGAGTACGAATAAACATAGCAGAAGCGGTCGTAGCTCCGAGAGGCTAAATGTGCTAAACGCACGAAGCCATTATTTAAAAGAAAAAAGAAAAGCCACCACGAACTGGTCGAACCGAATTAGTTCCACCTCCAGGATACAGAGAAAACCTGACCAAGGAGGACAGCTGCCTTCATATATTATACTAATATCGGTTTTTTGTTAGATACTGTTACACGCCACGAAAATGCTGCTAAGCAAAAGTTAGGGATATCCTATTCTCTGTTTACCAGTAGCGCTTCAATTCGGATAGTGTATCCGTTCGTTTCCAATTACCTATTTAAGGATCACTGAAGTGAAGTGTTAGTTTGTGAGCGGCGACAGCTCAGTGGCGAGGCCAGTAGACCGCGAAGACTCTTCAAAGTTATTTGCTTACGCAGTATTGCTCGCTTCGTTTCTCGGAAAGCACGCTATGCTGTTGGTCCCGGCTGTCATGGACATCTATGATAGTCGTTATAAGGAACTCAGTGCCTTCTAAAATATTGACAGCCGGTTAAAACACAGAATGATGTTTCCCTCTTGGTTGTGGAGGTCAGATAGTAGTCGCTCTACGTAGTAACTGAAGCTCAGCCAAATCTAGTCAGACAACTTAGTTCGTAGTAATAAATAAAAAGGCATTTATTCAAGTTTGTCACAATAGAGCTCTTATGAATGTCATACTTATAAACTAACACGCCCATTTACTGCGGGCGGGAGCTTGATCGTAAAAGAACGGGCAAGAAAATCGTCAAGGTTGGTTTTATCTCCCGCCAGTTACACGAAAAATACCAAATATCAAAACAATTGTGTTCTGCAGTCACGAGATTTAAAAGAAAAGAACAGAATACTCTTTTGACGTGACAACGTCTTATAAATTGGTTTGCCGGGTGACACTTCAAGAAACTGCGTTACGCTCCGCTCACGTTATGCCCTCACAATGAGAGCGAGTGAGAGGCACGCATCCCTTCCACTCGGGCATGGTTAGCCCGCCTAAGAGCGAGAGAGACAGAGCGAGATGCGTTTTAAATATAATTCTTTGTATAAATAAATGTTTTAAATTGTTACTATTATTTCATCCTTCTTCCTACTATACGAATGAATATTCACATTAAAATTATTTTACCACTCAAAGTCGTTATCACGTAAAACTTTCGCCCGTATACCGACTTTACAGGCAACCAATTTTTTTTAGCAATATTAACGATAATTACGGATAAACATAGCAGACGCGTTTCGCTCAATCATATTTTAGGGAACGTGACGACCCGACGCATGACGCCAGAAACATATAAGTGAGCGTGACATACTTAAGCTACAGGATAAAATGATTTCAGTAAAAATATCATTAATATTACAAGAAAAAATAAAATGAAGCGCTTGTCAGGGAATTATATTATTATACTTAAATAAATTATTAGAATACTACTACTACGAGTCTTTGCCTACATTGAGCTTAAATTCAAAATATTAAATGACGTATACTTGACTCCTCATTGAAATAATCAAGAAAAGTACTTTTTAATATAAACTTCATGTTTACTAATTTCTAAAAAGAAATTAGTCTTAATAAGATATTATAAATGGTTTTCAAAAGGATTCCAAGATATTGATGATAATATAATAACATATAGGTAATATAAAATATAATAATAAAATATTGTTTGATATTTCAAAACGTTGGTATCGCTATCCTCCTATCTTATTGAGGTAAAAGTTTATGTTCGATTTATTACTAAATGTTTTATGTACCTTCTGTAGGTAAATGTTTGTAATAACTCCTCAAGTGTTTTTAAAAGAGTTTCATCCAACTTGATTAACTGTAGCACAATAATTATCGTAATATTCAATAAAACTAGAAAGTATACTGGTGCTGCCACCTATCGTGAGATATTCTTAAGATGTGATTTGATGTGTATAAAAGACAGGTTGTAATCGTAAGAAAATGAGTATTGAGGGTCGATTCCAGAACTACGGACTAAGTTAAGTAGATATCAACAGTGTTATATTGTTTTAAGCTGTTCCTGTGTATAGTCATTATGCCGAATAAACTACATACTTATTTGGCATAATGTTATTTTGTTTTAAGGTGTGATGATTGTTGATAATAAATTAAATTATTATCTTTAACAATAATTCCAAGGTTGTACCCTTGTTGTTTCTACGATTAATGTTTAGTTGGTATTATGGACAGATATATGAAATGCTTTGTAATATACAAATGGTTGTACTGATTATTACACTAGTAAGTGTAGTTCTGACATAGAATGTTTGTACACATGGTTATTAATGTTTGTTTGATTTTATGTGGGTCCATGTGTACTAATCTGTTGGGCTTTATAACTGATGCAATATGATTGATATAAGTTATATATTTTGTTTATCTGCTTTAAGACATAACGTAGGATATATGGCATAACTGTAATTCTGTGTTTACTATTTGATGAAACTAAATAAACGGCTATAATAATAAATATATATTACACTAAATAATAGTTCTCTAAAATAAACGGAGTGTAGTTTAAAAATAAAGGAAGTGTTCAAAACACTAATAAAGCTTATTAAATAAAATAGTTCAAACCGTTTTATTGTTTTACTTGTGAATTCCTTTACCTGCTTACAGCACTTTTATAGTGGTTATTGATTCTATTATTTGATATATAGATAACTAGAACCTTAAATCTAACATCGGAAGTGGGAACGACTTGCGCCAATTGTTCAATCAAAATTTTATAATGGGTTTCAGCATGGATTTTGAAGAATTTGACATCTACTAGAGGCTATTTGCGATGACTACGCTATATCAGCTCTATTACATCCTGAGGGAACAATCCTGGAACTGGACTGTTGCGACAGCATCAGAAGTAAAGGAATTCTTTTAGAACGGCATCAAGATCGTAGCAAGGGCTGTACCGATTTTGAAGAGGTGGACGACGGAATTCGCGTTGCAACAGGAACGTTATACGAAGACTGTTGCGACAGCATCATACAAGCAAATAGGAATCTTTTGAACGTCTGCAAGGGCTGGTAAGTCCTTACTTAATTCTTAACAGAAGATTTGTGTAAAATAGTTGTTATATGTTGTGGTATTTAATGCAGTAAAATAAGTTTTAAAGAAATTTAAATACACATATGGAATATTCTTAAGGTTAGTACAAATTAATACGCCTTTAAATTATTTTTGAGAATTTATTATAATTTTTGTTTTTTAAGTAACAATTATTTAATTTCTGGTTTAATTAAAACAAAATCACAAAATTTATAAATAAAACATACAGTTTTCATTAAATATCAAACTATTTTCTAGGTAAATAAAATATCTAATAATTACTATTTCATGCTATAGAACAAAATTCATAACAAAATACTTATAACATTTTATAAAAAAAAAATTTATATAAATTTATTAAGTAACACATTTTAAAATAAAACATTAACAATTAAACCTTCTAGTATACAAAAATAATAAGATCATTAAATATACAATAATGAAAATAATAATATTATAATTAATGGAGGTAGATATGGCACTAGCCATTGTTGACCGAGACAGTCTTTTAAGAAACTGCCGTCATTTTAGTTAGCGCTAGCCTACGGCTTTTATTGCTATACTATTCGAAACGTATTGACACTCGCATATATTCTCGTTAATTTGGATACGTCGAAGGTAAATATGTTTAATAATGTCGTAGAGGAACTACATCTAATTACGGCGAAGTTTAAAATGCATAGTTTTAAGTAAAACATTATTGACTGAAAGGGTGTCTTCGTAGAACACTGTTGGATAATTCGCAAATTGCTGAGACACTTTTCTTTCGTGGGCACTTATCCAAGTAGTATTACTCTGTGTATTGAAATGAAATTTATTGAATTTGCAGAATATTGAAATTGCATATTAAAAGTATTTCAACAAATATAAAACGGTTCAATATTAAAAGTCCTCTATAAAACATAAATTTTCGCTTAACAACTTTCAATCGCAAACTGTACTTCTAATCAAATCCTCTAAAAATTAAGATAAGATCAAAAAAAAAATAAGAAATATAAAGAAAGACGGCAAGTTACATTTATTAACTGCACATAAACGGTACAAGTCAAATTAATTATTAATATTTTAACTCGTATTTGTAAAGTCAAGCTAAGTGGCATAGCTTAATCTTATTTTAGTAAAGTTAAATGTAGGTACTATGTTGCTAACGTAACGTACGTGATGACAAATTTATTAAACTAAAATTATTTTGATAAAAGAACGATAATAATTATGATATTCAAGAAAATAAATATAAGAGATAACAGAACTTTAGAGTTGTTAAATATGTATTATATAAAAAGATTTACGAATAAAAAAAATTATGAAGTTAAAATTGTCATAAAGTGGTTAAATAAATCTCTTAAACAATGTAAAAACCTCATATAAATTATGTAAGCATGGAGACGTAACCATTTAAGGGAAGGGTAAAGGGCAACTAAAATGGGCTAAACCTGGCCGAGAGTTCCGCTAGTCAACACGTAATTGAATAAATATATTTTCAATATTTATTGGTAATTAGAAATATGTTACATTACTAACTTTTATCATTAATATCCCCCAAAACAAAAAAAAATATATTGACTGAATTAATAAAGTGTCATTTATTCACAACAACGTTAATGTTAAGAATCTATATTACCTACTTATAACGTGAATGCCTTTTATTTGAATTACAGTAACATAAAAGTAATGTAGATGGTAAAATTAGATTTTATAATTATAAAAAAGAACTATTATAATAAGTCTAATGTCAGATTGGCCGAGCGGTTTTTGAAAGTCAAAAGATTCTATTAATATAATCTTAAAAATTTAAATTACAATGAATCTTAGCTCCGTTGGAGGACATTAGTCGAGTACTTGGGTTGTCTACACTATCGGTTGTAGATGAAGTATTCTGAGTTTAAGGCCCCGTAATTTAGTATAAATAAAATATGTAATATATATATGTAATATAAATATGTAATGTAAATATGTAATATATATAAATTAAAGTATAATTAGTAAGGTAGACTTTTCTGAAAATATTTCGTAAATAATTTGAAAATCAATTAAATGTCGTAAAAGTGGTGGTACAATAAATAATCGAAGTACTTGGTAAAAAGATTTTTAATATAATGTAGTATTCAAAATTTAATCAATATTTCTTCTCGTAACGCAAAAATTGTTGAATATCATTAGTTTGAAAATAAAATGTTTATAAACTTCACACTTTAATGACTTTTGTTTCTGCCATAAAGATTTAGAAAAAATGTATAGGGATATCTGCCTGGTAATGATTTTATTTGATTGTGGTGCATATTACATTACAGAATTATATTTGTTATTTCCGTATCTTGTCTGGTGGTGACCACTATTTGTTGATAGTTTCCACAGGCAGCGGATTATCGGATCATAATTGTTTTATTGAAAATAAAAAGAAAAAGAAAATAATAATGTGACAAAATTAAAGTTGTGTGAATGTACTTCGAGAGCGAAGTACTGTCAGTATGGCCGTGTTAGAATATTTATGATGTATATAGTTGGATAATAATATAAAAATGGTTTATGGTGACAGAATTTCTTGGAAAATATTGTTACGGATTAAGTAAGTAATGAAGCAGTTTAAAGTCACGTTGTTGATATATGCTAGTTTCGTTTTGTATAGGCAGTGTTTCCAATGGATAGCAAAATATATGTTTTTTATAAATAATATAAATTGTCTAAATCTTTACATCATTAATTATTTTCTAAAATATAGCTAGAGGTTGAATCAACTTGTCGGTTTTCAATTTTTTTTGAGATATAAAAGTATTTAATGTCGTATAACGGGTCAGTGGTTATAAATTAAAAAAGGAATTATTATTTGGGTACATGGATTATTGATAGACTATTATTTGCTATATGACTGAAATTTGGACAGTATATAATTTTATACTAATATATTTTGAAGCTTATTTATAATTCTGCTTCCTGTTATGTCTTTAGCCAGACGACTGTCGGAAGTTCTAATGTGTAAATGTAAGTTTTTGCTTTCGGTACATCTCTGAAAATATGTAGTTGTTTATTTTTGGATACAATGATATTGAGATGAATACTGGTAATTAAAAGGCAAGTGAAGTCTTTTACAATTGTATGTGACTAAGGGTAACCAAGTGTAAATATAGGAAGTTATTTGAAAAAGGTTACAATGTAATATGACACAATGTGATGTTGAAGTAAATATGATACAAATATATGTATAAAGGATATAGTCTCTTGCTTGTCTTGTTAATCTCACGGTGAGTACCGTAGGAGTTGAACAAATGTATAGTCGCCACAAGCAACAGACAGTTTGTAAAATTAGAAAGTTACTGAAATGAACTGCTGAAGTCTTTTGCCTTTTCTTGTCGGTATCAATGTGCAGCAGGTTGTAAGGCAAGAATGTGTCTGCAAAGCCAAGAGACCGTTGTTACCTGTCCTCTTGATGTAAGATGTAGGCTGGTGGCAATGTTAATGTAATAGTCTTAACTGAAAAATATTTAGTTTTTTTTTGTGTTGTACTTCGGGGACGAAGTACTTGTCAGTATGGCCGTGTCAGGGAATTATATTATTATACTTAAATAAATTATTAGAATACTACTACTACGAGTCTTTGCCTACATTGAGCTTAAATTCAAAATATTAAATGACGTATACTTGACTCCTCATTGAAATAATCAAGAAAAGTACTTTTTAATATAAACTTCATGTTTACTAATTTCTAAAAAGAAATTAGTCTTAATAAGATATTATAAATGGTTTTCAAAAGGATTCCAAGATATTGATGATAATATAATAACATATAGGTAATATAAAATATAATAATAAAATATTGTTTGATATTTCAAAACGTTGGTATCGCTATCCTCCTATCTTATTGAGGTAAAAGTTTATGTTCGATTTATTACTAAATGTTTTATGTACCTTCTGTAGGTAAATGTTTGTAATAACTCCTCAAGTGTTTTTAAAAGAGTTTCATCCAACTTGATTAACTGTAGCACAATAATTATCGTAATATTCAATAAAACTAGAAAGTATACTGGTGCTGCCACCTATCGTGAGATATTCTTAAGATGTGATTTGATGTGTATAAAAGACAGGTTGTAATCGTAAGAAAATGAGTATTGAGGGTCGATTCCAGAACTACGGACTAAGTTAAGTAGATATCAACAGTGTTATATTGTTTTAAGCTGTTCCTGTGTATAGTCATTATGCCGAATAAACTACATACTTATTTGGCATAATGTTATTTTGTTTTAAGGTGTGATGATTGTTGATAATAAATTAAATTATTATCTTTAACAATAATTCCAAGGTTGTACCCTTGTTGTTTCTACGATTAATGTTTAGTTGGTATTATGGACAGATATATGAAATGCTTTGTAATATACAAATGGTTGTACTGATTATTACACTAGTAAGTGTAGTTCTGACATAGAATGTTTGTACACATGGTTATTAATGTTTGTTTGATTTTATGTGGGTCCATGTGTACTAATCTGTTGGGCTTTATAACTGATGCAATATGATTGATATAAGTTATATATTTTGTTTATCTGCTTTAAGACATAACGTAGGATATATGGCATAACTGTAATTCTGTGTTTACTATTTGATGAAACTAAATAAACGGCTATAATAATAAATATATATTACACTAAATAATAGTTCTCTAAAATAAACGGAGTGTAGTTTAAAAATAAAGGAAGTGTTCAAAACACTAATAAAGCTTATTAAATAAAATAGTTCAAACCGTTTTATTGTTTTACTTTTGAATTCCTTTACCTGCTTACAGCACTTTTATAGTGGTTATTGATTCTATTATTTGATATATAGATAACTAGAACCTTAAATCTAACACGCTCGTAGCTCTGCGGTGCTCGGGGGTCGGAAACAATCACCAAAGTACAGCAGAGTTTACAGAGGTCAGTCCTTGGATGGGTGACCGTTTGTGTGGCATTTAATATCGAGCGCTTCCGTGCTTCGGAAGGTACGTTAAGCCGTTGGTCCCGGTTATCACTAAATGTGGTAGTCGTTAAGCCATGTTAGAGGCCTCATGGGCGGCTTGATAAATTCTAACAGCAGGACGCCATACACCTGCCTCCGCCAATCCGCACTGGGTCAGCGTGGTGGAGTATGACCCAATACCCTCGCACCTTGATATGTGATAGGAGGCTCGTGCTCAATAGTGGGACGTTAATGGGCTGAAATGATGAAATAAAATGTGCTGCAAACCACAATTTTCTTGCTATAAAGTAGTATATTGCTATAAAGTAATATACTATATGGTACCATTTAAGCTATGCAGCCTTTAAAACAATTTCCAATAAACCGTCTACAAGCAGTGTTTTTAAAATTAAAATTATAAAATAACGTATACAATGTATGTAAGTAATTTTTTACATTGTAAAGAAGGCCGCAAAACACAACTTTTATCATTGTAATTGTTACATCCAAGCGTTTTGGTCATTAACGTAATCATTAACCGTAATTAAATACCCTTTCTTGTTAAGTGATGTCTTAACGGTTTGCTTAAACTTTTCAAAAGGCAAATCTAAAATATCTTTTGGAATTTTGTTATAATATTGTATACCCTGTCCCATAAACGATTTACGATTTTTTTGCAGGCGTAAAATAGGATTTAGTAATATATTTCTATTCCCAGTATTAAAGCTGTGATCATCACAGCGCCTGTTATAGGTTCCTATGTTTAGTTTTATAAATATTATACTATTATAAATTTATTGAGAGGCAACAGTCAAGATACCTATTTCTTTAAACTTTTCTCGTAAATAGATCTTACAGCCCGTTTCTGTGAAATAAAAATAGTTCTATATCTGCTGCTAGTCCCCACATAAGAATTTAGTAAGACAATTCTTCTATGAAAATAACTAGTATACCATTATTATAAGCAATAGCATAAGCTGCGAAACTAGGTTTGCTAGCAAGAGTTTCAATATGAAGACCCCACTGAAGATTTTCATCTACAGTAGTAGAACATAACTGTAAATAAAAAGAAATCTAAGCCGACTTCATATGCATCAATATTTTCTGATTATTACACCAGTTATTTAGTTTAAAGAAAAGTATCATAAGGAACTTGTTTTATGGATACTAAATAACTGTTAATTATACTTAAATATTTTTTATTATATTTAAAAACATACTTAATATACATAGAAAAACACTCAGACCAAAATAAATTTTCATATTTATGCACACAAAGATTTGTCCTGTGTGGGAATTGAACCCACGACCTCAGAAGCGGAGTGCAGACCTAAACTTAAGTCAAAGACCACCAGGATAAAGCTTTAAGTAATGTGTCGGAATCGCTGCTTAACTCCAATGATCATTTCAAATAACCTATTCTTACCACTAGCGTTTCAATCTGAATTGTGCAGCCCTATCTTGACCCGATATTTAATGCAAAAGGCTAAAGATCGCTCGGAAGCACACAGCAACTACAAACTACGAACAAGTACTGCAATTAAAACCACTTTCTGATTGGTCTATACATCAATGTCCTCCTGTAAGCCACAGGTACACGCCTTGAAACTCTATCTTCATCAGACTAAGGTGCAATTTGCTCCAGTGATTGCCAGGTCAATTAAAACTGGTTATAGATTGGGGTTATCAGCCATTGAGGAGTTTAACAATTGCATTGTGGTTAATTTTGATTTAAATTGCATTTATTTCTTGCTAAAAGCAATTTTGTGTTAAATAAACCAAATCAAAAAAGAATAATTTCTCATGAAAACAGGTTACATTAATAGGTTACAGGAATAGTACAAGTTTAGATCTAGATGTTAAGGGATCCTACCAAGATCTGAGGATCCTTTTTTTTATGTTGGTTACAAAATGCATAAAAGGGGGTGTGGGACTCATCACTGGCAAACGCAATCGCCAACAGTAATTCCCACTAATAATCTTCAGACGACGCCTGCCGCTTGTTGAGAAAGAAGCGAGGGCCAGTATCTGGGTTACAGCGTCTGACATCCCGCTCGCGGCAACGTACCCCGACCAGAACCGGGAGGATCTCCTCAAAGAGGCGCAGTAGACCCCACCTCCTTGTGCGACCATGGCGTGCATGGCTGATTTCGAGGAGGGTCTATAGTTAGATAGCAAGCCTCCGCTGCATAAGACACTCCGGGCGCTGCTTGACGGACCCTCCTGGCCCTTTCGCTGCGCCAACAATGTAGCCGGAGAGAGGATCTCGCTCCCTTAATAATCATGATAATAATCATAATTCTTTATTGTTTCATTTGGTGTACAATTAGGTCTTAAAAATAATATTCAATACAAATACAAATATTTTTATTGTAACAGAAAGTGGTTATACAATACATTGTGTTTGTTAACAACTACATTAATAATAATAAATATTTTCAGACAATTACACCAATTATTTAGTTCCAAGATAAGTATCATTTAGAACTTGTGTTATGGATACTTAACATCGGATAAGGGTACTTAAATACGTTTTTTTGTAAATACATACTTAATATACATAGAAAAACACACTGACCTGGGGGCCTACCGCCGAGTTCGATGGCAATCGATTATAAGGCAAAATGGATTTCGAATTGATTCTGTTGTACCGCCGAACTCATGGAAATCGAAACAAAATGGCGTTCTCCATTTACCTATTGGTCTGTCGCGGACTGAAGGTCATAAATGAGAGGTGGCTGTCGGCAGATTCCCCGGTACGGATCAATGAACGTAAATAAAGTTTGATCTAGATGGATTACCGGTAATCCATCGAATTCGGCGGTAGGCCCCCAGAACAAATATTCATGTTCATTCACACAAAAATTTGTTCTGTGTGGTAATCGAACCCACGACCTGTGGAGTGAAGTGCAGGTATACTGACCTCAACGCCATATCGGTCGTCATTATACATACATACATTAGTCAAGGACTGTGTCGTAGTTACTAGCGCCCACCTCCAATATATCCTCAAATACCCGCCATATAATGTCATAGTATTAGAGAATGGTTAAAAACCAAAAACTACCCAGAAACAGAGTACTTATTATTGGTTGTTAAGTAGTACGATAGTCTTTAAGTAATATAAATAATGCTACATAGAATAAGTAAAATGTTGCAAAAAATAAATTGAATTGCGTAAGCACACTCCATAGCTATTTGTAAGGAATTTTGTCAAATAAGCACTAACACGTCGTATTTATTGTGGATATCTAAGACACAAGTAATTAAGTTTACTTAGTTTAGGCAGATACCAATTTAATTAATTGCATTACTAACCCAATTTATGTTCGTAAAATATTGTAATTAGGCTAGTTATCATACAGAAATAAATTATTATTATTATCTATTGGGGAGGTCAATATCCTGTAATGGACTTTATAAAGCTGATCTGATGACGTAATAAATACATATTAATTTCTTTTATTTTATTTAAATTTCCGATATTTTTTCCTGGCGATATTTATGTTAAAGAAAGTATGTTTGGTGAACCGGCAGCTCCCCGGCGGAACTTCGCACCTGGTATCGACAGCTGACGGGCCGCCTTATGTGAGGACTTGGGCTTGGATGAGGTTCTATTAAAATACATTTTTATATAATACTTATCTTTAGTGCACACTTAAATGTACTACAAAAGGCGATGTATACCATAAAGCGTTCTCTGCCAGTTACCTACCTTAGAGTTAGCTGAAAACTTTAAAGGAGGTGGTGAATAAACACACATGAACGAATATAAGAAGACATATACATACATAAAGTCACGCCTGTTTTTCCGAAGATGTAGGCAGAGGCATATTATAAATAAATAAATATTTTCTGACAATTACACCAATTATTTAGTTCCAAGATGGATACTAAACAACGGAAAAACATACTTAAATACTTATTTTTTTGTAAATACATACTTAAAATACATAGGAAAACACCCAGACCAGAACAAATATTCATGTTCATGCACACAAAGATTTGTCCTGTGTGGGAATCGAACCCACGGCCTCTGGAGTGAAGTGTAGATATACTGACCTCTACGCCATATCGGTCGTATTTGACGATATAAGCCCACACTTAGCCAATTTTATTATATGTTGGCTAGGCTATTGCCGCTTGTCGGGAACTTTGATGTGTGCCAAAGATATATAGAAGGAGACAGACTACATTTATAATATATACCTAACATAAATATAATTATATGTCATTATGACATATTACAGTAGATACAACTAGACCGATGATGAATCCTCAAAGTGAATAATAATAGTATGTTAGCAGTAAAAATCATTCTCTGCCAGTCAACCTGGGGGTTAGCAGAGACATTAAAGGCGGTTGCGAGTTATAATGTACGCGAAGAAAATAAAGACTTTGTGTTAAATCATGTTCTAAATTTAATTTGCCTTCTTGGTACGAAAGTTTACTCTTAGTTTTATTAAAGAAAATGTAGGAATTACTTACCTATTTAATACAAAAATCATGCTAAAAATATAATATTCCTAGTACCAAAGTTCACAGTAACGCTAGCCACCGTGTACAAATCTAACCGGCAGCGAATTCCTGGGGTACCCCGCACCCCGCGCCCCTCAGGAGCACGGCTCTCCCGTTTATTATTTATAAGCCCGGAATCAGGGATGCCTTTGACGCAATACTACTGCTACAAGGATTAATGTTATATTTTTTCATTTTATACGCTTAGCTTTGAGGTCCTCGGAAACTAACACACAAGTAAATCTGAATCCAAACGTACATAAATACATATATATATATTCACGCCTGTTTCCCCGAAGGGGTAGGCAGAAGCATATTATACGCCTACACTTCGCCAATTATATAGATGGTCCCACGTGGCGAGCTTGCCGCTTACCGGGCACTGTTATGTTCGCCAGAGCCTCGTCCGTTGATCGGCAGGTGCACCACTTGCAGGTGAGGTTAGCTTGGGCTTCTTGAGTCTTGGTAGGATCCCTATACACCTCATATATTACATTGGGGGTGCTGGGCAGGCGGGTTACTGATCGTTGATCAAGATTGTAGATACAAGGAATAATATTATATTGAATTTTTGAGATCAAAGAAGCCAGTTCGATAAAACGCCAATTCCATATGTAAGGACCAAATGAAAACGGTAAGCGCTCGGTGCTAGTTGGTCGGACACGATCACCGAAGTAAAGCAGAGATCACAGAGGTCAGTCATTTGATGGGTGATCGTTTATGTGGCATTTCATATCGAGCGCCTGAACCAAGTTTGTGAGAGGACACCTGTGCTCAGTAGTGGAACGTTAAAGAACAGGGATGATGAGATGCTAATGATGATGATGACTTAGCTGATCCAATTCCAGCTCCCGTCAGCTCACCGCGTTACTAGTAATTAGGGACCGTGACGAGGCAGAAACGAAACACGGAGGCGTTAATTTGGCCATTTCTTCTAATAGCCAATCTTACAAAGATTATCCCGAGACCTTTCTATGCTACGATTTATCTTATTTCAGAAAGTAATAACAAAAACAAACGGAGAAAACAAATTTTATTTTTTCATCTAATCCTACCTTTCTCGAAGTACTGCTGATACGTATCGTAACGTATATACGTATGGTCTTAGGAACTGACCCTCACTATGCAGACAATCAGCAATTAAACCAGGAAACTTTTTCGTTACTTTGTAAGACTGACTTCTATTTATCTGACCTTGGAATTATCTTCCAGCGCATGTATTCCCTAGCTCCCTAGGCTCTGCTTTTTTCGGGGCGTGAAATATAAACTTGTAGCTATTTCATGATAGCTTCTTCTTTAAACCACCAGTCCAAATAACTTGTACGGCAAGGAATGATGACAATAGCATCTGGCAAGAGAACAAAACCGGACTAATTTATATACCAATTACTTTCTTCTCAAGAATGAATATCTCTACTCGACTGCTTCTGCTTACAGTGAATTGTCGTGTTAATTGACGCTGATGAGTGCGTGAGCCACACTCAAAATTTTAAGCAAAGTAAAAAAAAAAGTGATGCAAGATATTTCTAACATCTGCAGATGTTTAGAAGTCTATCCGCTCAAAATATCGTACTAACGTTATCGGCACGATGTCTCTTCGAAAATCGTGTCGATATCGTCTGTTGTAAAATGTTACCATTAATCATAGATAAGTGTCTACGGCAAATATTTTTTCAGCTTTCTTAATTATCGGCTTTTGCAATTTAGCGGTTTTTCTTGTTTTGCTTAACAAGATCTTTTAACAGGTACGTACTCGTATATTTTTGCAATTTTATACTAAATCTGTTATTACAGGGAGCTACCGCCGCCTTAACCCAAAGTGAAACATTGTTAAAAGGGTGTATAGGGTTCCTACCAAGATCTTAGGAGCCCAAGCCAACCTCACCTGCAAGTGGTGCCTTTTTTTTGCGCCTTCCCTACCTCCTTGTAAGGCCATGGCGTAACTGGTTCATGGGGGGTCTATGACAAGACGGAAAGGGACCCCTGCCCCCGCCGCTTAAGATCCCCCAGGCGCTACATGACGGGCCCTCCTGGCCCGCCCGCCGTGCCATCGGCGTTGCCGGAGAGAGAGCGGGTCCCGCTCCCGCTCCCGCTCCCGCTACGCGGCCTCCTTTTGCGACATCACCACTTCACAGAAGGAGGCCATCGCCTCCCACGCAGTCTCGCTGTCGACCATCTTTTGCATGATGGTCAGCAGAGAGAGAGTCACTCTACCCGGGGCCGCGGCTAACGTCGACCGCGGCCCCGCCCACGCAGGGCAAGCACCAAGGTGTGCTGCGCCGAGCAATGGACGAGGCTCTGGCGAAAACAAAAGTTCCCGGAAAGCGACAATAGGCTCGCCACCTATTACGTGGGACCAACAATACAACTGGCAAAATATGGGCGTATAATATGCCTACCCCTTCGAGGATACAGGCGTGATATTATGTATGTATGTATGATTGGCATAGATGTTCATGACAGTCAAGACCAACGGCTTTACAAAATTTCTGAGACTCGAAGCATGCAATAATAAACAACATAAGTGCGAAAAGTCTTAAGTGCAAGACCAGGATTTTAACCCGAGTCTATTTGGGCTCAAAACTGGGAAATCGCTGGACGTCCCTTACCTGTGGGCTGAAATGATGATGCTTATTAATTTTTATTATATACAAATTAACAGAGACCTTAAAAGCGAAGAGCGCATGCGATATTACCCCCAAAATTCCAAGACATATGTAGAAAATCATCCACAAATCACCCAAACAATTTTCATTTTACATAGCACACACAAACTATGGGCAACAACTACAAATCACCATAAACTGGGAACGTTACTACCCACTTATTGCCTAACCACAGTTGTAAACAGACCGCATAATAATTTAGTTAACCGCTCAAAAGTATGCCTTGTTGCAACCAAGTAAAGCGTATGGAACCCTTTGCCTCTTACATTGTGATAAATTTTCTTATAAAATATCTTATACTTAGTCATAGTGTAGTAATAATGGTAGAACTTTTCATATTCGTCTTTGAGTTTCTACAGAATAATTCATATATTTTTTTCGGAGCAGCGATAAAGTGTGACCCCTTTCCTTTAAATTTAGAGGGTTTTGGGTTCAAACCCTGGTGCACACCTATGACTTTTCGAAGTTATGTGCGTAATTATCGTTTGCTCCGTGCCTCGGAAAGCACGTTAAGCCTGTCATTTCATGTCATGAATATTTATGGCAGTCTTTATTGAGATGTCAGTGCCTTCTAACATCTTGACAGCTGGTTTAACCATAGGGATGATGTTTCCCTCTGGGTTGGGTGGAGTGACTGACCTCCAGTCACTCCACGTAATAGCTGAAATTTAGTCAAATTTGGTAAGCAGACCCTGGGCCCTAAGCTTAAGTCTTGGGCCACCGGGATAATGCTAGGATATGATGATGATTCAGTTTATTTTTTTAAAGGAAGACTAGCATAGAATGTCCTATTTTATTTATTTATTTCATCATTAATATACACACAAAAATATATAGTAAAGAGGAATATAAAAAGGATGCACAGTGGAGCTGGATACTATTGAAGTTAGTGCCTGAAAGTGACATGAATTGCTCCTTTATTTCTTAAGACTAGATGAGATATGATCTTTAGATATTACATTTTGTTGGTTTTAAGAACAGCGGTAATCTTAATAATTTATTTCTTTAATTGTATTAGATCTTAAGACATATTTTGAAAAAAGCCGAGATGAGTTTCTTGAGGCCTTCTTCTCAATCTCGTTGCCATTTTGGAAGCCTCGTTAGAGTCACCGACAGACTGACCGACGGACAATCCCCTCCCTCCTTTAAAATCACGACAGGCTGACTGACAGATACAGACGGAAAATCTTGAGAAAACCACAACAGACAGATAAACTGAAAAATTCTGACAAAAAACCCATTTGCTTTTACTCCTTTATTATGGTAGCGCTCATATTTCTTTCATTATTGTTAAAAAAATATATGGAATTTCCATTTTGTGTAAATGTTTGACGAATCTAAATGATCATGTTGATCTTAAAGACAATAAAGTATATTTCATTTTTTATTTTATTTTGTTAGTTCCTGCAGCGGTCCGAAAAAAGGATGAAATATTACAATATAAATGACAAGCTTAAAACACTGAGACATAAATTAAAAAAAATATATAATAGGTTGGGGAAAAAGTCTTTTCGTATTTTTGTATGAAAAGTCAAGACATTTTTTTCAAAGTTTATTTACATTTATTTACAATACATATGTACCGTTTTGTTGAATAACTTTCTGCCATTTTGTGGGCAGAGACATTATCCCGTTACTGTAGAAACTTTGGGACTTCTGATCAATAAAACGGGACAAATAGTTTTGGCAGTCCTCTCTTGAGGTCAACCTTACAGAACCTAAAGAATTCTGCAGAGACCGAAACAGGTGAAAATCTGAAGGCGCAAGGTCAGGGCTATATGGTGGATGCACTAGGACCTCCCAGTCGAACTCTCTTAATTTTTGCTGAGTGGCTAAAGATGTGTGTGGTCTAGCGTTATCGTGATGAAAGACCACACCCTTCCTGTTGATCAATTCCGGCCGTTTTCTCTCGACTGCTTCCTTTAATCTCATCAGTTGCTGGCAGTAAAGATCAGAATCGATGGTTTTGCCGGGCGGTAAAAGCTCATAATAAACAATGCCCTTCCAATCCCACCATACACACAGCATCACCTTATTTCGTGTTAGGCCAGGTTTGGCCACAGTCTGTGAAGCCTGGCCAACTTTCGACCACGACCTTTTTCGCACGTTCTTGTCGTACGTGATCCACTTTTCATCGCCAGTTATCAATCTCTTCAAAAACGGCTCGGTTTCATTACGTCTCAATAATGAATCGCAAATGAGTACACGGTTCATTAAGTTTCTTTGAGTGAGCTCGTGTGGCACCCAAATATCGAGCTTTTTTGTATAACCAGCTTTCTTCAAATGGGTCAAAACTGTTTTGTGGTCAATTCCCAGTTCTTCAGCTACATCGTAACTACTAATATGCCGATCTTGCTCCACTCT
Organism: Musotima nitidalis; assembly: GCA_949126915.1. Taxonomy (NCBI): domain Eukaryota; kingdom Metazoa; phylum Arthropoda; class Insecta; order Lepidoptera; family Crambidae; genus Musotima; species Musotima nitidalis. The sequence goes on along the minus strand of OX421437.1, from coordinate 13,022,454 downwards.
TTCAAAAATGGCGTCCATTTTATTCGTAACAGGGCGACCAGAGCGAGGTGCATCTTTAACATCATAATTTCCGGACTGAAAACGTTTGAACCAAATTTGTGCTACTCTTACTGACACTGCATCAGGTCCATAAACATCACAAATTTTTTTCACTGCTTGAGTTGCATTTTTGCCTTTTTTATAATAAAATTTTAAAATGTATCGAATTTCTTCATTAGATTCACTCATTTTTACGGAGAGAAAAACAAATGAAAAATAGCGGGAAACAACTTTTTTTATTTTTTTCTTTTCTTTATAATGGAACCTTTTTAATGTTACCAAAACCAGCCAGATACAAATAGTACAGCCAAAAAAAAATTATAATAAGTTTATACCTACGTTATGCGAAAAGACTTTTTCCCCGACCTAATATAATATAAAAAATAACATAACAATAGGGTTCATATAACATTCCTATAACCTTAACGGCAACCACTCAGCGGTTTATGCTGCAGGTGCTACTTGCAGGTGAGGTTGATTTGAGCTTCTAGTTAGTCAGTTTGAAGTAAAATTGATGGTCATAAGTTTCATCGTAAAATCTAAAAAATATATTTTTATAAGTACATCGGTAAGTCACCCAATCGCACATACTGTTCTTTCTCCACTGTGCAAGAACTCAGTGTAGTAGAGTATGTAGATTAGTAATGTGTAGAATGTCAAACGCAGCTAGAACGCAAAATAAATTGCCTTCTTTCCATAAATATGATAAGACGTATATTTCTATGCTGTCAGATTCGTCACTACCTACAGTGAGGATTTTGAATGAAAATCTGGAAACAAAAATAAAGTGAAGATAACTTCTGTAAAGTAATACCGTGCGAGATGCGTTCTAGGGAAAATAGCATAAAGCGAAATTTGCGTCTATCGGGGTTTTTAATAAAGGGCATATATAATTAAGAAACAACCGCTTCTGTTAACAATATGGATTTTACATATTAAAAAAATACGTAACTAAATAATTAAGAGCAATTTTTTGTTAAAATAACCGTCTTATGTTTTTTGCGTAGCTTTTTGCTTACGAGCCATCAAAACTCTTTCTTCTTTCGTTTAAATAATGGCTTCGTGCGTCTAGCACATTTAGCCAGTGTCAAGTAAGTGATATATTAGTTATATATAACTCATAGTAAATGAGAATGAGTGGTGATAAAGATGATAAATGTTAAATGAGATACCCTCCCCTAAGCCGCTTGAGTCCTCAGTAAAGATGTGGGACTATACTAAGATCTCACATGGACTCCTTGAGAGAAAATTGAAAAGTGATGTTGCACTGTTTTGTTTGATTTACCAACACTCATGTATGTTCACAAACACTTAACGGTTAATAATCCAACGTTATTACATTATTATTATTAATGTTCGAAATATCACAAATTTTAGAAAATAAAACAAAACTGCAGACATGACTCTTCAGTTTCCCGCCAAGAAGTCCATCAAAACTCCTACATAACATGCCACAGTATTTTTCTTTATTTGACGTATTGATGAAACACGATCTATGCCACGATTAATACTTTCTAATATGTCAAAACCGGAATATGTTTTTGTCAACGCTTCCTGAACAACACTGACAGAACTGGACATTGACAGGTTCCTTGACATTTTCAAAAGGGTCGCTTTAAAGCTCTATAAAATCTTGGTTGCTGAGGTGCTCACCACCACTCGCCACAAATTCTTTCAGCTCTTCTACTGTGATAAAAATCAATTCGGGCTTGCGTTTTGGCGAATCTGCGCTGTATGGGGGTCGCGTAAAGCGGGGTATTGCTGTAAATAAATGAGATAAGTTTAAGTGCATTCATAACGCCGCCGCTGTTTTTTGAATCTGTATGTTTGATGGCCCACTGTCTAAACGATCCTATATATCGCATGCTTAGAAGAACATCGACCCATTAATAGATAGGTCAGGTTTGAGTTACGTACTTATACAGTCTTTCTATTTCTTACTGAGATCGAATCAATGTTAATCAAAAGTTCAAAACACAAGCAAAATTACTAATTAATAAATCAGTATCAATTTAATGCGCTTACAAGTAGGACAAGTATTCTTTAGAAGATCTTCTTTTGTGATGTCCCAAAAAACGTCTTTTTGAGTTAAGTCACTTTCCATTAAGCATGCAATATGTCTTGTTTTCTAAAATTTATGTCTTTAGGTCTTGGTAGTCTTTAACAAAGTATGAGCGATCTTATTTAGATGCTATTTATTTATATTAAATTTAAATTAGTTAAACTATTTAAATATGAGAGATATCATCATCATCATCACAGCCCATTAACGTCCCACTACTGAGCACGAGCCTCCTCTCACATACCAAGGTGTGAGGGTATTGGGTCATACTCCACCACGCTGACCCAGTGCGGATTGGCGGAGGCAGGTGTATGGCGTCCTGCTGTTAGAATTTTTCAAGCCGCCCAATTAGGCCTCTAACATGGCTTAACGACTATTACATTTAGTGATAACCGGGACCAACGGCTTAACGTGCTTTCTGAAGCACGGAAGCGCTCGATATCAAATGCCACACAAACGGTCACCCATCCAAGGACTGACCTCTGTAAACTCTGCTGTACTTCGGCGATCGTTTCCGACCACCGAGCACCGCAGAGTTACGAGCGCTTCAGAGAAATATGAGTGCTGTAATTTCAAAATTCTTGCAATATTTTCGGCAAGTTATAAATAATCTAATCTACTAAAGTGACCGACATAGCGAAGCGCGTTTGCAAGCTGAAGTGGCAGTGGGCGGGGCACATAGCTCGAAGAACCGACGACCGATGGGGCGTTAAGGTTCTTGAATGGCGACCACGAATCAGCAAACGTAGTAGAGGGCGGCCCCCGACGCGATGGACCGATGATCTGGTCAGACCGGGGAGCCGGTGGACGCAGGCGGCAAAGACTCGATCTACGTGAAAAGCAATTGGGGAGGCCTATGTTCAGCAGTGGGCTTCAAATGGTTGAAATGATGATGATGATAATAAATAATATGGCTTATTTCTTTTGTTCCTTTATAAATATTTTATTTAAAGGTAAACAAGTTTCAAATTGTTTGAAGAATATTTTCAGCAAATAAACAATAGGATACAGGATTAATTTCCTGCTTGCCTCAAATACCTACACAAAAATTACTGCCATCATCATCATTCTAGCACTAGACTTCAGCTCAGCGCCCAGGGTCTGCTTACTGATATAACCATATTTGACTAAATTTTCGTTATTATATACCCAAAAATGTCAACCATCTTTCGGACTATTTTCTTTACTTTGGTGATCGTGTCCAACCACCTAATGTCTTGATTTACTAATTTGGAATATTCGGACTCGGATTCGCTATTCCAGATTACGGTAGCGGTCTTGGTAACGGCGGGGCAGGGGGTGCTAAGAATCACCGGCAGAGATCCGGCTACCACCCAAAACGACGACTTCTGCACCTGGCAACTTATAACACGCGCACACTGAGGACCGACGAGAAGATTGACGAGCTGGAGGAGGAAATAGAGCGGTTGCACTGGGACATTATCGGGTTATCCGAAGTCCGTAGACAGGGAGAGGATACGGTAATCCTTAAGTCCGGCAACTTGCTCTACCACCGGGAGGGCGATCGCCTGTCCCAAGGTGGTGTCGGTTTTATCGTCCGGAAGTCTATCCGTAACAACGTCGTGTCAATTCGGAGTGTGTCGACCAGGGTAGCGTACCTAATACTCAGAATCACCAAACGGTATTCGTTGAAGGTAATTCAGGTTTACGCACCGACCTCGGCACACCCTGACGAGGACGTGGAGATATTGTATGATGACATTTCTGCCGCCATTCATACTTCACCGACTCACTACACGGTTGTTATGGGAGACTTTAACGCAAGGCTAGGCCAACGAAGCGGTGACGAGCAGAAAGTGGGGCAATTTGGAATAGGGCGAAGGAACCATAGGGGACAGCGGTTGGCTGACTTCATGGAGAAGGAGGGCCTCTTTATGATGAACTCCTTCTTCAAGAAGCCACCACACAGGAAATGGACCTGGCTGAGCCCCGATGGTTTCACGAGGAATGAAATAGACTTCATCATGACCACTAAGCGACAAATATTCAATGATGTCTCTGTGATCGCCAGGGTGAAAACCGGTAGCGATCACCGAATGGTAAGGGGCACATTGAATATTAATATAAAGCTTGAAAGGTCCCGTTTGATGAGGTCTACGCTCCGACCCTCAGCTGCCCATATTCAAAACCCCGAGAACTTTCAGCTCGAGCTTCAAAATCGCTTCGCAGGTCTGGAGAACTGCGTAACCGTTGACGATATAAGCGGCGGGCTGGTTGAGACTGTCCACGTTGTCGGGTCCAAACATTATAAGACCCGACAAACTAAAACCAATAAACTGTCGACTCAAACTCTTAATCTCATGGAAGCGCGACGAGACATGCGATTGCAGTCTTCAGCGGAAGCGTCTTCTTACCGGCTCATCAATAGACAGATCTCGAAATCCTTGCGACTCGATATTCGCAAATTCAATACAAATTGTATTGAAGATGCAATAGAGAGGAACAGGGGTTCAAAAGTGTTCGCACGGGATCTGTCTATTGGTCAGAGTCAGTTGACACAGCTGAAGACCAACGAAGGCAGTCTAGTCACGTCGAGACCTGAGATTATGAGGGAGATCGAAAGGTTTTATGGACAGTTGTATACCAGTACGCAAGATCCCGCTACTTGTTTGGCTAAAGACCCTAGAGCCAAACTAACTCGACATACCACCGAAGACATCCCGGACGTCAGCCTGTACGAGATTAGGATGGCCCTGAAACAACTAAAAAACAACAAGGCACCGGGGGAAGACGGGATGACAGCAGAGCTTCTGAGAGCGGGTGGTACACCAGTACTTAAGGTACTCCAGAAGCTCTTTAATACCGTCATTCTCGAGGGACGTACGCCACAGGCGTGGTCCAGTGGTGTGGTTGTCCTTTTCTTCAAGAAAGGTGACAAATCCCTTTTGAAGAATTATAGGCCAATCACGCTACTGAGCCACGTCTATAAGTTGTTTTCACGGGTCATCACGAACCGTCTCGGTCAAAGGTTTGACGACTTCCAGCCTCCCGAACAAGCCGGTTTCCGAAAAGGCTTTTCAACCATAGACCACATTCACACGCTGCGGCAGGTTATACAGAAGACCGAGGAGTATAACCAGCCACTTTGCTTAGCGTTTGTGGACTATGAGAAAGCCTTTGATTCGATCGAGAGCTGGGCAGTGTTTCAGTCCCTGCAGCGATGCCGCATTGATCATCGGTATATCGAAGTTCTGAGGAGTTTATACAGAAACGCCACCATGTCCGTACGAGTACTGGACCAGTGCACGAATCCTATCCTCTTGCAGAAAGGCGTGAGACAGGGTGATGTCATTTCACCGAAACTGTTCACTGCTGCTCTGGAGGATGTTTTCAAGCTACTGGACTGGGAAAACTACGGCATCAACATTAATGGCGAGTATATGACTCACCTTCGATTTGCCGACGACATAGTGGTCATAGCGGAGTCGCTTGTGGATCTGGGCACAATGCTCGGAGACCTCGACAGAGCTTCCCGAAGGGTAGGTCTTAAAATGAACATGGATAAGACCAAAATCATGTCAAATATCCATGTTGTGCCTACCCCAGTAATAGTGGGAAGCTCGGCCCTCGAAGTTGTCGACGAGTACGTATACCTGGGACAAAAAGTCCAATTAGGTAAGTCCAACTTCGAGAAAGAGGTCAATCGTCGAATCCAGCTCGGTTGGGCTGCGTACGGGAAACTACGCAAAATCTTCTCGTCCAAAGTACCTCAGTGTCTCAAGACGAAAGTCTTCGACCAGTGTGTGTTGCCAGCGATGACGTATGGGACTGAGACGTGGTGCCTGACTATGGGCCTCATAAGGAAGCTCAAAGTCGCTCAGCGTGCAATGGAGAGAGCTATGCTCGGAGTGTCCCTACGTGATAGAATCAGAAATGAGGAAATCCGTAGGAGAACCAGAGTGACCGACATAGCGAAGCGCGTTTGCAGGCTGAAGTGGCAATGGGCGGGGCACATAGCTCGAAGAACCGACGACCGATGGGGCGTTAAGGTTCTTGAATGGCGACCACGAATCAGCAAACGTAGTAGAGGGCGGCCCCCAACGCGATGGACCGACGATCTGGTCAGGGCGGCGGGGAGCCGGTGGATGCAGGCGGCAAAGAATCGATCTACGTGGAAAGCAATTGGGGAGGCCTATGTTCAGCAGTGGACTTCGAATGGCTGAAATGATGATGATGATGATGATGAATATTCGGACTTCATAAAACAATAAGCTGTATAAGCCTCCAAGAAAACATAATATAATAGGCAACAAACACCTAATATCAACTCTGTAATATTTCCCAATCTTTGTCGGAAAGGAGCCAGGCGCCATAGCGTCGGCACACTTACAACATTACCCTCTTTCGTGGTTTTTAATGGCCGACCTTGTGACATTTACTGACAGTCCCATTTTGGGCTATATGTTGCGGATTTTATTGGAATTTCATTTATTTCATTGTGGTTTCATCATCTCAGCCATCTGACGTCCACTGCTGAACCTAGGCCTCCCCAATAGATTTCCACATTGAGCGATCCTGAGTCGCCTGCATCCATCGGCTTCCCGCCGCCTTGACCAGATCATCGGGCCATCGCGTGGGAGGACGTCCTCTACTACGTTTGCCGGTTCGCGGTCGCCATTGCAGAACCTGAACGCCGCATCGGTCGTCAGTTCTTCGAGCTATGTGCCCCGCCCATTGCCACTTCAGCCTGCAAACTCGCCTGGCTATGTCGGTCAATCCAGTTCTCCTACGAATTTCCTCATTTCTGATTCGATCACGTAGTTTCCCTCCGAGCATAGCTCTCTCCATTGCACACTGAGCGACTTTGAGCTTTCTAATGAGGCAACACACACTGGTTAAAGACTTTCGTCTTAAGACACTGAGGTATTTTGACATTGTGGTTTAGTATAAATAAATATTTTTTTATACTTATGACATGCTAATTAATACATGTTCTACAGAGCTGTACAAACACTTATATAACACCCATGAAATTTATTCTCACGATATGAAAATATCATGGAGTGCTTCTATGGTAGAGTATTTATAGGTATAAGGTACTTTTTCAGATTATGTTAAAATTTTGTTTGTGCGTTTATAGTCTGCGTTTGGGGTGACTATATAGGTACACCTGTAACTACGAAATACCACAAAACTTAAAGAGTCTGACTTTGCCGACAATCTTATGTTGGGCTAAATGTTTAAAAAATCTCGGAATTATACATTCACGCCAGTTTCCCCGAAGGCCCGAAGGGGGAGGTAGAGGCATTTTATACGCCGGCACTTCACCAATTATTGACGGTCCCACGTAATAGGTGGCGAGCCTATTGCCGCTTACCGGGCACTGTTATGTTCGCTAGAGCCTCGTCCGTTGATCGGCAGGTGCACCACTTGCAGGTGAGGTTGGTTGGTGGTTAGGTCTTGGTTGGATCCCTGTACACCCCCCATATATTGAAATTTTATTCATTTTATTATTAACTTGGTGAGGGTGACGAAATGAGTAGCCTATTATCATTGTTCTAGCATTTATACCGGCTGTGCCTAGGCTTACTTTTAGGATCTAGGGTCTGTTCTCTGGTCTAGATATGGCTGGACATGGAGTGACTGCTGTCTGACCTCAGCAACCCAGAGCGTAATATCTTTCTATGGTTAAATTTGCTGTCAGAATACTAGAAAGCACAGACTTCCTAATAACGACTGCAGTAGATGTCATGACAGCCGGGACCACCGGTTTAACGTGCTCTCCGAGGCATGGAGCAAGCAAAGTCAAAATCTATTGTTCAAGTTTTGGCTACCTAAAGCTCTTGTGAACGTCAACTCAAAAATTAACGCCTCCATTGTCTGCGGGCGGGAGTTTGATCGCAGAAATATCGGACAAGAAACTCTTCAAGGGTTAAACAACTTCAAGGTTTAAAATATGTGTTCACAAGATAAAATAAAAAAAGACGTTTTGCACTCGAAGACTCCCGCTGTAAAGCTATTGCATAGCATTTTTTATCAACTTATGCAATTATAATTGTTTATTTTTGTGTACATTTATAGAGACATAATATCATATGTACTTTCTCTGTGCGTTTTATCTATATATTTGTATTACCTATATATTTAAAAAAATACGCATGCGCAGTAACGCCGATACAACCAATGCTACCTAGAGGCGGGTTGCTGAACTAAAGAGACAAGCGTGATATTTTAAAAAGTCATTAAAAGTTCTGCTATTTATCGATAGATGGAAAAACTAAAAAGTATCAACGCTGTGCCGGTCGTAGTGGGGGGTGCTAGGTTTTTATCGTTACGGAATTTCTGGCCTGCGATAGAAGCTATGCAAAAGCTTACAAATATTTTTTTTAACAAGATGAACATGAAGCAAAAATTACGCACATAACTTACAAAACCATGGGGGACCTTTGGTATTATGGTCTCACCTCTGAGCTATTACTGCTAAATGAGTAGACCTGTGACTATAACCAAAGACCACAAAATTATGGGCCAAACGTTGAGACGTAGGAACGCATAGTACTGTTCGAATGATTATAAAGATATTAAGTCAGAATTGCTGTAAATGATATCTTTCATAAGACGAAAAATATTTGTGGTTTGCAGCACATTTTATCAATATAATGATCATTAGTTAAAATTATTATTATCCTGTAGCTTGACGTTGAGAATTTTATTAATAACTAAAAACAGGCTTTTCTAATATGACTTAAAACATGAATATTGTTATTGTATAGCGTCACAGACAAATGAAGATTGTAACTAACCAATCGATAATTGAAAAGAGCATAGCCTGTGAGTTTCTTGCTAGTTCTTCTTACAGAGCGGTGGCTCGGAACTTAGATTCACTTACACTTATATATTTTTAGTTTTTTTAATTATTTGGTTGCAAGTGAATCTAAGCTTCGTGATTTTAGTATAATTATATTTTTTTATAATTTTGACGTTTTCAAGTACTATGTAATAGTTTATGAAATAAAAAGTTTTTGATTTGCATATTTTACTGAGCAAAACCGCAGACAACAACTAGCACTTTATGATTTTGTAGTCGAAGCACTATAAAATAGCAAGCTACTTAATAATTTATTCCCAGAGTCTCGCTGCAGCAGTAAAACAGTAAGCACAGGCTATAAATAGGGAGCGGCGGGCATGCTGGAATTATGACGTCGTCATTTTCTCGCGTTACTTACTGTTTATTGAGGAAAACAATGGCCGAGCAAGGGAATCTCAAGAACTTCGTCCGTAGCAACATTATTAATACAATATTATGTTACTAAAAAAGCTTTGCAAAATAATATACTGATCCTCTGCAAATATTTGAATTGCAACGCCCAAGCGGGGTCATGTTATTAGGACATGAATATTGTTTATGTAATATTATATCGCATTGTATAGCTTCACAGACAAATAAAGATAGTAACTAAAGTACCTAACCAATTGATAAATTTAAAAGAGCATGTCTGTGAGTTTCTTGCCAGTTCTTCTTAAAGAGCGGTGGCTCGGAACTGGCACTTAGATTCATATACACTTAATTTTTTTGCTTGTAAGTTAGTACCATTTAGTTTTTATTTTTATATATATTTATTTTGACGTTTTCAAGTGCTATGTAAAATAGTTTTTGAAATAAAGAACTTTTGACGTGACAACGTCTTATAAATTGGTTTGCCGAGTGACACTTCAAGAAACTGCGTTACGCTCCGCTCACGTTATACGCTCACAATGAGAGCGAGTGAGAGGCACGCGTCCCTTCCACTCGGGCATGGTTATAATTCTCAAATATAATTCTTTGTATAAATAAATGTTTTAAATTGTTACTATTATTTCATCCTTCTTCCTACTATACGAATGAATATTCACATTAAAATTATTTTACCACTCAAAGTCGTTGTCACGTAAAACTTTCGCCCGTATACCGACTTTACAGGCAACCAATTTTTTTTTACTTTTACTCCACTTCATCGTCGTCATCATCATCTTCATATACTCGACGATCTTCATAACTCAGTTACTAATGGGCGGTGGTCCCGGTTTTACGGCTGCTTCTTACCCAGTGTTGGTTAGCTGGTAATCGATAATGTTCATTTTCATAATTCTAGTACATTAACGTATCACTACTGATTGTCAACTTTGTGCGAGGGTGTATAAGGATCCTACCAAGACCTAAGAAGCCCAAGCCAACCTCACCTGCAAGTGGTGCACCTGCCGATCAACGGACGAGGCTCTGGCGAACATAACAGTGCCCGGTAAGCGGCAATAGATATAACTTGGGAGCAACAATATAATATGCCTCTGCCTACACCTTCGGAAAAATAGGCGAGAATGTATGTCGAAAAGAGTACTGAAATCTCGCCCAATGTCTATGTTGCCGAGAAGCTAGCCACCTATCACAATTTCCGACGTTTCATCTATACTCTATTCATGGAATGAATTAAGCAAAGCGATTTCTCTGTCTGACATTTCTATAGATAAGGACAGAAAATTATTTAGCTCCGCCCAGGTGCGCTTGCGACAGCTTTGAAACCTCAAGGCTCGATTATATTGCTAACGTAAACCATTTATGGAGTTACTACCTATTATATTTACATCACAGAATTCTGATCTTTGCACAGTTAGGCAGGAATTTTAAGGTGGGATTTTCAGAAATACAATGATTGATTGTTATTAATAACTTTCGCTTTACGACGTTACACTGTCATTTACAACGTTTATGATTCGACGACCGAATATATATGGCGAATAATATGGCGTGTAGGTCATACCTGCACTTCATTCCAGAGATCGTGGGTTCGATTCCCACACACGACAAATCTTTGTGTGCATGAACATGAATATTTGTTCTGGTATGGGTGTTTTCCTATATATAAAATAAATTAAAAAAAATAATACTTTATTGTCTTTAAGATCAACATGATCATTTAGATTCGTCAAACATTTACACAAAATGGAAATTCCATATATTTTTTTAACAACAATGAAAGTAATATGAGCGGTACCATAATAAAAGAGTAAAATCAAATGGGTTCTTTGTGAGAATTTGTCAGTTGTGGTTTTCTCAAGATTTGTCAGTCTGTATCTGTCAGTCAGCCTGTCGTGATTTTAAAGGAGGGAGGGGATTGTCCGTCAGTCAGTCTATCAGTGACTCTATTAAGTATTTACAAAAAAGGTATTTAAGTATGTTTATCTGTTCTTTAGTATCCATAACAAAAGTTCTTAGTGATACTTATCTTGGAACTAAATAACTGGTGTGACTGTAAGAGTATATTTATATTTATTTATTTCTAATAAATCTTTCACTTGACGCTTTGAAGTTATGATCTATTTCGTTAATTTTTACTTCAATTATATTTTCCACGTGCTTAACACATCCTTTAAACATAACGTCATCTAGATTTATCTGTGCTAAAATTGAACTTAGCTATAATTATATAGATCTCTCTTATAACTTTACTATTTAGATGTAGCAAGGTTTCTGCCTACCCCAAATGGGATTTATGAGGTTCGTGATATTATGTTAGTAATTTTCCAAAGTGTACACAGTACATACACTGCATCAGCACTTTCGTGTTACGTCAACTTTATTGTTGATGGTGTATGACCGGTGCGCAGTGTCCACGGGTGATGACGTCATAATTCCGAAATGCCGGTTATTCATGGGCGGCGGTCCCAGTTTTATGGCTGCGACTAGTGATGGCTAGATGTTTATCGATAATAATTATCAATCATACTTAAATACATAGTATCACGTCTGTTTCTTGTAGGCATGTGCATAGATCACATCCTTCCACTTGCTATGATCCTGGCACACAGTTGAAACTGCTGAAGTTTGGCTCTTTAATTTTGTCATGCATTTCTGTCGGTTTAGAGTACTTTTGAGCAACACTTTCTCCAAAATCTTATGGTCTTTAAGGTTCTGATTTGGTGTAGGCGTGTCACATACTATTCGTCAGTCGACATTAACGTATCATTCTTATTTACACTATTAGACAAATTTTGTATTTCCTAAAAAGTTACTTATTGAATAAAGCAAAATAATTGTCAGTATTGTAACTGATAAATAAAACTTACACTTTCTAGGGTTTCGCCATCTCAGGTAAAAAGAATACTAACGTGATTCATAAATACACTTTTGATATTTGTACGCTCAACAATCGACAGTAATTATTCAAATATTCGACAACTCCTCACACGCCAGAGTAGTGGCTCCGTATAATTTACATACGCGGCAAAGTGTACATCGCATCGCGGACATAAAGTATTCACCAAAATATACTGGATTTAGTACACGACCTTTATTACAAATAGACTCTGAGCTAAGTTGTCGACAGACAGAAGGACTTGGCGATACTATAAGATTTAGGTGTAACGACAGCATTGCGATGCAATTTAAGAAAATTACTCTGTGTTGAATATGAATAGGTGGGTTACTTATTAATTCTAATGTCTTATAGGAAACGTCATATATTTCCATAAAATAATTATAAGCTTTAATGCTGGTAGATAAAACTTATACTAATTTATTGATTCAGGCGTTACTTTGCGGAAATCCATTGTAAGCAAGTGATGGATTAAAAATATCTTTGTAACAATTCCCGCGCTACTATAACTTCCCGAAAAATCGAGAAACTTTTCACTCTCGTTTCAGCGTTGGTCGTGAAGACATCGTTGTTCTGAGGCTCCTATCTTACCTGATGATGCCCTGTGTACATTGTTACAAAGATATTTTTAATCCATCACTTGCTTAAAACTTATACTAGTAAGAAGACAAACTAGAAGAGTTCCATGTCCTACTCTTTCCACTCAAGGTCCTGCTCTTACTACATAGATGCGTTAGTATTCACTAATATTTGACATTCATAAAAGCCTACAATAAAATAAAGCTTTTTTAAGCAAATTTTTAAGTACTCGGCAGGATTCCGCCATCATAAAATGTAAAGCCTCGTCCCCAACAATCCCCTTTAGAATGACTGAATGAATAGACTGACAGATCCCCCCGGTAAGAGTCACCGACAGACTGACAAATCTTGAGAAAAACCACAACAGACAGATAAACTGACAAACCTTAACAAATTCTGACAAAGAACCCATTTGCTTTTATTTCCTTATAATAGTACCGCTCAAATCTCTTTCATTGTTGTTAAAAAATATATCGAATTTCCATTTTGTGTGTGAATATTTGACAAATCTAAATGATCATGTTGATCTTAAAGACAATAAAGTATATTTTATTTTTAAAAAAGAAGACATTTCATAAATACACTAACTTTGAATTTTGGACTTCTTGGCGGGAAAGTGAAGCGTCATCTCTGTAGTTTTGTTTTATTTTCTAAAATTTGTGATATTTTTAACATTAATGTGTAATAACGGTGGATTATTAACCGTTAAGTGTTTGTAAATATACATGAGTGTTGGTAAATCAAAACAAAGCAGTGCAACATCACTTTTCAAATTCTCTCAAAAAGTCCATGTGAGATCTCAGTAAAGTCCCACATCTTTACTGAGGACTCAAGGGGCTTAGGGGTGGGTATCTCATTTACCATTTATCATCTTTATCATCACTCATTCTCATTTACTATGAATTATATATTATTAATATATCACTTACTTGACTCTGGCTAGATGTGCTAGACGCACGAAGCCATTATTTAAAAGAAAAAAAAAAACTTAGACTTTGAATATCAAACAATCGACAACAATTATTCAAATAGACGACAACGCCTCACACGTCACTGCTCCATAATTTACAGACGCGGCGTTCCGTACATCGCATCGCGGACATAAAATATTCACTAAAATGTACTGGATTTAGTACAAGGCCTTTATGCCTCTCTGAGCACTGTTATTGACTGTTTACCTTCTAGGCGGGCGTTGTATTATTCATGCAGTCTGCGAGATTTGATTTGTAGTGTTTGATTGATAACAGCTTTTAGTTTTGTTGCTTGTTTTCGTATGTTGAAATAGTTCTACCCATAGAAATCTAAATGATAAGACACCAGAAATGGTATATCATCAACATCATCTCAGCCCATAAACGTCCCACTACTGACGGGACTTCTGATCAAAAAAACGGGACAAATAGTTTTGGCAGTCCTCTCTTGAGGTCAACCTTACAGAACCTAAAGAATCCTGCAGAGACCGAAACAGGTGAAAATCTGAAGGCGCAAGGTCAGGGCTATATGGTGGATGCACTAGGACCTCCCAGTCGAACTCTCTTAATTTTTGCTGAGTGGCTAAAGATGTGTGTGGTCTAGCGTTATCGTGATGAAAGACCACACCCTTCCTGTTGATCAATTCCGGCCGTTTTCTCTCGACTGCTTCCTTTAATCTCATCAGTTGCTGGCAGTAAAGATCAGAATCGATGGTTTTGCCGGGCGGTAAAAGCTCATAATAAACAATGCCCTTCCAATCCCACCATACACACAGCATCACCTTATTTCGTGTTAGGCCAGGTTTGGCCACAGTCTGTGAAGCCTGGCCAACTCTCGACCACGACCTTTTTCGCACGTTCTTGTCGTACGTGATCCACTTTTCATCACCAGTTATCAATCTCTTCAAAAACGGCTCGTTTTCATTACGTCTCAATAATGAATCGCAAATGAGTACACGGTTCATTAAGTTTCTTTGAGTGAGCTCGTGTGGCACCCAAATATCGAGTTTTTTTGTATAACCAGCTTTCTTCAAATGGGTCAAAACTGTTTTGTGGTCAATTCCCAGTTCTTCAGCTACATCGTAACTACTAATATGCCGATCTTGCTCCACTCTTTCAAAAATGGCATCCATTTTATTCGTAACAGGGCGACCAGAGCGCGGTGCATCTTTAACATCAAAATTTCCGGACTGAAAACGTTTGAACCAAATTTGTGCTACTCTTACTGACACTGCATCAGGTCCAGTTGCATTTTTGCCTTTTTTATAATAAAATTTTAAAATGTATCGAATTTCTTCATTAGATTCACTCATTTTTGCGGAGAGAAAAACAAATGAAAAATAGCGGGAAACAACTTTTTTTTATTTTTTTCTTTTCTTTATAATGGAACCTTTTTAATGTTACCAAAACCAGCCAGACACAAATAGTACAGTCAAAAAAATTTTATAATAAGTTTATACCTACGTTATGCGAAAAGACTTTTTCCCCGACCTAATATGTTGCCAATTTGAAAATTTATACACGAGATCGACGTTGCTGTCGTTTACTACGGACTATAATTTATTCTTGAACACAGTACATTGATTGTTTGTAGTAAGGTACGATTCAGATAAAACAAACGCAATTGGCAATATATTAAATACACACACACACAGCCACTTACTAAAATGGAGGGTTTAAATGCTGCGCTGGATGTGCGGAGTTACGCGGAAGGACTGCGTCAAAAACTCGCGCATTCGCGGCAGCCTTCATGTTCGTGACATCGCAGATAAATTGCAAGAATGTCGCCTACGCTGGTACGGCCACGTTCTAAGAAAACCGGCAAACTAAGTGTGGAACAAATGTCTGGCCATGGCACCGCCACCCGGCCGAGGTAGATTGGGCAGGCCCAGGAAATGCTGGCTTGATGTCGTAAGGGATGACATGCGTGCCAATAACATATCGACCAAGGATGCCGAAGACCGTGCGAAGTGGAGAAGAAGATGTAGGAAAGTGGACCCCGGGCCCGTAAGGCAGCAACCGGGATAACGCTAAGTTGAATAAGAATTGGCAATACATTTGCGGCAAACACCCTTAACACTATTTTATTGAATAAGGTCCATGAAATTGTTGATTTGCTTATATGTTCTTTGAGTGAATTCGAAATAATGACACTAAAATTTCTTTGTAATTTTTTAATTTTAGATACGGTATCGCATTGGGAACTTACCTGTAATTAATGAATGAATGAATGAACACTTCTTTGTACACTAAATATAAAAAAAGTAATCAAATCACATAAACAAATATATAGTACAATGGGCGGCCTTATTGCTAACAGCAATTTCTTCCAGGCAACCTTAGGATGGACAGGAAACAATGAATAAAAAATAATGAAAAAGAGTAATGATGATATGATAAAAAGTAATGATAGTTGTACAAATCTATGTAATAAATAAATAAAAATAAAATATAATAATAGTTCCGTATGCACTGATGCTATAGGATATACCACTACGCGCGCACAGGACTTGTATTGTTATATACTAAGATTTATATGTTTGTTGCTTGCTTTGGTATGTTAAATAGTTTTTACAACAACGAGGGTGTCACAGAAGGCGACTAAGGAGTTCGGTAGTTTAGTGTCAATAAATAAATAAATGTTTCCGACAATTACACCAATTATTTAGTTCCAAGATAAGTATCATTAAGAACTTGTGTTATGGATACTAAGTAACTGATAAACATATATAAACACTTTTTTTATGTAAATACATACTTAATATACATAGAACAACACCCAGACCGGAATATATATTCATATTTATATACAAAAATATTTGTCCTGTATGGGAATCGAACCCACGACCTCAGGAGTGGAGTGCGGGTATACTCGCCACCACGCCATATCAGCCGTCACGTAAATCAATGTCATCATGTGTCAATGTAGGCGACGATGCGTTACTTCTAATTTTAGGGCAACTTTACATAATTCTTTCACATACATACATTCACGCCTGTTTCCCCGAAGAAGTAGGCAGAGGCATATTACATGCCCACACTTCGCCAATAACTTAGTTGGTCCCACGTAATAGGGGGCGAGCCGTTTAACTGTCATGTTCGCCAAAGCTTAGTCCGTTGATCGGCAGGTGCACCACTTGCAGTTGAGGTTGGCTTGGGCTCCTTAGGTCTTGGTAGGATCCTTATATACACCCATCAAATCACAATTTACTGTAATATGCCAATTTTCTACACTTGTGTACGTTGCTAAGGAAGTTATATCTAAAAATTCACTAATATCCTAATTTTCTCCCTCATTTAGTTTGTAGGTCCTAATTTTTAATAAGTCATACATACCTCAAAAGAAAAAACAATAACTATACATGTTTCTAAAACGGTTCTAAAAACCCCTTAGATAAAACCAAAAAAGGGTTTAAATGCCGTCAAAAAAACATTTTCATTAAATCTTCGAAATTTTCATGACTTTAAATGTCTGTAAAAATGAATGCTAAAAACATGTTTTGTTAGATTGCTTACACATTACTTTAATAAAGAAAAATAAAATATACTTAATTATCATTAAATTGGCCATTATTAGCAATCAATTTTTAAAAGTTTGGGTTTTTTAATAAAAAATAACATATCTAATAAATATTTTTTAAAAAATAGTGAAAATTCGTCTAAGACAACCATGGCTCAAATGGTCTATACTTTCTTTCGCTTCCAAGCTTTCAAGTCACCCTGTATAATTGGCGAAGTGTGGGCGTATAATGTGCCTCTGCCTACCCCTTCGGGGAAACAGGCGTGAATTTATGTGTGTTATGATTTATCTGTTTTGATTCCAATACGCCATAAACGCCTCTAGTAAAGTCTTCACTTCTTTACTAGGTCATGACTTTGACTTGCCTCGACTATGCCTATTACACGACTTACTTAGGAAAACGCTGCATTTATGCAAATAACTTGATTGTTTTAATTTCTTGACACTTGGCAAACGAGTGAGTCCATATATAAGAAGAATAATAAGTTTAACTTCTGCATGAAAAAACTAATTTCACCACTTTACATCCTTTCGTATGCAAGCAAAATTTCGTATTCATACCCAGTTAGGTGCCCTCATTTCGGAGTCTTAAAACTAAATAATTACGTTACACGAATATGCACAAGTACTGAGAAAGGATTTGGCAAGCCTCCCAGAGGATTTACAGTTCCACTTCCGTAAGATAAGAGTCGGTAACTAGTTTTAGTAATACTAAATAATGTTTATAATGCTGACACTAAAGGTGTTATTAAAATAATACTAGAAACGGGACTTCTTGGCGGGAAAGTGAAGCGTCATGTCTACAGTTTCGTTTTATTTTCTAAATTTGTGATATTTCTGTGTCGGTGTGTGTGACATTAGTGGGTAATAACGGTGGATTATTAACCGTTAAGTGTTTGCGAACGTACATGGGTGTTGATAAATGAAACAAAACAGTGCAATATAACTTTTCAAATTCTCTCAAGAAGTCCATGTGAGAACTCAATATAGTCCCACATCTTTACTGAGGACTCAAGGGGTTTAGGGGGGGGGGGGGGCATCCCATTTCCCATTTATCATCTTTATCATCTTGTTATTCATATATCTCTTACTTGACACTGGCTAAATGTGCTAAACGCACGAAGCCATTATTTAAAACAAACAAAAAAAAACCTGAAGCGCTCGTAGCTTTGCTGTAATACACTGGCCTGTGAAACTTAATACTACATACATACAATAACTATTTTTTGCATTCTTTCCTTTCGCAGGCCAGCTGAAAAATATGTCTCCATGGAACAAGCTGTGCCCTGTACCCATTTTTTTCTTGTTATAAGTTTATAATTTTTTATATCTTTGTTTAATAATCAATCCAGTTTTCTCGAAAGTGAGGCATATTATACACCCACACTTTGCATTTTTGGTCCCACGTAATAGGTGGCGAGCCTGTTGCCGCTGTCCGGGAACTTTTACGTTTGCCAGGTAGGTGAGGCTGGCTTGGGTTCCAAGGTTTTGACAGGATCTTTATACACTTACGGGCGGGGTGTCATAATCTTTAAACCTTGGCACTGGCCTCCCCTCTAGTGGGTAGGACTGCTGGCGATAGAGTCTACCGTGTGAGCCCCACACTCACCTCTCGGTCCCTCTTCGGCTGGGAGGCAGCGCGTATTGTATAGTTCGTAAGTCATTTTGTTATCGACGTACATAAAATACGAAAAAGTATCTTTATGCACTTGGTATTATGACGACCGATTTGGCGTGGAGGTTAGTATACCTGCACTTCACTCCAGTGGTCGTGGGTTCGATTTTCACACAGAACAAATCTTTGTGTGCATGAACATGAATATTTGTTCTGGTCTGGGTGTTTTCCTATGTATATTAAGTATGTATTTACAAAAAAAAAAAGTATTTAAGTATGTTTATCCGTTCTTTAGTATCCATAACACAAGTTCTCAGTGATACTTATCTTGGAACTAAAGAATTGGTGTGATTGTAAGAGAATATTTATTATTATTATATACATACAAACAATCACACCTGTTTTCCCAAAGGCGTAGGCAGAGGCCTCTTATAAACTATTTAGTAAACTTAAAGATCAGATTGGATTTAAAAAAAAAATGTAAATCATTAATGTAAATGTTAAAAAGTATGGGCCCTATTATTGATCCTTGTGGTAAGTAAGTGATTGCCTGTTTTGGCATTTACTTACTTAAATCGGGCAGTCTCCCTATTAATGTTTGTCTCATGAACAGATTTAATCTCCACAATTATCTTTCTATTAGTCAGACATGATTTCATGAGTTCTTGTGCCTTACCGCATTGCTCTGATTTCTTTAGTAGAATATCACTGGTGACCGTATCAAAGGCAAAGCTAAAATCAAAGAAGAGACTTGCAGCTTTTTATTAATTATAAAAGTTTGGATATATTGTTCAATGCGTCGATGACAAATATATTCACTGTGTTAATTGTCCCCACATTTCCACGCTACCCAAACTGCCTATCATTTCGGATTTTGTTTACATGTAAAGAGAGAATTTATCTCGTTTTAAGGAAGTTCCCTAAAATTTTAGATTTATTTGGTAATAATGATATGATACAAATACCAAAGTTCATGCTTACAATAATGTATTCTATGTGGGAATCGAACACGTTTTCTAATTATCTTCGCTCCTAGTCCCGCCTAAGTATTCAGTGCCAACATAATCAAATTCTAAATAGAAATTCCTTTCCCATTGTCCTTAATGAGTCACATTATTATACTTATTAATAGCAAGAAAATGTTGACGAAGCGAAGCGAAGAGAAGCGACGCGAAGGTGAATATTAATTTAGCACAATGAAGCTCCGCTGAGAGAAATCTCGTTTTACTGCACAAAGAAGCCACCTTTTCACTTTAAAACCTGAAAGCCTTCACAGAGTAGCAAATATTAAAAGAGTCGAGAAAAATGTTTTTGTAATATGCCCGTTCTTTGCTTAAGTAAATTAATGTATAATTCCAATTCGATAATTTCTTGCATTTTAATGAATGAGATATTTTCTTTTCTTTTAAATTATGGCTTCGTGCGTCTAGCACATTTAGCCAGTGTCAAGTAAGTGATATAATAGGTTGGGGAAAAAGTCTTTTCGTATTTTTGTATGAAAAGTCAAGACATTTTTTTCAAAGTTTATTTACATTTATTTACAATATATATGTACCGTTTTGTTGAATAACTTTCTGCCATTTTGTGGGCAGAGACATTATCCCGTTACTGTAGAAACTTTGGGACTTCTGATCAAAAAAACGGGACAAATAGTTTTGGCAGTCCTCTCTTGAGGTCAACCTTACAGAACCTAAAGAATTCTGCAGAGACCGAAACAGGTGAAAATCTGAAGGCGCAAGGTCAGGGCTATATGGTGGATGCACTAGGACCTCCCAGTCGAACTCTCTTAATTTTTGCTGAGTGGCTAAAGATGTGTGTGGTCTAGCGTTATCGTGATGAAAGACCACACCCTTCCTGTTGATCAATTCCGGCCGTTTTCTCTCGACTGCTTCCTTTAATCTCATCAGTTGCTGGCAGTAAAGATCAGAATCGATGGTTTTGCCGGGCGGTAAAAGCTCATAATAAACAATGCCCTTCCAATCCCACCATACACACAGCATCACCTTATTTCGTGTTAGGCCAGGTTTGGCCACAGTCTGTGAAGCCTGGCCAACTTTCGACCACGACCTTTTTCGCACGTTCTTGTCGTACGTGATCCACTTTTCATCGCCAGTTAACAATCTCTTCAAAAACGGCTCGGTTTCATCACGTCTCAATAATGAATCGCAAATGAGTACACGGTTCATTAAGTTTCTTTGAGTGAGCTCGTGTGGCACCCAAATATCGAGCTTTTTTGTATAACCAGCTTTCTTCAAATGGGTCAAAACTGTTTTGTGGTCAATTCCCAGTTCTTCAGCTACATCGTAACTACTAATATGCCGATCTTGCTCCACTCTTTCAAAAATGGCGTCCATTTTATTCGTAACAGGGCGACCAGAGCGAGGTGCATCTTTAACATCAAAATTTCCGGACTGAAAACGTTTGAACCAAATTTGTGCTACTCTTACTGACACTGCATCAGGTCCATAAACATCACAAATTTTTTTCACTGCTTGAGTTGCATTTTTGCCTTTTTTATAATAAAATTTTAAAATGTATCGAATTTCTTCATTAGATTCACTCATTTTTACGGAGAGAAAAACAAATGAAAAATAGCGGGAAACAACTTTTTTTTATTTTTTTCTTTCCTTTATAATGGAACCTTTTTAATGTTACCAAAACCAGCCAGACACAAATAGTACAGTCAAAAAAATTTTATAATAAGTTTATACCTACGTTATGCGAAAAGACTTTTTCCCCGACCTAATATTAATAATATATTATATAATTCATAGTAAATGAGAATGAGTGATGATAAAGATGATAAATGGTAAATGAGATACCCACCCCTAAGCCCCTTGAGTCCTCAGTAAAGATGTGGGACTACACTGAGATCTCACAAGAACTCCTTGAGAGAATTTGAAAAGTGATGTTGCACTGCTTTGTTTGATTTACCAACACTCATGTATATTCACAAACACTTAACGGTTAATAATCCACCGTTATTACACATTAATGTTAGAAATATTACAAATTTTAGAAAATAAAACAAAACTGCAGACATGACGCTTCACTTTCCCGCCAAGAAGCAGTCCGAATGAGATATTAGTTAATAATAATCATATATTTCAGGACATAATGTAACACAGAGTTTGTTAACAAAAGAGGCTCATTCATAATACCTTTGTATTTATAAAAATATTTTTAAAACAATTTTGTTAGTGTCATTAAAACTTTAAAATATATGAAAGTATAAATATATGTTGTAAAGAGATCCTGCATTTTGCGTCGGTAACAAAATGCATTTACGCACTGTCTCCCGGCCAAAGGGGGAGACCGGGAGGGGGTGAGGGACGCTTGGCGGCAGACGTGACCGCCGCATTTCTACCCACCAAAAATCTTCCGATGACGCCCGCCGCTGTTGAAAAGGGGGCGGGGGGCCAGCAGCAGGGGATTTGTAGTTTCTGGCACCCCGCCCGCGGCCAACATCCCCGGATCAGTCTAGACGGCCCCCGCCGCCTAAGACCCCCTGGAAGGGGTCCTACATACCTCTTAGGAGCCCAAGCCAACCTCACCTGCAAATGGTGCATCTGTTGATCAACGGACGAAGCTCTGGCGAACCTACCCTTTTGGGGAAACAGGCGTGATTGTATGTATGTATAAATTAGTTATTACAGCATGTAGTTAATTAATTTCAATTTTACCGCAAAATTAAAAATAGTACAAGAGGCGAACTTAATGTTACAATGCATTCTCTATTAGTAAATCTTTGGGTAGTCGATAAGCCTATTTTGTGGCCCTGAGGCATTTTAGCCCCTAAAATATCACTGAGCCCCACTGAGCGCAAGCTTCTCACGAACCTAGATAGATAGAACCTAAATGTTACTAGGCAATAGTCCACAACGCGAATCCAGTGGGTGTCAGTGCCGTCCTGCTATTAGAATTTTTCAAGCTGCTCAGTTAGGACACTAAGATAACGACTACTACAAATAGTGATAGCCGGTTAAAAAATGACTTAACGCAACTTTCAAGCAACGAATGCGATCGTTGCTAAATGGCACACAAACGATCACCCATTTACGGACTGACCTTTGTGAACACTTTATACTCTACAAGATGTCTCTGCCTACCCCTTTAGGGATACAGGCGTAATTGTTTGTATGTATGTGGTGTGTAAGTTTATAAGGACCCTTTTTTATTTTATTTCTCAAAATGTCTTTACACACTGCCTCCCGGCCGCAGCAGTGGATTTTATATGACTAAAACATCATTAATGATCAGTATCGCGGAGCTGTGGATGAAGTTATTTATTTTCATAAAATTGTGTGCCAGGTCTCTGTATCTCGCTACTCTGTGCACATTAATTCGAGCGGTTTCCTTATATCTAAGTCCGCTCTTACACTCTAGCTGCTATGGCGGTGTTTAATATAAATCTATACAAGTATTTACGTAGTATCCTACAACTGACTTTGTGGTTGTTTCATTTGATAAAAACACTGATATTGTTATACATTGCGTATTTTATATGCTCTTTACAGCTAAAATATGTTTTAGACTCTCGTATCGACAAGTGTATAGTGATCCTAACAAGATTGATTTGACTGATCAACGCATAAGCTAAAAGGGTCAGTGCAGAAGGAGAGGATTGAAGTGAAAAGTACTTTTAACAACCTGTAAATTAACCTGGGTGTATAGGGATCCTACCCAAACCTAAGAAGTCCAAGCCAACCTCACCTGCCGATCAACGGACGAGGCTGTGTCTGGCAAACATGAAAGTTCCCGGTAAGTGGCAATTGGCTCTCCACCTTTTACGTAAGCCCACAATATTATTCAATCCATCCATCCATCCATCGCCCAACGCGATGGACCGATGATCTGGTCAGGGCGGCGGGGAGCCGGTGGATGCAGGCGGCAAAGAATCGATCTACGTGGAAAGCAATTGGGGAGGTCTAAGTTCAGCAGTGGACTTTAGATGGCTGATATGATGATGATGATTTTTATCTGCCATATAGTCTTTGTTATAATAGAGTCCCTTTGCAGACAGCTTGCGTTTTATTGTTAATTTAAATTGATTACTGAACACGGGCCTCCCCTTACCAAGGTAAGTGGAATTCAGATCATACTGGAGCCACGAAGGTCCTACTGCAGATTAACGAAGACAGATGTGTGGGGTGATGCTGATAGATTTTTGTAGTCGTAACTTTGATAACGAGTACAAATAAAATGAACTAAAAAAATTGTAAAATTTTAAAGTAACAATAAAAGCAAAAGCAAAAACAAGCAGATGGCTGAATGCATATGCAATACATACTAAAACGTATTGAATACTCAATATAGAAAAAAAGCTATGGTTGTAGTAAAGAGTTTCCTTCATAAACTTCAATAACAAAATTAATGACTTCTTGGCGGGAAAGTAAAGCGTCATCTCTGCAGTTTTGTTTTATTTTCTAAAATTTGTGATATTTCGAATATTAATTTGTAATAACGGTGGATTATTAACCGTTAAGTTTTAGTAAATGAAACAAAACAGTGCAACATCACTTTTCAAATTCTCTCAAGAAGTCCATGTGAGATCTCAGCATAGCCCCACGACTTGACGGAGGATTTAAGGGGGTTAGGGGGAGGACTTCTTATTTACCATTTATCACCACATACTCTCACTTATTATGAGCTAAAACTTTATACTGGCTAAATGTGCTAAACGCACGAAGCCAATATGTATTTACAAGATTTAAAAAAAAAACAAGATTTGTAAACAAAAATCAGAGCTACATATTCTCCTAAAACAATCGAAAATCGCTGCAAAATCAATTTGTTTCCACCAAAACAAATGAAAGCCATCATGCTTTTGAATCGTGAAACGGTATTGGTTGTAAATCAGCTATTGTGGAGTCATGGTTGTTTGAAACCCAATTGTTTAGCACCCATAGACATGTTTGAACGAGGCTCTTCTATTATGTATCTGCATATTCTCAACGTTCGCATTTCCATGACATTTGAATAGCATACATTGCTGCTTTAGTTCTGAACTGTAATCTTGCATCTAATATTGTAGCGTTCTTGGATAAGATACATGAGTAATTGAAAGACAGAGTAACACACCGTTTCCCATAATAAAGGGTGCAGGTCTGGTAACGACAGAGGCCTTTGTACGGACAACTTGGTCCATTAATCAATACGTACTCTACGAGTTGGTAAAGTTAGGTGTGTTAGTGCACTAGACGTTCCCCTGTGTCTTGGCGGTATATGTAAGCGATACAATTTGAGATTAACACCTAAATATTATAGTAAAGATAATTAAACTGGAGTCGGAAGCTTTAAGATTAATATTCTATTTTATTATTGTATAGGGGTCCTACTAACATTTAAAAAGCCCAAGCCAACCTCACCTGCAAGTGGTGCATCTGCCGATCGACGGACGAGGCTCTGGCGAACATAAAAGTTCCCGTTAAGCGTCAATAGGCTGGCCACCTATTACGTGGGAAATGTGGGCGGAAAATATACCTCTGCCTCCCCATTCGGGAAACAGGCGTGATTTTATATATGTATGTATTTATTATTTATATTCTTTGTAATTTGGGACATATAACATATAATAGCGATAGCCCAGTGGTAAGATCAATATACTGCCATTCAGAGGATCTTGAGTGCAAATCCTGTTTGCGCAACCTATGATGACTTTTCGAAGTTATTTGCGTAATTGTGGCTTGCTCTGTGCGTCGGAAAGCACTTTAAACTCTTGGTTTGCATGAACATCTATGGCAGTTGTTATTAAGAATTCAGTGCCTTTTAACCACAGTATGATATCGCATGCTTAATGGAATAGTGACTTAACTCAAAAAATACGATTTTTGGGACATCACAAAAGAAGATCTTCTAAAGAATACTTGTCCTAATTGAAAGCGCATTAAATTGATACTGATTTATTAATTAGTAATTCTGCTTGTGTTTTGAACGTTTGATTAACATTGATTCGATCTCAGTAAGAAATAGAAAGACTGTATAAGTACGTAACTCAAACCTGACTATTTATTAATGGGTCGATGTTCCTTTAAGCATGCAATATTTCGCTCTGGGTTCCGGATGTCATACGGCAGTCGCTTTGTGAAATAATTGAAGTTCAGCTAAATCTGTTAAATCAGTGAGCAGACCCTTGGCCCTAAGCGTAACTCTAGGGCAACCAGGATAATGGTAGGATGATGGAGATGATCCTGATACGTAGATCTCGCAGGCCAGTGTAGTCAGTAACTTGCAGACAAACCCTGCGCTCCAATCCAATTACTACGACACTGTTCCGTGTTACTAGAGAAATCGATTCAGCTCTTTTTATAATCCCGGAATTTGCTAAAAATCACACCGGGATTCCTGGATTGATTCGGGATTGTAGTGACAATGAAACCTTTTTAATCATTTTATTTTTATTATATCATGCAACCTTTACGTGTCATATGTATAGTATTATTTCTTTATTATGTTGTGTATGTTGTGTGATATTGAAATAAATAATTTTTCATTTAATTTCATTTGTCTTTTGATATTGTTTTTAATTTAAATGTTAATGAAAAAGAAAATTTTGATGAAAAAATGAAAGAAAAAATTAACTAGAATATTTAGGTTTTTTTTCCATAAGATATTAGATGAGATATGATCTTTAAATAAAAGATGTTGGTAGTTTTAAGAACAACAGCAGTAAACTTAATATTTAATTTGTTTGATTGTATTAGATTTTAAGTCATAATCTGAAAAAAGCCAAGATGAGTTTCTTGAGGCATTCTTCTCAATATGGAAGCCTCGTTAGAGTCACTGACTGACTGACTGACGGACAATCCCCTCCCCCCTTTAGAATCAGGACAGGCTGACGGATAGATCCTCCCGATAACACCGACAGATTGACAAGTCTTGAGAAAAATGCACAACAGACAGATAAACGGACAAATTTTGACAATGAATTCATTTGCTTTTATGTCTTGATTATGGTACCGCTCATATCTCTTTCATTATTCATAGGAAAAAAATGTCGAATTTCAATATTGAGTGTTAACATTTTAATTTAAATGATCCTGTTAATCTTAAAGACTTTTGATTTTTTTTCCTAAATTACACAAAAAATATACTTCGAACTTTATTTTCACTCTGTTGTTGTGCTCTTTTGTTTCCTGCCCTAGAACATTGTAATTTTTTTACATAATCTACTTTATTACTTGTACACAAAACTCACGCCCAAAACCTATTTCTACGACGCGGTGCCGTGCTACCCAATATAAGGCTATTATTCCCCGTACAATGCCAGTGGGCATGCGTCTCGCTCACCCAATTGTGGTCATAGGGGCTGTTTCACAGGCAGTTTGTAATACCGCACCTCTAGATGAAAACGTCACATACTCAAAAAAAAACTTTAATTTGAATTAGTGGCATTTTCGGATTCCTGGATTTGGAAAATGCTACTAATTCAGAATAAGTTTTTTTTTGAGTTGGTGACGTTTTCATCTAGAGGTGCGATATATCGTTTGCTTAATGGAATAGTGACTTGACTCAAAAAAGATGATTTTTGGGACATCACAAAAGAAGATCTTCTAAAGAATACATGTCCTACTTGTAAGCGCATTAAATTGATACTAATAAATAAAATAATAAATATTTCTGACACTTACACCAATTATTTAGTTCCAAGATAAGTATCATTAAGAACTTGTGTTATGGATTCTAAATAACGGATAAACATATATAAATACTTTTTTTTGTAAATACATACTAAATAAAGATAGAAAAACACCCAGACCAGAACAAATATTCATATTTATACAAACAAATATTTGTCCTGTGTGGGAATCGAACCCACGACCTCAGGAGTGGAATGCGGGTATAGTCGCCACCACGCTATATCGGTCGTCGTATACTGATTTATTAATTAGTAATTCTGCTTGTGTTTTGTACGTTTTGTTAAGTCTGTACGTAACTCAAACCTGACTATCTATTAATGGGTCGATGTTCCTTTAAGCATGCGATATACATATACGTTTCGGGCAGATTGTAGAATACGCCGTTTCACAAAAAGAACAGGGAAATTGTGAAAGTATGGTAAATATTAGTTTACTAAATTTTAATTTCACTTAAATCAAGAGACTTGTTTGTTAACACGCTAATGTTAAAACCCAGATCAAAGGATCTTGGTTTCCTTTCACAATAATCTAAAATAATTCCTAAGATAGTTTAATGAGTTGCATTTCATGCGATATGAACAAAAAAGTTTTCCATACTTTCACAATTTTTTTTTTTTTGTTATTTTACATACAAGTCTCGGTGTTTCCTATGTATTAGTTTTAGTTGTCGTTGTGTAATGTATATATTAATCCTTTATTGCACATAAAAACATTACATTACAGAAAAAGTATTTAAAAACAAAAGTACTCTTATCTTTAGAAGGGATCTCTATCAGCCAACCTCAGAAGTTGTAAATTAAGGCTGATACAGACGACTTTGCGGCCATAATGCGCAAGCGGTGCGCTTCTATCCTGCGCCGCACACGCGACAGCCCTAACACCATCCTACGAGCGTTGGCGGACCGGTGGGACTCTCCGATGCTGGCTCGTTGGATAAGGCTGCATGCAGTCGGACCCGGACCTGCTTGTATTATTGTTTTGGAGTAAAATAATAAAAATAATATGCTAGTAAATTAAGCTTAAGTAAATTTATTATATATGAATAGAATTAAATTGTTAATTTGAATGTGCTATACTATTATATTTTATTATTAAATGTTTATTAAATTCTTATGAAATGAGATTTAAACTTATAATTATTATTTATTTTAGAAATTTAATAAATTAAAGTGAAATGTACCTTTATTGAAAATAACATAATTGTAATTACTAACAATAGGCTATAAGCTTGCCAATGTATCTACCAACAAATTTGTATATGAAACTTATTCTGAAATAAATGATTATTATTATTATTAAGTAAGGCACTTGTTGAAATTTTGTTACGGATCCAAGTATAAGAAACTACAAAAGTATGTAAAAACCATGTCCAAGCTTAATTAAAGTTATATCCAAATCTCATCAAAGGATTATTTTAGCTGCAATCCCCTTAGTTCACATGACCCTCTTTGCCAGTGGTTTGATCAGTCACTAATACCTGGTGACAGATATGAAAGTGCGTCAATTAATCACCCCTAGACTTGGCGTCTCCGTAAACAGTGTCAAGTGGTCCATTTTGGTGATGTGCTGCGTGACGCGACTTACTGACTCGGTCAATATATTTTATAATTATTAATTACATTTCTTACTGGCTATCATTATTTCAGCTCATTCCACTAATGATCACAAATGTAAGAGGGATTTAATACTGGCAGTATACCTGCGCCCCACTCAAAAGACTGTGGGTTCTATTATCTATATCTATATAAAACTAATATTTTCTTCTGAGCAAGGTGTTTTGTATGTAATACAAGTATATACTTAGGTTAAACATATCATGTATATTTGCCGGATATCTAGTACCAGGGGGCCTACCGCCGAATTCGATGGATTACCGGTAATCCATCTAGATCAAACTTTGTTTACGTTCATTAATCCGTACCGGGGAATCTGCCGACAGCCACCTCTCATTCATGACCTTCAGTCCGTGACAGACCAATAGGTAAATAGAGAACGCCATTTTGTTTCGATTTCCATGAGTTCGGCGGTACGACAGAATCAATTCGAAATCCATTTTGCCTTATAATCGATTGCCATCGAACTCGGCGGTAGGCCCCCAGCTCTAAGGGGATGTTGCTGTTATGTCTATGTCCTGTAATAATAAAGACTCATCAAAAAATATTATAGCCCTCATTCTATGTGACCTTTGTAGCCCGTGTGTTGATCAGCCAGTAAAACCTGGTGACAGATATGAAAGTGCGTCAATTAATCACCCCTAGACTTGGCGTCTCCGTAAACAGTGTCAAGTGGTCCATTTTGGTGATGTGCTGCGTGACGCGAATACTACTTGGACAGTAATTGTTTCTGGGTACATATTACTGAATCGGTCGAAATTGTTGCATTGCTATTTTTTATAATACATCAATCATATAATCACGCCTGTTTCTCTGAAGAGACATATTTTACTGTGGGCGTATAATATGCCTTCGTAAGGTACACAATAGTATTTTATGTGCCCACGTTTCGCCTATTTTTTAATATGCCTAGGTAAATGTGTTGGTCTCGCGTAATTGGTGGTGAGCTTATTTCCGCTTACCAGGAAAATTTATGTTTGTCAGAGCCTCGTCGTTTGATTGGCAGGTGCACCACTTGTAGGTGAGATTGAGAGACTATACACTTATAGTAATTTCTCGATTAGTATGATTTCATGCTGTATGGTGCATGATGAACGTATTTGACATCGAGACCCTCTCAATTCCTGTCTATTGGTCTCCCCACTGGACTGTCTACTGACTCGATGCTGTAGGGATATTGTAGACTCCATCAAATTGTGCTATATAGGTGTCTCAGAACAAGTGTCAAGCGGAAGTGCAGGTTTAGAACAGCCCTTGGGGTACCCGAATCACCCTCATGTTCTCCGATTTTTTAAAGTTATCTTTATACTTATCTTGGAACTAAATAATTGGTGTAATTGTCAGAAAATATTTATTTATTTATAGTTGCACTGCTTTGTTTGATTGACCAATATACTCATGTATATTCACAAACACTTAGCAGTTAATAATCCACCATAAAAACACATTAATGTTCGAAATATCACAAATTTTATAAAATAAAACTAAACTGGAGACATGACGCTTCACTTTCCCGCTAGAAGTCTGAGCCAAACTTGAACAGATGATTTTAATTTTCCGATTTCTTATGTTCAAAATACTACTTAAAAATATTTTGACGCAAAAGTAAAAGACATTTCAGTTTTTCTTATATTGCAATTGAATCCTGATAAATTGTTCATCATACATAGAGGTGATTCAGATACCCCAAGCGCTGTTCTATCTCTGGACTTCCCCTTGACCATTGTTTCTGGGACACCCTATGTATTTTTTTATCCTAGTAAACTTACCCAAAATATCTTATTTATACCATACTCTATCGATTTCAAAATAGACCCCTGGCATGAGACATTGCGGTCAAAATGATTTATCGCGTAACGGTACATCTCAAATAGTTCTGAAATTTATTATGTAAGCAATCTGCGAGAGATTTATCTTTAAATTACATTTATTTAATTCATAGACGCCTTAGACTTCATATATGGCATTTTATACTGACACACATATATTACAGCAAAAAATTCAAACTTTAGAAGATTCAATTATTTCATTACAAAAAATTAATGAAAGTTCAAAAAAAATTATTCATGAATATACGCTAGCAATGGATGATTTAATATCACAAATTAATTATAACTCAGAGCGGTTCCAGTCACTGACAAATAATCAGTCCTGCTTATGTAATCAAGTGAATGATGGTTTGTCCACTAGTGTACTGGAACCAAGTGTGTGTGTTAGTAACCCAAATAAATCCAAAGACAGTTCCTTCCAAACCACACCAAGTACACCTAAACTTAAACCTAGTATTATCATGTACTGCGATGAGGTAGGACATGGCATGGGCTCATTGTTAAACTCATACCTAAAGGGACATAGCGCAATCAGCAATTGTTTGCCTTATAGTAGTCTTAAAAATATTTCTAAACAAATTTTAATGGACAGTAATATACATTCACAGGCAACACTGCTAATTCTTATTGGAAATAGGGGAACAGTGAACAAAAGTGATTTAATACAATTTTATGAAGCTTTAAACTCACTTAAAGTGAAAGAAATTATTATGTTCACTTTCCCCTATTCTCAGCATTTGTCAAAGTCCGAAAATGACCGAAGATACATACTCAATTTATCTTTGTACAACCTATGTACCTATAGTAATAAATGTAGAATAATTGACACTAACAGTATTGTTAGAAATAATTATTTATTGACCAAAGGTAGGTTTTACCTTTCCAATTATTTTAAACGACAAATAGTTTTGTCACTATTATATTTAATTGACATTAATACCAAGAATTTGGTACAATCTGCTTCTATTGAGCACTCCGACATAAATAATTCATTATTTGACAATTTAAACTAGGTGTTAAGACAAAAGAGAACTGTTTTTCTGGCAATAAAAAGTACACAAAGCAGAAACAAAATGATGTAATCAACCTGATTCACCAAAACATTAGAGGAATATTGGGCAAGGAACTGGAAATTGAATTGTTCATGAGCGATAATCACATTGATATTTTGTGTATTACTGAACATTGGCTTAATTGTAACCAGCTCATGTTCAATTTCAACAGTCACCTGTTAGGTAGTTCGTTTTGCAGGAGTGGTGCTATACATGGCGGATCATTAATTATAGTAAATAAACAGTTTAAATTCAAGGAGCGCCATGATATAGTCAATCTCTCTGTTGAACGTATTATAGAAATGGCCTGTATAGAAATGCAGCAGTTTATTGTATTGAGTGTGTACAGACCTCCTTCAGCTTCATATGATTTATTTGAAGGTATTATGGATAAAGCCTTAGGAAAATTTTGTAAAAGTAATAAAAAAGTTATTGTGTGTGGAGATTTTAATGTTAATTTGTTAGAGTGTTCCAGTCCATGTACAAGATTAAAGGCACTTTTTAAATCTCATAATTTGGTTAATTTGTTTCTGGAGCCAACAAGAATTACTGCTACTTCTGCTACTTGCTTAGATAACATTTTTACAAATATTATGCTAAGTGATAACAATAAAAAAATTATTAATCAATTAGATTCAGATCATTGCGGACAACAAATGTCTTTTATTTGTAAAAATGAAACTGTAGCTAAAAAAACTATTACATTTGTACCAAAAACCAATAATCGTTTTGAGAGGTTTAACAGTAAATTATTATGCTATAGTTTACCTTTTATAGATGAAAGCTGTGACCCAAATTTTTTATATAATGATTTTTTCAGCAGCTTTTCTAACACATTTAAATCAATATTTACTCCCAGAACGGTTAAGGTAAATAATAAAGCTACCTTTAGTGAATGGGCTACTCCTGGGCTACATAAAAGTAGAAAGAGGCTGTATGAACTGTATGATGAGAAAAAATTAAACAACAGTGAACAATTTTATAATTATGTAAGAAAATATTCTAAAATATTTAGAAAAGCATGTCATACGGCCAAGTCTTATTATTTAAGCTCTAAAATAAAAAATTGTGATGATAAGATTAAAATGACCTGGAATATTATTAATAGTGAAACGGGAAAAAGTAAAAATTATAATACTGAGTTTAAACTTAATATTGATAAAAAAACTCTTACATCTGAATTAGATGTAGCCAATGCTTTCGAAAACTTTTTTACTAATATTCCAGTGTCTATCACAAAAGATTTAAATTGTTCGCCCACTTTAGCGGAGTCTATTTTGAAAGATAACGTGAATATATGTACAGTAGATTTTACGTTTAGTCATGTTACATCTATGGATATAATTAAGACATTCAATACTCTTAGTGTTAAGAAAGCTGCAGACCTCTGGGGCAATTCCATAGTAGTTACCAAGCCTATCATTGTTTCAGTGGCGCTCAGTTTGGCTCTAATCTATACATATAATAAAAGCGTAACGGGTCGCTGTCTGTACATGGAATATATATTCGAAAAAAAATTATAGGAGACCTTTATTAACGCAATAGAACCCAAAACAATGATTTTTGGAATTTTTGTCTGTTTGTCTGTTTATCTGTTTGTCTGTTTGTTTGTGCACGCTAATCTCAGAAACGGCTTATTCTATCTAGATATAGTTTTCAGAAATATATTGTGGTAAGATTCACTTAACATTTAGTGTTTATTTCATGTCAATCGGTTTTTAAATAAAAAAGTTATGCCAATTTAAACAATTAAAGAATCACGTTGAACTTGCTGAACGTTTGTTGGCGCGCCGAGAGCCGCGCCGATATTCGTAGCGAACGCACGTGTTCTGGAGGCGCACGGCATTCGATAAAATTTAATTTAATTTTATGTTTATTATAATTATATTATAATAAAAAAATACATATTGTGTGTATTTGCTATATGTGAGGCATTTTGTATTATAGGATAGTTTGTTATAGGTTAGGCATTTTGTATTATAAGATAGTTTGTTTTAGATTAACAAGTGCGTGTTAATAGTTACACTGATTAAGTTTTTTTTTACTTCTTAGTGTGTATTTGCTATAGGTTAGGCATTTTGTATTATAGGATAGTTAGTTTTAGATTAATATGTGTTAATAGGATATAGTTACATCTATTGGGAAGTAATCCTATTTCTCAATATGGCATGCCCGAGCCATTATTTGACGGTGAACGCATTAAAAGAGATTACGCGATGAAAATCAGTTATGATCCAGTAAGTCTGGCTGAAATTGTACAAACTGATGTTCCGAGACTAACTGAAGAACAGCGTTTAATATTAATTAACCGGGTGTGTCGCAGCGTTGATACTGCTTTGGGAGAAATGCTATTTCTAGATGCTCCCGGTTAACGGGCAAGACATTTCTTACCAAAGTGATTTTGGCGAAGGTGCGAAGCCAAGGTAAAATTGCGCTTGCTGTCGCTTCATCGGGCATAGCAGCCACTTTGTTGCCAGGAGGGACAACTGCCCATATAATGTTTAAAATTCCGATCGACTTAGACCGCACAGAAAACCCTGTTTGTCATATTTCTAGAAGCAGCAATAAAACTAAGGTTCTTCGTGATTGTAGCCTAATTATATGGGATGAGTGCACAATGGCAAACCGAAAAGCGATTGAAGCATAAGACAGAACGTTGCGTGTTATCAAGCAAAATTGCTAAACAATGGGTGGCATTACTATACTTTTTTGTGGCGACTTTCGTCGGTTCTTTCGGTAGTACCACGTGGAACAAGGGCTGATGAAGTTAGGATCTGTCTAAAGAGTTCTCGACTGTGGCAATACATTATACCTTTGCATTTGACAGTAAATATGCGAGCGCAAATCGGAGGTAACGAAAATGCTCAAGAGTTTTCAGATTTTCTCCTTGAAATCGGAAACGGTGTGTATCCGCAGGAACACGGAAAAGTTGTTCTGAACGAAAACCTATGCTGCAAAGTTTCATCAATGCGAGACCTCATATCATCCGTGTATGGAAATGCAACGCAAATACCTACTTGCGAAAATTCCTTGCTGTGCGAAAGAGCTATTTTGACACCACGAAACGACCAAGCAGCAGCAATAAACGCTGAAATTTTGAGCTTTGTTCCGGGGGATAACGTTGAGTATATCTCCATTAACAGAGTTATGGAAGATGAAGAATCTACAAGCTATCCAGTAGAATTTTTAGAATCCCTCAGTGTTCTGGACTGCCAGGAATAAAATAATTTTAAAAGTCGGCTTACCCATAATACTCCTCAGAAATTTAAGCCCGCCAAAACTTTGCAGCGGAACCAGATCGAAGTAACCAATTTACAGCAAAACCTGATAGAAGCAAAGATTTTAACAGGGTGCGGCATAGGTGATAGTGCTTTTATTCCTCGGATTCCTTTGATTCCAAACAATTTTCCTTTCAGTTTTAAGCGAGTCCAGTTTCCAGTGAGCCTCTGTTTCGCAATGACAATTAATAAAGCCCAAGGTCAGACGTTACAAGTAGTGGGTGTGGATCTAAGCATTAGCTGTTTTGCGCACGGTCAGCTTTATGTGGCGCTGTCACGTGTCAGCAATCCTAGCCGACTGTATGCTTTGATCCCTGATGGCAACACATGTAATATCGTGTATAGAGAAGCATTAATTTAAATTAGTTTTTTTTTCAAACGCTAATGTTTATAATCTGTAGATATACTTGACGGAGCGTGGGTGCAAATTAGAAATCGAATTATGATTTTTAGGTGCCAAACTATCAATAACATGTTCCAATGCTATAAATGTGTACGAAAACGTCAAGCACGTTAGTTGTCAATTTAATTTAAAAAAACAATAACAGACTATGATGTAGGCTAAGATATAGGCTGCTAATCTCTTACAAATTGTATGGAACTTAATCGTTTTGTGACATTATAAAAATAAGCTGATTTTACTAGACTGTCTATGGCTGATTTTACTAGAACTACCGGATTGATAGGCTAGCCCTGGGATAAACTCGCTGCATTTTTGGAACGTAAATCCATTTGCATCAACGATATTCTGTAATCAGTATTGTAATAAACAGTGTGACTCTTAACCTACCAAAGTAGTAATATTTCGTGGTTTCGGTATACAACACGGCAAGTGAGATTAGGTCTCTCTTTAACATGATCAAAAATGCTGCCAAAAGTCACTTTTCTACGCGGACGAAGTCGCGGGCACAGCTAGTATTTAATAAATGTGTAGATTGCGGCAAATTTCCCGATCTAATGAAAGAAAGTAAAATCATTCCATTATATAAATCGGGCAGTACAACAGACCCAACAAATTTTCGACCTATCTCAGTGCTGCCTACATTTAGTAAAATTTTTGAAAAACTTGTTTACAACCAGATGTTAATATTTTTCAATAAAAATGGATTAATGCATTCAAAACAATTTGGATTCACTAAGGGTCGCTCTACAACCGATGCAGGTGTTGAGCTTTTAAAACATATATTTGATGCTTGGGATAATTCTTTGGACGCTTTAGGTATTTTTTGCGATCTGTCCAAAGCTTTTGACTGTGTTCCTCATGAAGCATTGATAAAAAAATTAGAATATTACGGAATAAGAAACTCCGCATTGAATCTTCTCACTTCATATCTAAGTGATAGGATTCAAAGGGTTGAGGTTAGTGGAAAGCGATCTCAGGGGTCTGTTGTAAAAATGGGGGTACCGCAGGGCTCGATTCTCGGTCCGTTTTTGTTTTTGATTTATATGAATGATTTGCCATATTTTGTTAAAGAAAACCACGAGATAGTTTTGTTTGCTGATGATACATCATTATTGTTTAAGTTAAAACGAAATCAGAATTTAGACGAAGTAAACAGTGCGATCTCGAAGGTGGTGCACTGGTTTGACGTTAACAATTTGCTATTAAATGGGGCTAAAACGAAATGTATTAAATTCGTGACGCCTAACGTCAGACAGGCAAACTCTACTATTATGGTAAAGGAGGATGAGTTGACCCTTGTGGATACTACCAAGTTTTTAGGGATTACTTTAGACTCTAAGCTACAGTGGGGCCCACATATTGGTGAATTGTCGAGTAGACTTAGCTCTGCAGCATTCGCGGTAAAGAAAATTCGCCAATTAACAGACGTTGTAACAGCTAGGCTAGTTTATCATAGCTATTTCCATGGTGTTATGTCCTATGGTATTCTTCTGTGGGGTTGTGCCGCAGACATTCAAACAATCTTTGTGCTGCAGAAGAGGGCTATTCGAGCAATTTATAATCTCCCGTGTGGACATTCACTAAGGGAAAAGTTTAAAGAAATTGGTATTTTAACAGTGGCCGGTCAATTCATTTATGATAACCTGGTTTATGTACACAAGAATACTGATCAATTTAGTAAGAAAAGCTGTGTACATAACCTAAACACAAGGAATAAGCATAAATTAGTTGTACCTGCCACTAGGCTCCAAAAGATAAACAAATCTTTTAAAGGTCAATGTGTGCGATTCTACAATAAAATCCCAAGCAACATACAGCAATTGAGCCTAAATAAATTTAAATTAACAATAAAACACAAGCTGTCTTCAAAGGGATATTATTCTATTAAAGACTATATGGCAGATAAAAATGCTTGGGATTAAACTGCCGTTTCATACAGGCTATTCTAATATGAATGACTTGAAAACATAAATATTGTTAAGGTTATGTTATATTGCATTGTATAGCTTCACAGACAAATGAAGATTGTAATTCTAGTACCAAACTAATGGACATATTTAAAAGAGCATAGCCTGTGAGTTTCTTGCCAGTTCTTCTTACAGAGCGGTGGCTCGGAACTGGCACTTAGATTCACTTACACTTAATTATTTTTTATTTTTAAATTGTTTTGTTGCATGTAAGTGAATCTAAGCTTCGTGATTTAGTGTAATATTATTTCGATTGTTTTTTTTTTCATTTGTGATCATGACGTTTTCAAGTACTATGTATAATAGTTTATGAAATAAATAATTTTTTTACTTTACTTTACTATAGCATACTATTGAATTTTTTTAGAGATATAATTAAATAAATATTTCTGACAGTTACACCAATTATTTAGTTCCAAGATAAGTATCATTAAGAACTTGTGTTATGGATATTAATTTCGCTTAAAAAATTTTTTTTTTTGTAAATACATACTTAATATATGAAAAACCCCCAGACCAGGACAAATATTCATATTTATA
Organism: Musotima nitidalis; assembly: GCA_949126915.1. NCBI lineage: Eukaryota > Metazoa > Arthropoda > Insecta > Lepidoptera > Crambidae > Musotima > Musotima nitidalis. The sequence continues at coordinate 12,984,256 of OX421437.1, read as the reverse complement.
CATACAAATATTTGTCCTGTGTAGGAATTTCTTGTAGTAGGTAGGTACTTATTTCCTGACTTTACACACATTCTTCCAAATGTTTGCATTGATCAGTTGTATTACTATTTTTATATAGCACTAAATTATTGATGTATTCTCTGACATCGAGATCATAAAGAACCGAAGAAGCAAAAGTCAAAAATAAGCCTATTATTTATTTAATTATATTAAGACACGACAACCAGAATCATTAGAAAATAAACATAATTATATATCTTACAATATTATAGGTGTATAGGGATCCTTTTTTTTTTGTTGTACGTCGGTAACAAAATGCATTTACGCACTGCCTCCCGGCCAAAGGGGAACCGAAAGGGGTGTGTGAGACTCACCACCAGGAGACACGACCGCCAGCAGTGATACCCACTAAAAATCTTCCGACGACGCCCGCCGCTTGTTAAAAAAGAGGCGGGGCGCCAGTAAAAAAAAAGGGGGAATTCATAAGGATGCTGGTTCCCTAGGCTTCCTGATTGCCATTTAGCAACAAACATGAGGATTAAAAGACAAAACGAAACAAACACCTTCTTTACTGCAACAATTAAAATTATTACATTAAAATTACAGTATATAGATAATAAATAAATATATACATATATTTGTTAAAAATTTAAATGAACATATATCAGCAATCTACAAGTGAAAGAGTCTTCAAAATCTGTGAACAGCCACAAACAAACCAGAGGTAGATCGTTCAAATCCGGCTCAAAGACCAATATTCTTTTTATTATTATTTGTTCCTATAATTTTATTCATAAATTATGTATTACATACAGTTGAGCGTACAAATGACAGCGAAGTGGTTTCTGTCGTCCGGAGTCAAGACGAGTGGGTCCGAGGAGATGAATAACCGGCGATGTTCTCTATTGTTCTTAGGCAGAGAGCTAGCTGCTTTATTGTTAGGTTTTTAAGTGTGAAATTGTAGATTGGAACTTTTATATACATATAATTACGCTTGTTTCCCCGAAAGTGTACGCAAAGGCATATTATACGCCCACACTTCGCCAATTATAAAGTTGGTCCCACATAACAGGTGGCTTTAAGAACTATTAAAAACTAAATATGAAATTAAAAATTATTCGCACCACGTTGGGGAAGTATAATAAAACGCGAATAAAATTCATAAATGTGTTTTATTTCCTATGAAAAATCACATAATTAAATAAAGTTAACTGTTTAACAGTTGGGTGCAATAGGGATCCTATCAAGATCTGAGGAATCCAAGCCAACCTCACCTGCAAGTGGTGCACCTGCAGTACAACGGACGAGGCTCTGGCGAACGTGACAATCCCGGAAGCGGCAATAGGCTCGCCACCTATTGCTTGGGACCAATTGGCGAAATGTGGGTGTATAATTTGCTTCTGACTAATTTTTCTGGGAAACAGGCGTGACTATAATTATGTATGTATGTATCCCTCTTACAATTCACGCGACTATAGACTAGTCAGTAGACGATAGGTGAAATCCATTTCAAACAAATTGGAGTAGCATTAATTTACTGACTCCTGGCATAGTTTACATAGATGCAATTCCAGCAGTCAGTACTCTTCGTTGCAACAAAAAGAAAAACTCTTTATGAGGATTAAATCGTGTCTACATACCGTATCAATTCTAAATAAAAGTATGCACACAAAAAAAAATGTTAAGTTAAGCTATTTACAACATTATATTCTTTATTGCACAAAACAAAACAAGGTTTTAAGAAAACATTAAATATGAAAAGGACATGTACAAAGGCTCTATAAGAGTTCTCTTTCAGCCAACCTCATGGGGATTCATGTTTTCAAAAAGAAGAATGGATATGCAAATAAATTTTAAAATAAAAGATATATCTAATAATCGTACTTACATACATACATATATATGAATATATCTTTATGTATTCTACCCACGGAACAGAAAAACTAGTGGAAATGGTAAGTGACAAAATTAGTATGAAGACCGTTGTCGCCAAACTCACACAAATAAACCATTGACCGTATATTACACTACAGATAAACAATGAGCGTAATTGGTCATTTTTATTTTAGTCAAAATTAGCTTAAGTCAATTGTTCTACACCGGAAAATATACATTCATCCACTATAATAAGATTTAATTTGCTTAAAAGAAAAATACTTAAAACATTTTTTAAACTAAATTCAAACTACCTATGATTGTTGAGAAAGTATCGCTAGATGGTGTTGTTGTTTGTTGAAGCAATTATAATCCTTATTAAAATCGCAATAAGGTTGTCATTACCGCCACAGACGTAGATTCTACTGCTAGTCTGCCAGTGCAGGGTGTCGCTTTGATTGTTGCAGTAGAAAGCGATATCGATAGATACGTTCGATAAAAATATGAAGTTTTTGAGAAATTTGTAATAACTTTTATTATACCTACATCGAAAATAGAATAGAATGAAAAACACGTTTATTTAAAATTTATTTTATTGTCCTTGAAATAAAACATATTTATTTAAAAACTGACGTTTTGAAAGTTTTATTTTTAATTTTAATAAATGATGTATGCGAACATTCATATATTTTTCGACAATTGCTTTCATCAAATCAGTGACATGATTGGACGCAGGATCGTAATACATTATTTTCATTTATCGATAATATCAGTATTTCACCTGACTATATCATTAACTATGTAGCGAAGAACATTCGACATGGACTTGCCTAATACAGTTAAGCCAAAATGGACTTTATTTAAATACATTAAGGTTTATTTTAGCTAGTCGTTCAATTAAATAACGTGTAAACTGAAATTACATAATTTTCTTAGAATACAATTAAAATATTACTTACCGATGGTACGAAACACCTCCATTTATAAGATTTTTTCTCCTACTATCATTTTTGCACCATAAAATGGAACAATACGGCGTATTTTTTAAAATCAAGGGAACGCAACGACTACCAACTTGACGTGATGTCAGAACACAACTGCGGCTTGACTCAATGAAGTAAGCGTAACAGCGCCTACTTGTGACACGCGCGATACGCCTACTTAGCACTTCCACTAGTTTTTTTTGTTCCGTGATTCTACCGACCGTATATTACCGACGACCGATATGGCGTGGAGGTCAGTATACACACACAGGTCCCACGCAGGACAAATCTTTGTGTGCATGAACAAGAATATTTGTTCTGGTCTGGGTGTTTTCCTATGTATATTAAGTATGTATTTTACAAAAAAAAAAAGTGTTTAAGTATGTTTATCCGTTGTTTATTATCCATAACACAAGTTCTTAATGATACTTATCTTGAAACAAATTAATTGGTGTATTTGTCAGAAAATATTTATTTATAATAACATGAAAGTAATAGATAAAATAAGAAAAAAAACAAACATTTTACTTTACACACACTACAAAAACCTGTATTACAAAATTTCCCCAAAAATTTACCTCGTTTCCTTTCCATTGTACACATACCGCATATTTCAGAGGAATCGCGATAAATTTACGTGGCATTTTTTTTTGGAATCAATAGGTGCATGGGTCCATTCAAAGCACATTGGTGTAGCATTGATTCACTGGCCCCTGGCCTAGTTTACATAATATACAATCCCGCCAGTCGGGCGGCGAATCCTAGACATATTCTTCGCTGCACCAAGCCAAATAGAATTTTTGGCAATGATCTCGCTGAGCTGTTAATACCGTTTAAATGGAAATTTTCAAGCGGTTTTAAAGGCTATTGCTTTAATTAAAGCGCTTGTGAGCTGTTGGATTTCATAGAGAAATGGTCAACGAAATTACAATAGTTAGATGTTTTGGGACGGATGTGTTGCATGAGCATTAATTAGCAAATAGCGTTTGAATCAATCAAAATCAAAAACTTTTTATTTCATAAACTATTAGGTACATAGTACTTGAAAACGTCAAAATTATAAAAAAATAAAAAATACAATTAAAATATAATTAAACTAAAATCACGAAACTTAGATTCACTTGCAACCAAACAATTAAAAAAACTAAAAATATTTAAGTGTAAGTGAATCTAAGTGCCAGTTCTGAGCCACCGCTCTGTAAAAAGAACTAGCAAGAAACTCACAGGCTAATCGAATTATAGAATGCTTTGGAAGTTGCAATTATCTCCAAGAGGCAAGACCAATGGCAAAGCCGTAAAGTAATATTAACAGATTTTCGACATACGATCGTCATTATATGTAAAAGTAAGAAAATCTAATTAGGCTTAATAAATTAGAAGCTTTAATGTGTGACTTGAAAAACCTAGCAGACACAAGTGTCGTTTAAGACTATTAAAGCACAATGGGTCCTTTGGAGTATAAAGCGAAAATTTCTAAACACGCGTAGTATAGTGTAGGACGCCTCCTAGATGAGAACAGAGGATATCTTGAGACCTCAGGTCTATCTCTGTCACTCCTTGGGTATATCATTATAGAGTGAAAGGAATGGGTATAGCGAAGTTTCGTTTTCGTTGAATTAGAGTAGGCCCTCTGAACAGTAGTGGACGAAAATGGTTGATAATTGGACATAGTTATGCAAAATAATTTTATAATAATACCCTCACACCTTGATATGTGAGAGGAGGCTCGTGCTCAGTAGTGGGACGTTAATGGGCTGTGATGATGATGATGCAAAATAGATCCAGCCACAAAAACTTACTTTTGAGAAAACAGGAGTTTTAATAAATTTGATATAGCTTAATATGAAAACTGTAGTTTGTTTTCGAATTCCTGTTAAATACTGGGTATTGTTATCTTCTTCATGTCTAGTATTGTTTATAAGTTAGACATTTATGACAGTATCTCAAAAATCGTTTTTGTGGGTTGGATCCATTTTGCATAACTACGTCCAATTATGCTCTTACACTTTACCGTACTAATAAATAAATAATAAAAAAGAATTTTTTTCTGACAATTTAATCCAAGATAAGTATCAAATATTCATGTTCATGCACACTAAGATAAGATAAGACTTTGAAAACATAAAAAAGATAATCTTTACATTTTGAAAATCAAATAACATAAATTTATTGTCCTTAAGATCAACAAAATCATTTAGACTGGTAAAATTTTCACTTTAGATTGATAAGTCGTTGTAGATCAGATTAGATTCGTCAAATTTTCTTTACAGTTTGCTTAAAGTTATCTAAAGACAAATGTAGAACCATTTACTTCTGTAAGAGTAGCGACACAAAACAATGTGCGATTCTACAATAAAATCCCAAGCAATATTCAGCAATAAGCCTAAATAATTTTAAATTAACAATAAAACGCAAGCTGTCTTCAAAGGGATACTAAAGGGACGACCGATATGGCGTGGTGGCGAGTATACCCGCATTCCACTCCTGAGGTCGTGGGTTCGATTCCCACACAGGACTAATATTTGTGTGTATAAATATAAATATTTGTTCTGGTCTGGGTGTTTTTCTATGTATATTAAGTATGTATTTACAAAAAAAAACGGTATTTATGTATGTTTATCCGTTATTTAGTATCCATAACACAAGTTCTTAATGATACTTATCTTGGAACTAAATAATTGGTGTAAGTGTCAGAAATATTTATTATTATTATTATTATACTATTCTATCTAATACTATAGTATGAATGACTTAAAACATGAATATTGTTAATGTTATATTATATTGCATTGTATAGCTTCACAGACAAATGAAGTAATTCAAGTACCAAACCAATGGATACATTTAAATGAGCATAGCCTGTGAGTTTCTTGCCAGTTCTTCTTACAGAGCGGTGGCTCGGAACTGGCACTTAGATTCACTTACACTTAATTATTTTTGTTTTTAAATTGTTTTATTGCATATAAGTGAATCATCTAAGCTTCGTGATTTAGTGTAATAGTATTTCGATTGTTTTTTTAATATTTATATTAATAATAATATAATAATAATAATAGTAATATATATAATAATAGTTTACTGGGATCGATCGATCCATCATCACTGACAGAACTATTCTCGCCAATAAGCCTGATATTGTTTTGGCGGACCGATCAGAGCGCCGGGCAATTGTTGTTGATATCACAGTTCCACATGACGAAAATCTCGTGAAGGCAGAAAAGGAAAAATTAAGTAAATTTCTGGACTTGGCCCACGAGATTTCTGCCATGTGGGATGTGGACTCAGCGACGATTGTTCCGATAGTGGTTACGGTTAACGGGTTGATAGCGAAGAGCTTCGACCAATATCTTAAGAAGCTCAAGCTAGGTAGCTGGGTTAAGGGGCAGATACAAAAGGCAGTGCTTCTCGATACGGCGCGAATTGTCAGGAGGTTTCTCTCTCTGCAGCCCTAGCCGCCAGTCGTTTGGGTGTTACCTCGCGGCCGGCGGTCTCCGTTTTATATAAAAAATATAAATTATGTGTACATTAAATAAATATATGTGAATAATAAAAAAAAAATTTTTTGGTGCACCATACAATTAAAAATTAAAACTAAAAACAAGTTATAAATGTTTATATGATGCGCCAAAATGACCCAACTCAGCATATGCTAGTACAGTGTTCTAGCGCTGGTTTTCAGCTGGGCAATTTCATTTTGACGTCTTAAAGTACTATGTAATATTTAATGAAATAAATAATATTTGACTTGACTTGGAAAAAAATCTTTATTTACTTAGTCCATTATAGTTTCCCCCGGTTGTTACCCCTCTATAGAGTTGTTGAGTCCGCTTGCTGCTTGCATTCGCAATGCGCTCCGCTATTAGATTTACAGCCGGAGCCGAGTCAGCGCCTCGCGTACTGCTGTATCGGGTACACGACCATTCTAACACTATTCTTTGGCCGCTTGTTATTTTAATTCCGCAATTTTTAATTAAAGGTGGGGACTTTAATTAAATAATTACAATTTGAATGCTGAAAAGGTTCCTGGCGGTCGTACCGCTAAAACCGTACTCGATACAAGATGGCGTTCTCCATTTAGACACAAATTTTGAAAGATTGATGTAATCTATTTTTATTTATATTATATTACAAATTATTAATCATTTAATTAATTAGTCGCTCCAGTAGTCTGCCAAGATGATGAGATAAATAATCTATGGCTTTCGGCAGATTCCCCGATGCGGATTGATAAACATCTGAAAACATGATCTAGATGAAATAGCTGAAATTCATCGAACTCGGCGGTAGCAGGAGCCCTAGCATACCTTGGGCCTTCAGTTTGAGTCTGGGGCAGCCGAGATAATGCTTGGATATGATAGTAACGCAAAGTTCACAGAGATCAATCTTAAGATAGGTGACCGCAATGCGCCTCGTTAAAAGATTTTCAGCCGGACGCCGAGAGCCGATGCAATTTTGGCACAATTTTTTGGCAGCTTGTTATGTTGTTGCCGCAATTTTCAATTAAAGGTAGGAGCACTGTAAATGAAATAGTTGCTACTCACTCTATATCTAGTTTTAAAGTTTTGTAATTATTACTTTCATAAGAGCTCTATTGAGCCAAACTTGAATCAATGATTTTGACTTAGAACATAGATTATCATTAAACATTTCACACAGCGTCATAAAGTGAAGTAAAGTAAACTTAAGCTGAAGAGATCATGTTCCATGTTCAGATAAAATAGAACATTTTTATTGTTCGTAGCCTATAAGTACTACACGAACGATCGGATAAATATACATAGATACTGTTTTTTGTTGTCGGTTTTTAAATAAAATACTAACACTAAGTGAAAGTTGGAGCCTGTATTTTTTTCACCATTTCACTTACAAACATTCCCAATTAGAACATAACGCATGCGCAAAAAAATATTTTTTTCTTAAACTATTATACATAGTACTTGATAACGTCATAATTAAAATTAAAAAAAAACAATCGAAATATTATTACACTAAATCACAAATCTTAGATTCACTTACATGCAACAAAACAATTTGAAAACAAAAAATAATTAAGTGTAAGTGAATATAAGTGCCAGTTCCGAGCCACCGCTCTGTAAGAAGAACTGGCAAGAAACTCACAGGCTATTACATTTTTTACTCGTGTTATTTTATGAATAAAATATATACATTCATACATTCACGCCTGTTTCCCCGAAGGGCTACCCCTTATGAGCAAATGCATATTAATACGCCCACACTTTGCTAATTATATAGTTGGTCCCACATAATAGGTGGCGAGCCTATTGCCGCTTACCGGGCACTGTTTTGTGCACCAGAGCCTTGTTCGTTGATCGGTAGGTGCACCACTTGCAAGTGAGGTTGTTTATGAATAAAATGTCAGTATAAAAAAACACAAAGGGTTATATAAAGATATTAAAGCAGTCTTGAATATAAATTGATTTCTTTTGATAAGGATTGGTATAACCAAGGTACAAATTAAAGAGCCTTTTCTAATTGCGGCATTATTCTTAAAATTTTAAAACAAAAGAAAGATTTTTCTGACATAACTATAATAGTTAGACATATGCTGTCGCTACACTTTCTGTAGATAATAATGTGTTCTACAAAGTTCTAGTATGTTGTTTTTTTTTGTTCTATAACCAATACTTCTCACAGCGAACGCAATATAAGAAATTTCTTACACGTTGGGTTACATTGTTGGAGTTTTAGTACGGATTTCTTATAAAAAAAAAAAACAATAAAGCCTATGTCACATTGGTATAGCGCAGCTTTACATCAGTGAAAGAATTTTTTTTAATCAGTCTAGTAGTTTCGGAGCGTATTCAATGCAAACAAACAAACAATCAAATCTTTCCTCATTTTTTATTAGTATAAAAGTACCGGCCTAGAACCCTGTCACCTCATGGGGAGTCGTAAGAGTCGACAAAGAGAAATCCTACCGGATGATGGGCAGCAGCGTCATCCTGCGTACTGGTTCGAACTGCGATCACCAACCCGCCTGCTCAGCGTGGTGATTATGGGCAAATATCCACAATAGAATGTAATCTGTTAGGTGGGCTAATGTTCAGCAGTGGACTTTATAAGGCTGCTATGATGATAATCTACGGACAAATATTAATTTTCTTCTCCTTCCCTTACATCCTTACACAGTAAAAAGAAGTTCTTGATTGAATAATCCAATTCCGTCAGTACATCTACAAACTCGGCCTAACTTTTATCCGGAATAATTGTCTCAAATTCAACAACGTTTGGTTAATATCCGGAATTGGGAGCACGTGTCATGTAATACGTAATTTGACAAGGTTGTGACGAGACGTGCATGAGAATTTAACATGTCGTGAGGAGTGTACTTGAGAAATTGAGATGTGAGAGAATTAGGCAATTAAATTACTTGAATTATAGAAAGAACTTCAATTTTATTATTTCCTAAAACTAAGTAGTAATTATCACAAACTACTGTTTAATTTTTGGTTTATAAACATATGTCAAGTCCATAACGTCATTTAAGTTCAAAAACCACGTAAGTAATTTTTAAGAACGTTTTAGGAGAGACGAGAAACCAGTCTGTCAGTCAATATGATTAATATCTTCTGTTATTTATTATTAATTTGTTAGGTTCTTATTGGTCGTATCTTGATTCTGATTGGGCGAAACGACGCGTCTATCGATTCTCTATCCAATCATCACCAAAACCACAAAAATCCGACTCGTCAGGGCACTAGTGTTCCCCATATTTCTTTATGGTGCGGAGACGTGGACCCTGCAGGAAAACGAGCGGAAAAGGATTGATGCCCTCGAAATGTGGTGCTGGAGGAGAATCATTGGAGTATCAATAAAATTATTAAAATTATTTATGCTCATAATAAAATTATTTATGCTTGTAGTATTGTTATTTTAACTGCCTCCCGTAAGGGTATACTCGAAAAGGTGAGGCGGTTTTCACTCCCGAGCAGCGCTGTTTGTTGTACAAGACTCAAGTGCTCAAGTGTTTTCCCGTCTTTGGGACGGTTCTGCTAAGTACCTCCTCGACGCACTTGACAGACTGCAACGGCGAGCGGTTCGCATTATAGGGAATGCTGAGGTAACAGCCTCACTCGAGGATCTACAGCTGCGTAGACATTGCATGTCTAAGTGTTTTCTACCGGAACTACTATGGCGAGTGGTCTGAGGAGCTTTTCGATCTCATCCCGCCTTCTCCTTTCCTCTCCCGAACAACACGTGCTGGTCTGAAACCATCCTTCTACTGTGCAGACTATCAGTACTCGAACCAAGAAATTTGGGAGGTCGTTTCTGAGCAAGACCGACAGGCAGGATGTAGTCATTATGACGTGTCACATTATAATAAAAAAATGTATCGTGGACGGAGTTTCGTACGATCGTCTTCATACTTGAAGAACTCGGTATCAAGCAGTGTCTACCTCCATAGTGCAAGCTCGTATCCTTACCTTCTTTGGGCACTTATTTCGACATGGCGAGGATTCCACTGAGCGCCTAGTAGTACAAGGAAAAGTTGAGCACGAGGTAGATCACCCATGAGATGAACGAACCAAATCAAAGCAGCCGCGGACAGTGCTCTGCACGTGTGTAAAAGGAAGGCCAACATCAGAGAGGAATGGCGGAATTTTTTTGGAGATATAATTATGTGATGTTTAATGATTCTTTGTCTGTTGTCTAGATATACATCGTGTTTAGTTCTGTTGGAAAGTGGTCACTTGCAATACCATTGGCATCACTAGTTTGCCGGCACGTTAAAAATCTTTTCACACACTTTTTGGAGACACGCTGTAATACATGCCAAGTTTTGTAAGGCTTATTGAAAGTACGATACTACCACACACTGGCAAAATAGAACTTAGAAAAAGCAAAAAACCTGTGTTACTCCATTAATATTGCATAAAGAACAATGTTTCAATACTGTCGGAATATCGGCAAAGTAACCGATGACGTAATAGGAGTCACAACGACGTCACGACGCAGATGCATCTCGTCTCAAAGCTAAAAACCCTGTCTTAATACATTACTACGTTCACTGGCTCCGGTACCGTCGGCAAATAAAGTAAGTAAATTATATTAAATTACAATATTTTGACTTAAAACTGTAGAGGTGTGATTTATGTATTTATGGTGAATTATATAATGCTTAGATTTGGGTATCAGCCATACGACGTCCAGTGCTGAATTTCATTGGCCTCCCCTATAGATTTCCACATGGAGCGATCCTAATTTGCCTACATCTACCGGCTTCCCGCCGCCTTGACCTAATCATCGATACATCTATATTGGGACTACATGGCGTTATATACATACATAATAAACAAATAAATAAATATTTTATGACAATTACACCAATTATTTAGTTCCAAGATAAGTATCATTAAGAACTTGTGTTATGGATACTAAATAACGGATAAACCTACATACATACTTTTTTTTTTATAAATACATACTTAATAGGTATACATAGGAAAACACCCAGACCAGAACAAATATTCATGTTCATGCAAACAAAGATTTGTACTGCGTGGGAATCGAACCCACGACCTTAGGAGCAGAGAGCGGGTATTCCCGCCATCACACCAATTCGGTCGTCAAAATATAATACACAATGTTTACATAATGTTTTGCCTTTTTATCCAACATTTGCCATAACTATGATAAAGCGATTTATATAGGTTTAGCAAAATCCACTGTTATCTCAGACATTCTTCGATGAAACGTGAGACTGTTTCTGACGTGTATAACTAGCTCTTTACCCACTTAGACACTAGATGGCGTTGTGTCAAGTGTCAGAATATCAGTACTTCTCACCGTCTTCCAACATGTTATTCTAAATTAAAAATTTATAAAAAACTTTTCGCATTATAAAATTTTAAAAAATATATGTCGTATATGTTTTTTTGCCGACAGTCCCTGTCGCATCCAGTGCCTATCGGACAGTGCATCTAGATTGCACTGCAGCGCCGTAGCTTTTTCAGCCTTAGACGTGCTGCCTTGTGGTAACGGTGTACTTTAAAGAAGTACTCTTTTGTTTAAGTTACATTTTGTACTAATATTATTTGTGTTACATTTTATTCTCCTCATTATTGATTATGCCGATGTATGCTTTCCTGATTTAAACAAACACCTGATGAATAATACACAGCTGTTAGCTTCAAACATAATTATATTGAGAGTGTTTTACAATATAACAGCCGTCGTCGGTCGGCGCGACTGTATAACATGTACCCACATATATAATTCTTTTTTCCACATATATAAAGTCGCAAACGGAACAAGTACGCGAATCTGGGAACTAATTTATTATTTGTTCCGTTTGCGGTGGAGACAATGGGTCCATGGGGGCCGGAGGCAAAGCAGCTTGTCAGGCATTTAAGTACTCGCCTTATTGATGCCTCCGGTGACAAGAAGGCTGGCAGCTACTTCTGCCAGCGTATTAGCCTGGCAATCCAAAGAGGAAATGTTGCCAGCGTTCTTGGCACCGTACCCATGAAGACATCTTCTATTTATAGTTTTAGGTTAAGTTAGTTTATTTAAGTTGTTTAGGTACTATATCTTTTTGGTGTTCTTAATGTTATATTTCAACTTTGTATTCACGTTTTGGCAATATTACGGGATTATAATAATTCTTAATACTAAGATATGCAACAAGACCTTTTACTAAAATTGGACCGTCTTCTAAATAGTACTATTCGCTTTATTTTCGGGGTACGTAAGTATGACCACATTTCTCTCTATCGTTTTTAACCTAAATGGTTATCTATTTCTCTGCGTCGCCAAGTAAGGCTCCTAAGTACCGTTTTTTCCATTTTATGCAATTCTGATTCACCTGAATATAATTACTTTCCCAATTCAGAACTCTTTCTTGGCAGCTTCGCTCGTGACACAACTAGAACCTTGCCTCTCCACAATACAGTTCAGGTTTTATGTCAAACTCTTTCTGCGTTACTTTGGAATTCCTCTTAATATTTGGTTGGCAGAAAGCAAACCTACTTTTAAAGGGTTGCTTCAGAAGACTTTCAAAGGGTAAAAAAATCTTATTTACATTACTAACAGTAAAACACATACATTTGTACACCATGATGTGTTTTATACTTTATGAACTCGTCAATTGAATAGAACGCTTTATCCAATAACCATTTACGAAGGAATGTTAAGTAGGGGTGTTCGCGTTCGATGAACGTGGAAATCAATTGGAAAGGCCTATCTCCAGCTCTAATCTTCCAATGGCTAACGGCCGGTTTCAATAACTTACTTACAGTCAACTGAAGATAGCTAACCGAGGTTACGAGTGACCATCTATCTATCTCTTACTGCCGTTTCAATAACAAAAGTTACTGAAACCTATCTATGGTCAACGATAGTTTTTGTCCCTATCTGCAGGTAGCGAGACCCTCTGATACGTTTCGTTTCGCTTGTTTCAACTTCTTTAGTAAAGATTTTAAATATTTTAGTTGCCTTCTGTTTTATTATAATTTCCTAAACACTACTCTGTTATGTATTGTTAAACTTGTAAGTCACAAATTTCTTTAAAATCATGTATATTTAACAAGCAGTTATATTAAAATTGTTTGAATTAAAGTAACGTGAATGCCGAAAACGGAACGTAACGAAAATTGTCAGTTTGACTTTTTTTTGTTGCTCACTGCTCAGACTCTTGTTATTGATTTGAATCAAGCTTCGTGTTTAGTAACTACAGACAAAAGAATTGTGCCTAGTGCATAAAATCTTAATGTTAGCAATAGCTGATGTAGTGTAGTGAAACACCGTTATTTTTGAAATGTTTACAAAGGTACATACATATCATGTATCAAAATCCAGACTGATAGGTTTATGTACAATAAAAATAGTTTTATTTGATAAGTAAGTAGGTCCTTACCGAGAAATGTTAACTGTTAATTTTGGTTTTTTTTTGCACTAAAAGTTCATTAACAGATGTTTTATTTATTCTGAATCTATAAACAAATAAAGATTCTGAAAATTCACTCTCGTAGTTAACACGAGGATAAATTATGCGATTTTCACTCGAAAAATCGGACTCAGAATCAAAAACACCGGCTTAATAAATAAATAAATATTCTCTTACAATCACACCAATTATTTAGTTCCAAGTTAAGTATCATTAAGAACTTGTGTTATGGATACTAAACAACGGATAAACATACCTACTTACATACTTTTTTTTTTTGTAAATACATACTTAATATACGTAGGAAAACACCCAGACCAGAACAATACATTTCAATGTCACTTTCATCTCTAAACAATTCCATTTTTATCAATTACAACCTGAAATATTGAGAAGTAATGAGCGTTATCTCCCAAAAACGACCGATATGTATATTCACGAAAGATAGATAAAAAAAGTGCGGCAGTAAGCTTCCAAAATGTTATTGAAACGCCTCATTTGTTTTTTTATATAGAGTTGCTTACTGGCGGTTAAAGTTAGACCCTCCGCTCGGTAGATCAAGACCGGAGATAGAAATTTCTATCTATCTTTGATTATTGAAACAGAAAAACGCATCGATACTTACTGGAGATAGACATTTTAACAGTCAGTAAGAGATAGATAAGTTATTGAAACCGGCCGTTAGATGATAATGTTAATATGTATCACCTTATCATAGTATCATCTTCATTTCAGCCATATAAAGTCCACTGGATAACATTGGCATTAGAATGTAATCTATAATTATATATTATTTTCCGTAATCACCACGCTGGGCTGGCGCGTTGGTGATCGCAGTTCTAACCAGTATGCAGAACAAAGACGATTGTGGTCTTTAACGTGAGCCCCCGCAGGAGGGTCACGGCGCAGTTCCGGGGCAGTGCCCCCGTTATTGTGGCTAAGAACCAGGTAATGTCCGGGGTATCAATCCGGTGGTGGCTGCGATCAAAACCCAAGATGTTGGCTCCAGGGCGAACAGGCGAAAGTCCTTGTCTCGTGGTCTGGTCAATCCTACGTCGTTCTAGGGGTCAGGCTTCGGGCATATAGCTTAGCATACGGTGGTCGCGCGAGCAGCGGCGCCAAGCCATAAAGCGATTCGTGATGTGACGCATCCGCCCACGCGAACATCGGTCCCGCTAGGCGTCCCACGAAGGCTTCAACGCTCTCTGATCTCAGATCACCGCGATTGTCGCGTTCCTCACGTAACGTGGAGCTCGCACGATGGTTCGGAGGGTCGTATTCTGGTACGAAATTCCTCCTCGTCGACTCTTACGACTACCCGTGAGATAAGCGGGAGGGGCACTATTCTAGGTTGCTACGGCACGGCAATTTATAAGCACCTAATAAATGTCAAATGCTCAGTTGATTATCAATATGCCTGAGATGATAATATAACTCTGAGAGAGATAACTCTGAGATAACTCTAAGAGTTCTGTCTCCCTTTTTTTTTCAAATCTTGTGACTGCAGAACACAATTGTTTTAATATTATGTATTTGAATTGTAACTGGCGGGAGAAAAAACCAACCTTGACGATTTTCTTGCCCGTTCTTTTACGATCAAGCTCCCGCCCGCAGTGAATGGGCGCGTTAGTTTATAAGTATGACATTCATAAGAGCTCTATTGAGCCAAACTTGAATAAATGAATTTTTAATTTTTTTTTTTAAATTTAATTAACTGGAATATTTCTTCGCATCTACTTTAAAGAAACGAAGCCACAGACTAGAGCCAGTTCAATTCAGTTAACTGACATTCTTTATAGCTGAAAAGCGTGTTGAACAAAAGGCGTTGCGAGGCACTGGCAATCTGACCGCACTTCGGGCTAATTGAATCCAATTATACCAGCCTGTGGTCTTGTTTATATGCTAACACAATCACTATTCAGCTCTCTGTTAGCAATTTAAATATGCTGCGAGATTCTATTGTCTTTTTGCTTTTTTGCATATTTTTTTCTTCATTAAGTTTTTTGAACTGCGAAAAGTGCTGTTGTGTTCAATTAAATTTTGTGTTGCATTCTGTTATTATTAATTTCAGTTTTTAATAATATTGTGTTAGAATAAATAATGACTTTCTTGATTATAATATATATCAACAAAAACTATGAGAAAACGATTATACATTCGTCTAACGTCACTTAAGTATCTGTTCTCACGTGTAACTTGATTGGCACTTGATTTTGGAATCTCTAGCAGTTGATTTTGTGGGAAAAACTATTTTCGTCGAATCAGTACATCTATCCTTATTAGGTAGCTAAGTTTCGTTGAATTGCTGGCTTGCAGGGAGTGAGCCCACAGTCTTGTACGCTCACTGGGATACAGGCTAGGAAGAAGATAGAAGTGTTCTAAGGCCAGACCCGTCGCCAATTATCGTCGACGATTATTTAAACGTAAACGAACCATGCAAGGAACTTGGAAACATAAAAACGGTGTATAACGAAAAAGTTAACAAATGGAAAAAATAACTTAAATGGATACATGTTAAGAAACAATCATTCAACCCTATATTCATCATCTTCACCATCATACAACAAATATTCATCACCAAACTTAAATCTATAATTACAGGAATATTCTAATGAGACAGACAAATTTACACATATACATTATAAAACACACTCATCATCATCATAATCATCTCAGCCATATGACGTCTACGTAGGCTTCTCCAATAGATTTCCACATTAAACGATCCTGAGTCGCATCCACCGGCTTCCCGCCGCCTTGACCAGATCAACGGCACATCGCCATTGAAGAACCTTAACGTCCGGTCGTCGGTTCATCGTGATATGTGCCCAGCCAACAGCAACGTCAGCTTGCAAACTCGTCTCGCTACTACGGTCATTGTGTGGGCCGTCCCGCTAAACAGATGGGGCGTCCCGGTGTCAGACAACTACAGGTGTTAAAATGAAAAACGTGTGTAGCTGCCGAGTGCGTTTATTACACTCACTTAATAATTAATTTCCCAGTCACACGGTTACTCATGTATCGGGCGTCAAGGTTTATGTCAAATAAAATAATTCTTAACAATGTTCGAGCTGACTCGTACAGTCACTCCAGTTCTCCTGTGGATATCCTCATTTCTGATTCAAGCACATAGGGAAACTCCGAGCATAGCTCTCTCCAAAACACACTCATTGTATAATAAATCATGGCCAAAAAGATAAGTTATAATTAATATTAAATAAATATTTTCAGACCAAGAAGCCTAAGCCTAAGAAGCCTAAGAAAAATACAACAATATAATTTTATGAACCTTACAGTCGTTATTCAATACTACAATCTCTCTAACAAGCATTTCACAAAAGGCGCTTAGAAATAAGAGGATATTATTGTAGTACTCAAGAGGCTGTGTATCGGAAAACTCTTGTCTCTGACAATAAACTTCTTAGCAATTCGATAGAAAACATTATACAGTACAGGAAGTCTATGCATCTATCTCTAGTGCATAGGGATCCTACCAAGACCTAAGGAGCCCAAGCCAACCTCACTTTCAAGTGGTGCACCTGCCAACGGACGGGGCTCTCGCGAACATAACAGTGCCCGGTAAGCGGCAATAGGCTCGCCACCTATTACGTGGGACCAACTGTATAATTGGCAAAGTGTGGGCGTATAATATGCCTCTGTCTACCCCTTCGGGGAAACAGGCGTGAATGTATTTATGTATGTATTGTTCCATAGCAAATTTTGTAAAACAAGGATAGGTCGGAATACACCATTGATTTGTTTGGCTCGTCTGTACAATAATTTGACTAATAAGTTGTTGGAATTCGACATTCATTTCCAAAGCCAAAGTTCATGAAACTAATCAAAATGAGTGACGTACTTTGAACGTATATTTATATTTATTCGTATTACCTATAATGATAAAAGTTCTTTACTCAAGTAAATTATACCCATGCACAGAAACGAAAACAACAAATAAAAATTATTAATACAATACAGTTAATTTAAACACATTTTTATTACTTCAAAATTGTTTTTTAACCAAATACAGTTTCAATGAGCGAAATAGTAGGTAACATTAATTAATAAAATGTCAAAAAAGAAAAAACTTTATTGTTTTTCTTTTAAATAGTGGCTTCGTGAGTTTAGCAAATTTAGCCAGTGTCAAGTAAGATATCTTTTAGTAATTAATAACATATAAATTATAATTAATGAGAATGAGTGTTGATAAAGATGATAAATGGTAAAGGAGATGCCCTTCCCCTAAGCCCCTTGAGTCCTCAGTAAAGATGTGGGACTATACTGAGATCTCACATGGACTGCTTGAGAGAATTTGAAAAGTGTTATTGCACTGTTTTATTTCATTTGAACAACACTTATGCACGTTCACAAACACTTAACGATCCACTGTTATTACACATTAATGTCCGAAATAACAAAAAAAATTGAAAAAAAATCTGCTGATGTCTGCAGATTTCAGTTTCAGTTTCAGTTTCCCGCCAAGAAGTGAACTTAAATTTTGATAAAAATACGCAAAGCTACATGTCTAACTAAAGGTGCTCCCTCACCAGGAGCGTTCGCCTGTATTGACACATTTCAGATTCGATTTCGAGAATTACATTACAACACTGTTTCCTTAACTGAAGAGCATTCGCATGTAAAATAACATTTCAGTTTCTATTTTGAGCATTTAGTTTAGTAGATTCCTCGCATTGGTGTTACATGTTGTATCAAAATATTATAGGTTGTATCATTACAAATTTGCGCACTGTAATGCTCGGTTCTTCTCCCTCAATGATGTAATGTTTGAACCTGTAACGTTACATTACAGGATAATGCTCCCGGTGAGGGAGCACCTTAAAACCAATGCGTAATGAATGTGCAGTCCACCTTTTAGCAATCATCGCAAGGAGAATATACTAATAATATACGAGTATATATATATCTATATATTTTTCTATTTCATAATGTATCTACATAATGTTTTATTGGAAATAATGTGTACTCAAAATGTTGTGTGATGATGATGTGGTTAACCCATATTTGTAAGTGCAGTCAGCCTAAAATATTTATAAATTGATTGCATGTTTTGGTAAATATAGCTCTGTACATAAGTTGGTGAATGAAAAGTGAAATATATAGGCGTGAGATTATGTACATATGTGTGTGTAAACCAGTGTCCAGCGCTGCAATAATAGGGCACATCTCGTTAGCTTGTCGACAAAGGCATCTACAACTAACGGCTTCGGATGTTGGTTTGGTGCAACGCATGAGACTTTAGCGGTTTTTTTTATAAAATATAAATAAACAGTACTTTATTCCATGGCTTACATGATATGACATGGCTGACTAACATATGTCGTAACTCAACGTCGTCGATGCTCGATGTTAAATGCCACACAAACGGTCACCCATCCGAGATCTGACCTTTGTGAACTCTGCTTTCCTTCCTTCTCTGCTGACCTTCATCATTTCAGCCATTTGAAGCCATTTTATTCGTAATCATGCTCGAATAACTGAAAAAAGAGTTATTTTCTTCTTTTATTTTAAATCTTATGACTGCAGAACATAGGTTTTTGTAGACTTGTCAAATTGTTTACTAGTAAGTACATTTTCTTGTAACTGGCGGGAGAAAAAACTAACCTTGACGATTTTCTTGCCCGTTCTTATACAATCAAGCTCCCGCCCGCAGTGAATGGGCGCGCTAGTTTATGTTTTGACCTTCATAAGTGCTCTTTAGAGCCAAGCTTGAATAAGTGGTTTTGAATTTTGAATTTTTTGAATTTAGAATTTTTTGAATTTTGAATTTTTTGAATTTTGAAGTCCACTGCTAAATGGCCTATTTTTAACAGTGGACTAACAATTTTCTACGCTGTGGGCATACAATCCCAGAGTGCAGTGGCAACGCATAAAACTTTACCGGCTACTTATCCATACTTCAATTCTAATAATATAAATGCTTAAGTAACTCTCTCTGTCTCGCTTTCACTTAAATCATATTTAGTACACAGATATTCTAGAGCCAGAGAAAGGACATAGGCTACTTTTTAATTGGAAAAAGAGATTGTAAGGGGCAGAAATATATACTAATAATAGATAAATTAATAAATGAACTTATAGGGAAATGATTAGATGGATGAATGACGAAAAGGGTGGGACCACGGAGCAAATACTGTGTCCGTGGTTGGTACGTTTTGCGAATGGAATACTGGCTTGGACAACCGACATATCTTCCCTTTCTTCCTGAGCACTAGCCACATTTAGCCTATTGTAATGTTCCCTATTGACCTATCGCCGCTTACCGGGAAACTTATGATTGCCGGAGCGGATCGGCAGATACCATTTGCTGTTGAGGAAGAACTGGCAAGAAACTCACAGACTATGCTCTTTAAATATATCCATTGGTATGGTACTTGAATTACAATCTTCATTTGTCTGTGAAGCTATACAATGCAATGTAATATAACATTAACAATATTCATGTTTTAAGTCATGCATATTAGAATAGCCTGTATGAAACGGCAGTTATTACTTCCGGCATTTTTTTTCTTTCCAGAAAACAACAACCTACAATGAACTACCCCCCCCCGGTGGGAGGAAGGAGATAATGCCCCGCATACCACACACCCGGTGTGTGTCGGGTTATGTCGGACTTGAATCGGCTAGGTGGCGCATGTTGGAAGGCGGGAAGCCTTAGCTGAAGGGTAGCCATTAGTCGCCTCTTACGACACCCTAGCTTTGGGTTGGTTCTATTCTTGAGCCGGAAACCACACGGCTTTACGGCTCCCCAAAATCATTTCTAAAATAAATTCTTCACAAATTCTAAAAGCTCATGACTTAGACCATACAAAGCTGGTGTAGTGAGTAGAGAGGATTTACAAAGACACAGAAATAGGGTTCACCACCATGCATGTAGCTCACCGTCACAGCATATTGGGTCCTCACTTCCGTATCCAAGTTGACACACACACTCACATTAATATAGACACACAGGAACACTTACATGGTTCATAAGTGCTCTCGTACAGTTCATGGGTAATTTAGTACATTTAATGTGATTCTGAAATATCTATCTTAATCTTAATCTTAAAATAGTTTAATTGCATTTCTTCATGCATTAATATCAGTTCAAAATTAAAATCTACAGATCAACTAATATAATTATTTCAGTCCACTGATGAACATAAGCCTCCCCACTTTTATTTACATTAATATGTTTTAAAAAAAGCCGAGTTGCGTTTCTTGTCCCCTAAATCTCCTAAATCTCGTCGCTTTTTGCAAGCCTCGTTAGAGTCACTGACAGACTGACTGACGGAAAATCACCTCCCCTCTTTGGAATTACGACAGGCTAACTGACAAATCCCCCCGTTAAGTCACTGCCAGACTGACAAATCTTGTGAAAAAATCACAACAGACAGATTAACTGACAAGCCTTTACAAATTCCGACTAAGAATCTATTTTGCTTGTATTTCTCTCTCTCGAATTTTTTTTCACTATCTATTTGCACTATCCCCGACTATATATCTAACAAGCTAAGATACGAGTGAAATCATAGATAGAAGCTAGTTTATAACAGTTTGGATTCGAATAACTTGAAACAAGTTCGCGCACTTAAAACTAGAGAGTATCCCCACGTCTCATACTTTAAAGCTGAGTCAAAGTTTATTTCGTTCGTACCCATAAAGTTAGCACTCAGCTGTGCTTACTGTTCATTTATACTTTTATTCGAAAAGGGTAAATAAACATGAAAGTAAATATTATTTGATTATAACACGTGTTGTGTATTCTAATTAGATTATTTATGTAGATAAAACACAAAAAGTACATAAACTTTAAAAAACAGAGAAAAAGAGCATTTTAATGAACGTGTACAAGTTGTCACCACATTCTAGCACTATCCCGGTTGCCCTAGACTTGAGCTTAGGTCTCAGGGCCTTTTTTTTTAGCGTCGGTAAAGAAATGCTGTTTTAACACTGTCTCCCGGCCAATGGGGGGACCGGGAGGGGAGTGTGGGGCTCACTGCGGCAGACGCGACCACCGCAGTCCTACCCACTAAAAAACTTCCGACGACGCCGGAGGCAAGGAAAAGGGGCAGGGGGCCAGTGCCTGGGTTTGTATCTTCTGGCACCCCGCCCGTTTTGAGACCTACCCTTTGGGAAGCTCTGTCGAGGTATTCGAGCATTCCACATATCCACAAGCGACTCCGCTATGACCACTATTTCGTCGGCAAATCGAAGGTGAGCAGATACTCGCCATTTATATTGAAGCCGTAGTTTCCCCAGTCCAGCATCTTGAAAACATCCTCCAAGGCAGCAGTGAACAGTTTCGGAGATATGACATCACCCTGTCTCACGCCCTTCCGAGGAGGATCGGATTCGTGTGCTAATGTGCGAGTACTAGACTCGTAAGGATATAGTTGTGTTTTTGTATAAACTTCTCAATACTTCAATATACCGATGGTCAATGCGGCATCGCTGCAGGGACTGAAACACTGCCCAAGTCTCTCGGTCTTATATATAACCTGCCGCAGCGTATGTATGTGGTCTATGGTTGAAAAGCCTTTTCGGAAACCGGCTTGTTCGGGAGGCTGGAAAACGTCAAACCTATGACCGAGACGATTCGTGATGACCCGTGAAAACAACTTATAGATGTGGCTCAGCAGCGTGTTTGGCCTATAATTCTACAAAAGAGATTTGTCACCTTTCTTGAAGAAAAGTACAACCACGCCACTGGCCCACGCCTGTGGCGTACGTCCCTCGAGGATGACGGTGTTAAAGAGCCTCTGAAGTATCTTTAGTACCGGTGTACCACCCGCTCTCAGAAGCTCTGCTGTCATACCGTCTTCACCCGGTGCCTTGTTGTTCTTCAGCTGTTTCAGGGCCATCCTAATCTCGTATAGGCTGACGTCCGGGATGTCTTCGGTGTAGTGCCTGGTTAGTTTGGCTCTAGGGTCTTTAGCCAAACAAGTAGCGGGAACCTGCGTACTAGTATATAACTGCCCATAAAACCCTTTGATTTCCCTCATGATCTCAGGTTTCGACGTGACTAGATTGCCCTTGTTGGTCTTCAGCTGCGTTAACTGACTCTGGCCAATAGACAGATCTCGTGCGAACACTTTCGAACCCTTGTTCCTCTCTATTGCATTTTCAATACACTTAGTACTGAATCTGCGAATATCAAGTCGCAAGGATTTCGTGATCTGTCTATTGATACGCCGGTAAGAGAATGCATCTGCTGAAGACTGCAATCGCATGTGTCGTCGTGCTTCCATGAGATCAAGAGTCTCAGTCGATAATTTTTGGGTTTTATTTCGGGGTCTGGTCTTGTAAAATTTGGACCCCACCGCGTGGACGGTCTCAACTAGCCAGCTACTTAAGACGTCGACGGACACGCAGTCCTCTAGACCTGCGAAGCGATTTTGAAGCTCGAGCTGAAAGTACTCGGGGTTTTGAATATGAATAACTGATGATCGGAGCGTAGACTTCATCAGGCGGGACCTTTCAAGCTTGACGTTTATATTCAATGAGCCTCTAAAATTCGGTGATCGCTGCCGGTTTACACCCTAGCGATCACAGAGACATCATTGAATATTTGTCGTTTAATGATCATGATAAAGTCTATCTCATTCATGGATTGTTTTTTTATATTTATATTTAATTTGGACGTTTTCAAGTACTATGTATAATAGTTTATGAAGTAAATGATTTTTGATTGATTGGTTGATTGATTGATTGAATCGGCAGGTGCACCACTTGCAGGTGAGGTTCGCAGGGCTCCTCAAATCTTGGTAAGTACACCCAAAAAGTTCCTTTACCTTAAAACTATTATGTCTTAATATTATTCCTTGTTACCTGTACCAGTTAGAGGCAGTTAATATCAATTATTATAATTACCTTGAGGGATGTAAATTAATATCTATTAATCCTATACAAACATTGATAATACTCAACAGAAGGAGGCCCACCAGCTTAATGATAGCGGGGACTGTAATTAAATCAAAAGCCTAAGAGAAAGCAGTAAATGGTATTTGGTAATGATCAAAGCTTTTATGTTTATATTTAATGAAGCGCTCGTAGCTCTGCGGTGCTCGGAAACGATCGCCGAAGTACAGCAGAGTTTACAGAGGTCAGTCCTTGGATGGGTGACCGTTTGTGTGGCATTTGATATCAAGCGCTTCCGTGCTTCGGAAGGCATGTTAAGCCGTTGGTCCCGGTTTTCACTAAATGTGGTAGTCGTTAAGCCATGTTAGAGGCCTAATGGGCGGCTTGAGAAATTCTAACAGCAGGACGCCACACACCTGCCTCCGCCAATCCGCACTGGGTCAGCGTGGTGGAGTATGACCCAATACCCTCACACCTTGATATGTGAGAGGAGGCTCGTGCTCAGTAGTGGGACGTTAATGGGCTGTGATGATGAGGAATTAGGTACAACTACTGTGGCAGGCAGTAAGTACATATGTTGGATCCGGTCGAGTCATCATCACAGTGGCGTTGCCAACGGTGCACCAAACGACGTAAACAACAAGATGGCGTCGTTTGACGGAGTCTAGATGGTTCGTGTTCGACTCGAGGCCAGTTCACTTCACTTCAGCTCTCGGTCGAGTCAACACAGGTCTTTTAGAACCCGTCTCGTGTTCCGTTTCGTAGTTTAAGTACCTAGTTGTAATAAATGTAAATCAGGACGGTTTTAATGTAAAAATAAAGTGATTGTGTAGGTTCAAGTTCGTGTTCGTCTGTATCCACGTTTCTCGCCCACAATGTCTGAAAATCTAGAAGATAGGCCTTCCATATTCGACACATACATATATTCACGACTGTTTTTCCAAAAGAAAGAGGCATATTCCACCAGTAGTAAACCCATAGTTGGTCACCAGTGCCGTAACTAGGGCGGTGCCAGCAGTGCTCAGGCACAGGGAGCAGACCCTGGAGGGGCGCAGAAATGACCAGACTAGTATTTAGTTTTATCTCATGCATAGCTAGTAGGTACATTTTTTATTGCGAACATGGTGTAGACGCGCCGTACTGTACCTGGCCTGTATTTTCAGAGCCTGGTCAGAGCATTTTTCAAGGGCGCAGTTTTGAACGCTCGCACCGGGTGCATAAAAGGCTAGTTACGGCACTGTTGGTCACACTAATAGGTGGCCATATGGTACCGGCCTTGAATAGTGCCACCCCATCTCATCTCACGGGGAGTTGTAAGAGACGACGAAAAGAAAACCCAACGGAACTGAGAGCAGCTTCAGCCAGCGTACTGGCTTTAACTGCTATCACCAATCCGCCTGCTCAGGATGGTGATTATGGGCTCCAGAAGAGTGTAAGCTGTTGGGGAACTTACAAAGTCCACTGCTGAACATTAGCCTCCCTAATAGATTAAATTCTATTTGAGGGTATTTGCCCATAATCATCACGCTTGCGAGCTGGTGATCGCAGTTTCAGCCGGTACGCAGGACGACGCTGCTGCCCATCATCCGGTAGGGTTTCTCTTCGTTAACTCTTAAGACTCCCCGTGAGGTGACAGGGGGGGCACTATCCCAGGATGGTACCACACGGCACTGTTTAATACTTACCTACAAGTATCTTCTTCTTATCTTATAGCGGGGGCCACAGATTAACCGCGGCGCACTTTGACCCTTATGCCGGATCTTTTGTGCATCACCTTGCCTATCACTCCAAATCTCCAAATATTGTTACCATCATCTTTATGACAGTCACTGCAGATTGGAGCCCATAGTCCCTTGGTTGTGGGTAGGCCACCCCCAGGAGACTCATTCGGCAAACCGCCAACGAGTCACAGGTACACAGCAGGTGTTCCATAGACTCCTCTTCGTCACCACATCTACGACATAGCGGTGATTGCACTAGTCGCATCCTGTGGAGCATTTTGTTTGTGGCATAATGCCCTATTAGAGCCTACCTACAAGTAACTACAAGTAACAATATATTAAGTAGATTACAAATATATCCTAGAAATCAACTCTTAGGGAATTAAAAATGGGGAAGGGGTAGTGTAATATTACAAACTTTTTAAAAGTAAGATCAATAAAACTCAGCACAATTATATTACAGAGATGATTTAATTATCTAGGCGAAGGCTAAAGCTGTATTTGTTAGCCTCATAATTAACTTCAGTAACCTATTGGTTACACATAGACTAAGTTAATTAATGTTAAATGTAAATAATATATCATTATACGATAACTTAAACGCCAATAAGCCATATTCGCTTAATTATATGAAATAATTTGGTTAATTAGGTCAGCTTTACAGTTTAACTTGAATACCTGTTACTTCGTCAAACTACATTTATAATATAATATTATTTTCACATTTTACATAGAGCTTATACCAGACTCAGTTGAGTTGTGATTTGAGAATCATTAGATTAGTAACTTAGCATTATTCTCGTTGCCCTAGACTTAATAATAATTGTTTTTATTATTATTTATTTAAGACCCTAGTTCAAATATTCGTTAGTTACAATAATTATCTTTTAAATGAATGTTGGAAATATTTATACTAATTATTTATACAGGAAATATTTATATGTAATAAATATTTCCTGACAATTACACCAATTATTTAGTTCTAAGATAAGTATCATTAAGAACTTGTGTTATGGATACTAAAGAACGGATAAACATACATACATAAATTTTTTCTGTAAATATGTACCTAATATACATAGAAAAACACCTAGACTAGAACAAATATTCGTGTTCATGCACACAAAGATTTGGCGTGCGTGGGAATCGAACCCACGACCTTAGGAGCGGAGAGCGGGTATTCTCACCATATCGGTTGTCAAAATCTTATCTCTACTAAGATTTATATAAAATAATGACTTTACTTCTATATGCAAGTCAATGCTGCTCAATTTCACTTGAAATCGCGCAGCAGTGACCTACATAAACACAGTTCAGCCTGCTAGCGATCAGCAGGGGGCCTACCGCCGAGTTCGATGTCAATATTACCAACACTACCAAAGTCAATACTACCACAAAATATGACTTAAGCGATCAAGCCAACCTCACCTGCTAGTAGTGCATCTGCCGATCAACAAATGAGGCTCTGGCGAACATGTTCAACAAGTTCCCAGTAGGCGGCAATAGGCCACAAAAATATAG
Organism: Musotima nitidalis; assembly: GCA_949126915.1. Lineage (NCBI taxonomy): Eukaryota > Metazoa > Arthropoda > Insecta > Lepidoptera > Crambidae > Musotima > Musotima nitidalis. The sequence continues at coordinate 12,957,389 of OX421437.1, read as the reverse complement.
TTGGCGAAATGTGGGCGCTTAATATGCCTCTGGCCTACATCTTCGGGAAAACAGGCATGTTTGTATGTATGTATGTAAATAAAATGCATAATTTCAGTAACTTACATTATATATTTAATTTCTTATTTGAAAATCTTGGTACAATGTACAATTTTGGACTTAATTACCTGGTAAATACTTAAAATTATAATTGTCTCTACTATTATAACAATACTGCAAGTTATTTAACATTAATAAAAAAAACCTGGCAACAAAACATATTATAATTTTTACAAACTTCAATTTAGATTTTTAGGTCATTATGAGTTTTATTATTTATGGACAATAGACTTTTTTAAATTACCCAGACGTATTTTTTTTCAATCCTTAATATTTCATTATTTTTTTATTCATAGTCTTAAGTATTAATACATTCTTGAGATACAATGCGGTTGCATATAACAATTTTCTTGATTACATTTTTCAAAGTGTAGTATTTTAAATTTATTTTGTGTCATATAATTTCTATGACTTGTTTCTTACTGCTTTTTTTAATTTGTTCTAATTTTCTATAGTGTTCTTATATAATTATGCTTTTCTTATCGGTGGCAGCAAAAAACGTTTTAATTTTGTTGTTTTTTTATTAAATCCTATGTTTATTACTGTTATCAACTATATGCTGGCAAGTAATTAAAAACTGACTAAATTCTTCTATCTTCTTTAAGTTACTGTTCACAAGAGCTTTATTGATCTAAAATTGAAATACAACTTAAAAATAATATCTTACTTCCAATTAATTTTTTATTGGATTTTTAGAAAATTAACTTTCATTCTTAATTTTCAATGAAAGCACAAGCTGTCGCAAAATAAAAAAATTATATAGACGTTCTAATGTATATTTTTTTAAGTATGGCAGTTTAAATACTGATATGATCAATTGACATTAAATATGTGAAATTAATTTACTTAACAATATATAAATACTTCTTATATTATTTATTTAGTACACACACAGAAACAGATACAAGAATATTTAAAATGACAAATATTGGGCATGGTGTATCTCTTATTGACATGCCTCTCAGCTAGCCCGCGAAAGATTATTTTGTTTTTGTACAAATGATATTTATTTTATTTATATTTTGTTTAAACTAAGTGATTATTTTTAAAACAAAATATAAATTTAATTTCTTTTCAATTTAGGGAAATAAAAAATTGTAACTCATAATGTATATTCAATTAAACCTAAATTATGTACAAATTTCATGAATATTTTGAATTTTTTTGAGAATTGACCATTATTATAGTATTTAAAATAAAATGCTGTTATATTATTAACTATGGAAAGTATGGTCAAACCAAGTGGTCTATTTTAGAATAAAGTTTAAAAATTAGCTACAATTGACTAAACTCATACTCATTGACCAAATTATTTGAATTCAAAGCCATTGACAATTCAATTAAATTTACATTATTAAGAAGGTTCGGAATAGGTAGAATTTAAAAAAATTAAGGCATTTAAACATAACATTTATACCCTTTACCATTATATAAAATTGATTTCATCTGATACTTAAGGACTTTTCTTTTGAACTGTAAATTCCAATTTGTTTAAAATAAAAATCGTTTTTAATTTATTTGAGTTTATTTATTTTTAATGTATATTTCTAAGTGTATTTTTGCTATCAGATTATTTCGTTCGTATTTTAGCAAAAAAATGTCAAATTTATTTAACTAAAGAAAATGAAATTATAATTGTCTATAATTTGACACCCCTAGTTAATATCTTACAGATCTTGCAAGACAGTAAGTTACAATTTTAAATTACATTTAATGGCTTCACATTTTATGTTTCAGTTTTGCAACGCTATCAATTATTTTTTATATATCGCTCAGATTGAAATAAGCAGCGAAACACAAGCGTCTAATTATTACTGTTTGATAAATAGGTGTTCATTTAATTAACATTTTTTGTTATACACGCTACATAGCAATATATACATTTCTCAAGCGAATAGTATTGCTTTTATTAATTATTGTTAATTTACATTAATTGCATTACCTTAATATATTTTATATATATTTCCGATATACAATACAATTATCTAATGACCATCTACGATAGTCAAAAAATATATAAATAATTTATATTATATTACTACTAAATTGACAATTAAGATTTCTTTTAATATTTGAATTAGTGTTGATTTTTTTTGGCAATTTCACTAAATAATCTATACATTCATTGCATTTTCTATATTTTTGTGCACATGTTTAAATATTTCAATTACATTTTTTTTATATATTTAAGCGTAGCGAACTGTGCACAATGTATACATAACATATAAGTTATTACATATATTTACAATTATATATTCATTCGTGTGTACATAATATAAAACATTTTACTAAATATTGAATTACCTACTTACATTAAGATCATTTATATTCGAGTAAGTACTTAATGTTTCCAATTTCGATATTCTATAACTTAACTCATTTTGTCATTGACACTTTTAACTTAATTTTATTTCAAGTATAACTAAACAAATTACATTGCAGATTGTATCTGTAAGATTTTCAAAAATGTATATATAATGTGTTTAGATGTGTTCAGCTGTGTGGTTTTAAAAACGTCAACGAAATCGTACCATCTTTTCTTATCTATGCCTAGTCCACGTGCAAAGCTTCATAAGTAGTAAAATAAAAATAGAAATAATATTCGTAAGTTCATCAACCGTGCAAAAAATATTACCCTTTGTAGTAACTATTTTTCTCAATATTTAAAACAAATTAGGGTTGTCATATTGTAAAAAAAATTCAAAACTAATTTTACCATTGCGATTGTAAGCTTGTCTGTTGGTGTTGTTTGTTATTTTCTCCTGCCGAAGAGCTGAACCATTTATAATGAGTTCAATTTATAGAGATATATCTGGAGATTGCTTTTTAATTGTAATTGTAATTATATGCAACATACAACTAGACTTAATTATTCGATCTCAATAACATAATCTTATTTTAACACACTCAATTAAGGCTATTGTAGCCTAAAGCGTTCGGCTTGGGCAACAGTGGACACCGAGTTCAAACCTCGCCAAAAACTCGTTACAAAAGCGCCTTTAGCAAACTACTTAATATGGAACAGGTGGCTATTGGTAAAGTAAAGAACAAATTGTTAATAATGTTTATAAATATGAATAGGCATATAAAATAATTAAATTGATGGAACTTATGTTATTATAGGCGAATTATAAAATAAATGCATAATTATATACAAACATACATACTATCACAGTATGTATGTAATATGTATGTATAAATAATCAATTGGAATGTTCACTAATGCAGTAAAATAGCTTAACTATCAAACGCACATGAAATAATTAAAAAAAAATAATGAATACATATTTAAAAAGAAAATGTTAAAAGTAAACTAAGTACAATTTTTTCTTAAAAATAATTACGAATATAAACTATACAATAATTGTATAAACTGTAGCAAATATAATTAAAAGAAACCAAAAAAAGGGTTGAAATAAAAATAAATACAGGAAGTCCACAAATAAGTAACGGGAACACACCAACTAGATCGTTAGAATACAATTCCTTTAAAGTCGATTAACGTTTGCATTAAAATACACAGTCTAGCCTCGTTGGCTTTTATTGCAATTCCTATAAAGTCCATTTTAGCTGGTTTATCCGTCGCATGTTTTGCAACACTGCTCCTTGTAGCGCCGGAGGGCGCACATGTTCATTGCGCGCACATTTTCGCAAAACCTCGAAGAGTCGCGACATACGCCATCTATAAAATACAATTTGGTTAAGAATCTTTACATAATAATCATACTGCAATAGCCGTAGTTAAGTAGAGTATTTATAGAGGCCAATATTTGGACGGATGTCTAAGTTTCTATATCGAAGACTCGTTTGTTTAGGTTTTAATCCCACAGTGAATAGGCGAGTTAGTTTTGACGTGACAACGTCTTATAAATTGGTTTGCCGGGTGACACTTCAAGAAACTGCGTTACGCTCCGCTCACGTTATGCGTTCACAATGAGAGCGAGTGAGAGGCACGCGTCCCTTCCACTCGGGCATGGTTAGCCCGCCTAAGAGCGAGAGAGACAGAGCGAGATGCGTTTTAAATATAATTCTTTGTATAAATAAATGTTTTAAATTGTTACTATTATTTCATCCTTCTTCCTACTATACGAATGAATATTCACATTAAAATTATTTTACTAATTAAAGTCGTTGTCACGTAAAACTTTCGCCCGTATACCGACTTTACAGGCAACCAATTTTTTTTTTAAGTTGAACTTTGATAAGAGCTCTATTATTATTAGTATAGAGCCCACGTAAGATCTGCATCGTGTCATCGCTGTGATGTCCGACAATATAGAAAGAACAGTTTTATGGTTAGATCCTCTACAACTTTTAATGAGTTGTCTAATGATTTTGACTTGGATCTCTTTTTTGGATCACCAGACAATGTTAAAGGCCTTATTAAAATTAAAAATTGATAATTTGAAGCTAGTATGTCAAATTTGTTTATAGCTAATATGTGGATGCTTGTAATTAGCCTATAATTATTTTATAAGTTTCTTATTTTGTAAAAACAGCTGTAAGTTTTCCAAAAAAAAAAAAAAATGCTGAGTACCGTTTCAATACAAGTTGAGTTTTTCTTTCACGTTCAACTTCTTATTTTTCCATCCTTGATTGGTGTGAACTATATTTTTTATTTTCATTAACTGGTGTTGTACGTAAGTACTTATTTTTTATTAATTTGTTCTACTTGTACTGAATAAATATTTTTCTTTCTTTCTTTATTGAGCCAAGCATGAATAAATGATGTTGATTATGACTTTGGCTTTGACTTTGGCTTTGTATTTGAATTTGTCTGTGGATTTGACTATGGACTTTGACTTTGTACGTAAATGTAATGATGATGAAGTAATTTTTACGTATTTAAAGAAACAATAATTACATAATAAATTTTTGCTTGCAGATAAACTTGAATACATAATTATAATATCTTTCTATTCAAAATATTAAAATAACTATAATAGTTTATAATATTTTTATGTTCACAATAGAAATCTTGTTGACTGAAACGTGTTCTTGCCTATTCAAGGTCTCAAAAATTAGCGACACTGAAAAATTGGTATGTATTAAAAAATTTACCATACTGACTACTTACTCAATAATGTCATAGATTATAACGATATGTTATCAGGAAGTTATTGACATTAATAATTGAAATGAATTACGCATTGTAACCTACACAATGTTGTTATTTGTCCCTTAAATGTTTCAGTTACTTTCCAAATATTACGACATACATTTTCGTTAAAAAAAATTACATCTAAAAACCAAAAGAAAACACTCCAATCTACAATATTCGCCGTAATAATCATTCCTTTCTTTTAAACTTATAATTGATAATAATCATTATTAATATAGTAAGATTGCAATAAGCAATTGAATTATCTGCAATTTTGTTTTAACCTTCACAATTTCATTACTTGTTCCGTAAATGTTTCACTTACTTTTGAAGTATTACGATTTACATTTTTTTCGTCAAACAAAATTTTCGAAGAAACGAAAACATTTCTACTGAAAAACCAAAACAAAACACTCCGATCTACATTCAATATTTAGCTATTGGGACGCTATTCAACAGTTATTCCTGTTTCCCGTACTCTGATAGGTACGAGAAAGGCCAAAAGAGAAATTGTACAAAAGATGGAATTGTACAAAAGGGAAAACGTTTTTCTCTGTGAGTGTACCGTGCGAATGATTGTTGTTACCTTTCAAGTCTGAAATAGCTTTTAAAGGTTCTAAAGATAAAAAGATTGCAGGCACAATTCGCAATTTCTTTCTGTAACTTTATTACTTGTATAGAATTTTTGCTTTTCTCGTGTTTTCTTGCGAAAAGTAAATGTTTTGTTGAAGTTATTGTTGTTTTATGCAAGTTAATTAATAATCGGTCTATATAAAAAAAAACATAAAGAATATTAAAATGGTTTGTTTCTATAAATTTGCATTTATTTTTTGTTATTTAATTATTAAAGATAACTTTTACATTTCTTGTGTTTTTTACAAAAAAAATATGCATTTTTGATTTTATTGTTGTTTTATTGAAGTTACTAGATAAAAGGTGTATTTATATACCTAGGTTTACATAAATAGTTTTTAAGTTATTTGTTTCTGTAAATTCGCGTTTGTTTTTTGTTACTAAATTATTTTTATGATTTTTTAATTTTGTTTCTTGTTCATTACGCTGAAAGTAAATGTATTGTTGAAACTATAATTATTTTACACAAGTTACAAGAAAATAAACATAATTTGTAATGTTATATATGAAATAAAAAATGATCAAAAAGGTTATAGTTTTTAGATTTTATTTATTAGTAACATACATTTTTAAATTTTATCGCTAAAAGCGATCTCTTCCAGACAACCCGACGCAAAGGAGAAAACAGGAAAGCAGTAGGCAGAGCACATACACTTTAGAAAAAATAAACATTAAAACTATTAGTTAACTACCCCAAATACATTTTTTGCTTTTTTTTGTGAAATTAACATTAAAAGGGTAAAGCTGTATAAAATCAATCTTCTCAATCAACGCAGTTCAAAGATAACTATTGTTGAAATATGTAAAAGGTTGAGTAAATATTTTTTATGTGCAATTTATTTATTAAATATGGGACTAATTCTTATCGGAACAAAATGAAAACTTTAATATACTTAAACAGAAGTATTTTAAGCGTACAATCGACGTGAAATGAGTTCACCTTTTTATACGATAAACGCTAGGATTGTATTGTCCAAGCTTCGGACAATGGTTCTTTCCTAGTGCACTTAAATGAACCTGGTTCCTATAAAATTAAATTAAATCTCAATGGAAACGGAAAAAGACGCCATTTTACATTAGACCTTTATTTTAAATTCTGTCGAATTATGCTTCATTTTATCATCAGGGATTTAGGGCATACTTAGCCATTTACAATACATCGGGAAAGAAGAATGATTATTTGATATTATGTATAAGATTTTTTGCATTTTTGGTACGCTTAGCCATTTACAATACATCGGGAAAGAAGAATGATTATTTGATATTATGTATAAGATTTTTTGCATTTTTGGTACGCTTAGCCATTTACAATACATCGGGAAAGAAGAATGATTATTTGATATTATGTATAAGATTTTTTGCATTTTTGGTACGCTTAGCCATTTACAATACATCGGGAAAGAAGAATGATTATTTGATATTATGTATAAGATTTTTTGCACTTTTGGTACGCTTAGCCATTTACAATACATCGGGAAAGAAGAATGATTATTTGATATTATGTATAAGATTTTTTGCACTTTTGGTACGCTTAGCCATTTACAATACATCGGGAAAGAAGAATGATTATTTGATATTATGTATAAGATTTTTTGCATTTTTGGTACGCTTAGCCATTTACAATACATCGGGAAAGAAGAATGATTATTTGATATTATGTATAAGATTTTTTGCACTTTTGGTACGCTTTATTTTCTTCAGGGAAGATGCTGTGGTCACAAGCTAGTTTATTATAGGAGCGCCAGACCTTTAATGATGCAGCTCCGTACGCAGTTCAAACTTCAAATATTTTTATTTCATAAACTATTACATAGTACTTGAAAACGTCAAAATTTATAACAAATATAAAAAAAACAATCAAAATATAATTATACTGAAATCACGAAGCTTAGTAGTTCCTGGCAACGGCCGGCTTCCGAAGCCTTGAAATGAGCATGATTACTGATCAGTGGCTACATGTCATGAACCAAGATGAGAAACCACTTAAGCACTGATTTACAACGGCAAAGATGATAATTAGTTATAGAAGCACTTGGTTTCTGGCACCTCCGTACGCCAAGGTTCCTGGCAACAGCCGGCCTCCGTAGCCTCTGACGAGCGTTGAAATAAGAATGATTTCTGAGCACGGGCTACTTTTCAGGAACCAAGATGGAAAACCACTGAAGCACTGATTTACAACGGCAAAGATGATTATTAGTTATAAAAGCACCTGGTTTCTGGCACCTTTGGTGCTGCGGCTTTGTACGCCAAGGTTCCTGGCAACAGCCGGCCTCCGTAACCTCTGACGCGGGTTTTAAGGTTGACTACCGAGTATGGGGTACTACTCAAGAACCAAAGTAAGGAACAACTGGAGAACTGATTGACGAAGGATGATCATAGTTAGAAGCATGTCACCTTTGGTGCTGCAGCTCCGCACGCAGTTCCTAGCGACGGGCGGGCGCCGCAGCCGCTGGCAGGCCACGCCGGCGCCGCGCTCGGAGACACGCCGTGCAGCCCCCGCGCGCCACACGCAGCGCAGCAGGCGGTGCTGGCGACCCCTCGAGCCACACTGCCCTACACACTGGAGAGGGTTTTTACATTATAGTCCGGCAATCTCGTGCACGACCGTCCCGCGGGGAGACAGGCGGTGGAGGGGGCGAGGTGGCGTGTCATTCCAGCACACGGCTACACACGAAGAGAAGTTCCCCCTTCCCCGCTACCCCACCCACTACCCGCTGACATCTTGTTTACCTCGTCCCCGCCACCGTCTGTCACCCCGAGAGAAGGTCGCGCATGAGGTTGCCGGACTATAGTCAGTAACTTTATTAGGAGGGGGGTAAGGGGAACACTTTAGGGGAGATTAAAAGCCAAATTTTGTCCTCAAGTTCACGTCTTATATAAATATCATCTGACTCTGCACTGTCTTATACACTAAACCGATGGTTTTGATATTTATAATACATACAGTAATTTAATTACACAAAACTTGACAACACGCCCGTTTGCAAAAAATATTGAAAAAAAAAAATACATTTTGTGAAAGTGACAAAAGAGGACTAATGAAAAAAAGTGGAGTGGACGACGGAAGCAGAGCAGGATAATGATGAGAATATTAAAACTTTTGTTATTATGTCACACATTACACACCCTTCTTTCTTAATATGGCCTAAACTATAGCATATCTGGTCTTCCGAAAGACCTTTAGCAGTTAAGTAGTCGAGTTATAGTGCGCGTTCGTTTTTAAGTTTGACTTTCGTAAGAGCTGACTGACTGAGAGAGGCTATGACTATATAATACCTTGCTCCAAGGTCCAACGGTCCAAGTAGGCTTGCAGGGGACCGCCTCTCTCTTGATCTTCTCCGGCTGGATGCTGTAGTCGCACGAGGAGTCTGGAAGCGCAGTTCCATTCTCTGCCACGCATTCTACTCGACGTCTTGTTACCGCTATTAAGGAAAAACACTATACTCTTTACTAGGATATAATTTTATTCTGGCAACATTTGATATCACAAAGAGCTTATATGCTTACGGAGGTATATATTGGGGGTGATTTCGTGACAATATTTGTTAAGTATTACAAGCATTAAAGAGCCGAGGGCCCAACTGAAAAGATAACTCGTTTAATAGTATTTTTTGTTGAAACAGTTAAAGATACTGTTGATAAATTCGGAAGTTACAAAGCGTTGCCATTAAAAAAAAAAATACTTTATTGTCTTTAAGATCAACATGATCATTTAGATTCGTCAAATATTCACACACAAAATGGAAATTCGATTTTTTTTAACAACAATGAAATAGATATGAGCGGTTCATGGTACCGGCTTTTATTTCTTTATTATGGAATAAAGAAATAAAAGCAAATGGGTTCTTTGTCATAATTTGTCATGGTTTGTCAGTTTATCTGTCTGTTGTGGGTTTTCTCAAGATTTTTCAGTCTGTCGGTGACTTTTTTCAGAGGGATCTGTCAGTCAGCCTGTCGTGATTCTAAAGGGGGGAGAGGTTTGTCCGTCAGTCAGTCAGTCAGTTGGTGACTCTAACGAGGCCTCCAAAAAGGCAACGAGATTGAGAAGAATGCCTCAAGAAACTCATCTCATTTACACACTCATTTACATATTCACACATTGATAGGGGAGACAGCAAAAATGAAGTACATGACTTGTGTGATGGACTACAGCTGCCAAAAACCCTTATTGTAAGTCATTTGGGAAAGGTCTAAATTCCGCTGTGGACACAGTTGACTGCAGTACTCTAAATTAATAGAAGTCTGGGTCAGTTCCTTCCGCTTTACCCACAGCGGGAGACAGGCGTTTGTAGATTTTTCATACGACAAAAAAAACTCAATTCAAACAACTACTAACCAGCTCTGCTAGCCAGGCATCGTACAGGGGACCAGCTTATGGCTCTCCAGTTAAGTGGACACTCTTGATTGCAGTATTCTAGTCTTCCAACTACTAAGTAGCTCTGCTAGCCAGGCATCGTACAGGAGACCAGCTCATTGCTATACAGTACGCAGTTTCTGGAGTGAGATTCCCTCAAGTCCGTTTGATCATTGTAAGTAACATATGAACACTGTCGACTGCAGTACTCTAATCTATCACTGGGATTCCCTTAGGACAGTTCGATTATTAAAAAAAAAATGGAGAGCCTACATCCTTCAGTGGACACAACTGAAAGGAGTCTTCTAGACTACTGGACCAGCTCCACTAGCCAGCCGTCGTACATGAAAACAGCTCATGGCTCTCCAGTTGGCGAATTTACTGGACTGGCATTCCCTTAAGACCGTTCAATTATTATAAGTAATTTGTGGACACTGTTGACAGCAGTGCTCTAGTCTAATAACTACTCACCAGCTCCAGTGGCCAGGCATCGTACAGGAGACCAGCTCATGGCTCTCCAGTTAGCGCAGTTGCTGGAGTGGCATTCCCTCAGAACCGTCGGGGGCTTTGCTCCTCGATTGATGCAGTCGTCAGTCTCTACTGTTGTCGTTGTGTTGAGCTTCTTGTGCTGTTAGGGGCAAAAATATTATGAATTAGGTATGTGTCTCAAGACAAAAGTCTTCGACCAGTGTGTGTTTCCAGCGATGACGTATGGGACTTAGGTGTGGTGCCTGACTATATGTAGGTCTCACAAGAAAGCTCAAAGTCGCTCAGCGTGCAATGGAGAGCGATATGCTCGTAGTGTCCCTACGTGATAGAATCAAAAATGAAGAAATCCGTAGGACAACTAGAGTGACCGACATAGCGAAGCGAGTTTGCAAACTAAAGTAGCAGTGCGTGGGGCACATAGCTCGAAGAACAACGAGGCGTTAAGGTTCTTGAATGGCAACCACGAATCAGCAAACGTAAGTAGACGGCCCTCCACCTGATGGACTGATGATCTAGTCAGGGCGGCGGGGAGCCGGTAGATGCAGGCGGCATAGGACCGATCAAAATAGAAAGCAATTAGGAAGGCATATCTTCAGCAGTGATATTCACAGAACCATTTTTATTAATCTATAGGTCTTAGATCATTAGTCTGGCAGTTCATAGAGGTGTGTTGGTACCTACACTAATGTATCGAAGCGAATGTTGGTTATGGCAGAAGAAACATGAGAGTAAGATTAATGCAGTAGAGATGAGAGCACTCAGAAAAGTAAAAAAAGTAAAGTAAAGTAAAAAGTAAATGTTGAGAGGATGAATGAAAGTAGATTAACGAAAGTGATTTATGATGGACAAGTGGATGGAAGTGTTGGGAGGGGAAGACCACGTAAGACCTTCCATGACCAAATACAAAAAATGTTAGAGAAAGGGCAGGTCAAAAGTACCCTAAACCGACGGGCGTGTATGAGGAGGTTAATGAGTGTGAATGAAGCTAAAAGTGTGTGCCAAGATCGTAGCAAGTGGAAGGATGTGATCTCTGCCTACCCCTACGGGAAAGAGGCGTGACATTATGTATGTATGTATGTATGTCTTAGATTTAATACGTGCTTTGGTACGAGGCATAGCTTGGTATCACATGCCACACAATCGGTCACCCGTCAAAGAAGTATAGAAATTCATAAAAAAACATAGAAACTTACAGAAAGGCACCGAAATTCACAGGAAGCCACAGAAAATCACATAAATTCTATTGGATCTTCTTATAACTTCTATAAACTCATAGCAATTCATGAAAATTAATTATTGAGCTCGTTATTCTCGTATATAATTGGATGTATGTTTGTAACATACAACTAGAACAATGTTTTGTGAAGCATATACACGTGGGGAGCAACTGGCTGAAGCCACAATGCATGTCGACTTCGTGTCTACGTCCAATTCCGGACTGATTCTGCACTGTTTGGACACGCCGCGCACACTACATACAACGGTCCAGAAGGCTGGCATCAATAAAATAAAAATTGTTATAAATCAATTGACGAAAGTTTTCTATGTGTCTTCGCCAATCCGACCAGGGGGGCTTTGAATTATTAAATCTTGATGAAACATTATATACTGCTGGCAGCCGCGTCTGGCGGTGGTAACTCCCACAACCCCTTTTGGCTGGAATGCAGCGTGTAAATGCATTTTGTTTCCGACGTATATAAAAATAAAGAGAAGCAATGATAATCTTCAACTTGCTCTGGAGTTTATGGGGGGAAAGTGTAACGTCAAGTCCTGCAGCTTTGTATTATTTTCTAAAATTTGTGATATTTCTAACATTAATGTGTAATAACTGTGGATTATTAGATGTTAAGAGTTTGTGAACGAACGTATATGAGTGTTGGTTCATAATACTAAACAGTGCAACATCACTTTTAAATTCTCTTAAACAGTCCATGTGAGATCTCAGTATAGTCCCACATCTTTACGGATGAGTTACGGGGCTACATGAAAGGGTATGTGATTTTACCATTTCTTATCTTTATTATCACTCGTTCTCATGTACGTAATTATATATTATTAATATATCTTTTACTTGACACTGGCTAAATGTGCCAAAAAATGTATGGGTTGTATAGGGATCCCACCAAGACCTGAGGAGCCCAAGACAACCTCACCTGCAAGTTGTGCACCTGCCGATGAAGGGACGAGGCTCTGGCGAACATAACAGTGCCCAGTAAGCGGCAATAGGCTCGCGACCTATTTCGTGGGACCAACTATATAATTAGGTAGTGTGGGCGTATTATATGCCTCTGCCTACCCCTTCGGGAAATCAGGCGTGAATATATGTAAGTGTAAAATTAAAAAAAAAAACTTGCTCTGTCCGATTTAGGTCACAAATCAATTAGGTTAAACGCTATTCGTTAATGCAGCAGGAAATTTATTTCATCTATGTGTTTGTGTCTACTAAACTTTTCCTCTTCTGTTCCATTGTATTCAAATGTTCCAAAAGAGGTTACATACAACCGTTGGATCCGACCTTCTGAAAATTGCATGATATCTCGATCTTTCAGATGGGCAGGGGAGATGCTATCGGTAAACACTAGCATTGATTGAGCTCGCACTGTATTTGTTCATGACCTGTACTCGGACTAAGAACACCAGTTCAACATGGCAGCGAGAGGCGTGTTGATCAATGCAAACTACTGAACAGTGAGAGGGGAATCTTCATTTCATTTTATCATGACAAGGTAAATTGTAAGACTATTAACGGCCCTCAATTGGCCACGAGCTTCTTCTCAGAAGCCAAACCTCTGGCGGGAAATCGAACTTGGATAGATTTATGTCCCACTTACTCTTTAGTCAACTCCTGCCCATAGTGAAAATAAGCCTTAATATAAAGTTACCCTCTTACCTTGGTTTGGGTTACCTTGGTGTGTGAAAGAAGTGTAGGTGTGTGAGAGAAGTGTAAGTGTATGAGAGAAGTGTAGGTGTGTGAGAGAAGTGTAAGTGTGTGAGAGATTATCGTTTTATAGTTATCTTTACTTTCAAATATGATACACTTGTAATAATTTACACTAGGGCTCTGAATTTGCTGCTATAACGTTAGAGTTCCGAATTGAATGAACCAATTTTCAAGATAAAAGAAATTCAACATTTTCAAATATTAATGTTCAAGTCACACTCCATGACGCGAACCCAGTTCGATGTGTATGACGTTCGGTTTTTTGTTATTTTCAAACCACCAGTAGTTTGAACTCAATTGGTTTAACCATTACCACATAATAACTAGGTCCAAAATTCCGTTCATTTCGAACCAAGGAATCAAAGAACAGGAACTAAAGCCAACAACATAGAACCAACCTGACAGGCAGCTCCCCGGATCTCGTGGCCAATCTGCCCACAAGGCGCATTACACGGGGACCAATCTGTCGTCATCCAAACGTACTCGCTGGCGTCTTGTCCATCGTAGTGTCTAAAGAAAATATATTCAAGTAATTACAAGTTCATACTTATACAAATATTGGTATAATTATACAATATATACCTATACATTAGTTCAAAACGAAACTACAATAAAGCTGATCATTCAGTAATTTTCTCTCACGTACATCGGAAGAATATTGAAATTTCAACAACTCCCACTAAAATATGACAAATAAATGCAAAACAGAACATTTTCTTTGTAAAATCCCAAGATCTATGGGCATATTGAGAATTAACCTACTTCCATGAATTGGCTATGCCCGCCGTATTCCATATTTGTACTATCATATTTTTTAGATCAATGTTCTACTAATTGGCAAGTACTTTATAAATAAATGTCACGTTCATTATAATCAACTCATGTAATTCAAATCGTTTATAACTTTTTATTTGTTTCATTGTTAATTCTTACCTTTCTGGAGTAGTAGTAGTTTCGATATCATTGAACTCAATCAAACTACCAGCATTCACATCTTCTATACTGTTCCTGTTAAAATCTTCATTCACTATAATTATATCAGAATCGTCATCTTCAGGAAATACAATTTGCTTGTCTTGCAGGTTCACTACTCTCGCTTTTGAAGGGCTCCCGTAGTTTTGGTAAACAATAATAGGATCTGCCATCCTTTGCCCTCTAGAGTTACCGAAAGTCTGAAAATTCCAAAACATCTAAACATATCAATTACATGTGCTCTTGCATTAATTGTAGGCGTGGCTTACATTTAACGGTTAGCGTTTTACGGGGCGATATATTCAGGATACAATAATGTTACACCTATGTGGAATAGTCTCATAGTTCGTTATCAGCATCATGCATAAGTTACGAACATTCCCAACTTTGTTAATAGGAAATAGGAATTCAAGAACACTTGTGAATATTCAAAACGGCGGTAAATAAATGAAAAACGTCTTTAAACCAATTAAACAACAACCAATAGAAATAACCAGTTTGTGAAACTCGCTAGAAATTCTAGAAATTAGTAAATACGCTATGCAAAATGAAACGTTATAAAGTTTGACCACCATTAGCCGAAATGAAATAACTTATAGATACTCATAACCCAGGCAGACTCTGTTTTGGTAACTCCTCACCTGAATTTGCATTATTAGATAATGCAGGCACGGTAGAAGCCTTGAGGCTCCATTGCGCTTCGGTGGAAGCATTTGAGACGACACAGCACTCTCCTTCAACCCCAAGCAGCGTGCAGAAGATTCCAGTTTAGGTTAAGATATTACGAGAGTAATTGAGAGTAATATGTATAAAATTTATGAACAGTATAAATTTGAGAACGTATCAAATAATTAATAGCAAACCATTAACATATATTCTCAATCCAAAACTTCGAAACCAATAAATAAGATTGAGCTATTTAATAACTGCGACCGTACTTGCTGTCACTTTAACGACTTAGATGGAATAGTGATTAAAGACGATAATACTCAGTTCAATTGTAAAATGGAAGCGATAAAATTTACGATCAATTTGACGACAACCGTAAAAGTGTTGTTACAAAATAAACTTTGTGATGTTTCTGTTAAAGTAGATGAAATTCCTACGTGGATTTGTTTGGGTACTGTTTGAAATTAATTAATTCTAAGCTCAGGAATTGTTTGTAAATGGGTGCGCGTTGATGAAATTCATTTAAATATTTTATATAAAATTTTAGGGTATATTTTTAAAGGCTTACTTTTTTTATACATCTTCATTATTAGTTGTAAAAGAAACCATATTATTTTTAGAAATCATAGTTACCCATATAGAATGTTATAAATGTGTACGCCAAATAAAAAATATAACAAGATAACAATTTACAAGGGTAGCGGACCGGTGGTCCTATCGCCTCTAGCGATATCTTTCAGGGAACTTATGGATTGACAGAGATTTTACTATTATAAAATATACTACTAGTAATTTATTGGATTGGATGTGGTAAATGTTTTGGGTTAACCTTCTCTTTTGTCTATATTTTTGATACCCAAGTTTAGTAGAAAAAATAAGCAATATGTGAACTGTAATCTAACTTTCATTTAAGAGTCTCTGAAGTACAATATGGAGTATTATACTAAAAATGTTTAACAAGCGTTACGTTTTCAAATTCCATAAAGCAGGAGAATAATAAATTTATACGATTATGTGACTGTTATGTGACTGAAAGATATGAATAAGAGAAATATATTGGTGTGTGTGGGTTACATAATTAAAACGCAGCATAAATACAACATCCATAACAATAACTCACCTCATTTTCATCATATATGTCTCGGGCTTGAGAGTTATAACTGGGGGCCGCTTTCGTGCTTGTGGTAGCCGTGTTTCCATATAACGCATCCCGAACTTTGTCTATTTTACCTGCGAGAAGAAACAATGAATAACAGTCAATATTGCACGTGAATGATATTTGATGATAGTCACTGCTTAGATCTTTAATAATCAAAAAGTGTTGGCTGTCATAAACATCTATGGTAGTCGGTATTAGAAAGTCAATCAATCAATCAATCAATCAATCAAAATAGTTTATTGCGAACACAGGTTACAGGATAGGTGTTACAGTATAGGTT
Organism: Musotima nitidalis; assembly: GCA_949126915.1. Taxonomy (NCBI): domain Eukaryota; kingdom Metazoa; phylum Arthropoda; class Insecta; order Lepidoptera; family Crambidae; genus Musotima; species Musotima nitidalis. The sequence goes on along the minus strand of OX421437.1, from coordinate 12,940,692 downwards.
TAGATCTAGCTGCGGTCTGCCTCTTGGGCGTACAATAGTTGCGATTTCATATAACACGAAATCAGATTTTATGGATTTTAAAAGTAATACTAACAAGTCGGACTTTGTCAAAAGTTTATAGTGATAAGTCGTTTAAATATTCTTTGACATTATAATAGCATTTTTCTATCAATAGTTCACGTAATTTCAACTTAAAGAGATTTTGGGAAGGCAGCAGACGAATTTGCTTAGGAATTTTGTTATAGATATGAGTAGCACTTCCAATGATCGATTTTTTTAATAAGGCAGTATTGTGTGGAATGGCACTTAATTTATCTTTATGACGATCAAGGGTTTTGAATTTAAATAGGTCTACATTAGATTTAATAAAAACTGCACATTCAAAAAGGTATAAGCATGGTAATGTCATTAATGCAAATTTTAAAAAAAAAGGTTTACAGGAATCAGTTTTGTCAAGCTTAAACATAGCACGTGTGCACCTCTTCTGGGCTCTAAATGCGAACTCTTTATCAGTAGAGTTACCCCAAAATATTATTGCGTACCTTAAAGATGAGGCTACAAAACCGTGATATGCTGTCAGTAAAGTCTCCTGACTTACCGTCTGCCGCAACGAGAATAGTACATAAGAGTATTGATTAAGTTTCTTACGAATATGGTCAATGTGCCATTTCCAATTTAATTCTTTGTCAATTATTAAACCTAAAAATTTCGTGGAGTCACATTTGGTGACTATTTCTCCAAGATAATTTATGTTCAGATTAATAATGTCATTTTTAAATATCATAAGTTTAGTTTTGTCTAGATTTATTTTTAAATTATTTGTACGTAACCAGTCTATAATACAGTTTAATGTCGAATTAATGTCATTTTCCAAATTATTTATATTCTTATTACTAAATAGCACTGTATTGTCATCTGCAAATAAAGTCATATGATTGTCAGTCAATGTAGTTATATCATTAATATAGATAAGAAAGAGCAGGGGTCCTAAAACGCTGCCCTACGGTACGCCATATTTGATTTTTCTAAATTTAGATTGGTGTACTTTTTCCTCTTTGGTTTTCAAACATATTTTTACTATTTCAGTAGCTTGTTGCCTATCGCTCAAATATGATTCTAACAACTCAAGCGCATTACCTCTTACTCCATAGCTGGAAAGTTTATTCAATAGAATATTCTTATCCACACGGTCGAATGCCTTTGTCATGTCCATATACAACGCTACAGTAGGTATTCGATTATCAACATTCATTATTACTTCATAAACAAAATTGTAAATGGCCATATTTATGGATTTGTTATTGCGAAACCCATATTGTTCAGGTACCAGAATATTGTTTTTGTTAAGAAAAGCATAGAGTGTTTTGTACATTACTTTTTCAAAAATTTTGGAAATTACAGGAAGTAACGCTATAGGTCTATAACAACTCATGTCATCCCTCTTATTCTTTTTAAATAGAGGTTTAATAATTGAAACTTTAAGTTGGTTTGGAAACTTGCCTTTTTCTAAACTTAAATTTATAATGTGGCTTAATATTGGAGAAATTATCATTGCAACATCCTTAACAATTGAAGTGCTAATATCGTCATAACCTGTGCTACGTGTATTTTTCAGGGACTGAATAATTAATTTTATGTCATTTGGAATAGTTGGTATCATAAAAATAGAATTTGAGTTATTATTGTCAATTTTAAAACTTAGTGTCGCCTGTATAGTCGTTATTCACTTGGTCAATAAAATAATCATTAAAATTATCAGCAATATTATTGGGATCTTTTTCAGAATGACCATTTATTTTCAATTCGTTTATATATTTAACATGTTTAGCCTTATTGTTTATAATTTGCCATGTTGCTTTGCATTTATTAAGTGCATTCTTTATGTAGTGGTCATTTTGTGATTTTTGTGTTAGATTTATGATCCTTCTAAAACGTTTTGCATAAGATACGTAATTAGTTTTATTGGTACTCGTAGGGTATTTTCTATAAAACCACAATAGATTTCGTTTGCGTTTACTACATATTTTTATTCCACGACTCACCCACTTCGGTGTATGATTAGAGTGTATTTTGATTTTTTTAAAGGGAAAGCATAAGTCGTAAATCAGTTTAAAATTTTCATAGAATTTATTGTAAGCTAAGTCTGGTATTGTAGATGTGTATACCTCAGAGAATTTAATGCGGCTTAAGTAATTTTTAAATTTAAATCTATTTTCTAAAGAATAGTCTCTTCTTTTTATATACCAGTAATCTATGGAGCATGTCCTTTTGACAGGGCACTTAAGAATCTGAGCGCAATGGTCAGAAAGGGCATATTCGACAATTGTTCCTTTTGATTTTTTTATATTATGTGCAATGTTATCAATGCAGGTTTTACTGGCTATACGTGTGGGTTGTTTAAATTCTAATTTAAGGTTATGTCCTATTAGAATGTTAGAAAACTCTTTTGAGTGTTTTGATTTTTTAAGAGTATCTATGTTAAAATCACCGCATAATAGAACTTTTTTGTTTTTATTTCTTAATTTAGATAGGGATATGTCTAATCGGTCAAAAAATATGTCAATAGATCGGGAGTCATTTCGGGGAGGTCTATATACACAAATTACATAAATGTCGTGGTCAAGAAGTCTGATTGCTGAGAACTCAACAATTTTCTCGAGCGAGAGAGAGCTTATATAATTTAATTGTTCGTATTTATGTTTCTTATTAACTAATATACACGAACCTCCATGCTTTGTACTCCTTAAAAAGCAGCTAGCTAATTTATAATTAGTTAAACTAAAATATTGTATATTTTCAGTAGTCATATTGTGTTCCGTTATACAAACTATGTCTACAGCAGTTCCCAAATCCGCTAGTTCTTCCAAACATACCAAGAGCATGTCCGACTTATTAATAAGACCGTTTATATTCTGATGTAAGATATAAATATAGTTATACACGAAAAAGCTCATTGCTATTATAAATTTTTTTATAACTTGGATCAGTAACTACATTTCTATTTTCATTCGCTACCATGTCAAAATTAGTTAAATTATCCATGTTATCGTTCAATGGGTAAGTTACATTCTCATTTAATACATTCTCTAAACAAATAGTTTGGGTCTCTTTATCCACATAAGTCAATATTTTACTAGTATTATTCATAAATGTGTCACATTGTAGGATGTTTTTCTGGAAAAATTCAAATTTTTGCTTATAATCCACATGTAGTATTTGTCTTAACAAGTCACGAGCTAGATTAATAGTAAAAAATGAAAATCGTGGTACAAGTTGACTATAGTTCATGTCTAAAAAGGTTACATTTTCATATTTCCCACAAATAAATCTTAAAGAATAGTTTAGTTTAGTTACATTTAAGTTATTATTATAGGCAATTTCACTTACAATTACGTTTGTGTTAGTTATAGAGCTCAAAGTTATATTTAATTTTACTTGAAATAATTCTGGATTTTTGTCGTTTGTGCCACCTACAATAATCACAAAGTCGTTCTTGGTTAGTGTTTTCGTTGTAGTCTTTGCAGTATTCAAAATATCCACCAGTGAGGCGCCCGGCTTTAAAAAGCATGTTACTTCGAAGTCCGGTCCAAGCAATTTATTTAATGTATGTCTTAACTTTTTTCCCTTCTGGTCGGCTATTATAAGTACTCTTCGTTTTCTATTTTGACTGTCAGTTTGTTTCGTATTCTCATTGCAGAAGTTTGATATAGACGCGAAACCCTCGGTAGCATTTTTTAATTGTCTGGGACAGTAGGTGTGAGTCTTCATTGCATACATAACTGAATTGTTATTAGAGTTCCGTTTTGGCGTGGTATTTATGTTCAGTCTTGTCATGTTATTAGAATGAAATGGAGTTCTCTGTAATCGCATGTTAATATTAGTGATCTTCTTTTGGATAGGTGTTGAGTAGCTTTTATTAGTAGATACTGGTAGGGAGTTTCGGTAAGCCAACTTTTTTAACATTGCGATCTGTAATTCTTGTTGCTTTATAGTTGTTTTGCACATGTTGTTTTTATGGTTAAGGTTTTCAATTTCAATATCAGCGCTCTTTAATTTATTTTGATATAAGACTATTCCCTGTTTCATATCCTCTACGTAAGACAAGTCACTATTGCTTTGAGTCTCGCTATGTAGGCTTAACATAGTTGTGTCGAATATGGTGTTGTTTAGCATATTTTGATCAGTATCGGCCATACATGTAGATAGATTCAGTTCCGACGTTGATCTTCAAATTTTCTAATTTTTCTGCGGATTGTAACATTGTCTGGTTCACAACAACTGTTATTCATTTTAATTTATTGAATACGTGCTAACAATATTAATATTTATTTCTTGCAAAAAGCACTTTATCGTTCCGAGGTTCGAACTCCCAACCACCGTCACTATATTTGACGTGTCGATCCACTGCTCCACAGAGGCATATAGTACTGGTGTTGAAATAGTGATACAGATCGCTTTTTGCTATCTGCTGGTAGATGTCATTTACTAATCAATAGCTAGGTGGTTTACAATATCTTACATATCTCAGTCAGTGCCTTCTAATATCCTGACAGCTGGTTTAACCATAGAATGACGTTTCCATCTAGGTTGCGGAGGTCAGGCGGCAGTTGCTTCATATAATAACTGAAAATCAGCCAAATCTGGTTCAATCAGTGAGCTGGGCGAAAAGCTTAATTCTAGGGCAACCGGGTTAATGCTAAGATATGTTGATGTACATTTGTAGTCAGTTTACTTATTCAGTAATGTGATTTTCTGAAGTTTAAAAGTTTATGATAGAACGAAAGATATGCATTCATATATTATGTCAAAATAATATCATTTTTTTGCGCCTTACCATAGTCTCGATAGTATAAAAGAATCATATACATTATTAGACAATCGATTAGCAGAGGTGCGCTAATTCGCATTGTGAAGACGAAAATTGTGAGAGCCTCTGAGGATACATCATCATAGCCCATTGAGGTCCCACTACTGAGCACGAGCATCCTCTCACATACCAAGGTGCGAGGGTATTGGGTCATACTCCACCACGCTGACCCAGTGCGGATTGGCGGAGGCAGGTGTATGGCGTCCTGCTGTTAGAATTTTTAAAGCCGCCCAATAGGCCTCTAACATGGCTTAACGACTACCACATTTAGTGATAATCGGGACCAACGGCTTAACGTGCCTTCCGAAGCACGGAAGCGCTCGATATCAAATGCCACACAAACGGTCAAGCATCCAAGGACTAACCTCTGTAAACTCTGCTGTACTTTGGTGATCGTTTCCGACCACCAAGCACCGCAGAGCTACGAGCGCTGAGGATACGAATTTCTATAATGTTTTTAAAGAGATGTTTCGACCCTCAGTCTAATATTAAATCTTACCAAAAGCTATTATTTTACTCATAATACCCAACAACCCTTACTTTTTTCAATAAAACCAAGGGTAAAACAAATATTGTGTCAGCTGCTCATTTTACAAGAAAATACGTCGACAATTTATACCGAAGGAAAATTGAGCAGTCAATTCCAAAGGTCCAGAGTCGTTTATTCGCAGATTAATTAGTGCCGTGCCGTTCCTAAGAGCTAGGCAAACACTGAGAATTCTGAATAAAATACTTTTCCTACTTCAATCAGAAGGTTTCGAAGAACGGTGGCTTGATAATTTTAATAACTCTACCGGGGAAGTAAAATTAGGAATATCGTTGGGGAGTTTGCAAGTTTAAATATTTGGCTCGACGTTTAAGATGTTTCGGGTATGAGAGTCCAAGAGAGCAAATGATTACATTGTTTGGTTGGCTCGTATATAAGAAAGGTTTTGGTTTTTAAATATTATTTCTTTGTACATTATGCTTCTTTATCATCTTATATTAGTTATTTAATTATATGAAAATAAGTTGTTTTTTTTTTAGGCTTATGCACCCACACTTATCTTTTTTAAATTAAACTAGGTAAGAGGAAAGCTTTAAAATCTAGAAGAAATATGATAACCACAACAAATTTCCTAAAGTATAAAAAAAACACTTATTACGAAGTACATGGCATTAAGTTCGCCTTTTGTACATTGTATTTTTATGTGTGTGCAATAAAGATTAAATAAATAAGTACACCTTTAGTATGTTTGTTTTAATCTTATAAAAATAAGAATTGATTTATCTTAGCTTCTAGAATAAAATGTATGTTATGTTATGAATAGTGCTTGTTATGGCGACAATAATTTGTCATTGTTTCAGTAATTAGATCGAATTTTTCAATACACATTATTGTAAAATGAGGGATATCTTACCTCTATTATTATTATACCTACTAACATTCGTTGATCGTATAATTATTATGTAAAAAATCACTTCTTATATTTTTAAATCGTGTTTGCTGTAGTCATTTATTTATTTATGTTTTGGTCATGTATTAGTTACACGGGTCTGTGCCAACCACAATAACCAATTCAGTAAATAATTTTTCAAGCATGTCAAGTTAAAAATGTAATTAAAGAGGAAATTTATATTCACAAAAAAACAACAACTTTTCCTGGATTGATAAAATAATAAACTTCTAATATTTTAAAATGATATTTGCAGCAGTCATGATTGTTAGGAACTAAATAACACTTGAAAGTAGTTATTTTGGGATAAGTCATCATCTATATATAATTTATAAGTAGTCGTACATGATGTGAAAATATAAAATCATTATTTCTGTTAATCTGATCATAATTGTTCTGGTCTGGGTGTTTTCCTATGTATATTTGGTATGTATGTAAAATTGAAAAAAAAAAGATGTATGTTTATCCGTTATTTAGTATCCATAACACAAGTTCTTAATTATACTTATCTTGGAACTAAATAATTGGTGTCAACGTCAAAAATATTTATTTTTTTATTTCTCACCTTTCGACCTATTCTTATAGGTCTTCTTTTGGTCCCCCGGCCTCTGCTCATGAGACTGGTCATCAGAGGAACTCCCGATCATAGCTCTATATCTTCCATCTGCTCGACTGTTGAGAAAGTTAGATATAATAAGTTTCATGACTTTGTATAAAGTAAAGTTAAGTAAAATAAATATTTGTTTCATAAACTATTATACACAATACTTAAAAACGTCATAATAGAATTTAAAAAACTATCGAAATATTATTACACTAAATCACGAAGCTTAGATTCATCTACATGCAACAAAACAATTTAAAAACAAAATATAATAGTTAATGAAATAAATAATTTTTGACTTTTGACTTGACTTGAATGTTGACATATCGACGTAACCAAAATTAAGGTGATACCAAAACTCGGTGTATACCAATCTGTATTAAAGCTAACAGTTCTCTCGTCCTACCTGTCAGATAATGGAGAAGAAGGCTCATCCAAAGCCTTGTGTCTCTCTATCTCTTCACTGGACGGAAACTCTCCAGGTCTAGGCTTTACTAGTAGCGTCAGATTTGCGCTGGACCTTCCAGCGACGCAGGTGTAGACTCCATGGTCACGGAGAGAGAGGGATGTGATGCGGAGGGCTCCCTATTTTAGAGAGAGATAAATGTAATATTTTCAATAATGTAATGACACACACGTTATTTTGTGGAAATCCATTGTAAGCAGTGCAGGTTTGAATTTTCTTTGTGACGATTCCCACAAAGTTCGAGAAACCACTAAACACGACACGTGTCTAGAAAAAAACTTAAGAGGTATCAAGGGACACCCGGATGGAACGAAGTTCCTTTCGATTAATTAGTGAAGGAATTGTAATAAAATTTTAAAAATTACATTGAAAAAGATATTTTATTTTATTAAAAAGCATGAAAAAAATACAAGCAAATCAAATAATAAAACGCTTAAAAAGAGGAAACAAAAAGTTTCCGTACCGGGAATCGAACCCGAGCCTCCTGGGTGAAAGCCAGGTATCCTAGCCACTAGACCGTGAAAAAGTGTCGTGACAACTTTTCTTAAGATTTTTTTCTGTCTAGCCCCCTTTCATAACGCGCGATAAGGAACTTCGTTCCAATTATTAGTCATTGATGTGAAAAAGTAATAATAAAAAATAATTTTCTCAAATTTACCGAAAATGAAGTAAATTTGGAAGGGGAATGTCTAATCTATATTTTTTTTCCTCATTACTTTAAATAAGACTTATCTTGAGTGTTTATTGTCTATGGATGATCACCATCACTTCAGCTGATGCCAATGTGCTAGGCTCGGGCATACTCTAAAATCATCTCTCTAAGGTAAGAAGTACCTATTCAAATCAACTCCACCATACGGGCCATATGTGGATTGGCAGAGGCAGAGGTGTGGCATAGTTTTCAAGCCGTCCAGGACGGCTTCTAACTAGGCTCAACGTCTGCTAATATAATACTATGATTAATCATAAAGGATCAACGATTTAACGTGCTTTTCGAAGCGCTGATGCGGTTGATATCAAATGCCACATAAACGGATGACTAGTTAAGGAATAATCTCTATTGATCTTTTGATGCTGCGAAGCGCTCATGGTTTTATTCGAATTTATCGACGTAAGCGGAATCCTTATCAATTATCAAACATCTAAATAACATTTAACTTTATTTGGACCCAAAAGTATTATTATCAAATATAGTTCAATAATAATTCACACTCACCTTTTTAGAGATCTTATATTTCTTGGACTTGGTGATGATCTGGTGGTCTTTGGCCCACTGAATCTTCGTGCGGTTGTAGCCCTTCACGGGGCATTTGATCTTCACTTGAGTTCCGTAAAATATCGTTGCAGATCCCCCTACCTTTACTGTCACCTAGGATTAGAAGGGGCAATGAGTCATAAGATTTATTCTGGATCGACATACATAAGGCTCCGATTGGTGGACAACGCTATCTAGTTATATTACATAGGTATTCATAGTTTCAGCCCATTATCGTCTAGTTACTGAATACAAGCCTCCTCCCACGAAGCAAGGTGAGAAGGATGCATGGCATACTCCACCACGAAGGGCGGATAGATGGGGTAAGGTAGTAGACATCTTGCTACCAGAATTCAAGCCCGTCACTAAAGCTTTGGCTTAAAGATAATATAGAGTAACCATTTTTTTTATCGTCGGTAAAAAAATGTTGTTTACGCACTGCCTCCCGGCCAATGGGGGGACCGAGAGGGGAGTGTGGGGCTCACTGCGGCAGACGCGACCACCGTAGTTCTCCCACTAAAAAACTTCCGACGACGCCCACCCCTGTTGAAACAGGGGCGGGGGGCCAGTGCCTAGGTTTGTAGATTCTGGCACCCGCCCGCGACCAACGTCCCCCGGAAAAGAACCGGGAGGACCTGTGTCGCGCCCCCCCTACCTCTATGTGCGGCCATGGCGTAATTGGCTGACTTCTGGGGGGGGTCTATGGCTAGACGGAAGGAGCCCCCTGCCCGCGCCGCCTAAGACCCCCCGGGCGCTGCCTGACGGGCCATCCTGGCGACACCACCACTTCGCAGAAGGACGCCATCGCCTCCCACGCCGTCTCGCTGTCGACCATCTTTTGCATGATGGTCGGCAGCGAGAGAATATACAGAGTAACCAGTACCAACAACACGCAATAGACTACTCATCCAAGAACCCCTGCGAGCATAGCTTTACTTCTGTGCCGTTTCCAACAACCTAATGCCGCGGTGATATCAAGCGCTTTAGTCTTGTAATCATCTGTTTCCTCACGTTAGCCCATTATTCAGCAATTAAATGGTTTGCCCCACGAAAAAGGTGGTGTGCCGATTGCCGCTTACCAAGAACTTTTTCAGAGCCTCCACTTCGGTCGGCAGGTGCACCCTTTGCAGGCGAGGTTGGCGCAGACTCTTAAGATCATAGTAGAATCCATAAGCACCAATTCACTACACTCTTATACTAAATCGTTCTTCTTACCTTTTTCTTCTTTGGATCATGCTGTATATACGAGGAGTTAGCCAGTGAGATCTCAGGAGACGCGGTGTCTAATAGACAAGGCCTGGAGTTGCAAGCCTTGGTGGATGCCGGCCGCGGCGAGCTGCACAGTGACGAAGGTCGCTCCACCACGTGGGACTGGGCCATTATTTGCTTACACTCCACCTGTGTAGTTGAAACGTAACATACTTTAACACATAAATATAAATGTATTTATACTCAAATGTACGACTAAATGTTTTTGAATATTATTACTCTGTGTGTCCGCAAAATACGTCGTTATCTAGTCATCCAAAAACCAGTAATAACATTTGCTATTAATAACCGTGTATTACTCAGCGGAAACTAAACCATGCCCATAGAGGATTGTAAACATTAGCTCCTATTAATTCAAACTTTGATCACACAATGAACGCGAAGAGCCGTAGACCGGAAAGAATTGCGTGAGTTAGAAAGTGCCCTTCACTCATCATTGGGTAAGCGACGATAGCCCAAGGGCGAGACCTTGGGCTTCTAACTAAGAGGGTCTAGGGTTCAAACCCAGGTGGCGCACCACGACTTTTCGAAGTAATGTGCGTAATTATCGCTTGCCCTGAGCCTCGGAAAGCACGTCCGTTGGTCCCAACTGTCATGAACATTAGGCAGTCGTTATTAGGATGCCAGTGCCTTCTAATAATCTGACATCTGGTTTAACCATAGAATTATATTTCCCTTAGGGTGGTGGTGGTCAGATAGCAGTAGCTCCATACAATAACTGATGTTCAGCCAAATCTGGTAAGATCAATGACCACAAACTGGGTATAAGTCTGGAGGAACCGGGATGATGATTATTTTATGTATGCCTAAAATTGGTAACAGAGGTTCATCCAAATCTGGTTAGACCAGTGAGAAAATCCCTCCCTCCTTTAGAATCACGACAGGCTGACTGAAAGATACCTCCGATAAAAGTCACCGACAGACTGACAAATCTTGAGAAATTCTGACAAAGAACCCATTTGCTTTTATTTCTTTATGATGGTACAGATCATATCTCTTTCATTGTTGTTAAAAAAAATATATCGAATTTCCATTTAGTATGTGAATGTTTGACGAATCTAAATGATCATGTTAATCTTAAAGACAATAAAGTATATTTTATTTTATTAAAGCAGACCCTGGGCCCTGTGCTTAAGTCTGGGGCAACCGGGATAATGCTAGGATATAAGACTTACATTGGGTGCGTATGACTTAAAGAAGAAGATAAAAAAGCTTGGGATTAGCCTCCCGTTTCATACAGGCTATTCTGATATGAATGACTTAAAATATGAATATTGTTAAAGTTATATTATATTTCATTGTATAGCTTCACAGACAAATGAAGATTGTCGTTAGCCTAATCAATTTATTATTTAAAAGAGCATAGCCGGTGTTATTCTAGCCAGTTCTTCTTACAGAGCGGTGGCTCGGAACTGGCACTTATGGAGAACTGGCACTCACACAGATGGAGAAGGCCGACCACACATGCTGTTGGAAGATACTAGTTTTTTGAAACTTACTGTCCTCTGCTTGACCCCGCCTCCGCAAGTCTTGGAACACTTGGACCATTCTCCACTCTGCCACCTGACTGGGCAGTCCAGCACGTTGCAGTACTGCCGATCAGGTGGAGGAGGTTGTGGACACATGCTGTTTGGCACCACTACCGTGTTTGTGCCCCCACGTGTTACCTAGGTAAATACAAAAGGTGTTAGGAATTACTGCCTTGGATATCATATAATTAATGTCTTAAAAAAAGATATTTTCTTCATTTATTTAAATCTTGTGACTGCAGAACACATGTTTTTGTAGACTTGTCAAATTGTTTTACTACTAAGTACATTTTCTTGTAACTGGCGGGAGAAAAAATTAACTTTGACGATTTTCTTGCCCGTTTTTTTACAATCAAGCTCCCGCCCGCAGTGAATTGGCGCGCTAGTTTTTAAGTTTTGACCTTCATAAGAGCTATTTTGAGCTAAACTTGAATAAATGATTTTGAATTTTATAGTCGTTTAGCCGCAAACATGGAAAAAGGGTGCTTTTAAATTTAAGTCCTGTATGTATGGAACCAAGAAAACTTGGAAAAAAGGGTGTTCTAAAATGTAGGGCCTTTATATATAGATCACACTTAATTATAAGTGAAATATTGAGCTATTATATGATGTTTAGCTTTATGAGAGACTTAGGCCTCTTTTTAGAAATGCGGTCTCAGTGAGGTGGTTGTCGTCCTGCCGTTATTTTTCTAACCGCCTTTTTAGGGCCTTTTACTTGACTTATCGAATTAATACTCAATACTTTATTGCATTCCATAATGTTACAATAGATGATGACATAAATAATATGGTATCAATTACGGACACTGTCCAGTATAGCATAGTTTAACAGGGGAGAGGAGGGAACTTATTTTGTTGGTTGTAAATATGTTAATTTAATTAATCTACTTACAAAATTATATATATTCAATAGTTATACGTTTATTAACATGTATTATTGCATTGTAGTCGCACTACTAGGAAAGACCATTATCATCAACTTAATTTGAATTTCGAAGTGCGGAAGCGCTTGATATGAAATTTAGCAGTAATTGTTGTTTAAAAACTGATTTACAGCAAACTTTAACCTAATTACTTAGAACAAGATACGAACAAAGATGGCCGTGAAAATATTCTATGGCTAAATAAAAGAAATCTCTTAACGCAAAGAATTCTATTAAAGGTATTTTCTCTTTAGTAAATCTAAGTAAAGTTTATCAGATATCAGTTTTGGAGCCACATATTTTTATTTTTATTTTTTTTAATGTGACTTGTCATAATGCCTACATCCTGCCTGATGGTAAGCAGATGATGCAGTCAAAAAAATAAAGCCGCTTCATACCGTGAAATACGCACGGTACAAAGCGCAACCACTCATAATACACTAATAAAACTAAACACATATGCGTGTCAGAGCAAAATTTAATTATAAATACAAAGCCCTATGACACCTCTGAAACTAAGTCAAAACAAAAGATTATATACCAAGCCATATCCAAGTGACAAGCCCTAATCTGCATAATACCCGTTCTCACCTCATGAATGCAAGTCACCTCCCGCGTTTGTATACCAATACCGCACGACTTGGTGCATTGTGAGAATTCTGTGAAATTCCATCTGAAACATAAAGAGCCTGTGTTATCATATACTTCATATTTATTTATTTTAAATCCTAATTACATTACTATTACAGAAATTTAATCCTAAGGCAATAATGTAAATAATAAAAATAAATACCAAATTAACTTAGCTCAACTATCTTATCCTAATAACAACTAACTACCTATAGCATAATACCCTACAGATGACCCAGGATATATATGTACAGGATAGATTTCTTGGCGGGAAAAAAAAGCCTCATTTCTGCACTTTTGTTTGATTTTCTAAAAATTGCGATATATCGAACGTTATTGCGTAATAACGGTGGATTATTAACCGTTAAGTGTTTGTGAACGAACATGAGTGTTGGTAAATGAAACAAAACAGTGCAACATTACTTTTCAAATTCTCTCAAGAAGTCCATGTGAGATCTCAGTATAGTCCCACATCTTTACTGAGGACTCAAGGGGCTTAGGGGAGAGGGCATCTCATTTACTATTTATCACCTTTATCACCGCTCATTCTCAGTAACTATGAATTATTAATATATCAATAACTCGAATGTGGTAACCGCACGAAGCCAATATAGAAAATAAAATGAAAAATGTACATAATAGAAAAAAACACTTATCAAAGCTGATATGGTACTTTAAACGTAATAGGGTTTTCACTACAAGATCGAAATAAGATCCTGGGGGGTGAACAGGTACCCTACCATCATCTTTGGACCCCAACCCAACCTCAACTGCAAGTGGCACACCTTTTTTCTTTTTTTTTTTGGATGGAAAATCATCAAATGACCGTCCCCCGCTGTGGGTGGAGCGGGAGGGTGTGTCAGACGTCAGACTTCTACTGACTAAAAACCATCCATTGTAGTCATTATGACGTGTCACAATTTAAAAAAAAAATCCGTGTTCCTTCTTGAGCCTGTAGCACTAAGGCCGCTGATGAACGAACGAGGCTTTGGCAAACAAAGAAGTTCCCAACTTGCCAACTATTACGTGGGACCAACAACACAGTTGGCGAAGTGTAGAGGCATACTATAAGCCCCCATTTTGCCAATTATATTGTTGGTCCCACGTAATAGATGGCGAGTCTCAATAGGCTGCGAATGTTGCGGGAATCCCCTTATCAGGGAACTTTTGTGTTCGCCAGAGCCATGTCCGTTGTTCGGCAGGCGCACCACATGCAGGCGAGGTTGGCTTGGGCTTCTCAGAACTTGGTAGGATCCATCTTAGTTTTTGACATTTTGTTTCTTAAATGAACTTACCTAGGCGGGCATGGGTGGTCGTTGCAAGTCCTGACCCGGTTCTCTGGCTTCGTCAACGGATCGCACATGTACGGAGACGCGTTCTTTCCGTCTTCATCTCTTACACACTGAATGATCAGCTCCTGTGGGCAATTCATATTATGATAATGAAAATTCCTTAATTAATAAATAATAATAAATAAATAAATAAATATTTTCTGACAATTACACCAATTATTTAGTTCCAAGATAAGTATCGTTAAGATCTTGTGTTATGGATACTAAGCAATGGATACGTAAATACTTTTTTGTTGTAAAGACATACTTAATATACATACACCCACCAGAACAAATATTCATGTTCACAAAATTTGTCCTGTGTGGGAATCAAACCCACGACCTCTGGAGTGAAGTGTAGGTATGCTGACCTCCACGCCATATCGGTCGTTAAATAAATATTAACTAGCTTTCTAGCGCCAAAATAAACAAGCTTCTTCTATAAATAGGTGATAAACTTGTCGTTGCACGATCGTCAAATGGGCAAGGTCGTATATTCGTCGCTACTTAATTTGTCATAACATAATATGCCAAAAATACTAGCCACGAATCAACTAGTAATTTGGATTCAGATTTTACATACATACATAATGTCACGCCTCTTTCCCGTAGGGGTAGGCAGAGATCACATCCTTCCACTTGCTACGATCTTGGCACACACTTTTAGCTTCATTCACACTCATTAACCTCTTCATACACGCCCGTCGGTTTAGGGTACTTTTGACCTGCCCTTCAACCTGCCATTCAGATTTTATTTATCCTTAAATACTACACAAATAATATCTGGTCTTGTTTCTTAATAGTTGACATGAACTGAGCCTGCCGAGAATTTATCTATAAAAAGCATAATCTTATTACACTGCATGTATCTGCTCAGCATGGTGGTAGTGGGGTTGAGACTTAGTATCGTTCGAGAAAGGAAAGGGAACATAAAATACTGATCCTCTAAAATCTACTAAAACATAAACAAGTGATTGAGCTTAAAATAGGGGTTTAGACGAAAAGGACCTCTTCATTCATTACATTACACAGTACTTCAGAACACTTTCCGTAATAATAACGACAGATGATACTGGGAAAAGCAAAGTTCCTACGCAGCTGGTAGTCCTCAAGAGAGGTATTAGCCTCCGCATCATCAATACTCCATACCGCTCGTCTTTGTCTATCAAGTGCGTCAAGAAGGTATTCAGATTATTATTAGCTTTTTCGCCACTCCTATACACTTAAGTCATGTACAGTACATAGCGCTGCTCGCCAAACACCCACCCTACGCTCCAGACCTTGCACCAACCAATTACCACTTATTTCGGAATTTTGGATAATTTCTTAGTTGGAATAAAAAAATCTAGCTCCTTTCTCCATTCTAGCTCCGGCAATTTTTACAGCAAAGGAATCAATGAACTCCCTATATAATGGCAAAAGTGCATAGGTAATACCGGTACATACTTTAATAGAGTGAATAAAAGAATGGTAAAATAGAATTAGTTTTTCTTTTTCCATGCAAAAAACCAATTTCATATTTTGGGACCTAAAAATTCCTATGGAACTTTTCCATAAATAGGCATACCTGCACTCCACTAAGACATGATGCACTGCAGCTGGTGTATCCTTTCTCTTTCCAGGAGTATGACTTGCCAGGAGAACCAGGAGCGACTCGAATGTTGCTTGAGGTGCCGAATATCAGGGACCTGCTAAGAAATTTAGTAAATTAATGGTGGATACAGGTAGCTCGAAAATTAACGATATGAAAATCAATTGGGGAGGCCTATGTTCAGCAGTGGACTACTACTGCTTACTGGTGGCTAAGATGATAATAACATTTATTTTAAAAGTGGAATATATAAACTGATTCCTACAAAGACCTAATTCTACATCAAAAAAACAGATTGTGCATTAAAAACTATTTTTGATATGCAATTAGTATTGTGTGACGTATAATCTGCTAAAACTGATTGAGCCTACGTAACGAAAATAAATCAAGAATTAATCTCTTTGTTTAATGTGTAATAAAAGAAATGTTTTGTTTAATTTTAGATTAGATTAAATTTAGAAGAATGCTGTGTACGCTTCTAAAGACCAATGCATATGTAGTTAAATAAATCAGGTGAGGTTAGGTTGGAAATTATTAGTCTCAGAACTCACGCAGTGCTTTTAGTCCTAAATTAAGCAGAACTCAAGGTTTTTGAGGTGAACGGGTACGCTGACCTCCAAGTTTTACGAACTATCTAATATCAAAAGAAATTTCTTACAGAAAATTCTTAAGCTGCGAAATAAACGTTAAGTTAAAATTTTCATAAGATAGGTACTGCGCAATGTTTAGTTGCGGTAATCAAATCTCAGCTGGTTGCATGAATCTTTAAAAAAAAAAAACTAATTCATTCAAAACGCTGCTTGAGCTCAATTTCATTTTAAAATATCAGAATTAAATTGATGCACCTATTTTGCATACACAAATTGTAAAGAGATTCTTTTAATTTATAGCACCGATCATTTGGAACAAATGATAAAACAGACTATGACTACATCACTGTTATTTAATCTTATCACTTACTTATCGACCATTAAGCGACGTGAACGACTTATTCGAACAAATAATTTTACAGTGATTGTCGAAATGTCGTTGGACGTAAACATAAGTGAGCCAGAAGAATTTAACTGCATTGAATTGCATAGCTGTTTACAAGATGTTGCCAAAATTATAGGCATTGAAAATTTCGGGTATCACGTTGATCTTATCAGTGGAAAAGGTGAAAATTATATTTCAAATATCTTCCGAGTTATCTACAAAGATAGTGAGAATGATAAAAATACTGCTAGTGTTATAGTAAAAACATTAATAAATACTGAAAGAAAAGAATTGTTCAGTCCCTTACATCAACGTGAAATTATTGCTTACTCCGAAGTTATTTCAAAATTTGATGAATTTCAAAGTAAACTAGAAGCGAAAGAAAAGATTTATTTACCGAAATATTTGTACCAAAACAAAGAGGTTATCATTCTTAATGATTTGAAAGATAATGGATTTGGTATTGGTAATGCAATATCAAAATATGATGATTTGAGTTACGAACAAGTGAGATTGGTTTTAACAGAATTGGGAAAGTTTCACGGCCTTTCTTACGTGTATGCAAGACGAGAAAAGGAAAACTTCAGTGAAATCAAACAAAAGTTGGAAGACTTATTGTTTCATGAAAGTTTTCTCAGCAAAAGTATGTTGCTAAACTATTTCTTTGAATCGTTCGATATGTCATTGAAACTGGTTTCGGATATTGGAGTAAGAAACAAGCTGGAGAAAATACAAGGAAAGCTTTTGGATATTTTGAAGTATTATAATGAACCATCTGCGCATAGTGTTCTGTGCCATGGGGATTTATGGTCCAATAACATTCTCTTTAGAGAGGTTTGTATTTGTTTTGTGATATCGACAATATTTTTGCTTTGTAAATAATGCTGATAAAAATATAAAGATTCAAATTGTCAGAAAATAAAACTATTCTGTCTTTAAGACCAGTTAGAAAATTTTAACATACAAAGTACGAGAGATAATGGGTAAAAATATAGTATAATGTATGAAGTTTATTTCATAATTTATTTAATTAAAATGAATCTTAGAAAGGCTCTTGTAAATATAAATATATTTTTTAAAATTTTAGTTTTCTACGGTGTCTCAAATATTTTATTTATTGCAGGATGATGATCAAAGTCAAGTTTGTTTTCTGGACTTCCAAGCGATGCGATATTCCAATCCACTGATAGATATAATATATTTCATATACTTAAGCACAAACTCAGAATTTAGATCAAAACATTTAAAAGATCTGAAACACACATACTATGATTCGTTTTCTGCTTATTTAAATTTGTATAATATTGATGCCAAAGATGTTTATAGTAAAGAATGCTTCGAAATTGATTTTAAAGATAATTTACCGTATGGATTAATAACATCTTTAGTAAATCTAAGAATAATTACAACGAATCCAGAAGATGAAACAGTATTTAAAGAACTTAAAAATATCGACAATTTGAACATAGATACTGTACCGGGAGAATTAAGGTTATTTTGGATAAAAGTAAATGATGTGATCGAAGAGTCCAAAAATAATGGTGCGATCGAAAATGTTTTTAGTGTCAAAGTATAAATTACTTATGTATTTTTGTATAAAATATCAATGAAAATCTATGCATAAAATATCAAAAAAATGGATATTTATTTAAAAATTAATATAGTATGTTATTTAATTTTAAAAAGAACTATCAAATTCAAAATGACTTCCAGATATTTTAAAATTTTTAGAAAAATAGAAAATAAGTGACGCTGTAAAACGTTAGCTATTTAAAATGCATGAAAACTAAATTTTTGATAATTATATTTCGTTACAAATAGAAGAAGTCTAGTGCAAAGAGATACTGCTATTCAAATTTAATGGAATCATCATCACAGCCCATTAACGTCCCACTACTGAGCACGAGCCTCCTCTCACATACAAAGGTGCGAGGGTATTGGGTCATACTCCACCACGCGGACCCAGTGCGGATTGGCGGAGGCAGGTGTATGGCGTCCTGCTGTTAGAATTTTTCAAGCCGCCCATTAGGCCTCTAACATGGCTTAACGACTACCACATTTAGTGATAACCGGGACCAACGGCTTAACTTGCCTTCCGAAGCAAGGAATGGAATTTAATGGAATGCTTTATTTAAATTATTGGTGTCAGATGATAATGTCTAGATTAACTTTAATTTTTTTATCAATGCATTAAAACTTCAAATTTTTTGGCAGAGAGTTCAAACATCACATCGCACTACTTAAATAAAACCATAAACTTTTTAATATAATAAAAAAAAAAGTTATATAATTTGTTGTTGTAGTTAGTTAGTGTCGTTGTTGTTGCTATCTGGAAGATATATAAAGCTATTCGATAAGTATTTACGCGGATCAAAGACGTATTGAGAGCATTATTGACGAAACGAAGCTTACAAGCGGTTCTAAGCTCTGAGCCTTTAGTCTTAGTCAAAGTCAAGTCAGTCAAAAAATTTATAATTATACCATTTTGTTTTTAACAAAGGAGTAAATTAAGTGTGTCATCAATCATCTTACATCAGATGCAACCATTTATGATTTATCCCATCTCAAATAACCACGTAAAATTTTTTGTTTGAAATACTTTTTTCATATAGTGGATGTGTTACATATTTGTGAATAAGAAAACCATTCACCATCGTGTCATTAGCAATTGCAGCCTTGTCCTCATTTCAACAATAATTAAATTAATTATATTATTTTATAAAGCATTTTATATCACTTACCTATCACCACCACTGTAAGACGGTACACTTGAATCTCCAAACGAAGTCCCGTAAGCCATGGAACAAGGTTCCATGACACATCTCTCAGTTTCTTCTGCAGGTTTAGGCCCCAAGCATTTGCTGTCTGGAAGTTTCGCGATGGTCCTACTAAATTCTAGAAAGATCTTGCAATGCACTTCTTTTTTTCTCCAACCTTCGCCACAAGTAACACTGCATGGGCTCCATTCGTCATCTTTGATGTAGCTATACAAAAAGATTTTTTGTTCTTACAAACATGACATGAGATTTGAAAATAATCTCTATGCTAATAATAAGATTAACTATTTTTATAGAAATCACGCATAGGGAATTAGACTCGAGACATGCTAGGTGCTTAAGGTCTAAAATAAGGGTCCTATTACGAAAATCGTCAGTTCTGGCTGGTTTAATGTAGAAGTATGTGCACCAATATGTGTTTGTAATAAATCGAATGCCAATCAAATTCTCTTTCCACCTGAAAACCTTAACATTATTCAAGACATTGAAGACGTAGAAGCAATATTGAGTGTTGTTGAGAATGCAAATTTTTCCAAAAGCTTTGTCTGTATTTTGCTGAAATGTTTTGTTTGTATTGGGATACCAAAAGTGTTTGGAAGCAAAACAAAATTATGCAAGACAAACTCCGTACAGTGTAGTATGTGCAGAGAAGTTAAAATTTTATTGTGCAGTGCATAGAATAGAAAAAGACAAGTCAGAGTACCGTTGAGTAGATAAAATAAAAGAAATGATGTGTGACATGTGATGGTTGGAAGGGTGAGTTTTGTTTGAAGTTTGAGTTTCGTATGTACCTAATACTATACAGGGCCCTTTTTAATATGGTTAAATTCAAATTTAATCACATAATTTTTCTTTTTAATTTTGAAGTAAAATAAAAAAAAAACTAGAAATACTAATTAATATGTACTACTTATGCTCATTTGAATCGATAAATCATAATTTTAACAACAAGCAATACCTTATAATACTGAAGTACTATAAAAACATCGTAATGAACTCCTAATGATCGTTTGTACATAAGGTATGCGATCTTTTAGAAGTTTAGATAGGTATTATCACCTACTTTTTTAAATCAGTATAAATCTAATTTCATATAAAAGACTGTTCCAGAAATTTATTAAATTATTATCGTTTTGTTTTTTCATGATTGTGTTTTATTTCAATACACCATGTTTAAAAACATTGGTAATATTAAAAATTAAGATTAAATAAAGGCCCTGACAAGTGTAGATACAGGAGTACTGTATGCCAAGAATGTTTGCGTATAATGCATTATTTTAAAAGGCTATTGTAAACATATTTCTACGTAACCCTGGTTACAAAGAAAACAACACTCAGCTAGTTTCTAAAACATCTCAAGGGATACATTGACGTCACGTTCACTCAGGTTGTGGAATCTAAGTTTACGACCACCATAAAACGTGAGGGAGAAATCTTTCAAACCAAACTTTAAATTCAATGTTGCAGGGTCGACAGTTGCACTCGACAACAATTCAGAACTATAAAATACAAGCTACTAAACAAAATATCTAGCAACGATTGGAATCGTGTCGGATGGGGCGAATGTCATTCCTTGTAATAAAATATGTGATGTTTATCTGAATTTGAAAGTGAAACCTTTAAAAACTTGAGTTTCAGGTACAATACCTTACATACAACCAGCCACAGGCAAAGAATATTTTGTAATTGCTGAAAGAGACAACAACAAAATACTCTGAGCTTTTGTAAATGTTAAACAAATAGGTAGTAGTGTTGTTGGAAGAAAAGTGAAGGTAATAATTTGATAATATATACTTAAATATATTAAGAGTTAAAAGCAAAGTGGGCACGTCACAGACACTTACTAATAGTAAATACAGTAACAGTAATAAGAAAATTTAGTCTCGGTACGAAAAGAATTATCACAGTACGTTACCAATAAGAAAATAGTATAGGATACATAATATTATTATAACACATTACATAATATTATAGTTAAACAATGAAATAAAGTTAACAATGTGTGTGAATTTTGAGACGTTCTCAGTATATTTCTAATTTATTCCCTTGAGTAATGTAATGAAAGATACGTATTAAAGAGTGGGATATTGCAAAAGGAGGATATACGTAAAAGAACTGGAGTCACCGACATAGCACAGCGGTTTTTTTAATGTGACACGTCGTAATGACAACATCCTGCCTGATGGTAAGCAGTAGATGCAGTACAAAAAAAATTAAAGCACTTCATACCATGAAATAAACACGGTACAAAGTACATCCACTCATGACGGACTTCTAAAATGCCGTTTTACGCCCCGCTTGAAAGACCCGGGATCATAGGAAATAGGAAACACATGAGCCGGCAGCGAATTCCAGATCTTAATGGTCTTGCTCAGAAACGACTTCCCAAATTTCTTGGTTCGAGTGCTAATAGTCTACACAGTATAAGGATGGTTGGTAGGCTAAAGTGGCAGTAAGATACATTTATTGAGAAAGTTATGACCAATGAGGTGTTAAGGTTCTTCAATGGTGACCGCGTACCAGTAAACGTATAATAGAACGGCCACCTAGTCGATGGACCGATAATGTGATCATGGCGGGAAGTCGGTGGATGCAGAGGGCTTACGTTTGATATTTAGCAGCGGACTTCTTGTGGACAAGTTTATGATGGTGTCAGACAAATATATTTAGAAGTAAGTAATGAGAGGTTTGAAGAAAAGATCCGATAAAGGAGCAAAATGCACTGCATGTTTACCTGCACTCTCTATGCTAATTAAAGAAGGGCGTAATTAAATTATCACTTAATGAGACTTGTTATAGAAGTGACAATCATAATTATATCGTCCAAACAGTAACGAGATGGGATCAAGCCTGTTATTAATTTGCTCATTAATCAAAAATCAGATGAACCAAAATTCCACTGATATAATCAACTCATAAATTCACGATGTTAATGATTTAATATTAATGCAAGCGAAAACGAGTAAATTAACAGTAATTAATACCTTTAACCGAAGGTTTAAATGCGACCTTAAATTGCAATTTTCAGAATATTCACGTTTCGTTTCTGTTTCAGCTTAAGCCTGTTTCATCATCTATGAATCATTAATATCATTACATCAATCATTATAAATACGAAGTACTAGTGGAGGTCGATGTCGAGTAGTGGGCGTCGTTTGTCCAAAATAATGATAATTATAAATACGGTAATGAATGTGTTTGCCTGACTGCGGTTTCATGCCTAATCCGCTTAAATAAATGTATATTGAATTTTGGTAAAGAGACAAATTTGACTATTGGAACGCCACAAAGTGCCTTTGAGCCAGAATTTCTCTACACCTTTTATTTTATCATCATTCTTCGATTATTTTTCACTATTTTTCATTTACTCGTGCATTCGTGCTCCATTGTTGATTATATTATCTTATTCTTTATATAATTCATATGATTAATACAATTCTGTCTAGGTAGATCAGTAGAAATAATTTAAAAAAAACTGAAATCAGATAGTATCATTTTTCTTCATACTATTCTAGGATAAATGCAAAATGATTTACGTAGCGTAAATAGTAATAAATGAGTAACCAGTTGGTTCATCAGGAGGCTTCTATAAAGTAATATTCTACAATCGAAGAGCAAGTTCGTTAAAATGCATGAAAATATCAGTCGTCGCTAAAACCACGCCATTCAGCAAGGGCTTATGTTAAGTTCTTAAATTTTTCGTTATTAAAATATTACTTTGTCTAAGTCTGTAATGGTCTTTCGCTATTTATAGCCTAAATGCAATTAGAAGACACTGATTTTCTAATAACGACTGCTATAGATGCTCAAGGCAGCTGAGACCAACGGCTTAACGTGCTTTCTGAGGCACAGAGCTAGCGATAATTTATACACCCGAAGTTTTTGAGGTAGTTATTTCTTGATCTATATCAAAGTACACACATAAATATCCACTAATTAAAAGAAAACATTAAATATACTTAAACTCGCACAAAGACAAAAATAAGAGCTATTAAAGATAAAATGTAGCAAGTACTGCAATGACACCCTTAGTGAAATGTCAGACACTAATTAATGTCACCACAATGTTCTCTTGCGATTACTTGAAATTGTTAAACTAGGTAACGAAATCAGAACGTAACACTAACATTATATTTAAAGTCATTTATAATTTAAAAGAAAAAATATTATTCAAGGTATGCCCAGTGTAGGTAAAATGTTTGGCAAAATTAGATTTATCTGGAAAATTATGCCTGGGTGCAGCAATTACTCAACGTATTTTGTGTAAAGTGGAAAATTTTGTAATAATTGAACATAATAATAATATCGCATCATACATATTACGACGTGATGAAATGGTACCCACTCATTAAAACGTAGAACAGAAAATACGCTGATCTTCCGTAAATAATTTAAATGCAACTAAGTAAATAGGAAATCAAAATTGACCTTCAAATATATCACCAATGAAAATAACACAATGAAACGATAGCAAAAGATATTATTGGCGGGCTTATCGCCTGCAATGACTTTCTTTCAGGCAACAATATAACATACGCAAATAGATCCTGTTTATAACTATTATGAGTAAGGATAAACATTTCACTCACGTGGCTTCCACCGGTACGTCAGGCTCTCCTATCAATCTCTCGGCCTTGGCTGGTTGAGGCGGATACTGCTGTATCAGCGGCTGTGTGTGGTATACCACTCCACGTAGTAGGTCATCAATGTCGTCCTGGTGGAATTAAAATATATGTACAATGTAAAAGATATGAAGCAAAAATCAAGCTGCAAAAAAGCCTACCGATATTGATTGCTGTGTAATTTAGGGATCCGAATAAGACCTATGGAGCCCTACCCGACCTCACCTGCAAGTGGTGCTCGGGTAAACATTAAGAACATAACAGTTCCCGGTAAGCAGCTATAGGCTCGCTACCTGTTACGTGGGACCGACTATATAATTAGCAAAGTGTGGGTGTATAATATGCCTCTCCTTCGGGGAAAGAGGCGTGAATGTATGTATGTAATTTACAAAAAAAAACATAAAAGAATCATTATCAAAAAATGTGAAGTGATAAAGAGAGTTGAACATAATAATACTCATATTCTTCTTAGAAAGCAGAATTGGTTTCAAAAATGCAGATACACGAACGCATTAATAAACATAATAAACCAAAAGATCGAGTTGAGATGCTATAGCCAGAGAATTTTTGTCACAAAGTCTTTGGACCACGCTAATTTTCAACCTCTATGGCATAATTGAGAACATAACTATGACACTCATCATCCACCCTGCTCTCAGTTTTTGTGGTGTCCGGGCAGCGTGTCTTTTCATTGATCGTTATACTGATACTGCAAAGGGGATTTCACAAAGAGGTTAAAGGTGATTTCAGACGAGAAATTTTAATGGAAGATAGTAAAGTCTCTCCTAGCAAAGCTTTGGTGGAAATGGGTACTGTAGATTACCCGTCGCAAGCTTATGCTTATTCTTTTTATTACAAAATGTAGTAAGTAGAAATAAGGTTCAGTATTACATCATTTCCATTCTCGTCTCTGCGATGAAAAGCTTTGTGTCTTCGCTGTGTTATATTATATTTTTGATTTCGGATTAAGTCAATGAATTATACAAACACTCACTTCAGGTTCATCGCTTTCTCTAAAAGCAGGACAGCTGATGCCTGTGGAGCAAGGCCTGGATATCTCAGGCCTGTTAGAGGGGTCACAGACACCCCCTGCTGGCGTACATTCCACCCCGCGGACCTGCATGCCTTCTCCACAAGATACTGAACACTAAAAGGAGAGAAGAGAAAATTATTATAACACGACGTTCTCGTCGAAGGTTCATGGACTATTTCCAAGGGGGCTATCCATAAATTACGTCACACGTTAGGGGGTGGGAGGAGGTTGACGAAGTGTGACATGGTGTGACAAGGAGATGGGAGGGATCTTAAATTTCGTGACGTCACATTTCAAAATCCAGGACCTATGAAAATTTTTGGACTGCTGTTTTACAATTGCAAAACAGTGTCATCACACTAAAGAGGAGGGAGTCTCACAAGTGTGACCAGCTGTGACAAGGACGGAGGGGGGTCAAAAAATTACGGAGTTCGTGTGACGTAATTTATGGATAACCCCAAGGTTCTTTCAAGGGTTGGCTATGTGCTGGTATTGCATGCATCTATAGGCTGCTTTGTTGGCAGCAGTCTTAAGTTCAGTATAAAAAAATCTTCTATTGATGGCTACTACTGTATACGGTGCCACAAACGAATAAGGAGGATTTATGTCATATTCCACCACGTACAGATAGTTTAAGGCATGTCTGTTTTATGAAATGAAAACTCTTCTGAAGATTTGTTATGATCTTCTTACTGCTGTTTTAAAGACGGCGAAAATCCGGTGGATGTAGGCGGCGCAATATCAATCGTCACGTATAGTAATTAAGGGGCCTACATTACTATGTATGTCAGTGTACTTAATATGTCTGAGATGATGATGATTATGATAGTTAAGATGAAACATTTTTTTTTTTTGCCATTTTTTATGTTGACCAATCCAACAAAGATACTTTTATTTCGTTTCCCACTACAGCACAATTATACCAAAGGCTTTTCTGCATTCAAAATAAATTTCTTTAAGTACAGAGTCTCCGTATTCTTATTTATTTACGCGAGACACAGTATAAAGGAGGAAATTTCCTGTACATCGAAATTGTCGTCTGCTTCAGCTAAAATATATTGTCACATAAAACTTTATAGAGAGCGTTAAAGAATTGAAAATTCCAAACAATGTTTCGGAAACCAGGTGAGCGGGCTTTGTTGCAATCTGAATATTTTCGTAGGTATTTAGGTAGTCTTCGTGGTGGCAGACGACTGCCGGGAGACTGGTTACTATACGATTTCAATTATGTCTAACTACTCATAGCTTCAAAGGTTATACTGAGCTATCACGCATGTTCATGGGTGATATCTATGTATATTAAGTATGTATTTAAAAAAAAAAAATAAGTATGTTTATCCGTTATTTAGTATCCATAACACAAGTTCTTCTTGATACTTATCTTGGGTCTGAATAATTGGTGTAATTGTTAGAAATTATTTATTCAAGAATGCTTAATACTGATTAACTTCAGTATAGTTTGCGATCCCTTGGCGCGTTTTTACTTCACGTAACACTGGAAGCGCTATTGGAACTTGGTTATCGGAAACTATGACTGATATAAAGAAGGTAACTAGGTCTTGGATTTGGCGATGTAAAAAGGTGATTGGTGCCCAAACGAGACATATAATTGTCGAGATTTTCTGTGTAATTTATTCTATATTGCCAACTTTCCAAAACGCCTACCGCTCTCATAACAACTTTGAGCCACAGAATAACGATACCTATAGGAGCATCAAAAGCGCGCTGCTGACCCTTTAAACTGTTAAATGACTTTTTTTACTGCTATATAATCTCTTGGGAAAAACACATCTGTCATTTTCAAGGCGTGAGATGACTTGCTCAACATCGGTGATAGAAAGAGACCGATGCATTGGTATTATTTCCTCAGAACCATAATTCAAGATGATTTTAATTCCACGCTAAAGGAAGGAAAAATTCTAGAAGTACTAATAAAAGTGATATTGAAGCCTCAATTATAAGAAAAAATCCTAGGCTTAAGAGCTCATAATCATCAGCATTGTCTCGGTTGCCCTAGACTTAAGCTTAGGGCCCAGGGTCTGCTCACTGATTTAACCAGATTTTGACTGAATTTTAGTTATTACGTGAAGCGACTGCCGTCTGACCTCCGCAACCCAGAGGAAAACAAGGCTTAAAATCTCATACCACTTGCAAGTCTATGGATTCTTATCAATAGACCAACTACATCGTCAAAAGATCTTTCAAAATCTTCTAAACCATAGTTACAGAATTTAATACTGTGACAGTTACAACATGAACCGATATAAAAATTCCAGATAAAGTTACTCTCTAGTTAAAAATCCCCATTTCCTAATTAGTAGTTCCCTGGTATATTTTTTCCCGTGATGTCAGTCGCTACTGTTCCCGTCAAACAGTAAGTTCGAGCTTGTTAGCAACTAGCCGGAGGCGTTAGGTCTATTTTAGTTACTGCACTGAAGTTAGGGAGTCCATAGTTACTCCATATGACTGGGCTGTATTAATGTATGAATAAACTAGAGCTTAGCCACATTTAGAACAGCCTGGATATAGTTTGTGTTGGAAATACGGCTGTAATGTTTTTCGTTGGAAACTTTGTAGATGTAGAGATTGCGATCATTATGGAAAATTGCCGGCATAAATGTGTTGGTAATGCTTAAAAAACACTCATTCATCGGTACTGCCATTGAAGACGTTGCTTAAGTTCAGGAATAAGTCGTTTCTAATAAGTTATTCTTATGCTAGTGCTCCACTTCGAAATCAGATATATGTTTTTAAAATTCCTCGTGTATTTATCGGTAAATTATTTGATATTATACAATAATAATCAATCAAATACTTCTGAATAACAACAAACTTATTGACTGACTACGTATATATGCACTAAATAGTTTGTTCGTAATTTTTGTGTGTAAAACAATAATGGCAGTAACAAAAAATAGTCACAAAACATTGTAAATGAATACCACATTGCCGCTTAAATGCAGGCGTTGTCAGCACTAACAATAAAATAAATGGAACAAAGGAAATAGCGAATGTTTTAGCTTGCCAATAAATCGCTAAATATTTTGCTCAATGTCCAACAAATTTTCGTTGTAATCTATTTAGGGAATGAAATGTCAAGTCAGCAGTAGAATTTTGAACTTACCCCTGGTGTAGATGTGCTTAATTAATGGATGGTCATTGTAGGTGCTCGATTTTCCCTCCGTCAGGGACATTGTAAGACGCTCAAGAAGACCGAGTTGTATAGTTCAAAGTTTCCTGAGCTTGTGCTTACTTAGCACACAGTGAGGTCTTGAAAACAACTTAATTGTTTCTAAAGTGCCATGTAACATCTAACTATTGAAGAGGCGTATTATTATATCCTTTATTGTTCACAAATAAATTTAAAGAAACTGCAATATTATAATAAAGTACTACAATATTATTGTAACAAAATATTGCATCATCATCACAGCCCATTAACGTCCCACTACTGAGCACGAGCCTCCTCACACAAATCAAGGTGTGAGGGTATTGGGTCATACTCCACCACGCTGACCCAGTGCGGATTGGCGGAGGCAGGTGTATGGCGTCCTGCTGTTAGAATTTTTCAAACCGCCCATGAGGCCTCTAACATGGCTTAACGACTACCACATTTAGTGATAACCGGGACCAACGGCTTAACGTGCCTTCCGAAGCACGGAAGCGCTCGATATCAAATGCCACACAAACGGTCACCCATCCAAGGACTGACCTCTGTAAACTTTGCTGTACTTTGGTGATCGTTTCCAACCACCGAACACCGCAGAGCTACGAGCGCTTCAAATTCAATTAAATATTGCATAATGAAGACCAATATTAGGAAAATGTACACACAAAGATAAAGACGATAAAAAATCTAATTATGCATATTCTAAGTGACTACACTCCGCACACATAAAACTCAATTCATGTTTATTTCTTATATTTAAAAATTAAACCTGACCACGGACCGGCTTATTTAAAGACTTGTATTTTTTTAAATATATTTATTTTCGCTATAGCCCGCATACTCAAGACATTGTTTTCTTAAATACGTCGTATGGTTATTATCAAGTGCTAAGTGGTTATGATTGTTAGTTATATTTAAAAATAAACTTACCCCTGACCAAGGTCCAGCCACCCAAGACGGACAGTCGTGTTGGCTGCACGGTTGAGTAGACCTGGGAGCTGGTGACACACATCCAGGCTCTGAGCTTGTACCTGTAGAAATTTTACATAGATGACTTGTTCATTTCAATACATCGACACCTCTATTGAACACTGCGTTTAGGGAATTTGTGGTAGTTTACATACTTCATTTATTTTAATTAAGCATCGCGGATTTTCAAAATCTCATTGAGGACATGTCAAATTATTGTTGCCTTTGGGGGAATATTGCATGATTTTTTTAAAGATTTTTTAAGTTCTTGAGTAAGATTAAAAATAGGCAAACCACTAACTACAGCACTCCCGAGGACTTGTGTCGGATGGTTGACTGTCATAGTAATACTATTGCCCTGATTCCATTTGCGATCTCTCTTATGGTACTGATCATCCTTATCAGTAACACATGCTGTTTCAAAATCATCAGCTATTATATATAGACATACAGTCGTCTTGTGATGGACAAAGACCTCTCCAAAAAAAAGGTGCAATTTATTTAAATCAAAATATACCCTAAAGTCTATATATCTATAAGATAAGATAGTATTATTATCGTAAATAAACTGGAAGAATATATCTATTTTTAATACTCACATTCTGTCTTAGAAATACGTAATTGCGAAAGATTTGAGTGGCTTCAATATTACTTTGTAACGTTTATGATCCTTAAAGGACATCATTAATCTTTTACGTTTGCGCTATCGCATTAGTGCGTAAGTTCCTTTATTCATTCTTTATACTAAAAATACAAATTGATTGATCGAGGTACCTATTGTCTGAATGTCAGGATGTGAAATGACATATTCTATTAGAGGAAAATAGTTAAGAAAATGAAGTCACATTTCATATGCTTCATCATCTTAGTCCATTAGCGTCCCACTACTGTAAACGGTCCTCCTTGAGAGGACCAAAGTGAAAGGAATTTAGTTCATAATTTACCACACAGAAACATTGTACAAGATATGATGTCAAGATATGTTTTTGCGCTAAAATTCATTGTAGGCGATTAAGATGGTGCAATATTTTTGTTCCTAAACAAACTATTAACCATCGATTTAAAAAAAAAACTAGTACTTCTTTTCGATGGTACACGATGCGAACGAGTGCCCCATACCTAATTCATATCAAACAGGTTTCATTTCATTTACTTAGATAGAAGCCTGGCCAGAAAAAAATGTTAATCTGTTGAAATATAGAGGCACTTCTTTTTCTTTTTGAGTACAGAAAAGCACTCATCCGTACAGTCAGTATTTAATTTAAACTAAATCCAAATTCAGTAATTTAAGCTTAGCTTCATTTCAAAGTACTTCTGAACACCATTACTATCTAGTAGTGCCACTTTACTAGCGGGTACTTGCTACGAGTGGAAGTTGAGAAGAAAGTCTTTGGGTTCTTTTCTGATCTCACCTATGCAAATGATCCCCAAAAGGTCTTCTATCCAAGGACCAACGTATGAGAACTGGCTCCTACGCTTCCAAGCAACGAGTGATTCAAATACTCACCGGGTTCGTAAGTGTCAGCCATAGTGACGTTGGCAGATCTCGCGCACAGCACTCGGCGCGTACGCACTCCACCGCCGCATGACACGCTGCATTCTGACCACTCGCCCACGTACCATCTTTAACAACAAAATACACTATAAGCACATAATAAACCTTTCTATACCTGCGCATTGGTCTGTCAGATTACTTTTTCATTATTCATTAAATCCACGTTTTCCAAGTTAATAGATCTTGTGCCGCTTGCGTCTACCAGCTTCCCCTCCGTTGTGGTTTTTTTGGGATCCCTAATTTTAATCATTTAATAATGAAACCTATATTATTAGCGAAAAAATTGGCTTTACATGCTGAGCGGTGACCTTTTTGGTACAGTCCAGTTTTGTATATATATAAGTTTGTATATAAGTTTTGTTGGTAATTGTGAATTGTTTGTGTACCAAATAAATATATTTTCTTTCTTTCTTTCTTTCTTTCTTTCTTGAAATCATCTCTTGTAACGATCCAGTACCTTTGGTGCCTACTGCAAACAAACAATCAAATCTTTCTTCTTTATAATATAAGTAAATATTATTGATATGGTCTCTATTCCTTGCACCAGGAAGCGGTTATGGTGTTCCACCTAGCCGGAGGGCATCCTACACTGTACTACACGTCGACCAAATATTCAATGTGTGTGTGTGTTCCGTATTGTTGTATTTGGTTGACAATTTAAAAGAGCATAGCCTGTGAGTTTCTTGTCAGTTTTTCTCACAGAGCGGGGGCTCGGAACTGGCACTTAGATTTACTTACACCTAATTTTTATTAATTTGCATAAGTTGTTTTTTGTTGTTGTTGTTTTTTTTTACACTTACACCTATTATTTAGTTCCAAGATAAGTATCATTAAGAACTTGTGTAATGGATACTAAATAACGGATAAACATATATAAATCCTTTTTTTTGTAAATACATACTTAATATACATAGGAAATCACCCAGACCAGAACAAATATTCATATTATATTTGTCGTGTGTGGGAATCGAATCCACGACCTCAGGAGTAGAGTGCGTGTATACTCGCTACCACGCCATATCGGTCGTCAAAATGTAAGTGAATCTAAGCTTCGTGGTTTTAATGTAGTATTTTTTTTTTCTAATTTATGTTTTGTTTTGACGTTTTCAAGTGCTATGTTATAGTTTATGAAATAAAGAACTTTTTACTTCATTTTTTTTACTTTTACCTCAACGGTTATTGGTCCTACGGCAGATATTACTGGCCCACTGCCACTTCAGGTTGCTAATGCCTGGGGCTATGTCGGTAGCCTAATATCTTTGTCAGATCACCTCATTGCATGGAATGCATGTCAGATTGCATGGAACTTCATGTCAGAAGTGCAGGTAAGTGATTGGATATTGATTTTTTTAATGTATTATAGTTACTAACATAGTGGGTTGAAGCACTCATAGCCTTGCGGTGCTCGGTGGGCGGAAATGATCACCGAAGTACAGCAGAGT
The DNA here is from genome assembly GCA_949126915.1 of Musotima nitidalis. NCBI lineage: Eukaryota > Metazoa > Arthropoda > Insecta > Lepidoptera > Crambidae > Musotima > Musotima nitidalis. Next base: position 12,908,249 of record OX421437.1, on the reverse strand, counting down.
TTACAGAAGTCAGTCCTTGGATGGGTGACCGTTTGTGTGGCATTTGATATCGAGCGCTTCCGTGCTTTGGAAGGCACGCTAAGCCGTTGGTCCCGGTTATCACAAAATATGGTATTCGTTAAGCCATGTTAGAGGCCTAATGGGTGGCTTGGAAAATTCTAACAGCAGGACGCCATACACCTGCCTCCGCCAATCCGTTTTGGGTCAGCGTGGTGGAGTATGACCTAATACCCTCACACCTTGATATGTGAGAGGAGGCCCGTGCTCAGTAGTAGGACGTAAATGGGCTGAGATGAGATAGTGGGTAAGGCTAAAATTTATTGCAACTACTAACAAGCTATAGATATAAAATGTCAGAAGCAAAAAAAAATTATTTTATTTCATTTGTTTTATATTTTATTGCAAAAAGTTTCTATCTATGTATTATTTCACCGACTGAAGCTGTCACGTCTCTAGAGTTATCATCTATTTGAATATATGTCATGAAAACAAATGTGCGACGTAGCGGGAAGTGTATAATAATATAACTTACTTGATAATGCAAATAGGATTCAACGAGGCGTTGTATAAATAAATGGAGACATATAAAACAAGTGTTCAGTTATATAAATTTTGAAATACAGTTAATTCCATTAATGTTTTTGGCAGTGCACGGAAAAAACTGTTTTTGTTGCACTGTTTTTATTTGAACATATGCATACAATTTTAGTTTGCTATACAAAAAATAAAAATAAAAATATCTCTGTGTTACCTATAGGAATACTAGACGTCACTAGCGCGTTCTGAAAAGCCATGCTGCAATTTTTTAATACATACAGATCTTAAAATACTATAGTTCTAAAGAGTATGTTGTGAACTATATGATGCAACGGATAACGGATCAATAGTTAAGGTATAATTTGCCTTAAGGGTGCGTCCACACTTGGTAAATGCCGCGAATGGGCAGCTCGCGAGTCGCATGTAAGCTGCGCGCGTCCATTTTATGTTCGTGCAAATAGAGGCGCACCAAACTATTGCAGCAACTGCATTCGCGGCGCATTCGTGAGATGTGGACGCACCCTAACGGGTACAAATATGTTGGCCAGAGCCTCTTCCGTTGATAGGTGCACTTGCAGGTGAGGTTGGCTTGGGCTTTTAAGGTCTTGGTATCCATAATCCATATACACGATATATAATAATACTTTATTTCATAAACTTAAACAACTACTACAGTATATCGCACACTGGAGTCTCCTTTTAAGTATAAAATACCTGTGCTAGGAGACCCCGCTCTTCTTAACTATTAATACTAATTGTAGAAGTGTTTATATATAACTACTATTACAATAAAGTTCAGGCAAGAGACTAACAATGTCAAGAGAAAAAAATTAAATCTAACAAACAAAGGATTTTATTATTATTTTGCGGAAAATTGTATATGTGTATGTGTGTGTGTGTGTGTGTGATTATAATAGGTTGGGGAAAAAGTATTTTCTTATTTTTGTATGAAAAGTCAAGACATTTTTTTCAAAGTTTATTTACATTTATTTACAATATATATGTACCGTTTTGTTGAATAACTTTCTGCCATTTTGTGGGCAGAGACATTATCCCGTTACTGTAGAAACTTTGGGACTTCTGATCAAAAAAACGGGACAAATAGTTTTGGCAGTCCTCTCTTGAGGTCAACCTTACAGAACCTAAAGAATTCTGCAGAGACCGAAACAGGTGAAAATCTGAAGGCGCAAGGTCAGGGCTATATGGTGGATGCACTAGGACCTCCCAGTCGAACTCTCTTAATTTTTGCTGAGTGGCTAAAGATGTGTGTGGTCTAGCGTTATCGTGATGAAAGACCACACCCTTCCTGTTGATCAATTCCGGCCGTTTTCTCTCGACTGCTTCCTTTAATCTCATCAGTTGCTGGCAGTAAAGATCAGAATCGATGGTTTTGCCGGGCGGTAAAAGCTCATAATAAACAATGCCCTTCCAATCCCACCATACACACAGCATCACCTTATTTCGTGTTAGGCCAGGTTTGGCCACAGTCTGTGAAGCCTGGCCAACTTTCGACCACGACCTTTTTCGCACGTTCTTGTCGTACGTGATCCACTTTTCATCGCCAGTTATCAATCTCTTCAAAAACGGCTCGGTTTCATTACGTCTCAATAATGAATCGCAAATGAGTACACGGTTCATTAAGTTTCTTTGAGTGAGCTCGTGTGGCACCCAAATATCGAGCTTTTTTGTATAACCAGCTTTCTTCAAATGGGTCAAAACTGTTTTGTGGTCAATTCCCAGTTCTTCAGCTACATCGTAACTACTAATATGCCGATCTTGCTCCACTCTTTCAAAAATGGCGTCCATTTTATTCGTAACAGGGCGACCAGAGCGAGGTGCATCTTTAACATCAAAATTTCCGGACTGAAAACGTTTGAACCAAATTTGTGCTACTCTTACTGACACTGCATCAGGTTCATAAACATCACAAATTTTTTTCACTGCTTGAGTTGCATTTTTGCCTTTTTTATAATAACATTTTAAAATGTATCGAATTTCTTCATTAGATTCACTCATTTTTACGGAGAGAAAAACAAGTGAAAAATAGCGGGAAACAACTTTTTTTTATTTTTTTCTTTTCTTTATAATGGAACCTTTTTAATGTTACCAAAACCAGCCAGACACAAATAGTACAGTCAAAAAAAATTTATAATAAGTTTATACCTACGTTATGCGAAAAGACTTTTTCCCCGACCTAATATGATGATTATAATATAATATTATGTCTTCAGTACGCTTACTAGTAAGGACAGAGATTCGATTTACCCCTGACAACCGAAACCCGTGGCTCGCTTGAAGCGTCACAGAGCTGGTCAGTTACCAGATTTTTGATATAGTTGGTTCCACGTTGTAGGTGGTTGTCCTATTGCCGCTTGTATTGGAAACTTTTATGTTTGCCAGAGCCTCGTTCGTTGATCTGCAGGTGCACTTGCAGGTGAGGTTGGTTTCTATGATTTTGGTAGGATCCTTATACACGATTATATGATAATGATGATGTATTGATATTGTAAGTCATTTCTTTAATTACTTATAATCTTGACTGAATCCTGAGGCTTATTATAGGCGTAACAGAGCCAAAGACCTGATCAGATCTTAATTTCAACAATCATCTTGTTGGTCCTACGTAATAGAGAGCGAGTCTACTACAGCTTATCAGAAACTTTTATAGTTGCCAGAGCTTCATCTGCTGTTCGCCGGGCGCACCACTTGCAGGTGAGGTTGGCTATGATTCCTAAGGTCTTGGAAGGATTCTTATAAGTACACAATACGACGTATAGTTCTTTTTGGTTATTCGTACACCTTACTGGCAGAGTGTTACGCCTGACGATTAAATTATGAGGCTTGCTGAAAGCGGCATAGAGCTGAAGATCTGGTCAGATCCTTATTACGCCAATTATTTATTATATAGTTAGTTTCACGGTGTAGGTGCCTTGCCAGTTGCTGCTTATCAGGAACTTTTATTGATGCCAGAGCTTCTGCTGGTCGCCGGGCGCACCACATGCAGGTGAGGTTGGCTTTGGTTCCTAAGATTGTCCTAAAGGCTTTAATAGGATCCTTATAATATACTTCAGCAAAAAACGAAAAGAAAATAAAAATTGATTAAAATTAATTTATTAAAAATTTTTAAGATCACAATAATTTAGATTCGTCAATTATTAAAAAAAATACAATTTCTTTCATGACATTCTAATTTCGCTTTATAATAATGTAATTCAATTTTTTCTTGTATTGTATTGTTGTATTGTGTTTTTTAAACTATAACTTTAGGAATTTTCGTGTATAGTTTTTCGTTCATAATCTTTTAATTATACTGAAATTGAGCTAAATACTGCTATGGTAAGTCTTTTTTGTATTGTTTATGTGTATTATGTTGGTGATCATTTGAATAAATAAATATAATGGAAATTCGATGACTTTTTCACAACAATAAATGGAGATGAAAAATGTAGAGAGAATGTGTTTTCGTTCTAAAATGTGCTAAGTAAGTACACTGCCCAAGTAGACTGTTTCCAATTTTATTTATTTTTTATACCGACTCGACAGATTAATCCTTACCCACATTTATTGTAAATTTCTCATGTAATGACTGTATGGTTTTTAATGAGATAATATTCTTTAAGCCCAGATATGAGCAGTTCCATAATAAAGAAATAAACGCAAATGGATTGGTTGTCAGTAAACTTACTTGTAAGGACAGGGATGTGTGTTGCACCTAACGACCGAAGCCTGGGGCTTGCTGGACGCGTCACAGAGCTGCTCGGAGGCATCAGACCCGGTTAGCCTGTCCCGGCAGACTGCTAACGACATCTTGTATCCTGGGAACAAAAAACAATATGTCACTTATCAATACATATTTTATATGAATCATTTTGATTCAGCCTCCCATATTTAAATAACAAATTTTACCTAAATTGGGTGTGTATATGTCTAGGTTGTAAACGTTTGTTTTGGGTCACAAAGATTATTCCGCATACTGTCAATAGATGTCACTCTCTTCAGTTGAATCGCGCTAGTGTTTTCAACTATGGATTACATATATATGATGTTCGAAAGGTTTTTGCATTTCCTAGTATCAAGTGGTGTTATATTCATTTTATGAAGGATATGAAATGATTTCATCATTATTTTTATTTTGTATATAGTTCTGATTTGTAATTAATTATTCTTTATATGTGACAGTTGTCGTTTCTTTGTATTTTATCTGTGAGCCGACACGAACAATTTAATAATAAATAAAAATCTTGCCACAGAATTGTCCAGTACATTTACATTTCGTCGAAAATTTCGACACTAGCGCCGCACTACAGAAGTCGGGGAGGACTTCGACCACGTGACCTACAAAAAATTAATACGACATAGTTATCATATTTATTAAAACGCTTGCAAAATCTCAATAACTATACCTTAGAAAAGAAATCTTTCAAAGCGTTTGTTTGCGTCTAGAATGCCTCAATGATCGTATTTCTCCGACGCAGACTAATTCCCGTCTATCGAGCACCTCTCGGGCACACTCGAGAGGTAAACGATTGGGACCCATCTTGCTTGCTTGTGCCATTTCTTTGATAATCTCAAATACTCTACACTTAGCGTTGGATCAAAGGTAAGTGCCGATAAAATGTAAAGGTATTTAGTGAGCTCAAGCTTAAAAGATTTTATGTGAATATTTTTTTTGAATTTATCGTTATAATTTTTTTGGAAGAATAGATACATTTCTAAGTCTATTCTTAAGTCTAGTTTTTATAATACGTAGAGTGATTCGAGAGGAAGGTTTAAAGTAGGTCGCCACGTGAATAAAGTTGCGGGCAGCCACTAGTAAAATCATAATTGAAAAAGAGTCAGATTGAATTAAAACATTTCATCATTCATCATTTCAGCCCATCAACGTCCCACTACTGAGCACGAGCCTCCTCTCACAAATCAAGGTGTGAGGGTAATGGGTCATACTCCACCACGCTGACCCAGTGCGGATTGGCGGAGGCAGGTGTATGGCGCCCTGCTGTTAGAATTTATCAAGCCGCCCATTAGGCCTCTAACATGGCTTAACGACTACCACATTTAGTGATAACCGGGACCAACGGCTTAACGTGCCTTCCGAAGCACGGAAGCGCTCGATATCAAATGCCACACAAACGGTCACCCATCCAAGGACTGACCTCTGTAAACTCTGCTGTACTTCGGTGATCGTTTCCGACCACCGAGTTCCGCAGAGCTACGAGCGCTTAAAACATTTTATAAAGAGTTTATTAAAGCTCTTTCAAACGCAAAATTACTTTACGTCCGCGTAAAGTGTCTCGGAATATCTTAAAAGCAGTTAACAGCGTCTTTAAATAGTTTCAAACTACGTTTCATTAAAATCACTTGTTCTGTAGCTCTTGTAGCCTTTGGTAGTAGTCCATTAAATTCTAATTGATTTCTTTGTATATGTATATTAAGTAGATAAAAAGATAATTGTACACCAAATTAAAAATAAAACAAGAAAACAATTGCAAAAGAAAAGCGATACAATAAGTATGTATATCATCATTTCAGCCCATTAACGTCCCACTACTGAGCACGAGCCTCCTCTCACATACCAAGGTGCGAGGGTATTGGGTCATACTCCACCACGCTGACCCAGTGCGGACTGACGGAGGTAGGTGTATGGCGTCCTGCTGTTAGAATTTTTCAAGCCGCCCATTTAGGCATCTAACATGGCTTAACGACTACCACATTTAGTGATAACCGGGACCAATGGCTTAACGTGCCTTCCGAAGCACGGAAGCGCTCGATATCAAATGCCACACAAACGGTCACCCATCCAAGGACTGACCTCTGTAAACTCTGCTTTACTTCGATGATTATTTCCGACCTTAGAATAATAACACCTAGAACGATAGTTCCCTCCAAAGCGGTCTTTCAAAAGCGAGGCAAGAAAAAAATCTATGTGTGCGTAAGATATTTATATTACGCTCGACGAAACGCACACAGTGAAAAAAAATATGATGTCATTTCATTCAATTTTCCCTAAAAGTAGGGAAGTTGAAACTTTTACACTTTAGCTTAGCTATTTATTGCATTTAGTTAATGCGAAAAACCACTTTATAATTTCATTGAAAATATATTTATCCTGCCTGCGGTGAATAATTTTTCACTAATTAAGTATTTATTTAAGATATTTAGAGCTTTAAAACTCTTAATTTTTTATAGTTAGTCAACTGTTTTATGTAGATAGACCAGAATCGAATAATTTTTAACAATTTTTAAGATGTGATTTATGCCATATCAATTGAAATCAATCAATGAAAATATAAACATTTTCGGTTATCGTATATTAAAGAAATTATTCCACGCGAACAAAGTCGCGGGCGGAAGGTAGTAGCAGATAATAGACAAATAGCATTTTGTGCATTTTAATTATTGTCTAATTGAGACGTGTTTCACTTACAACAAAATGTGGACGATTTTTCCCTTTAATGGCAACATTTTCATTAACTGTCACGTAACAAATATTGAAATTATTTTTTTCATTTTAATGAATGTTTTACTTAATAATTTAAGTTCAAACGCATAATTTACCCTTGTAATGTTATGTTAATATGTTTCTTGTGCTTTTCCGACGTATTGTGATATCCGATCATAGCGCAAACCGTCATTTTTAATAAAAATATCAGGAGTAGTTTTCAATACGAGACGACCTTGAGCACTGACGGGCCGCGTAACGAACTTAGCCAAAATGGCTAGGTTTGAGTTGCCTCACTTTGACAACGCGTACTGGGCTTCTAGGTGTAATTATTCTAAGTTTCCGACCACCGTGCACCGCGGAGCTACGAGCGCTTCAGTATATACAAAACTAAAAATAGTGAAGCAGATATTTCCTATCCGCTATTTACTATCCATAACATAAGTTCTTAATGAAACTTATCTTGGAATTAAATTATTGGTGTAATTATGAAAAAAATATGATTAATTATTCACCGCAACCATTTTATTGAGGGAAAGGAAACATTCATTCATTTTCTATCCCTGAATAAAATGGTTGCGTTGTCGAATAAAGTTTTGTTAAAATAATAATAAGCATTTATTCGCAATAATGCTTACATACTTAAACTTATATCTAGCGAAGAATTATTTCCTCATGTTTTGCTCATAGGTGTCGTATAAGGTGTCTAAAAAATTTGGGACACACAATGAGAAACATTAAACGCAAAACAAAGATTGAACAAGATAGCTGCTTTTGAAAATTAATAACGCTAAAGTTATCGAAAAACACGCAGCGTCCGCGCCGCTAAAATCCTATTTTAAGAACTAATTTCAATACGGTAAATAGAACTGCCTTAAGTTTCAAAATTTAAAGACACTTACAAATACATTACAGAGAAGGTAAAACTAGTTTCATACAATCATACATTCAAAATTCAAATTCATTTATTCAAGTTTGGCTCAATAGAGCTCTTATGAACGTCAAAACTTAAAAACTAGCGCGCCCATTCACTGCGACAAAAGAAAAGACAAAGAAAGACACTTACAAATACATTACAGAGAAGGTAAAACTAGTTTCATACAATCATACATTCAAAATTCATATTCATTTATTCAAGTTTGGCTCAATAGAGCTCTTATGAACGTCAAAACTTAAAAACTAGCGCGCCCATTCACTGCGGGCGGGAGCTTGATCGTAAAAGAACGGGCAAGAAAATCATCAAGGTTAGTTTTTTCTCCTGCCACTTACAAGAAAATGTACTTAGTAGTAAAACAATTTGACAAGTCTACAAACACATGTGTTCTGCAGTCAAAAGATTTAAAATAAAAGAAGAATATAACTATTTTTGTAAGTTATACGAGCATGATTACGAATAAACATAATAGACATGAGCAGACCAGTCCCCACTGGCGATACCCGTTTACGAGTATGACGCATGAACCAGCCATCGTTTCGCTCAACAATATTTTAGGGAAAACGTAACGACCCGACGCATGACGCCACCAACGCAAAGACATTTAGTTGAGCATGACTTACTCAAGCTACAGGATAAAATAATTTTAACAAAATTAACATTATATTGATTAAATGTGCTGCAAACCACAAATATTTTTGGTCTTATAAAAGATATCATTTACAGCAATTCAATTTTAATATCTTTATAATCATTCGAACAATACTTTGCGTTCCTAATCAAAAATTGATTCCCATCAGTACAAAATTGACTTCATATTACACAGTAATGGTTAAGGAGAATGATAGTACTACAAAAGTTGTATGTGCAGTTATTAGATTTAAAATAATAATAACTTTTTTCAGTTAGCTGAATTTTTAATTACAAATAAAAATTGTAGACAAGAGCAGACCAGTCCCCACTAATCGGGTAAAGGCCCTCTTGCATCAAACGCAGAGGGTCATGGCGATCCGAACCATAAGGGGGTACCGAACCATCTCCCACGAGGTGGCATGTGCACTAGCGGGATCTCTTCCATGGGATATGGAGGCCGGAATTCAGTCTGCGGTCTATTGGCGAATGTCGCAAGTACGGAGCCAAGGTCTCCGTCCCTCACCAGATACTGTGGTGCGATGGCGCATAGCAGCCCAGACTGAGGCTCTGGGCGAGTGGCGGCGGCGGCTTGAACCGGGACCAAGCTCGGACATTGCAAGGTCACGACGCCGGATCCTTGAGGGAGTTGGGCCCATAATAGGAAAATGGGTCTGCCGGAGGTGGGGGTTGATGTCGTTTCGGCTGACACAGGTACTCTCGGGGCACGGGTGCTTCGGGAGGTATCTGTGCAACATAGCTAGAGCGGAATTGACCCAAGGGTGCCACCATTGTAACTGTGAGGAAGACACCGCACATCATACAATGGTGGTCTGCCCTGCGTGGGTGGGACAACGAACAGCCCTGGTAACGGCTCTGAGCAGTGAGGATCTTTCGCTGACAACCGTTATGAAAAAGATGGTTGACAGCGAAGGGGCTTGGGAGGCAATGGCCTCCTTTTGCGAAGAAGTCATGTCGCTAAAGGAGGCCGCAGAGCGAGAAAGAGAGAGAGATCCGCAGTCTCTCTGGATCCGTCGTTTTCGGGGCAGGAGGGCTCGTGGAGCTGCCGTCCAGCATGTCCCGTCGAGAGCGTCTCAGGGGGTGGGGGCGGGGGCACCTGCCATCTAATATGGGATCCTCCAAGAAATTTAATGCACTCCGGTAGTGTTACGCCTGAGAGGTAGGAGTGGGTGTAATTACTGCGCCCCTCTGAGGAGGTCCGCTACCTTCCCATCACAGGAGCGGTCGTTGCCAATGGCGAGGCCATGGGCTGTTGAGAGACCATGGTCCTGCCTTTTTGCCAACTAGTGACGGGCGTCGTCAGTTTTTTAGTGGCTAGGCTGAAAAGTTCCTGCAGGAGCCCCACATAACCGCTGTCCGGGCCCCCGACCGGTTGGGTAAGCGTAAATGCATTTTTCTGACGTTTAAAAAAAAAAAAAGACCAGTCCCCACAAGCAGCACTCGTTCACGAATATGGCGAATGAACCAGCCATCGATTCACTCAACGATATTTTAGGGAACGTAACGACCCAACGCATAACGCCACCCCAGAGACATTAAGTGTGCATGACATATTTGAGCCACAAAATAAAAAGATTAATACAAATGAGAAATAACAATACTTAATATTATAAAAATAATTAAAGCTACAGACCACAAAATTGTTTGTCCTATGATAGATATAATTTACAGCCATGCCGTCTTATTATTTATATGTAATTAGAAAAATCTACTCTGTCATCAGCAACCTTTCCGCGAAACAACGATTGCACGCAAAGCGAGTGAATGGAAACTAATGGAACGTGTTAACGAAGAACTACTAGCACTAGGCTATTAATTAAATTTATTACAAAAAAAAGTTTTTTTTTTAAATCTACGTTTTGTTCCAAAATAGATAAGAATCGCTTTTCTAAAATAATAATAACACAATTTTCGATACTCCGAAGATATCCACAGATTCAAAAAGGTTGCAAGACTGGTCCTAAATGTCAAAAGCCACTTCAAAATTAATTCCAAAAAGTTTACACTATTTTCAAAAACTGTTCACGCCGATTCGATCAAAAAAGGTTGAATACTTTACTCCGTCAACCAATCAGCAACGTTTACCGCGAGACAAAGAGCGAGTGAATAGAAACTAATGGGTCGTGTTAACCAAGAACCACTGCACCAGGCCATTTGTGGTCCGGCTGACCTTTGTCGTAATCGCGGGGCTCACGGGCTATTTGGACCCACCGCATCAGTAGCAGGTTCAAGCGGTTGACTTATTTGTTCGGGGCATTGTATTACAAATGTTTTCTTTTGTCTAAACATATTTACAAAGTAATTAGTTTAGAAGCGTCTATCGTGATCTAAAACGATAACCGAAATTAGTAGGCGTTCACAGAGTATAAGTAATTACGTCATAAAATAAATAAATTATAATATGAATCATCATCATCATCCTAGCCTTTAGTTCACTGCAGAACAGTAGCCTCCCCAATAGATTACATTTTATTGGGAGTATTTGCCCATAATCACCACGCTAGGCAGGCGGGTTTGGGATCGCAGTTCAAGCCTGTACGCACGCAGGATGATACTGCTGCCCATTATCCGGTAGGACTTCTCTACGTCGACTCTTACGACTCCCTGTGAGATGAAAGGGAGTAACACTATTCGATACCACACGGCACCTATATCATGAATATTCTGAGTTTATTCCAAACGAGATTATTGTTTGTCTGCACACAACCTGGACGTGCTTTGTTACGTCGGGTCAATTAGTGTTCATTGGAGAACCGTGATCATAAAGGTGCTTCCTCATCGGGAGCATTCGTCTGTAATGCAACGTTACAGGTTCGCGGATAACATCAGTGAGGAAGAGAACCGAGCGTTACAATGCACAACCTATTATGTTACAAACTGTTATTTTTTTATTGTAATATGTAACATCAATTACATTAATTTTTTATTTTGTTTTCAATTATTATTGTACATCACGATGTACCTTTCTGTGATCTTAACTTTTCTGTCCATTTAAGGTTGCCTGGAAGAAATTGCTTAAGCGATAAAGCCGCCCATTGTATATGCCTACCTGTTGTTTTTACGTGTAATCCTTGTTATGGTGTACAATAAAGAGTAAATTATTATTATTATCAATGCCCAGCAGCTACGTAGCGTAATCCCGGTTAAATTTAGGACCCAGTGTCTACTCGCTGATCTATCCAGATTTCGGCTGGATATCAGTCATTACAGGGAGCGACAGCCGTGTCTGAGCTTCGCCCAGAGGCCCCAGAGGAAAAAATCAGCATCGTCATAAGCAAGCTTCATCCAATGCTAGACATAGGCCTTTCCAATGGCACGTCACTGAGCTGGATCCTCAGCTCTTCGTCTCCAACCGCTGCCTGCCGTTTTGCATATATCGTTTGCTGCACCTGGCTGGAGGGCGTCCCGTAAGCACTAAGACACGGTCCCTACTGTAGGACACGTCTACCCTAACGGTTATTGGTCCTACGGCATATATGACCGGCCCACAAGTGAAAAACATACTTCAGCGGAGTATATTTTACTTAATGCCCAAAATCGAATCTAAAATTTTACATTATAGTCGAATGGTCACCGGTCAAGGATAAGTAATGGAATATTAATTGCAATACTATAGTGCTCACTAAAAATTGCTAATTGTGTGTTATTTATTAATGCCCTACTATAGAGTAAATAAACTAGTTACTAAACATCAGGTTATGGGCCCAGCACGCTTCCACTGCGCATGTGGTTGAGATATTTAGAATCTGAACTGCAAAGAAACTGTTTAGTTGCACCTACTGTCATTTACTGTGATATTCAAAGTGCGATTAAATTTGCAGGCATAGACTTATGCCCGCAGCAAACACATCGACATACGATACCATTTTCTTCGTGAGAAGGTCGCCAACGAGGAAATTGCGCTCAGCTACATCGGCACGCAGTACATGGTCGCTGATATACTTACCAAACCTGTATCTCAAAAGAAGACTGAAGATTGTGCTAAGGCCATGGGTTTGCAAGGAGAGAATGATGGAATAATAAGTGCAATACTAACCAGCACCATCTATTAAATAAGACTTGAACTAAAAAGGTTTCACGCTTGACCATTTATATTTTTAATTACTCTCTGCCATTTTGAATTGTAGAACAAACGATATAGTGCTCTCTCAAAATTGCTAACTGTGTGTTATTTATCAATGCCCTTCTACAAAGTAAATAAACTAGTTACTAAACATCAATAACAAATCTTAATTGTCCTTAAAATTTTAGTATTACATGGATTGGTACTACATCTTTTAAGTTTAATAAAACTTGTGTTAGAAGAGTACCCTCTTTGCTGTAGTATTGTAATATAATGCTCTGAAATGTTACATTACAGGCTAATGCTTCTAGTGAGGGAGTACCTTTAGGCAATATATTGATACAATAAATATTACCAAAATGTGTCGGAATAATTGTTTATCCCCAAGGCTCAATAGGTATTGGGTTTGATGGTATCCTTCCTTATCGGATTAGACAAATTTTTGTTACAATATTTTTTCTTTCAAAATTGTAGCGTAAAAGAACACATAGCTCTGACATAAAACATTATTTATCATATAAGTAATTTGTCGTAGCATGCGGGGTGGGTAGGATGCTCTCCATCTGATGAAAAGATGTCACTGCCAATTGACGGTGATAAAACCAGGGGCATCCCAAGAGTAAGGCTTAAAAACTGTTACGCGCTCTTATTAAATGCAGTTAATTCTGGGAAAAACCTTGGGAGAAAGCTCATTATAATACCTAATGCTACGCGCCGGAGAGTTTCTTTTGAAAGGTACGTAGCGTTGCAATGGAATTAATATACTCCTAACTTAGTCGATATTACTATTCTTGGTGGGTGTATAGGGCTCCTACCAAGATCTGCGGAGCTCAAGCCAACCTCACCTGCAAGTGGTGCACCTGCCGATCAACGGACGAGGCTCTGGCGAACATAAAAGTACTAGATAAGCGGCAATAGACTTGCCACCCTTTTTTTTTTTTTTTTGGATGGAAAATCATCTTATGACCTTCTCCCGCTGTGGGTGGAGCGGAAGGGTGTGTCAGACTTTTACTGACTAAAAATCATCCATGTTCCTTCTTGTGCCTGCTACGTCCAGAGGCCGCGGTAACCCTTTCGGACAGTCCCGCAGCCCAGACTTGCCACCCTGGGACCAACAATATAACTGGCATAATGTAGGGGTATAATATGCCTCTGCCTACCCCGTCGGGGAAACAGGCGTGATATTATGTATGTACGTATTACTGTTCTGGGATGAGCAGTGCAATTCATATGTCTGATCATAGTATAGTAAAGTACACTGTTCAAAATAACATTGCTTTCCTCGTTGATCAATCTTGAGCCGCCTGCATAAAGTGTCAATTTATAAGTAATTCTTTAGATTGACTGTGAAATCCAGGTCATATGACCCTTCTCCTTCAATAGTTATTTGAACGTTGAGGTTCATTGATAAATGGGTCTGTCAGACCCCGGGCGTTACAAGGGTTCCCACTATTGCGTGTGGCCATATTTTTTGTTAACTGATTGATTGTTCAATTAACTTAATTGGTTTTAGTTGTAATTGCAAGTTGATCGGCAGATAGTATTGTTATTGTATTTATTGCTAGCTTTGCTTGCGAATTCCATTGTATGAAGTTCCAAAATTTTGTAGCAAAACCGTAATAAAGATATAAGCGTACCAAGATGATAATACAGTTTCATTAAAGACCAATTTTATGAAAGCATCTTCTAGGATGAACTGGTGGGAACTGAACTGAACTGGTAAGAACTGAACTGAATAGAAAGAAACGAACTGGAAAAATAATAGGAAACCGTTTGTCATGGCATGAGCATAATGAGAAGAGACATAGAGCATGACTTTGACCAGAAAATTAATAAGTATGGTTGTTACCAGATGAAAGGCCAGGAGACGGCTCTTATGAAGATGACTGGATGTGGTGGATGAGTCTAAGATGAATCACTGAGGTGAATGTAAGAAAAAGATATGCTGCAGCGACCCCAGACATTTTTGGGCGGGCGAAGGTTTGTGTCACTTAGAATGCAGAACATAAGACGTTGTGACACAGACACTCGCCTATAGTACCAGACTGTCCCGTCTGGTGCCTTGGCTCTTGGCTTTGGGGAGTAGCGCCGGTCGCCGATCCCCCAAAGCAAGTCTGACTGTTATTTCCTTCACGTGGTTGCTGCCTGTTATAGGTCAGATTCCCTATGAAACTGACGTAACTGAAACGGTCAGGCGATCCCCCCCCCCATCTATGTACCTCCCTACACTATGCACCTCCTACTATCCAATCCTCAACACTTTCCCAGCCATCCTATGTTCTCTTCCCCATCCCATCCTGTCCTACTAATGACTATGTCTTCGGTTCCAGCGGTGCTTTGGAGGGCGGCCCGTATGGACTATGCAGTCCTTCCTGCGCTAGGGCCTGCGCAGTTGAGCGCCGTAAGGGGGGATGAAGGAATCCTGGGAGGTTGAGCCGAGCAAGAGCGGTGGTTGTTCTCTTCGCAAGGCAACACGCCCCTTTGGTCTGGAGTTCTCTCACAAACGGTGGCCTCCCACAGTAGCCGAGTGGGGGGAAATGGTCAAGCGACCCATCAGAGGGCCGCGGCGAGGCGCGGGGAGGAGCTGGTTATTGGCCTCGGCTGATGGCCAGTTTGGGGTGATGGCCATGCTGAAGGGGTAAGTTTGCGTAGGTTTGAGTTAGCATGCGTATAACGAGCCCTGGATGTCGCGTCCTCTCATCCACTTCCTGTTGCCTATACCTGCCAGATAATCCTAGTGCACCGGGAATCGGGCACTCCCAAATGTGCGGGCTCCATGGAGGGTGGGAAATCTGGCAGGCGAATCAATTGATAAAAAAGTATGGAGAAAAAATTAACTCCCCAACCAAATACCAAGATGCCTACGGGCGTCGGGCCCGCTAGGGTAAAGGTCTCGAGAGAGACGAATGCGCATCATGCGCCTAATAGAGAAGCTGGGCTGCCAGGACCAACTGGGACTCCTCGGAGTACCAGCTCGGGCCAGGGAGACCGCTACATTGGAGCTCGTGGTGGAGTGGGCCAGCTGGGGCATACTGGTGCCCCTCGGGGGGCTGGTGGTTCCGGCATGGACCGTCTACCACGAGGGGGAGGCGAGCCTTCGGGCGTTCGGGGAATAATAATAATAATAATAATAATAATAATATGCTTTATTGAAACTTAAAACCTTATATATACATTTTAAACCCACCAAACTGCTTTACAGTTTGTCGGCGGGATTAGCACTCTTTATTAAAAAGGTATATAATGTTAACAATTTATAATAACATAACAGTAATCAGGAACTTTTCTTATCCTTAGCAAATAATTACTTAAACTTAAAAACAATAATAATAATAAAACAAAGTAAATATGGGTATAAACTGTAGAACTTCTTATTGCAAAGCTTGGGTTGTATAGGTACATAATACTGTGCTTTTAAATGTCTTTTTTAATCTTACTTCACTAATTTTCTTGTCTAAATCCCTCAGCCAGTCATATTTATTAAATATTGTTGGGGTCAAATACCGGTTTGTCCTTTCACCGTAGTAGTTATTTACACGTTGTTTAGTAAATTTGCCATCTCTTACGCTTTTAGTGTTATATTTATTTTGTTCATAAGTTTTAAATTCGTCACTGAAGTATTGTTCTAGAACAACCAGGTATTCAACTTTACTGTGCACAGGTAGAATATTACATATCGAAAACAATTTATCATAATTATCTTTACATCGAAGTTTAGTATTTGAATCCACTAGATATTTCATGAAGCGGATTTGTAGTGCTTTGATATTGTCTAGATATGATTTAAACGTACGGCCATAGGTGTTTAAACCATAGCTTAGCAGTGACTCGGCCAGGGCAAAGTAAACGACACGCAACGTCTTCTTACTTAATGTGTTATTCAGAGTATAAAACTTGCTCAGCACCGATCTTAGTCTGTTACACACTGAGTCCACATGTGCCCTCCAGTTAATGTGAGAGTCTACCCACACGCCTAAATATTTAAATTTAATTACCGTTTCCAAGCTTGAGCAACAACAGTTAATATTATTCACATGCATACAATCGTACGTGTGTCCTATGATATTTATATTTGATTTATTTGTTTTTTTTGCTTTTATATTATGCGGTGAATATATATGCATTACTTTAGTTTTGTTTATATTAAGTATTATCCCGTTATCGTGGGCCCATTTAATAATATTGTTGAAGTCGGCTTGCAATACCTCCCTGACCTCCTGTATTTGCCTCGATGAATATACTAAACACATGTCATCTGCGTACATGTAGACCCGGCATCTTTTGACTACGTTACTGACACTGTTGACATGCATAACATAACCAACCGGTCCAAATACCGAGCCGGTGGGTACACCCAGGCTCACCAGAGCTTCATTCCCAGTCACACCCGCAATGCAAGTCTGCATCGATCTACCACTTAAGTAGTTTCGAAACCATTTATTGGTTGGTCCTCTAATCCCACACTCTTCCATTGAATGGAGCAGAACCTCGTGATCCAGGGTATCAAAAGCCTTTTTGTAGTCAATATACAACACCATAGCCTGATGACCCTGGTCCAGACTTTTGTTTAAGTCCTCCGAAAACTGAGATAAAGCTGTTGCGGTGCTAAGTCCGCTCCTAAAACCGTGTTGTGCGTCGGATAAGATGTTATTTTGTTCCAAGAAGTCGCTGACTTGTCCCACTACAACCTTTTCAACAATTTTATTGATTACAGACAAAATGGCAATCGGTCTGTAATTACCATAATCCGAATGCACACCTTGTTTAAAAACGGGCCGTATTATTGCTTTTTTAAGGTATTGCGGATATTTCCCAATGGATAAAGACTTGTTGACAAAATATGCCAGAACCGGTGAAATACTTTTTTTAATATTCTTTATATCCGTCACTCGAATAGAATCTATCCCCGGGGCCTTATCACTGCTCAGCTGATCTATTATTTTGCACACAGTATAACTAGTAACGGGCTTGTAACGAAATGACACGTCACTGACTTTCACATATTCTTTTCTATTTAATAATTTTATGCTACAATTATGCTTAATATTAATAATTTCTTTAGTAAAAGTATCCGTAAACTTAGTACATATATTATACAGCGAGTCCTTATTTCCTAAATACCTTTTAATAATATCATCAATGCTTGTTTTTTTACTACCAATCCAACTATTTATAACTTCCCAAATTTTTCTAGGATTCCCGTTACAATTCCTTATTTCCTCCTGTCTGTATTTATTTTTTTCCTTAAGTATTAACTTATTAACTTTATTTCTCAGTCTTGTGTACTCTAGTCTTTTTGTATTATTATCAGGTGATACCTTCCACTCTTTGAATAGTTTATCTCTACGCAACATCATATTTTTAAGAGTATTTTCTATCCATGGTTGTGAAAGTCGTTTTTTAGTCTTTTGTTTAGCTATAAATTTACTATTATTATATATATCTCTAAAAACAGATTCCAACTTATTGTATACGCCTACCGGACATTCAATAGATAGTAACTGTGACCAATCGTACTCTTTAATCTTTTTACATACTAACTTATTATTAATAACATACCTAGTATTCAAATCTTCGTTGATATTATATTGTTGTCGCGCGCTTATTGGTAACGACAAGCCCACTATATTATGATCTGAGATAGTGCACTCAATCACAAACGAAGCGCACTCGCGCAACTGTCTCACTCGCGCCCACACGTGATCAATGCACGACGTCTCTGTCACACCCGCGACGATCGCCACTCGCGTCACCTCGGTGGCCGGTATTACGCACTGTAGGCCTAGTTCACACAAGCGATCTTTATACTCGGACACTTGACGGCTGTCTCTTCCTCCTGATAAATTTATGTTTACATCTCCTAATAATATAATTTCTTCGCTAGTGGGTATATTCTTAATTATCTTCTCAATTTCAGAAATAAATAATAATTTGTTAGTTTTGGGCGGTCTGTATACTGCAATTATATTGAGGATAGATTGGCTCGTAGTCAATTTACCGTGTAGGATTTCAACGGATTTGGTTTGTTTCTTTTCTTCTGCTTGAAAAATGTGGTGCTCTCTAACATATAATAGTATACCTCCTCCTCTTGCATTCTCTCTTGTATTCGAAAATAAGTAATAATCTTTTATTTTATACATTGACAATTCTTCTTCCTTCACATTGACTTCAGTTAATATAAGAAGGTCAAAATCGTAAACACTATTCTCTAATAAAATTTGTAACTCGTCGAAGTGTTTCCTCAGTGAACGAATATTCAAATGTGCCGTATGTAAATAAAATGCTTGACCAGACAAACTTTTTCTCCATGCAATAATATTTTCAAACCTCTTAAACTCACAATCCAATGAAACTATTGCATCGTATCGATCCACTTTTATTTATTATTGCGATTCCCCTGGTGCGTACATCGCCCTAAGTTGGCGCGACTAATCCGTCGTTTCTAGGAAACGACTTATGTCACTTTCGCTGCGAATTGATGATATCTTTTTTTGTTCATCACTCTTTCTAATTAATATTTTGCCGTCTTGGACCCAAATGTACTTAAAGGATTTTTTGAGTTGGTTTTTGGTAGCCCATAGAAGGTTTCTCTTATACTTAGTTAGGTTTTCATTAATGTAAACACGATTTGCATTTTTATTGCCGTAAACTTGGCCGTTGGTTAAGCGGTTCCTTCTACTTTGTATCCACTTGTCTCTCGCGTCTTTGGTCTTCAGGCTTATTACTACCGGCAAAGGTCTGTCCGCGTCAGGTTTTTCACGCCCTACCCTCTTTACACTCTCAATTTGACCAGGATCCAGATCTAGCTTCTCAGCCACCTGTACCACTAGTTCTGTGATATTTTCGTTTTCTTTTCTCTCAAGACCGACGATCTCGACCGTTTTCTCATTGTACTTTTCTTCCATTTCATTCACACGTTCTTCCAAAGACCTATTACACTTCTCCAAATACGAATTCTTGTTAATGATACCCCCCTTGACCGCTAGGACCGGGGCAACTCTGGCACCTAGTAGGGCAAGCGGGGGAGGACCTCCGGGGAGGGGTAGCATGCCTTTACGACCTGGCGGCACCCAGCGGCAGGGCGCACCGGAGCTTGGGCCCATGCGGACCGGCAATGGGGTGCCCGCTGCTGGACCATCGGGAAGGGGGAAGAAGTCTCGCCTAAGTGGTGCTCGCCGTAAGAAGGAATACCTCTTACGGCAGAATGCCGAGGAATCACTGGGCCCTACGGACAGTGCAAAGAGGTTGAGGGCCGACATCAGCGATGAGAGCCGGGGGGATGCCGATGCCAAACGCGTGAAGATGGGGGGATCTTACGCGGATGTCACGGTAGCCCAGAAACTGGCTATCATCGCTGATGAGTACCCAACCACAGTGATTAGTGACGGGCTAGCGGTGGCCATTCAAGGCATGGTGTGGGACCGTCTGGAGGAGACTCCTGACCCGGCTCCCGACATCAATATCGCAAACCTCGTCGGGGGGGTCATCCCAGTAACCTGCAGGGGGGATGACTCAGCCGACTGGCTCAGGGCCCTTGACGGTGCTACCGTTGAGGGTACTAAGATCAGGGTGGTTGATGCCAGGGATCTTCCTAGGCCCATCAAGATGGCCTGGAAATCCAGGAACGTCAGCCGCCTTGAGATTGGCAGGGTCCTGCGTATGGTGGAGCGGCTTCATCCGGGCCTGAGGGCTACCCGCTGGAAGGTCCTCAATACCCTGCTGGAGCCGCTTCATGTTAGGCGCATAGTCCTCATGGACGAGGCCTCGGCTGCCTATATAAAGGAAAAGGGGTACATGCTCAACACCGGGATTGACAGGAGCACATTCAAGGTGCTGGAGGCGCAGGACAGACCTGAGGATGGGCCTGTCGATGCCGGGGTTGAGGCTACCGAGGAGGCTGAGGTTGTCGAGGACGACCTCGGTCTGCAAGACCAACCAGGCGGATCGGAGGAGACAGGGAGGATACCGTCTGGGTTGGTAGGGCCTCTTGGGGGAGAAACCACCTCCGAGTACATGGAGGATGTATCTTCTCCAAGAGGCGTTGATGACTGTCGGGGGGCCCTGGACGAACTGGTGTTGGGCCTGTCCTTGCCGTTGGACACGAGAGTGGACACGGACGGGGACATAGGAGACGAATAAGGCTTCCAGATGGATAACTTAAGGTGCGTGCAAATTAATTTACACCATTGTAAGGCAGCTACCGCCCTTCTGGCACGGGAGCTGAATAATGAGAAATTTGATGTTGCCCTGATTCAAGAACCCTATACTTACAAGGGTCAAATTCGAGGCTTCAATGGGCTCAACGGTAGCTTAATGTATTATTGTGATACTAATGACATGAGGACTTGTATCTATGTCAAAAGAGGCATAGATGCGTCTCCTCTTGCACAGTTTTGTTATAGGGATCTGACGGCAGTCATGGTCCGAAGGAGGAGGGATGGTGGAGGGCGGGGCATCATTATTGCCTCTGCCTACCTGCCCTTCGAAGAGGCGGAACCTGTATCAACCAAGCTACGGGAACTGGTAAATCACGGCAGACACAGCGATCTAGAACTCATTGTGGGCTGCGACGCCAATGCGCATCATGTTGACTGGGGCAGCTCAGACATCAACAACAGAGGAGAGAAACTCCTGGAATATCTGGTGAGTTCATCTTTACATGTTACTAACAAGGGATGTAAACCAACATTCTTCAATGCCCGAAGGGCGGAGGTAATTGACATTACAGTGGCTAATCAAAAAGCGGTAAGGTATATTACAGGATGGCATGTGTCGGATGAGGTAACGTTATCGGACCACAACTACATCTGCTTCAAGTATAGGGCTCAGGTCAGTAGGAGCACTTTACGTAGGAGGAATCCCAGAAACACCGACTGGTCAGGTTTCAGAGGAGACCTCGGGGCCGAGCTAGGCAAAGTTCAGGGCAGATTAAATTCAACAATAGACATTGAGTTTGAGGCTGACCGAATAACTAATGCCTTGCTCTCCTCATGGAAGGACAACTGTCCGGAAAGCAAGGTCACTGCATCAAAGCTACCTTGGTGGACGAAAGAGGTAGCAGAGATGAGAAGGGAAACGAGAAAGGCTTTCAATCGAGCAAAAGCTACCATGAACTTTGAGGAATACACCATCTCTCTAAAGCTATATAGCAAAATGGTACGCAAAGCCAAGCGTCAGGCATGGCGGGCACACTGCGAAGAGATAAGCTCACTTCCTGAGGGAATGAGATTATGTAAGGCTATGGCAACAACTAAGGCGATCCCACTCACGACTGTTAAGAAGTCAAATGGGGAGCGCACGGAGTCCATACATGAGACCCTAGACACACTTTTAAGGACCCACTTTCCGGGGTCAATAGCCCTAGGGGCTAATGATGATCCACTAAGCCTGGAAGACCAGATAAAACATACCTGCAGGGCAGACTGGACCATTGCAAAGAGAATTGTAGACGACAAAAGACTGAGATGGGCAACTGGTAGCTTCCAACCTTTTAAAGCTCCTGGCCCTGACGGAATCTACCCTGCAATTCTTCAAAAGGGAGCCTCAGAATTGAACACTCATCTCTGTAGGCTTTATAAGGCCTGCATATCGTTTGGATATATTCCGAAAGCCTGGAGAAAGGTTGAGGTTATATATATACCGAAGCCAGGCAAACCGGACTATGAAGAGCCACGTGCGTACAGGCCCATTAGTCTTCAATCGTTTCTTCTTAAGACCCTGGAGAAACTAATTGACCGTTACATTAGAGATGATCCGCTCAGGAAACTTCCCCTACACAAGTTTCAATGTGCGTATCAATCCGGGAAATCAACGGAAACAGCACTACACCTAGTTGTTAAGAGGGCCGAGGCCGCGATCGAGAATAAGGAAGTGTGCCTGGGAGCCTTTGTTGATATAGAAGGCGCCTTCGACAGAACAACCTTTGAATCGATAAGAGCAGCAGCTAGGGACCACGGTATCCCTGACACGATCTGTAAATGGATAGACTGCATGCTTAAGGGTAGAATCATTACCTCAGGTAAGTTTGGTGAGACACTAATGGTTAAGACCACGAAAGGGTGTCCGCAGGGGGGAGTTTTGTCACCCCTCCTGTGGAGTCTTGTAGTGGATTCTATTCTAACCAAACTAAACCAAGGACCATATCAGACAATAGGCTATGCTGACGACCTTGTCATTATGGTCAATGGGAAGTTTCCCAATATCGTATCACAACTGATGCAAAGAGCCCTGGGTCAGCTGGAGGAATGGTGCGACGACAACCACCTCTCTGTAAACCCAGGGAAGACGACCGTGATTACATTCACTAAAATGAGAAACCTGTCAGCGTTGAAAACGCTGACTCTCTGTGGTACACAGCTGCCTTGGACTACGGAAGTTAAATATCTAGGTGTAATCCTAGATAAGGAACTAACTTGGAAGTCACATGTAGAACAGACCCTTAAAAAGGCTCTTAGGAGCTTTGGATTGTGTCGTTTTACTTACGGGAAAACTTGGGGGCTAAAACCAAGAATCCTAAGGTGGATTTACACAGTACTGGTGCGGCCTATAGTGACCTATGGGTGCATTGTATGGTGGCCTCGAGCGAGGCTATCTATTTGTAGAAATGAGCTCAGTAAGGTTCAAAGGGTGGCATGTATGGCCATTACTGGGGCATTCAGATCTACACCAACGGCAGCGATGGAGATCCTACTGGACCTACCGCCGCTGCATACTGTTATAGAGGCGGAGGCCTGGAAGGCAATCCACAGATTGAAAGTGGCTGGTCTGTGGGATCCGTCTAGTAACCAGGGTAAACATACAAGATGTGAGGCTAATTCCAGCCTCAAAAGGCTCATGAGTATGGGGACAGATAAACAATGTCCTGTATTCATGTTCAAAAATAAATTCAAAACAAAGGTCCCCACTAGGGATGAATGGGAGCAAGGGCCACCTACTCCTGATGTAAACAGCCTTGTCTGGTATACTGATGGTTCCAAAATGGAATCTGGTACGGGCGCGGGTGTTTATTCCAAAAACCATGAAATTAGCCAAAGCTTAGGCGAATACGCTACGGTTTTTCAGGCTGAAACATATGCAATAATCATATGTGCTATGAAGATCCTCGACCTGAACATCAGGGACCGAGTGATTTACATACTCAGCGACAGTCAAGCTGCACTCAAGGCTATCGCCTCAGTGCGAGTAGACTCAAGGCTGGTACTAGAAGCTGCTCAAACCCTTAACAGACTGGGCCGGACAAACAGGGTAACCCTCATGTGGATACCAGGCCACGCCGGATTTAAGGGGAATGAGCACGCTGACAGGCTTGCCAGACAGGGCTCGGAATCAATTTTCACTGGACCGGAGCCATGCATTGCACTCTCTATGAGTACAATAGCCACGACGCTAGAAAAGTATACGGTGGAGAAACATCTATCGGAATGGCAGCTGCTACCGGCGCTTAAGCATTCAAAGGCCTTCATCGGGGTGACAGGGAGCAGCTGGTGTAAGGCCCTCTGCGAAGGTAGCAGGTATCAAGCCAGACTGATAATTGGGGCTCTAACAGGGCATTATGCCACAAACAAAATGCTCCACAGGATGCGACTAGTGCAATCACCGCTATGTCGTAGATGTGGGGACGAAGAGGAGTCTATGGAACACCTGCTGTGTACCTGTGACTCGTTGGCTGCTTGCCGAATGAGTCTCCTGGGGGTGGCCTACCCACAACCAAGGGACTATGGGCTCCAATCTGCAAAAACTGTCATAAAGATGATGGTAACAATATTTGGAGATTTGGAGTGATAGGCAAGGGGATGCACAAAAGATCCGGCATAAGGGTCAAAGTGCGCCACGGTTAATCTGTGGCCCCCGCTATAAGATAAGATAAGAAGACCCCAGATCAACTGGTAGCAGAACAGTAGGATAATGATGACTGTTTCTTTGCGTTGTTATTGAGGTTCACGTCTTACTTTTATACATACATACAATCATGCCTGTTTACCCAAAGGGGTAGGCAGAGGCATAGTATGCCCACACTTCGCCAATTGTATTAATGGTCCCACGTGATCGGTGGCGAGCTTATTACCTGGACCTTTTTTATTGCCAGAGCCTCGTCCGTTGTTCGGCAGGTGCACCACTTGCAGGAGAGGTTGTCTTGGGCTCCAAAGATTATGGTAGGATCCCTTTACACTTATTTTTATGATCTTTTTATACAGCGCTTTTTATTTACCACAATCTCTAGCGAAACATAAAGATTACAAACACATTTAACGCTTGTCATTACCAAAACCATTTTGAAAACCATAATTTTGAGCAGTTGGCATTTATATATTTTGACATTTTTCCATCCTAATATTAACATATATATTTGCTGCAGACTAAAGAAACAGTGTCAGTAAAAAAACCTCAAAACTGCAAATAAAGAATTAAAAGTTGTCATATTTATTTATTTATTACATTTAGGGCGACTAACAAAACATACACCGAAAATGATAATAACACATACAGTTAATACTTAAAAGCTAAGTGCTGTTTTACTTACAAGTCACCACGGCATGCATTGACACAAAAATAAGAAGATACATACAAACTATTTAACTTATAAAAACACAAAAAAAAACAATATAGCAACAACTCGTATGACATGACCGATTGACCTCATATCTTATTATTAAAGGAGTCAATGATGGTTTTCCGAAATATCGGCAAGCCATCGGAGAAAATATCAATGTCAATTTTTTTGATTAGATCATTATGCCCAAACTCAAGCCGGTTTAAAGTAGCATAATGACCCATATTGAGAGGTTAAGGTTACATACAAGTGTAAACCGCGAAAAAATGGTAGAGTTCAAAGTAATACAGAAATAGGTGAGCATTTAGTACAAAATAACAATGCGGCTACCGTTCAAACGTCACACCAATTCAAAAGGGATATACATTACACAACACGGTTAATTGCTCTGTTCGGCCCGTAATTTATACCTCGGATCCAACAGTACTCGAAGCCTACCGATAAATCAGACGAAATTCCTTTTGTCTTCGGCCTAAGGAACTGTTTCTAGTAAGGTTTCACAGACGAGCAGAAGATTGTTGATACGGGTTTTTAAGTCAGAAATAGGGGAATATGATACGGGTTTTTTATGTCACACATAGGGGGGAAATAAGTAAGTAAATATTACTCCATCTACATCTAGACCTAAACCAAGCTAACTATATTCGCCATTAAACTATTATGTAGTTTGGCGATAGAATAAGTTATTTTGATTAGTCAAGTAAGCAACTGTGTGTAAGCAACTAGATAACGGATAAACATACATAAAAGACTTCTTTATTTATTATTTACAAATTTTCGAATAATCCATGTGACACACCCAAAGCACTATATTCATATTCACAGATTCGGTGTCAGAATACCCGCAATATCCAAACCTTTTATTTTTTCGTGCATGAAGTATGAAGTTTTAAACAAATACATGGTTCTGCTTAGCTTGATCCAAAAAACGCAGTGTGACACTTCCAAGAATATTTATTATACAAAAACATTTAAGCCCAAACATTCACTTGGACAAGCTTGCAATTAAACCATAATTATTACCTAAATTTCAGCAGAGCTTGCTCTTTGCAAATTACACCAAGAATTCCGGCAATTAACCAACTAAAACCGACCTATTTGCGGGCGTAATATCAGTGACCAAGCCCGGGTTCCCTACCTGCAAGAAAACTTAACCTCCAACTTATAAGGCCATAAATTTGGGACACACAATCGCCCGTCTGCTCAACACAAAGCCAACAAATTTCGCAGCCCGATTCTAATTAAGAACCCCAAAAGATGAATATCCCGATAAGAATTAGCACTTTCAGGGGGACTGGGGTAATTTGGCAATCCCAATAGAATAAAACGGCAAGTTCTGTTTTAATATTTATGTAGTTTTATGTAATTTAGCATTCTTTGGGAGAAATATTTTTGAAGTGTATGATTTTTCTTGTTTTTTAAAATATAAATTTGTTTTAATTCTGTCTGGTCTCACAAAATAATTATTCTAAAGAACATAATTTTTATTTGCTTATTATTTGGTTTTTTTGAGATTTTCGAATGTAGTCCGGCTTGGCGGAGGCAGGTGTGTGGCCTCTATCATGGCTTAACGACTACCACAATTATAACCGGTATCAATGGCTCAACGTGCTTTTGGAAACCCGCAAGAGCGCGATATGAAATGGTCACCCATCCAAGGACTGACCTCTGTGAACTCCTTTTTACTTCTGTGATCGATTCCAACCACCTGGAATATCAAAGTTACGAACGATTCAAACGAGTGTCGAAGAAGTATTTAACGAATTAAGTTTGTAATTTGACATAACATTTTGTCTTTCACATTGCTGTTTTATTCTAGAGGGACTGCATGCAATCGTAATAAATTATTGTTTACGAGTTATAGCTTATTTTGATCAGGCGTAGATCAATGATAAGATTTTGATAACTGTTTTGTAATGATTTATAGCCTGTATAGATCGCCGTCAGATATGCACAGGACTACAAAATTAATACTCATTCTTTTAAAATCGCAATAAAATTGTAAGTACGCAAGATATAGGTACTTTCAAAATAAAAAGGACTCGTAAGTTGAATCTTTTTAAGATACAGCCTTGTTTAATTCCGAATTTAAAAAAATATTTTACAAGTAGGCAGTATTTAATTTTGTAGTCCAGTCCAGATTAAGACAAAACAGTTATAACGGTTTACTTCCTTTTCACAATTTGTAATTTACATTATTCACAGCTCAATAAGTTTATTGTGGAGAGACTTGTGCCTGAAATGAGCTTTCCACTCTGTAAAGTGACAAAACTTAATAACGATATAATCAGAATCTCGAATAAAAAATATGATTATATTTTTTGCAGACGTTAAATCCGATTTAGAATTTTACATTAAAATTTAAAAGTGAAAAAATATCAAATGAACCTTTTGTCTCGTTGTAAAAGGAAATTAAAGACATAAACGAAATGGAAGTTTTACTGTACGCGACGAAGTGCAATAATCAAAGATCGGAATTTGGTAGTGTGTTAAATCTTTTTATATGATACACAAACACAATACAACCTAAAAGTAACATATATTTATTTGTTGTGTCTGTTATCGATGGTGTTCAATGTTAACGTATTTATACTTTCAAGACCGTTCGTTTTTTCCAGGTCATGTCTTTGTTAACGATTTTATTTGATATGGGAAAATAAATAAATTATTTTCTGGATTTTTATATACAATAAATGGTAAAGAACTCCCTGTTTGTAATTTTAATACGTGTTGAAAATGACCTACTACTTGCCTCGCGATTCATTGAAAGTGGTCAATTCGTTAGATCTTTTATTTTACTGTTGCCACTGTTGTTCTCGAAAGGGATACCGTAGCCCCGGGATGTTGCAGACCCAAGAAGGAACATGTATCGTTTTCAGTGACTAAAAATCTGCTACACCTTTCCGGGAGATGATAATTTTTTATCCCAAAAAAAGGTTAACGTAGATTTGATCGAAGCGGGGGGGGGGGGGGCAACTGGTCTCCACCTTGTCGTGGTGGGGGGGCTGAGTACCTCGCGGTAGGGCGCAGAGGGCGCTAGGGAAAAGGTAACATCCAAAAATTGGCGACTCTGGGTGCCCTTAGTACTGACTACCGGGGGGGAAACTAAGAGGGACCTGTGGAGGGTGCAGGCGCAGGCGGACCAGGAACTCATGGAAATCGAAACATAATGGCGTTGTCCATTTACCTATTGGTCGGTCACGGACTGAAGGTCATGAATGAGAGGTGGCTGTCGGCAGATTCCCCGGGACGGATTAATTAACATAAACAAACTTTGATCTAGATGGATTACCGGTAATCCATCGAATTCGGCGGTAGACCCCTTGGCCCCTCTTTCTCTCAGCGGGCGTCGTCGGAAGATTTTTAGTGGGTATTACTGCTGGCGGTCGTATCTGCCAGTGGTGAGTCACACACATCTATCTCGGTCCCCCTTTGGCCGGGAGACAATGCGTAAATGCATAACGATGTTACCGACGTAAATAAAATAAAAAATGATTTGATCGAAGCAGTTACGCGGCGGCTCGTCATCTTTTTAGTGCTCCTGAAGAAATTAAATAAAAACTTTTAAATTTCGATAACACATAGTGAATATAACAAAATCAAGCCAATGATGGATTAAAAATATATTTCCTCTCAGATATGCCTGTATGCAGCATATGCTCCTTATACCATGCTTCAAAGTTGTGTCCAGTTTGCCCGATTTAGAGACCGTGACAAACCTTACAGGTTAATTTATAGAAACCCGTTAAATTACTTTTTCTAAGCGATCATTCCCATTACAATGATAACAACTAAACGCTGTATTTAAGCAATTTTAAAATCTATTTACTAACTGGGCACATATACGTTTAACTACCTGTATATATTAATATTGTCGCTTCCTAAAGCACACAACTTTGATTTTATAATACATTGTTTACTTTTAATTAGACTAAACTTGTATTATATTCATAACTACATGCCAACTGATAAATTGTGCTCAATTTTTTATCATAGTTAGTGAACGACATAGGTATAGTCATTAATCTATAAATGAAACTTCTATACGCTGCAAATTTATTTTTGAATAGATGACACAATGATGCTAAAATAGTAGTATACGCTTAAATACGCTTTTTTTTACTCGGGGCGTGAAACAGCATTTTAGCAGGCCGTCATGAGTGGATGCGCTGTATGCCGTGCTTATTTCACGTTATAAAGCGCTTTCATTTTTTTTTATTGGACTGCATCGACTGCTTACCATCAGGCAGGGTCATTATGACGTGTCACATTAAAAAAAAAAATATATATACTCATTCTCGTTTCAGCAATGGTCGAGAAGACATAATTGTTCTGAGGATGATATCATACCTGAAGATGCCCTGTGGCAATGCGGACCACATGTTGTGTTGAATTGTTTCTCGATTTGTCGGGGAATTATCACAATAATATTTTTAATCTATCACTTGCTTGCAATTTCCGCAAAGTAACGCCTGAATCAATAAATTATGTAACAAAATGAGTTGAATAGAACGACACGTAAGACTTTGTGAGCAAAGGAAATTCTCAATGTAGACTTGATTTGATCTGTCCATCGTATGGCCTTCTGCTAGTTCCAATACTTTCTAGTCTCCCATTATAGCTTCGTTTGCCTTCGCGTCGTCAGTGCAATAAACTACCACAATTTTTTTTAAAAAATATAAACTATATAGCACTGCCTATTCCGATCACAGGTAATATACAACGGGATTACCAGAAAAAAGCATTTCGTTGACTGGTTAATACGGAATAACCATTTGCAGAGCTCGGCAGAGACAAAAAGACATTCAAGCGGAAAAGTACCTACTGTTCACTAAATGTTAAGATAGAAGAATTGGATTTTTATACATAGTTAAGCGCTCTGTGGTAGGTATTTGGTGGTCGGGAACGTTGGACGGGATCAATGAAGTAAAACAGAGCTAACAGCTCAATAGTGATTCCTCTCATTTCACGGCGAGTAGTAAGTCCTAACGGATGATGGTCAGCAGCGTCATTCCGCGTACTGGGTTGAACTGCGATCACCAACCCCGCCTAGCGTGATGATGATGGGCAAAGCCCCCCAATTGAGTATAATCTGTTGGGGAGGCCAATGTTTGGCACTGGACTTTAAAAGAGAGGGGGCCCGTGTTTAATAGTGGGACAGTAATGAGCTGTCATGATACAATGAAAATTCACCTAGCTATGATGGCTGGCTTCACTCGTGATAATTTGGGGAAAATAGGTTTGGTCGAATAATTACTAATTCGTGAAACAGCCAACTTAAGAAATTCATTAGATTCAAGGTTATTTTTTTCGCTTTTTCAACAGGTAGTTTAATATGGTGTACGATGGTATACATAAGTTGCTATGCGAATTGGGGAAAAATTCATCAAAAATGTATAACAGAAACCGTTGACAAAACGACAGTGAAATATTTACCGTTTTGGCAAAATTTTTTGTTAAACCTCTGCTCCGATTGATTCCCACACAGGACAAATCATAAAGTATATGAAGATAAAAAAAAGGTACATAAATACTTTTTGTATCATGTTTATAAGTTATCAATGAATATTGGAACTAAATAATTGGTGTAATTGACAGAAAATATTTTTTATTTAACATTTTTTTTAATTGGAACATATAGTTCTTAATTTTTGGGCGTTCTTAAAAAACAAACTTTTCAGTAAGTGGTCTTGCTAGTTTTTAAGATGACGACCATAATATGAGGTTTTTTTTCTCTTTTAAATAATGGCTTCGTGCGGTTTGCACATTTAGCCAGTGTCAAGTAAGAGATATATTAATAACATATAAATTATAGTAAATGAGAATGAGTGGTGATAAAAATGATAAATTATAAATGAGATGCCCTCCCCCTAAACCCCTTGAGTCCTCACATAGACTTCTTGTGAGAATTTGAAAAGTTATGTTGCACTGTTTTGTTTCATTTACCAACACTCATGTACGTTCACAAATTTTAGAAAATAAAACAAAACTACAAACCTGACGTTTCACTTTCCCACCAAGAAGTTCGAAAGAGGTTTACTGAGCCTAAATTGTTTTTTTTTACTTTGGCTGTATGCATAAAATTTTAATAAGATGCTCCTATTTTGGCATTACAATCAGACGCTTCAGTTAAATTTATATGCGATACATAATTGTTATACATGTTCAAGTCCTTAGAGAATTTATGTTATGATCAGTGGTCGGAGTAGGTATATTGAATTAAGGTCACTGACATCAAACGTATATGTTAATATGGATACGCCTCCGAGTTGAACGATCATTTTCCACTTACAAATGGATCTTAGATGTTAAAAGAAATAGCTTAAAATTAGAAAATATTGAAAAAATTATAGTTATTTATTTTAATTGTATAGAGACAGAAAATCAAAATGTAGAAATTGTAACCGATGAGGATTAAAAATAATTATTTTTAATAAAAGTGTAATAATGATTATTTGTATTAACAATAAACAATTTTGTTTGCTTACATATGGTTTTTTATTTTATTACTCTATTTACCAAATTTTTGGAAACTCCGGTACATTCCGGAAGAAATGCATGTCCATGTTATGATATCATGACTATTCATGACGCAAGTATCTAAAATCAATATACCTACTCCGACCACTGGTTATGATACATTACTCTGTAGAAATAAGTAACAAATGCCATAATTTTAGACCATTAACGTGAAGTGGGACAATTTCAGTCCCGGGACTCCATTTACAAACTAAGTGAGAAAGATTTATGTCATTTTCCACCACGCTGACCCAGGTGGCGGAATCATGCTTTTAGATATTTTTAAGCCACCCAATAAAACTTTCAAGTCGCTCAGCTTGATATAAAGAGAGCTGCTTCGGAAGGCACGTTAAGCCGTTGGTCCCGGTTATCACCAAATGTGGTAGTCGTTAAGCCATGTTAGAGGCCTAATGGGCGGCTTGAAAAATTCTAACAGCAGGACGCCACACACCTGCCTCCGCCAATCCGCACTGGGTCAGCGTGGTGGAGTATGACCTGTAGTGGGACGTTAATGGGCTGTGATGATGATGATGATGATGCTTTGTATTTCTTAGAAGGATTGAATCAGGAATAAGGGGATTCGACAAAAGTTACTGTTAAGTTACATCATTTCAGCCATTTGAAGTCCACTGCTGAACATAGGCCTTCCCAATTGCTTTCCACGTTGATCGATTCTTTGCCGCCTGCATTTACCGGCTCCCCGCCGCCCTGACCAGATCATGGGTACATCGCCGTAAAGTTATATAGCCTTAAGGGTTACTAAGCTGAAGTGGCAGTGGGCCGGTCAAATCTGCCGTAGGACTGATAACCGCTGCGGTAGACGTGCCCTTTAGTGAAGACCTCGGAGATGGAGACTTCCTAATAACGACTTCCATAGCTGTTCATGACAGCCGAGACCAACGGCTTTCCGAGGCACGAAGCAAGCGATAATTACGCACATAACTT
This sequence comes from Musotima nitidalis, assembly GCA_949126915.1. Classification (NCBI taxonomy): domain Eukaryota; kingdom Metazoa; phylum Arthropoda; class Insecta; order Lepidoptera; family Crambidae; genus Musotima; species Musotima nitidalis. The sequence goes on along the minus strand of OX421437.1, from coordinate 12,875,611 downwards.
CGAAAAGTCATAGGTGCGCTACCAGGGTTTGAACCCGAAACCCTCAGAATTTAAAGGCAAGGGGTCTCGCCACTGGGCTATCGCCGCTCGACTTCAAAATCCTAAAGACGCCACCAGTAAAGTCTTCACTACTTTACTGGGGCATGACTTAGACTTGACTCGACTATAACGGACTTTTCACTTGACAACAATTTAATGACAAAAACGCTGCATTTATGCAAATAACATAATAACAATCCCTTATTGCACTTAAAACATAACTAGAGTATAAAAGGTATTTAAACAACCCTAGAAGTTGTGTATTAATTTGTAGGTACAGGATTAAATTTGGTTAAAGATCTTTGTTTAAAAATACAAATACATTTACGCCTGTTTCCTTGAAGGGGTAGGCAGTGGCATATTGTACGCTCACACTTTGCCAAATATATAGTTGGTTCCACGTAATAGGTGGCGAGCCTATTGAAGCTTGCCGGGCACTGTTATGTTCGCCAGAGCCTCGTCCGTTGATCGACAAGTGCACCACTTGCAGGTGAGGTTGGCTTTGGCTCTGTAGGTCTTGTTAGGATCCCTATACACACCCAGGCACTGGTGCCTTGCCCCTTTTCAACAGCGGTGGGCGTCGTCGGAAGATTGTTAGTGGGTAGGACTGCGGTGGTCGCTTCTGCCGCTGTGAGCCCCACACTCCCCTCTCGGTCCCACCATTGGCCGGGAGGCAGTGCGTAAACAGCATTTTTTTACCGACGATAAACAAAAAAGGTCTTCATAAGTGCTCTATACACCCTATGCAAATAACTTGATTATTTTAATTATTTGACACTGGAAAATACTCTTAATAAGTAATATTTAAAAAAAAAAAAATTTGTGTGTGTGTTTTAAATTGTTTATGCAAATAAGTAATTTATCTATCTAATCCTTACCTCCTCCACAAGTCGCGGAGCACAGAGACCCGGGAGTGGCGAGCCAGTGGTACCTCGGCCGCGAACACGAGGAGCCGTCCCCACCACACACGCCGCACTCGTCCACGCGCCGAGTCGAGCCCACTCGCAAGTCGCAGCCGACTCGCTGTTGACAAAATTGCACAAACATTATTCAAACTTCAAAACTATTTATTTCATAAACTATTACATAGTACTTGAAAACGTTAAAATTTATAACAAATATAAAAAACAACAATTAAAATATAATTATACTGAAATCACGAAGCTTAGATTCACTTGCAACCAAACAATTAAAAAAACAAAAAAATATTTAAGTGAAGTGAATCTAAGTGCCAGTTCCGAGCCACCGCTCTGTAAGAAGAACTGACAAGAAACTCACAGGCTATGCTCTTTTAAATTATCAATAATAATTGGTTAGTTACAATCTTCATTTGTCTGTGAAGCTATACAATGCAATATTATATAACATTAACACTATTCATGTTTTAAGTCATTATCATCATATTAGAATAGCCTGTATGAAACGGCAGTTTAATCCCAAGCATTTTTATCAGCCATTTATTTATTTATTTATTACATATAATATATTATTTGCGTTATCCATAAATATTTCAAAGATAGGATATTTATGTATTCAACAATATTGATGAGAGTTATGAGAATGAATTTATTGGGACAACGCCCGCAATCTTCTTTCAAGTTTGTGGTCGACAGTTAGTTTAAAATTTTTAGCTTAGATTACAGCCTGTTAAAACATACATACATACATGCAAGCGCTGAGCCAGGCTCGTAAAGAGGGGCGCGGAGGGCGGCGCCGGCGCCGGGATACGGAGAGACGGCGGCGCGGGACATCGGGCGACACCGGCACTTGTTCCAACGACGGTGCGCAATCGCTAGTTTTTAAGTTTTGACGTTCATAAGAGCCAAACTTGAATAAATGAATTTGAATTTTGAATTTTTTTAATCGATACGCATTTATACGGATCGAACATACCTTTATAACCACGCCTATTATTAATAATTACTTATTTACAGTCCAGTGTGTTTTATTTAAAATATTTAAAGTAGTTACAGCCCTATTAACTTTCTACAAGAGGAAACTTATCATAGCAACCTTATAAAGTCTACTTCTGTACATTGACCTCCCCAACAGATTACATTCTATTGAGGATATTTGTCCAAAACCACCACGCTGGGCAGGCGGGTTGGTAATCCCAGTTCCAGCCAGTACCTAGGATGACGCTGCTGCCAATCCTGATGGACTTCTATTTGTCGACTTTTACGACTCCTAATGAGATGAAAGGGGGTAGCACTAATTTAGGCTGGTACCAAACTGCTAGAGGAAACTGAAATAGTTTAATTTAATTGGCCTACCCAATAGATTACATTCTCTATGGGGTATATTCCCATAACCACCATGTTGAGCAGACTGGTTGCAGTTCAAGCCAGAACGCAGGATGACGCTGCTGCCCATCATCCTGTAGGATTTCTCCTCGTCGACTCCTCATGACACACGACACAAAAGACTTATTATAGACAAGTGATGGATTAAAAATATCTTTGTAACAATTCCCGCGCTAGGCTAAAACGAGAGTAGAAGAGTAGAAAGAGTAGGAAAGAGTTTTTCTCGTTTCAGCGTTGGTCGTGAAGACATCGTTGTTCTGAGGCTCCTATCTTACCTGAAGATGCCCTGTGTAAGGGCGAAACACGTGTCGTGTTGAGTAGTTTCTCGATTTTTCGGGAAATTATAGTAGCGCGGAAATTGTTACAAAGATATTTTTAATCCATCACTTGCTTAGAATTGATTTCCGCAAAGTAACGCCTGAATCAATAAATTACTTATCATAGCCTTAAAATAAAACTCGAGTATGAACATAACTCATTCTCGGTGAGATAAAAAACCTACAGAACACGTGTATGCGCTTAAAGAATCGCATTCCGATAACCGATTAATCTCAATGAGTGCTACGCAAATAAAAGAAGAATCGATATAGATGCCATCCCTTTCGCACATTAATATTTAAGTAGGTGCCGAAACGAGACGGAGGACCCTACTTTATTATTATAATCGAGAAATTCGCCACATTTGTGTGGAAAGCTGCGCTCTACTCGATTTCAGTGACTGCCGAATAAATGATGAGGCATTGCGGTAGAGTCTCCGGATTTGATTTATACCGAATCTGTTGAGGGATAATGTAAAATTACTCCCAGTATAACTTTTTCATGAAATTTTAATTTATAATAAAAATCATATGAATATTTTTTATTACTTTAATCTGCATTGGATTCTCATGGAGGAATCTCTCTTACCATGCTTTGCGAGACAAGCCATGTGCAGGTTGTATTTACTTCAATTTCACTGCCGATAATGGTTGATGAAACGACTATCAGAAGCGACTGTGAACCGGAAAACGTTGCAGAGAACGGCCTCCTTCCCTTCCTTTTGGGACATCACAAAAGAAGATCTTTTAAAGAATACTTGCCCTACTTGTAAGCGCTTTAAATTGATATTGATTTATTAATTAGTATTCCTGCTTGTTTTTTAAACGTTTTATTAACATTGATTCGATCTCAGTAAGAAATAGAAAGACTGTATAACGTAACTCAAACCTGACCTATCTATTAATGGCTCGATGTTGCTTTAAGCATGAGTTACGTTCAGTAGTGGACGTCTAAGAACTGAGTCGATGTAAATTTAAAAAAAAATTAGTAAAAATATTTTTACATCTTTAAGGCAGTTCTTTTTTTGTGCCTTAACGTTACTATTAAAGTTTAATGACAATTGAAATAATATTTATGGTATAGTTGGGTTTGATTTTCCAATAAGTTACATGTTTGCTTTTATTTACAGCTCTAATAGCTAAGGTTCTTGCAGTCTCCCCTTTTTATATTTTTTAATATCTATGATTTAGTTCAAAAGTGTCAAAAATGTATGATAAAATATTTTATTGTTAATAATAATATAAATAGTAATAAAAATGGATAAAATAAGTAATTTCTTGATTCGGGAGTTACTTTGCGGAAATCTATTGTAAGCAAGTGATGGAATAAAAATATCTTTGTGACAATTCCCGCGCTACTATAATTTACCGAAAAATCGAGAAACAATTCAACACGACACGTGTTTCGCCCTTACACAGAGCATCTTCAGGTAAGATAGGAGCCTCAGAACAACGATGTCTACATGACCAACGCTGAAACGAGAAAGAAACAAGTGTCCAATTGAGTTGTGTTTATAAGTTAGACCAACATAAAAAAATCTAAACAAGATTACTCTCACCATTGCCTTCACTGTGTCTAAGAGCCGCCGTGATATGTCCCTATTTTCAGAGGAAATGGGCCCCTATCGGCGATTTGGGCCCGATATGGTTATTGATTCAAATGTTGTATCGCACGGAGCCAGTAACCAGAATGATACCTATCGCCTTTAGTAATAACTATCAAATTTGCATATAATATTATATTTTTATTACATTATGACTTTTAAGGAGGTTCTGATTTTTTTAGGGTTCTTTTATGGTAATGTCTTTTATGTGCCGGTATAGAATAGTGTTACCCCCTCTCATCTTATCGGGAGTGGAAAGAGTCGACGAAAAGAAATCCTACCGGATGATGGGCAGCATGCAATGCAGCATGAGGGGGGGGGGGGGGCAATATTCAGCAGTGGCATTTATTTATTTCGAAGGAGGTTCATACTTTTCATACTATAATAATTATATATTTTTTTGTATTTTTGTTAGGAATTAACGCAAACAGAAAATATTGTAAGATAGGAACGCGTCCTTAAGTTAAGCGCTAATTTCTCCTCTTCCATTCCGAACCGCCATAAGAATTGTAATTTCTTATAATTTAATTTCCGTTATTATTGCAAATATTTCGCTTTATTCTACTAATCCTACAATTTTTTGAAATTGGTAAAGCATAAGATGTGGATTCGGATTTTCCAATAGAAATCCGTTGACAATAATAATTAGATTTCTATACGACTTGATAACAATAGTCTAGGAACCTACTTTTTGATGGAGGTACTTCATAATATTGTTAATTAACAAAATTTGTATAATTTGCCTCTGCCTATAATACCTTCGGGACAACAGGCGTGACTGTATGTATGCACTACATTATTTTTCAAAAGCTGTATAATTTGTCGTTTTTTCTATTTTACTGGAAGGTCAATTATATGTAATATATATGTAACAGTAAAATCTATACAAAATGAACTTCCGTAGAAACTTCCAAAATTATCTCCCAGATCTACGCTCGCTTCACATTCAAATTCTCTAGCGATATTAACTCATCCAATCCCTTAGCTGCACCCAAATCTCTCCGCAAACCTATAATAATAATAATATCCTTTATTGCACATTCAACAAAATAAAGAAACACATATACAAATTAAGCAAGTACAAAGGTGGGCTTATCTCTAAGAGAGATCTCTTCCAGCCAACCTTAACAGGAGTGAGAATTTTGTATGTGGGATAAAAAAAATGTTACAATAGGACAAAAACATAACAGTGACACTAAATACAAACAAATTTAAAAAAAAAAAATTAATATACAAATAAACTATAATATTATACACATACATACATATATAAATAAATAAAGTACATATATACAACTCTTAACTCTGTGATAAACTCCTAAGGAAGTTCTCCTTTATCTTCTTCTTAAAAGACATCACTGACAGACTCTCACGGATATCAGCCGGTATGGTACCTATGAAGTAGCTACGTGGAATCACTGAGACCTGTTGACATGAATCCAGCTCATGGCTTAACCTGAATGCATCTCATAACGATACACGCTCCGCATGAATATTCCATGAGAGGCTCGAGCTTTACGGGGGAGTAACAAGGACCTTCTTGCTCACTCATTCGGTTTTTTGATTTCACATACATACTATTTTGTTTGTTTCTCGAAGAGGTAGAGGCATATTATACCCCCAGGTTTTGCTAATTATATTTTTGTTGCCAAGTAAGTGGCGAGTCTATTGTAGACTATCGGGATCTTTTATATTCGCTAGAGTCTTGTCAGTGGTCGTTTGTTCTGTAGTTGTTGCCGGCAGCACCACTCGCAGGTGAGGTTGACTTGGGCCCCTAAGATGTTGCTTTCCTATCTGATCTGAGTATATAGAGATCTTATTCTAAACCTTAATTCCATAAATAAATATTTTCTGACAATTCCAAAAAAAATAAAAAAAATAGAAAACTCTTTATAGCAATAACAAATTAATAGCAAGAAAAGAAAACAATGCCAAAAGAAAAGCGATATAATTGAAGGCCATATTTTCTTTCAGATTTCTTTCAGGCAACCTTAGGATGAAGAGCGATTTAAATTAAAAAAAACCAGGGATGTGGAAAAATATAACAAAAACATAATTATATTATTTATTTAGTTCTAAGATAAGTATCATTAAGAACTTGTGTTTTGGATACTCAATTACGGATAAGCATACATAAATACAATTTGTTTATAAACACATACTTAATATACCTACATAGAAAAACACCCAGACCAGAACAAATATTTATGTTTGTGTACGTAAAGATTTGTACTGTATAGGAATCGGACCCACGACCTCTGAAGCGGAGTGCGGGTATACTCGCCTCCACGCCATATTGCTTGTCACTATACTCAAATTACTCGATACAATAATCTAGGTTATCTATTATATTAATAATATTTTTTTCTGACAATTACACCAATAATTTAGTTCCAAAATAAGTATCATTAAGAAATTGTGTTATGGATTAGTATCCATAACACAATTTCTTACACAATAACGGATTAACATACATAAAAACTCTTTTTTTTGTAAATATATACTTAATATACATAGGAAAACACCCAGACCAGAACAAATATTCATGTTCATGCACACAAATATTTGTCCTGCGTGGGAATCGAAACCACGACCTCAGGAGCGGAGAGCGGGTATTCTCGCCACCACGCCATGGTCGTCGGTATGATAAGTGACTTCTATCAATCAATCAATTTCAAAGCTTTTGCCAAAAGAAAAGAACTTATTTCATATCTGCGTTAATATTTTTCTGGAGAATACATACATATTATTATGTATGTTTTATAGAATAACACATACAATACGGTGAAAAAAAAAATTGACATTTAAATCTAAAATATTTTTTCTGGAGTCACCAGTTTAATTCCTTATTTTTAATATCGAAAGTAACACAATAAAAAGAAAAAAAATTGTAATTGATTGTAGTATGTTAAAGAAACCATTATTTAACAAAAGCCGGAGCGACGAGCTTCCTGCGCAAGGAAAATAACGCAAAGAGAATACTTAAATTAGTATTCCAATGTCACTTGGAGCCAGATTATGCAAACCGTTCCAAGTTAGCACTTAAATAATATATGAAATTATGCAAAACACCGCCCTGGAGAGGAAGTTCTATCACTTTTTGAGCGGTCCACCGCGACTTCGGATGTCTTCAGGACGTGACTGGCCAACGCTGCTAACCTAGTAACAAGTTTCATGGAATTTTGAGGAATACATTTTTGAGATGGAATTTCCGTTGAGCATGAGGCTGGAGAGCTTGCGGTAATATTTAATATTTTTTATCTGCGTTAAAACTTTGATACTCAGCCTTTTTTATGATGAAACGTTTTTCTGCAAGGCTCACTTTTGCTTTTACTGTTATGATGGAGTTGCTAGAATAAATTGAGGTTATACGCCTTTATTTATTAGGATAAATGCCACCATGTTCATCATTCTTCTGCTTTCAGTATATCTATCGGATGATTTTATTCACATCCGTCATTCGCCATTGACTCATCTAGTCCCTACTCAATCATCAGCCTTCAGACACTCTTCCCATCTTCTTTCCAGCAGACCTCTTGGCAACTTTCATTTTTATTACTCTTTGCGTCATATGCCATTTGCCGCTTCTCATTTTATTCCAAGAATTGTGACTTCAGGACCAGTTGGCCATTGGCAATTACTAATGCTGCTAACTTAGTAACATTTTGACTTATTTTGTTTGTATCTGTCTCCGTTAGTAGATATATGTATTTTGTATTTTTTTTTCTCTGTGTTTATTATATTACAACGCACAGACTAGCCTATTTCATCCTAAGTTTTTCCTATCGCGGGCCAGCTGGAAGATATTTCTATTTGGAATAAGCTGTGCCCTGTACCCAATGTTTCTTAGTTTTTAAGTATTTCTGTATATATATTTCTGTGTGTGTACTAAATAAATAAATATATAACAAGAATACATTTTTCGGATCTAATTTGCGTTGAGGATGAAGCTGGAGACCTTGAGTCCTACAGTCACAAGCTTTAAAGAATATAAAAGCAATTACTAGTTTTAGCAAGAAGAATTTTGCATTGAATTGATACTTATTTCCCGTGTTAATAAATGAAGACAAAATGCCTTATTATCTTCTCCCAAAATACTAATTCACCAAAACCACAAACCACCAAACAAGTAGGAAATTGTATGTCAGAATATTGTTCAAACAATTTAACCAAGAACCTTATCCATCAAAGAGTCTTTCAAGCTCCTAAGGGAGACCCCTCAGGCAAACAAAGACCTATTCTCTTGCTGAAAAAATGGATATTGAGACCTAGTGACACAATGCCGGATGCGACCTGACATCATCAGGGAATGGGGACGCGAAATAATAAGGCGTAGAGCTGGCCCAAGTCACAAGATTTTGATATTTTATTAAAATTATATAAATTTGACCACTGGTCCCGATTAAAATTGCATTTTAGAGGTCTTACAACAATGTACGTATCATATAAAATTCAAATTCAAAGGCCGCGGTAGATGTTAGCCGCAGCCCTGGGGGGAGTAGCTCTCTCGCTGCCGACCATCTTTCGCATGGCCTGGGAGGCCGCGGAGCGGGAGCCGCTCTCTCTCCGGCTACACCGTTAGCGCCGCGGGCGGACCAGGAGGGCCCGTCCAGCAGCGCCCGGGGGGTCTTAGGCGGCGGGGGCAGGGATCCCCTTTCGTCTAGCTACATAGACCCTCCCAGAAGTGGGCCAGTTACACACAATGACCGCACAAGGAGGTAGGGGGGGCTCCACATTACGCCTCTCTGAGCAGGTCCTCCCGATTCTGATCCGGGGGACGTTGACCGCGGGCAGGGTGCCAGAAGCTATAAATCCAGGCACTGGCCCCTCGCCCCTTTTCAGCAGCGGTGGGAGTCGTTGGAAGTTTTTAGTGGGTACGACTGCGGTGGTCGCGTCGGCCTCAGTGAGCCCCACACTCCCCTTTCGGTCCTCCCATTGACCGGAAGGCAGTGCGTAAACACCTTTTTTTTACCGACGATAAAAAAAGCCATAGAACAAGTTGCAATAACAAAGGTTAAAATTCTTCAACTATTTTTAAAATTTTAAATGGGTACTTATTGTAAATAGAAAACAAGGCGAACTTTTTATCTTTTCTGTAATATTTCTTTAAATTCTCATCATCTCAGCATTATAAAGTCCACTGCTAAACATTGGCCTCCCCAATCGTTTATATTCTAATAGAGGTATTGGCGATTTGGTGATCTCAGTTCAAACTAGTACATAAAGTGACGCTGATGCCCATCATCCGATAGGAACATTTTCGTCGACTCTGGCGACGTGGCAGTATTTAAGACACTTCATGGCACATCATATTTCAATATCTTCAAATATTCACTGTGTGTGTTCCGTATTGTTATATTTGATTAATAATTTAAAAGAGCATGAGTTTCTTGTCAGTTCTTCTCACAGAGCGGGGGCTCGGAACTGGCACTTAGATTCACCAATTTTTTATTTATTTGCATCTAAGCTTCGTGATTTCAGTGTAGTAATATTTAGTTTTTATTTTATTTATATTTTGTTTTGACGTTTTCTAGTGATGTGTAATTAGTTTATGAATTTTCACTTTAACTTTAACTTTATTTTTACATACAACACACTAAGGAAAAAATGTATTTTATAAAAAAACTATACAATCTCCCTTCCCTTGTACCACAGATTTCATTGTTCGTGCCGGTTCGCCTTTGTCTAGACACGATGTTTGCTCTCGTTTTTTGAAATTAAAACTATGTGGCCTGAAATTTTAAGCCACGCTATTTCGTTTCCCTCTGAATAATGGGCGGACAAAGATTTTTTGCAGCTCAAATAAATATAAATACCTCTTCTTTTCATTCGTTCGTTGTGCATTTTGTTCGGATCTTTGTGTCTTCGTTGTTAACAAATTGAAATACAGTTTGAAGTAGTTTATTTGTTCCTTAGTTATTTACAATTTTGTCATTAAAGTTTGTCTTTCAAAGCTTATTTTTGTATGCTTCTTTATTCTAGACTCATTTAATATTGACATTATTATGGCGCTGCAAATGACGGATGGCTTGCACAACAGTTCTAAATTTGATTTGAAATGTCATTGCAATTTAGTCATTTGTTTGAAGTTGAGAGGGACAGAACGATTTTTTAGAGTCGATAAAGAGAAATTGTATCGAACGATCGACATTAAACTTCAAATATTTTTATTCCATAAACTAAAACATTTTTTTTTAAATTTATTGTACAAAATATATTAACATTATAATTTATGTTATAAGCCACACACTTAAACCACCTTGGATTTTTTTGTGAGTGTGAGTTCACTTATATAGAGAACTTATATAAAGAAGTAAGATTAATTTACAATTTCGGATACATATATATATAAATAAATGGATAGCTTTACAATATATAAGCTTTACACTTTTTGATAAAATATATATAAATAAATGGATAGCTTCACAATATACAGATACAAAATTAGACGTCTGTGAAGGTTTTCAGAAGGAAAGCCTTTAAGGATCCCTGGTAGGGCTGATTTTCTATGTAGTCCCTTCCGGGGTTGTATTTAATATCTTAGGCAACAGGTGACGAGACGTTCTCGTTCCAAACAAGTTCTTGTAGTTTGGTACAACATATTTATTAACATTTGACAGTTGTCTTAAGTTATTATTTCTAGTATTTGAACAAAGTTGATCTATAGTACATATATGGTACTTTAAAACGTCAAAATTACATATAAATATTTAAAAAAAATATATATAATTACACTGAAATCACGAAGCTTAGATTCCCTTACATGCAACGAAACGATTAAAACCAAAATATATTTAAATGTAAGGGAATCTAAGTGCTAGTTCCGAGCCAACGTTGTATAAGAAGAACTGGCAAGAAACTCACAGGCTATATTTTAAATTATCAATTGGTCCTTCGAACATCCTGCTAAATGCCTTGAACTGCGACCACCAACTAGGCAGCGTGCTGATTGTGAACAAATATCTCCATTAGAATGTAATCTACAGTTCTATGTTCAACAATGCATTTTATAAGGCTGATAATATAATGATAATGATGGCGTTTAGGTAAAAAAGGATTAACTTACGCTACTTTTAACCCAAAGTCACAACGAAACATCTGCAGTCGCGGGCATTTAATCATTAAAGAATCTATGTCTCATTATACTCCCAATCCTATAGAGACCTTCATTCAAAGCACTATTATTAAGTTCTAAAGAAAATGAAAAAATAAGCATAGAAAATTTTCTCAACTATAAACTTTATTTTATTTTATTATGAAGTGGAAAATATAGCTTAGAAATATTGAGTTACGAAAGAAATATGGGGAAACTACAGGGAATTTTAAAAACTAGATGAGAAAAGCTAGGAAAAAATTGTGTTCGTTATAAAGAATATATAATGAAACTAGATATTTTGCTATGGACTTGCTTCTTAGGGTTATTATTATTATTAGTGACTAGCATGGCGAAGAAAGTATTAATAAAAACTTTATCAGCTGATGTCGACAAATTCTTCTGTGCAGGGTTCTGTGCTTCTGAATTTCACACAATATCTTCAAAAAATTATAGCCTATGTGATATTCCGATGTATAAACTATATTATTGTAAAGATTAAGCAAGTGGTGGATTAAAAATTTCTTTGTGACAATTCCAGCGCAAGTATAATCGAAACGAATCTCGTTTCTGCGTTGGCTCAGGAAAACATCATAGCTCCCCCCCGAACAGGTCTCCACCTTGGAGTGGTGGGGGGGCTGAGTACCTTCCGGAAACCGGGAAAAGGTAACACCCAGAGTCCGACGACTCTGGGTGGCCTTAGTACTGACTACTGGGGGGGAAACTAAGAGGGACCTGTGGAGGGCGCAGCGGGCGTGCCAGGAGGGCCCGTTAAGCAGCGCCAGGAGGGTCTTAGGCAGCGGGGGCAGGGGGCCCCTGCTGTCTAACCACGGATCCTCCGGGAAGTCGGCCACACACGCTATGGTGGCACGGGTAGGTAGGAGGGGCGCGTCCACTGCGCCTCTCTGAGTCCTCCCGGTTTTGGTCTGGGGGACGTCGGCTGCAGGCGGGGCGTTGGTCGCTGCAACCCAGGTACTGGCCCCCTCCTTTTTCTTAACAAGCGGTGGGCGTCTTCGGACTGCCGGTGGTGAGTCCCACACCCCCTTGCGGTCCCCCTTAAGCCGGAAGGCAGTGCGTAAATGCATTTTGTTACCGACGTAAAACAAAAAAAGGAATGGAAAACATTGTTGTTCAGAGGTTGATATTTTACCCTGCCCTGAACGTGAAGTGTTGATTTTTTCTCGATTTTTCGAGAAATTACAGTTGTGCAGAAAATGTCACAAATATATTTTTAATCCATCATTTGCTTACAATGGTTTTCCGCAAAGTAACGCGGGAATCAATAAATTATTAGAAAGATTTTTAATTACTATTTTGTAATATAGAAGCCTTTACAATTCCAGTGCTTAGCAACACTGCTCCCTTGTTATTTTTGAAATAAAAGGGAATAATCACCACTCTGGGCAAGCGGCATGGTGTTCGTATATTGATGATCCTGCCTCATTTGGTTAGGTTTCTCTCGGCTCTTACAATGCCCACGAGAAGATTTGATAACACCACGAGAAGACGCCTATTCTAGATTGACGCCAGTTGGAAATTTGGACGACTGTTCGAAAATCGGAGCCTAAGAAAGTACTAGTCTAAAAACGTTAGAAGGAACTACTCCTCGACTTTCTCCAAAAAATTGCCTGCAAAATCTTGCCCAGAAAAAGCCAACATTTAACATAACTGAGGATTAATCTGATGATGATAAGGGTCTGTTTGTGTAGTTATAAAATATATTCAGTCATAAGACTCACTTCTGAACATCACTGCTTTCTTGTTATTTATGAATTTAGGAGTGAGATTCCTATATTTCCCACTCTGGGCAGACAGGTAAGGCATCGAAGACTGATGATCCTGCCCATCATCTGATAGGGTTTCTCCCAGTCAGGTCTTACAACGCTCACGACAGGATAGGGAGTGATGCTATTTCATGATGATGATGATAATGCTGACAGCCGGACGCCACATGACAATTTAGACGGTAGATTGAAAAATTGGAGCGTTAAGTCTTAAAACGTTATACGGAACTACTCCTGGACGTTCTCGAACAAATCGCCTGCAAAATCCTGCCAAGGATGCTTCAACAATTAGCATAACTGAGGCTGTACGGATGGAGACAGACGCAAATTTGATTATAATTACGAGTTCCCGAACAACGAACGTTTGCGGAGCTTAAAAGTTACTCGTGTACAGCTTCCGAGCATTATTTCTTGTTTCACAGTTCTTGGCACTTTCTGCTATACGGTTTGTAGTTGGCTTAAATTTTGTATAATGTAAGATTATTCTCAAGCGTAAATAAGTTTTTTTATGAACCACAAGGTATTAAGTTGCATTATATGCCATATATATAAACAATAGGGATCCTACCAAGACCTGACAAGTTCAAGCCAACTCACCTGTCAGTGGTGCACCTGCCGATCAACGAACGAGGCTTAGCGAACAAAACATTTCCCGGTAAGCAGCAATAGGCTCGCCACCTATTATGTGGGACTAACTATTTAATTGGTAAAGTGTGGGCGTATAATATGCCTCTGCCTACCCGTTCGGGGAAACATTCATAAATGAATGAATATATATATACTGTGGGTATACTACGATGTTTGAGTGTCCATGGATGATCAGCGTCGTGTAATACTGTGGTGTCTAACAGTGTGCTGTCATTTTGGTACACTGACTCTAATGTTTTACTCTAGTGTTTACTTAATTGTTTCTTTCTTATAATATATTTTGTTTTTAATAAATTTATTTTCTATCTTACATTCCTTGACATTGTACGTTGAAATTTAAGCATGAAGCCTTTTTGATGGATATGGTATAGCATTATGGACGTTTGCAATACCAGGAGCATTACTAGCACATAGTCGACTCTTTTAAAACCGTTTCACGCCCCTTTTGATGCTATAGTCTTTTTGGATGGAAAGTTGTAGACCACATTTTAAATATTTAAAAATACTTACACTGACATCCTTATATATTTTTGAATTATGTAAATTAGTCCGTAAGAACCCCGATAAATACACTCAAGTACAAAATGAAATTCCTCAATCTCATGGTCTAAGACCCCGTAATAAGTTAGCCACACCTTTCACAAAGTTGCACATAGTGAGCTCGGGTACCGAGCACATGTCAATAAAAATATATAATAAGTTACCCAAAAATATTAAATGCATATCTAAAGATTCCAAATTTTATATTAATCTAAAGGAACATCTATTGCAAAATGCTTACTACAGTCTGAACGAATACCTACATTCTTAAACATATAATTGAACAGTTAAATACATTTAATATAATTAGTAAAAACATAATGTATATATAGTTTATTGATTTTTATGGTTGTTTAATTTATAATGTATTTATTTTCTATAAATAATATAAGGAAGAAATGTATTCCTATTTTAAATTGTGATACCCTTGCAGGGTTCATTTGAGGACAAAATATTATTTTTAAGACCTAAGTGTACACCAAATGAAACAATAAAGAATTATGATTATGATTATGGAGAACAATAATTTATTGATTCAGACGTTACTTTGCAGGTAAGCAAGTGATGGATTAAAAATATCTTTATAACATTCCCGCGCAACTATAATTTTCCGAAAAATCGAGAAACAATTCAACACGATACGTGTTTCGACCTTTCTTTGAGATTCTCCCAAAAGCATATCTTTTGGAGAATCTCAACCAAATCTGGATCCACAACCCATTGTACGGAACAAGGCTATTCTTATCACCATTATTATCTTTCAAAAGCCAGTGCTGCATTTGTTAAGAGTCCTATATGTTGTTGGATATTAAATGCCTATTATCGGTGAGACATATTGCATGGTTATGCAAAAAAAAATCCTAGACCTTTCCTTGAATTTGGTAATCGTTTCTAACGTACCTGGCATCGTGAAGCTACAGGAGCTCACATCACTGACCTACGGTAACCCAAAAACAAAAGGCATTAAATAAACGTTCGACTCAAAACCACAATAAGACCGACCCACTCACACCGCATCATTATTTAATTTACATTAACAAGCCGAAATGTCAAAATTGAAACATCCACAGAAGTTGAAATGTTTGTTTGTAGTAAACAAACTCAATTATAATTTCGAAATTCGTGAATGGCGTCAAGTGGAACAGTGCAAAGTTCCACACAATTAATATTTTCCTCTTAACTTCTTGGAGTTGGTAGAACGTGATGCGGTTATTGTAGAATTTCCTTTTTAAATTAGTTTAAGAATATTTTCAAAATGATACTGAACTTTTGCAGATAATATTTATTTATTTATTAAAAAGATCATAAACTTAACAAACATTAATAATACCAAAAAATACTTAACCATTTCAGTATTTAGCTCAATGTCATTATAATTATAGGCGAAGACAGCATTCAATTAAAATTCGTAATTAAAGTTATATTTGAAAAACCCAATAAAAAAATACTATACTATAACAAATTGAATCACATTATTAAAAAGCTAAATTAAAGATGTCATAAATAAAATGAGATAAAGATAAGACTAAGCTCGATAAGCAGCGAGCCTATTGCTCGCCACCTATTACTTGGGACGAACAACACAATAGGCGAAGTGTGGGCGTATATTATGCCTCTGCCTACCCCTTCGGGGAAACAGGCGTGATTGTATGTATAAGACTCATAACAGACTAAGTAACATCTAGATAAGTTTATTTTAGTTATTTTAATATCTTAGGTGATGCGATCTTCAATTTAGTTAGACATTACCCCCAAAAGTGTGTACGCATTGAATTCAAAATAACTACCTTCCTCGTGCATTTTAAATGAATTTGCTCACGTTATACTTCAACCTGAAAGGTATCCAATCCCCAAACCCTATAAAAAGCCAGATTGTTTATCCAAATCGCAACGCGCTTCACGTAAAGCACTGCCCAGAAAAACCAATTTGTCATCCCGCGAGAGATAATTGAAACTGCTCTTGTTTGGAAACCATTTTGTTTGGGAACAAAAGAGCACTCCTGCTAGACTCGAACGCCTTTCAAAGGCCGAATCAAAACTGTGGCGCGGCCATTTATAAAATCAGCTCCAGCCTGTACGGAAAATCTATGGGACACACGGCTCTTTTGAGCAGCGAACAAGGAATTTAAAGAAACTGACTAACGCCAATTTACGAATGCAATGCAACTGAAAAATAACACTCGCTATAAATACTTCACCCTAGATAACATAAAAGTTCTTCTAAGGGTCCCAATACACCTTCCTTATTTAATAATGTATCATTGTAATAATCAAATTTCATTTTACATACATACATACATTCAAGCCAGTTTCCCCAAAGTGATAGGCAGAGGCATATTCTATGTCCACGCTTTGCCAATTAAATAGTTGTTCCCACGTAATGGGGGGCGAGCCTATTGCCGCTAACCGTAAACTGTTATGCTAACTGTTCGCCAGAGCCTCGTCCGTCGATCGGCAGGTGCACCACTTGCAGGTGTGGTTGGCTTGGGCGCCTTAGGTCTTTGTAGGATCCCTATACACTAATTTTTTTGTTCAAAATTATGTAATTTTGAATAAGTTTCCAGTGCTTACTTGGATCTAAAGTCTTCAAACATTAAACTAAACTTTATTCTATAATTTTGACCAGCAGATTTTGAAAGAATATAGAAAATAAATAGAAAAGATTTAAAAAAGATAAATTTAATTTGTGGGAGCCTTTTAGATTCCTTTTATAAATGTGTCAAACACATTATCAATATAATTATGATTTAATTGTATACTTTAAGTTATTCGTTTTTCATTGTCCTTTTAATAGTTTCACATATTGTATTCTAGTCTTATATTCTTTTTATACTTTATTCTTCACTTATTTTATCTCTCTCTTTTTTACCTTTCTTGTTATAAGTTCGGTCAACACACGCAAAAACAAAAGCGAAGCCCATTTTCTTTCCTTCGAAGTACGACGTCCGCGAAGGAAGTGTGTCACGACAGTCTCTTAACACAAACGAATAGACGAAGCCGATCAAAGGACCGGCGCACCAAAGCGAAAATTAATGTTTTCCTTCATAATTCTGAATTGATAATATTGTTTCTGATGAGAAACTCAAAGCATTACTTTAGTCTGATACGTTTTAGAGTATACCAATTAGCAAGTTGTTTAAACAGCAGAATAATTGGAATACAGACAATTGTGCTATTCGCAATTGAATTTAAAATTTAATTACTCGGCTTTTCGATTTTGATAACAGCGTCCTATTTTTAGGTCCAAGCCTCCTTTTAGAAATAAGGGGAGATAAATATTCAGGTGATAGGCCAATACGTGGACCCGTTGCAGGTCTAAGGCGTCTAGCTATTAGATTTTTTAAGCTGCTTTTATACTAATAGGGATTGACACTAGGTTTAGATACTATTATCACCAATATCCTGCACTGCTTCCGGTTCATATGGCGTCTCAAGTTAGGTCGTTACAACAAGTTTATTCCTTTCATTTGCATCGGCCATTAGTCGTCTACTCATTCGCCCTTTTTTCGACATTCAATCCATACATTCAATACACACATTCAATCCTCACATTCTATCCACGCATTTAACCCACACATTTAATCCACACATTCAATCTTCACATTCCACTCACACATTAAATCCACACATTCAATCCACAAATTGAATCTACTTCTTTTTTAACCCCGGTTTTTGTACAACAGCTTTTCTTTCCTAGCACTGTCTTCTCAGTATGACCTCTGTGATCTCTTTGGTCATTGTCTATAAAGCTACAAGCGCTTCCAACTAACAGTGAGTTAGCAACAGAAACTGCATTGTATACCGTAAGATAAGAAGACCATAGTATTCAATTTTCCTTGCTGCGGGACTGTCCGAAAGGGTTACCGCGGCCTCTGGACGTAGCAGGCACAAGAAGGAACATGGATGGTTTTTAGTCAGTAAAGGTCTGACACACCCTCCCGCTCCACCCACAGCGGGAGAAGGTCATTAGATGATTTTTCATCCGAAAAAAAAAAAGTATTAAATTTTCCTTGGAAACTGATTGCGTAATTTTTTAGTTTTTTTATTCAATAAGGTGGCACTTCAGCAAACTGACCACAATATGTTGGAAAGTGGTCACCGCAGTCTAAATCCGTAATTTCCAATTCAAATTGTTATATCCAATACAAGCACGAAATTCTGATAGAATTAGGATAACATAGGAATAATCACTGGAATTCGTAATAACTTACCTGACATCTGCCATCGATGCACATGTCCAAACTGCCTGGTCTACACCTGGTGCCGTCGGAGACCCTGGCTGCCAGAACTGCTACCACAACGCGTTCCTCTTCATCCAGAGATGAGGTCTGCGGAAAAGAGGTTCGTTTAGGTTAGGTCTAAAACAGAAATGGTTATAATTGCAGTTGTTTTGCATATTATTCTTACAGATACATGGTTAATATATTATATAAGCTTCAAATTATGTAACACCATCAAATTTTTAGTAGGCAGAAACCGTAAGAAAGTTAAAGCTATGTAATAAGGTTTTAAATTTTCACCTTCTTGTGAAATTCAGTGGTCTCCTGAGGCTGATATGATGACATAAATAGGTTCTTTTCGATATAACAATCGGGCAACGACGTAATAATGTAAAGTGCTATGTATTGATTTCTGTTTGTTATGAAGTAAATAATTATGAACAACTACGAACCTTTCTACAACAGAAGCATTTCAAGCATTGGACATTTCAAAGTATATCTAGAATTATGCTTAGCCAAAGACAATCAGACAAAATGTAATAAATCGTACGATGCCAGATGTTTTATAACCCGATTCATTCGTTTTCCAATTTTACTACTTTCGATTCCAATTTCACATATCCCTCATCAACGAGTACATCGCAAATCATATTTCTAAGACCAATTGGAACAATCTCGCTGAAATTACCAACTATCAACAGCAGAGTATATGATTTGTTACTAAAGAATAATAAAAAAAAATAAAAAAAAATAAAATCCGAGATATGGTAGACATAATTGGGTAGGTATTTGAGGCAAGAGGAAGCGCTCGTAGCTCTGCGGTGCTCGGTGGCCGGAAACGATCATCAAAGTACAGCAGAGTTTACACAGGTCAGTCCTTGGATGGGTGACCGTTTGTGTGGCATTTGATATCGAGCGCTTCCGTGCTTCGGAAGGCACGTTAAGCCGTTGGTCCCGGTTATCACTAAATGTGGTAGTCGTTGAGCCATATTATATGCCTAATTAGGCGGCTTGAAAGAAAAACTAACAGCAGGACGCCATACACCCCTCCCGCCAATCCGCACTGGGTCAGCGTGGTGGAGTATGACCCAATACCCTCTCACCTTGATATGTGAGAGGAGGCTCTTGCTCAGTAGTGGGACGTTAATGTGATGATGATGATGATTTGAGGCAAGCTGAAAATTGCTCCATTACCTTTCCTGTAAATCCTGTAAATCTGACGGCTTAAAAACGTTCTCAAATCGGAGCGGACGCATAGCGATCACGCATTAGTAGAAACTAAGTATATCGTACCCCACGCACAGGTAACAAAGATGATGCGCGGCCGCAACGTGTTCGCTGCGCGCCCGCACCGCTTAGAGGACGTTTGCAGTCCGCTAATATTATAATACCTTAACAGAAAATTCCAGACTTGGCTGAGGAATAATGGGGCTACAACCTTTCTATTTTTTTTAAATGTCCTTAATGAAACTTCTGAACTAATTTTGCTGCCAGTATGCAATCCGCTACGGTGGTAGATCGACAGCTCATAGAAATGCATAGAAACCAGTAGTATCGCGTCGAAACGTCAACTGATGCTGTGTGCAGGCTATGAACTTGCACTTTCATCGAATATTTAGCATTCAAAACTACAAATCTTTTTATAATATAAGTATGAAAATTTATAACATTCATACATTCAACAGTCTGAACAAGTGACATCAGTTCATATTACGCTTCGTTCCATCAATTACCATAGACAAACGTAACAACTAGACACACTACACCACCAATGCAGAGAAATTGCAGACAGCAACACTTTTCATCTCTCATATTATAAAGTTCCTTTGTCTGTGCCAACGCGTAGATTCTATTTTCATGAACAAGCTAGAAGTTTTGTTTGACTCAAAGAAAAAGTTTCTTAAATGACAAAGCAGAAATGCACAGAGAGCTGCAAAATTTACATACCTATGGTAAGCGTGAACCTCAAGGAAAGTTTGCTGATGAGGACATCAGGCAGTTGCTAAACGGTGGCCATAATCAACGGCTCCATATACTCAAATGGTATGAGATTATTGTCAGATCTTGAGAATGATATTATATTCTTACCCATAATTCACTCTTGAGCACACTCAGGACAACATTTGTGTTCTTATATACTTGTCTTGGTCTAGATGTATTTACACATAGTAATAATTATAAAACTATCGCTATTTTAAAGGTTAAAGGCGTGTATGAGAAGTTTAATGAGTGTAAATGAAGCTAAGAGTGTTTGCCAAGTGGAAGAATGTAAATTTTTAAGCGGGGCGTGAAACGGCATTTTAGCAGGCCGTCATGAGTGGATGTGCTTTATACCGTGCTTATTTCACTTTATGAAGCGCTTTCATTTTTTATTGGACTGCATCGACTGCTTACCATCAGGCAGGATGTAATCATTATGACGTGTCACATTAAAAAAAAAAACTCTGCCTCGCCCTATGGAAAATAGGCGTGACATTATGAACATATTATGTTAAAGGCCAACATGCACAATTTTATTCGAAAAAAGCAAAACGTGACACGAAAAATTAAAAAAGGTTTACATTTGAATAACCTACCGGTTCGGGATTCTGAACAGAATGTTGCGGAGTTCCCCTGCAAGTCAGCGCACATGGCTCAGCGTCGTCCCTGTGAGAAGACCAGTGAAACAGCTCCCCACCGTACGGGGTCGTGTCGTGGGCACTGCACTGCTGCTCACGCCATATGTCATCTTCTAGGAGGGTTATGTTTCCTCGACAGGGCTGGAACAGAAAAGAAATTGGTGTGAATTATGGGTCACAAATTTTACTTCTTTTTGACAGTTAAAACGTTAAGCGCCATCGATCTCGGACACAATACAAGTTCAAAGACTTAATAATATTCTTTATTCAAGTGACCAGAACTCAAATTGTTAGTACAACTTATGAACTATGTTAATAAACTTATAAACTAATTTTCAACTTACTTCTAATTATAATGACGCCTCACTGTGACTCACCGCAGTACCATACCATGTGATATAGCACTGCAGCGATTCACATAATTATAAGGTTAAGGTTCCATCCCACGAAAGTAGACTTTTCTTTATCAGTGCTCTCACAAACGGTATCTACGGAAAACCAGCGTCGAGGTGTTTTCGTGACATCTCGGCTTTATGCTGAGTGGATACCTTTTCTGTGACACTCTTCAAATTGTTACTTAAATACAATGTATCTGTTTTGTTTTGATGTTGTCACAGAATAAATACTTTTTCTTTCTTCCTTTCAGTAGGTAATTATTCTGTTCCCAAATGTTAGTCTATGAAAAGCGTCATCTCATCAAAACATTTTAAACTATTTTCCTCTTGATTTTAGTCCTAGTTGTCAAACTAACTATTCGCAATACAAGCAAGTCGGTAAACAAATTGCCATTTGGGGAGGAAAGAAAAAAGAAAGTCGGTAAACGCGGACAGCGCTAGTAGCGCGAAACTAAAAGCGTTCTTGACACTTATCTAATCAAATCAAAAATTCCTAATTTTATAAACTATTACATAGTACTTAATATACATTGTCAAAATTAATGTAAGAAACAATCAAAACATGACTACAGTGGTTAAATAAATAAATAAATAAATTTCCAATAAATAAAGTTCCAAGATATGTTTCATTAAGAACTTGTGTTATGGATACTAAATAACAAATAACAATTAATAAATACTTTTTCTTTTTAAATATACTCTGAAAACACAAAGATTAGATTCACTTACATGCAAGAAGAAATTAAGTATAAGTGAATCTAAGTGCCAGTTCCGAGTAACTGCAAAGAAACGGACTCCTATCCATGACTCACCTGCTTTACTTCACCTTGCCCAGACGAAGCTACGAGCGCTTTCAATCACAAAATAAAAGCTCTGAAACCAGTTTGCATTATAATAAGACTACCTCTAGAAACTTTTAGCCACCATCCTTCATTGTCACGTCTTTCAACCCATTTTCCTATAGCGGCGAAGCGATCAAACTCGTAATAGTGTTGAGAAGATATCGATATATGTATCTCGAAGAAATTGGTATTCTTGTTGAAGAAAAACACTTAACAATGGTAAACGTAAATATTCTACAAAGTTTTGGTTGGTTAAATAAAACTTTGTATAATGATTCTGAACTTTTCTGTTATCAGTCGGGTTATTTAATGTATTTCAAAGCAATAATATTGCGATGTTTCGGTGTTTCCATTTGTTTACCATTCTCGCACTAGCTTTTTCAGAATGAAATTATTGTGCGAAGAAGTCTAAAGAGTATTTATTATTTTCATGACGGTTCGTTTTGAACATTTTGTAACTTTTTGAGGACTTCTTGGCGGGAAAGTGAAGCGTCATGTCTGCAGTTTTGTTTAATTTTCTAAAATTTGTGATATTTCTAACATTAATGTGTTATAACGGTGGATTATTAACCGTTAAGTGCTTGTGAATATACATGAGTGTTGGTAAATCAAACAAAACAGTGCAACATCACTTTTCAAATTCTCTCATGAAGTCCATGTGAGATCTCAGTATAGTCCCAAATCTTTACTGAGGGCTCAAGGGGCTCAAGGGGAGGGTATCTCATTTACCATTTATCATCTTTATCATCACTAATTCTCATTTACTATGAATTTTATATTATTTATATATCACTTACTTGACACTGGCTAGATGTGCTAGACGCACGAAGCCATAATTTAAAAGAAGAAAAAAAAACTTGTTATTAAACAAATCTTTCTCGTACATTATAGGTGTTTCCTCATCTTGCTGGCGTGACTTCCTATCGTAATGACCAGTGTATATCGATAGTTTAAAGATCTTTCTTCCGACATCCCTAATTCATAAGTTTGGACTACTTTCTAGGTACGGGCTTTCCATATAGTTGGATAGAAGACAATTGTCTTCACAAGGTCGTGATTCACCAAAAGAGGCTGCGATTTTCTGTGACCTTTTTAGTAAATAGCTTAAAAAAACGACTTTGTCTACACTTTTAACTTTTATGTTGACTTTTTGGCGAAAAGGTGAAACTTAATAACTGCAGTTTAGTTTTATTTTCAAAAATATGTGACTTTTTGAACATTTTTCTGAGAACTCAAGGGGTTTAGAGGGGGCGGCATCTCATTTCTTATTTATCAAGTGATAAAGTTGAAATCTTAGTGAATTAAATATTATTGATATACTTTTTACTTGATTTGACCATTATTTAAAAGAAAAAAATCTTTTTCGTAATAACGACGACGTATATTCTGTATCAACTGTAAAATTAATTGAAATAACTTTCTTAGACTAAAAGACACATCGCGGCAGTGTTTTATTTTTCGATTAAATTCAATTATAAATTATAGGAATTGACAAATTGAATTGAAAAATACTCGAACCGCGTGAGTACATATGTAATGTATCATAGTTTGATCGTTTAATTTATTGTATTTACTAATACTAGACTTGAAGTTGTGGAAATTACTAACAATTGGACTATTGTTGTCAAATAAATGATTTTAATTATTATTATTAATTATATTAAGAAAAAACGCAGTAGATTTTATACTTTTATAGACTGGATGTTGATAATCACGGCAGGCAATAGAAATAAAAAAAATATTAGGAATAAAAGTCTTTTAGTATGACTTCTGAAAAATTCGATATCAAATGCTTTACAAACGGTCACCGATTCAAGGACTGACCTGATTGAACGTTGCTTAACTACGGTAACCTTTTTCGATCACGGCTTTTTATATATTACTAACCATTATTATTTACTCGAACCATGATTATTATTTACGAAGCGCTCGTAGCTCTGCGGTGCTCAGTGGTCGGAAACGATCACCGAAGTACAGCAGAGTTTACAGAGGTCAGTCCTTGGATGGGTGACCGTTTGTGTGGCATTTGACATCGAGCGCTTCCGTGCTTCGGACGGCACGTTAAGCCGTTGGTCCCGGTTATCACTAAATGAGGTAGTCGTTAAGCCATGTTAGTAGCCTAATGGGCGGCTTGATATATTCTAACAGCAGGACGCCATACACCTGCCTCCGCCAATTCGCACTGGGTCAGCGTGGTGGAGTATGACCCAATACCCTCACACCTTGATATATGAGAGGAGGCTCGTGCTCAGTAGTGGGACGTTAATGGCCTGTGATGATGATTATTATTTACTAACAATAACCTTTTGCGGTCTGGCATTCAATAAATAATTGATTTATGATACAAATTTGTCCGTCCAACGGAATTCCTGTTTCAGCTAAAAGCGGAACTATTCTATTAATAGATAGGAAGGAGCTCTAATAGGTATGGAGAGGAGATTAGGGCAAAGGTACACTGAAAAGCGATTTCAATGCTATGCAGGGAGAAACACGGGTTGAATGTAAAAAGAAGATGTTCTATTATTGTTATATATTAAATTGTTAAAATACTTCTGTGTTTATGAAATAAATCAATTTATTATTATTATGTGCGACTCTGCCCGGGTAAAGAGATCTGGAAATCTTTCGTATTAAAAGCGAGTGATCCATTTTTGTTTTTGATTTGGTACATTTTGTAAGGACTCCTTAAAAAAAAATGTAGGGTACAACCGTGAATTGGATCTGATTAAAGCCAAGATAAAGGTTGCGGTATCACGTTGGAACATGTTTTTTACAGTGTACATCCGTTTATCTGAGTATGAAGATAATTTATTTTATCCGTTTGTAGAATACTTTCTAAGTACAAGTTTAGTTAAATTTAGGAAAAAAAATCGATGTGCTGTGAAATTTTATTCAAAGATATTATTTTTATCGCAAAGAAAGTACCTAAAGCTGCAGTTGCTATTAAAATAAATTATGGCTTAATTAAAACATTAATCAAGTTAAAGTTTTTACGGTAATTGTGCAGAGGTAAGTGAGGGAGGCTGTGTTAAGGAGGTCATATGCATATCATCAGTGTAGAGCTCTTTGCCACCGATTTAAAACGTCCTCGTAGGACATATGTACAAGCATCGATAATGTGATACATACTGTTTTTTAACATTAAAATAAAGTAAATGACGACCAATATGGCGTCCTGCACTTCACTCCAGAGGTCGTGGGTTCGATTCCCACACAGAAAAAATAATTGTGTGCATGAACATGAATATTTGTTTTAGTTTGGGTGATTTCCTATGTATATTAAGCATGTTTTGACAAAAAAAAATATTAAAGTACGTTTATCCGTTCTTTAGTATCCATAATACATGTTCTTAGTGATACTAATCTTGGAATTAAATAATTAGTGTGATAGTAAAATAATATTTATTTTATTTTATTATCATACATACATTAATTTTTTAATTATAGAATTTATTAATCAAATTATTAAAAATTGCTGGCGATAGCTCACGCCAACAAAACCATGTCAATACATTGATTTGAATTGTCAGATCATCCAAATCAATTTCTATATCAATTTATTAATTAAATTAAAAAATTGCTGGCGATAGCTCACGCCAATAAAACCATGTCAATGAGTGGTTTTATCCATTCAATCACTACAGATATCTCGCGTCGCACTCCATCTAGTGTACTTGCAGCCTAACATCTATCGAGAGAACTTTACACCTCCGAGCCGGTATACTGGTATAAATTTGTTGAGCGAATATGACCCCTTAACTAGTTATGCAGTCCTGGTACCTGTGCTGCGAAACTAGTACCTACCTAGTAATTCTCTTAGTAAGTGCTTTTATGATAGGCAAATAACTTTAAAGTGCCTTGGTTGTCTTAGCCAGGCCCCTCTTCCCCACTAGGCACTATGGGCACGTGCCCAGGGCCCCCCTAGTTCCTGCCAGATTACCAAATGATAACCGATATTAGGTATACGTATTTAGGTATTAAAAACATTAATTTTAAAAATCTGATGATAATGACTTACTCCAATACCTACTTGCTTGTTAGCTTTAGCTTGCTGCATGCGCATAGCTATACCGTGTACAACTTAGCTTGAACTTTTTGACAGATGGGAGTGAGTGAGCTTTCTCAAGGTCATAGAGGCCCCATGGTCCTAACGTGCCCAGGGCCTCAAATAGTTTAAAGACGGCCCTGGTCTTAGCTGACTTTAATTTAATCTTTACAATGAAAATTTTCTGATTTGCCATGCCCTTACTGGCAGTTTATTAGGCATTTATTGCGTAG
Source organism: Musotima nitidalis (assembly GCA_949126915.1). NCBI lineage: Eukaryota > Metazoa > Arthropoda > Insecta > Lepidoptera > Crambidae > Musotima > Musotima nitidalis. The sequence continues at coordinate 12,848,930 of OX421437.1, read as the reverse complement.
GTGCATAGGGGTCAATCTCTATCATTATCAATATTTTAGAAACTTAAGTGAATTTAATATGAATGCACTCAATTACTACAGGAAGGAACGTAGTGGAAAAGAGTTGGTCGCTAAGAGCACTGAATGAATTTTAATATGAAGTACTTCCATAATTTATTGATTCAGGCGTTACTTTGCGGAAATCCATTGTAAGCAAGTGATGGATTTAAAATATCTTTGTAACAATGCTGTGACTCTCGTTTCAGCGTTGGTCGTGAAGACATCGTTGTTCTGAGGCTCCTATCTTACCTGAAGATGCCCTGTGTAAGGGCGAAACACGTGTCGTGTTGAATAGTTTCTCGATTTTTCGGGAAATTATAGTAGCGCGGGAATTGTTACAAAGATATTTTTAATCCATCACTTGCTTGAAGTACTTCCGTCTCACTTTACTATAAAGTTTAATGAAGATTGTAAATACATTTGCTTCTGCATTATTACTTGAACAGCAAAAATACATGTTCAATATTCATCGAGCAAAATTTTCTGTTTATTATTTTTGTAATGAAAACTGCAGCGCTGTAGCTTCTAAAGAGCAGGTTAATTTGGTTTTTATGCTATAAGGAATAATACCAATGCATTTACTTTCATTACTTTGGTATATTGTCATAATGCGAAGATTTTAACAGACAATCACGTCTGTATTCCCGAAGGGGTAGGCAGAGGCATATTATACGCACACATTATGCCATTTACGTTGTATTTTTTTGCTTTGAGAAATAGTAAAAATGATGTTCTATTCATTACTAGCATACCATAATAATTATATTAGAATAGTACAGTATAGTAAAGTAAAAAGTTCTTTATTTCATAAACTATTACATAGCACTTAAAAACGTCAAAACAAAATTTACATAAAAAAAACTACACTGAAATCACGAAGCTTAGATTCACTTACATGCAAATAAATAAAACTTTGGTGTAAGTGGATCGAAGTGCCAGTACCGATCCCCGGTCTATGAGAAGAAATGACAAGAAACTCACAGGCTGATGCAAGTGATGGGGGGTATATGCGGATCCTACCAAGACCTGTGGAGTCCAAGCCAACCTCACCTTTTTTTTTAATTTACGTCAGTAACAAAATACATTTACGCATTGTCTCCCGGCCAAAAGGGGACCGAGAGAGGTGTGTTGGACTCACCACCAGCAGACACGATCACCAGCAGTAGTATTAAAAATCTTCCGACGACGCCCGCCGCTGGTTGAGAAAGAGGCGGGGGGCCAGTACCTGGGTTGCAGCTCTGACAACCCGCCCGCGGCCAACGTCCCCCGAGCCAAAACCGGGAGGACCTCCTCAGAGAGACGCAGTGGACGCGCCCCTCCTACCTCCTTGTGCGACCATAGCGTGTGTGGTTGACTTCTCGGAAAGTCCATGGGTAGACAGCAGGAGCCCCCTGCCCCAACTGCCTAAGACCCTCATGGCGCTGCTTGGCGGGCCCTCCTGGCCCACTTGCTTGGCCCTCCACAGGTCCCTCTTAGTTTCCCCCCGGTAGTCAGTACTAAGGGCACCTAGAGTCGCCAATCTCTGGGTGTTACCTTTTCCCTAGCACCCTCTGCGCCCTACCGGGAGGTACTCAGCCCCCCCCCCCCACGACAAGCTGGAGACCAGTCGGGGGGGAAGCCAACCTCACCTGCCGCGACAGCGTCACAAGGCAAGAACGTAAAATATAACATTCCAAATGTACCAAATATATCTAAAAATATCAGAGCAACAGGGATACGTTTAAAACTTATCATGGATATCGAATCCTCGCAGATCCCTAAATAGATACCGTAAGTTTTATAGTTCAAGTCTTGGCTCTAGTTTGAGACGGGATTTAAAACTCCGATACTGAAATTCTGCTTGAAAGTTGTTTTAAGTTTTTATTGAATATATACTTGCGGCTGACCGCGACTTTTCTTTGTTATAACATAAGAAATCGGAACGACAATAGCCTAGTGGTGAGATCCAAAGTCTTGTAATTCAGAGGATCAAGGGTTCAAACCAATGACTTTTCGAAGTTATGTGCTTAATTATCGCTTGCTCCATGCCTGGGAACGCACGTTAAGCCGTTGTTGGTCCCGGCTGTCATGAACATCTATGGCAGTCGTTATTAGGAAGTCAGTGCCTTCTAATATTCTAACAGCTGGTTTAACCATAGAATGATATTTCCCTTTGAGTTGTGAAGGCAGTCGCTCCGTGTAATAACTAAAGTTCAGCCAAATCTGGTTAGACCAGTGAGCAGAACCTGGGCCTGGGCTGAAGTCTGGGGCAACCGGGATAATGCTAGGATATGTTAGGGGAAGATATCTTATTTTAAGTAGTCTTCTTCAAACATCAGCTATCTATATAAAAGATATGTTAATTTTTTTTTTTAATTTATTGTACAAAATATATTGTCATTATAATTTATGTTATAAGCTACTCACTTAAAGGTACTGACGATGACAATGAAAACAGGCACATATTGGTCTTGCCTGTACAAGGAATCGAATCAGAGAAAAACAATTGGAACCTTGGTATATTTCGCAGGCATATTTTAGAATGCGTCGTTTGACAAAACGACTAGGCAATATGTGATAGTATAGTGAACAATTTGTATTTCTCTGAAAGAAAGGGGATCCCATAGAAATTACGAGTTTGGTTAGTTGTATGTTGTTGTATTTATGTATATGTAGTGTATTTGATTAGTATGTTGATTTATGTAAGTTTATTAATATTTTTAATTTGTAGCACCGCCTTTAACCCTCTCTGCTAACCCTATGGTTAACTGGTAGAGAATGCCTTCGGCATTAAGTTCGCCTTTTGTATCACTTTTTTTTTTGAGTGCAATAAAGATTAAATAAATAAATAAATATGACAAGTTTATCAACAAAAGGGATCCTTTTTTATTTTTTTGATTTACGTCGGTAACAAAATGCATTTACGCACTGTCTCCCGTCCAAAGGGGAAGACCGGGAGTGGGTGTGGGGCTCACTGCGGCAGACGCGACCACCGCAGTCCTACCCACTAAAAATCTTACAAAAGGGATCCTATCAAGACCTAAGGAGCCCAAGCTAACCTCACCTGCAAGTTGTGCACCTGCTGATCAACGGACGAGGCTCTGGCGAACATATCAGTGCCCGGTTAGCGGCAATAGGCTCGCCACCTGTTACGTGGGACCAACTATATAATTGGCGAAGTGTGGGCATATAATATGCTTCTTCCTACCACTTCAGGGAAACAGGCGTGAATGTATGTACGTATAAAGGAAAGGGTTTCAGTTTCTATAACAATTGGCTATCAGTTTTTTTAAAATGACGCATTATTCAAATTTGCCTGTGACTCGTACAAAACTCAGCGCCATATTGGCCATCAAAAGATCACTAAAAATTCCAAGCAGTAGCAAATAAACAGAGAAACAAATACAAAGTTTCCGTGGCCGTTCCGTGCCTTTATATAAAACAGGCATCTTGTCTGTTTATTTCTAAGCACTTTAAAGTTTCATCGCTTTATTTGATCAAGTGAACGCAACTGAGTTCAAATTTCTGTGTTTATACACTGCAGACCATGTTTACAATTTGCAGCTACTTAATAACTGCAGAATGGGTTCAAGGATCAATTTCTATTACTGGTCGACTTTATATATCGTTACCGTTACATAAAATTCAAAAATTCTACATTCAAAACTATTTATTTCATTAACTATTATACATAGTACTTGAATACGTCAAAATTAAATATAAAAAAAACATCATCATCATCATCATCATCATTTCAGCCATTTGAAGTCCACTGCTGAACATAGGCCTCCCCAATTGCTTTCCACGTAGATCGATTCTTTGCCGCCTGCATCCACCGGCTCCCCGCCGCCCTGACCAGATCGTCGGTCCATCGCGTTGGGGGCCGCCCTCTACTACGTTTGCTGATTCGTGGTCGCCATTCAAGAACCTTAACGCCCCATCGGTCGTCGGTTCTTCGAGCTATGTGCCCCGCCCATTGCCACTTCAGCCTGCAAACGCGCTTCGCTATGTCGGTCACTCTGGTTCTCCTACGGATTTCCTCATTTCTGATTCTATCACGTAGGGACACTCCGAGCATAGCTCTCTCCATTGCACGCTGAGCGACTTTGAGCTTCCTTATGAGGCCCATAGTCAGGCACCACGTCTCAGTCCCATACGTCATCGCTGGCAACACACACTGGTCGAAGACTTTCGTCTTGAGACACTGAGGTACTTTGGACGAGAAGATTTTGCGTAGTTTCCCGAACGCAGCCCAACCGAGCTGGATTCGACGATTGACCTCTTTCTCGAAGTTGGACTTACTTAATTGGACTTTTTGTCCCAGGTATACGTACTCGTCGACAACTTCGAGGGCCGAGCTTCCCACTATTACTGGGGTAGGCACAACATGGATATTTGACATGATTTTGGTCTTATCCATGTTCATTTTAAGACCTACCCTTCGGGAAGCTCTGTCGAGGTCTCCGAGCATTGTGCCCAGATCCACAAGCGACTCCGCTATGACCACTATGTCGTCGGCAAATCGAAGGTGAGTCATATACTCGCCATTAATGTTGATGCCGTAGTTTTCCCAGTCCAGTAGCTTGAAAACATCCTCCAGAGCAGCAGTGAACAGTTTCGGTGAAATGACATCACCCTGTCTCACGCCTTTCTGCAAGAGGATAGGATTCGTGCACTGGTCCAGTACTCGTACGGACATGGTGGCGTTTCTGTATAAACTCCTCAGAACTTCGATATACCGATGATCAATGCGGCATCGCTGCAGGGACTGAAACACTGCCCAGCTCTCGATCGAATCAAAGGCTTTCTCATAGTCCACAAACGCTAAGCAAAGTGGCTGGTTATACTCCTCGGTCTTCTGTATAACCTGCCGCAGCGTGTGAATGTGGTCTATGGTTGAAAAGCCTTTTCGGAAACCGGCTTGTTCGGGAGGCTGGAAGTCGTCAAACCTTTGACCGAGACGGTTCGTGATGACCCGTGAAAACAACTTATAGACGTGGCTCAGTAGCGTGATTGGCCTATAATTCTTCAAAAGGGATTTGTCACCTTTCTTGAAGAAAAGGACAACCACACCACTGGACCACGCCTGTGGCGTACGTCCCTCGAGAATGACGGTATTAAAGAGCTTCTGGAGTACCTTAAGTACTGGTGTACCACCCGCTCTCAGAAGCTCTGCTGTCATCCCGTCTTCCCCCGGTGCCTTGTTGTTTTTTAGTTGTTTCAGGGCCATCCTAATCTCGTACAGGCTGACGTCCGGGATGTCTTCGGTGGTATGTCGAGTTAGTTTGGCTCTAGGGTCTTTAGCCAAACAAGTAGCGGGATCTTGCGTACTGGTATACAACTGTCCATAAAACCTTTCGATCTCCCTCATAATCTCAGGTCTCGACGTGACTAGACTGCCTTCGTTGGTCTTCAGCTGTGTCAACTGACTCTGACCAATAGACAGATCCCGTGCGAACACTTTTGAACCCCTGTTCCTCTCTATTGCATCTTCAATACAATTTGTATTGAATTTGCGAATATCGAGTCGCAAGGATTTCGAGATCTGTCTATTGATGAGCCGGTAAGAAGACGCTTCCGCTGAAGACTGCAATCGCATGTCTCGTCGCGCTTCCATGAGATTAAGAGTTTGAGTCGACAGTTTATTGGTTTTAGTTTGTCGGGTCTTATAATGTTTGGACCCGACAACGTGGACAGTCTCAACCAGTCCGCCGCTTATATCGTCAACGGTTACGCAGTTCTCCAGACCTGCGAAGCGATTTTGAAGCTCGAGCTGAAAGTTCTCGGGGTTTTGAATACGGGCAGCTGAGGGTCGGAGCGTAGACCTCATCAAACGGGACCTTTCAAGCTTTATATTAATATTCAATGTGCCCCTTACCATTCGGTGATCGCTACCGGTTTTCACCCTGGCGATCACCGAGACATCATTGAATATTTTTCGCTTAGTGGTCATGATGAAGTCTATCTCATTCCTCGTGAAACCATCGGGGCTCAGCCAGGTCCATTTCCTGTGTGGTGGCTTCTTGAAGAAGGAGTTCATCATAAAGAGGCCCTCCCTCTCCATGAAGTCAGCCAACCGCTGTCCCCTATGGTTCCTTCGCCCTATTCCAAATTGCCCCACTTTCTGCTCGTCACCGCTTCGTTGGCCTAGCCTTGCGTTAAAGTCTCCCATAACAACCGTGTAGTGAGTCGGTGAAGTATGAATGGCGGCAGAAATGTCATCATACAATATCTCCACGTCCTCGTCAGGGTGTGCCGAGGTCGGTGCGTAAACCTGAATTACCTTCAACGAATACCGTTTGGTGATTCTGAGTATTAGGTACGCTACCCTGGTCGACACACTCCGAATAGACACGACGTTGTTACGGATAGACTTCCGGACGATAAAACCGACACCACCTTGGGACAGGCGATCGCCCTCCCGGTGGTAGAGCAAGTTGCCGGACTTAAGGATTACCGTATCCTCTCCCTGTCTACGGACTTCGGATAACCCGATAATGTCCCAGTGCAACCGCTCTATTTCCTCCTCCAGCTCGTCAATCTTCTCGTCGGTCCTCAGTGTGCGCGTGTTATAAGTTGCCAGGTGCAGAAGTCGTCGTTTTGGGTGGTAGCCGGATCTCTGCCGGTGATTCTTAGCACCCCCTGCCCCGCCGTTACCAAGACCGCTACCGTAATCTGGAATAGCGGGGCCGCCGGGGACTGGGGGCCGTATACGCGTGTGTGCCATTTTCCATTTGGGGGTATTTGCCCATAATCACCACGCTGGGCAGACGGGTTGGTGATCGCAGTTCCAGCCAGTACGCAGGATGACGCTGCTGCCCATCATCCGGTAGCATTTCTCTTCGTCGATTTTTACGTCTCCCCATGAGATGAGAAGGGGTGACGCTATTCTAGGCCGGCGCCACACGGCCATAAAAAAAACAATCGAAATATTATTACACTGAAATCACGAAGCTTAGATTCACTTATGTGCAACAAAACAATTTAAAAACAAAAAACAATTTAGTGTAAGTGAATCTAAGTGCCAGTTCCGAGCCACCGCTCTGTAAGAAGAACTGGATAGAAACTCACAGGCTATGCTCTTTTAAATTTATCCATTGGTTTGGTACTTGAATAACAATCTTTATTTGTCTGTGAAGCTATACATAATAATAATAACATTTATTTCACACTTTCAATCAAATAACGTCCACGGAAGATCAGCGTCATGGTGTCACACAGTGTGCTGAGTAGACACCGTTTTAGTATTATCTTTTAATGTTGTTTTTTGCATGTGTAAATTTAATCGTTTCTTTTTCTGTGTACTTAATATGTTTTTTTGTACTGTCTTCATGTATTTTCTTTTTTCTTGCATAATTCAATAATTTTGCATCCCATTGTGCTTTACTAGAAAAATTGCCTTTTGAAGTTCCCTTGTTAAAATTGTACTCGTCATCCGAATAAAATCTCATTAAAACACCTCTCAATTTCAAACTCAGTATGAAAATTACAGCCTTTAAGTGTACACGGAAGCGTTCAAGCTGTTTAATCAAATTCATTACTTCATTAATTCAGTAGTTTCAGAGCCCGTAGTACGTATAATGTGCAAATTGAACTGCGTATCCACAGACGCGCCATTTGAATGGCCGCCAGTGTACGCATGGAACCAATTACTGTCGAGTCGCGACAGTGCGAGACAGTTTGATTGCCAGTTATAATGCTCGCCATTGCACTCCGCCATGCAAATGTTTATTGAAATATGTCATCAAAGTATTATGACATAGTTATTGCAGCTGAAGGATTTCATTAAAATTGTGTTATATAGTTTGAACTCTTTGGATATATAGGAGGTCCATAATTGGTTTATCATCAAGTCCAATGCTGAACATAGGCCATATCAAATTAAAGGCGATTAAATTATGGAGACCTTTTTTTTTGTTTTACGTCTGTAACAAAATGCATTTACGCACTGCCTTCCGGCCAAAGGGGGACCGAAAGGGGGTGTGGGACTCACCACCGGCAGACACGACCGCCAGCAGCAATACCCACTAAAAATCTTCCGACGACGCCCGCCGCTTGTTGAGAAAGAGGCGGGGGCCAGTACCTGGGTTGCAGCTTCTGACACCCCGCCTGCGGCCAACGTCCCCCGGACTAAAACCGGGAGGACCTCCTCAGAGAGGCGCAGTGGACGCACCCCTCCTACCTCTCCGTGCGACCATAGCGTGTTTGGCCGACTTCCCGGAGGGTCCATGGTTAGACAGCAGGGGCCCCTGCCCCCACTGCCTGGACCCTCCTGGCGCTGCTAAGCGGGCCCTCCTGGCCCGCTCGCTGCGCCCTCCACAGGTCACTCTCAGTTTCCCCCCCGGTAGTCAGTACTAAGGGCACCCAGAGTCGTCGGTCTCTGGGTGTTACCTTTTCCCGGCCTCCGGGTGGTACTCAGCCCCCCCACCACGCCAAGGTTCTGTTCGGGGGGGGAATTATGTAGACCTAGGTTATGGTTTATTATGCAGTCAAGAACTCGCCGCCTTGCGCAGCGTGTACAAAACGCATGTAGCCGATTCTGCTTTAATGTTCCCCCTAGAACTCACATAACGCCATATTTAAATAACGCTAGTATGCTTAATATGAAATCACGCAGACACCTACATCTAGCAAGTCTACTTTTTGATATAATCTATTTTAAAAGGCCTCCATATTTATTTTCTAAATTGCGCTACTGTCAGTTTCACGCTAAATATGGAACTAGGAAAGTGCGAAATGTGTTGGCAACCCACTCTCACAGAACGGCTGCATTTGCTGGCAGTTTCCGCTACCATGCTACCAAATGTTGGAACAATATACCCAATATAGATTTTTCACTGGAGGAGTGAAAAATCTAAAATGGAAATCATCATTTAAATGACAATTTAAAAACATACTTTTAACCAAGCAAAAAAAGTATACCATCCGGTTGCTCAGTAGCGGATTTTGCTGTGTAGGTGGGATTGACGTTTGTTTTTTTTTTTTTAATTGTGACACGTCATAATGACTACATCCTGCCTGATGATAAGCAGTCGATGCAGTCCAATAGGAAAATGAAAGCGCTTTACAACGCGAAATAAGCACGCTATAAAGCGCATCCACTCATGACGGCCTGCTAAAATGCCGTTTCACGCCCCGCTTAAAAGACCCGGGATCATAGAAAACAGGAAACACATGAGCCGGCAGCGAATTCCAGAGCTTAGTGGTCTTGCTCAGAAACGACCTCCTAAATTGTATCATATGTTGTGGACAATTCACTCAAACGAATTTCATGAAGCGCACTAGGTATACTAATTAGTCAGTAAGATTATTGAATAATTTAAGATGTGTATTTTTTTTTGTATTTCCTGTGTAATTTTATTGTATTGTATAAGGGTGTTTGTTGTATGCGTGTGCAAATAAATTGATTATCTATATATCTATCATACTCTCATTTCAGCGTTGGTCGTGAAAACATCGTTGTTCTGAGGCTCCTATCTTACCTGAAGATGCCCTGTGTAAGAGCGAAACACGTGTCGTGTTGAATAGTTTCTCGATTTTCGGGAAATTATAGTAGCGCGGGAATTGTTACAAAGATATTTTTAATCCATCACTTGCTTACAATGAATTTCCGCAAAGTAACGCCTGAATCAATAAATTATCATACGCCGCCTGCCTCCATCGGCTTCCCTACGGCTTGACCATATCATAGGTTTTTAGGGTGGGCGGCCATCTTCTTCTATGATTGATAGATAGTGGTCCCCTTTCACCATGGTTCGTAAAGATATTCTCTTACATATTCTCTTACAATCACACCAATTCTTTAGTTCCAAGATAAGTATCACTAAGAACTTGTGTTATGGATACTAAAGAACGGATAAACATACTTAAATACTTTTTTTTTTGTAAATACATACTTAATATACATAGGAAAACACCCAGACCAGAACAAATATTCATGTTCATGCACACAAAGATTTGTCCTGTGTGGGAATCGAACCCACGACCTCTGGAGTGAAGTGCAGGTATACTGACCTCCACGCCAAATCGGTCGATGGACTGTGCTCATTAGTTTGTTTGTTTAATGTTAATGAGTTAAGATGGTGATGCCTGTTTAAGAGGCATATTATACGCCCACACTTCGCCAAATATATAATACGTCTCACATAAAACGTGTCGAGTCTATTACCAGGCACTGCATCTACCAGGAACTGTTATGTTTAAATCATTTATTGATTCAGGCGTTACTTTGCAGAAATCCATAATAAGCAAGTCTGAGGCTCCTATCTTACCTGAAGATACCCTGTGTAAGGGCGAAACACGTGTCGTGTTGAATAGTTTCTCGATTTATCGAGAAATTTCAGTAGCGCGGGAATTGTTACAAAGATATTTATAATCCATCACTTACTGTTATGTTTGCTAGAGCTTCGTCCATTTATCGGCGGGAGCACCACTTGCAATTGAGATTGGCCTGGGTTCCTAAGGTCAGTCCCCCCCGACTGGCTCCACCTTGTCGTGGAGGGGGGGCTGAGTACTTCCCGGTAGGCAAAGGAAAATAGGGAAAAGGTAACACCCAGAGATTGGCGATTCTGGGTGCCCTTAGTACTGACCGCCGAGGGGAAACTAAGAGGGACTTGTGGAGGGCGCAGCGGGCTGGCCAGGAGTGCCCGTCAAGCAGTGCCAGGAGGGTCTTAGGCAACGGGGGCAGGGGGCCCCTGCTGTCTAACCATAGAACCTCCGAAAAGTCGGCCATACACGCTATGGTCGCATAAGGAGGTAGGAGGGGCGCGTCCACAATGCCTCTCTGAGGAGGTCCCTCGGTTTTGGTCCGGGGGACGTTGGCCGCTGGCGGGGTGTCAGGGCTGCAACCCAGGTACTGGCCCCCCGCCTCTTTCTCAACAAGCGGCGGGCGTCGTCGTAAGATTTTTAGTGGATATTACTGCTGGCCGTCGTGTCTGCCGGTGGTGAGTCCCATACACCTCTCTCGGTCCCCCTTTGGCCGTAAATGCATTTTGTTACCGACGTAAAAAAAGTGTTCCTAAGTTCAGTAGGATTCCCATACACCGTTCTCAGAAGTAGAACGTAAATGGACTTTGGTGAAGATTCCTTGCACGCGCGCTACAAATCTTGAACCATACTGCCTTGGCCCTACAATCAGCTTGAAAAGAACAGGTCTTGAGGCTGAAGATTCTACTCTATAAGATTTCTCTACGATATTTTGACTCTCCTATATGTTACAAAACTTGTACTGCACTGTCTCTCCTATACATACATCTCGGAGAGGAGACATATTAATTCTCCTTAATCCGATCTTCTATTCTGTGAGCTATGAATCCAATGTTCCGATATTATTAAGTTTTTGTATTTTTTTTCAGTTTCTTTCTCTAATGTTGAAGCTATCCAGCTACTCGACCACACAGACCTAGTGAGAAGACTGAGAAGAACAAAACCTTTTGAGTTAGCTTAGTGTTGTGTCAGTGAAGTGTAATACTGTGACTAAGAACACATTACTAAAGTGTATTCGCCTTAATAGAAACATTGAATAGTGTTATTGGACTAATTCTTACTTTTAAAATATGTAGTAGTTTATGATAAAAGAAAGTTACTAATTAGTCTTCAGATAAGCTAGATTGTAGTGGATATAAGATACCTCCTTTTAAAAAAGAAAAGCATTTTGTATAGGTAAAAAAAAGTTTCATTCTCTTTAATTTCCTTTTGCAAGGCTACAAGTGTTTTTTTATGTGTGGCTTCCACGATTTTCATTGTGTCGCCATCTCAGCCCATAAACGTCCCACTACTGAGCACGAGCCTCCTCTCACATACTATAGGTGCGAGGGTATTGGGTCATACTCCACCACGCGGACCCAGTGCGGATTGGCGGAGGCAGGTGTATGGCGTCCTGCTGTTAGAATTTATTAAGCCGCCCATTAGGCCTCTAACATGTAAAGTAAAGTAAAGTAAAGTAAAAAAATTATTTATTTCATAAACTATTATACATAGTACTTGAAAACGTCATGATTACAAATGAAAAAAAAATACAATCGAAATAATATTACACTAAATCACGAAGCTTAGATTCACTTACATGCAAAAAAACAATTTAAAAACAAAAAATAATTAAGTGTAAGTGAATCTAAGTGCCAGTTCCGAGCCACCGCTCTGTAAGAAGAACTGGCAAGACTTAACGACTACCACATTTAGTGATAACCGGGACCAACGGCTTAACGTGCCTTCCGAAGCACGGAAGCGCTCGATATCAAATGCCACAAAAACGGTCATCCATCCAAGGACTGACCTTTGTAAACTCTACTGTACTTCGGTGATCGTTTCCGACCACCGAGCACCGCAGAACTACGAGCGCTTTCATTGTGTACCAAATTATAAAATTAATAAACGTATAAAATATTCTACCTACTTACCTGCTTGTCAAAAATCTTGTATCACAGCGGTTCTCCTGAATCCTGTTATAATTTTAAAAAAGCCGAGATGAGTTCCTTCAGTGCATTCTGCATTCTTCTCAAACTCGTTGCCTTTTTGGAAGCCTCGTTAGAGTCACCGACAGACTGACTGACTGACTGACGGACAATACCCTACCTCCTTTAGAATCACGACAGGCTGACAAGTCTTGAGAAAAACCACAACAGACAGATAAACGGACAAACCTTGACAAATTCTGACAAAGAACTCATTTGCTTTCATTTCTATATTATGAGACCGCTCATATCTATTTCATTGTTGTTAGAAAAATATATCGAATTTCCATTTAGTGTTTGAATATTTGACGAATCTAAATGATCATGTTGATCTTAAAGACAATTAAATGTGTATATAAGTGTCTTCACGACCAATATGGCGTGAAGGTCAGTATACCTGCACTTCACTCCAGTGGTCGTGGGTTTGATTCCTACACAGGACAAATATTTGTGTGCATGATCATGAATATTTATTCTGGTCTGGGTGTTTCCCTATGTTTATTAAGTATGTATATACAAAAAAAATTTATGTTTGTAAGTATGTTTATCCGTTCTTTAGTATCCATAACACAAGTTCTTAATGATACTTATCTTGGAACTAAATAATTGGTGTGATTGTAAGAGAAAATTTATTTATTTTATTTATATATTTTTTTTAATATGTCTCCCCTATAACCATTCAAAGAGAAACAGGCTCTAAACTAACGCGACTCATCGATCCATTAGACATGACTGTCCTTAACCTTCTATACACTCACCTGCATGTTACAAATCTTGTACCGCACTGGTTCTCCTCTACACCCAGCGGGAGAGGAACAGGTCCTGAGCTGACGGGAGACTCCGCCGTCGCAAGTCCTCGAGCACAAAGACCACTCGCTCCATTGTGACCAACCACCGCGATCCTAAAACAATATAACATTTATTTAAATATATTCTTTATTGCACAAAAAACAATAACAAAAAAAGCCTTACGTGAAAAAGACGAAGTACAAAGGTGGACTTATTTCAAAAGAAAATCTCTTCCAGTCAACCTTAACTCAAGTAAGAGAGATTGTTAGCGGGCATTAATATCACACTACAATATGATAACATTACTCAATACTTTATTGTGTTCCGCAATGGTTTTATACGGTGGTAAATATTACAATTTGAATGAATGAATGAATGAATGAATGAACACTTTATTGTACACTAAATTAAAAAAAAAGTAATAAAATTACATAAACACGTATATGGTACAATGGGCGGCCTTATTGCTAACAGCAATTTCTTCCAGGCAACCATAACCTTAATTTGGTACTTTTGTGGACCCTGTCGGGCACAGCATAGTGTAGGAAAGAGGAGGAAGGGCGCCGTATAATTCAATGAAAAAGAAAATTCATCTTCAAGGAGTATTCTCTTGATAAAGGGTCAAGCGTGTACGTACCTATGTAGGTAGGTAGGTAGGTTTAATAAACATATACATGTTTATTAAAGTACCTATTGTTATACGCACGCCTGAGAGTGGTTATTATTATTTACACATATACATACACAAAAATATAATATAAGATACATATCAGATATATAAACCTACTTATATACATAAATAAATACAAACAAAAAAAAATGAAACAAAAATCATAATGACTTGTTTATTAATATAATAGGTTGGGGAAAAAGTCTTTTCGTATTTTTGTATGAAAAGTCAAGACATTTTTTTCAAAGTTTATTTACATTTATTTACAATATGTATGTACCGTTTTGTTGAATAACTTTCTGCCATTTTGTGGGCAGAGACATTATCCCGTTACTGTAGAAACTTTGGGACTTCTGATCAAAAAAACGGGACAATTAGTTTTGGCAGTCCTCTCTTGAGGTCAACCTTACAGAACCTAAAGAATTCTGCAGAGACCGAAACAGGTGAAAATCTGAAGGCGCAAGGTCAGGGCTATATGGTGGATGCACTAGGACCTCCCAGTCGAACTCTCTTAATTTTTGCTGAGTGGCTAAAGATGTGTGTGGTCTAGCGTTATCGTGATGAAAGACCACACCCTTCCTGTTGATCAATTCCGGCCGTTTTCTCTCGACTGCTTCCTTTAATCTCATCAGTTGCTGGCAGTAAAGATCAGAATCGATGGTTTTGCCGGGCGGTTAAAGCTCATAATAAACAATGCCCTTCCAATTCCACCATACACACAGCATCACCTTATTTCGTGTTAGGCCAGGTTTGGCCACAGTCTGTGAAGCCTGGCCAACTTTCGACCACGACCTTTTTCGCACGTTCTTGTCGTACGTGATCCACTTTTCATCGCCAGTTATCAATCTCTTCAAAAACGGCTCGGTTTCATTACGTCTCAATAATGAATCGCAAATGAGTACACGGTTCATTAAGTTTCTTTGAGTGAGCTCGTGTGGCACCCAAATATCGAGCTTTTTTGTATAACCAGCTTTCTTCGAATGGGTCAAAACTGTTTTGTGGTCAATTCCCAGTTCTTCAGCTACATCGTAACTACTAATATGCCGATCTTGCTCCACTCTTTCAAAAATGGCGTCCATTTTATTCGTAACAGGGCGACCAGAGCGAGGTGCATCTTTAACATCAAAATTTCCGGACTGAAAACGTTTGAACCAAATTTGTGCTACTCTTACTGACACTGCATCAGGTCCATAAACATCACAAATTTTTTTCACTGCTTGAGTTGCATTTTTGCCTTTTTTATAATAAAAATTTAAAATGTATCGAATTTCTTCATTAGATTCACTCATTTTAACGGAGAGAAAAACAAATGAAAAATAGCGGGAAACAACTTTTTTTTATTTTTTTCTTTTCTTTATAATGGAACCTTTTTAATGTTACCAAAACCAGCCAGACACAAATAGTACAGTCAAAAAAATTTTATAATAAGTTTATACCTACGTTATGCGAAAAGACTTTTTCCCCGACCTAATATTTGAAACAAGTCCTAGTGAATGCACGTATGAATGTCGATACCTTTTATTCCTAACGCGCCTATTCACTACACCGTATAGATAGATAGATATGTTACGTGCAGCCATAACTAAGGAATCGCCGACATGCAGTTACCTAGTTATTGCACAGCACACAGGCATCGGGCACGAGGTGCTGACGCCGCGGAACGTGCAGGCATCGGACACCGGATCTAGCACCGAGGCCTTTCGTCACTCTTGGTTCTAACATCGAACATTTGTCACGATAACTTTTAATTCATTTGTAATTTTTATAATTAAATTTTATTAAACATAAGTTGTATTTTTTTATAGACAAAACGTTTATTTCCTTTAAATAATACAAGTTCTATAAAAACATATCCCACAAAACCGTTGAACTGGTTTGTCTGTGGGTGACAGTCTCTTTTATACTCTTTATAAAACATTGGCGCTTTTCGCTGTCGGTACCTATGTATAGAAACAGATTGTAATGAGGTTTTTGTTGATGGATAAAATTATTCAGAAAAAAGGTTTACCTGCCCAGCCACTTGCACGCGATCTGAGTCTGAGCCCATGATGGCTGCAGAAGATGCAGTGCCAATGAATTTACCATTGAAACGCAAAGAAGATGTGAGGTGATAGTGATAGACGACCGATATGGCGTGGTGGCGAGAATACCTGCTCTCCGCTCCTAAGGTCGTGGGTTCGATTCTCACGCAGGACAAATCTTTGTGCGCATGAACATGAATATTTGTTCTGGTCTGGGTGTTTTCCTATGTATATTAAGTATGTATTTACAAAAAAAAAGTATATATGTATGTTTATCCGTTATTTAATATCCATAACACAAGTTCTTAATGATACATATCTTGGAACTAAACAAGTGGTGTAATTGTCAGAAAATATTTATTTATTTATTATTTAAATATAAATTATATGCATAGGTTAAGTGCAATCCCTTATTTGGTAAAAATCAGAAGAAAAAATATACTTATGTTCTTTAGTATACCTATCAAGAACCTACTTCCAGAAGTTTCAAAAGTACTATCTTCGAATGCTTTGAAAAGGTTTTAAAACAGCAGAAAAGTAAAAAAAGACACTGTGGAAAACAAAAAAAAAATCCCTGAGATATAACGTTAATCTCCGATAGAAGAGTGATAGATAAATTGTTCAGCGGACACGTGTCCGATACACACTTGACCGGCTTTTGCCCTTTCATCCCGTCCTCTCAATAGGACGATCTGGATCGGAAAATTCGATAAAATTCGTCTGCAGACAGCGCCGTACTTCTATTGACTTAGCCAAGTGTTCCGTGCTGGAGTTGGCACCAAAATGTCTATAAAGGTTTCGAATAATCCGCATTCTGTCTATGTTCACAAAACCGACGAATTTGACGACCGATATGGCGTGGTGGCAAGTATACCCGCTCTCCGCCAAGGTCGTGGGTTCGATTCCCACACAGGACAAATATTTGTGTGCATGAACATGAATATTTGTTCTGGTCTGGGTGTTTCCCTATGTATATTAAGTATTTATTAAAAAAAAAAGGATTTATTTATGTTTATCTGTTATTTAGTATCCATAACACAAGTTCTTAATGATACTTACCTTGGAACTAAATAATTTGTGTTATTGATAAAAAAAAAAAATAACGCACACAGCTTCGAAAAGTAAATTGCAGTATATTGGTTTCTTTCAATAGGCTATCGCTGTTGCATCAATGGCTGATATAAATAAATATTTTCTGACAATTACACCAATAATTGCCTCCGCCAATCCGCACTGGCTCAGCGTGGTGGAGTATGACCCACTACCCTCACACCTTGATATGTGAGAGGAGTCTCGTGCTCAGTATTGGGACGTTAATGGGCTGTGATGATGATGATAAGGATACCAATTATTTAGTTCCAAGATAAGTATCATTAAGAACTTGTCCAATGGATACTAA
This sequence comes from Musotima nitidalis, assembly GCA_949126915.1. Taxonomy (NCBI): domain Eukaryota; kingdom Metazoa; phylum Arthropoda; class Insecta; order Lepidoptera; family Crambidae; genus Musotima; species Musotima nitidalis. The sequence goes on along the minus strand of OX421437.1, from coordinate 12,831,581 downwards.
ATAACGGATACACATACATAAATACTTTACTTTTTTGTAAATACATACTTAATATACATAGAAAAACACCCAGACTAGAACAAATATTCGTGTTGATGCACTCAAAGATTTATCCTGCGTGGGAATCGAATCGGACCTTAGGAGGGGAGAGCGGGTATTCTCGCCACCACGCCACATCGGTTTTTAAAGTTTTAGCTTCAATAACACCTGTATACGGCCCCAAATGTTAAAAAGTTTAAGTTATATCTATTTACTTAGCGAATTGGTGCGTGCTGGTAGACCTAGAATGCTTGGGGACAGACAGCGGAAAGCGTTTTTGTTTTATATTATACAGTGATGTTACAGAGTTGAGCAACGATAGCCTAGTCACGATACCAATCCCCCCCGGACAGTCCAACTTGGCGGTGGGGGGGCTTAATACCTTCCGGTGGGGCGGGACCCAAAGGTTGGCGTCTATATAACTCTATGGTGTGAAGGAAAAACTTCAAACTTCAAAACTTTTTATTTCATAAACTATTACATAGTACTTGAAAACGTCAAAATTTATAACAACTATAAAAAAAAAACATTAAAAATATAATTATACTGAAATCACGAAGCTTAGATTCATTTGCAACCAAACAATTAAAAAAACAAAAAATATAATAATAATGAGGGTAAGTGAAAACGGAGATGAATCAAAAAAAATAAATAAGGTTTTTGCACCTATTGGTACAAGACTTTAATATTTGTCACGGCAAAAAGGAGGTTATTAGACATTTTATATGTAATATATTTCATATAAAATATCTACACATAACCTCCTTTGTACCAATAGGTGCTTATGACTCATCTCCTTTTTCCTTGACACCACAGAACTATCGGTAACACTAACTGTAGTACTAACTACTATCTCTAACAAAGAAAACTTAGATAAAGACACTGAACTGACTGACACGTGTTTTAAATAAATAACTAAAAAAGCAATATAACCGATCGACGACCGATATGGTGTGGAGGTCCGTATACCTGCACTCCACTCCAGAGGTCGTGGGTTCGATTCCCACACAGGACAAATCTTTGTGTGCATGAACATAAATATTTGTTCTGGTCTGGGTGTTTTCCTATGTATATTAAGTATATATTGACAAAAAAAAAGTATGTAAGTATGTTTATCCGTTATTTAATATCCATAACACAAGTTCTTAGTGATACTTATCTTGGAACTAAATAATTGGTGTGATTGTAAGAGAAAAATAAAAAATAAATAATAATAAATAAAAACTCGGGATAACCAGTCAATTTTTCGATGGAAAAGTGACTTTAAGCAGACACGAGTTCGATATACGTTTGACTGGATTTTGATCTTTCATCCCGTCTCAACTTCTCTTCAGTCATTTAAAACGGTTAAAAAAAATGCTTACTATCGTATCGTTATCGTAACAGCGTTATAAAGTCCACTGCGGTATATGTATCTACTAAATAAGTACTTAGGATAAGTGAATGCCGTGTAATCGGAGTGCAAGTTTAAGTATAATGTAAAAGAGCATATCCTGTGAGTTTCTTGTCAGTTCTTCTCACAGAGCGGGGGCTCGGAACTGGCACTTAGATTCACTTACATCTAATTTTTATTTATTTGCATGTAAGTGAATCTAAGCTTCGTGATTTCAGGGTTAATATTTAATTTTTTTATTTATATTTTGTTTTGACGTTTTCAAGTGCTATGTAATAGTTTATGAAATAAAGAACTTTTACTTATATACAGCCTTACTAATAAAAAATGCTTAAACCGCTACTTAACGATTGAATAATTACCCAGTGAATAAACTTCACTGCTGAACATCAGCCTCCCTTTTAAATTACATTTCATTGGGAGTATCTGCCCGTAACCACCACGCTGGGCAGGCGGGTTAGTAATCGCAGTTAAAACCAGTACACGGAATAAGCAGCAGCCCATGCTCATCATCTGGTAGGATTTGTCTTCGTCGACTCTTACGAATCCCTGTGAGATTGGAAGTGGCACTAAATAAGGACCTTATTCCAAATAATAATGCAGAGACACTTAGGCTATCTCCACTTGTATTTCCTTTGCGTTTCATCCATGTACGAACATTGAACTGAGCTAGAACTGCATGAACCGAACGAAAGCTTCTCTGTAAAATACTGACTGGCGTTTTTCACTAAACAAACAAACATTGCAAGCCCAGCTTCAAAATATCAACGAAGGTATGCACGTCAAAATTCATTTTGCCCAATGCTAGCACGCATAGACGGAAAATGGTCCTATGTCCAAATAAAATTTGCTCCAAATTGCTTACATATGCAGCTAGAGATCAAGGTTTAAAATGTACTAAGGCTGGATATTTGAAATGGGGTTCTATTTTTAAACTAACATGCTGGTTATTTACACTGATAGACGCATCGTTGGAGTGGAAGTGAAATTGAAACTATTTGGAATCCCATATTGTTTTCAAAAAATTTGTGTGTGATAAATGTGCGATGCGATAAGGCGAAAGAGCTTCCATCCTACTCAGATAGATTTGTGTTCTTCAAACTTCAAAGCCTGGAAGACCATAGACATCTATTAGATCAAGTATTCTTTTACAAGTTAGTCGTCGGAGTTCCAGACTGCCCATCTTTGTTGCATCAAATAAATATTAGCGCACCCTATAACTTACCACGTCCAAGCAAATACACTCCTTTTGTGGCTAAAGGGTCTAAAAGTAATTTGGGTCTTTATGCTACTTTAAGCCGGCTTCAGTTTGGGTATATATAATGATCTAGTCAAAAAAATTGACATTGATATTTTCTCCGATGGCTTGCCGAGATTTCGGAAAACCATCATTGACTCCTTTAATCTGTCTATCGTTCATGTTATACGAGTTGTTATATTTTTAAGCTTCTATCGCTAGCCATGAGTGTGGAGACCGAATCTAAAAATTCCGTAACGAAAAAAACCTAACACTCCGACCGGCACAGCGGTGATACTTTTTAATTTACCATCTATCGATAAATAGCAGAACTTTTAGTGACTTTTTGAAATATCACGCTTGTCTCTTTAGTTCAGCAACCCGCCTTTAGGTGGCATTGGTTGTATCGGTGTAGTCACTTTTTTAATTTGTTTTTAATCGGTCACCTCGCTCAAAGTGTAACTTGAATTAATATTAAAGAAGAAAAAAACAAAGAAAAAAAATACTGCATAAATAAAATAAATAAATAATTATAATTGCATAAGTTGATTAAAAATGCTATGCAATAGCTTTTTGTGTTTTTATAAGTAAAAATGCCGTGGTGACTTGTAAGTAAAACAGCACTTAGCTTTTAAGTATACTGTATTTGTTATGTTAGTCGCCCTAAATGTAATAAATGCCATGACGTGAAGGTTGCTACTATTGCAGTCCACTCCTAAAACATCGTTTTCATTTCTTTATAAAACAAACTGTTGTTTTGCATGAAACTGTTCTGACGTTGACTGTACATTTATATTAGTCTGTATATGTATTCCCAGAGGCACGATGCATTTATACACGTCACGTCGACAGAGAGTAAGAGCTTTGAAAAAACTGCTACAATAGCTCTTCTGAATATAATTATGTTATATTCAAAACGTATTTTTCTCGTGTCGCGACCGTGACACTGTATCCCAGAGACGTACTAAGGGGAATGTAAGTTTATTTTATATTTTACTTCTATAATTATAAGAAAAGTTCCTGAAACATAATGTAAAGCACATTACATATTATAATAAAGTTAAAGCTTTTCATAAGTATTATTATTGTCTTAGTCTAAGATAATAGAAGCGATATGTAAGTATATTTATCTATTCACTGCAAATCTTCCATAACTCAAACACTACTTAATTTTAGGCTGCGGATAGCCAAGGTTTGCTACTCTTTATAAATATGTAGTACCTATTGAAATAATACTTTTTACAGAAATTCACAAAGCTTATATTTTACTAAATCTTTTAATCCATAATGGAGCTTCATGCACGAAAATTAACCATATGCAGTTATTTAAAGTTATAAAAGTTGCAGTACGAAAATAATGAAAAATTTCAATCTATTCTTGTTTTATATACAGTCGAGGCTCTAGCACGCTAGTATGTACTTATTTGTAGTAAGCATATAATGATCCCAGAGTGTTCCAGCAGTGTTGAAGATAGGTAAGTAAATGTGCCTGTATTGTTCAATGGTCTTCATTGCACTGAATCATGTAACATTAAATGTACCGCACTGTATCCGCAACGCTTCGCCAAACATAAAAGCAGGAATAAAATTTAATGATGTGTAAAGTTAACTAGTACGTGGTTGTACACCTTTGCCCCATTTTATAATGAGAAATCAGTGAACGGAATAAATTACTGTACCACGGAGAATATGCGCCTTAAGAACTGAACTTTTACTGATTTGGAGATATAGATTTTTTATATGTGTGTGATCCAAGACATAAGAAAGCCGAATCTTATATTTATATGTGTACGTTGTAAGTGAAGTCCTTTTTAGGCATATTATATATAGCCTTTTTTCCGAAAACTGTGTACAGTAAACAATTTTTACTATTTTTTTCTATAGTTGTATAAATAATGTTAATGTGCAAAATGTCAAGAATATTTATTGATCACGATTCGTTTATTTTTATCTATCTGTACATAAGCCTCTTCAAATTTATTATGGAAATATTTATTAAGCAGGCAATTCACGTTTGATAAAAATAACTAGGTTTTTAATAATCGGCCCCACCCTAAGTCCGTCCTACATCCCGGGATATTCTCTACGAATTTTTATTATATTTATACGCCGAAATCCTCTCTGCGTGTAAGGAAGAGATTTTGCCGCGCGTGTCTTCTTATCGTAACACTGACCGGAATATGAATGTTTGTAGCTGGCTTACAGCTGAATTGGTGGTCAGATGCTGTATTTACTTACACAGATTCATGGAAACGTTGGTAGCACTGGGATTTTAGGTGATAGGAAGTGATCAACTTCACTTACACTGTTACTGCTAAAACCCATTAATTGGCGCCAGAACCAAAGAGTTTCGCTTCTTTTAAGGTTTTCGTCTTCATGTAAAAAGTTCGTATACTTTTAATATTACGAGGCATTCAAAAGAGCAATGATATCAGAGAGTAGAAAAGTGCCTCGCATTTAATAGAACTGATTACGCTTCCAAGACCGATCTTCCCAATATTAAGTACAGAGTTTAACTACCAAGTATTGTTCTCGTAGCGCGTCCAGTTTCCAAATAAACAGTTATTCGACAAGGCATTCAAATATTCAACATCAATCATTTAAAAGTGAAATAAAAACTCATACTTACCAGACCGATCTCACCAATATGAAATAATGATTTTAACTAGAAGGCATTCAAAAATGCAATGTTATCAAGCAGAAGCGCAGTGGCCCGCATTTTGTAAAAGCGCTCATAACAAATATCACGTATGCATTATCGTCGTTCGCCGCGCGTCCACTTTTCATGTTCAACCCATTTTCTCTATTGTCATCACGTTCCGAGGTCCTTTATTATCGGCATTGTGGGTTTTTTCCGCTTCATGTATATTCGTAACGGTTTTGCGGGTTAAAAATGTGCAGAAATTTTGTTTATTAGCAGCAATTACTTGATAGATGTCATACATAGGTACATTCACGCCTGTTTCTCCGAAGGGGTAACACTTCGCCAAATATATAGTTGGTCCCACGAAATAGGTTGCGAGCCTATTGCTGCCGGGAACTATAATATTTGCCAGAGCCTCGTCCGTTGATCGGCAGGTGCACCACTTGCAGGTGAGGTTGGCTTGGGCTCCTTAGGTCTTGGAAGGTTCCCTTAACACCTCGATAGATTAGTATCAGAAATATCTCTAAGTCTTTCCTTAGTTGCTATGCGCTTCACATGTTGATTTATTATTATATTTACCATCTACATATCATGTAATCTGACTTGCAGTTAATGATTTGATTTGAATTAAATATTCTTCATTTTATATTAAATTTAATTATTAAGCTTCACCGACAAATTAATATTGTAACTAACCAATTGATAATCTAAAAGAGCATAGCCTGTGAGTTTCTTGCCAGTTCTTCTTACAGCGCGGTGGCTCGGAACTGACACTTAGATTTACATACTCTTAAATATTGTGAATCTAAGCTTCGTGATTTCAGTGTAGTCATATTTTGATTGTATTTTATATGAAATTTTGTCGTTTTCAAGTACTATGTAATAGTTTATGACATAAATTTATTTTGATTGATGGATTGATATGTCTTGGTAGGTTTCTTATACATCTTGATTGATTAATATCTCTAAGTAAGCCTTTCTTAGTTGCTATTAGTATGCAGAGCGTCACATGTGTACCTTTTATTCTTAACATCTATATATTATGTAATGTGACTTTCAATAAATGTTTTGATTTGATCAGTATATAGTAGTTACAAGTATTCATTCATAATGTCTCTTTCGTTCGTTCCCTCAACAGTCGTTCAATTCACACAAGTTGGAGTCTCTAAGGAGCGTTACTCCTCGCTCACTTCTCGCTCACGCTCCCTCGCTATATCGAGTTTATTTTGTTCATGTTAAGTTTCAACCTTTCTCTTTTTAACTAGTTTTGTCTCATTTCGTCCTGTTTTGTCTCGTTTCATCTCGTTTTGTCTACTATTGCCTCGTTTTATTTCGTGTCTTTATATCTTCTTCTTGGTTTGATTTTCGAATAAGCAAAAAACGAGGCCATTATGAGTGGGTGCGCGTTGTACCGTGCTTACTTCACGGTATCAAACGTTTTAATTTTTTTGGACTGCATCAACTGCTCACCATCAAACAGGATGCAGTTATTATGACGTGTTAGATAAAAATTTATGGACATGGTGAAACTGTGTTAATTTCTCCATGTTTTAGTTTCCCAGTCTATGAATCCCAATAGACTACCAGCACTTTCCTATCGCATTCCCAACAGTATGGATTACTATAGTATGTTACTATGGTACAAATTGTCTCTAAGGGTCATATCATTGTCAATCGACTGACAATGAAAACTTTAAGTCGGTGTTAAAGATTAAGAGTGAGGCAAGTTCAAGCCTGCTAATGTAAATTTTCATACATTTTGTTTTTTTTAATCTTGTTTTTCTCTTTTTTATAATTTTTTGCCTCTTTTTGTCTCTTTTCGTCTCGTTTCTTTTCATTTCGTCTAGTTTCATATTATATGTCAATTGTCAGATAATAAATGAGTAACGTTTGTGATTTTTGTTTAGTAGTCTATGGTTTGACGATTCTTGCACAATTTGAACGTTCCGTTTCGCACAATAATTGTATTATTTTCAGATAACTTTATTTGCTTACTTAATTTATTGTTAACTATTTATTTATGTTATGGATTGTATAATGTTTGAATTCGTGTTGGTGTGTGACCGTGACAATGCACTTAGGCCCCTTCGGAATACCAGCGCTATGGTTTCTTAACCATAGCTTCGAGCTGAGAAGGGGACCTTTTACTGGTCTACGTATTCTAGTTAGGGTTTTTTTTTTGTGTTCTTTGTTTTCTGTTGGCATTATTATGCCTTTAAATCTACATGAATAAATGTAAGTACCTAATTGTGGGGAACAAATAAATAATTTTTAATAATTTATTAGCGCCATTTTTTAATAATGTGTTCTTTAAGTCTATAATCCCAATAGACTCCCAGCACTTTCCCATAGCGTCCCCAACAGTAATCCAACTGGTACAAGTTAGTCTCTGAGGAGCATCATTGTCGCTCCCTTGCTGTACCGGGGCAGTAAAAACGAACCGTAACGCGGCTCGATCGAATATACAATCAAAACGTTACGTTGGCGTCAAAGGTCCAGTGTGGGGCAAGTTGAAGTCTATTTAAACTATGTTATGTAAGTACAATCGTATCGTAATTCCACCTGCTTCTCACCACCATCGTATTATAGTAGATTACATTATGTGAAGCGCTCGTAGCTCTGCGGTGTTCGGTGGTCGGAAACGATCGCCGAAGTACAGCAGAGTTTACAGAGGTAAGTCCTTGGATGGGTGACCGTTTGTGTGGCATTTGATATCGAGCGCTTCCGTGCTTCGGAAGGCACGTTAAGCCGTTGGTCCCGGTTGTCACTAAATGTGGTAGTCGTTAAGCCATGTTAGAGGCCTAATGGGCGGCTTGAAAAATTCTAACAGCAGGACGCCACACACCTGCCTCCGCCAATCCGCACTGGGTCAGCGTGGTGGAGTATGACCCAATACCCTCACACCTTGATATGTGAGAGGAGGCTCGTGCTCAGTAGTAGGACGTTAATGGGCTGTGATGATGATGATGATGATCACATTATATAAGGGGTATTTGCCCATAATCACCACGCTGGGCAGGCAGGTTGGTGATCGCACTTAAAGCCGGTATGCAGAATGACGGATACAGAATGCTGCCCATTATCCGGTTGGATTTCTCTTCGTCGACTCTTACCCGTGAGATGAGAAGGGCGGTACTATTCTAGGCCGGTACCACACAAGACTGATATTTGATTGTGTGTTTATTTTAAAGGGTGTAAAGGGATCCTAGTTAGACTAAGGAGCCCAAGCTAACCTCACTTGCCAGTCAACGGACGGGGCTCTGGCGAACATACCAGTGCTCGGTAAGCGGCAATAGGCTTACGAAGTTTAGGCTTATAATATGCCTCTTCCTACCCCTTGCTGAATGGGAATCAGGCTTGAATGTATGTATGTATATTTTAAAACTCTCCCGCTTCCTCCTGCGATATAGAACCTCCATTACATACAATAACACCGACAGCATATGCAAATTCCAACCCCTAGAGATTTTAACTTCAATTTGTCAACCGTACCGCATCGTATTTCAACTTTTTACGACACACATTAAGCAACCCTTTTACCTTTAAGCATAAGGCATAAATTTCCATATCCTTACCTGATGACACACAGGTACTTATGGGTTTGTTTGTATGGCTTTAGTGTATGTAGTTATTTACTCATGTCCTGAAATGTAACACTGACGATCGATTGGGCGTAAGGTTTTTCAGTTGGGGTATCTTTTTATACTACAAGGTGGCACTCAAGCATACGGCCCACCTGATGGCAAGAGATCAACGCTGCCTATGGACGCTTACAATCACGGGCAAGCGTAGATACATCTTTGAGAGCAGTTCATGCTTGCTAGCATTATCTCGGTTGGCTTAGACTTCCCTCTCGACTGGTCTCCACCTTGCCGTGGCGGGGGGTCTGAGTATCTCCCGGTAGGGCGCAGAGGACGCTAGGTAAAAGGTAACACCCAGAGATTGGCGACTCTGGGTGCCCTTAGTACTGACTACCAGGGGGGAAACAAAGAGGGACCTGTGGAGGGCGCAGCGGGCGTGGTAAGAGGGCCCGTCAAGAAGCACCAGAAGGGTTATTGGCAGCGGGGGCCAGAAGTCAGAAAGCCAGAAGTCAGCCAGTTACGCCATGGCCGCACATAGAGGTAGGAGGGGGCGCATGACATCGCGCCTCCCTAAGGAGATCCTCCCGGTTCTGATCCGGGGGACGTTGGCCGCGGGCGGGGTACCAGAATCTACAAGCCCAGGCACTGGTGCCTCGCACCTTTTCAACAGCGGTGGGCGTCGTCGGCTGATAAATTAGAAAAGTACACAAAAATGTCTCTTATTAGCTTACGACATAAAACAGCTGAACTGGACTGAACTTGGGAAGCCAGGTATTCTCCAAGTGAGATTTTGTCACTTTCATCATTTGAATATGACAACACGAGGCAATAAATTATAATAACAAGCTGATTTATAATGTTCTTGGGCATAATAAAAGAGTGTAAAATTAATATCAGTGGACTCTGCTACTGGTATTAGTTTCAAGTTTAAATATTGAGCCTCTTGGCGGGAAAGTGAAGCGCAATGACTGCAGTTTTGTTTTATTTTCTAAAATTTGTTGTATTTCAATGTGTACTAGTGGTGGATTATTAACTGTTAAGTGTTTGTGAACGTATATGAGTGTTGGTAAACAACACAAAAGTCGATGTGAGATCTCAGTACAGTACCATATCTTTACTGAGGACTCAAGGGGTTTAGGGAAGGCATCTCATGTACCAACTTTATTTGATTATGAGTTACTTTGAAGTAAATACTATTAATACTCGTATATTATTTGCTTGACTCTGGCTAAATGTGCTAATCGCTCGAAGCCATTACATGATAGATTTATTTTGAATAATGTTTAAAAGTTGCGATAATTTAGTAATTTGATCTTTTACTTATTTTTTTCGATCTCCAAATTAATATGAAGAGCTGTTTCTGTTTAAATAACTCACTCGGATTTTTGAAGCATATTAAAAAAAACAATTGAATGTCGTCTGCTGTCGTTAAATACTGCCTACTTTTTTAAAGAAAAATCTCTTAAGTATATGTATTATCCTGTAAAAAAGGTTTACTCGAAAATCTCACACAAAGAGGATTTAATCTCAATTTATAGAACCTATCACTAAAAAGTACTTCTACACCTACTATTTATAATTAGTAACTATTGTCTACTGAAACATTAAACTGAAATTGATCTACTTCCTATTCTTCTCGTCAAAACTAAAACATAATTTGTCTGACAGTTAACTGTGACTGTACTTAAATGAAATACGATACATGAGAACGTTTCATGTATCTATTTAACATATTCATATATAGCAATGTTTGTTTGTATCCTTTTAAGTTACCATCAGTTTGAAATTGCAGAAGAACAGCTAACTTTGAAACTGTTCGTGTGTACTTGCCATCAGTACCACAGAGTACAGTCCTCTTACAAAGATGAGAGGTTATTCAGGTTATGCGCCACCGTGCCGATCCAGTGCGAATTTGCTCAATAAAATTCTTACGAACGTCAACTTTTTAACTAACACTTCACAAAACTTTATTGCATTCCATAATACAATAGATAGTGATATAAAAAATATGGTATCAATTACGGACACAACATAGTTTAGTAGAAGAGAGGAAGGAACTTATTTTTTTGCTAAAACATATGTTTATTACATTTACATATTTTTTTGATTGAAGCTCGTACCGAACCGCAGAACTACGGTTCTGCGGTTCCTGGGTGGTCGGAAACGATTACCGTAGTAAGGCAGAGTTTACAGTCAGTCCTTGGATGGGTGACCGTTTGTGTAGCATTTGATATCGAGCGCTTCCGTGCTTTGGAAGGCACGTTTAGGCGTTGGTTCCGGTTATCACTAAATGTGGTAGTCTTTAAGCAATGTTAGATGCCTAATTGGGCGGCTTGAAATTCGAACAGCAGGACACCATACGTGGTGGAGTATGACCCAATACCCTCACACCTTGGTATGTGAGAGGAGGCTCGTGCTCAGTAGTGGGACGTTATGGGCTGTGATGTGTGACACAAATCTATTCCATAATATGTCTTTTTAACATGCATTTTAAAAGTAAATTATTTTATAAATTATTGAATTATAAATAATTATTTACTACTACTTATACTAATACTTCATAAAAGTCAACAAAAAAATGTGTTAAAAAAAATGAAATGAACTACTTTTAGTCAGATGAACATAATTACGAATGAACAGAGTAGACATCGAGAGTCGTCATTTGATATCTTCTAATATTTTCTTATATATCGGGTCTTGGTGTATAAGGTTCCTACCAAGACCTGAGGAGCCCAAGCCAACCTCACCTGCAAGAGGTGCACCTGCCGATCAACGGACGATGCTCTGGCAAACATAAAAGTACTCGGTAAGCGGCAATAAGCTCGCCACTCACAATACATCTGGCGAAATGTGAACGTGTTATATACCTCTGCCTACCCCCTTCGAGGAGACGGATATTATGTAATATTTTCTTACCTTTCCATGATGTGTTGAGTTCTCATGTTCTTCTATCAGCTCAGGATCCTCAGTAGAGACGTCATGACCATGTCTGTGAGCTGACAGGCTCAGTACCTGTAAAAAGACAGATATAATCTTCAAAAAACTTTTTTAAAAAATAGTCTTTGATTTATTGTTTCTTAGAGTTCAGTTGCTCGCTTAGAATTTGGCTTTGTTATATTTAAATCAAATCAAAATTCATTTATTCAAGTTTGGCTCAATAGAGCTCTTATGAATGTCATTCTTATAAACTAACGCGCCCATTCACTGCGGGCGAACATAAAAGTCCCCGAAAAGCGGCAATAAGCTCGCCACCAACATGGGACCAACAATATAGAAGGCGAAGTGTGGGCATATAGTATGCCTCTTCCTACCCTTTCGGGGAAACAATCTTGATATTATGTATGTATGTTTCTGCTGTAATAAAGTTTAAATGTATACGTAGACAAAGTAAAAATCATTTATTCAAGTTTGACTCAATAGTGCTCTTATGAAGGCAAATCTTAAAAACTAACGCGCCGATTCACTTGAGCTTTACACGGGCAAGATAATAGTCAAGGTGGTTTATATGTATGTTATATTGGTGATATACAACATGTAACAGAATAAGGGTTACACCAAGAAAGTAGTTTGTTATAAAGCGGCTACTCAATCGATTAAAAATATTAAAAAAATAGGTTTTTTTTTTTTTTTTTGCGGCACTTTTCGGTGCTAAGCGATGTGTGCGTGCGTGTCTCTCTGTGTGTGTAGGTCGGTAGGCTAAAGCGCTAATATGCCCATACGATTTGCCCTCGATGAGTATAACTAGTAACTTAAATAAACCATATTTAATTAAATAAAAGTAAAATTATTTTGCATGTTTTTTAATTATAATTAAATATTCTAATTGGGGTGTCTGAGGGTGTGCGTTAATTCTGTGCCATGTTGTATATATATTTTTTTATCTAATATCTATAGCGTTATGTATACTTAAAGCTAAAAACGGCTGCCTAATGCGGCGAGACAAGACCAGTGGGCCGTATGATGTGACGAGCCCTGATAACGCCAGCTCGGAGGGTCAAACTTATGAAGGTATTTCAACTTTACATAAGCCTTCGATTCGAGATTGTGGAAGGCGCAAGGGATACCTCTACTATGGCTGTAGTAGGTTTTTTTTAAACGGAACGAGATCAAAGTTATGAAGATACCTGATCAATTCTGCTCGGATTTAGATAAATTTCACGGGTTCGATATCCAAATATGACTTGATAGTCTTGATGAATTCTTTCGTCCTCTATAAAGACTTAACAATGTAATTGTTCATTTTTGACGTTACTGCGTTACGCTCCGCTCACGTTATGCGGTCACAATGAGAGCGAGTGAGAGGCACGCGTCCCTTCCACTCGGGCATGGTTAGCCCGCCTAAGAGCGAGAGATTCTTTGTATAAATTAATGTTTTAAATATAATTCTTTGTATAAATAAATGTTTTAAATTGTTACTATTATTTCATCCTTCTTCCTACTATACGAATGAATATTCACATTAAAATTATTTTACCACTCAAAGTCGTTGTCCCGTAAAACTTTCGCCCGTATACCGACTTTACAGGCAACCAATTTTTTATTTATTTATGTTGTTGCAACATTTGATAATATTACAAAAGTGTTCAGCCTTGTAATGGAAGAAGACGGTTCCAGCCGATGCAGACATGATTTCAAAAATAAATAAAAAATTAATGAAATTAGGCGCAAGTGAGATATTATGTACTATATACTTTCAATTATGCAGTAAGATTAGAATTTTTCCTTTTCAAGACCATGTTTGAAGAACATCATGACGGGAATTGGGCCACCCTCTACATCTCTGTATTCCATCATGGCGACCATGCCATCACAGTCCATAGATTCCCCAGTGAAGAACTGGAGTTCCTTAAACAATGATTCAACTTTCACACAACCGATGATTTTACGAGTTATCTGATAATTGATTTAGCGCGGGTTTTAATAAAACTTATGAGTTTGATTCCCAAACATAAAACAAAAATAAATAAATAAAAATGAAATAATATAAAATTTTATTTAGACAAAATAAATATATAAAACAAAGAACAAAAAAAAAATTAGTAAACAATTTTGTCATACCTAACAAGGACTCCACACAGAATGTGCTGCAGTGGAGGACCACAACAGCGCTGGTCTTCCGTGGAGACCTAATAACTTTCATGTGCAACAGTCACACAAAGGAAATATGACGCAATAGTCTTGATTGATTGTTCCACTACACTGCCAGTCATCTGTGGAGACCTAACAATGTTAGTGTAAGATGCAGTTATACCCAAAATGTTGGTAATTTTTTTGTGTGACTATTGCATCACACAGTAACAGAGCGTCAAGCAGAATGTGATGTGACGAACCCCAAAAGCACCGGCTCGTAGGGTCTATCTTATTAAGGTCTCAACTATACTAAGCCTTTTTTTTTTTGTTTTACGTCGGTAACAAAATGCATTTACGCACTGCCTTCCGGCCAAAGGGGGACCGAAAGGGGGTGTGGGACTCACCACCAGCAGACACGACCGCCGGCAGCAATACCCACTAAAAATCTTCCGACGACGCCCGCCGCTTGTTGAGAAAGAGGCGGGGGCCAGTACCTGGGTTGCAGCTTCTGACACCCCGCCTGCGGCCAACGTCCCCCTGACCAAAACCGGGAGGACCTCCTCAGAGAGGCGCAGTGGACATGCCCCTCCTACCTCCCCCTGCGACCATAGCGTGTGTGGCCGACTTCCCGGAGGGTCCATGGTTAGACAGCAGGGGCCCCCTGCCCCCGCTGCCTAGACCCTCCTGGCGCTGCTGAGCGGGCCCTCCTGGCCTACCCGCAGCGCCCTCCATAGGTCCCTCTTAGTTTCCCCCCCGGTAGTCAGTACTAAGGGCACCCAGAGTCGTCGGTCTCTGGGTGTTACCTTTTCCCTAGCGCCTCCTGCGCCCTACCGGGAGGTACTCAGCCCCCCCACCACGACAAGGTGGAGACCAGTCGGGGGGGAACTATACTAAGCCTGCGTTTCGAGATGGTAGATTTACTTATTGTTATTATTATTTATTTACAAAGTATATTGTATTGCATATAAGTTAAAAAAGATGTCCAACAAAACTGTTCAAACAGTTTGACTATGATTGAGTTGAACTATGATTATACATTAAAAATTAATAAATATTTCTATTTTTACAGTTATAATAAAATATATTATTATGAATTATAATTACAGAGACCGTCTATGGTAGCATATTTATTATGTGCTTTCTCAGTAAACGTTGGCACAGGGGTTCTCTCTATTCCCCCCCGACTGGTCTCCACCTTGTCGTGGTGGGGGGAGCGGGCGGGCCAGGAGGGCCCGTCAAGCAGCGCCAGGAGGGTCTTAGGCAGTGGGGGCAGGGGGCCCTTGCTGTCTAACGACAGACCCTCCGAGAAGTTAGCCATATACGCTATAGTCGCACAAGGAGGTAGGAGGGGCGCGTCCACTGCGCCTCTCTGAGGAGGTCCTCCCGGTTTTGGTCCGGGGGACGTTGGCCGCAGGCGGGGTGTCAGAAGCTGCAACCCAGGTACTGGCCCCCGCCTCTTTCTCAACAAGCGGCGGGCGTCGTCGGAAGATTTTTAGTGGGTATTACTGCTGGCAGTCGCGTCTGCCAGTGGTGAGTCCCACACCCCCTTTCGGTCCCCCTTTGGCCGGAAGGTAGTGCGTAAACGCATTTTGTTACCGACGTAAAAAAAAAAAGGGATTCTCTCTATTATGGGCATTAAATAAGGTAGTTTATTCAAGTAAATTTTACGAGATTACAATTACGAAGGAAAACCGAACAAAACCAAAGTTATGAGGATTCTGATATCCGACAATGACGATGACAGATTTAGATATAAATCGTTGGTAAGTTTGTCATGGTGTATATGTAATAAGGTAAATATTTACAAGTAAAGTAAAAAGTAAAGTGTATTTATTTGCATTTGAGTAAGCTGATAGTTGTTAGACACTAGATGGCGTTGTGTAAAATGTCCAAGACTCTAAAGGATATATTAGATAGTTTCGCAATTAATGAATTTTGTACTCGGGTACTATGCGAAAATTAATCATGACACCAAAGTTCAAAATCCGAACAAAAACCTTTTTCCAATATTTCTCAACAACGACGTTGCCAACACAACTCGTCACCATGGTAACGAATTGACGCGTTTGATCAATAAATCTCTTTACCCCGCTCGAAAATCAGAATTGCATTTTCCATGCAAAATGGTCATTTTACTTGTCAAAAGGGGTGATGAGAATCAATTTCTGTACGAAACCGACGTGAACAATGAAGTGGACGAGGTGGTGAAGGATGTGGTGGCGATTTTCAATGGGAGGCTGAAGGTGACGAGATTGTGTTATGAGATCGAAGAGTTGCAGAAACATGGAACATTTCTTCCTCCTGAAATGCAAGGGTTGAACGATGATCAGGTAAGTTCTTTATCTTATCAGCTTGATAATTTTGTATTTACCATATAAGTTCGCGTGGGTCAAAACGATACGGACGATATGTGCCTTTTTTTGCTAATAGCAGAAGGACCAATGTAGGTCACCACGCCACCATGAACACATTACAGCGGTAATATAATTAGACGACCGATATCGCGTAGAGGTGTCAGTATACCTACACTTCACTCCAGAGGGCGTGGGTTCGATTCCCACACAGGACCAATCTTTGTGCGCATGAACATAAATATTTGTTCTGGTCTGGGTGTTTTCCTATGTATATTAAGTATGTATTTACAAAAAGAAGTATGTACGTATGTTTATCCGTTGTTTAGTATCCATAACACAAGTTCTTAATGATACTTATCTTGGAACTAAATAATTGGTGTAATTGTCAGAAAATATTTATTATTTTTTATTTATTTTATTATTTATTATAATGAGCTTTATAAATAAAATAACATCGACATCTCTGCTGAGAAACCACAGAAGTTTAGGCATCAAGTACAGTTTTTGAATGGTCTGTAAAAAAAGTATGTAAAAGAAATATTAATGAAATTTATTGTTAACATTGCAATTGAGGTAACACTTAGCTTTAGGTTTATGTAGTTTTTTTTTCTTCTATACCAGTATTTACCTTGTTGATTGTCCTAATATAATTGCGTTCCACAATGGTTTTATAAGGTGGTGAATATTAAAATTTAGTACATTTGTGGACCCTGTCGGGCACAGGAGAGAGAATAAAGGGCGCCGTATAATTCAACAAAATAAATAGAATATATTTGAATTTGGGGGAGGCCTATGTCCAGCAGTGGACTAGTATAGGCTGATGATGATGATGATGATGATGATGATTTGAATTAAAAATTATTTATTTATTTGTACTAGGCTTTTCTCCGAAGAACTTGTAATGTTGTCTTAAAAAATTTCAATTGCAATTGAACTAAGAAATTTTGGTAAGTCGTTCCTGTGTAGTTCCGTTGATCGGCAGGTGCACCACTTGCAGGTTAGCTTGAACTCCTAAGATGTTGGTAGGATAGGACAACCTCACTCCCTCTAACCATGGTTCCATTAAAGATTGATCGATCAAGGGACTCTTGAAAAGCTTCTTATCCCATTAAACGGACAATTGAAGTTCTATTGCATCCTTTCTATTTCCATTTGTCTGCCAAATTAGCTTAAGTAATAGTGCTCCACTACTTGGTTTCAAAGTCAGAACTGACAAGCAAGACTGGAAGAAGAAACTGGAAGTGAAAAGACTGAGTTATTGTCTGCTTTTCAAGACTTAATGAAAAAAAAGACTAGAAGGCATAAACTTGCCAAAGAATTACCTTTTATGTTAATATTATTTAAAAATAAGCGGAAATATTGATCAACGAGGAAAACATGTCAGAGGCCTATGATCAACAGTGAACTTGAAATGGCTAAAATGATTATAATGATGATAATTGAAATAAATACTTATAGGTAGGTCGGGTTTATACAATAAAT
This sequence comes from Musotima nitidalis, assembly GCA_949126915.1. Taxonomy (NCBI): domain Eukaryota; kingdom Metazoa; phylum Arthropoda; class Insecta; order Lepidoptera; family Crambidae; genus Musotima; species Musotima nitidalis. Next base: position 12,813,781 of record OX421437.1, on the reverse strand, counting down.
TTTATTGGTTATGTTACTAAACGGTAACTTTTTCAATAACAGTAAAATCTTCAAAATTTCATTTATATACAGTAGTTCATTCTCTCAGATGTTTAAAAGTTCAGAAAATTTTGCACAATTTTCCTTAAAATCCGTACTAAAAGCAGACTTTCCTTGTTTTTACGAAAACAGATTGCCTGCGTACGTAACTTACCCATAGCTCATACTTCAGCTTAATTAATGATTCAGATCAAAGAACTGAAGCTTGAAGATCCGTGGGCCAAACGCTGCGCACCAGCCAACCACGTGTTCTGCAAAGACGACATGGGCAGACGATGTGGATTGGCTCCTCCCCCAAATCTTCAAGAGGTGCTGAAGAAAGCCGCTGAAGACGCCAAGGAGTTTATCAGCAAAAAACATGTGAGGATCAGAATTATTTGTGCAGCTAAATTCTTTTCATAGCTTAAGTATAGACAATGCTGAATCTCGATTGCTAAATGAATAATTCACCTGCTTGCTCCCAGTTTATATCCTGGGGTCGACACAGTATGATTTCTCCGTCCTTCACGTTTTTTGTCATCGACTCTTCCACCCTTGTTTCTGTCATATAATTCTTCACACTTTAATCAATGTTCGTTGATACTTCCACCCATAAAGAATATTATTTCCTCAGGTCGATTTACGCAAATGCCTTACTCAGAAAGATGTGAGCAGAGCAATGGATGAGCTTCGTGGAGCTACCAAGATCGTATTCCCTGCCGGCCTACCACCCCACGATCCAGTGAGAATGGAATTGGATAATGTGGAAGACTTGAGCGGCACTCATGCTGCTCAGGAAGTGATTGATCCATCTAGAGCCTGTCTGTGGGCTTGTGGAAAGCAGTTCTTGAATAGCAATAAACTAAGTGATCATTTGGGTAAGGCTAATGAAAATATAAGTTTCCTAGATCACTGTAATTCAGTAAAAATAAGGTTTCAATATAGGCTGCTTACGTACTTTAAACCTGCAACCCGTCATTTAAATAAGCAATATGAAAAGAAGATTGGTCATTATAGGATTATACGGTCCCGTGTGGCGCCGGTCTAGAATAGCATCACCCCCTCTCATCTCATGGGGAGTCGTAAGATCCAACGAAGGGAAATGTTACCGGATAATGGGCAGCAGCGTCATCCTGCGTACTGTCTTGAACTGCGATCACCAACCCGCCTGCCTAGGTGACTTCATTATTAGTCCCCAATAAATTTAATTTAACTGGAGATATTTGCTCATAAGGGAAGGCCAATGTTCATCAGTGGACTAGATAAGAAGGACATGATGATGTCCTAACGGCTAGGGATATTATATTATATACTTTGTAAAAACCAAATTTTGTTCTAGGAAAAGACATTTGATTCCAAATACGTGAGTTCTGTAGGACGATATAGACTGAGGCCAATACAGGAGTGCACATGAAAGTTAATGAGCCTGAGCTTCTATCATATCTAAACCTGTGTCGCAGGATCGTAGCAGGTGGAAGGAAGTGATCGTTTAGTACAAAATTTCAAGTTCTCAAAATGTTCTGTGTAGAAAATGTCGGCCATTCTAAAGTGATGTGATCTCTGCCTACTAGAATGTTGCATGTCTATCTACAACGCATGTGGCCCCCAAGGGGTAGGAAAGAGGCATATTTAACGCCCACATTTCGCCAATTATATTGTTGGTCCCATGTATTAGGTGGCGAGCCTATTGCCGCTTACCGGAAACATTTATGTTCGCCAGAGACTAGTCCGTTGATCGGCAGGTGCACCACTATGTGTATTTCTATTTTTGTTTTATAACAAATTCGAATTCTTTTAGGAAAGAACAACAAGACCAAGATAACCGTGAAGCTATGCTCCAGTAGTGAGGGAGCACCAGGTCGAGAGCCAATAATGACAGAAGATGAAAGAAAACAACTTATGCTCCACGCGTACAGGAAGCAAGAAGAGTGGAAGAAGTTGGAACAAGACGAGGACGATAACTATCTCGACTCCAAATGGGCTGATGGTCATAATCTTAAGAGATCTTTCCATGGCTTGGATAACATCAACTGGAAGCCAGTTATGAAGAAATGAACATAGTTTTTTAGGAAACTTGCAAGGTGTCGTAGTTTTATTAATTTAAAGAATTTGTAAGGTTGATAAATTGCTAAATAATTTGATCTTAGCACTTTTCTTTTGAAATTCTTTAGAAATTTTGGATCCTCCCATGGCTTGAATGACATAAACTAAAAAACAGTTATGAAAAAAGAATTAACATAGCTTTTTAAGAAACTTGCGTGGTCGTCGTTTGTCTGGAAAACGTTTGGATAATAAAATAGTACATACCTACTTGAAAATAAGAACTTTTCTTTCATAGAAAATTAAGATTTTTTCATTATATGAATGATATACAAAAAATCACGCCCACATTTCATCAAATAGATTGTTGGGCCCACGTAAGCCTATATCAGCTTACCGAGATATTATATTCGCAAGAGCTTCGTTAGTTGATAGGCAGATTCACCACTTGCAGGTAAGGAGGGCTTGGGTTCCCGAGATCTTGGTAGAAACCTTATACACGCCCCATTCAATTATTTTGAACCCTAAAGTGTGATTGAATAACAAATTTTATTCATACTTTGGATTAAGAGCTTGTCTGGATTAGAAATTTTGGTAGTATACAGATCCCCCAGACTTTGAGCATTTCTCTTATTCATTTCAGAATCATATTTTGTGATTTCCCTAATTTTGTAGTTTGCGAAAAAGACGTATTGCAGGTGGGAATTAACTGAAGTAATAAATTTGGATAAGCATAGGTATCACTTCCAACTAATGGTATAAACGTGAGTGTCCACACTAAAGTGGCAAATAGACAAACGGCATTGCTTCTGACTATGAAGACGTGCTTACGTGAGTTTTTGGCAACAGCGACTACACATGCACAAATATTATTCTGCTTTTCCTAAAACTAACGTTGCACTCAACTGAAAACAGCTTTTAATTTTATATATCGTCAAAGGTTGATTTCACATATCGGCCCTATCGCAATACAGCGATCCTAATATTAGTAAAGTACTCTCTGTATAAACAACTGTCAAAATTTTCATAATTGAGTTGACAATAAATATTACTACAAAATGTTGCTCTAAACTGGTTTTAAATCTACAGCTCTATCTTAAATCTACGAATCTACAGCTGCGTAGAGACATTGCATCTCTCAGTGTCTTTTACCGGAACTACTATGGCGAAAGTTCTGGGGAGCTTTTCGATCTCATCCCGCCCTCTCCTTTCCTCTCCCGAACAACACGTGCTGGTCTTCGAAACCATCCTCATACTGTGCAGATTATCAGCACTCGAACCAAGAAATTTGGGAGGTCGTTTCTGAGCAAGACCACTAAGCTCTGGAATTCGCTGCCGGCTCATGTGTTTCCTGTTTCCTATGATCCCGGGTCTTTTAAGCGGGGCGTGAAACGGCATTTCAGCAGGCCGTCATGAGTGGATGCGCTTTATAGCGTGCTTATTTCACGTTATAAAGCGCTTTCATTTTCCTATTCCATCAGGCAGGATGTAGTCATTATGACGTGTCACAATAAAAATAAAAAATAAATTGTTACCGACATGATATTTTACTTTAAGATGTGATATATTCATACTTCATCGTACTCAGATTTTGTTTCTCTACAACATATACATATTTACCTCAAACGTATCCATAGTAAAAACAATTAAAGAGACAGAATACATTTTAAATGATATAAAAAAGGATAGAGCTAGATCAAATTACGACAATTGTATTAATTTGGCTGCCTCAGTTTTCCGGGGCTAGTGGGACATTTACCTCTTTAAGTTATAATGCAATTAGTACGATAGATAGCGCTACACTCTCTGTGTTGCACAACAAATCGAAGATAGTCTCATTGTAGTAATCATTTAAAAGCTAACATTTGCAAAATTACAGTTCCAACCACAGACACACTATGGTATACAACCATAGGTAACGCAACGCGGGTTGTCCGCTGCTACTTATAGTCCGTGTGCGTCTGTTGTTAATTTATAAATGCTGTAACATCAACGATTTCACGCATGAAATATTTACCATCAGCGGCATCATTTTAGATGAATTATTTTGGATTTCCCGTCACTAAATATCAGCAGTTGTTTAAACTGTATATAAATATTAGTTCGTAAGTATATCAAAAGATGTCACTAAACGTATTTAGATCGCGCAAGCGTTATTTGTTTTTCGTACCCATATAAGTCCGGCAATAAAATTATTTTCTTATTTGCTTTCAGTTCTATACAAGATAAATCCTTCCTGGCCTTTTTATTTAATACCAAGGTTTGTTCATGGTCCGACTCGAAGGATTGTATTTGCAAAATAATTGCCGGACTTATATGGGTACGGAAAACAAATAACGCTTGCGCGATCTCTAAATACGTTTAGTTACATCTTTTGATATACTTACGAACTAATATTTATATACAGTTTAAACAGCAGTAACGTCACGTTAGTTGTTCAAAAGTCGCATCGCTTGATTTCAATACAAATCGTGATACTTGCGTTATCTATTACATATTTGTGGTTATAACTTTGTTGTTCCAGTAATCTCATGATGCCAATCTAAATAATCTTACTATATTTCATCAAAGGTCCTCGTCAAATTATACTAATGAAAACTACATTGGAAAGCTTATTTTTGATGGGAATATTTTAGTGATAAATTTGACTTGTGTAGATCTCGTTTCATTAAGGACTCATATCTTATAAAGGAATAAATAAGTCTACTCTGTTTCATTATAAAGTATAATTGGCACATTTCTTACTTTGATCCTAACGCCTGACAATTTGTCTCGACTCTAATAAATTACTCTGATTAATAGAATCAAGTTGAATTTAAATTCAGCTTGGGTAAGGTTAAATCACGACTAATGTGTATTAAGTCTTGGAAAACAATTGGTGAGGTGTTGTGTACCCTAGTACACAATGAATAAAGAAGAATTCTATTGGTTATGTGAAATTTATAAATGGATTAAAATTTCTTTGAGACCATTCCCGCGCAAAAAAATTTTTCCTCTCTTTCTTCTATTTTTAATCTTTTATTGCATTAGATTTTAAGACATAATTTTTTAAAAAGTCGAGATGTGTTTCTTTATGCATTCTTCTCAATCTTGTTGCCTTTTTGGAAGCCTCGTTAAAGTCACCGATAGACTGACTGACTGACTGACGGACAATCCCCTCCCCCTTTAGAATCACGACAGGCTGACTGACAGATCCCCCCTATAAGAGTAACCGACAGACTGACAAATCTTGAGAAAAAATCCACTACAGACAGAATTCTGACAAAGAATCCATTTGCTTTTATTTCCTGATTATAGTACCGCTCATATCTCTTTTATTGTTGTTAAGAACAAAAATTATGAAATTTTCATTTTGTGTAAAAATTTGACGAATCTTAATGATCCTGTTGATCTCGAAGAAAAAGTATATTTATTTTATTTTTTTCTCAAAAGTCGAGAAATCATTCGATACGACACTTCGTTCGCCCTTACACAGGGCATCTTCATGTAAGATAGCAGACACGTGAAAACAACGACTTTACGAGCAACGCAGAAACGAGAGTAACGCCTGCATCATTAAATTATTTATGTGAAATGTTAGGCGATTGCATGAAAAACTCCTTTTAATTTTCATGTTTGTTGATAGGAAGGGCAAAAATTGGATCAAAGCAGCCAAAATAGGATTTAATGGAGAGTTTTGAAGCAGGTCTTTACCAACTGGTAGAAAATGGCTTAAGATAAGGCCTCCTTTCACAAATTAAGGTCATGAACTTCAGGGCATAATGCCACCACGCGGACCCAGTACTAATGGACAGAGTTAAGTGTGAGGCATCCTACTGTTAAGTATTTCAATGCCACTCACGACGAGTAAGTATTATTTCTGTATTTTCTTCGACTTGGCGATCTGTGATGCCACAATGTGCCATTTAGACAAACCACATTAGGATTTTTATGTAAATTGTGCAGAGCTGTGTCTCCGCGCTCGTAGCTCTGCGGTGCTCGGTGGTCGGAAACCGGATCACCGAAGTACAGCAGAGTTTACAGAGGCCAGTCCTTGGATGGGTGACCGTTTGTGTGGCATTTGATATCGAGCGTTTCAGCACGTTAAGCCGTTGGTCCCGGTTATCACTAAATGTGGTAGTCGTTAAGCCATGTTAGAAGCTTAATGGGCGGCTTGATAAATTCTAACTGCAGGACGCCATACACGTGCCTCCGCCAATCCGCACTGGGTCAGCGTGGTGGAGGTGGGTGGATGACCCAATACCCCTAGCACTTTTATATGTGAGAGGAGGCTCGTTTATGGGCTGAGATGATGATGTATTGTCAAGTCGCTTAAGTGAAACAAAGTTACGCGGTGGATGGGTTTGTTTCTTAATCTGCCTTCCTAAGAACTCCGTGATTAATACCACCATAAAAATCTTAATCTTTTGTCTTATTATTTAGATTGCTATGAATACCATATTAACGATCAACCAACCAAGGACTGACCCCTCAAGTAAGGTAATTATCGCGAGTTCAACTTGCACAAATCCTGTTTTTTATATTTATTATCTGAATATGCTGAGAAAGAAAAATCATAAGCAAGTGATGGATTAAAAATATCTTTGTAACAATTCCCGCGCTACTATAATTTCCCGAAAATTCGAGAAACTATTCAACACGACACGTGTTTCGCCCTTACACAGGGCATCTTCAGGTAAGATAGGAGCCTCAGAACAACGATGTCTTCACGATCAACGCTGAAAAGAGAGACAATCCATCACTTGCTTACAATGGATTTCCGCAAAGTAACGCCTGAATCAATATATTATTAAAAAAATTCATCTCAAAAAGTTTTTGTCAAAAAAAGCAACAATGGATTTATCACTAGTGACAGGAAAAATATGTTTTCCATTAAATCTGTGTGTTGGTACTCAATCTTTAACTTTGTGAATACAATACGTCGTTAGACAGCGAGCTGCCATCGTATATCATTCTTTGAAAGCATAGAAATATTACACAGAGGTTAATAGGTATGTTATTTAACTTCAAAAGGAAAGGTATTATTTTCACCTCTTTTATCGGAAGCTTTGTTAATATCATGCGTGTGATCTATTTCACGTGTTCAACACGTGAGCCATATTTTTAGTTGTCATAATGAAGAAAATTCTGCTTGATGCCAGCTTGATGGTAAGTAGTAGACGCATTCCAAAAAAATAAGAGCTTTCCATATAATTTATTATTTTACGCTTGTTATACATACATACATAATATCACGCCTGTTTCCTCGAAGGGGTAGGCAGAGGCATATTGTCTGGGCAAAAATGCCTCTGCCTACCGCTTTCGGGGGAAACAGGCGTGATTGTAGGTATGTATGTATGTAGAAATGTTCAAATAATTTAACGATTCTTGTATTACTGCAAAGATATGAAAATGGCCATAATGGGACTCGAACGCCTCTGTCTAGACGTCGTTATAGATTCTGTTTGCCGCATTTTTCTATTTGTCAGAATATTGAAGATTTGTTCAACGGCTTTTCAACGTTTGTCGCCAAACGGCTTATGATTTGTGCCGATGAATAAGAAATACTATTTCACTTTATGTTTTAGCTTCTGAAATCATTTTTAAAGCCACCAGCGCAAATGTGGACTTGTAGGTATTGTATGTCGTATTTTGTGGTCTACTAGAAGCGTAAAAGGGATTACAGTTGTCTATGGTTTTGGTTTAATTTTGTGTCCGAGAAAACTTTAAAATTGGGACACATTTTCGCGGGTTTTCCACAAGTTCGGCTTAAAGTGAAGTCAGCATACTTGTTCTATTTTTGAAAAGGTTATGGGTTCGATTCTAACACAGAAAATGGTTTTTTTGGACTTAGGCATTTGTCATGCTTGTAAGTATGTATTTAAAAAAGTAAAAATCGATATTTATGTGATTTTTTATACTCATATTGCAAGCTGTTCTTAGATTGGGCATACACAGCACTGTGTGATCTGTCTATATTTTATTTTAAATTTATTGGTGACTAGCTGTTACCCGCGACTTCGTCCGCGTGGAATAGTATCTTTGGGTAGCATTTACAACCCCCTTTTCGCAATAAAAAGTAGCCTAAATCCTTTCTCAGTGTCTAGACTATCTGTATACCAAATTTCATAAATCCGTTCAGTAGTTTTGGCGTGAAAGAGTAACAGACAGACAGACAGACATACAGAGTTACTTTCGCATTTATAATATTAGTAAGGATTAGTAAGGATGGCAATATTCTATCGCCTTAATTTTTTTCAACAACTTGAACAGATACTATTACATTTTCATAAATTTACACTAAATACATTCACTCCTGTTTGCCCGAAGGGGTACCCAGAGGCATATTATACGCCCACATTTCGCCAATTTTAAAGTAGGTCCCACGTAATAGGTGGCGAGCCTATTGCCGCTTACCGGGCACTAAATCTTTACACATACATAAAGTTTTTTTTATGAATCTCTTTTCTGCTGATAATCGAATGAAAATCAGTTCAATATGTTTTGAGTCTATCGCGAAGAGACAGACAGACATACGCGGCGACTATGCTTTGTAACATGTAGTGATAGAGTACTTATTAGTGTTTATTAAGCTTTTGCTTAAGCACTTTTTGAATAAAATCATGTCATGTCTTAGCATTATCCCGATTGTCCTTGGCTTAGGGCCCAGGGTCTGCTTACTGTTCTAACGTATATTTGGCTGATTTTCAATTATTGTATGATAAAACAAAAAGATAACTAAAAATTTAGTATTTTTTTTGATAGAGGTATATGAGGATCCGACCAACAACTAAGGCTCAAGCCGACCTCACCTGCAAGTGGTGCAACTGCTGTTCAACGGACAAGGCTCTGGCAAAAGTAACAGTACCCGAAAAGCGGCAATTGGCTCGCCTCCTATTACGTGGGACTGACAATATAATTGGCAAAGTGTGTGAAGTCAAAATCAAAATCATTTAGAGCTCTGCTCAATAGAGCTCTTTTCAAGCTTAAAATTTAACGCGCCCATTCACTGCGGGCGGAAGCTTGATCGTAAAAGAACGGGCAAGAAAATCGTCAAGTTTGAATTTTCCCTCGCCAGTTACAAATGTAAATTAATACCATAGTTTACAAAACAAAGTTTATAAACCAAAGTTAAGAAAAAAAATATATATTAATATCTCACCTCTTCAAGTCAAAAGTCAAAAAAAGTCAAAAATACTTTATTTCATAAACTATTACATAGTACTTGAAAACGTCAAAATTATAAAAAATAACAAAAACAAATAAAATATAACTATACTAAAATCACGACGCTTAGATTCTCTTGCAACCAAATAATTTAAAAAAACAAAAAACATTTAAGTGCAAGCGAATCTAAGTGCCAGTTCCGAGCCACCGCTCTGTAAGAAGAACTGGCAAGAAACTCACAGGCTATGCTCTTTTAAATTATCGATTGGTTAGTAACAATCTTCATTTGTCTGTGACGCTATACAATGCAACATAATATAACAATATTCATGCTTTAAGTCATTCATATTAGAATAGCCTGTATGAAACGGCGGCTTAATCCCAAGCATTTTTATCAGCCATATAGTCTTTAATAGAATAATATCCCTTTGAAGACAGCTTGCGTTTTATTGTTAATTTAAATTTATTTAGGCTTAATTGCTGTATATTGCTTGGGATTTTATTATAGAATCGCACACATTGACCTTTAAAAGATTTGTTAATTTTTTGGAGCCTAGTGGCAGGTACAACTAGTTTATGCTTATTTCTTGTGTTTAGGTTATGTATATCACTTTTCTTACTCAATTTATCAAAATTTTTGTGTACATATACTAGGTTTTCATAAACAAACTGACCCGCCACTGTCAAAATACCAATTTCTTTAAATTTATCCCTTAGTGAATGTCTACATGGTAGATTATAAATTGCTCGTATGGCCCTCTTCTGCAGTACAAAAATATTTTGAATATCTGCGGCACAACCCCACAGAAGAATACCATACGACATAACACTATGAAAATAGCAATGATAAACAAGCCTAGCTGTTTCAACGTCTGTTAATTGGCGAATTTTCTTTACCGCGTATGCAGCAGAGCTGAGTCTATTCGACAATTCACCAATATGTGGGCCCCACTGTAACTTAGAATCTAATATAACACCCAAAAATTTGGTGGTATCCACAAGGGTCAACTCATCTTCCTTTATTTTAATAGTGGTGTTTACTTGTCTGACGTTAGGCGTCACGAATTTAATGCATTTCGTTTTAGCCCCATTTAATAATAAATTGTTAACGTCAAACCAGTGCACCACCTTTGAGATCGCATTGTTTACATCGTCTGGGTTCTGATATCGCTTTATTTTAAATAATAATGATGTATCATCAGCAAACAATACTATCTCGTGATTTTCCTTTACCAAATGTGGCAAATCATTAATATAAATTAAAAACAAAAACGGGCCGAGAATCGAGCCCTGCGGTACCCCCATTTTTACTACAGAACCCTGAGATCGCTTTCCATTAACTTCAACCCTTTGAATCCTATTACTTAAGTAAGAAGTAAGAAGATCCAATGCGGAGCCTCTTATTCCATAATAATCTAATTTTTTTATTAATGTTTCATGAGGAACACAATCAAAAGCTTTGGACAGATCGCAAAAAATACCTAAAGCGTCCAAAGAATCTTCCCAAGCATCAAAAATATGTTTCAAAAGCTCAACACCTGCATCGGTTGTGGAGCGACCCTTAGTGAATCCAAATTGTTTTGAATGCATTAAGCCATTTTTATTAAAAAATCTTAACATTTGGTTGTAAATAAGTTTTTCAAAAATTTTACTAAAAGTAGGCAGCACTGAAATAGGTCTAAAATTAGTTGGGTCTGCTGTACTGCCCGATTTAAATAGTGGAATGATTTTACTATTTTTCATTAAATCTGGAAACGTGCCGCAATCTATACATTTATTAAATATTATAGCTAAACTGTGCGCCACCGAAACAATGATAGGCTTGGTAACTACGATGGAATTGCCCCAGAGGTCTGCAGTCTTTTTAACATTAAGAGTATTAAATGTCTTAATTATATCTATGGGTGTTACATGATTAAACATAAACTCTTCTGTACAAATGTTTACATTATCTCTTAAAATAGCCTCCGCTAAAGTAGGCGAGGAATTTAAAGTTTTTGTAGTAGACACTGGAATATTAGTAAAGAAGTCTTCAAAAGCATTGGCAATATCTAAGTCAGATGTAAGCGTCTTGCTATCAATGTTGAGTTTAAACTTATTATTATAATTCTTATTTCTTCCCGTTTCACTATTAATAATATTCCATGTCATTTTAATCTTATCATCACTATTTTTAATTTTATAGCTCAAATAACAAGACTTTTGCTTTGATTTTAGAATATTTCCTTACATAATTATGAAATTGTTCACTATTGTTAACATTTCTTTCGTCATACATTTCATACAGTCTCTTTCTACTTTTATGTAGCCCAGGAGTAGCCCATTCACTAAAGGCAGCATTATCATTTACCTTAATCGTTTTGGGAGTAAATGTTGATTGAAAACTACTACAAAAGTCGCTAAAAAACATATTATATAAAATATTAGGGTCATTGCTTTTATCTACCATGGGTAAACTAAATGATAATAATTTATTGTTAAACCTCTCAAAACGATTATTGGTTTTTGGTATAAATGTTATTGTTCTTTTAGCCACAGTTTTATTTCTACAAAGCAAAGATATTTGTTGACCACAATGATCTGAATCTAATTGATTAATAATTTTTTTTTAATTTTTTTATTCATTCGTCCGGCGCACGCGCTACCGAACGGGTCGAGTATTAGGTCTCCCCACCTAATTACGCGACAATGTCTGTGAATACGCTAAAATGTGTGAACTGTAATATTGTAATTTGTGAACTATTATCTTTTATCCAAAATAAAATAGACGTGATGGACAATGAGAGCCTAATAAGAATTTGTGACACGGCCTTTACTGTGACCGAGGTTGACAGTGCTAAGGAATTGTTGTTTAGCTCAATACAAACGAACAAGAAGAAAGTGACGAGACGCAAAGATGGAAAAAAGGTGCGAGACTTAGAAGATATTATTTGTGTTTTCAAAGTAACTGAACCTGATCTTATGCCGATCTTTGTGGCGCGTGACTTGCAAAAGTTACCGCCCGTTACATTTGATCATGTAGATGTGACCAAATTATTAAAAGATCTGGTGATTGTGCGGGCAGAAATCAATGAAATAAAAAGTAAATATGCAACAGTCACCCAACTAGACGAGTTGAAGCAAGAATTGGGATCAAGTAGGCCTCAATTATCATTATTAACGTGCAATATTAACACGAAGAAAAGAGGAGGGTACTTGCTTGACAGTGGGCCGGTAGGTCTATCACCGATGCCAGCGCCAGCGTTCGATGAGGATAACTCGATGACGCGGTGTGCGAGTGACGAGCGCATCGAGTCTCCAAAATATCGCTCTCTCGCTTGCACACGTACTGAGGCGATCGTGAATGGTGCGCACGCACCGATTAACTCAACATTATTGGAAAACGAAATGTGCGCAGAGATGTCCGAGTCAGCTGATTGTCATATAGGAGCAGGTCAATTAGAAATACCTACTATGGCGGAAGTGGCTAAGATTGGTGAATGGAAAAAGCCTGAGAAATCAACAGATAATTGGGTTTTAGTGCAAAAAAGACGGTCTAAGAATCGTTTTACTAGTAAAATGGGCAAAGCAACTACAGACTCATCTGCTAAATTTAAAGCAGCGGAAGAAAAAATCCCTTTGTTTATATCGAACGTAAACAAGAAGGCGGAGGCAGATGATGTACGCAAATATATCAAAAATAAAACTGATGAGGTCGTTTCGCTTGAGAAAATTATTATGAAGAAAGAACGGCCATACAATGCCTTCAAAGTGCTTGTGGATAAAAGCAAAATTAACAGTTTTTTTGATGCTGAGATGTGGCCTGAGGGCGTGACATTTAGGCGTTTTATTCATTTCAAGAATAGAAGAGAAGACAAAAATAATACTATTTTTGAGTGCGAGACAATAACAAAAACGAATAATGGATAGTAATTCAAGAATGAACATAATAACATTCAATTGCAAAAATGTTAAAAGGTCGGTGAACTGTGTACGGTCACTATGCAAAACAGCTGATATTGTTTTGTTACAAGAAACGTGGTTATATCCTCATGATCTAGCCTTTCTTGATAGTGTTGATCAGGAATTTAGTTATACGGGGAAATCGTCAGTCGACACCTCAGCCGGCATTTGTAAAGGGAGACCCTACGGAGGGCTTGCCATACTTTGGCGAAAAACTGCATTTAACTACGTGAGGGTGATACAAAGTGTCAGCAACCGTATATGTGCAGTGAGTGTAGCAATAAACAATAGGTGCTTTTTAGTTATAAATGTCTACATGCCGACGGACTGTAGTGAAAATCTGCCACTTTTTACGGAATGTCTAAGTGAAATGTATGCTATTATACAAAATAATAATGCTGAATCAGTGTATGTGTTGGGAGATTTCAACGCGCACCCGGGTGAGTCATTCTGTAATGAACTTCTTAGTTTTTGTACTGAGCGTGATTTACTATGTGCGGATGTAAACTATTTAGGTATACAGTCGCAAGCGTATACGTTTATTAGTGACTCACACGGGTGCAAGCGTTGGCTAGACCACTGTCTTGTTACACAGGCGGCGAGAAAAACTTTTGTAAACATTGAGGTTATTTATGATACGTTTTGGTCAGACCACTTGCCCTTGAAAATACAATGTGATGTCAATGTTATTAGATTAAAAACTTGTGTAATTAAATCACCGCTTAACGGTGTTCGATGGGGTGAAAGAAGTTCGGATGAAATAAAGGAATACTTGTCTTTATGTAATAATAAATTTAAATGTTTAGATTTTCCAGAGGAGTTTGAACTATGTGCTGATATTTTTTGTGATAATCCGCGCCATAGGTTAGTGTTAGACTCAATGTATAAAGAAATTGTATCTATATTAAGCGAATCAGCTAGTGTAAATAGGATCTCTAAAGACATTATAAGAAAGAAGGGTATAAAGGGTTGGAACAAACATGTCAAAGAATTGCATGGGCAAGCAAGAGTAAAATTTAAATTGTGGATGTGGTATGGTCAGCCTAATAGTGGACCTATATATGAGGATATGATCTTGAGTCGTAAGGTATTTAAATCAAAATTAAAATGGGTTATTAAGAACCAAGAAAAAATAGAAATGGATATTTTGGCCTCGCTCCACTCTAAGAAATGCTTTTCGTCTTTCTGGAAAGGTACTAAAAAGCTTAATGTATCTCCTAGCTTACCAGCCAGCGTGGATGGTAAGAGTGACCACATTGAAATAGCTAATACTTTTAAAGAACACTTTAGAGTGAGCTCACCTCTTGAATCTGTGGTGAGGGTGAACGATGCTGAGTCATGTCGATCAGGAGAGCCTCTTCGGTTTACGTGTAAAGAAGTAAAATCAGTAATTATAGGTATGAAGCGGGGGAAATCTCCTGGTCATGATGGGCTCAGCATTGAGCATCTTCAAAATGCCGGTTGCCACTTGCCAAGAGTGTTGACTATGTTTTTTAATCTCTGTGTGGGGCATTCTTACCTACCACAGGAAATGCTGGATACTTTAGTTGTGCCTATTATAAAGAATCGGACCGGAGACATAGCTGACAAGGGGAATTATAGACCGATCTCGCTGGCAACTGTGATAGCCAAAGTATTTGACAGTATACTTGACACGCACCTCAGTGGATATACAAAACTACACGACTCACAGTTTGGTTTTCGTGCTGGGCTGTCTACTGAGAGTGCTATACTTGCGTTGAAGCACACTGTCAAATATTATACGGACAGGAAAACTCCAGTTTATGCGTGCTTCCTGGACCTTTCCAAAGCTTTTGACATTGTTTCTTATAATGTCTTATGGGAGAAGCTGCGTGAAGGGGGAGTTCCTGCTGCACTAGTGTCAACGTTATCCCTCTGGTATGACAAGCAGAGGAACTTCGTCAAATGGTCCAATACATTGTCGGACCCATATAAACTTGAATGTGGTGTTAGGCAGGGCGGTCTTACTTCTCCGAGACTGTTTAATATTTATGTTAACAGCTTACTGGTGGAGCTCGGTAGCACTCATGTCGGATGCCATATAGATGAAGTTAGTTTAAATAATCTAAGTTACGCTGACGATATGGTGCTGCTGAGCCCAACAGTAGGTGGAATCAGGAAACTGCTAGCCATCTGTGAGAGATATGCTGAGCAACATGGTCTGAAGTATAATGCAACAAAGAGTGAGATGTTGGTGTTTAGAGGAAGAAATAAGAGTCCCTTAAATGTCCCTCCAGTAGAACTCAATGGTTCACTATTGCGGAGGGTAACACAATTCAAATACTTGGGCCATGTTGTGACTGAGGATCTTAAAGATGACGCAGACATGGAAAGAGAGCGCAGGGCGATGGCTGTGAGGGGTAACCTGCTGGCTCGCAGGTTTGCTGGTTCTTCAGTACAGGTTAAAATAACACTTTTTAAGGCGTTTTGTCAAACATTTTACACCAGCAGCTTGTGGGTAAATCATACCCAAAAGACAGACAACACCCTGCGTACTCAATATAATAATGCCTTCAGGATGCTGTTGAGGCTTCCGCCTTACTGTAGTGCGTCGGGAATGTTCGCTGATGCGCATACCGACGACTACTTCGCGATCATGCGCAAGAAAGTGGCGTCACTGTTACGCAGAGTGAGAGGGAGCAGCAATAGCATTCTGAAGGTGTTCGCAAATAGGTTGGAGGGGCCTATAATGGATAGATTTATCAAGCTACATGTCAGACATGGGGCTTGATAAATCTTCCTCAAATCTATGTTGTAGTTTTATTTTTGTGTTCGTTCATATTAATTGTTGTTACTAACATAGTCTTTTAAGTTTTGTAATACTAACACGCTATGGGTCGTCGATGCCCGAAAATAAAAGATTTTTATTTTTATTTTATTTTTATTTTTTTTATTTTTACTGTCATCACTCAGTATAATATCTGTAAATATGTTATCCAAGCAAGTGGCAGTAGTGGCTGTAATTCTTGTTGGCTCTAGAAACACATTTATCAAATTATATGATTTAAAAAGTGCTTTTATTCTTGTACATGCACTCGAACACTCTAGCAAATTAACATTAAAATCTCCACAAACAATAACATTTTTGTTAGCATTATAAACTTTTCCCAGCACTTCATCCATAATACTTTCAAATAAATCATATGAAGCTGATGGAGGTCTGTATACACTCAATACAACAAACCGCTCCATTTCGATACAGGCTATTTCAATAATCCGTTCGGCTGAGAAGCTTACTATATCATGGCGCTCCTTGAATCTAAATTTCTTATTTACTATAATTAATGATCCACCATGTATAGCACCCTCCCTGCAAAACGAACTACCTACCTGGTGATTATTAAAATTGAACATGAACTGGTTACTTTTAATCCAATGTTCAGTAATGCAAAAAATATCAATATGATTACCGTTCATGAACAATTCAATTTCTAGTTCCTTACCCAATATTCCTCTAATATTCTGGTGCACCAGGTTTATAACATTATTTTGTTTAGTAATTACTATGCCAGAGTTTGTCTCTGTTGTCTTAGATCTTAATTTAAATGATTTTCTATATTAGAAATAGAATCAGAATAATTAATGTCAACACAACAATTATTATCTACACTACTGCTTTGCTCAATAGAAGCAATATGTTTAGCCAAATTCTTGGCTGTTATACTAAAATAATAGGATAGCGAATTTGCTATCTGTCGCTTAAAACTAGATGAAAGGTAATATCTACCTTTAGTCATAAATTTGCTGCTAACAAAACTGTTAGTATCAATCAAATTAATACAATCATGATATGTACTTATAGTATGTAGTACACAGTTTAACTTATATCTAAGATTATTTTCCGCGTCTGGCAAGCTCTTTGAGTAGGGGAATGTGAACAAAATAATTTTACTTAAATCAAGAGACAATAAATTATTAATATATTCAATTAAATCCCTTTTGTTAACGTTACCCCTATTCTCCACTAAAATAATAAGAGTATTCTCATTACTAAATTTATAATTTAAAATTTTTTTCATTATTTTGTCATATGTTGCAGATGGCATGCAATAGTTCACAACTGATTGTCCCTTAGACTCTGAATTCAATTTTGAGCCCATATGTCTACCAATATCATCACTGAACATAATTCTTTTATGTACATCACCTTGTGTATAACATGTTACATCAATTGATGCACACAACGGCTGCTCTGCACTGACACTAGTATGGGAGCTTCCACATAAGGTTTTGGTGTCAATGCAGACCGAAGGAACACACTGTGGAGAACTCAAGCAGTTGTCATTGCAAGAGTTTTGATTTATAAAAGAATCAAGGCGCTCAGTGTTATCATTTGAGGTTTTAAGTATCTTATCTATTGTTAAAGAACATTTATTGTAGTCCTTAAGGGACAATTCATATTTCCTAGTTAGATACTGAATTTCAAATTGCAAATTTTGTATTTTTGATTCTAAGTGCTTTGTGTCAGTATAGTATTTTGAATGACACTGTTTTAACTCTAGCTCAGACAACTTCCATTGTTCTCTTAATTTAAGATTAGATTTAATATTCTTGCATTTATTCATCAGGCTATTAAAATGTTTTAATTGTTTTTTTGATTTATAGATAAATTTATTAATTTTAATATATTTTTTTAGTTTATTTCTGCTGCAAAATAGAACTGACTTGTCTGGTTGATATGAGTTATCATTTGTGAGATCAATAGTAGACAAGTCCGGGTTTGAAACAATTGCAGAAGTAATAAACTGCGGGGCACCACTCATTAACTCACTGTATAAATTATTTGTTTCACGAGCAGCAGATTCCTGTGAGGACACTTCCAAGTCGGAGATGTGCACATGGGCATCTCGTAGTTCCTGCTCCAGTACTGAAGTCCTCCTCAGGGTCCTCTCATACTCTTCACTGCACTCTTGAAACCTATCTACTATAGATTGTAGGTGATCCCGCTCAATAACAACATCCTCATAACTAATATGAAGCCTTGAAAGTTCAGATTTTAATTTCTTTGTGTCATCTAACGCATTCACTAACAGATTTTCGTTCTCCTCTCTTTCCTTTGAAAGTTCTGCACAGAGCTCCGTTTTGGTCTTAAGCTCCTGCAACACCAGCTGGAGTTTGGGCTCCTCCTGCTGGCGAGACAACGCTTTACGGCTACGAGTATTCATATTGTGTTGCATAAAATACAATTCAAACGCGAGTTAAATTAAAAAAAATAACGGAGCACTTTGCTTTGCAGTATACGAAGTGACAAGTGGGTATTTTGAGGTTACCGGTAATTACTTTAAATTAATATTTTATAAAATTACGCAAACACAGCAACTGTCGTCAACACTGAATAAACGCTTATACAAGTATAATATTCTACTCAGGAGAAACAATCGACTTATTAAGTATTTACGTGAAGAAATGACTATCAACAACGGTTTTAGGACTTGTCACTTTTTACACTTAAAATACACAAATCACATAAAAAAAATTATATGTAACACTTATTTAACACTAAAATATGTGGTGATATTGGTTTTATATCGTTAAATTATGCTTAACTAATTAAATTTTAATTAAAATTATACAGAACAATTTTATGACATCTAGTATCGAGTGTTGCCAGACACGAAAAACTTAGCAAGATTGAGCTTAGCAAGCTTAGCAAGATGACCATGATATGGGCGTATAATATGCCTCTGCAAACCCCTTCGGGGGAACAGGAGTGAATATATGTATGTATTTCTTTGATAATATAGTTAACAAAGTGTATTTCAACGTCCATCAGAGACTTGAATAATAGAACACGATTCTAAAGTAGTCACGCAAATAGAGTGAATTGTGACGAGTGCCGTGAATGGGATACCCGAGATTCATATCTCGTTCGCCTTTCTATTCAGTCGAGTAGATGTGGGCGATTTTATCGTTTAGTCGCAGAATTTTCAATTCTCAAATTATACTGTGTAAGAAAATTCGTAAATAATTCAAATTATCTTATAGAAAAGATAAAAATGATTTTATGTAATGAATAGCTTGATTTTATGTTTTAATTTGGTGATATAAAAATACCCTTTATCTACTATTTTTGATATTTTTGTATGAAAGATACCTATGTATGAATTGATTGGTGAAAAAATATATCGAATTTCCAAATTTTGTGTGTAAAATTTTGACGAACCTAAAAGATCCTGTAGATTTTTTTTTGTATTCATCTTAAAGGCACATTAAGAAGCACAAAAGCGTTAGATATTAAATGCCACACAAACGGTCACCCATCCAAGAATCAAAACCTGTAACCTTCGCTTCACTTCAGTGATCATCACTGATATATAGAAGCAGTACTTGCAATAGCAGCAACATTCCAATGACGAGGACCCATAGACATAAAATTCAGAGGGTCCCGGGTTCAAGCCCTGGTGCACCTATGACTTTTGTTACGTGCTTAATTATCGCTTGCTAAGTGCCTCGGAAAGCACGTTAACCGTTGGTCCCGGCTGTCATGAACATCTATGGCAGTCGTTATTAGGAAGTCAGTGCCTTCTAATATGCTGACAGCTGGTTTAATCATAGAATGATGTTTCCCTCTGGGTCAGACGGCAGTCGCTACATGTAATAACTGAATTTCAGTCAAATCAGTGAGCAGGCTCTGGGCCTTAGGCCTTTTTTTATTATTGTTGGTAAAAAATGCTGTTGCACTGCGTTGCAATGCGTTGTTTGCAAAAAAATGCACTGCCTCCCGGCCAATGAAGGGACCGAGAGGCGAGTGTGGAGTTCACTGCGGCAGACGCGACCACCGCAGTCTTATCCACTAAAAAACTTCCAAAGACGCCCACCGCTGTTGAAAAGGGGCGAGGCACCAGTGCCTGGGTTTGTAGCTGCTGGCACCCTGCCCGCGGCCAACGTCTCCCGGATCAGAACCGGGAGGACCTCCTAAGAGAGCGATGTGAAGCGCCCCCCTTACCTCCTTTTGCGGCCATAGCGTAACTGGTCTACTTCTTGGGGATTCTATGGCTAGACGAAAGGGACCCCCTGCCCCCGCCGCCTAAGACCCCTCAGGTGCTGCTTAACGGGCTCCGCGGCCCCTTCTGCGACATCACCACGTCGCATAAGGAGCTGGGCCCTAAGCCTAAGTCTAGGGCTACCGAGATAATGCTAGGATATAGTATTTGCAATTATCGATGGATTTATTCATTGATATCGTATAATTTTGGGACTAAGCGAGAAGTAGAATTGATACCGTAATTAAAAATGAATCACCCAGAATCGAGTCAGACCTACGGCATCTTCTGAACGATAATCGATTAATGGTCATTTTGTCATGAAAACCGCAATATCTATTGTAATTCCTAATCGGTTTGAATGATAGGGCCGGTACGTAATAGCCCTGAGGTCGGATTTAGCATAACAATCATTTTGGGGTAGAAATATTACTGGATTAAGTAATAGAATGGCTTTGTCGCAGAATGTCCAGTGAAAGAAATCATGTTTATTTCTAAGACATTACAAGAAATATAAGTAAATTAAAACTGAATTGCTTTCACTAGGTTACAAAACTAAAACCTTACTCTACTGGGGGCCTACCGCCGAATTCGATGGATTACCGGTAATCCATCTAGATCAAACTTTGTTTTGCGTTCATTAAACCGTACCGGGGAATCTGCCGACAGCCACCTCTCATTCAGGACCTTCAGTCCGTGACAGACCAATAGGTAAATGGATTATGTTAGAAGCTTAATTGAGCTTAAAAAATTCTACCAATTCTAAAAATTCTACCTGATCGACACACATGTACACTAACATGAAATTAAAAATTAAATCATTACGATCACACAGATTGTGTTAAAAAATTTATGACCTTTTAAAGTATTTTATTTGCCAAAATTCTAGACCAATTTGAGATAGAGGCAGCGAATCTGGTCGGCTGATGTCGAATAATTATATCAAAGTAAGAAAGGCTACGTGATGGGAAAAACGTGCCAAGAATCGGGGCTGCGTTCAGACGGGCGAGCTTGCTTGATTTGATAAAAAAAAATATATTCCCTTATTCAAGTTTGGCTCAAAAGAGCTCTTACGAACGTCAAAACTTAAAAAAACTAGCGCGTTTACAAGCGGTAATTTACAAGTACTTTGGGCAACCTCTGCCCAATGGGAAAAACAACAACCAAAAAAAAATGGTTGCCCAGTGGGAAAAGCTCGAACCAAAATGAGTCCTTTCTCTATATCTAAATAAATTTAAATTAACAATAAAACACAAGATGTCTTCAAAGGGATATTATTCTATTAAAGACTATATGGCAGATAAAAATGCTTGGGATTAAGCTGCCGTTTCATACAGGCTATTCTAATATGAATGACTTGAAAACATAAATATTGTTAAGGTACATAACCTTAACTTATTGCATTGTATAGCTTCACAGACAAATGAAGATTGTATTTCTAGTACCAAACTAATGGACATATTTAAAAGAGCAAAGCCTGTGAGTTTCTTGCCAGTTCTTCTTACAGAGCGGTGGCTCGGAACTGGCACTTAGATTCACTTACACTTAATTATTTTTTGTTTTTAAATTGTTTTGTTGCATGTAAGTGAATCTAAGCTTCGTGATTTAGTGTAATATTATTTCGATTGTTTTTTTTTTTCATTTGTAATCATGACGTTTTCAAGTACTATGTATAATAGTTTATGAAATAAATATTTTTTTACTTTACTTATAACACATTAAATAAAACAATGAAATGTGTGGACAAATCTTTAATAGGCATTTATGTTATGACTATTAGTTTGTTTAGTGTACTTTTGTGATTGCAAAACAGAAATGCTATGGGTGTGCCTAATTAAATAAATAAATTTTAATAAAAAATTAAGACCTATTAGGTACTGTATTTTTGTGATCACCCAGTTCAAATGCATCTGAACTTTTTGATTTAAAAACTTCATCGTCTGGTTAAGTATTTGCTGAGATTCAGCTTGTGGCCATTTTGTCAAACGTCTGAACTGACTGATCCACATATTGGGCAATATCTTCAATATCTCACGATACACAAACTGTTTTTTCGAAATTCAAAATATTTTTTTCAAGATTGGCTCAATAGAGCTCTTATGAAGTTCAAACTTAAAATTTAACGCGCCCATTCATTGCGGGCGGTGCTTGATCGTAAAAAAACGCGCAAGAAAATCGTCAAGTTTGGTTTTTATTTCCGTTTGAATTCTGTTATAAGTGATGACAATTTTTTCCTAAAATTATGAATTGGTTTCAATAACAATTAAAAAATGATCACTCATTCTAGGTGCACATCTGCTCTGAAATTGCCTGCCGCCTATGTAGGCACGTGTTTCTCAGCACATTCTCTCCTAAGCCATTTATGAAGACTGTCATGAGTGGGTGCCTTTGTTACCGTGCTTAGTCTACTCTAATTTATTGAGCTGGATCGCCTGCTTACCAACAGGCAGGATTTTATCTTTATGACTAGTAATTTTTTTTACATATTTTATGCTAAAACACGACCAACGCTAAAACGAGAGTCAGACTCGTTTCAGCGTTGGTCATGAAGACATCGTTGTTCGGAGGCTCCTATCTTACCTGAAGATGCCCTGTGTAAGGGCGAAACACGTGTCGTGTTGAATAGTTTCTCGATTTTTCGGGAAATAATAGTAGCGCGGAAATTGTTTCAAAGATATTTTTAATCCATTACTTGCTTATATGTTGTGTTTATTACACGATTGCAAGATAAAAAAAGATTAAGATTATGATACAATGAGTGTATCGGTTTCTGGGTTCGTTTATGTTTGTTAATATTTTATACAATTAAATTAATTAAAAATGCTTAGGAAGGCATTTTTCTAGCCCAATCTAAGCATACTTGCTCGTCAAAAATATTTAGCCCTTTTCTTGTTTCCTATATACATACACTTACGCCTATTTCCGCGAATAGGTAGGCAAAGGCATTTTATTTGCCCACATTATATATTGATCCCACGTAAAAGATGGCGAGCCTATTAACGCTTACAGGGTTCTATATGTTTGCTAGAGCGTCGTCTGTTGATCAGCAGGTGCACCACTTGCAGATGAGGTCTTGGCTTGTGCTCCTTAGGTCTTGGTAGGATCCCTATACACCCTATATAATAAATTCGACCTATACATACAACTATATATTCGTATAGTAGTAAGTAGTATATTCCATAATATATTCTTCATTGCATTGTATTTTGTTAGTTTATAAATGATTTTTGTTTTTTCAAATTTGATTCAATGGTTGATTTAAACAGCCAATAGAAAGCACTCTTTCATAACATTATAATAAGTTTAGGATACTGTCGATACAGTGTGAACGCAGCACCGTCTCATCTACTGTCCCCACGCGTCCCGCTGACTGCAGCCTCTTCCCTTTGTGAGATATTGGTAATGCCCCCTCTCCGCGCTCCTTAGTGCGGGTTAGGGAAGGATGCCGGGCTATTATGGGTGACTATATCATTAATATATTACCCTCGTGTTGGCATTACACTATACAGAATGCAGGACAACACTGTATTTTTATTTTTTATTTTACGTCGGTAACAAAATGCATTTACGCACTGTCTCCTGGCCAAAGGGGGACCGAAAGGGAGTGTGGGCCTCACCACCGGCAGACACGAATGCCAGCAGTAATACCCACTAAAAATCATTCGACGACGCTCACCGTTTGTTGAGAAAAATGCGGAGGCCAGTACCGGGGTTGCAGCGACTGACAACCGGCCGGGAGACGACCGCGAGAAACTCCCTAAAGGGGCGCAGTGGACCCGCCCCTCCTACCTAATTGTGCGACCATAGCGTGTGTGGCCGACTTCCCGGAGGGTCCATGGTTAGACAGCAGGAGCCCCCTGCCCCCGCTGCCTAAGACCCTCCTGGCGCTGCTTGGCGGGCCCTCCTGGCCCACCTGCTGCGCCCTCCATAGGTCCCTCTTGGTGGGACTCTGGTGTTGCCTTTTCCCTAGCGCCCTCTGCGCCTTGTGGAGACCTGTTCGGGAGGCACACCACTGAATCTACCCCAGGTTCTTAAATTTCGTAAATGTGTACTATATTTTCAGTATTAAAATTTACCTATCAATTTTAGTTTTATTTTAGTTGATATAAATTTTCTAATCTTTATAAATATTGAGCTGTTATTCCAAGTACTCACACCAAACCCTTTCCTTGACATCGCATCAATATTCATTTGATGTCAGCTGTATGGGTTTATAAGCCAAGGTTACGTGTTGTTTTAGTATAAGTCTAAGAAGTAAAACAACTTTTCTAAATAAAACATTTAATGGGTATAATTTTAAATTAAAAGACAAACTATAAATGGAAACACTCTTTGTCGTCATGGAAGCACTATACTCTTTCAGTTCCAAAATAAATAAAGTTGGTACTAGATAACGAAAGCATAAAAAAATGGTTGCCTGTAAAGTCGTTTTTACGGGCGAAGATTTTACGTGACAACGTCTTTTTCTCGGTAGAATATTTATTGATATGAATATAATTAAATTGCACAATAGGAACAAGGAATTGAATGAAAATAAGAATTGCACAAATTTTAACTATAGAAATATATTTTGTTCAACCGATCATAGTTGAGTGGGAGAGAGACGCAAGGCATTCGCCGGGCCTCTCTCTCGTTCGGTGACTCATCGTAACGTTACCGAGCGTTACACTTTTTCATAAGTGACTCCCAGCCGCAACCTAATTTAAGACGTTGTCACGTCAATAAAAGTATATCTCTTGTGTGGGAACCAAATCAACATCCCCCAGGTCAGAACCGGGGGGAACTCCTCGGGAAGGAGCATTAGACGCGGCCCTCCTACTTCCATGTGCGACCATAGGGTAGACCCGGGGGATGCTGGTCAGGGCGAGATGTCAGACGCTGCAACCCAGGTATTGGCCCCTGGCCTCTTTCTCAACAAGCGGCGGGCGTCGTCGAATGATTTTTAGTGAGTATTTTTACTGCTGGCGGTCGCGTCTGCCGGTGGTGAGTCTAAGTGCCGGTCACAGATCCCCTCTCTATCCCCATTTGGCCGAAAGGTTATTATTATATTATTAAATGCATTTTAATAATAATATTTAAATTCATTTATTTGACAACAATGGTTCAATTGTTAGTAATTTAAACAACTTAAACAATACAAATTTAAAAAAAAAATGAATTTTTCAATATTATAACCGTGGCTTTTGATGCACTAATACAGACACAAAATGCCAAATCATTGCCGACGTAAAGAAAGGTATACAGCTCAAGTATAGGGCATCCGGGGTGATGCCGGGGAATGATAACCTTTTTACTCCATTGTCATACCGACTGACCGTTAACTGTTCTGATAATTCCGCACAGGTGATGTTTATGTTTTTGCAAAGTTTTCGTAATTTCCTCGTGTTGATGGATCGCCAATATGTGATAAAGGAAGACTCACGTTTTGTTTTTATATTGAAATTAGAATATGCCATTGATGTAACACCCATTGATATAATTAAGAAATTCAACACTATAAATGTGAAGAAAACTGCAGACCTTTGGCGCAATATCATCGTAGTTAACAAGCTTAATATAATTGTTTCGGTGGTGCACAGTTTTACTCTAACATTAGATAAATGCGTAGTTTGCAGCATATTTCCAGATCCATCCATGAAAAATCATTCCATTATTAAAATCCGGCAGTACAGCAGACCCAAAAAAATTTAGTGGTACATAAAGTAAAATTTTTGGACAAACTTGTTTACAACCAAATGTTAATTTTTTTAATTAAAATGGGTTAATGCATTAAAAACAATTTGGATTTACTATGGGTCGCTCTACAACCGATGCAGGTGTTGAACTTTTCAAACATATATTTGTTGTTTGGGAAGGTTCTTTGGACGCTTTAGGTATTTTTTGCGATCTGTACAAAGCTTTGGACTGTGTTCCTCATGAAGCATTGATGAAATAATTAGAATATTACGGAATTAGAAACTTTGCATTGGATCTTTTTACTTAATAATTAAGTAATAGGATTCAAAGGGTCGAGGTTAATGGAAGGCGGTCTTAGGGTTTTGCTGTTAAAATGGGGGTTCCGCAAAGCTCGATTCTCGGTCCGTTTTTGTTTTTGATTTATATAAATGATTTGCCACATTTTGTAAAATAATACAACGAGATATAGTATTGTTTGAAGATGATACATCATTATTGTTTAAGTTATAACGATATCAGAACTTAGACGATAAAAACAATGCGATCTTTGAAATAAACGTGGTACAATGGTTTAACATCAATAATTTGTTATTAATTGGCTAAAAAGAAATGTATTAAATTCGTGACGCCAAACGTTAGACAGGTAAATACTACTTTTATGATATACTCCTAGGAGGATGAGTTGACCCTTGTGTGTTGTAATGTTTCGAGTGTCTCTCACAAAACCGTGCACAAAAGTGTCAAAATTCCAGAAATTGAGCTTTAAGCTGCGTTTTTTTATTGTGGTACTGTCATGCTAGTGTTATGCAATAGTTCAGTTATCCTTAAAAGAATTACAAGCTAATCTGTTTTTATGCAATATTGCTCTTGAAACTTCAACAGGCTTATAAATGGCGTGCTTAGGTATCTCCACTTCTCCTCTCTCCTACACTATGCTGTGCCCGACAGGGTCCACAGTTGATACTTTTGTACCTAAACTACCATCCTGTAAAACACAATGTTGGAACGCAAAAAATTGAAACCATAGCCAATATACCAGGCCTATGTTCACAATTCGACGGCGTAGTACTTGCACTACGTCGTCCTCCTCCCTGATCTTCCGGAACTGGTACCATCGTTCTTCATCATCGGTCTGTAGTTTACCTAAACGCGGTTTATACTCGAACACATTTCGACGTCTTTTTCACACATGCAAACTCATGAAATGACTGTTTTTCACTGTAGGAGCGTTCAATTCTTAACTGCGGGTATTTACATTCACTTCCCCAAATTTTTTATATGTAAGCTTCGAAATTTCAGTCAAGTATATTTTTTTTATTACATATTTTATTTTCACGTTTTCAATTGATTTGTGATAGTTTATTAAATAAAGAACTGGAACATAAAGAGGTCAAGACGGAACGATTTCTAGTGGTAGTTGGAGCGTAAAACCTTACGATTCATGTTATGTCTTAAGCTTTTTCTGTTCCAGTGTCGCAGTACCCTTTGTTTTATGTCGGTAAAAAATGCATTTACGCACTGCCTTCCGGCCAAAGGGGGACCGAAAGGGGGGTGTGGAACTCACCACCGGCAGACATGACTGCCAGCAGTAATACCCACTAAAAATCTTCCGACGACGCCCGCCGCTTGTTGAGGAAGAGGCGCGGGCCAGTACCTGGGATGCAGCGTCTGACACCCCGCCAGCGGCCAACGTCCCCCGGACCAAAACCGGGAGGACCTCCTCTGAGAGGCGCAGTGGACGCGCCCCTTCTACCTCCCCGTGCGACCATAGCGTGTGTGGCCGACTTCCCGGAGGGTCCATGGTGAGACAGCAGGGGCCCCCTGCCCCCACTGCCTAGATCCTCCTGGCGCTGCTGAGCGGGCCCTCCTGACCCGCCCGCTACGCCCTCCACAGGGCCCTCTTAGTTTCTCCCCCGGTAGTCAGTACTAAGGGCACCCAGAGGCGTCGCTCTCTGGGTGTCACCTTTTCCCGGCCTCCGGGAGGTACTCAGCCCCCCCACCACGCCAAGGTGGAGACCTGTTCGGGGGGGAGTGTCGCAGTACCCGCAGTAACCTATGTCATGAATCGATGGTAGCAATTAACAATGTCGTATGTCAAAAGTCGTTGTTTATAACAATATTATAAGTGATAAGTCGTTACTTTTCACTTACAACATTGTTTAAAGTAATGGCTTTTCACTTACGACATTGTTAATTGCTACCGTGGAAATACAAATACAAATTAAAAGGAATTTGACGACCGATATGGCGTGGAGGTCAGTATACTTCACTCCAGAGGTCGTGGGTTCGATTCCCACACAGGACAAATCTTTGTGTGCATGAACATGCATATTTGTTCTGGTCTGGGTGTTTTCCTATGAATATTAAGTATGTATTTGCAAAAAAAAAGTATTTAAGTATGTTTATCCGTTGTTTATCACAAAATGTGGTAGTCGTTAAGCCATGTTAGAGGCCTAATGGGCGGCTTGATAAATTCTAACAGCAGGACGCCAAACACCTGCCTCCGCCAATCTGTACTGGGTCCGCGTGGTGGAGTATGACCCAATACACTCTCACCTTGGTATGTGAGAGGAGGCTCGTGCTCAGTAGTGGGACGTTAATGGGCTGAGATGATGATCCGTTGTTTAGTATCCATAACACAAGTTCTTAATGATACTTATCTTGGAACTAAATAATTGGTGTAATTGTCAGAAAATATTTATTTATTATTTATTTATTTAAATACAACTTTTTTTAACGTAACAAGATCAGCCTTCTGTATATTGCATACCTCTTATAGAACTTGCAAACTATACAACAAAAGAGTTAAAACAAAAAGCTTAATAAATGCAGAACGACCCCGTATATAGACACGCTGCAAAAAAAACTAAGGAAAAAGCACAGTATTTTAATCGGAACAGTTCTGAAAATATTTTTCCACGTACCAAGCGCCTGTGCGGTTCGACGATTCCTTTTAAACTTAAATGGTACAAAACGGCTACTACGGCAAAGGGTTTTAAAAAATAAAAAACTTTCAAAAGCTAGACTAAATTGCCAAGCGAATTGATGCAACGGTAACACCTAACCACGCCACAGATTGAACAAAACACGGACAGATAAAGCGTTTATATTTTGACCAAGCTTTTGCACGCACTTATTAAAAAACAAAACTTTATATTTTTTGCAAAAAGTACTTCGTAACGCGAATACGGAGCGCCATCTTATTTTTCAGAATAACTATCTATGGTCAGACAGAAGCAGGTTTTAGTTTATTCGAAGGTTCGAATTTTAACTATTTGTAAGCTGTTACTGTAACTATTTGTACCACTGTTTGTAAGAGCAGCCCATTCATTTCACTAATTACTGATAAATTTAAATAATAACAAGAGATACCAAATAACAACAAACAATAAGTAAAAAAATCAAAAATTATACTTTTAGTTTAATACTAAAAAATATTTTTTTTTCATATGAAAGATGCAGGTTCTAGTTTATCCGACGGATGGAACAAAAATTTAAACACATAACCTTTGCACCGCGGGGACAGCACAAAGTTATGTCGGGCTCCCTGGCCGAGTTAGTGGCCAGAACTACCCACCAAGCCCCACTGTTTCCTGCTCCACGTACCTCCGTTGGCTCTGCACGCCTGTCCGTGTCACAGACCCTCGCCTTTTATTTTTTCAACTATAGGTTACCGATTAACTGACGAGGCTCTGGTAAACATAGATGTTCCTGGTAAGCGGCAATAGGCTCGCCACCTATTACGTGGGACCAACAATACAATTGGTGGAGGAGTGATTATATGTGTGTATGTATATAAAACGAGCAGGAACAATAACGAAACTACAATACACAGGACAGGTTTGGTCGACTGTCCCACGATTGTACCAAATGGGTGTCCAGTTCAGAATCGTTGTACTTTCTGAAGTTAAAATTAAATGTCGCTCATTAACCTTCTCATACACTACTCGTGCAAGGTACTTGTGACAAACCCTTACTGCAATTTTATGTATCATTTTTGTATTATATACTATACAATAAATAACACTTATGACACCACAATAATATAAGAGGGGTTTATTGTGCGCCATAAAACAGAAGCTCAATCGTGAACCGGCCTATTTTGGGAAATCGACGAGGATTGGACGGCAGTCTGCAATAGGGATGTATTACGTAAGTATATAATTTAAGCATTTATTTTAGTGAACATGAGTCAGTAACGTAGTGGGTACATACATACATTCACGCCTGTTCCCCGAAGGGGTATGCAGAGGCATATTATACGCCCACACTTCGCCAATTATAATGTTGGTCCCGTACTGTAGGAGAACTAGAGTGACCGACATAGCAAAGCGCGTTTGCAAGCTGAAGTGGCAGTAGGCGGGGCACATAGCTCGAAGAACTGACGACCGATGGGGCGTTAAGGTTCTTGAATGGCGACCACGAATCAGCAAACGTAGTAGAGGGCGGCCCTCAACGCGATGGACCGATGATCTGGTCAGGGCAGCGGGGAGCCGGTGGATGCAGGCGGCAAAGAATCGATCTACGTGGAAAGAAATTGGGGAGGCCTATGTTCAGCAGTGGACTTCAAATGGCTGAAATGATTATGATGATGATGATATAATTGGCGAAATCTATGCTTCTGGCTACCCCTTCGTCATTGCACATATGCACTTAAATAAGTTTATGAATATGAACCCAAAAATGTTAACCTCTCGCATGAACATGTCCTAATCCCTTTACTGTTAACAGGATGGGTTCCAAGACGATTCGGAGAACGTAGCAATATCCCACACTGGCCGGGAGTAACGATCGCCATAAATATTATATAGATAGACGTCAATCTATACAATACATAGCGTTGCGGACACTTAAGTGGCTTTTTGTTCATATTTTATAATGTAATCTATCTTTGATCTACTTATGTACTGCTTAATGACATCAGGCAATAACAAATACATTATTAATAAACTAATTTATTGAACATAGATTACAACTCTTAATTTACTTATCAGTTTTAATATAACAAGTCATAATCATTTAATAGAATTATACCGGCTTAGTCCCGCCCTAGATTTAAACTTAGGACCATTTTTTTAATATGACACGTTATTATGACTGTAAGCAGCCGATGCAGTCCAATAAAAAATGAAAGCGCTTCAAACCGTGAAATAAGCACGGAACCTGAAGCTGCTTTCAGATATTGCACGGAGCGCTTGTCGTCTGACCTCCGCAACCCAGAGGGAAACATCATTATATTATTATAGTTAGCCGGCTGTCAGAACATACGAAAGCTTCGGGGGTAATTTCCAAACAATTTTTTGTTTTATTATTTATTTTTAATAGTTACACGGGTCTGGCCCAATTACAATAACTAGCTCAGTGAGCAATTTTACATGCATATAAAGTTAAAAATATAATTAAAGTTATATTCACAAAAAGACGACAATTTTGTCTGGATTTATTCCTAGCTATCTACGAATATGTCACAGTCAGGATACTGACACAGGAAAGCATTGCATTACTATTAAAAAAAAAAATATATATATATATATAGTCATATATATAGTCTAAAGATCTATAGTTATTTGATAAAATGAAGACATGACAGCACTAGTTTTAAATCCGGTTTAACTTCAAATATTGTTTTACATTTATTTGATAAAATGAAGACAGTGACAGCACTAGTTTTAAATCCGGTTTAACTTCAAATATTGTTTTACATTTATTTGAAGCCATATAGACTTTACTGATTATTATAATAATAATATAATATTTAACACATAAATAATTTAAAAAAATACATAGTATTAGAACTTTAGTATTAGAAAAGAAGAAATAAAAATAAAAGTTGAATTAGTATTGCTATATTCTACCCTCTGTATTCTTGAATTATTTGCTTTAATAGCTTAATTTCAAATGAAAAATCAATTATTAAAGTGGTCTAAGGCATCATATTGTCCTCCTTATAATTATCTAATTTATATTTAAAAAATATATATTTAAAAACCGTATAGTTTAAAATTGAGACGATTAAAACGTGAGAAGTATTTAGATCCTATACCAACGTATCACTTACGAGTCTGGCTGAATTGTCGTCACTACCCTTGATGATATAGTGCCGTTTATTTAAAA
The DNA here is from genome assembly GCA_949126915.1 of Musotima nitidalis. Taxonomy (NCBI): domain Eukaryota; kingdom Metazoa; phylum Arthropoda; class Insecta; order Lepidoptera; family Crambidae; genus Musotima; species Musotima nitidalis. The sequence goes on along the minus strand of OX421437.1, from coordinate 12,781,841 downwards.
AATAACGTATTACTTTGATGCAGACTTCTTGGCGGGAAAGTGAAGAGTCATATGAAAGCAAATTTAGATAAAACACCACGTTTAACTTCGATTACTTTTTTATTTAAAAAAAACACCAGCTTTAAAAAACTCTATTTTCAACCAACTTGCTTCGTATCTCAGTAACGACTGCCGACTTCTCAATGTTCTCCAACCAAGTGGAGTAAAAATGCCTTTTTGACCGAGTCATTGCCAAAAATAATCCTGTCAACAATAGTCGGAAGTCGTTTGAGCTACTTAGTAGTTTATGATGAAATACATTAATTGAAACGATATAATTAAATATTTAAAATACATGGCTAAATTAAACATTCAAAATACATGGCTAAAATAAATAATATTTTCAAAAAAAGCGGTTATTACCGATATTTTAATTAACCAAATGATATCCGCATCCGCTGGAATAACATAAAATCATACAAAAGCTACTAATTTAAAATTATATTCGAATTAAAATCTCTAAAATATACAATATTTATTCAAAATCTCGACAGTATTTTCGACAAGCTAACAATTCGTCCATCCTGATCAGACTTCGCGTCCTCGCGAAGAGAAGCAAAAAAATAAATAATCCAAATCAACATTTTTAGGCAAATAGGTACTTATAACTAATTGACATGACAGCAGCAACATTTAATAATGTATAAAACAGTTGACTTAATTTAACAGGATAAAATAATCATCATTTTGTACTTCTCCGGTACTTATTTAAGCAATTATAATTGAGTACACTTAGTACATTAGAGTAACAATAATATAAGTACTTATATACATCGGTAGAAACGCTCATAGCAGTTCGTACCTCATGTGCACTTTGCACTTCTATCAAATACTGGTACAAACGCTCATAGCAGTTTATACCTAATGTGCACTCTGCACTTCAATACCGGAATAATGTGCACATAGCACTCCACTACCGAAATAATTATAGAAACGCTCATAGCAGTTCATGTGCAATTTGCACTTCAATACCAAAGTAATGTGCACATTGCACTTCAAGAGTAGTATACATTCCTTGAATTAGATACTTTAGATAAATAGATACACAATGTGCAAGTAGCACTACGAAAAAAAATACTTAGCTTCAAAGGACACTTCATGTTATTTACCATTATCTCTTAAATCAATATAAAATAATATATAGTACCTATATATAATATATCAATATATAGTACGCAAAGACAAACCCAATAAACATCAACTTAAAACTATCATGTAATTAAACTTGCTCCTTAGCGCTTTCACTACTAGAGGATTCGCTTTCCTTACTATTAAAACAGAGCCAAGGATGTATTTTGTCAATAGGAAATACACCTTTATACTTTGATGTCCCTTTTTTGGAAATAGGAGTATCTATGACCTCGTACCTGTCATTGTCTAAAACCTTTGTAATTCTGTACGGTCCTGAACATTTCGGCAATAACTTTTTACTTTTTCCTGTAGTATGATATGATGATATGATGTAGTATGATAAAAAGAGAGGGCGCCACCGCCACGGTGAATAAAAGCTCTGTAATCAATTTGTTTTTTAAAATTGCATTGGTCAACATTTTCGAACAAGAAGTGAACAAAAGTTGTCTTTATTGTATAATTAATACGTGAAAATGTTGGTGAGTGAAAAAGCTAACAGTGAATTGTATAAAAATTGAACTAATGTTGGGCTTCAAGTGCTGCTTAAATAAAAAGAAATAACAAGTTACCGAAACGTTGTACAAACAAACAAAGGAAAATATTTATGTAATTTGAAACACACATATAAATTCAGTGAAATTAATAGCAAAAACAAAAAGTTACGTTGATAAAAACATAAAGTGCTGGTGACTGTGATTAGTTAGATTTCAAATTACCGTACACACTTTACGTGACCTTAACGCATATTTCATCCGTAACACCTAACAATATATTTCGCCCGCTCAACATATCGAGCTTTGGTGTAGTGGATAAGTACTGAGGCATAGAGGCGAGTGTTGTGAGTTCAAACCTCGCGATTTATTGAATACTTTTTGTGATTAATCGAAGTATTTCAGACATCAACAGACTTGGTTAGAATATAAAAACAAGTTGTTACGATGACAAAAAATAGTATTTCCAGTAAAAGGAATGGACACAAAACTTCAACACCAGAGGGCCTAAACAATGTTTCATGTTATAAATGTAAGAATATAATTGGCATCAAAGACACACTAAAATGTACTGGATGTGATAATGTTTATGAATTCGACTGTGCCGGTTTCTCAGAAAAATTATATCAATTAATGAAACCCGAAGCAAAGCAAAAATGGAGATGTAAATCATGTATTCGGAAGCCAAAACAGTTAAATTCACCTTCTAAGATCACGTTACGAAAGAAAACTAATTCCATAATTTCATTTAAATCTAGAAATAACGCATCGTCGAATCATACATCCGCCCTAATTGAAGAATTTTCAAATCCAGACCGGGCTACCACATCTAAGGAATCATCTGCTTCTCCTGAAGAATTAACATTGTACACACCGATAGCATCGGACGATGAGGGTCACAGTAACGAATCAAACTATGACATGCTCTCTAGAAGTGCCGAAATGACTTGTAACAATGCACAGGAAACACAGCAATTGAAACTTAAAATCAATGACCTTACGTCTATGCTTGCTAGCACTCAAAAAGAATTAGAAAATACTATTTTAGAAAATATGATCTTCCAAAAAGAAATAACGAAACTTACAAACAAAATTCAACTTTTGGAAGTTATCTGTCATAAACCACCTTCGAGAAAACTCAAACAAAGACGATCGGCCATAACAGCGTACGATCTGTGTACTACACCCCTAGCACAGACTCCCAACCATATTGGAAACTTGTATACAGCTAATACAGAAGGAAAAATACCTAAACTAACCTACTTACAGAATATAATAACTAATTTAGAGGAAGATTATGCAAGAGCGTGCGAGGAAATAGTAATCTTGAATGAAGAAATTTGTGTACTAACACGTAAACTGGACATTAGTAATTTGGAAACCCCATCCTGCAAAAACTCCATAGAAACCGAATTATTATCCAACACTAAACAAAGGACACAAAAATCAAAAAAAGAACACAATGGAAATGAACCTACTAAAACAAAAAGAACAGGAAAGTTATGTATTATATCAAGTAGTAGACGATATAAAATTCTCCAAAATATTAAAAATATTGCTACTCTCAATGACTATCAGCTCTGTCATTACATCACTGCGAACGTCGGCATTGAGACTCTGTTAAGGGATGTGGATGTCAAATTGAAGGATTACTCTAAGGAAGATTTTTGTATTGTCATTATTGGTGAAACGGACTTTAATGTATCACAGGACTACACAAGAATAGTAACTGCCATTAATATGAAATTGCGAGAAATTACAAATACAAACATTATAGTTATTGTCCCTACATACATATGTGGTAGGCCGTTATATAACTACAGAGTGGAGGTTTTTAATAAGCTACTTAACGAGGATATGATGACTAATAAATATGGCAATATAATCGATTCCAATCGAAACTTAACATTTGATATGTTTTCTTCGCTCTCAGGAAAGATAACAAACAATGGAGTTAAAACTGTATTGCAAAGTGTTGCGGGGTTAGTGACGATAATACAAAATAAACAGAATAATGCTATACAACATGAAAACCCTAGACAAATGACGAACACCTCACAGGAGGATCAGTTTTTTCTTTAGTTACAATTATTTAAATATACTACATCAAAACATCTCAGGACTGATAAGTAAGAGTGATGAACTGGCGATACATTTGGATGAATTTAAGAGACAAAAGAAATCAATTGATATTATTTGTATAACCGAACATAATATGACATCTGAGATTGAAGATTACTTAACTTTAACAAACTTTACATTAGCAACTAGTTTTTCAAGGAATAAAAAAAGGGGCGGAGCATGCATCTTAGTAAGAAAAGGTCTTAAATCAAAGATATTAGGTAATATTAAAGAATGTACTGTCGAATGTGTGACTGAATGTTGTGGTATTGAACTGTGTGACCATGACATGTTTGTTGTATGTATATATAGAACCCCAAACACTGATAAATTAAGTTTAGACATTTTCCATCGTACTCTTGAAAGCGTTATGAATTTAGTGTGTAAAATGAAAAATAAGAAGGTTGTTATTTGTGGTGATTTCAACATCGATATTCTCAAGGATACACCAAAAAGTAATGACTTTTGCTATCATTTATTAAGCCATAATTTAAAGCTAGAAATTAAACAGCCAACAAGAAAAGCGAGCGGAACTTGCCTTGACAACTTTGCACATAACATTAAGGGCTCTAAGGGCGAAGTGGTTGAGACTGGACTATCAGATCACACGGCACAAATCTTAACATGTCCGGTTAAAAAGACATGTAATTTGAAGTCATGGTACATTAAACGTAGAAATTTTAGCGAAGAGAACTTAGAGAAATTTAAACGATACATTGAAAGTTTGACTTTTCATGACACTTTGATTTCTGATAACCTAAACATAGCATACGACTCCTTTATAGATATCTTTAAATGTTTATATGAACAGTGTTTTCCCTATAGGATCATTAAAAAACACGTGCTAATCAAAAAACAAAAATGGATGTCAAATGGGCTGAGGGTATGCTGATTAAGCTCTTTTCCCGCGACTCGTTCCTGGAACATGATGCTCTGGACCAGCGATGCACTGCTGCACGCACGTTGTCGTTGCTGCGGGCTGAAGAGCGACCACGCGATCGGCGTCGAGGACGGCTCTCGTCTCGCGTACGGGACCTGCTGCACCTTGATCGTCCATCGAGTATAACGCTGCGATGCCTCCCAGCGGACCCTCTTTGTCTACCTTCAGACCGGTCGCTAGGCATCTTCCGATTTTCGTCCAATGTCCTGGAACAGGGGTTAACAACAAGTAACTACTTCATATATATCGTGCACGATATCCTATTCTCAACACAGTCATTTGTATCAAATCATTAGACATGGCTAGGTCAATCTATATACATAGAATGAAATTGTATGATTTTATGATCAAGTTTACCTACTAGGCTCTATCAATTATTTAGAATAATCATACGCTTACGCAATAATAAGGTGCGATCGATTGTTGGTCATAATGTAATAAGTACTATTAAATTATATTAGAATAAACAAAATGAACAAAAGAATCACGGTCGCAAACCCACAGCAGGTTCCTTTGAGTCCTGGTATTATATTTCACACGGTCGATACTTCGATACTTGATGGGTGACCGCATTTTACAATGGCGCGAAAGGACTTATCAAATAAAGTAGATACCATAAAAGTTAGTAATGTTTCATTCTATCTACTTACAGTCTTACTGATTCTGCTTTTGGCAGAACTTAAATCATAATAGATTGCATAATAATTAAAATATGAAATAAAACTATTGTACTTACATGTATCATGGGCGTACAGTCGCACCAGGGCGGTACAAACACACCGACAATCCTTGGTGCAATCCCTCTTCTGATTTGAAAGCAAATTTAGATAAAACACCACGTTTAACTTCGATTACTTTTTTATTTAAAAAAAACACCAGCTTTAACAAACTCTATTTTCAACCAACTTGCTTCGTATCTCAGTAACGACTGCCGACTTCTCAATGTTCTCCAACCAAGTGGAGTAAAAATGCCTTTTTGACCGAGTCATTGCCAAAAATAATCCTGTCAACAATAGTCGGAAGTCGTTTGAGCTACTTAGTAGTTTATGATGAAATACATTAATTGAAACGATATAATTAAATATTTAAAATACATGGCTAAATTAAACATTCAAAATACATGGCTAAAATAAATAATATTTTCAAAAAAAGCGGTTATTACCGATATTTTAATTAACCAAATGATATCCGCATCCGCTGGAATAACATAAAATCATACAAAAGCTACTAATTTAAAATTATATTCGAATTAAAATCTCTAAAATATACAATATTTATTCAAAATCTCGACAGTATTTTCGACAAGCTAACACATATATGCAGTTTTGTTTTATAAAATTTGAGATATTTCGAGCATTAATGTATAATAACGGTGGATTATTAACCGTTAAGTGTTTGTGAACATACATGAGTGTTGGTAAATCAAACAAAACAGTGCAACATCACTTTTCATATTCTCTCAAGAAGTCCATGTGAGATCTCAGTATAGTCCCACATCTTTACTGAGGACTCAAGGCGCTTAGGGGAGGGTATCTCATTTACCATTTATCATCTTTATCATGTCTCATTCTCATTTACTATGAATTATATATTATTAATCTAACACTTACTTGACACTGGCTAGATGTGCTAGACGCACAAAGCCATTATTTTTAAAAATAATAAAAGTAAAAAGTTACTATGACATAGCACTTGAAAACGTCAAAACAAAATATAAATTTTAAAAAAAATTGGTTGCCTGTAAAGTCGGTATACGGGCGAAAGTTTTACGTCACAACGACTTTGAGTGGTAAAATAATTTTAATGTGAATATTCATTCGTATAGTAGGAGGAAGGATGAAATAATAGTAACAATTTAAAACATTTATTTATACAAAGAATTATATTTAAAACGCATCTCGCTCTGTCTCTCTCGCTCTTAGGCGGGCTAACCATGCCCGAGTGGAAGGGACGCGTGCCTCTCACTCGCTCTCAGTGTAAACGCATAACGTGAGCGGAGCGTAACGCAGTTTCTTGAAGTTGTCACGTCAAAAATTATGCATTTGGTATAAAGCTTTTATGTTGACATTACAAAATTACACTTAATAACGTTTTTATAGAATAGATTTAAAAAAAAAACATCACAAAACGATATCTAAGAACTGTGTCTGTAAGCTTTGTTCAATTTCCCAAGAGAAACGTGGTAAATATTTAATCCACTTTTGCTGTAAAGAAAAACTCATGCTGGTCATCCCGAGTATTAAGTACTTAAGTAACGAGATGTTCTTACATAATATATGAATAGAAACCAGAGTAGATATACATAATAACATTTGATCCAAATCTTTTTGCGTGGGCACAGAGGTAGACCGGGGTAAGTAGATAATCCACAAAGGTAACTTAGATTTGAAAATGACACAATGAGAGGATTATTTGAGTAAAAATGTTTCTGGGTCACGTATCTGTCTTTTGATGTGTCCTGCTAGTACAAAGTAAATAAATATCTAGTTATAAGTTAATGTAAGATAGAAAATATTAAATCTTGATATGAACTTTCTTCTTTTAGATACTTTAGAGTTATATGGTAGTACTAAAGTTATATGGTAGGGGCCTCCAGCCCCCGCCGCCTTAGACCCCCCTGGCGCTGCTGGACGGGCCCTTCTGGCCCACCCGCTGCGCCAACGGCGTAGAGAGCGGATTCCGCTCCCTTTTCCACTTCGCGGCCTCCTTCTGCGACATCACCACTTCGCAGAAAGAGGCCATCGCCTCCCACGCCATCCCGCTGTCGACCATCATGATGGTCAGCAGCGAGAGAGCGACTCCACCCAGGGAGCGTTACCCACGCCGGGCACTCCACCAACGTGTGCTTGATTCATAGTGGTCTTGACGGGATCCTGTCTCAATACCCATCAAAACTCATCCAACCTTTTCTCGCTCATTTCCATACGTAGAATGACCTTTTTGCCCGTTTTTTCCCGTTCCGTTTTGGGTATATCTACTTTCGTCAATGAAAAGTTGGAGTGTTAATTAAAAGTTCTGATGCTGAAACAGGTCCCGGGTTCGTGTGTCCAACTGTGGCAGGTGACTGACGTGCGGACTGAGTTTATGGTGGATTTGTGCAGAAAAAAAATGGCGCATTTTTTAATTCTAGAACTGTTGCCTCCAGGAGTTAACTTTATTTTAAATAACCAGGTCAAGTGGTTGTCGACTTGGCTTATTACTGCCTTTTTCAGAAATATCGACCTATTTCACGATTAACTGCAACAGCAACCGTAAATTTGTTTTCGAAAAATTGTTTGCAAATGAGAAAATAAAAAATAAAATAAAATATACTTTATTGTCTTTAAGATTAACATGATCATTTAGATTCGTCAAACATTTACACAAAATGGAAATTCCATATATTTTTTTAACAACAATGAAAGAAATATGAGCGGTACCATAATAAAGGAATAAAAGCAAATGGGTTCTTTGTCAGAATTTGTCAGTTTATCTGTCTGTTCTGGTTTTCTCAAGATTTGTCAGTCTGTATCTGTCAGTCAGCCTGTCGTGATTTTAAAGGAGGGACTTACTTGCAGGTGAGATTGGCTTGGACTCCAAAAATTATGGTAGAATCCCTATTCACTAACGTCTCACTACCAGCACGGGCCTAATGGTTTATATTTTAGTAGAATTATTTCCCAGATGTATATGGATGAGACTACGTCTACCTCACTTGCAAGTGGTGCTTGCTGATCTAAAGACGAGGCTCTGGCGAACGGAACAGATCCCAGAAAGCGGCAATAGGCTCGCCATCTATTACGTGGGACCAACAATCTAATTAACTACGTTTTGGCGTATAATTTGCCTCTGGTAGGTAGTTCCTTTGGGAAAACAGGCGTGATGTATATATGTGTATATATTTCTCAAATTAAAGGGGTAAAGCCAGAAAAGAATATCGCACAAACAAAAAACACGACAACGAACCAGTATCATTCTACATATTTGCACCCAACGCAATTTGTGAATGAATATCCTTTTATATTGCATACGGTTTTGATTGAATACAAACAAACAATGTTCAGAATTAAAATGAACCGAAGCATATTCAGATTCATCTGTATAATTGTTCACGACCCATATAATTGTTGGATTGTGTTTCAATATGCTGTGTTTGACATATTTTTCATTAAATAACGTAGGCGCTTGTTACACTTTCTGCGTGCGGTTAGAAAAATACTCGGTTGAATCTTTCCACGTGAAAGAGGTTTTATAGAAGAGTGAAAATTAAGCTTGGCGGTGCTAGGTAGTCAGAATCGATACATACTGACTACTTTTACCTTTTTGATACAATTTAAAGTCTTCTGCTAACCCTACGGTTAACTGGCAGAGAATGCCTTATGGCATTAAGTTCGCCTTTTGTAATACTTTTAAGTGTGCAATAAAGATTAAATAAATAAATACATAATATTCATATACAATACCACGCTTGTGTCCCCATTTCGCCAGTTTTATTGTTGGTCCCACATAATAGGTGGCGAGCCTATTGCCGCTTATCGGGAACTTTTATGTTTGCCAGAGCCTCGTCCGTTGATCGGCCGCTGCAACACTTGCAGGTGAGGTTGGTTTGGGCTACTAAGATCTTGGTAGGAACCCTATACAACCAATAACTTAACCACACAACTTTATAAGTTTATAAAATTCACCTTCATAATCCACAACAAATTAACATTATTATTATCAAAATGTGGGCGTTTATTATGCATCTGCCTATCCTTTCAGGAAAACAGGCGTAAATGTATTCATGTATGTGTGTAGAAAGTTATGTGTACCTAAAAGTAATTATGAAATTTTTTCGTCATTTGACTTAACAGTACAGACTTACTGATTAGCCACATTTATATTGTAAATAAACGACTCAGATTCAAAATAACACAGATAGCTAGCTAAAAATATTTAATAATCAGGCCCCAAAACTTGCAATCAAAGAATCTAGGCAAGTTTACTTTTCCAATCTAAAGCCAGCCGCCCGAAGCTTTATATGATAACTCAATATTTATTCAATAAAACGGCTTCGCTTCTATGCGATTGGGCGAATCGTGTTGGAGAATAAATTTACATTTACCTAGGTACGGTTTAAATATGTTTTAGCTTTATATGTTCTCGGGTTATCGATTTGATCAGTTGGAGATTGAGATTTTAAGAAAGACGAGACTGTGTACAATTATAAATAAATATTGGACACAGTAACCTAGTGAATTTAGATGATAAAAAAGTTAGATTACATCATACTTTCATGTGAAATCAGAGCGGTGATAGCCCAGTGGCGAGCCTTTAAATTCAGAGGGTCTCGGGTTCAAACCCGCTCCTATGACTTTTCGAAGTTATGTGCGTAATTATTGCTTGCTCCATTCCTTGAAAAGCACGTTACGTTGTTAGTCACGACTGTCATGAACATCTAAGGCAGTCGTAATTAGGAAGTCATTGCCTTCTTTAGTGGTTTAACCATAGAATGATGTTTCTCTCTGGGTTGCGGAGGTCAGACGGCAGTCGCTCCACGTAATAACTGAAATTCAGTCAAATCTGGTTGAACCAGTGAGCCTCTTTATCAACAAGCGGCGGGCGTCGTCGGAAGATTTTTAGTGGGTATTACTGCTGGCGGTCGTATCTGCCGGTGGTGAGTCCCACACACCTCTCTCGGTCCCCCTTTGGCCGGGAGACAGTGCGTAAATGCATTTTGATATCGACGTAAATAAAAAAAAGTAAAAAAAAAGTGAGCGGACCCTGGGCCCTAAGCTTAATTCTTGGGCAACCGGGATAATTCTAGGATATGATGATATTTTCATGTAAAACCAGTGTAGATTAGGTCACATTCTACCATGAGGACCCAGCGGGCTTGAGCTTGATAGTAAAAGAACGAGCAAGAAATCGTCAAGTTTGGTTTCTTCTCCTGCCAGGTCTAAGAAATTATTAATCATCATTTCAGCCATTTGAAGTCACTCTCTCGCTGCCGAACATCATGCGGAGAATAGTCGACACGTCATGAGAGACGATGGCCGCGAAACGGGAGAGGGAGCGGCGAGGAGGGAGGGAGAGGGTTAGGCAGCGCCAAGGCTTCTTTGGCGGAGGTAAACAGGGGGTCTAACTTTAGCCATGGACACTGCGGGGGGCGCGTTACACTGCACCTCTCAGAGAAGGTCCTTCCGGTTCTGATCTGGGGGGACGTTGGCTGCGGTTGAGGTGTCAGAAGCTTCAAGCCTAGGCACTGGCCCCCAACAGCTGGCTTTTCAACAGCAGTTGGGCGTCGTCGGAAGATTTGTAGTGGGTAGGACTGTTGGCGGTTGCATCTGCCGCAGAGAGCCCCAAACTCCCCCCTCAGTCCCCATTTGGCGAGGAGCAAGTGCATTTTGTAACTAACGTAAAAAAAAGTTGGTACTCAGGGTTAATGTAGTATTTTGATGGTTAAAGCATACTCTTAATAAAAAATATACTTGCTTATAACAGAGCGGGCCAGCTGGAAGATAATTCTTTTTGGAATTATCTGTGCCTTGTACCCAATGTTTCTTCTTTATTCTGTTTGTATATATCTTTGTGTGTACTAAATAATTAAAATAAACAGACAAACTAATATTATTATGTCTGAAGTTTGATTTTACATTCATTTCATATAAAGCACAAACAAAAACTTTATAATTGCAAGCTAGCCCGAATACCTTTACCATCTAAGCTTAAATCTTCGTTATATTCAAGAAAATTAACATTTGAATTTAAAATACAAGTTGAAAGCCAGAAACCTAATACATACATTTAAATTCCACAATAAACAGCCAACAAACAAATGCGCAGAATTTTCAGAACAACTAAACCTGTTCTTACTTATATTCAGCCTTAATTTCGGTGCTTCGCTGTGGTGCATTGTGAAATCTTAATTTAGAGTTAATAGCACGCAACGTAATGTTTTAGGCGAGCTTACGGCGAGGCTATTTGAAACAAGAACCTGGTAAGTGAGATTATTTTTACAATGCAGTATGTATTTAGTTACACAAATTGTGTGAACAGTACATGCATTTTTTTCTTAGAGATAGATCTCCTGCTTTGGCTGGTAGAAAAAAATTAATAAACAAAATCCATCAATTAATTTGCAATCAATCGAAATAGCCATACCTATACGAGGTAATTATCGATTAACTTTTTATTATTGTAATGTACAATTTAGTTCGTAATATCTCTTAGCGTTACTAATATCTAAACATAAGGTAAGTTCTCAAATATGTAAATGATACTACTTATACAGTTTATAATGAACACCTCGTTTAATAAACTCTGTTTTGATCTCCCTGTAAAAAAAAATACCGCAATGCCCGTACCATGTTTTAGTATTGGACAATCTGTTGTGAGCACAGGTAAGAATTGGTGAGGAAACTCACTTAACACTGTTTTTTATGGAATATATATCTTTTATGTACATTGTAAAGTTACTACTAATTATTATTTTTATTTCTCTATACACACACACATACACACATTTACGCCTGTTGCGTGGTGGCGAGAAAACCCGCTCTCCGCTCTGAAGGTCGTTCGATTCCCACGCAGGACAAATCTTTGTGTGCGTGAACATGAATATTTGTTCTGTTCTGCGTGTTTTCTATGTATGCTAAGTATGTATGTACAGAAATAAATTATTTATGAATGTTTATCCGTTATTTAGTATCCATTACACAACTTCTAAATGATACTTATATTGGAACTAAATATTTGGTGTAATGGTCAGAAAATATTTATTTATTAATGATAACCGGGACCAACAATAAGCCGAGCCTTCTGATACACTGAAGCCCCGATATTAAATGCCACACAAACGGTAACCTATCTAGTATAAAAAATAAAATTACTCCTTATAATGACTAAAATTCAGCCAAGTCTGGGCCGCCAGGTTTTACCAGTAAGCGGACCCTGGCCCAGATTTGTCTGAATTTTAAACCTAAGCTTAAGTCTAGGGGACAACAAGGATAATGCTTGGTTTGTGATAAACTGTCACCTATTCAAAGCCTGACCTTTGTAAACTCTGCTTTACTTCGGTGATCGTTTCAAACTACCTAGTTTCACAGAGCTATAAGTGGTACTACAAACTTTTTTCTTCTATTATACTAAAACGAATAACTAAAGACATAGACAGTTCACAAGCAATAGAACAGGCAGGCTTTCGGTCTGGTTTTAGCACGAACGACCACATCCAGGCTCTAGAACAAGTAATGGAAAAACATCGTGAATTTAATAGCCCACTGTACGTCGCGTTCATAGACTACAGTAAGGCGTTTGATACTATTAGCCACCACTCCATTTGGACAGCTTTAAATTTGTTTGGAGTAGATAAAAAATATATAAATATTATTAAGTATATATACAAATATTGCCAAAGTAATGTAAAACTTGAAACCAGAGGAAAACCCATTGATATAGAAAGAGGTGTCAGACAAGGTGACCCCTTATCACCAAAACTGTTTATTGCTGTTCTTGAAAGCATATTTCGCAACATAGACTGGACACAAAACGGCATAAAAATACAAGGTCGCTACCTAAATCACTTAAGGTTTGCAGACGATATTGCAATATTAGCCGAAACGTCTAAAGACTTAGAAGTTATGATGGAGAGACTTGACAAAGAAAGTGCAAAAGTTGGCTTAGAAATGAATGCAAGCAAGACAAAAATAATGACCAATTTTCATAAGAATCCCATAAAAATAAAAGGAAAAATCATAGAGTATGTTGACCACTATATATACTTGGGTAAAACGGTATCTTTCAATAAGAATAACAACGAAGAAGAAGTGTCAAGAAGAACAGCAATAGCATGGAAAAGGTTCTGGTCATTCCAAGAAATTTTAAAAGGTGACTATAGCTTGCATATAAAGAAAGTCGTAATGGACACTTGTGTCTTGCCATCTTTATTGTACAGCTGCCAAACCTGGACCTTTACAGATAAAGTAAAACTGAAAATCAGAAACACACAAAGGGCTATGGAAAGAAGTTTGCTAAAGATCAGAAAAATTCACAAAATAAGAAGCGACACAATAAGAAGAAGAACTAAGGTCACCGATGCACTTACACATGCATTGACACTGAAGTGGAAATGGGCTGGTCACATCTCACGGTATATCGACAAAAGATGGACTATCGAAACTACAAGATGGGTCGGACCACCATCGGGAAAAAGAAACGCAGGAAGACCAGTAAAACGGTGGGCTGATGACATTATACAAATAGCAGGAAAAGATTGGATGCAAAAGGGGAAAAATAGAGAGCTGTGGAAGGAAGTGGAGGAGGCCGCTACCCAAATAGGGGTCCATATCTCAAACTCAGCAACAAAATAACACTCATACTAACCTTATTATAAGTGAAAATACTAACTATAACTAACAACTTTTTTTTTTTTTAAGTGTAATTGCATAATGAGATGTGGAATAAATGGCTTTATTATTATTATTATTATTATAAGTGGTACTGCATACCACTGGTATAAGCAACTGAATGCTAAAGATGTCATAAAAATAAGCAAGTAGGTCAGAAACAAGTTCTGCAAAGACAAACTCCAAAAACTAACATCGGGATCAATATATCACTAACAGCTCGGAGCATCAAATGGACACTCTCTAGAGGCGTAATATATGGATATATTTCGTCAATTCACATATAGATAAATGCAGATAGAATATATAGATAGAATTCATACCTTCCATCTCACAACTCCGATTTCTTTTCCTTTCGTTTTCTGTGCATGCGGTTAGGCTGTGATGCGTTGCCAGCCATTATTCGCACTTCCAAAAGTATTTCCATTTTTAAGAAGGCAATTAAAGGAACACTTCCTTGCTGCCTGCTAGTTGTACCTTTTTATTTAATTGTTAAATTTTAGTATGTTATTGTTTGATTTTAGTCTTTTAATATTGTTTTGTTACTTATTTTGTGCACGTGTCTACTTTGTATATGTTTTTTCCTTTTTTCGGTCTGCTGGAAGAAATACCTTTTAGAGAAAAGCAGTGCCGTTGTACATGTCTCCCATAACTTCTATCTTTCTGTATGTTCCTTATGTGCATACATTGTTATATAAAAAAATTATACATAGAGATGAATTTTATAAGCCGCTATAACCCAGTTCCGAGTGTCAATATCTCGAATTGAAATCTTTGTCGTATAACTTTTCTTACTAAGCTTACTTGACTTGGACCTAAATTATTGGTGTAATTGTTAGAAAATAATCATTTATTTTAATAATAATAATAATAATTAATTGGTGTGATTGTAAGAGAATATTTATTTATTTATTATTTATTTATTTCTTTATTTATAATATTTATTTTATCATACAACGCCAATACAATTTTGCCCAAAAATTTAAATTATAATTACTAGACTTAATTTGCTAAAAATTCAGCTGAAACTTAATGACAATTAAAGAAATGAAGCTTTCATAGGATTTAAATTTAGAAAACTTATAAAACTAAACATAATATTGCAAAGAAATTATGCTTTATTTTACAGTAGTAAAATTTGAATGTAAAAATTTTAACTCGATGCCAGTAAATTTTTGATTGTCCCCCTCCCCTCTTTAGAATCACGACAGACTGAAGATAAACCTTGACAAAATCTGACAAAGAATCCATTTGCTTCTATTTCTTGATTACCGCTTATATTTTTTTCATTATACTTGAAAAAATTATTGAATTTCCATTTTGTTCAAAAACAAAATTGACGAATCTAAATGATCCTGTTGATCTTAAAAACAATATATATATTTTATTTTATTTATTTCGCCTCTATGCGATATAAACTCGACGCTGGAAGCTTTTCCAAAGCTATAGTGCCGGTTGTAAAAACGTCGATCGATCTAGTTTTATGACAGCCAACAGCAGACAGATATAAAAACTTACGTGATACGAATGATTTGTGACATTGACAAAGTATCGTTTTTGAAGGCAAACTGTTAGATATAAATCTATGACATTGTATTTTAACTGTATTCGGGTTTTTCTATTTTTATGACTTTCTATATATCTGCAATGTGTGATTACCCATTACTTGGAAATATTGACAGGACCTGTTAATGGATTTGAATTTATATTAATATAAAGAGAGATTAACTTCTATTTAAGGACTAAAAATTTATTTTACTTTACACTCTATGAGAGTACTTATAATATATTTTATATTATACAGTAATTATATAGAAAAACATTCACTCACCTGTAAAAACTACTCCTACTTAAAAGGAATGATTTAATTTCATCTGACTTGACACTTTTTTTTCTTTTTAAATAATGGCTTCGTGCGTTTAGTACATTTAGCCAGTGTCAAGTAAGTGATATGTATATACCTATTCAATAGTAAATGAGAATGAGCGGTGATAAAGATGAGTCCTTGAGTCCTCAGTAAAGATGTGGGACTATACTGAGATCTCACATGACTTCTTGAGAGAATTTGAAAAGTAATGTTGCATTGTTTTGTTTGATTTACCAACACTCATGGATATTCACAAACACTTAACGGTTAATAATCCACCGATATTATACATTAATGTTCGAAATATCACAAATTTTAGAAAATAAAACAAAACTGCAGACATGAATGACGCTTCACTTTCCCGCCAAGCAGTCCGACTTGACACTTGACTAATAAAATGATAAATCTGTCAAGACATAGCTTAAGAAAAAAAAGGTGAGTAAAGAGGTTTTTCTTTATTTAAATTTTCCATTTATTTTTATATCGTCGTGTAAGTTTTGCAACGTAAAAAATGATTTTTGCCGTTTTGACATTGATGCCATTCGCTAGAAAATCAAAAGACGTATCGATTCGTCCAATCTAAATTTGTTATTGAAAAAGCTATATTCACTTATACAAACTACTTTTCCTTTTGAAAGAAAGTATCTTTTATAAACTACAATCTAATACAAATAAATACAAATACAAATCATTTATTGCATGTCACATGAAAGTAGGTGGTAACAACAAATATGGATAGATACAATGTGACGCCCTGTAAGGGCATAGCAACATAACAAAGGACCTACTAAGTGCCTGCGTCCTAGGTGACTTACAAAAATTTAAGACATTAAAGAATAACAAAAATTTACAAAAAATTAAGACATTAAAGAATAACAAAAATTTACAAAAAATTAAGACATTAAGGAATAACAATATACTTATTTATTTATATAGATTAATTGATTTTATCATCGAAAAATTCCTGTATATTATAATAGCCTATCATAGCCTATCAAAAGACTAATTAGGTTCTTCCTTTTACCATAAAGTACTACAGTTTTTATAAGTAAGAATTTGTCCAATAACACTATTCTTATTTTTTCCATTTAAACGAATCAACTTTAGTAATGTGTTCTTACGTGGTGTTGGAACTTAAATGCCGATATGTGACTCGTATCGTCTCCCCAAAACACGAGCCTCCTTACATATACAAAGTAAAGGAACAAAGTTCACATGCATAGCCCTTATGATATTATAAAGGTGACGGTCACATTGCTTGAATGCAACCTTAATGTTATAGAAATAAATATTATCATGTCAGTCCTGTAAAGTCCACTGCTGAACATTGGCCTCCCCAATAAATTTCCCCATAGTCACCATGCTGGGATTGGTGATAGCAGCTCAAGCCAGTACGCAGGATGACGCTGCTGCCCATTCAGTACGATTTCTAAGCGTCGGCTCTTACGACTCCCCTTGAAATGAGAGGCTAAGCAAAAACCACAAGGCACAGGCTTATTGTCATATATATGATAAATGTTTTTGAGAATATATTAAGTGGCAACATGTTTATAAAGTAAACTGTTTAATTAAGATGTTAAAAACACCCTTAGCGCTAAACTACTTATCTGCAGCGTTCACTTGAATAATTACATACAAGTTGAGGTGTGATTCAAGTCATGAAAGATAGCGATAACGAAATGAACAAATAACGTATACACATAAGCCCTGGAAATATGGGACGAGTAGTTTTTTAACATACATACATACATAATATCACGCCTGTTTGCCCAAAGAGGTAGGCAGTGGCACGTATATATATATATATATAGTTGGTCGCACGTAATAGGTGATGTGCCTATTGCCGGCTACCGGGCACTGTTATGTTCGACAGAGTACTTACTTAGTATTTTCTTTTTTTTTATACACAGAAATTTGTATAAATATATATCCTTGTCATAACTCAAAGTCAAAATCATTTATATATGTTTAGCTCCATAGAGCACTTGTGAAAGTCAAAATTAAAAATTAACGCGCCAAAGATATCTTGAGGCTGTCTTGGCAACAAGGAGACCATGATCTCATGGCTGCGGGTAAACTACCCCATCTAGACTCATTTCACAGCAGCCGGAGAGTCACAGGTACACGTAAGTGTTCCATAGACTTCTAAGAAGAGTGTAAACCCTTGGTCCATTCATATATTGTGGACAAACTTTGATGAAAGATTATATTCGTCTGTCTCCTAGTGCACATAGTTTGTTTGCTATATTTCTAGCAAGATTGTATATGATTTGTCCTAAAATACTATTATTACGATTCAAAACTATTCTATAGAAAATAGCTACATCTTTAGGCAAAAGTAACTCAAAGATTTAAACATTTATTTTTCTCAGATGTTGAAAACACGCCCCAAGCTTATACCTTGCGGCGCAACCACAAGAAAAGCTTACACAAACTCAATTTGCGTCGTTTCCGTAACAGGATCGGGTGTTGAGGCACGCACGAATCTAAACCTTATCACCAACGGATTTCAGTCCATGATTTTCTTCTTAACGTGCGAGATGATCGTCCCAGATGAAATAAAAATTATGGCTTACAATATAATTTGTACAAAGCTTAAGAGAAAATTGTAAGAGTTTTGCCTTCGGCCGAGCTTTGTGAGAAAGTTGTTGGAAGCGTGTTAGGGAATTCAGATTGACAGCTTTTGATATTGATGTTTTCATTTGTTTAAAGTGTTGACATAAACATACATACTTTTGCGATACTTTTGCGATATGCCATTTAGGATGGAAAAAAATCTTGCTGCAACAATTTAATCAGGATCTATATTGTAAGAAAAATTTAATTAATCACGGAGATTTTTCAGGTGACGCCAAATAGTGAGAGGCTAGCTCTTCACCCACATGAACACAAGACAAGATGAAATGGGTTCATCATTTGCATCAGACCCATGCTGTATTTTTTTTGGAAACCTTGCTATGTTGTTAAGGATCTAAGTTATTTAAATATTCGGAAATTTCAAAAACATTCCCACAATGCACATAAATGACACCTCAACAGCCGAAAACACATATTAAGTAATTACTTGACCAAAAGATCGCAATTTGAAATAATTTTTAGAACATGTACGAATATTATCCCAACCTTTTTCCGGTCTGGGTAATATAGACCCGAGACTTCAATGGCAGTTGATTTTGTAAGCATTAGCTTCGGTTACTTTTATTTTCATAAGTACGCTACAATACCCTGTTCTGAGTCTTTTAGGCTTATGCTATAAGAGTTTCTTTCATCACTACTTTTATTTTACATAAATAAGGTTTTTCCGCACAAAACATTAAAGGCCTTTCCGATGTCCCAACTTTATAAAATTAAATTAAGGACATATCTAATCATTAACAATTAAATAACTGTAAGATCATTCGACCCATCAATTCGAACCATCAATCCAAAAGGTCATGGCTTCCATTCCCACTCTGGCCACCGCTGACAAGTTAATTTGTCTAGTACTAAATTCAACTTATAACTAAATACGGCATTGTAAATGCAAAAAATTTAAATCATAAAAAAACTATAACTGTCAATCAGTCTCTTATGAACCTGTGTAATAAGTAATCTTCAGTTTTTCCAAACATATGTTAAGTTCATATCATTATCGTCATACTAATTAAGAGAATTCGATGTTTCCTCAGTACCAGTATCAGTTAAAATATATCATAAGTCATTATTAGTTTCAGACCAAAACATAATTATATTCCTGAGTTT
Organism: Musotima nitidalis; assembly: GCA_949126915.1. NCBI lineage: Eukaryota > Metazoa > Arthropoda > Insecta > Lepidoptera > Crambidae > Musotima > Musotima nitidalis. Next base: position 12,762,146 of record OX421437.1, on the reverse strand, counting down.
CCCCAAGCACTATAAACTCAAATAAAAAGCAATGCTTGAGTTGAGTTTAAAAATAAATAGGTCCACTATTCTGAATTTAAGTACCACAGCTGATAACATATGCAATGCAATCTAATGACTAATTGATGACTCGAGAGATTATGTAACTGTCGACGAAACAATGAACAAACATTTTTTTAAATTACGTCTTCTCGTGAGTTTCATTGTCAATAATGTGATGTAATCCTAAAAGGCCTTTTGTATGTAATTTTTCTTGATGTTAGCAAACATTGGTCCACTTTTACAGTTTAATAAATCAAATTATGAATTTATCTAGATGACCTAATCATGGCATCCAGTGCAGGGCGCCTGCACTAAGTCATATTAAAAGTCTATGGGGCTTTTGTTTTACCGCATAGAATTAGAGATTAATTAGATTTGGTGTTATGTAGTAATTTTTCCGTAATATTTTTTATAATTTCATTTGGCAGATTTCAATCAAATAGTCTAAGTATCATTTATAAAACGTCCGCTTAGAGTGTCTGTATTGCATTTTCCTCTTTTTGTGAGATTACTAACTTCAGTAACGTGAATGGGATATGATGTGATGATAGGAAATAAAATCGATTATAAATGTAATACGCATTTGATGTTTTCTGCGTGGATTATTTTATATAACAGTGCGTAAAAGGTATCCATGGTGCTCAGGATCTGGGACAGCCCTAACGGCACCATGAGGCATTTTGCCGAGCTTTTTGATAGTATCTTAATCATTGCGGTATGATACATGTACTGACCATTCATCACTAGGCATATAAACACCTGAACATAGGCCTCCCCCCCAGTTTTCCATATAGATCCAACTGGTGCCGCTTGCATGTATCACCTCCATCATTGTTTGCGGTTCCCATTGAACAACCTCAAGGCCTAGCCTACATCGGTGTCCCGCCCATTGCCACTTCAGATGCAAATCTACCATGCTTTGCCGGTCACTCCAGCTCTCCTGCGGATTTCTTCATTTCTGATTCTATCACGTAAGGACAATCCAAGCTTAGCACAACTTAAGATAGTTCTCGCCATTGCTTGCTAAGCTCTGGGTTTTCCTACGAAACCCTTGGTCAAGCACCAAATCTCACCATAGTGACGTACCGCTTGTTTGAAAATGACGCAGGTAAAACCACGAGCACAGCTAGTCTAGTATAAAATAGCATTTGTTCTGGTGCTTGGAATTATAGCCTTTATTACTTATAGATAATGGCACTTACCGTTGAAGCCACCAGTACGATGATCAGACTCACTCGCCCCTTCATGCTGTCAGATCAGGTTGGAGTGCGCTTTCATATTAATTCAGTGGCTTATCAACATCTGTAACAAAACAAATTGACGTTTTAAAATAAATAAATGGTTCAAATTCATTATTTTAGTAAAAAATATTAAAACCAAATTATACAATGCTTTATCTATTTATCAACAGATAAACCACTTTTGACTGCGAAAATAATTTTGCCTGACTTTTCCAGTCAAGTGGAAGGATGTGATCTCTGCCTACCCCTACGGGAAAGAGGCGTGACATTATGTATGTATGCATGTAGTAGTTGAGATCGATTAAGAGTGTCGACTGTAATATTTGATACTCTCCGAAATCCTTCTGCTCTAAATTTCCGAATCATTGGGACATGCTCCATTCCAATAATAATAACTATAGGGATACCCAGAAATTATACAACACAGATGCAATCTTCAAAACTTCGTTTAATGCTCCAACCAAACTTATTACAGGATACTTCCAAAACTTCTGTTAATCAAAACTTCCAAACTTAGTAAAGCACACTTTCAAAACGTAAAATAGACGTAACCAAACTCTGACTAGTCACGTATGTTCAGGGTGACCACCAGTAACCGAATGCCGTCCCCCTGATCAGCCGTGCCGCTTCACTTCGCCAAGTGAGCTCCACCAGACGGCGCAACGAGTGTTGCCAGTGTACAAAATAAAACGTTGGTGAAGCCAAAATAACACCTTTTTTTATTATTTATCTTTACCACATTATTAACAATTTAATTAATAATTTTTACTTTATCTTACTTAAATAAAACGAAACCTTACATAACAAAAAAACTTTCCTGATTATTAATGTCATCTAAATATTTAAGGGACCCCATTGAAATCCGAAATAATATTGTTTTGATTACATTTACTATTTACTTCGAATTCGAATCAAATATCTTGTATGTCCCATGAGTTATTACGAATCCCTACGTAACGTTGTTGAACAGACGTCAAATTCCCAGCAATATCAGGCTCTTTAATATAAAAAGTTGTATTAAATCGATTGGATAAGTTTAGAAGTCGTTTGTGGAATAAGGTTGAATAAAATCGCATGGCGGGCGGACATAAGTCCGTAATAATATGTGTAAACGGTGGTTTGGCTACACGGTCTTTCTTCAGGTCGGCAAAGTTCAGGTGGCTTATGTCATGAGCTGAAGCGGTTGTGGACCAGCGGACTAAATTGATGACGCCGAAGTAAAGTAGAGATTACAAAGATCAGGCTACAGAGGTTGATATAAAGTCTCGAACAAATGACTGCCCGCATATTACTATATACACACATACATTCACGCCTGTTTCCCCAAAGGGGTAGGCAGAGGCAAATTATACGCCCACACTTCGCCAATTATATTGTTGGTTCCACGTAACAAGCGGCGATCCTATTGCCACTTACCAGGTGCTGTTATATTCGCCAGAGCCTCGTCCGGTAATCGACAGGTGAACCACTTGCAGGTGAGATTGACTTGGGCTCCTCAGATCTTGGTAGGATCCTTATACACTTACTATGTGGCATTCAATATAGAGCGGTTCCGTGCTTAAGATTTAAGTTCATGTTATAATTATATGTGGTATGTTCTCAGAAGTGAAACGAAAATGTGCTGATAATATAGATGCGCTCTTAAATTTGAGACATTTCCGCGCTTCGGAAGGTACGTTTGGGTTCCGGGCATCATTATACGTCGTGAAGTCTAGTTTCAAACCCAATAAAAATTCAAAATTGAAAATTATTAATTCAAGTTTGGCTCAAAAGAGCTCTTATGAAGGTCAAAACTTAAAAACTAGCGCGCGTCCATTCACTGCGGGCGGGAGCTTGATCGTAAAAGAACGGGCAAGAAAATTGTCAAAGTTAGTTTTTCTCCCACCAGTAACAAGAAAATGTACTAAGTAGTAAAACAATTTGACAAGTCTACAAAAACCTGTGTTCTGCAATCACAGGATTTAAAATAAAAGAAGAAATTAGAGAGCAATGATATGTTTGGGTTTTGGTTAATAATTAAGCCATTGAGTCTGGTTCGGAAGCATCTCTAAAGCATATTGACATTGATTTTTTCCCTGCTTTAGATGTCACACTTGTTGTTGGCCCTTATGTGGTGCTATATATATTGGTCGTTAAACCTAGTAAGACGATTGGGGTAGGTTATAAGACACCCCTCACGTGCCTCTCTTTATCCACACCAGGTCATAGTATAACCTCAATCATTACAAAAAAAACATTATGCTTAGCAGTTGCAAATAGAATGTTTTGTGGCATGAACAGATAAATTGATTAGAGAAAATACAAAGAAAAGGTGGGCTAGACAATTGTGAACTGTGATTTTAAGCAAATGCTTAAGTAACATATTCATATCATATCCTAGCATTATCCCGGTTGCCCTAGACTTAAGCTTAGGGCCCAGGGTCTGCTCACTGGTTCAACCAGATTTGACTGAATTTCAGTTATTACGTGGAGCGACTCCGTCTAACCTCCGCAACCCAGAGGGAAACATCATTCTACGGTTAAACCAGATGTCAGTCCGTAAGAAGGCACTTTAGTAACACAGAAATACAGATAAAAATTATCCGCTTAAATCCTGTCGCAAAATCCAAACCACACTCTTGCATTTTATATACGATTATAGCAATCGATGAGGTCACGCGATCCGGGGTTAGAGCTGTAACCCGAGACTAAACACAGACTATTTGCTGCACAGGAAACGCAGACAATACGTTACTTGGAGGTGGAGATTTACAAATGGATTTTCTGGAGTTGCTACCATGCAAGTTTGCTGGTTCTAATTGTTTTTCCGTGTTGAACGGGGTAATAAGTCAGTAGATAAGAGATAGACATAGATAATGATTAACACTTTCTTTTATATCCTTTTTTTAAAGACATATAATGTCGTCTTTTAGCTCCTATATATGTTGTAACACCTTCTTCACATACGAGGGCGGCACTGAAAATTTCGAGAATCAAAGAAGTCATCATCATCTTCATCATCTCAGCCCATTAACGTCCCACTACTGAGCACGAGCCTCCTCTCACATATTAAGGTGTGAGGGTATTGGGTCATTCTCCACCACGTCTGTATTTTTTCAAACCGCCCATTAGGCCTCTACCATGGCTTAACGACTACCACATTTAGTGATAACCGGGACCAACGGCTTAACGTGCCTTCCGAAGCACGGAAGCGCTCTTTATCAAATGCCACACAAACGCTCACCCATCCACGGACTGACCCCTGTAAACTCTGCTGTACTTCGGTGATCGTTTCCGACCACCGAGCACCGCAGAGCTACGAGCGCTTCATCAAAGAAGTGACACAATATTACTATTTAATAATGTATTTCTTGCTTTTCGAAATATGATCTGCGAAATTTGACACATTTTTCCATTCCATTCATAGATAGATAACTGTAATGCAGGCATAGTTACCTATGATCAGTCAAGTAAACGGCCTGATAATGCGAGACCTCTATTTACAAGATGAATGTCTGTGTATGATCTTATCTATAGAACCTCTATCTAAGATGAATGTCTGTGTATGATCTATCTATAGAATGTTATATACAAGTGATATAGAATATCCAACCTCATGTACGACAGGCGATTTATTGAAAGTTGCAGAATCACGCTGTAAGTAGGCCGTCTACAATCAGCAACATTGTAATTCCGTAGGGGAGCTCTATGTTCAGCAGTGGGAGTCCTTGCGCTGATGATACTGATTCACGTAAGAGTAAGTTGATGTCGCATCTCTTCAGCTGCTTCGATCCTGGCACACATTTTTAGCTTAATTCACACTCAATAAGTTTATCATACACTCCCGTCTGTTTACGGTTCCTTGGAACTGCCAATATAGACTTTTTGCTGCAGAGGAAACGCAGACAATACGATACTTGGAGCTGGAGTTATAAATGGATTTTTTGGGGTTGCTATTATGCATGTTTCAACAGGTCGCATGCTTAAAGGAACAACGACCCATTAATATATAGGTCAAGTTTGAATTACGTACTTATACAGTCTTTCTATTTCATACTGAGATCGAATCAATGTTAATCAAACGTTCAAAACACAAGCAGAATTACTACTTAATAAATCAGTATCAATTTAATGCGCTTACAAGTAAGACAAGTATTCTTTAGAAGATCTTCTTTTGTGATGTCCCAAAAATCGTCTTTCTTGAGTTAAGTCACTATTCCATTAAGCATGCGAGGTGTGTGAGTCGACAATTAATAAATAATAATAATTATGGATAATGATGATAATGACTTGGAACATGAATATTGTTAGTGTTATTTTATATTGCATTGTATAGCTTCACAGACAAATGAAGATTGTGATTCAAGTACCAAACCAATGGATAAATTTAAAAGAGCATAGCCTGTGAGTTTCTTGCCAGTTCTTCTTACAGAGCGGTGGCTCGGAACTGGTACTTAGATTCACTTACACTTGATTATTGTTTGTTTTTAAATTGTTTTATTGCAGATAAGTGAATCTAAGCTTCGTGATTTCAGTGTAATAATATTTCGATTGTTTTTTTAAATATTTGTATTTAGTTTTGACATTTTCAAGTACTATATAAGAGTTTATGAAATAAATAATTTTTGACTTTGATGAATACTTTCTTTTCATAACTTTTATTTAAAGAAAACATATTTTAATACCATTCTCGAGCTCACAAACATTCTTATAATGCTTTATTCACATACGAGTGGCGTAGGACGTTCACCCGCAAGATGGGCAGATTTCATCAAAGCTTACACTCTGAATACAGGCTGCCTGCCATCAGCCACATTGTTAGTTCCTGGAGGAGGTCTATGTTAAACTATGGACGTTTTTAGGTTGGTGGTAATGATTCACGTAAGGGTAGGCTAAGATTACATTCATCCACTTTCCACGATCTTAGCTTACACATTCTCACTGACTTGAGACTGTAAAAACAGGTAAGACCTGTAGTGATAGATTCCAACCATATTCTAATCAAAATTTAGAAAGTTTTATAATTTTTAATAGCTTTACTAAGATGAGAAAGGTAAGTAAAAAATTTGATTCACGTCTTGAAACACATACATACATAATATTATCACGACTGTTTCCCCAAAGGGGTAGGCAGAGGCCTACTATACGCCCACACTTCGCCACTTATATTGTTGGTCCCACGTTATAGGTGGCAAGCCTATTGCCGCTTTCCGGGCGCTTTTATGTTCGCCAGAGCCTCGTCCGTTGATCGGCAGCACTACTTGCAGGTGAGGTTGGCTTGGGCTCTTCAGATCTTGGTAGGCCTCATACATTTTATACTTATCTTGGATCTAAATAATTGGTGTAATTGTCATATTAATTTTGGTTGAATTTCAGTAATTATATGGAGCGACTGCAGTCGTAACTCCACAACCTAGAGAAGAATATAATTCTTCGGTTCAACCAGCAGTCAGGATTTAATATAGCACTGACTTCCGACTACCATATACAACATGGCACAGAATTAACGCACACCCTCAGACACCCATATTAGAATATTTAATTATAATTAAAAAACATGCAAAATAATGTTACTTTTATTTAATTAAATATGGTTTATTTAAGTTACTAGTTATACTCATCGAGGGCAAATCGTATGGGCATATTAGCGCTTTAGCCTACCGACCTACACACACAGAGAGACACGCACGCACACATCGCTTAGCACCGAAAAGTGCCGCAAAAAAAAAAAAAAAATTTTTTTTTTTAAAATTACCTATTTTTTTAAATATTTTTAATCGATTGAGTAGCCGATTTATAACAAACTATTTTCTTGGTGTAACCCTTATTCTGTTACATGTTGTATATGATGTCTCACAATAGCCTCAAGGACTATTCCAAGGTAAAAGAGTAAGTAAAGATTTTGTTTCTAAATTTCTCTTTTTGTCCCTTGCCCGTCATCAAGGAATGCTAAACTTCTCCCAAAACTTTGGACGATCCCTCATGTTAAACCTACACGACGTTATACGAAATCGAACCGATTCGCACACCTTTATACAGGAAACTTCGCACAACTTCGGGGAACTTCGGCAAGTTCCAACAAACTTTGAAGATTCTAGAAGTTTTGTGGGGATTTCGGAGATCCCGGCTCTAGGGTGTTCGTGGCGATTGCTTTTACGAATACGTCATTCAATACAATTGACTATTCTAGTCCTGTAGATATTTGTTTAAAAGAATTATGGTGCTACTACAATAATAGATTTATTTATTAGGAAGGATTCGAATTTATAATAAACTAGCTGTTACCCGCGACTTTGTTCGCGTAGAATAGTATCTTTGGGTAGCATTTACAACCCCCTTTCGCAATAAAAAGTAGCCTATATCCTTTCTCAGGGTCTAGACTATCTGTATACCAAATTTCATTTAAATCCGTTCAGTAGTTTTGGCGTGAAAGAGTGACAGACAGACAGACAGAGTTACTTTCGCATTTATAATATTATTAGTATATTAGTATTAGTATATAGTAAGGATAGTAAGGATTAACAAATGACTATGAAAAAAGAAATGTTGTGTTGATGTGTTGACATTAATGATGAATATTTAAAGGATAATAATATGATATAATGTATTTGTTCAAAAAAATAATTGTGCTATTAGAATAGTAAATTTACCTATAAGGGAGTATGATTTCGGGATTCGAATATAGAATAAATTAACAAATGACTTTCGACAAGAAAAAAATGTTGTGTTGTAGTGATATTACACTCTTAATGAATAAGTAAAGGATATGATATAATGTAATATTTTAATAATAATTAATTGATTTCTTTCATTCCACTTTGCTAGTTTAAAAGACCAATATTTGTACACCAGTAATTAGTATTGTAATAGTAGATCGCAAGATGCTAATATATTTATGTAACACCTTAATGTACTGTATTTTGACAAATAAAATTTTCTTTATCTTTACGAACAGTATCTTTGTTTCACACTCACAAAAGTATAAATAATAAAGAGTGTTAACATAAATTCCTATTGTTGGCACACGCACCATTTACCTGATACATTTTATAGTCAGTTTCATTAAATAAAAACATATATTAGTTGTAAATCATTTTGCATAACTACATTACTTAATTGGAAATTATGGAAAATTTCCATGCCTATATTTGAGTCCACTTGTCACAATTTTATAATTTCGTCGTTGTTCTCGGAAAACATAACTTTTTTTCATAAAAAGAGTTAGCACAAATAATCGACTCAGTTTTTCATGCTCTTCGTCTGCGAAATACAATAAATTTAATATGTTTTTTAATAATCTGAACTATCATTTTCCTACAACTCAAATTAGGTAACCATCTATTTACAGGGTTTTCCCAGAGCAGCGACGATTTACTCAATCAATTCTAGCAAAATAATCATTTTTCTTCATGAAGCTCCTATCTTTAGTTAATGGTCGCGTTGGAATTATAGTTATCTTTGCATTCGTAAGTATTACATTAGAGCCTAAGTCAACTGGGAATATTCAGTATTTTTTCCCGCTAAGGGAAGCTATGTCGGTCACTCCAGTCCACCGACGACCGATGGGGCGTTAAGGTTCTTAAATGGCGACCGCGAACCGGTAAACGTAGAGGACGGCCTTCCACGCGATGGACCGATGATCTGGTCAAGGCGGCGGGAAGCCGATGGATGCAGGCGACTCAGGATCGCTCTGTGGATATTTATTAGGGAGGCCTATGTTCAGCAGTGGACGTCAGATGGCTGAGATGATGATGATGATGATGAAGGGAAGCTACTTATTTTACTTTTTGGAGAAAATATATCCTACAATCAGACCCCTCATTATGTAACTAAAGTCTATAAAGATCAAAGTTTTACAACAACCATTGAGCTTTTATTATAAACACTCTCACACTGCTCATGAACAAAACAAGCAATGGATGTGACAGTGAAAGCTATCGCTATAGATTAGAAAGTACACGATAAGGGACGCCCACGCTATTAGTATCTTATTTTATGCAAAAAAACAAATAATTTACAGAACCCTCTAAAAAGTTATCAAAGAAACATTTCCATACCAACTGTTTTGGAATTCAACAAAATGCGTAGGTATATGTTACAGATAAGTTGTCGTTTTTGGGAAGATCCCGTTATGCCTAGTTAAATGAAACTACAGTAAACCTTTGGACATTTTCCATAGTGCCATTTTACCCCAAGCGAAAAAGCGCTCGTAGCTCTGCGGTGCTCGGTGGTCGGAATCGATCACCAAAGTACAGTAGAGTTTACAGAGGTCAGTCCTTGGATGGGTGGCCGCTTGTGTGGCATTTAATATCGAGCGCTTCCGTTCTTCGGAAGGCACGTTAAGCCGTTGGTCCCGGTTATCACTAAATGTGGTAGTCGTTAAGCCATGTTAGAGGTCTAATGGGCGGCTTGAAAAATTCTAACAGCAGGACGCCATACACCTGCCTCCGCCAATCCGCACTGGGTCAGCGTGGTGGAATAAGACCCAATACCCTCACACCTTGATATGTGAGAGGAGGCTCGTGCTTAGTAGTGGGACGTTAATGGGCTGAGATGATGATTTAACCCCAAACAAAGCACTGCACCCTTGGGACGTGGACTGAACTCCCCGACAAGGTTTTCCCATGCATTACATTAGGGGGCACTCAAAAAAGTCGTGAAACGATTTTATTCTTACGCACTGTGATTGCTCCTGGTATCCGTACGCTGCAACAACACAGCCGTGTGCCACCGCATGGTAAATGCGGGAGTCATGCAGCTCAGATAAAAACCTTGTTAGGCGGCAACAAAAAATTCTAACAGCATGAAGCGCGGCCCCGAGACATAGCAGGATCAGGAAGGAACATGGATGGTCGTTTGATGATTTTCCAACCAATTAGAAAATAAAAAAAAGACGCTGTATATGGCATCAATTCTTTGCATTGATAACACATTTTTCACTGGTGCGAGACAATATTTATATAGTATAGGGTTCCTACCGAGATCTTAGGAGTGCAAGTCAACCTCACCAAGTTCCCGGTAAACGGCAATAGACTCGCCACCTATTACGTGGGGCCAACATTAAGATTGGCGAAATGTGGGCCTTTAGTATGCCTCTGCCTACCCCTTCGAGGAAACAGGCGTAAATCTATGTATGTACTTCACAAATAATACTTACGCAAAAGACGAACTTAATGCAACAAGGCTACCAGTTAATCTTTGGGTTAGCAGCAAAAATGAGGCAATAGAAACAAGAGTAACTGCTTTTTGACTGAAATCTGCCTTTAAATGAAACATGTAATATGGTTCAGAGGTGGATTTTTCGTAGCAAAGATGATAACGTGGATAAATGATAACGTCGCTGTAGAATGATAACCTCTTATGTCCAGAAATCCAAACTCAGTAGGAACTGAAAAATACAGTTAATTTCGTCTAAGTTTAAAATGTTTTTATATGCTTTTGTCTCATGTTTTGAATGATAAAAATGACTTATTTATGCTATTGATCAATGCACACGGGATTATGCAAGAGAAATGACAAAATAAGTTTTCTGTTCTTATATCTACGTAGATACGAGATTTTCAAAATAAAGACACTGAATTAGACTTAAGAAGAATTAATGAAATATAATTAAGTTTAATTTAGTTTTGCCGTATTATAAAATAAGTAGTTTATAAAAAAATAAGAAAAAAAGATAAGATTAAAGACATTATTAGTCAAAATGCTTTCTGACTGAAAATCGATTGTGACTGCAACATGTGTAACTCGGCCACGATTAGTATTCCGCCTGTGGACCTGTAACGGCCAATATCTTCCATACAAAAGCAAGAGTATTCGGTTCTGTTTTAAGGAATATATCGATGGATATAAAGTCTGATATGGATCTGGAAAGGATAAGATAAGATAGCAGAAAGGGTTTTGTTTTTAAATCCCCTTACTGCCTTTTGTTAAATAAATAATAGATTCTACCTTTCCGCCTTTAGATTTAGTTAAATTATACATAGATAAACATTTGGTATCATCCTCTAACTGTGCAGATTATCAGCACTGAAACCAAACAATTTGGAAAATCATACCTCTATAAGACCAACTGACTTTTTAATTCTCTAATCTACATACATACATAATGTCACGCCTCTTTCCCGTAGGGGTAGGCAGAGATCACATCCTTCCACTTGCTATGATCTTGGCACACACTTTTAGCTTCATTCACACTCATTAACCTCCTCATACACGCCCGTCGGTTTAGGGTACTTTTGACCTGCCCTCTAATCTAATCTAATTTTAAAAAAAGGCGAGATGAGTTTCTTTAGGCATTCTTTTTAATCTCGTTGCCTTTTGGGCGCCTTGTTAGAATCAGTGACAGACTGACTGACGGACAATCTTCTCCCCCCGTAAGAATCACGACAGGCTGAGTGACAGATTCCCCTGAGTCACCGACAGACTGACAAATCTTGAGAAAAATTATAATAATAATAATAATAAATAAATATTTTCTTACAATTACACCAATTCAGTTTAGTTTCAAGATAAGTATCATTAAGAACTTGTGATATGGATACTAAATAACGGATAAACATACATAAACCACAACAGACAGATTATCTGACAAATCTTGCCAAAGATCCATTTTGCTTTTATTTCTTGACCATAGTACCGCTCATATCTCTTTCATTGTTAGAAAATTTATCGAACATTTTGTTTGTAAAAATTTTACGAATCTAAATGATCCTGTTGATCTTACAGACAATAAAGTATATTTTATTTGAATTCTTATTTCCTTTGTTCAGTGCATTTATTTCGCAGCGTCTATAGTCCCTGAATTTCTTGAGCTGGACATAAAACGGTATTTAAACAGTGCTGTTCTCACCATATACAGAACCTTTTTTTGCAATGCATCAACTGCATACCATCAGGCACAATATGTACCTACTTTCAGACGAGTCTCATAAAAATGTGACAGCCTGGAATAGTATCATCATCTATTTTCTTGGTAGCTTAGTAAGAGCCAACTTAGAGAAACTACCCGACAATGGATAGCAGCATCTTTCTGCTTACTGGCCTGCGCTTTTAACCGTGCTTATTTAACGGTATGAAGCGCTTTTATTTTTTATTGGACTGCATCGACTGCTTACCATCAGACAGGATGTAGTCATTATGACGTGTCAAATTTAAAAAAAATCACAAATTCACCCCTGTTTCCCCGAAAGAGTAGGCAGGTGCATATAATACGCCCACACTTCGCCAATTATAGAGTTGGTCCCACGTAATAGGTGGCGAGCCTATTGCCGCTTATGTTATGTTATAATTCTGTTATGTTTGCCAAAGCCTCGTCCAATGGTCTGCAGGCCACTTGCAGATGAGGTTGGCTATGCAGTCCCTATTTATGCCCGCATGGTGATTATGGACATTTTCCTCCTTAAATGGGAAGGTGTATTCAGTAGTGGACTTTTAATAGATATGATTATGATGAAAGACAGTAGAACGGTTAGAAACAAACTACAAATTGATACAGACGACACGAAAATAGGATTCGAATTTAACACAACTATTCGTATACGTGTACCTAGCTACAACATAAACTACATTCGGAACGTGAGATTCCAACACTCTCGTGTCGAATAGCAATACATCTGTGAAACAATATCACGCTAGGTATGTGAGAACGTGTGTCCCAATGTTCATATGGTGCCGGGCGACAGTCAGTGTGTTGGCGAAACTGGATTTAATAAAATTTTCTTTCTACTCGTAGAATGTGTTGTTGAATGTCAGTTTGTGTTGTTCTTCAATTCAACTTGTTTATTTGTCATCGACATATGCAATGATGAATCACTCTTTAACTCGTTCACTCTCTTTTAAGTACTCGGGCCAAAAAATTGTAAAGTCGTTCCTTTGCAATACTTTTCTGAAATATTCTTCATGTGATTTCTAGCTTCTAATCTATAGTCTCGGTTAATTTAACCAGAAATATACTTAATACAGGCTGTCAGGAATTGGTTTGCTTGTTATTGTGCTTCTTCAACAGTATATAGTGCAATGCGTGCAAAAAACAAAAGACGGAAATTTACAATACAAATTCTGAAATGATCATCTTCCTGGCCTGTTCTTAGTTTACCTCGTATCAGCGTAGCATGCCTTTTTTAAATTATTCTTGGTTATTAGTCATCGACTCATCCACCCCCTTTCTCTTTTATTCTTAACACTCAATTCTTCTTTTTGTCGATTGTCCTCTTGCTTCCCACTTTTTATATTTTGGATGGAAAATTATCAAATGACCGTGTTCCGCTGTGCGTGAAGCGGGAGGGTATGTCAGACTTTTACTGACTAAAAACCATCCATGTTCCATCTTGAGCCTGCAATGTTCCACGGCCGCGGTTAACTTTTCGAACAGTGCCGCAACAGGCCTCAGAACAACTTGACGAACAGTTGCAATATTATTATTATTCAATAACAGGTGCTATATTCTCTCTACCTCCATTACATGAATTCCACATTTTATTTTCATCCCCTTGTCAGTGTTCTTTTATCCACCATATACAACTAGTTTAATTTTAATTCCATTCACCCATTCAACGATTCCCTCTCTCACATCCAAGTTATAAACCAAATAAACATCAATGATTACTTCAATCTCATCTAACCTACTTACGTCTAGAGATAAGCGTTATAGCCCAAGAGACGGTACACGTTTTTGGGTTGGTAGTAGTAAGTTGGCAACCAAAAGTTTTATACAATACCTTTGTACACAAAAACAAATCGTACTGCAGACCATTTTCTACATAAAATTTAGTTTCGAGCAGTCCATAGAACAAATTTATAATCATTTACCTAACTATTATTCAAAACTTTGATAACCAAAAACTATTCACTAAGAAATTAAAAGACTTTCCAACTAATAAGTGTTTGGAGAATATTCAAGAGCTTTTTAATTCTAAAGATACCTAATTACAGACTAGTAGAATTGTTTTCTATATTTATGTTACAAAAATGTTTATGTTAGGTATTAACAAGTTAATAATGCTATTAGTTAGCATTCCTTAATTGCTGTGCCCTCGCAGGGCGTCACATGTAGACCTTTTATTTGTACCATCTATGTATCATGTAATGCAATATGCAATAAATGATTTAATCAGACCTGGCTGATGAATACTGGGGCTAAATCAAGACCAATATTTTTAAAAGTACAACTCTTTTATTGGCAATAACATATCCTTACAGAAATCTGAAACTATAACTTTTTTTTTAAATATTTATAAAGTCAATAAGCTAGATTACATCTTGCCAATTTTTTGTTTTTCGTTTAATTTTACTCTCCAGACAAGTCCGCAATTTTATATTACAGGAAAGGTATTTGAAAATTTTTCAGCTTACCTTAATATCTTATTTTAGAAGAGGTATATTAAGAGCTACATAGGGATCCTACCATTATCCAAGGAGCCCAAGCCAACCTTACCTGCAAGTGGTGCACCAACCGATCAACAGACGAGGCACTGGCGAACATAAAAGTGCCCGGAAAGCGGCAATTGGCTCGCCACCTATAAGTTGGGACCAACAATATAAATGGCGAAGTGTGGGAGTATAATAGGCCTCTGCCTACCCCTTCGGGGAAACAGGTGTGAATGTATGTATACTAAAAGCTTGCTTCAAATATCAACCCAAGAGTAGCTGCCATCTCTCCTACTATTAGGCGAACATCAGAGAAGTTGCCAACTCAACAACTCGTTATTGAATCTCGTTCAGGAATACAGATTTCGATCGCGTTCCTACAATTTTGGCTTTGGCTCAGCTTAGAATCTACGGTCTGCGAGAGACAGGGATATTTCTTGAAATTCTGGGGCAGTATCATTGAGTTATATAAGTCTATTTTAGATCAATTTACAGAATAATATTGTTGAATTTCAATTGAATATCTTAGGACGTTGCTGTTTGAAATTGATTAAGTTATTTGGCAAACAAATATGTTATTAAATTCAATGTTACCGTTTGACGACCGTTATGGCGTGGTGGCGAGTACCCGCTCTCCGCTTCAAGGTCGTGGGTTCGATTCCCGCACAGGACAAATATTTGTGTGCATGAACATGACTGCATTTTTAGGGTATGGGTGTTTCCCTATGTATATTAAGTATGTATTTAAAAAAAAATTATGTTTATCCGTTATTTAGAATAAATAACACAAGTTCTTAATAAAACTTATCTTAGAACTAAATGATTGGTGCAATTGTTAGAAAAAAATGTTTTAGTTAAACTGGGATCAAATATTTTACTAGGTATTATGTATGAAGTGATGGTGAATATCCATTGAATGTTATAAGGCGTCGCAATTTTCTTTAGAGGTATTTTAAAAATTTAAAATATTGAAATGTTTGCAGTACCTATAAGTCGCAAGAAATATCAGCAGATACGAACAGATTATTAATTTAGTTGACATCAAATGGAATACCACCATAATCTTCTTAGCTGTACATATTACGTTACCACAGATAAATATTTTGGACGTCGCTTTTTGAAATTTATGACTTTACATTTACTGCTTCGCAAGGGGCAGACAAAGGCATGTTAACGCCTAAATTTAGCGAATTATATTGTTGGTCCCACGCTTTAGGTGACGAGCCTATAGCCGCTTGCTGGAAGCTGTTATGTTCACCAGAGCATCGATCGTTGATCGGCAGGTGCTCTACTTGCAAGTGAGGTTGGCTTGGGATCCCTAGGTCTTGGCAGGATCCCTATACACCCTATAATCTATTGGGAAGGCTAACATTGAGCAGTGGACTATATATAGCTGAATGAGCGAAATGATATATCAAAGAAATATGTTAAGCACAACCAAGCCCATTACAACTAAACCAACTCGTTGTGAAAAAGAAGAAAAAATACTACACAATTGTGAAAAGCGTTCAATTATCTCGGACAATACAATGGGGAGGGACGATTAATTGGAAAGGAAGGGGACGGCGTACTGCCCGGGACCGAAGGGCTATTAGCGGAATAGAGCGATGATGAGTTTTTTGAGAATCCGTTGACACGACGAGAAGAGGAATATTGAAATTTGTTACCATTGATTGAAAGGACTTGAATAGACCATTCATTCATTTGAATTGACAAAACCAATAATAGATTTGGTTAGATTGATACAAAATACAGATGCTTGAATTTCGTTTATCATTTTCCCAATACCATCGTTATTTTAGACAAATTTTGACGACTATAATAATATGATGTGGAGGCACCGCGCACCACCAATCTTTATAAACATGGGAATGAATATTGGTTCTAGCATGGGTGTTTTCTTTATATTGAAGTATGTTTATACATTAATAAGTATCCATAACAAAGGTTCTTAATGATACTTATGTTGGAACAAAATTATTGGTGTGATTGTTAAAAAAGTAAAAACTATGTTCATTAAGTCTGTAATTACTGTTCATAATCGCTGGCAACAGACGCCAGTCGAAGAATTTTGGCTTAACACACTGAGGTACTTTGAACGAGAATATATCGCGAAGTTTTCTTAACGCTTCTCGATTAATTTGGGTATGACGATTGACCTCTTTCTTGAAGATAGACTTACTTATCAAGACCTGTAAATAATCGTCCATCACTTCCAGGGTTGACCTCTCTCAGATTACTGGCGTCGGTGCGAAGCTACCAAGATTTCACGTTACGAGTGTCCAGATAATTGTCAGGGTATTATATTTTGTCTCCGGTCTGCTATATACTTAATTCATTTCGTATGTTCAAGTAACTTGTGACTTATATTTAGGTATGTAAAATAACTATATTTGATTAAGCATTTAAAAAAGAATTGTGAAAAATTTATCTAAGACTTAATTAAGCAATAATTTGGGGTTGAGTTAGTATTTTTAGTAGTTAGAGTTTAGTATTTTATAAACAAAGAACAGATATCACAACAATAAACAATTTTTACAAATAACTTTAAATATAATATATATTTTTAGGAAAAAAGGACTCAGCATGTGCTGCAGTAATGTTAGGTACGACTTCTAGTTCAAACGGTCTAGGGTTTAAACATTGGTGGCTAACCTATGACTTTTCGATTTTATGTGCGTAATTATAGCTTGCTCGTAAGCCGTTGGTCAAGGCTGTCATGAACATCTATGGCAGTCGTTATTACGAAGTCAGTGCCTTCTAATATTCTAACAAATGGTATAACCATAGAATGATGTTTGCCTTTGAGTTATGGAAGTCATATGGCACGAAGGATTTTCTTGTCGGACTTTTACGATTAAGCTCCCGCCCGCAGTGAAGGGGCGTTAGTTTATAAGTATGACAATATTAACAGCTCTATTAAGCCAACCTTGAATAAATGACGTATGATATTGTTTTTGGTTTTAAAAGGCAGTCAGCAATGCTTCAGATCAAGTAGTTACATCAAATGAGCCCCGAATATGGTCGATGTAAAGCTAGGAGACAGCTAGACTATAGCGAGATTGAAGTGCCGTAAGTGTGATAGAACGATGACGAATTTTTTGAGAATCCATTGACACGACTTGAGATAAAATATTCAAATATATATCACCGATGATTACAACGATTCCAATTAATCAAAAGAATAGATTTGCTGCAGGAAAGAAAAATATAGAAGCTTGAACGCCATTTGTTGCAGCGGCAACATCATTATCCTGTCTTGTCAGTGAAGCACGTCTTTTCCTGTCATTCACATTGGATATCCGTCATCGATTTATCCAAACGACCATAATACACCAATCTTCTCAATTCATAACATCCTCAGTGGTTCTCTTCCCCTCCCGGTATTATAATAATAATATTCATTACTCTCCTAATGAAGCGCTCGTAGCTCTGCGATGCTAGGTGGTCGGAAACGATCACTAAAGTAAAGCAGAGTTTACAGAGGTCAGTCCTTGGATGGGTGACCGTTTGTGTGGCATTTGATATCGAGCGCTTCCGTGCTTCGGAAGGCACGTTAAGCCGTTGGTCCCGGTTATCACTAAATGTGGTAGTCGTTAAGCCATGTTAAAGGCCTAATGGGCGGCTTGATAAATTCTAACAGCAGGACGCCATACACCTGCCACCACCAATCCGCACTGGGTCAGCGCGGTAGAGTATGACCCAATACCCTTACACCTTGATATATGAGAGGAGGCTCGTGCTCAGTAGTGGTACGTATATGGGCTGAGATGGTGATGATGACTCTTCTAATTACATGCTTTAAATTTTTACCGACATTACATGTTTAAAATACGTTTTTATGTAAACTATAGACAGTACTACGAATGTAATCAGAATAGTATATTGACCACTCCAACAAATATTTCAAACGCGTTGTTTTACCGCAGATAAGCATAATCAATGGCCAATTGGCCGTTTGGCGCGGAGCCAGGCACAGCGCCATCTGTTATCGGGTAGAGTGATTGACACAGTTTTGGAGTGCTTTAATGAGAGCCGTTTAGTACTCAAACTGCGCTGGGTGTCGCATTACGCTATTTACAATGTTACATGGTTGAATTGCTTTCTCCTAAATTAACATTTCAAATTATGCTGGACTTTCTTCTTCTTTTCCACCGTGCAGGCTATATCCGCAATAGGACGTTCAATGGGTCTGGTTTGTGTAGGTTTGGTAACAGCTGGATTACTCCAGCCAACCCAATTTCTACAGGAATCCCGTCAGCGCCTAAGCGTCGCTGAAGACCTTCGGAAGGCTGCCTGGTGTCTTTAGGAACTTTGCCCATCAGCCACCACCCTGCACACTAGCAGGACGTTGGCGGCTGTCTCATTAGTCCCCATGCTGGGGGTCCATAAGCTGGGATTCCGAAGCACTTATTAAATTTAGCTGCGCTACTTCACTAGAGCAGAAGCCTGGATGGGAAATAAGTTGAAAAGAAATTTGTCAATGTTCTATATCCCGCCATTAATATCTGGGAAATGGTAACGAATTAATAGCATACTGTTGGTAATATATTAAGCTTTATATTTAATATACAATGTATTCAGTTCAGTATTGATTTAGGAGAAATTAATGCCTTTTAGTATTAAATCTTTGCTATTGACACTGTTACTTAGATGTATTGTTTTATTCTAAAACATGTTTTGTAAATGCTATAAAAAATAAAAACGCATATTATATACTTCTGATGATAGATGGCGCTATTTTATATTTTATCCTGTTTAAAAGACAAAAGGTCTTTCAGTATTCAAATTGCATTAGAAAAGCATTTCATTATTTATACTGCTACATAGATGCATTGTTTTGTTCGAATCCATGTTTGTAAATGTTAGTATTAGTAAATGTTAATTACGTACTTTTGATAACAGATGGTGCTATTTTATACTTCTTTATTTAAAAACAATCTTACTGGTTTAACCATAGGATGATATTACCCTCTGGGTTGCGGAGATCAGACGGCAAACGCCCAACGTAATAACTAAAATTCAATCCAATCTGGTTGTACAAGTGAGCAGACCTTGGGCCCTATGCTGAAGTCTAGGGCAATGCAAGGATATGACGATTTAATATACAATCTTATCATGAAATATCCATAAAAATATAACCTTTTCCATGTAAACTTAAAAATTAAAACCGCTTTGTAGGCTACGCCTGTTTTTTATGTAAGGCCTGTGTCCTGCGCCTGTTTCGAAAAGTAATATAAGGCTTAGACAATAAGTTTCGGCACGATACCATCACATGGCGCAGTGATATATGCAATCACGGCCATCTAGATCAACGATCTTCTTTTGTTAATGTTTTATACGCCATGACCAACTAGAGAGGTTTTCGGTGCTCTGATTACATGGCTGACCAAAATGTACAGTGCAAATAACTCTTCAATGGACTTCTTGGCGTGAAAGTGAAGCGTCATGTCTGCAGTTTTGTTTTATTTTCTAAAATTTGTGATATTTCTAACATGAATGTGTAATAACGGTGGATTATTAACCGTTAAGTGTTTGTGAACATACATGAGTGTTGGTAAATCAAACAAAACAGTGCAACATCACTTTTCAAATTTTCTCTCAAGGAGTCCATGTGAGATCTCAGTATAGTCCCACATCTTTACTGAGGACTCAAGGGGCTTAGGGGAGGGTATCTCATTTACCATTTATCATCTTGATCACCACTCATTCTCATTTACTATGAAATATATATTATTACTATATCACTTACTTGACACTGGCTAAATGTGCTAGACGCACGAAGCCATTATTTAAAATAAAGAAAGAAAACTCTTCAATGGTTTTAATGTAACAAGACCATTAAGCTCTGGAATTTGCTGCCGGCTCATGTGTTTCCTATTTCCTATGATCCTGGGTCTTTTAAGCGGGGCGTGAAAGGACATTTTAGCAGGCCGTCATGAGTGGATGCGCTTTGTACCGTGCTTATTTCACGATATGAAACTTTCATTTTGTTATTTTGGACTGCATCGACTGTTTACCATTAGGCAGGATGTAGTATGACGTGTCACATTAAAAATAAATATTGGTTTGATTTAGTTGATTTGGGCCCTTATTTTTACAGTATTTTATAAAAAAGCTTAAAAGATTGTTTTATAAGCAATATTCTTAAACACATAAATGTATGGCCAAGGTTGTTCATTTTAAAATCTTACCGCGCGAATATGCAGCTCATGTTTTTCCTCGGTTACCTAAGAAGCTCGCATGATACTTTAAGTGAATTACTTTATTAAATTTGCTATACATTTAATCTTGAAGAAAATTATGGGAATTTTCCCAGTTTCCTTTACACGGCGCTTTATGGAAGAAGCGTGACTTGGCACTCGGTAACAAGGATGTTGGGGTTTGAACTCGGTAATTAGGATTCAGCGGAGTGGTTTGCTTTTGGAGAAATTTTATTGGAGAACTAATTTTATATATGGTATGGAATTATACTATTTTATTTACTTGATTTATTTATTTGACGACCGATATACCGCAAGGTCAGTCTATATACCAGCACTCAGCTCCTAAGGTCGCGGGTTCGATTCCCAGACAGAACAAATCTTTGCGTGTTTTCCTAGGTATATTAAATAGGTATGTATTTCCAAAAAAGAAAAGTATTTAGATAAGTATGTTTATCCGTTATTTAGTATACATAACACAAGTTTTTTATGAAACTTATCTTGGAACTATATAATTGGTGTAATTTTTAGAAATAACTTTTTATTTCAGAACTTTATATCAATCGTGGGTTCCAATTCCACATAGGACAAATATTTGCAAGTACATGAATACATATGAAACTTACGTATGACATAAATTACACAAAAAAATAATACTAGTATTTTTATATTTTTTTGGATTTATTATTTATTCTCATGGTACAAAACATTACATAGCATAGTAAAGAGTCGCATACTTAAACCACCACCATTTACGCGACTACACTACTTAACACATATTTTATATTGTTTTTTTTTATCATCGGTATTTACTATGTATGATTTTTATTTAAATCATATTGAAAAAAAAAAAGTTTTTTTAAAACAATGTTTTTGTTATTAAAACAAAATAGCTCATACATCACCCGTTTTTACAGATACTGCTTACAAAACTCTTTGTAGAATATTACATAAAAAAACACTTTTTTTTTTAAAGAACCTATTTTCTTATTAACTAAAATAGCCGTAACATAACCCGCTATCATAGCTAATGTATATGTTTTATTTAGTAAAATATTAAATTAATATAACAATTTTTTTAAACAATTTATTTTTATTTTTTATTAAATAAAATAGCTTCTACATTACCCGCTATCCTAGCTACTGTATACAAGCCTTATTTAGTAGAACTAAGTAAATTGCTCAGCCTCTGTGATTCACCATTAATCTTCCTGTAGTACTTCATTATTTATTATTCAGACCGATTTTGTGAGCTCCATTGAAAGGGCCGGGGCAAGGTGCCTTATGTACTGTCTACATTATGTACAGGCATTGTTCCTTGCTGTAGCGAGAATTGTGACGCTGTTGATAAATATTTTATCTCAATTCAATAATTTGTTGGACTTAAGGCCGTGTCCCCAGTAGGCAAACTGTTAGCGGCCGACTGAGTTGCAAGACTGAGAGACCGACGCTGCAAACTGCGTATAGTGAGCGCAAAACTAGCAGACTGTGGACACTCCATTTAAAATATATGGAAGGGCGTACTAAATCGGTACCGCAAACTCAATCGGCCGCTAACAGTTTGCCTACTGGGGACACAGCCTTAGTCTGATAAATTCAAATTTGATAAGAATATATATATACGTACACCGTAAACAAAAGCCAGCCTCACCTGCAAGTGGTGCACCTGCCGATTAACGGACGAGGCTCTGGCAAATATAGAAGTTCCCGGCAAGCGGCAATAGGCTCGCCACCTATTACGAGGGACCAACAACAACATTGCCAAAGTGTGGGCGTATAATATGCCTCTGTCTACCTCCTCGGGAAAACAGGCGTGATTGCATGTATGTTTATGTCAAAAAAGTTTAAGTAAATTTTATAATATTACCTAATGCATATTTTATTTTAAAGGCCAATTGTTAAGTGATAGATTACAAAAAAGCGTCCCAGCGTCTTTCAGTAAACAATAGGAAAACTAGCCTTGGTCTGCCATGACCTGGTCGCTAGTTACGACAATGGAACCCATCCTCACGTTCTACCCTTTGTGACCTCACTGTTCTGATATAATTAAGTACCTTATTGTCTACAAAATAATGCTATTTGTCTTATGACAAGAGCCATTTTTGTCGTAATTGCTTTAAGAGTTTCTGGATATTAATCTTTTAAAGACATCCTTAGTAGGAAGGCTTATATTTGTCTTAATAATTGGACTAACAATAACAAGCAATATACAGCAATTAAGCCTTAATAAATTTAAATTTACAATAAAACAGAGGCTTTCTTCAAAGGGATACTATTCTATCAAAGGCTGTATGGCAGATAAAATGCTTGGGATTAAATTGCCGTTTCATACAGACTATACTAATATTTATTACTTAGAACATGGATATTTGTAATGTTATATTATATTGCATTTTATAGCTTCACAGACAAATGAAGATTTTAATTCAAGGACCAAACCAATAGTTAAATTTAAAAGAGCGTAACCTGTGAGTTTCTTTCCAGTTCTTCTTACAGAGCAGTGGCTCGGAACTGGCACTTAGATTCACTTACACTTAAATATTTTTTGCATGTAAGTGAATATAAGTTTCGTGATTTCAGTGTTATCATTTTTCAATTGTTTTCATATTTATATTCAATTTTTCTGTTTTGAAGTACTAAGTACTCGTAACAGTTTATGAAATTAAAATATTTATAGTTTGAACAATTACAAATTTTCAAAATACTTCAAAGGTTAGTATGACAAAGGTTCGTAGCCTGTGAGGTTCTTGCCAGTTCTTTTTACAGAGCGGTGGCTCGGAACTGGCACTTAGATTCACTTACACTTAAATATTTTTTGTTTTTTTGTATATACGTGAATATAAGCTTCGTGATTTCAGTCTAATAATTTTTTAATTCTTTTCATATTTAAGTATATTTAATTTTGACGTTTTGAAGTACAATTACAAATTTTCAAAATACTTCAAAGGTTAGCATGACAAAGGTTCGTACTACACCTTTGAAGTATTAAAACTTGTATTAGGTCGGGGAAAAAGTCTTTTCGCATAACGTAGGTATAAACTTATTATAAAATTTTTTTGACTGTACTATTTGTGTCTGGCTGGTTTTGGTAACATTAAAAAGGTTCCATTATAAAGAAAAGAAAAAAATAAAAAAAAGTTGTTTCCCGCTATTTTTCATTTGTTTTTCTCTCCGTAAAAATGAGTGAATCTAATGAAGAAATTCGATACATTTTAAAATTTTATTATAGAAAAGGCAAAAATGCAACTCAAGCAGTGAAAAAAATTTGTGATGTTTATGGACCTGATGCAGTGTCAGTAAGAGTAGCACAAATTTGGTTCAAACGTTTTCAGTCCGGAAATTTTGATGTTAAAGATGCACCTCGCTCTGGTCGCCCTGTTACGAATAAAATGGACGCCATTTTTGAAAGAGTGGAGCAAGATCGGCATATTAGTAGTTACGATGTAGCTGAAGAACTGGGAATTGACCACAAAACAGTTTTGACCCATTTGAAGAAAGCTGGTTATACAAAAAAGCTCGATATTTGGGTGCCACACGAGCTCACTCGAAGAAACTTAATGAACCGTGTACTCATTTGCGATTCATTATTGAGACGTAATGAAACCGAGCCGTTTTTGAAGAGATTGATAACTGGCGATGAAAAGTGGATCACGTACGACAAGAACGTGCGAAAAAGTTTGTGGTCGAAAGTTGGCCAGGCTTCACAGACTGTGGCCAAACCTGGCCTAACACGAAATAAGGTGATGCTGTGTGTATGGTGGGATTGGAAGGGCATTGTTTATTATGAGCTTTTACCGCCCGGCAAAACCATCGATTCTGATCTTTACTGCCAGCAACTGATGAGATTAAAGGAAGCAGTCGAGAGAAAACGGCCGGAATTGATCAACAGGAAGGGTGTGGTCTTTCATCACGATAACGCTAGACCACACACATCTTTAGCCACTCAGCAAAAATTAAGAGAGTTCGACTGGGAGGTCCTAGTGCATCCACCATATAGCCCTGACCTTGCGCCTTCAGATTTTCACCTGTTTCGGTCTCTGCAGAATTCTTTAGGTTCTGTAAGGTTGACCTCAAGAGAGGACTGCCAAAACTATTTGTCCCGTTTTTTTTGATCAGAAGTCCCAAAGTTTCTACAGTAACGGGATAATGTCTCTGCCCACAAAAAGGCAGAAAGTTATTCAACAAAACGGTACATATATATTGTAAATAAATGTAAATAAACTTTGAAAAAAATGTCTTGACTTTTCATACAAAAATACGAAAAGACTTTTTCCCCAACCTATTATTAGAAAAGTACCTTTTTCGCTGTGGAAAATAAACTAAAGTGGAACTAAACTTATTATTATTAAGTTTTGGCGATAACACGGAAAAAAACATATCGAGGTATATTTTATTTTCCAAAACTGTTGTAAAATCGAGATTTCATGTGTAATTTTTTAATATGTTTAATCTCCTTAGTGCATAAACTGTCTGACGACTGATATGGCGTGGAGGTCAGTTTACCAGCACTTCGCTTTTGAGGTCGTGGGTTCATTTCCCGAAAGACTAATATTTCTGTGCATAAATATCAATATTTTTTTGTGGTCTAGGTGTTTTCTATGTTTATCTGTTATTTAGTATTCACAGCACATATTTATCTTGGAACTACATGATTGGTGTAATTGTTAGATACAATTTTTTTATAATATCTATCTGTCAAAGTGGGTACGTATCATAATATATAATTTCATAATACATATGGGTGGAATGTATAAAGTTAAAATACCGAAAATCAAAATGCATAATGCATCAAAATATATAAAATTATTTGACATAAGTTCAAAATTTCTAAGTTTGAATGCCATAATGGTCGAAATATATATCAAACACAATTCATAATGGTTCCTAGGGCTACGTTTTATAATATATATTTTCAAAATACGTACGGTTGGAATATATGAAGTTAAAATACCGACTGTAAAAACTGTAATAAATGTAATAGTCAATCAAAAATATAGTATGATTATAATATTAAAATTGTTTTTATTTCTAATACCTACTTATCACTATAATCAATCCAAGTCGCTTCCGTACAAATTTAACTTAACGCCTTTGTTCTAATAAATAAACGATTGGCTTTCTGGCACTTCGCCGGCCGCTGCCGCGGCACGCTCGCTTCGCTCGCTCGGCTCGTGCGTTGTCTTTCATGTTTCAAACCTAACCTAACCTAATTTTATAATAATTTTAACCTATTTTATAACATTATAAGATAATATTGATATTGTTTTACATGTACTCCACATTTACTGACTCGTAATATAATATAAAACTACCCTCCGAACGATAAAAATATCCGCTTCGACACCGTAGTTGGCCGTCGAAGCGCCTCCTACTAATATATAAGCTAATCATTAATTTGTAAGTTTATAATAATAATACAAAGAAAGGTTAAATTTACTTTAAATACATGTAAATTAGATTTTAGAGTATATATGCATATTGATGATTATTTCTTCTGACTATTATAATTTTTGATTTTATATATTTTGAACTTATACATTGTAAACTTATAGATTTTAAACTTATGCATTATGATATTTATATATAACGTAAGTTATGCATATTGATGATTATTTCTTCTGACTATTATATTTTTTTATTTTATATATTTTGAACTTACACATTGTAAACTTATAGATTTTAAACTTATGCATTATGATACGTACCCGTCAAAGTCCTATCAAAATCTGTGTAGCTATTTCAGAGATTATCCGAAACATACAGATATATGGATAGAAATTGTTCATAAGTTTTTTTTGAAATATATTTGTGTATTTCTAAATATTATAATACATTGAGGAAATCGCTCACTTGCTTACAATGGATTCCCGCAAAGTAACGCCTAAATCAATTAATGATTTAGTAAATTATTAATATATCAATATTAATATATAAATATTAATATTACAAACAGACACACTATGTAATTTTCTACATAGATGTATCGATTAAAAAATAACTTCTAAATAAATATTCAACAAAAATTGACCTACATCTAAAATATTCATAATAACACCACAGCCGCGCTGTGAGCTTACTAGAACAAGCTTATTGTAATGGCGGACCGGAAGCGGAAGTCGCGAGCGACGGCGACTTCCGGCGCCGGGCGTCACTTAAATGCCATTGTATGTTTTGGCGGGAAAATGAGCTAGGATTAACTTCAACTGAGTGTATTATAAGCCGTGTGGTATCGGCTTAGAATAGTGTTAGCCCCCCTCATCTCAAGCATAGCACATCTTAAGATGGTGATGAGCATACCCTCATGATCAGCTCATGAAGACGAGCTAACGAAAAAATTCAAAGAAGGAAATAGAAACTATAATGTTATTGTTATAGTGACGACCGATATGGCATGGTGGCGAGTATACCTGCTCTCCGCTCTTGTGGGTTTGATTCCCACACAGGACAAATCTTTGTGTGCATTTAAAAATATATTTGTTCTGATGTGTGTCTATGTATATTAAGTATGTGTTTACATAAAAAAGTTGTATGTATGTTTATCCGTTATTTAGTATCCATAACACAAGTTCTTAATTATACTTAATAATTGGTAAGGTGTTGGAACTCAATAATTGGTGTAATTGTCAGAAATATTTATGTAATATTATTTATTTACTTTTTTTATTCTTAGCATATTTCTATTATAATCGCAGCGTCAGCTTTATAAGCGGTCTTTAAACGATTAAAAATTAAACACAAACAGCTACAAAACACGAACAGTTTAAAACAGGACACAAACAGCTAATACACAAAACACAAATGGCTAATAAACACAAAACAAAAAAGTTAAGCCTTAAAAACCAAAGACAAAAAGTTAAAAAACAAAATACCAACCTACAAAGAATTAAAAAACAAAATACAAACAGTTCATAACAATCCAACTCTTGTCACCGTAAAAATTCCGGAACAAACATACGAGGCGCGGTGTTAAAATAAAATTCTGTAATAATTACTATATCCACGCCCCAAGCCCTTATTTCAACTTTAAGCCACTCAAAAACACACTCTATTCCGTACACACAAAAGTTGAAAGCGTCAGAAGGCTTTGTGGATTTATTTTTACATATATTTGTGTTTCGTATGTAGATTTGTGAACGACCAAATCGATATCGCCCGAAGAATCGACCAATTAAATCGAGAAGAGTAAACGAGCTACCGATGGATGTAGAATCTATCAGACACGGCATTTTATGTTTTTTTATACTACGCTTTATACTGAGTCTATTTATTGTTTGATATTAAGCAGACAATGCTTAACCAAAATTAGTATATAGTAGATAAAGTAAGTGATGGATTAAAGATGTCTTTGTAAAAATTCCCGCGCTATTATAATTTTCCGAAAAATCGAAAAACTATTCAACACAAAGTTACAAAGATATTTTTAATCCATCACTTGCTTACAATGGATTTCCGCAAAGTCAGGCGTTACTTTAGGCGTTAAATTATGTACAAAAAAAGTTTTTTTTTTCTATATGTACTTGTTTGACATATAAAAAAATTGCACCGTCTAGTGTAACAATCCGAAGCCTAAACCTTTGAACCAATAGTTGCGGATAGTCTCTAGTTTTAATAAGTCGTTTTCTGTGTTCGACTGACCAGCAATCGTCTTCATATCATGACAACAGCCTTATAAAGTCTTCTGCTGAACATTAGCCTCCCCAATAGACTACATTCCACAGGGCAGGCGGGTTAGTGATCGCAGTTCAAGCCAGTACGCAAGATGACGCTGCTGCCTATCATTCCATAGAATTTCTTATTATCGACTCATACGACTCCCCGTGAGATAAGAGGGAGTGGCACTATTCTAGGCCGGTACCACACGACACTCATACAGCAATCATACTCATACTTAAATGGTGTTATCGTATTAATTTTTTGTTATAATAAAAATAAATTTCACACAGCTCGTCTAGTTCCAAAGTGAACATAGCTCATTGCTCATACTATTTTTAACAACGGATAAACATATTCTTTTATACATTTTAATAGATGGGAAAGATAAACAAGCAATTGTAATCAATGGACACCAAATCATCAATAATCAGGAATTTAGTTTCATAAATTGACAACTCTATAAGTTGCTTGCTCTCCGTACAACATGAATCAAACGGCTAACAATTTCTAAGACCTAATTAAAATAGATGACCCATTTGTATTCTTTATCGAGATTTATCGATACTTTCTTTTGTGGTAGAAGATTTGAAATGCACCTATTGTTCCTGCTTGAAGACCGATATGGTATGTAGGTGGATATACCTTTAGTTAGGGTATGATTCAGCCATTTGAAGTATACTGCTAAACATAGGCTTTCCTCGTGTATTTCACGTTGATATATTTGTGGACAAACTTGGTTCTTTGATTCGATCTGTTTATCACTACATAGTAAAAAAACAAAGTCGTTCTCCTTATCTGTGCTTAGATTTTAAAAACTACGCTACAAATTTTCAAGCGGTTTTTTTAATAGACAGAGTGATTCATGAGCAAGTTTTATATGTATGTCACCCGGAAAAAGTCGCGGGCGATCGCTAACTATATATAATGAAAACATGCTTCCAAAAAAGTTACAATAATCCTACACCAAAACTAAAACAGGTTATGAGACAATTGATGGCAAAATCTGTTCACTCATTTAATAGTATAAACAAGCTTGTGAACATTATATGCTATGAATTACTACAATTGCAAATTAATTCTTGTACTATTATCAAAAACATGGACTTATGACAAAATTTAAGCATTTTTGAAATTAAGTAATCATCATTACAGACCAATAACGTCCCACTACTGAGTCCGCGTGGTGGAGTATGACCCAATACCCTTGGTATATGAGAGGAGGCTCGTGCTCAGTAGTGGGACGTTAATGGGCTAAAATGATAAACACGAGCCTCCTCTAACATACTAAGGTACGAGGGTATTGGGTCATACTCCACCACGCTGACCCAGTGCGGATTATAATAATAATAATCATTTAATTTCCTCCGATTCGATCGAGAGCTGGGCAGTGTTTCAGTCCCTGCAGCGATGCCGCATTGATCATCGGTATATCGAAGTTCTGAGGAGTTTATACAGAAACGCCACCATGTCCGTACGAGTACTGGACCAGTGCACGAATCCTATCCTCTTGCAGAAAGGCGTGAGACAGGGTGATGTCATTTCACCGAAACTGTTCACTGCTGCTCTGGAGGATGTTTTCAAGCTACTGGACTGGGAAAACTACGGCATCAACATTAATGGCGAGTATATGACTCACCTTCGATTTGCCGACGACATAGTGGTCATAGCGGAGTCGCTTGTGGATCTGGGCACAATGCTCGGAGACCTCGACAGAGCTTCCCGAAGGGTAGGTCTTAAAATGAACATGGATAAGACCAAAATCATGTCAAATATCCATGTTGTGCCTACCCCAGTAATAGTGGGAAGCTCGGCCCTCGAAGTTGTCGACGAGTACGTATACCTGGGACAAAAAGTCCAATTAGGTAAGTCCAACTTCGAGAAAGAGGTCCATCGTCGAATCCAGCTCGGTTGGGCTGCGTTCGGGAAACTACGCAAAATCTTCTCGTCCAAAGTACCTCAGTGTCTCAAGACGAAAGTCTTCGACCAGTGTGTGTTGCCAGCGATGACGTATGGGACTGAGACGTGGTGCCTGACTATGGGCCTCATAAGGAAGCTCAAAGTCGCTCAGCGTGCAATGGAGAGAGCTATGCTCGGAGTGTCCCTACGTGATAGAATCAGAAATGAGGAAATCCGTAGGAGAACCAGAGTGACCGACATAGCGAAGCGCGTTTGCAGGCTGAAGTGGCAATGGGCGGGGCACATAGCTCGAAGAACCGACGACCGATGGGGCGTTAAGGTTCTTGAATGGCGACCACGAATCAGCAAACGTAGTAGAGGGCGGCCCCCAACGCGATGGACCGACGATCTGGTCAGGGCGGCGGGGAGCCGGTGGATGCAGGCGGCAAAGAATCGATCTACGTGGAAAGCAATTGGGGAGGCCTATGTTCAGCAGTGGACTTCGAATGGCTGAATTGATGATGATGATGAATTTCCTCCACATACACTAATACACAATTGATACAATTTAGGTACAAACAATATTTAAATTGGCGGAGGCAGGTGTATGGCGTCCTGCTGTTAGAATTTATCAAGCCGCCCATTAGTTCTCTTACGTGGCTTAGCGACTATAACATTTAGTGATAATAAAGTAATTATACAACCTGAACTAAAAATATAGATGCACAAACGCACGTGCACTCTTGCACGTAGTTTTAGATTTGTGTAATTGTTTGAAGAATTAATTAATTACTTTATTTTTCTTATAAGTGTCTGTTTTGAAGAATCATTGCAATGGAGAACGGGAATATCTAATACAAGTATTAGTTTACATAAAAGAAATCCCCGATCATAACACAGATATTGAGAAAAAGAATTTGCATCAGTTTTTTTATGCTAAAGATTGGCACCGCCTTTTTTTTTTTTTTAAATTTGCCGTGATTGATTGTTTGTCATGATGCTAGGCGTTTCACGTAA
The DNA here is from genome assembly GCA_949126915.1 of Musotima nitidalis. Classification (NCBI taxonomy): domain Eukaryota; kingdom Metazoa; phylum Arthropoda; class Insecta; order Lepidoptera; family Crambidae; genus Musotima; species Musotima nitidalis. The sequence continues at coordinate 12,730,750 of OX421437.1, read as the reverse complement.
CTTCATTTTCTGTAATGCGACTCGCCATAATTATCTAATAGAAAAACGTCACTATTAACTCATTCCACAAACCAAGAGCGCGGCAAAAAGTTTGCTTGTAAAACACCGTACACGTTGTCATTTTTAAAAAGTAAAGATGAATTCCCAGCCTATGGCTAGTGGTGCGGTTAGAAAGAGACCGTTAGCATCGCTTGAAGAAAAAACTAAATAGATAGATATTTATTGGCGATTACAAAAACAAAATTAAACTATAATCTAATTTATCTATTATCGCCAACTAGGCCCTCCTAGTTGCGAATACCCCCCCCCCCCCCCCCCCCCTCCCTCCCTGTCCTCAACATAATATTGCAGCGCGTAGTAGCTACGCTGGTTTTCTGGAGGGCCTAATTCATGACATAACGAACAAAACAAACATTGAGTGAAATCTACAAATGAGTAGCACGGACTTCTTGGCGGGAAAGTAAAAAGTTATGTCTGCAAATTTGTTTTATTTTCAAAATCATTTTCATAAATTATAATCATTTATTTGAAACAAAATTGACGCAGTAACATATTTTATAATATTGTTAACTATCATTTACAGTCTTGAATCATGTCTTTGTCTTACATTTTTTACTAATATGTGAATTTTATTACATACATACATTCACGCCTGTTTCCCCGAAGGGACAGGCAGATGCATATTTTACGCCCACACTTCGCCAATTATATAGTTGGTCCCACGTAATAGGTGGCAAGCCTATTGCCGCTTACCGGGCACTGTTATGTTCGCCAGAGCCTCGTGCGTTGATCGGCAGGTGCATCACTTGCAGGTGAGGTTAGCTTCCCCCCCGACTGGTCTCCACCTTGTCGTGGTGGGGGGGCTGAGTACCTCCCGGTAGGGCGCAGGAGGCGCCAGGGAAAAGGTAACACCCAGAGATTGGCGACTCTGGGTGCCCTTAGTACTGACTACCGGGGGGGAAACTAAGAGGGACCTGTGGAGGGCGCAGCGGGCGGGCCAGGAGGGCCCGTCAAGCAGCGCCAGGAGGGTCTTAGGCAGCGGGGGCAGGGGGACCCTGCTGTCTAACCATGGACCCTTCGAGAAGTCGGCCACACACGCTATGGTCGCACAAGGAGGTAGGAGGGGCGCGTCCACTGCGTCTCTCTGAGGAGGTCCTCCCGGTTTTGGTCCGGGGGACGTTGGCCGCTGGCGGGGTGTCAGAGCTGCAACCCAGGTACTGGCACCCCGCCTCTTTCTCAACAAGCGGCGGGCGTCGTCGGAAGATTTTTAGTGGGTATTACTGCTGGCGGTCGTGTCTGCCGGTGGTGAGCCCCACACACCTCTCTCGGTCCCCCTTTGGACGGGAGACAGTGCGTAAATGCATTTTGTTACCGACGTAAATTAAAAAAAAAAAAAAGATGAGGTTAGCTTGGGCTCTTTAGGTCTTGGTAGGATCCCTGTACACCTATATGTGTTGGGTGTGTGTATTTTATTCTATGTAGATTATTTTGTAATTGTTGAATAATAGTAGTGCTCTCATCATTATCATCACAGCCCATTAACGTCCCACTACTGAGCACGAGCCTCCTCTCACATATTAAGGTGTGTGGGTATTGGGTCATACTCCACCACGCTGACCCAGTGCGGATTGGCGGACGCAGGTGTATGGCGTCCTTTTTTTTTTTTTCGGATGGAAAATCATCAAATGACCGTCTTCCGCTGTGGGTGAAGCGGAAGGGTGTGTCAGACTTTTACTGACTAAAAACCATCCATGTTCCTTCTTGAGCCTGTAACACCAAGGCCGCGGTAACTCTTTCGAACAGTCCCGCAACCCCGGCAGACTTGGCCCCCTCCCCAGGGGCCCCTCAGTGTGCTGACATCTCTTTGAGGCGCGCGTGGAACACGAACGCGCCGTCGACGCGGCCTGTCGCCTATAGTTGGCGGAAGGGCGGCGAGTTACCCATTACCCACCGCCCACAAGCCAGCGCCTACGGTGGCCGGGAGTCGTCTCTCGGCTCCCGACGTCTCGGGCGTCCCCCGCGGCGGCTGGATCCGTGACGAGAGGCACTCTGCCTCTCTCGTTCCGCCGCCTCCTTTGCTAGCATGACTGCTTCGCAAAAGGAGGCAACAACATCCCATTCCCTCTCGCTCCGGACCATGGTCTCCACCAGGGCCGAACGCGAGAGGTCGCCGCCGCCGATAGCCGCTACGAGGACACGTCGATGCGCCGCCCAAGCGGGGCAGACCGCGGTGGTATGCTTCACCGTGTCCTCCGGCCGATCCTCACAATGGTGACACCCGGACGTTTCCTCCCGCCTGATTCTGTGCAGGAACCTACCGAAACAGCCATGCCCGGTTAGAACCTGCGTCAGGCGGAAGGTGAGGACGCCGTGGCGCCTCTCCAGCCACTCCTCAAAGATGGGACTTACCGCCCCTATTGTGGCGAGCCCTGCACGGGGTTGCGACAGTCGTTCCCTCCATGACGCCATGAGATCGCGTCGGAACTCTGTCCGCTGCGCATCTAGCTGCCGTGGCAGCAGAGTTTCCCTCCGACGTAGTATCTCTACGCGCCACTCATAGAGGCGCGCGAGAACTATCGCCTCCAGATCCCATGGCGGCAATCCGGCAAGGAGGTTTGCAGCCTCGCCAGAGATCGTGCGGTAGCCCCGGATCAGCCTAATGGCTACCACCCTTTGGGGCGCGTTCAAGTAGTGAGCGGCTCGTCGCCGCAAAGAACACGCCCACACCGGGGCCCCGTAAAGAGCCATAGACCTCACGATCCCCGCGTAGAGCTTCCGGCAGGAGGCGTTTGGACCTCTCAGGTTGGGCAGGAGCCGCTTGAGGGCAGCACCAGTCCTTTCCAACCTAGGAGCCAAACTTCGGAAATGCTCAACAAAGTTCCACCGGCTGTCGAGGACAAGCCCCAGGTACTTCATCGTCGACTCGACGCCGATGTGAACCCCTCCTACCGTGAGGCGGGAGCCCGACAGTGGCGCGTTCCGAAGGCCATGAAAAGGCATGGCCTCGGACTTATGCAAAGCCACCTCGAGACCCAGTTGCCGGATTCTCTCCACGACTATCGCAACCCCGCGTGTCATTAATTCAGCCGCCACCTGGTGCGACCCCCCCTGTGCCAGGATAAGCGTGTCGTCAGCATAACACACTAAGCTGACGCCACTAGGGAGGTCGGCGCGCAGCACCCAGTCGTATCCGATGTTCCACAAAAGCGGCCCCAGAACCGAACCCTGTGGAACACCGCACGACATTTCTCGCCGGTTCCACTCTCCGCTGCGACCGGGGTAGATAACGGCCCTATCCGTCAGATATGCCCCGACTATACGACGAAGGTAGGTCGGCATCCGGTGATACCGAAGTGCCTCCCTAATGCAACTCCAGGGCAGGGTGTTAAAGGCGTTGGCGATGTCAAGAGACACTGCCAAGACGACCCTGCCCTGGGACACCGCGTCCCCCGTCGTGAGGGCTCTCACGCGCATGATGGCATCCATGGTCGAGCGGCCTTTGCGAAAACCAAACTGGTTATCCGCAAGATCCGGCCCAATTCCCACCAAGTGCCCGACGAGGCGGTCTGCAATAACTCTCTCAAAGAGTTTGCCCACCTCGTCAAGCAGCACAATGGGCCGGTATGCAGGTGTATGGCGTCCTGCTGTTAGAATTTCAAGCCGCCCATTAGGCCTCTCACGTGGCTTAACGACTACCACATTTAGTGATAACCGGGACCAACGGCTTAACGTGCATTCCGAAGCACGGAAGCGCTCGATATCAAATGCCACACAAACGGTCACCCATCCAAGACTGACCTCTGTAAACTACGGTGATCGTTTCCGACCACCGAGCACCGCAGAGCTACGAGCGCTTCTATAGGTAGTGCTGTCATTCTATGTTAAGTAGTTAGTTGTATAATATTGTTAACTATAATATATATGGCTTTGATTCTATATAGATTATTTTGTAATAGTTGATGTTATGTTCATAATTATCGCTTGGTCCGTGCCTTGGGAAGCACGTTATGTCATTAGTCTCGACTGTCATGAACATCTATAGCAGTTCGTTATTAGGATGTCAATGCCTCCTAACGTCCTGACAGCTGGTGTTACCATAACTTATATATTTAACTTATATATAATTACCAAACTATGTTTTCCTTTTGGTAACGAAGATCAGACGGTAGTCGCATGTAGTAACTGAACATGCTGACCCTGGGTCCTAAGCCTAATTTTAGACCAACCGGGAGAATGCTAGGACATAATGATATGATTTGTATCGTTGAATAAATAAACAGTTCTTTCTTTCTTTAAGGTTCATTTTTTATTGGAATCATGCTGCTCATTGCTCTATAAAGCTAAACACAACCGCCGTACGTTTTTAATTTAAAAACAAATTATTTAAAAAAAAAATACAAAATTACATTCTCACATAAACACACTTTGACACTCGCAAACGTTAATTATGTTGTAAACATTAAACGTCACAACTTGACGTAGATATACGAGCTGTCACTTTTAAAACAACCTATTAACCCAAGGGAATTGTCTGGCGGTGCCAAGCGATTCTAGTCCTTATTCTCTACACAGTTAAAACCGTCGTAAAGTGAAGTTTTGTTCGGTAGCTAAGTTTATGAGCGCATTTAATTACGAAGGCTTATTTTAATGGGTTTTTAACCTCTATCACTTTGAAAAGCACCGAAAACGACGTATGTGAAATATATTTAAGCGCTCTCACACACAATTGTGTATCTTCTCGATTTTATATGTTTTATATAACGTTTAGTTAAAGTTACTTTTAATTGTCATTAAATACGTACCGTAAGTATTTGTTGTGGGAATTTTTCACCGCCACTGCACGTGATACGGTAATATTATAAGTTGGTATGCATAATGTGTATATGTAATGGTTTCAAGTGGGATTGAGCAGCATTGACTTGCATATAAAAACTCATTACATTATACAAATTCCCTACTAACATTAATATACAACATGTAACAGAATAAGGGTTACACCAAGAAAGTAGTTTGTTGTAAATCGGCTACTCAATCGATTAAAAATATTAAAAAAATAGGTAATTTTTTTTTTTTTTTTTTGCGGCACTTTTCGGTGCTAAGCGATGTGTGCGTGCGTGTCTCTCTGTGTGTGTAGGTCGGTAGGCTAAAGCGCTAATATGCCCATACGATTTGCCCTCGATGAGTATAACTAGTAACTTAAATAAACCATATTTCATTAAATAAAAGTAAAATTATTTTGCATGTTTTTTAATTATAATTAAATATTCTAATTGGGGTGTCTGAGGGTGTGCGTTAATTCTGTGCAATGTTGTATAAGATAAATATTGTTACTAACAAAAATTGGGCCCATGGTCTTGAATAAAGAATTGTTATTATTATTATTATTATATATACATACATATAATCACGCCTGTTTCCTCGAAGAGGTAGTAAGAGGCATAATATATGCCCACATTCATTGCCCACAATCCCACATTGCTAGTCTCATGCAGTAGAAGGCGAGCATATTGCTGATTATAAGGAACTTGTATATTCACCAGAGCCTCTTTCGACGCTCTAGCGAACGATCCAGGCAATAATCTCGCCACCTGTTACCAGGACCAACAATGTAATTGGCTAATAGTAGGCGTATAATATGCCTCTGCCTACCCCTTTGCCCACACCAATTATTTTGTTCCCAGATAAGTATCATTAAGAACTTGTGTTATGGATACTAAATAACGGATAAACATACATTAATACTTTTTTTTTTGTAAATACATACTTAAGATACATAGGAGAACCCCCAGACCAGAACAAATATTCATGTTCATGCACACAAAGATTTGTCCTGTGTGGGAATCGAACCCACGACCTCTCGAGTAAAGTGCAGGTATACTGACCTCCACGCCATATCGGTCGTGAATGTTTGTAAAATTTTCGTGGTCTTCTAATAAATAATGGCCTTGTCCGTTTAGCACATTTAGCCAGTGTCTAGTAACAGATATATTAATAATATTCAATTTATAATAAATGAGAATCATCATCATTATCATCTCAGCCATCCGACGTCCACTGCTGAACATAGGCCTCCAGAATAGATTTCCACATTGAGCGATCCTGAGTCGCCTGCATCCATCGGCTTCCCGCCGCCCTGACCAGATCATCGGTCCATCGCGTGGGAGGCCGTCCTCTACTACGTTTACCGGTTCGCGGTCGCCATTGCAGAACCTTGACGCCCCATCGGTCGTCGGTTCTTCGAGCTATGTGCCCCGCCCATTGCCACTTCAGCCTGCAAACTCGCCTCGCTATGTCGGTCACTCCAGTCCTCCTACGGATTTCCTCATTTCTGATTCGATCACGAATAAATAAATAATAAACAAAATAAATGAGAATGAGTGGTGATAGAGATGAAATTTGGTAAATAAGATGCGCTTCTCTTAAACCCCTTGAGTCCTCAGTAAAGATGTGGGACTATAATAAGATCTCACATGGACTTCTTGAGAGAAAATGAAAAGTAATGTTGCACTGTTTTGTTCTCTTTACCAACACTCATGCACGTTCTCAAACACTTGACTGTAAATAATCCACCGTTATTTATTACACATTAATGTTCAAATAATCACAAACTTTAGAAAATAAAACAAAACTGCAGACATGACGCTTAATCTTCCCGCCAAGAAATCGTGGTCTTTATCATATTAGCTAAAAAACGTTTTTTTATTTAGTCTCTTTTTAGTTTTTTAAAATTGCAATTTAGAAAGTGCAGTAGTTAGCTGTGCAAACCAGTCTAGTATATGAATACATATATACCTAAAGAAATATAGTATATAAGCTAGATAAGGTAAGCATTTGAAACGCGATAACAGACAATGCAATGTTACTAACAACATGGTTACCTCCCATACCGCAGTGGGGCTAAAATGTTCTTCTTGCGTGATTCACCCACATTTCCCCGACGGCTCATTAGGACGGGCCTTTCTTCGCCAGTATACGTCTACACGTTTGATAATTCGTTAAAATGTATCTTAGCGCTGATTACACAATAGGCTTTTGTTAGGTGTTTGGGCTGTTTTGGTAAAATATTTTATGGTGTAATAGCTTTAGAAGTTCATTATTAAACGAGCTGACCCGACAGCCCATGGTTATGTCTTATTCAAATACGTTCTGTCAACTGCGCTAACTGTCAATCCACTGACAGCTCTGTCAAACGCTACGGTAAGAATTGTTTATCTTCTCAGAAGTGAATGGGAAGAAGTGTCGTTAAGTTTAATTATTTTTTTTATTGTTCTACTTTCTTAATATTAACATACATATATATAATCACGCCTGTTTTCCCGAAGTGGCAGGCAGAGGCATATTATACGCCCACGTTTCGCCAAATATAAAGTTCGTTCCACATATACACACATAGGTGGTAAGCCTTTTACCGTTGCTTAGATAGATGATGACTATTTGAGTAATATGGCACCTATTTAAATTATCATACTAATATTGTTAAGAGAAAATATTTGATGAATGAATGAAGCTAATGATATAAAAGAGTATTTTTCTTGTTTTACTTGAAAACTTGTGACTGTAGAACACTTTTTTGTAGAGTTTTCAAATTAAGTACATTTTCTTGTAAATGGCGGGAGAATAAACAATTTTATTGCCTGTTCTATATCAATCAAGCAACCCGCCCGCAGTGAATGCGCTCGCCATTTTTTAATGAAATGAAATGAAAATGAAAAAGTATTTATTTAGTTTTCTTAGCAATGATTACATAGTATTCATTCATTTATTAAGTTTTGTAATTTTAATTTGAATAAGAGCTGTAATGTTTCGCAATTATTTATAGTTTTTATGTTCTTATTTTTTTAAAGTTTCTGACAATTTTCGATCTGTACTACAACTGCCGCGGACTAGAACACAACTAAACACAAGTGACATCTTTAATATAATTAAAAAAGATTGTCATATTTTCAATTTTAAATGATGTGAATTGTACAATACATACGTTCACGACTGTTTTCCCGAAGGGGTAGGCAGAGGCATATAATAGAGGCTAACGTAATAGGTGGCGAGCCTTTTGCCGCTTTCCGGGATCTGTTACGTTGATCGTCTCAGTTGTTGATCAGCAGGTGCACCACTTGCAGGTGAGGTTGGCTTGGGCTCCTAGATGTTAGAAGATGCCCTATAAATTGCCCTATGTGAATTGTAAACATTTAAATGTATGATAAATTGATCATAAATTCAATATGTTATGTTAGAAAGAAAGGTTAACTATGGTATCTGTGTAAACGACCGATATGGCGTGGAGGTCAGATACCTGCACTTCACTCGAGAGGTCGTGGGTTCGATTCCCACACAGGACAAATCATGTGTGCATGAACATGAATATTTGTTCTGGTCTGGGTGTTCTCCTATGTATCTTAAGTATGTATTTACAAAAAAAAAAAAAGTATTTATGTATGTTTATCCGTTATATAGTATCCATAACACAAGTTCTTAATGATACTTATCTTGGAACTAAATAATTGGTGTGATTATAAGAGAATATTTATTTATTTATTTATTTAAACATTTTTATTTCTCTCAGATGGATGGTGTAAAGGTATACTCCTAATGTCAGTATTGAATCAACATTCAATCGTTTTACTCATATCCCTACGTACCCCGCATAGTGTAACTTGTAACTAACTATAAAACTGACCATATAAGGATTTAGATCATTTCGTCTCCTTGTAAACAACCACATAAAATCCCAGTAAATCATTCACAAACTACATAATCACAAAAGCTATACATTACCGTTAAATCATAAAGAATTATAATTAACTTCCTTAACCGGCGTGAAATGGATTAAATGTTCATTTTAAAAGTGGTAAAGTATATAAATTCTCCACAGACAATCATAACAGGCTAAAAAAGGACGAGGAAGGAGTCGCGCCTTAATTTGTAACAGCGGGATGCGATACGGCTATTTAACTTAAAAACTGGAGATGCCACAGCGATGCGACGCGATGGATCTATTACTAGTAATATATTTTGTACAAGTATGTTTCTTCTTTTATTTTTTATTGCATATTGATAAAATATATAATGTACGACTTTTGTGCATTACCAATGTACTTTATAAGAACCTAATTATGTAAAGAGGTCACAAACTTTAAATGTATACACACAAAGATTACAACAGATACTTCTTTAAATAGTTCTCCATGATTAAAATCTTTTTGCCTAATTTTTTTAGCCTGTCTAATCTATTTTTGTACAATTTAAGCTTTGTAAAGAATTAATATTTTTATATCTATGCTAATCTTATGTGTGCGTAAATCTAGTTTTTTAAGCACGCTATATTCGCATTAAAAGTGTGTTCATAAGAGTCATGATCACTGTGCTCATGAGCCAATAATTGCTTATAAATTTTGTGACATCCAGTTTTGACTATCCGTGATAATATTTTTTAAAGTCATAATTTGTGTGATACCAAATTTTATTTAAAACACAAGTCGAACTGTTCTTTCTAAATATATAATAAACACATAAAATGGATTCACGTCGCGGTGTATTCGACAAGTCGAAACTCTGTGGCATATAAACGATGTATATTTCGCAGCGGGTGGGCACACCCTTAGCGTTAAAAGCGGACAACTGTTCGCGATGAAAGAGCCTCAAATCGCTTGTAAACGCTTCGACGACGTACACTCGTTTTGTTTCTACATTTACTCATGATTTACTATGAGGCGTGATAAATGTTCTCCGAGATGGCTAGTCTTTTTTGTATATTTTATAAAATGTATTATTTTCTTTTATTTCCGCGGTTGCTGTAAATAATAAAAAAAAATATCTATATATGTATTAAAATTGCTTCCAGACTGTGTGAGATATTCATACCATACATACATTTATGCCTGTTTCCCCGGAAGGGTAGGCAGCGACAAATTAATTGCCCTCACTTTGCCAATAATATTGTCGGTCCTACGTAAAAATGGACAACCTATTGCCGCTTGCCGGGATCTGTTAAGTTCGCCAAAGCCTCGTCTGTTGATCACCAGGTGCACCACTTGCAGGTTGGTTTGGGCTCCTTAGATGTTAGTAGGATCCTTATATATGTTCATAAGTTTATCAATTCTGAAACTATTAATTAATCATCATCACAGCACCTTCACGTTCGACTACTAAGCACGAGCCTCCTCTCACATACCAAGGTGCTAGGGTATTAGGTCATACTCAACCACGCTGACCCAGTGCGGATTGGCGGAGGTGTATGGCGTCCTGCTGTTAGAATGAAGCCGCCCATTAGGCCTCTAACATGGCTTAACGGCTTCCACATTTAGTGATAACCGGGACCAACGGCTTAACGTGCCTTCCGATCTACAATTACTATGAATGTGCTTCAAACGCCTATTATGTACTTATTGTTAGGTCTAATCACATGTATTGCTTTCTTATATTCATTAACATATATACATATTTGACGCATATGGCGTGGAGGTCACTATTACCTACCTTTCACTCCACGCCTTATCGGTCGTCAAATAACTTTAAACTATTTACTGATAACTTACTATTAGGCGAGATAAATGTGTTTCGAAATGGTTAGTCGTGTCTTTTTATACATATATTTATGTCTTCTTTTTGTTTGTCCCCCTATTATTAAAAATAGTAAGAAATAATCATTGTACGTATTAGCATTTTATTCATATTTCGCCATAATAGAGCATCGAATCGCTTGTAAACGCGGTGATACATACGTACGTACGCTTATTTAGTTTTGAACATTTACTATGAATCGTGATTAATGTGTCCCGAGACGCCTTTTTAAACCCCGACGCAAAAAGAGGGGTGTTATAAGTTTGACGTGTCTGTCTGTCTGTGGCATCATAGATCCCGAACGATTAAACCGATTTCAATTTAGTTTTGTATTACAGGTGTTTCACGGGCGAATGTTCTTATTTATAGATACTTATTGCAAAGTCTTACTAAATATATTGTTTTCATATATTTACGTACACTCGTTTTTTTAAATATGTATAATAAAGCGTTATAGATGTTCTCTGAGATGCCTTTTATAATTATTTTTAAGTCTTTTTTTATTATTACCGTCTTAGAAAGTGTCCGAAAACACGTCTAACAGTGGATAACTATGCAGTGTCTGTTGTTGGTAACTAAAGTGTGGAAGCGAATGGTATGACAGAAGAAACTTGAAAGTAAAATCAATGCAGTAGAGATAAGAGCAAAATAAAATATACTTAATTGTCTTTAAGATCAACATGATCATTTAGATTTTTATTGCATTTGATACTTATTATTATTAGATTATAACACTCAGAACTTACGTAATACGATTAAAATGAAGAAATAAGAGCTAATGCTGGTGTAAATGAAAATATTGTAGTGACAAGAAATGAGAAATGTATGCCTGGATTGTTTGGTTATGTTGACAGGAATATGAATTAAGTAAGTAGATTAAATGGAAGTGTTGGGAGGGGAAGACCACTTGGAATTAATCATTATCATCATCAACCTATACTAGTCCACTGCTGGACATAGGCCTTCCCCCAGATTGCGCCATTTCCCCTGTCTTCGACTTGCCGCATCCAGCATCTGCCAGCGACCGCTCGCAAATCGTCACCCCCCCTGGCGATTGCACGTCCTACACTACATTTGCCAAGTCGCGGTCTCCACTCAAGAACTCGTTTACCCCATCAGTTGTCGGTTCTTCGACAAATATGGCCAGCCCACTGCCACTTCAGCTTGCTAATCCTGTATGCTATGTCGGTGACTTTGGTCCTCTGTCGAATAACATAATTTCTTATTTTATCTCTCAGAGAGACTCCGAGCATAGCACGCTCCACAGCTCGCTGAGCGACCTTGAACTGGCGAATAAGTCTTACAGTGAGTGTCCACGTTTCGGCACCGTAGGTCATAACAGGTAGGACGCACTGATTGAAAACTTTCGTTTTCAAACATAGTGGTATAGGTGACGAGAAGACTCGACGGAGTTTCCCAAACGCTGCCCAGCCAAGTTGGATCCTCCTTTTGGCTTCCTTCTCAAAGTTATTTTTACCTAATTGCAGAATCTGCCCGAGGTAGGTATAATCGGAAACAACTTTGAGTAGGTGGACATTCACGACAATAGGTCTTGGAACAATGCAGGCATTGATCATGACTTTGGTTTTATCCAAATTCATGCCGAGACCTATCCTTCGCGAGGCTGATGCCAGGCTGTTCAGAATCTGTTGCAGCTCCTCCAACGTTTCCGCCATCAAGACTATATCGTCAACGAATCGTAAGTGCGAGATGTATTCACCGTTTATGTTAATGCCCTTACCTTTCCAGTCCAGCGTCTTGAATTAATGGAATTCTTGGAATTGATATAGACTATCAATCATATCTTAGCATTATCCCGCTTGCCCTAGACTAAGCTTAGGTCATACCCTTGGCCTTAGATTTCGCTGTAGTTCAGTTATAACATAAAGCGACTGCCGTTTGACTTCCATAAACCTAACGGAAACAATTCTACAGGTAAACCAGTTGTCAGGATGTTAAAAGGCTTTGACTTCCTAATAACGGCTGCCAAAGATATTTATGACAGCCGGCGCCAACGGCTCTACGTGCTTTCCGAGGCACGGAGCAAGCCATAAATACTTACATAACTTCGAAAAGTCATAGGTTGTACCAGGATTGGAACCAGTCTCTCTGAATTTGAAGGTTTTGAGTCCCGCCACTCCGGCTATACTAAACCAAAACCTAGCAAGTGACATTTTTTTTGACACTTTTTCTAAATTGAATATTTCCACAATGATTAAGAGTAGTACCTTACAAAAAGTGTTTTAAAAAAATGTTCCTTGCTAGATTTTGTTTTTGGACAGCCGACTCGTCTATCGCTGCTACTGGAAGAAATCTGAACTATATCGTACCCAAATGTACAGTTTATTTTTTATATATTTACTTATTGTCTAGTACGCAAAGTGCAAGATCTGCTTTAATTGGGGCTAGATATGCGAGCTGTCCATAGTATTTATTAATCGCATGTAATCGCTCAAATCGCTTGTGAACGCGTCGACGACGTACGCTCTTTTTATTTTAGTCATTTACTTTGAAACGTGATAAATGTTCTCCAAGAGGGCTTGTCGAGCGATTTGTTTAATAATCGTTCGGAAAGTCTACTAGATGTATCGTTTTCTTGTATTTCCCGCTATTATTATTCAAACTAATAAAATAGGTACATTGCTATTGTTGATTGTGCGCGCAGAAATAGATTTCTGTGTTAATGCGTCATATGAAATAAATAATGTTTTACATAATCAAATTTGTAAAGAATAAATAATAAATAATAATAAATAAATATTTTCAGACAATTACACCAGTTATTTAGTTCCAAGATAAGTATCATTAAGAACTTGTGTTATGGATACTAAACAACGGATAAACATACTTAAATACTTTTTTTTTGTAAATACATACTTAATATACATAGGAAAACACCCAGACCAGAACAAATATTCATGTTCATGCACACAAAGATTTGTCCTGTGTGGGAATCGAACCCACGACCTCTGGAGTGAAGTGCAGGTATACTGACCTCAACGCCATATCGGTTGTAAAGAATGTTAACGGGCTTATTACAAAACAAGATTTAAATTTAAACCAAGTTTAAAACTAAATACTTATTGGTACATTTTACATTACACGTCACAGAAAAGAAAACATAGAATTATTAGAATTATTAAAACCTAATTAAATCACAATATTATTAGGAATGGATAATGTCAAAATAAAAAACGTCAAAAATAATTGATTTAAGAAATATGAATGAAATTAAAAAATAAACGGTCAATAATTATGTAAATTAAAATACACTAAATTAAAATTACTAGTGCTGTCACTTTTATTTGATTAAATTAAAACAGCACTAGTTTTAAAACTGATTTAACTTCAGATCTTGTTGTGTAATAATCCCTTATGGTTTTTCTTTTTTTTTATTTATTTCATAGCAACGATTATCTTATAGTCTATATAGTCTATAATATATCGTATTTGAATGCGTAAAAAGAAGTATTTGTGTATGTTTGACTGTTCTCTAGTTACCCTATGTGATATTTTCAAGGATATTTGAAACGATTAATCTGCGTTGTAGGATAATTAGGCTGTCTGTCCACTTAAGCGGAGCGAGGATGCGGAGCGGAGAAACGGACAAATATTAACCAATAAGATTTCATAAAATCTTCGTTCCTCTTCAGTCCGTGATTTTTATTGGATAATATTTCTCCGTTTCTCTACTCTGCTGCCTCTCTCCGCTTCAGTGGACAGGCAGCCTAATGGGGTAATAAATTATGCGGAGATAAATATTAACACACGACGACCGATATGGCGTGGAGGTCAGTAAGAAGTATTTGTGTATGTTTGACTGTTCTCTAGTTACCCTGTGTGATAATTTCAAGGATATTTGAAACGATTAAACTGCGCTGTAGGGTAATTAGGCCGCCTGTCCACTAAAGCGGAGCGAGGATGTGGAGCGGAGAAACGGACAAATATTAACTAATGAGATTTCATAAGATCTTCGTTCCTCTTTTGTCCGCGATTCCTATTGGATAATATTTCTCCGTTTCTCTACTCTGCTGCCTCTCTCCGCTTCAGTGGATAGGCAGCCTAATGGGGTAATAAATTATGCGGATATAAATATTAACACACGATGACCGATATAGCGTGGAGGTCAGTAAGAAGTATTTGTGTATGTTTGACTGTTCTCTAGTTACCCTGTGTGATATTTTCAAGGATATTTGAAACGATTAAACTGCGCTGTAGGGTAATTAGGCCGCCTGTCCACTAAAGCGGAGCGAGGATGTGGAGCGGAGAAACGGACAAATATTAACCAATGAGATTTCATAAAATCTTTGTTCCTCTTCTGTCCGCGATTCCTGTTGGATAATATTTCTCCGTTTCTCTACTCTGCTGCCTCTCTCCGCTTCAGTGGACAAGCAGCCTAATGGGGTAATAAATTATGCGGAGATAAATATTAACACACGACGACCAATATGGTGTAAAGGTCAGTTTACATTGACTCCGCTCCTGAGGTCGTGGGTTCGATTCTCACGCAGGACAAATCTTTGTGAACTTGAACATGCATATTGGTTCTAGCCTTGGTGTTTTCTATGTTTATTAAGTATGTATTTACAAAAAAATAAGTATATAAGTTTGTTTATTCGTTTTTTAGTATCCATTACAAACGCTCAAGTTAGTTAAGATATCCAGGAGATATATAATTGGTTGGTTTTGTAAGAGGATATTTATTTATTTATTATTTATATTGGAATTTAAAGTGTCGCGTCATGTGCGCAATTATCGCTTGCTCCCAGCCTCGGAAGCACGTTAAGCCGTTAGTCCTGGCTGTCATGAACATCTATAGCAATCGGTATTAGGGAATCAATGCCTTCGAATTACCTGACAGTTAGTTTAACCATAGAATTATGTTTGCGGAAGCAGTTGCCCCTAAAACGCAGACAAATCTGGTAAAACCATTGAGCAGACCTTCAGCCCTAAGCTTAAGTCTGGGGAAACCTTTTACTTACATCTTAGAAATAATGTAAGGCTCTATCCGAGGAGCCCAAGCCAACCTCACCTGCAAGTGGTGCACCTGCGATCAACGGACGAGGCTCTGGCGAACACAAAAGTTCCCGATAAGCGACAACAGGCTCGCCACCTATTATTTGGGACCAAATATAATTGGTGAAGTGCGGGCGAAATATGCCTCTGCCTACCTCTTCGGGGAAACAGGCGTGATTGTATGTCCTATTGTAATAATTTTTATCCCACATACAAAATTCTCACTCCTGTTAGGGTTGGCTGGAAGAGATCTCTCTTAGAGATAAGCCTACCTTTGTACTTGTTTAATTTGTATATGTGTCTCTTTGTTTTGTTTAATGTGCAATAAAGGATATATTATTATAAATGCAATTATAATAAGTTGACGGGGCCTCCCGGTAAGTAGTCAAATGACACGACTTTTGTAATGGGAGTGCCTCGCTGTATCCACTCTACGTAAATACACTAAGATGTAAATAATTTATTGATTCAGGCGTTACTTTGCGGAAATCCATTGTAAGCAAGTGATTGATTAAAAACATCTTTGTAACAATTCCCGCGCTACTATAATTTCCCGATAAATCGAGAAACTATTCAACACGACACGTGTTTCGCCCTTACACAGGGCATCTTCAGGTAAGAGTACGAGAGGTGACTCTCGTTTCAGCGTTGGTCGTGAAGAAATCGTTGTTCTGAGGCTCCTATCTTACCTGAAGATGCCCTGTGTAAGGGCGAAACACGTGACGTGTTGAATAGTTTCTCGATTTTTCGGGAAATTATAGTAGCGCGGGAATTGTTACAAAGATATTTTTAATCCATCACTTGCTTACACTAAGATATCTCAAATTACTGTCGCCGGTATTTCTACGAAGTATAAAATTTATCGAAATACATTCATATCACAATTCTGACTATGTTTTTAATTACTATTAATACTAATTAAATACTAGTGTATTTTTTTAAATTTAGATACCTATGAATCGATCTGATCGGAGCGACTAAGACAAACTTTTGCATGTATAATTTTAGTAAGATAGTACAGTGAGAATTAAGTTTTTCTTGTGACTTCTTGGCGGGATAGTGAAGCGACAGGACTACAGTTTTGTTTTCTTTCCTAAATTTTGTGATATTTTGAACACTGTTATTCCATATATGGAATAACGGTGGATTATTAACCGTTAAGTCTTAGTGGACGTACATGAGTGCTGGTGAATGAAACATAACCGTGCAACATCACTTTCAAAATACTCTCAAGAAACCCATATAACATGTCATTTTAATCCCATCTTTACTGAGGACTTAAGGGGTATAAGAGGGAGGGCATCTCATTTACCATTTATCATCTTTATCACCACTTATTCTTTTTTACTATGAATTATATATCTTTTACTGTACACTGGCTAAATGTGTTAACAGCACGAAGATATTATTTAAGAAAATAGTTTTTTTTATCTCGACTGTATGACGTACTGTATACATACAATATAATCCCTCACTTCAGTAACATTTTTGGTCCCACGTAATAGGTGGCGAGCCCATTGCCGCTTAACGGTATCTGTTACGTTCGTCAGAGCTCCGTCTATTGATCAGCAGGTGCACATTTGCAGGTGAAGTTGACTTGGGCTCCTTAGATGTTGGTTGGATCCCTAAACACCCTGCGACCGTATTTGCTTAGTATATAATTGCCTCGGGCGGCTCCGAGTCTGCCCGCCTTCAAAGGGAGGTTAAAAAAATATGTTCTTGAGCAAACGTTCTATTACATTAATGACTTTATGAAGTAATGAGTTCCTAAGATTTATATTTTTAATTTTATTGTGTTATATGTAATTTAATTAAGTAAGAAACTGAAATGACGTTTTGCTTTATTTGAATTTTCTTAATTATTGTTCGTTTATTTTTATTAGTTGCCTTTATAATAGGTTGGGGAAAAAGTCTTTTCGTATTTTTGTATGAAAAGTCAAGACATTTTTTTCAAAGTTTATTTACATTTATTTACAATATATATGTACCGTTTTGTTGAATAACTTTCTGCCATTTTGTGGGCAGAGACATTATCCCGTTACTGTAGAAACTTTGGGACTTCTGATCAAAAAAACGGGACAAATAGTTTTGGCAGTCCTCTCTTGAGGTCAACCTTACAGAACCTAAAGAATTCTGCAGAGACCGAAACAGGTGAAAATCTGAAGGCGCAAGGTCAGGGCTATATGGTGGATGCACTAGGACCTCCCAGTCGAACTCTCTTAATTTTTGCTGAGTGGCTAAAGATGTGTGTGGTCTAGCGTTATCGTGATGAAAGACCACACCCTTCCTGTTGATCAATTCCGGCCGTTTTCTCTCGACTGCTTCCTTTAATCTCATCAGTTGCTGGCAGTAAAGATCAGAATCGATGTTTTTGCCGGGCGGTAAAAGCTCATAATAAACAATGCCCTTCCAATCCCACCATACACACAGCATCACCTTATTTCGTGTTAGGCCATGTTTGGCCACAGTCTGTGAAGCCTGGCCAACTTTCGACCACGACCTTTTTCGCACGTTCTTGTCGTACGTGATCCACTTTTCATCGCCAGTTATCAATCTCTTCAAAAACGGCTCGGTTTCATTACGTCTCAATAATGAATCGCAAATGAGTACACGGTTCATTAAGTTTCTTTGAGTGAGCTCGTGTGGCACCCAAATATCGAGCTTTTTTGTATAACCAGCTTTCTTCAAATGGGTCAAAACTGTTTTGTGGTCAATTCCCAGTTCTTCAGCTACATCGTAACTACTAATATGCCGATCTTGCTCCACTCTTTCAAAAATGGCGTCCATTTTATTCGTAACAGGGCGACCAGAGCGAGGTGCATCTTTAACATCAAAATTTCCGGACTGAAAACGTTTGAACCAAATTTGTGCTACTCTTACTGACACTGCATCAGGTCCATAAACATCACAAATTTTTTTCACTGCTTGAGTTGCATTTTTGCCTTTTTTATAATAAAATTTTAAAATGTATCGAATTTCTTCATTAGATTCACTCATTTTTACGGAGAGAAAAACAAATGAAAAATAGCGGGAAACAACTTTTTTTTATTTTTTTCTTTTCTTTATAATGGAACCTTTTTAATGTTACCAAAACCAGCCAGACACAAATAGTACAGTCAAAAAAATTTTATAATAAGTTTATACCTACGTTATGCGAAAAGACTTTTTCCCCGACCTAATATTTCTTGATTCAACTGTTATTGACATTTTTTTTTATTTTGACATTATCAATTCCTAATAATATTGTGATTTAATTAAATTTTAATAATTAATAATAACAATAAATATTCTCTTACAATCACACCAATTATTTAGTTCCAAGATAAGTATCATGAAGAACTTGTGTTATGGATACTAAAGAACGGATAAACATACTTAAATACTTTTTTTTTTGTAAATATATACTTAATATACATAGAAAAACACCCAGACCTGAACAAATATTCATGTTCATGCACACAAAGATTTGTCCTGTGTGGGAATCGAACCCACGACCTCTGGAATGAAATGTAGGCATACTGACCTCCACGCCATATCGGTCGTCAATTGTCAATTATGTATGTTTTCTTTTCTGTGACGTGTAATGTTGTGTTACCAATAAATGAGTATTTGAGTATAATCTGTACCATCGTACTGTGACATATATAACATTACATAGATAGATCATACACAGACATTCATCCTGTAGATAGAGGTCTCGCATTATCAGGCCGTTTACTAGACTGATCATAATTAACTATGCCTGCATTACAGTTATCTATGCATCGTGCCGTAGTGATTATGTCCCAAGTAGTACAGCCGATAGTCTGATCGGATTATAGCACGTTCGCTAATTTCATTAAACAATGGAGCTCAAAGTTTTATCTATTAATTTGCAAATTAATAAGAATATATTTGTATTATATTTCGCAGCATATTTAATTTATGTATATTTCAAAGAGTAATGTTATTTTGTTAATATTATTTATCCTGTCATTTATCGTCAGGTCGTCACGAATTCAAGTAATAGTCGTGTACTTGCGATAACATTTCAAATTATTTTTTTTGGCCCTTGGTGAAATATTCGATGAAATAATAATAATCGTTTTACAATCACACCAATTATTTTAGTTTCGTGATAAGAACTTGTGTTATAGATACTAAATAACGGATCATATATAAATATTATTATTTTGTAAATACATAAGTACTTAAAATATATAGGAGAACTCCGACCGGACCAAATATTCATGTTTATGCACACGTGATAATTGAACCCACGAACTTAGAAGAGAAGTGCAGGTATACTGACCTCCACGCCATATCAGTCGTCAAAAATCAATAATATTATATTCACTCAAAAAGAACACAAATATTTTATTAAGATACATTTATGTGCAAAGGCGAACTTCCCTCTGTGTCCGATCATTTCCAGACCACAAGGAAACCTTAGAAATCTTACTAGACTTGATTAAATTCCCTTAGGGGCTAATGAACTAATTTTCCCAGTAGCCCTAGATTTAAGCTTAGGGGCCAGGGTCTGCTTATTGTTCTGACCAGATTTGGCTGAATTTCAGTTATAACATGAAGCGACTGCTGTCTGGCCTAACCATAGAATGACGTTTCCAAATTCGTCATTCTTTCGACATCTTCTTGCGACGCGATTCGATTCTTGCGACTAAGGTTTGAACTCGAAACCCTCTTAATTTAAAGGCATTGGCCTTCGCATCACATTCCCTAGCTTAAAATAACGACGTATAAAATTTAGGTACGTTATCGTTCTATTTATTTTACTCAAATCAATAAAACAATATACACAACTAGAAAATACAGACTTCAAACTCAAGAAAACATGAAATCGAATGCCTTCAAACGTTGTTCGAACGTCAGAAACACATTAATTTAAAATGTAATTAATTCCCGAGTTCGGAAACTTCTTAAATCTTGTTTGAACTTCAGAGTTTGTTTTGAAGTCACTGTTCCTACCTCAAAACTAAACAGTATTTTGTTTAACCTAAGTTTGAAACTTTGCAATTTGCCTAATGAATCTTTTAGAGCATCGGTCGGTAAGGTATTGGGGTCAATGCCTATATACAGAGCAAATATTTGTTTGTTGGAACTTTGGTAATTGTCTTTTTAGTGTAAGTTAATATTTGATGAGGGTTTTGGATTTTCTTTTATTATTGACATGAAGTGCCCTCTTATCATCTTCATCATTCGCAACTGGTTTCCTTGCTGATTAATCTAGAGCTGCCTGCATCTACCAGTATCCTGCTGTTATAAAAAGATGATATATCCATTGGGTCGGAAACCGTCCCACACTACGTTTTCTTATAATTCTATTGGTGAAACAAACCTTCAAAGATTTGGTAAAAAAATATTTATTCAACAACAATATCTAACTGATTATCAATGTCATGATAATTAGTGCTTCTTAGATGTTGATAGAATCCCTCTACATCCATATATACACTGTCTAAGCATTTTACTATACTCAAATGCTTTATCACATCTAAATTCAACAAAGGGCTTTGTTCAACTGAGCGGATTGATAAAAAAACTTAATACTTAACCATTACAAAAGTTTCAAATAAAGTAAGCACTATTTATAATCAAACCGAGAGCTTGAACTTGTTATTTCTTTGTCGATCGTATATTGTTGGAGTCGGCGGTCCCAGTCGACCTCCTTGGGGGAACGAAATGATTGAGTTATCGAACGCTTATTGTGGTTCGACAAAATCGCTTGTACAATGAATGAAGTAGGTACTTCTCTAAGTTGTATCGAAGTTTGCGAGCAACAGGAAAGTTAAGCTTGATATTATGTGATAAAATAAAATTGCAGTTTCTGTTACTACTAAAAGTAAATGTAGTAAGTATATTCGATTTAAGAATTAACAATTCTCTTTATATTACACTACTTAATTAGTTCTAAATTAAGAATCATTAAGGATTTGTGCAAGATGTCCCTAATACAGCATGGAGTATAACTACACTCCGCTTTTGTGGTCGTGGGATCGAATTCCGCACAGGCAAAAATTTATTTGCATGAATATAAATATTTTCATTTACCTATATATTTTAAGAGTATATCTACATTAAAAGTATGTTATATATTATTATGTACGGGTTGAGTTTTTGTGATATATATCTAATATAATAGGTTGGGGAAAAAGTCTTTTCGTATTTTTGTATGAAAAGTCAAGACATTATTTTCAAAGTTTATTTACATTTATTTACAATATATATGTACCGTTTTGTTGAATAACTTTCTGCCATTTTGTGGGCAGAGACATTATCCCGTTACTGTAGAAACTTTGGGACTTCTGATCAAAAAAACGGGACAAATAGTTTTGGCAGTCCTCTCTTGAGGTCAACCTTACAGAACCTAAAGAATTCTGCAGAGACCGTAACAGGTGAAAATCTGAAGGCGCAAGGTCAGGGCTATATGATGGATTTTCGATCAACAATACAACTAGATAACGGGTCAGAGTCTCAAAAACGGCCGAGAAAATAACGCCTCACTTCAAAGTGGGGTCTTATTTTCGAGTTAGTTCACTTGTAATTGCGCCAACGTGCGGAAGTGCCACAATGCCTCAGTGTGTGTTCAAAAACTGTGGAAATAACTATCGAAAAAAAATGTTTTGGACGGAATATCGTACTTTCGGTAAGTAAATATAATTTTATAATATAATAGATTAACTATTCGCCTTTTTAATAACATTACACTATTAACTTTGTAAAGCCAACCTACGCGCCAACATTGGCAAATGTTGGCGCGTGAGTTCGCCATAACTTGGTTGTAAAAGAGAACAGTGCAGCTTCTATTTCTTATCTCTTTCTGTCATTCATGTCGTAAAAGCGGGTCCATATTGACTCACCTAAAGTTCTTTATCCGAAATTGTTCTTCCTAACGATTTGTAATCCGAATGATCACTCCTCCTAAAATTTTTAATCCTAAAGTTTTTATTCATACTATTTGTAGTGCTACCGTCGATGTTTATAACACTCATGTTTCCGAAAATTGTTATCAATAAAATCGTTAACATACAATATTAAAGCTCCTACTGTTTTTTATCCCAACGTTTTTATCCCTAAACATAATTACCATAATATTTTCACTCATACTTAGAAATTTCCCTGATTTTTTGGCTTAAATGAATGAAAATCATAAAATACGACTGATTTACGGTTATGTTTATGACTTTTTTCGTTTTCGATTCGTTTCTGGTACTTCGCCGGCCGCTACCGCGGCACGCTCGCTTCGCTCGCTCGGCTCGTACGTTGTGTGGTCACAGTTGTAACCTAACCTAAACCAAGAACTATAAATATGACCGATTTTTTTCTGGTACTTGGCTGAATGACCGCAGCGTAAATAATACTGATTATTATGAATAAAAATAAATCTAAACAAAAAAGGTATGACTTTCAATAATAGTGTAAAAGATGGTTATGTTGACAAAATATAGGAAAATAAATAATAGTATAATAGATGTTTATTGCTACCGACATTATGAAGTTGAATGATTCGGAATTAAAACATTAGAGACAGAGTAGTTAGTAATTGTGATTGTTAGGATGAAAAATGTTAGGAAGAACATTTTCGGAGTTCCAATTTTCGGAGTTGAAAATTTAGGTGAACTTTGGCGCACCCCGTAAAAGCATAAGTGAATGTTGACACAAACAAAAGCATGCTTTATATATTCCAGATAAGGTGTAAGTTTGATAAAAATTATTAAAGCTAAAAGTCGTTTTGCTCCATTTCATAGGGTATACCTATATCTATTTATTCTATAGTCACTCGGTGCCATATTTGAGTTCTGTTTTTGTTCGTGATGCGTTATCTAGTTGTATTGTTGATCGAAGTGATGGATGCACTAGGACCTCCCAGTCGAACTCTCTTAATTTTTGCTGAGTGGCTAAAGATGTGTGTGGTCTAGCGTTATCGTGATGAAAGACCACACCCTTCCTGTTGATCAATTCCGGCCGTTTTCTCTCGACTGCTTCCTTTAATCTCATCAGTTGCTGGCAGTAAAGATCAGAATCGATGGTTTTGCCGGGCGGTAAAAGCTCATAATAAACAATGCCCTTCCAATCCCACCATACACACAGCATCACCTTATTTCGTGTTAGGCCAGGTTTGGCCACAGTCTGTGAAGCCTGGCCAACTTTCGACCACGACCTTTTTCGCACGTTCTTGTCGTACGTGATCCACTTTTCATCGCCAGTTATCAATATCTTCAAAAACGGCTCGGTTTCATTACGTCTCAATAATGAATCGCAAATGAGTACACGGTTCATTAAGTTTCTTTAAGTGAGCTCGTGTGGCACCCAAATATCGAGCTTTTTTGTATAACCAGCTTTCTTCAAATGGGTCAAAACTGTTTTGTGGTCAATTCCCAGTTCTTCAGCTACATCGTAACTACTAATATGCCGATCTTGCTCCACTCTTTCAAAAATGGCGTCCATTTTATTCGTAACAGGGCGACCAGAGCGAGGTGCATCTTTAACATCAAAATTTCCGGACTGAAAACGTTTGAACCAAATTTGTGCTACTCTTACTGACACTGCATCAGGTCCATAAACATCACAAATTTTTTGCACTGCTTGAGTTGCATTTTTGCCTTTTTTATAATAAAATTTTAAAATGTATCGAATTTCTTCATTAGATTCACTCATTTTTACGGAGAGAAAAACAAATGAAAAATAGCGGGAAACAACTTTTTTTTCTTTTCTTTATAATGGAACCTTTTTAATGTTACCAAAACCAGCCAGACACAAATAGTACAGTCAAAAAATTTTTATAATAAGTTTATACCTACGTTATGCGAAAAGACTTTTTCCCCAACCTAATATATGTTTATCCGTTATTTAGTATCCATAACAAAAGCTCTTAATGATACTTATATTGAAAATACATAATTGTTGTATATCGAACATTATTAAAAAAATCTCTATACAAAAATTAATATTTCAGTACGTACTTTATCAACAAACTCAATTATAAAATTTCTTGTATCAAACTTTAAGTAAACAATACAAAAATGCGATTAAAGCAATTTTATTATATTGCGACTGAAGTTTGAGAACCGCAGCGTAATACGATACAAGCCTTATATCATAACAATAAATTCCAAACATTGATTTAACGCAGTGACCGTCCGTCTGTTGTTACATCAACTAATGCATTAAGAAGTGGCAAAAAAATGGCGGAGAAAATAATTTTTGTTGTGTTTTCAATATTTTCCTGTATTTACGTTGCTGGATCGGCTTTAACTGGCAAAGGTGAGTGTTGTTCTTTAAAATGTATCTTGAAAGCAATATAAAATTATGATAAAAGTATGCATCTACACGGGAGCTATCTATGTGTAAGCAAGCAAGCAAGCAGAGAATTGTCAAAAAAATCATTCATCAATTGCATCAAAATAATTATAATTTGGGTCATCCCATTTTTATGTAGTCTTTTGTTGCACAATTAGTATAATGGAAAATAATACCAACAAAAAATGTATGTCATAAACTATTAAATAATACTATACTATATAACTATAAAATTAAATATGAAAAACAATCGAAATATGATTATTCTGTAAAAGTAAATCTACCAACCCTCCACACAAACACACATTTACGCCTGTTTCCCCGAAAGGGTAGGCAGAGGCATATTATACGGCCACACTTCGCCAATTATATACTTGGTCCCACGTAATAGGTGTCGAGCCTATTGCGGCTTATTGGGCGCTGCTATGTTCGCCACAGCCTCGTCCGTTGATGGGCAGGTTCACCACTTGCAGGTGAGGTTGGCTTGGGCTCCAAAGATGATAGTAGGATGCCTGTACACCCGGATTAGATCCTTATAGAGATTATTACCGGAATGACCTGAAGGTTGTCCTAACTGTTATAATTATAGACAAAAAAGTAAGGTATGTAAAGGTATTTGAATGTTTTAGCTTATTTATCAAAAATTTATTGCTTAAATAAAATAAATAAAATTGCATAAATAACGCTTTTAAAATATTAATACAAAAGCGAAATTAAAGCCAGGGACAATATATATATCAGTTGACCTTAAGATTAGCAGAGCGGGTTAAAAGCTGATTGTATCCAGTAAGATTTTAAATTGTTTTCTTTTCTATTTTACTATAGTTAAAGGCTTAGAATCGTTGATCTAATTGAAAACCTTTCAAATTAAAATTATATACAGCTGTATTACTGTTGCTGTCCGTCCGCAATTTTTTCGGCGTGACTTAAAGGTAAATTGTCTTTGATTACGAAGAAATTCTTTATAAAAACTGCTTATAAAATATTCCTCTTTTCTAAATCCCCTTTAATCCCGGGTCTTTTAAACAAGGCGTGAAACGGCATTTTTGCAGGCCGTCATGAGTTACCATGCTTTTTCCACGGTCCTGATTTTCTGGATTGCATCGGCTGCTTACCATCAGGCAGGATGTGATTATTATGACGTGTCGCATTAAATAAAAGAACCGGCTGTTTCCAATATCACCCACTATAAGCTATTTACAATTTTTGTTTTTTCATAAAAAAAAAAATTCAAATTCATTTATTCAAGTTTGGCTCAAAAGAGCTCTTGTGAACGTCAAAACTTAAAAATTAGCGCACCCATTCACTGCGGGCGGGAGATTGATCGTAAAAGAACGGGCAAGAAAATCGTCAAGGCTAGTTTTTTCTCCCGCCAGTTACAAGAAAAAGTACTTAGTAGTAAAACAATTTGACTAATCTACTAAAACCTGTGTTCTGCAGTCACAAAATTTAAAATAAAAAAACAAAATAACTTTTTTTTTTTCAAACTTGTGTTATTGTTAATTTACTTAAAAACTTCCCTCGTTGCTTTTAATAAAAAATACTATTTAGGCATTACCATCGGACACTTTAATTTTACTTATTTGTATCGTAAAATAATCGCGTAAACATAAGATAACAATTGTCTGTTTAAGTTTAAAAAATCGTTATTGGTGTTTTCATTAAGATATCCGGGCATTAATTTCGTGCAGATTTTATGTAAATATTTATAGATTTTATTGAAGTGGTTCACATAACAACATACATGTATATATTCACGCCCGTTCCCCGAAGGGGTAGGCAGAGGCATATTATAAGCCCCAGACTTCGCCAATTACTTTGTTGGTCCCACGTAATAGGTGGCGAGCCTATTGCCGCTTACCGGGAACTATAACGCCAGAGCCAGAGCCTCGTCCGTAGATCAGCAGTTGCACCACTAGCAGACCACCTTTTTGTGAGAAAAAGTAAACCTTAAACGAATGAATTGATTTTGCGTGGGTTATTTATGTTGTGGCTACATCTTTATCAAATAAATACATTTTAATTCTGAAACTTAATAACATGAAAAAATTTGAAATTAACCCTGTAACTTTGAAATTAACCTATAAACCAACCCAGTTGTATTAATCAATCCATAAATTGATCCTAAAAATGTCCCACCCACAAATCTAAGTAGACGTAATAAACACTAAAAATAGTTGATAATACAAAAGAGTTTGTTATGACTTAGGCTAAGATTAGGCTCACATCAAAAATAAAACAAAAGAGAATCTAGTGTGACATAAGCAGTCCATTGTTGACATCACAATCAGCTAACCATTTCTCATTTGGCAATATTAGCTTGTTATGTCATCGTTATGTATTTTTAATTTAAGCACGTGCTCACAGCACATAATCTTTAGAAATGAGTATCTTCTTAGTCCATTAACAAATCGCTCCCATTACTAGGTACAAGCCTTTTCATATAACCCAAGGTGAGCGGGATTCAGGTAGTATTCCAACAAGCGAATCTAGAACGGATAAGCGAGGGCAGATGGTAGGTGTCCTGTTGTCGAGGATTTTTCGAAATGCGGCTTGGTAAACTCTTACTATACTGCCTCTTACATGGCTCAAAAATATCACATTCTTAAACACGAAATCGCTCCATCTAAAATGCAACACATAATGTAACCCATTCTAGGATTGACTGAGAGTAGATTGATTGAAACAGTCCTAATCTGGCAGCGCCTCTGTATCTATTGACACAAAAAAAATACTCATCATTTTAAATTCTACATTAATATTACTACCTATGTAATATAAATTATTTATTTAATTACAGCATTTGTCTGCAGAGATCCTGACACTGGAAAGTTGTATCCAATCAATAGCACTTGGCCATCGACGTCCTTTTGTGGAAACTATACGTGCAAACTAAGAGAAAAGAGTTCCATAGAAACAGACGCACCTTTTAGAGTATTCAACGTAAACGATGCTCTCAAAGACTTAGAACAAGCAAAAAACAATGAAGAAAACGAAGAAAGAGTACCTAAAAGCAATTCTGAACCTAGTACTATAGAGGCCCAAAGAGATCATCTAATCGATTTAGGCATTAAACATATAAAGGCAAATTCGGGCCTAAGTGATAGATATCTAAGCGAAGCAGAAATAAAAGATATATCCCAGCTTCTGCATAATATGAAGAAAAGTGATTTAGAAGCCATTGTAGATGTTTATAGTTTGGCACAAGATATTTACTCTGAAATGGATAAGATAACATCTCAGAATATTATCAATGAAGCAGTTCAAGCAACACGAAACTCCTTACCAGGGAACAAAAATAATGGATTAAAGTATTGGAATAACAACAATGTTCCAGCGCAAGATATGGCTCTGCAAGCATCGAATACGTATGAGACAGCCGTTAATGCATTTTCAGATCCAAATTCATATTTCAAAGGTCTTTTGGTGAAAAGTGATTTCGGATCATTGCCCTATTATTATCCAATGTCCACAGTTCAAAGACATGCCTTTATGTCCCAAAACCCTTCGTATCCAAGCTTTTCAGACGTAAACAAGCCTCCTTGTCACAATACACAGACTTATAAAAGTTATTCCACATTTTCGAACAACAATCCGTACTACCAAAATTTGTTTGCTTCTAGTAGATTGTACAAAAGACCTATTGATTCTCCAAAATCTGCACATCCTTCAGTATTCCTGCCTTATCCTTTCTTATACGTTCAAGACTACAATATTAAAGGCAACCCTGAAATGAACGACGATGTCAAGACATTACTGCAAAGAAATAACGCCAATAAAGAACAGCTTTCAAGTGAAGTTGCTGCTGAAATTCCCAACGAGAAAATAGAAGCAGATACTATTGTTGATACAATAGATAGTGATGGAGATGAAGTGATACCTGAGAGTGTTAATTTAGATTACAAAACGAAGCCTTCATGGCAGACCGATCCCCTATCAGAACAAATTCTAGAAGAAATAAAGGCAAATTTCGATGAGAAAGTTAAAGTGTTAAAACCTATTGCAATAAATAGAAAAATTAGACTGGAAAGAGTTGGCAGAGTGTTGAATTTGGATGCTTTACATAGAGATAAACGCAGCGCTGAAGATCAGAAGGAAAAACAGTACGAAGCATATATAGAAAACATTACGTAAGTAATTATAATATTATCTTTAATCTTAGACCATCCCATTATACCCAACCCGAATATAACAGTTCTAAAAATCACTTAAATATAGGAGCCACTACTGTACAAACCGACAAAACTTATTGTAAAAGCTTGAATTATTATTTAATCTATTTTAATACTCAACTTAGATCTTCAAATAATTGGTAAAGGTAATCAAATAAACCCAGGAATGACTATGGGAGCCACTTGATTTCAGTAGAAATCAGAAAAAAATCTTTTCCATAGTCGTTTTGTAAAAAGACGAATTTTACAATCAGCCAGCGACACATTTAAACTTTACTGATATTCCCACAGTGTTCGGCAGAGACAATGAACCACTTTGTACGAACGACACCCTGACTTCTAATTTTCAAAACAAAAATACTTTTTATAGGCACAAATGATTTACCTCATCCGTGTAACTCTCGTGTGCCGTTCCGGTCCTAATCACGTGTTTGATCAAAGACGTGTGGTCCTTATTATTCTCCACACATTCTCATTATCTCCCTATCATAGTAAAGTGACAGTGGTAGGATAATTTATTATCTTGGGACATTTCAGATTATCTAGCTTAAATACAGATAGCATTTCTTGAACTATAGACATATAAATAAACTTATTTTAGTACTGCTATTTTGCTTTTTGGAATACTTATAATACGTTAAAACCGTGACGAACGAAAAAATAAAACTGAGGTTGATTTCATCTATACCCTATAATTTATGGGTTCTCATTGGTCAACATTTTATAATTAATATCCCTGTCGGTAGTCTCATAGAATAATATCAAATTTTAATGATGACCGCTAGATTTTTAACTGTAATTGATAATATTATATTTTAATGAATATAATATTATATTTAAAAAAGAAAAAAAAGTTTATCTAATGAAAACTTAATAAATGGACAATTAATTGCTGACACCACCCTTCAACTTATTTATTACGAACAAATTTAAAGAAATACTTAAGTTTACCTACTTTAGTAAGATAACACTTTAAAAATGGACCTCTTACTCTACGTTAAAAAAGTGAGGCCTTTTTCCCCAATGGGGTGAGTAGAGGCATATTACATGCCCACATTTCGCCAACTATTTTGTTGATCTCACGTAATAGGTGGCGAGCCTATTGCCGCTTATCGAAAGCTTTTATATTCGTCAGAAACTCGTCCGTTAATCAGCAGGTGCACCACTTGTAGGTGAGGATGATTTGACTCCTGAGATATTGATAGGAGCCCTATACATTAGAAATTATTATTATTACATGACTTATATTTCATTCAGCCTTTATAGTTCACAGACATGTGTTTCAATGCGATATTGCAATGAGATGTGTTACTGATCTAATTTTACTATACCAACAAAAGCAGAGGTAAAAACACGTGACAAATAGGTGTAAAAAAGAGCCACCCTCCTTGGCAGATGTTACACCTCGTTTGTCAAGGTTTTTTCTTGCCAAGTGTACATTATTAAGAAGGAGTTGAGATAACTCAGCGTCTGATGTGCTCACTTCAGTATTCTTTTCTCTTTCATATAGACTCACTCACTCGTTTAGATTGCAAGTGTCAAAAAATAAATCAAGTTCTTTGCATAATAATATAACATTGAAAAAAGAAAATCCAAAGTTCAGAAAATTCCCTTTCAGTAAAGTCAAAGTTATAATAATATTAAATCATATTTTTCATAGAAAATGGTTATCATATACATGTTGTTCAGCTTTCTTATTCCAAAATATTCTATCGCTTTTCGACTTTGAAATATTTACCCCAGTAAGGACTTTACTAGAGCTTTTTATGGACATATATACATTCACGCCTATCTCCCCGAAGGGGTAAACAGAGGCATATTATACGCCCAGACTTCGCCAATTATAAAGTTGGTCCCACGTAATAGGTGGCGAGCCTATTCGTTGGTCGTATTTATCTAATAATCTATACTAACATGACAATGTAATGTTGTTGATGAATGTTTTTATTCACTGAGTGAATATTTTGAACAATAAATTTATGTTTGTTTTATTAGAATCCTCTAATTATATTTTTGCATACCAGTTACTGGTGAAATATGCGGACTGTATTAATTTTTAAGACCACTCATGTACGATATTTCATGTAAAATAAAAAGTCTTCGTCTTTGTCAATGACATCTATTTATTACAGATGCCAATCACAACTCGATCCCGGCTATTACAAGATGGGGAACATGACAGAAGAATATCCAGCATGCTGTCCAAAGAGAATAGAAGATCATCGGTAGACACATAGAGAGATAGACTCTGTACAAAATTTAGGTTATGCTTGAGAGTAGAAACGATTGATGAGAAAAAATGTAAATATTTTATACGAAAAGATGTAATAAAACCAATGATTACGTTTTAAATTTAATTGAAACTTCTTTGTTATATACTAGAGGCTGTTAAAAACATAAGCTGGATAAAGAGTTTTTAAGAATTACAAAATATATTCAGTCTTCTAATGGTGGACATGTAATTGGAAGTGTTATGAGGAGAAGACCACGTAAGACCTTCTATGACCAAATTCAGACAATTTTGGAGAAAGGACAGGTCAAAAGTACCCTAAACCGACGGGCGTGTATGAGGAGGTTAATAAGTGTGAATGAAGCTAAAAGTGTGTGCCAAGATCGTAGCAAGTGGAAGGATGTGATCTCTGCCTACCCCTACGAGAAAGAGGCGTGATATTATGTATGTATGTAATCTGACACCCATTACTAGGTAAGTTCTCAATAATTTATTACTACAATAATCTATAATTATATAACCTCTCTTATGTTGAATGACATTAGCCCACTTTCCGTTATCTGTTGTGCCGGGAGCCGGTATGGTCAACAGACGGCCCATTTTTGAGATAGACTCTTACTGTAACTGGATTTTCTCATTTGACATTTGTTTAAATTTTTTCCGCTAAATTTGGCCGAGATTTTGGCTTTACTAGTCAGCCTGTTTCTTCTTTATGCATTTGTAACGTGTTAGAAAGGATAGGGTATATACAATGACGTTTTTTAGAGCGAATATGAGAACACAGTTTGCCATACCGGCTCCCGGTACGTCAACCGATTAGGCGAAGATATGTTTATACCGGGAGCCGTTGTTTCAACATATGAGGGGATAATACAAAACACTTCAAACTCAACAATAAATGATTCAAATAATCGACACGCACCGCACAAGGTGGCTCAAGCTCCCATAGAAATAAAAAAGAATAATAGTTATTTAATTATAAGCGTTATGTCTACACGAATTGACATTCACTGGATTCGCTCGGTAAAGCGTACGACACCCTCGGAAAAGTTATGGGGGTTAAGCACTTTAAGAGGTGACGCTACTACACGATCCAGTCAAAATATTCCCAGGATTGCCAGAATTTCCAATTAGTGCGTTCCATTGCCAGATAACCACTAATTTAAAATTAATCACCGAAAAAACGAACCTATAAATCAGATAAGCGCGCCCTCTCATGGTGGCATTGGAAAAAGAAACTTATAAAGATTGGGTCTCGTTTTTGTACAATTTATGAGTTACAGCACTTTTTGTCAGGGTGGACTTTTCTGAGCTACTTAAATAATGAATAAGTAAAGTAAAAAAGTAAAAAGTTCTTTATTTCATAAACTATTACATAGCACTTGAAAACGGCAAAACAAAATATACCTACATAAAAAAAATATATATATTAATACACTGAAATCACGAAGCTTACATTCACTTACATGCAAATAAATAACAATTAGGTGTAAGTGAATCTAAGTTAATAAAAAATATTCTATATAAAATATAATAAAATAATATATATGAAATAATCTAATAAAAAGATAAAATAATAAATAAATAAATATTTCTGACACTTACACCAATTATTTAGTTCCAAGATAAGTATCATTAAGAACTTGTGTTATGGATACTAAATAACGGATAAACATACATAAATACTTTTTTTTTGTAAATACATACTTAATATACATAGAAAAACACCCAGACTAGAACAAATATACATATTTATATGAATATGACCTCCACGCCATATCGGTCGATATTGGTAAAAGTAAAGCATCATGTCTGCAGTTTTGTTTTATTTTCAAAAAAATAATTGGACTAAGGATCCCTGAGCTAAGTCGCGAAAAGACAAACAATATGGCAAAACTATAGGAATTCTTTATTTCCCATAACCCTATCCCCCAAGGATTCCTCCTTAAAAATACGGTCTCACTTACACGGTAAGGTCTCACTTAAAAAAGCATAAACTTCTTTGAGATATCTTCAACCTTAAAAACAAGATGGCGTTGTAGTCATTAGCGAAGTGTTAAAAGGACGGATGTGCCACGAGAAATATTCAAATTAAACACCACCCTAATGTTTGCTACAGACATTATTTTTTTTATTGACGCTCGCAAATAAAGATGTGTCTCAGTGTATTTTATGTCGCCGTTTTTGTGGAGAATTCCGTGCCTTCTCTTAAATTTGGACTTAAGACATTAAGCGGTATCATTACTAGGTTAGAAAATCGTTTTATTCTAAGGGTTCGTCCATACCTGGAGAATGTGTCGCGAATTTTAATGCATTCTATGTTCATCAAACCATTACAGTGACTGCATGTATGCAGCGCGTGCTCAGCTCACAAGCTACGGATATTCGCGAGATGTGGACGCACCCGTACTTGAAGTATTGATTAATTATAAAATCCTTACTAATATTATAAATGCGAAAGTAACTCTGTCTGTCTGTCTGTCTGTCTGTCTGTCTGTTACTCTTTCACGCCAAAACTACTGAACGGATTTGAATGAAATTTGGTATACAGATGGTCTAGACCCTGAGAAAGAACATAGGCTACTTTTTATTTCGAAAAGGGGGTTGTAAAGGGTTAAAAAGGGGAGGGAGTGAAAAGTTGTATGGGATTTCTTAATTTTAAAAGATAAAACTTAATATTTAAGCACTTGATAGGAAATAATTAAACATTTGTTCTAGCGTTTTTGAAATTTCGTCCTGTGAGAGATGAAATAGGGGTTGCAAGTTTGTATGAAGTTCGTCATTTTTGAAAATAAAAATATAACATTTTGTATTTAGGCACTAAATAATAAACAAAAAATCGTTTGTTCAAGCATTTTGAAATTTTTACCAGTATGGGGGTGAAATTGGGGTTGAATGTTTTTATAGGTGTTCTTCATTTTTGAAGATAAAACCATGAAACTTGGTACGTAGGTCTCTTAGGATGTGCAGAGTTTTTCTACAAACGGAATTCTTGAAATTCGAACGGAACGGAACGGATTCGGCACGGGAACTACGACGCCAAACTATTCTTGAAACATGATATTTAAAAATTTTGGGTGTATCAAGTTTAAAAAATTTTTGGCTTTTGAAGTTAAAGTTCCTTTTAACGAATTCTCTGCATCGCGGCCGCTGATATCTACTATACCTACTAATGATTCTTATTAAATAATAAAAATGCTGCCCAAAGATACTATTCCACGCGGACGAAGTCGCGGGTAACAGCTAGTTAATAATAAAAACGTTTATTTGGTACATTATAAATTACAATAAAACAAAAAATCTTAAAGCTAACAGCATCTTAAATCTAAAATAGTACCAAAAAGGCCTCCGCTCAGCATAATGTCGCAACAATTCAACGATTCATTTTCATTTTAAGATAAGTAGACAACTGATTTATTTATTTTTTAAATAATTTATTGATTCAGGCGTTACTTTGCGGAAATCCATTGTAAGCAAGTGATGGATTAAAAATATCTTTGTAACAATTCCCGCGCTACTATAATTTCCCGAAAAATCGAGAAACTATTCAACACGACACGTGTTTCGCCCTTACACAGGGCATCTTCAGGTAATATAGGAGCCTCAGAACAACGATGTCTTCACGACCAACGCTGAAACGAGAGTGAGCAGCTGAGCGTATTCGAGCGTATGTATACCCTTACCCACTTCCGTCACCAACGTCCGCCACGTCATCGCGGTCTGAGTCAGAGTGACCGTTATTTAATTTCTGAACCATACGTAATAGAGGTGATCTAGAGAACGTATTTTGTTCGTTCAGCAGTAGGTTTCTGTCATTGTGCTTAATAATTTTTTGATTAAATTGACACCTTGAATAATAATCATAATATCCGTAATCCGTATTTACAAAAGAAGTATTTATTTATGCTTATTCGTTATGTAGTATTCATATCACAGATTCTTTATGATACATCTTTGAGAGAGATTCTTATCTTTGATATTTTTGAAGAAAAAAGTGTTTTTACAATTTTACCTTTAAAAATGTTATGTTTTTAGAAAGATTGTTTTGTAGTAAACATACATACATACAATCACGCCTGTTTCGCCAAAGAGGTAGGCAAAGGCATGTTACAAGCCCACATTTCGCCAATTATAATGTTGGTCCGACCCTATTGTCGCTTCCGAGAACTGTTATATTTGTCAGAGCTCTTATAGGATTCCTACACACCCAAAAAACAAACAACACAAAAATGCAATGACTTTCAAGTATATTTTCGATTCAGGGTCAAAAAAAATTGCTGTGCTACAATTATGCTTTCAAGTGTATATGATTGGTACATACATACATACACATACAACTATTATCCCCGAAGGGGTTGTCAGATACTAGGCAATAAGGACCGCAAAAGCGGTCCACTGTCACAGTCCACTTTTCACCAAATAACAACTGCACATGTGCTCAGCGTGATAGGTGGTGAGCTCGTCGCCGCTCTAACCCCTTAACGGGCAGCTTTCATCGCTTTTCTACCTTAACTCAACGCCGTAAGGATCATTTTATGGTGGGAATATGTTCACCACTACTTTGCAAAGGGCTAAGCTGTTAGATGTATGTGCAGTCTTTAGTCCCTTTAAAGATACCCAAGGGAAGAGATGGGTTGGTAGTATTTTTTGAATGAGCCGCCACCAAACAGCTCCAGCAGTAGATGATTAGTGTGACTATAAAAAAAAATCTTCGAGTCCTTTATCACGTATTAACACACCTACAAACTTTCTAAGCTTTCATTTATTTAAGTCTCTCGTCTAGCTAAAGTAAGTAAAAAACCTCAACACGTCCTCGTATAATCCCCTCCCTAATCCGCATTACACCCTTTTAAAATGACTGTGATACGTTTGTTTTGACAAGGGATTATTATACTGGAGGGTAAAGTAGATGAAATATTTGTTCGAGCTCATTGATAAGGTTTGAGAAGGGTTTCTACCTGCTCAAGATTACGGGTAGCCGGAGAGTGTTGAAAGAATTTCACATTCATCTTTGTTTTTGTGTTTAAAGGTGTCGTTGTAAATATGGAAGCGGCTGGAGCGATTAGGACATCGAGGTCAGTTCTTAGTGTAATAGTTTCTGTGGCATTTGATATAGACTGCTTCTGTGCTTGTTAAGATGCTGGTCCCGGTAATACGTATGTAGTAGTCGTTCGAGGTTATTTTAAAGTTTCAAAATCATTTATTCAAGTTTAGCTCAATACAGCTCTTATGAAGGTCAGACTTAAAATTTAACGAGCCCATTCACTGCGGGCGGGAGCTTGATCGTAAAAGAACGAGCAAGAAAATCGGCAAGTTTAGTTTTTTCTCCCGCCAGTAGAGGCCAATACAACTGCCTTTCTGATCAGCAACCCGCCTGCCCAGCTTGGTGGTTATAGGCAAATATCCTCAAGAATGTTATTATTGGGGAGGCCAATGTTCAGCAGAGGACTTTATAAGGCCAAAAGGACAGCAATGCCTAAACCAATCCACGTGATAGAGTACATATTAACCTTAACGATTAAACCTTCTTACCTTCTTACGTGAGAGAAAGCCCGTGTTTAGTAGTAAGAGATTAATAGGCTTGGATGATAGGTATAAAA
Organism: Musotima nitidalis; assembly: GCA_949126915.1. Classification (NCBI taxonomy): domain Eukaryota; kingdom Metazoa; phylum Arthropoda; class Insecta; order Lepidoptera; family Crambidae; genus Musotima; species Musotima nitidalis. Next base: position 12,693,878 of record OX421437.1, on the reverse strand, counting down.
ATAATTTAATGTAAGTAAAGTTTTCGACATGACTGTCTGCTGCATATTAATAATGTCGACTAAGTTCAAATAAAATTATTAAATAGATATGTAAGGAAACAATATCGTCTTTTATCAACTAATTTCTCAGTGTATTTCATTTGAATAATATTGCGAATGCGACTATATATTTTGGCATCAAAAATTCGTTTTAAAATTTTGTTGAAGTCTTATATTATCCTTACAACCTGAATTAGTCTAAAAGCTTAAATAAAACAACTCTATATAAAAAAAACATGTAGCAAAAAAATTAGAAGCAAGTAATCCGATACAGTCAGATTCATAATTAACTTCCCTGGAATTATCTAGCGGAGCGAGGATTCATTCTCTATCCGAGTATATTACGTGGTATAATATGAGCTGATATTAATACTGTATTTAGTAAATTTGATTATTAATTATTGGGTTCACTGTATTACGGGCTGATTCGGTGTCTCGATCGATGTTGAGATAAGCTACTTTGGAAGTGGATACTAGCTTAGTATTCGGCTTTGATCACAAATCTAATAGCTTAAATTTAATAGGTAAAGTTTTAGGTGTAAAAAAAGATATAGCGACAATAATTGAGAAAGAGATTAGATAGTTTGGTCATGGTGACAGGATTAATGAAAGTAGACTAACGAAAGAAATTTATGATGGACGCTATGGAAGAGTTGGGGGGGGGGGAAGACCACGTCAGGCCTTCCATGACCAAATCCAGGAGATTTTGGAGAAAGGGCAGGTCATAAGTACACTGTACCACATGAAGTGCATGAAAAGGTTTATGGGCGTGAATTAAGCTAAGATTGTGTGCCAAGATCGTAGCAAGAGGAAGGATGTGTTCTCTGCCTACCCCAATAAGAATGAGGTTTCACAATATATAATCTAAATTTGTAAATAGATAAAAGTTTACATTATCATACATAGGGTGTATAGGGATGTACCAACATCTCAGGAGCCCTTTTTTGGTTTTACGTCGGTAACAAAATGCATTTACGCACTGCCTTCCGGCCAAAAGGGGACCGAAAGGGGGTTTGGGACTCACCACCAGTAACCGCGACCGCCAGCAGTAATATCCACTAAAAATCTTCTCTGACACCCCGCCCGCGGCCAACATCCCCCGGGACAAAACCAGGAGGAACTCCCCAGAGAGGCGAAGTGAACACGCCCCTCCTACCTCCTTGTACGACCATAGCGTGTGTGGCCGACTTCTCGGAGGTTCTTTGGTTAGACCGCAGGAGCCCCCTGCCCCCGCTGCTTTCGACCCTCCTGGCACTGCTTGCCGGCCCTCCTGGCCCGCCCGCTGCGCCCTCCACAGGTCCCTCTTAGTTTCCCCCCCGGTAGTCAGTACTAAGGGCACCCAGATTCGTCAATCTCTGGGTGTTCCCTCACCTTCCCTTTCAATCCCTTCTCCCGATATCCGGGAGGTACTCAGCCCCCCCATCATGCCATGGTGGATACATGTCCGAGGGGACTCAGATATCCACCTAGGGCATCTAGGTAATACTTCACAAAAGTCCGTCTTAACTTGTAAAAATTATGAACTTATTTGACATGTAAGGTCAAATAAGTTACGGCCTTAGGCTAACACAACAGCTTCTAATTTTATTTAAGCTAAATTCGTTCTAAAATTCCATTGAATTTCAGTCATTAGTTTGAAGTTTAGTGGGCCATTTTTTTTAAATATGTTTTATGAATTATATACAATTATTTGATGAAATAGATTTAGTTCCAATCAAAACTAGTGACCGTTGTGCAAGCCATCCTTAATGTTAAACTTACGTCAAAACGTAACTCAAACCTATGAATATTGAAGAAAACTCAAACAGCCGGTGAGATAAAGCTTATATGTCAGACAGGGAACGGAATTATCATAAATCTTGTGGTAAACAATCGGGGCAAAAAGGGGCACACGCATGTATGTAAACAGCTGGATTGAAGGATGTTTTTCAGCGATTTGGTGTTACAAATGAATAAAAATGTGAATTATTGAAATTATAGGACTTTTCACACATACATACATATCACGCCTGTTCTGCCGAAGGGGCAGGCAGAGGTATGTTATACGCCGCAATTTTGCTAGTAATATTTTTAGAGCCTATTGCCGCTTACCGGGAAATTTTATGTTCGCCAGAGCCTCGTCCGTTGGTCGGCAGGTGCACCACTTGCAGGTGAGGTTGGCTTGGGCTTCTTAGATCTTGGTAAAAATTAAAAAAAAAAAACATTTATTCAAGTTAGGTAGGATCCCTACACTGAGCTATGGGTAATAGGAATCAATGTGTACGATTCTACAATAAAATCCCAAGCAACATACAGCAATTGAGCCTAAATAAATTTAAATTAACAATAAAACACAAGCTGTCTAAAGACTATATGGCAGATAAAAATGCTTGGGATTAAACTGCCGTTTCATACAGGCTATTCTAATATGAATGACCTGAAAACATAAATATTGTTAAGGTTATGTTATATTGCATTGTATAGCTTCACAGACAAATGAAGATTGTAATTCTAGTACCAAACTAATGGACATATTTAAAAGAGCATAGCCTGTGAGTTTCTAGCCAGTTCTTCGGCGGCTCGGTGGCTCGGAACTGGCACTTAGATTCACTTACACTTAATTATTTTTGACGTGACAACGTCTTATAAATTGGTTTGCCGGGTGACACTTCAAGAAACTGCGTTACGCTTTGCTCACGTTATGCGGTCACAATGAAAGCGAGTGAGAGGCACGCGTCCCTTCCACTCGGGCATGGTTAGCCCGCCTAAGAGCGAGAGAGACAGACATAAATATAATTCTTTGTATAAATAAATGTTTTAAATTGTTACTATTATTTCATCCTTCTTCCTACTATACGAATGAATATTCACATTAAAATTATTTTACCACTCAAAGTAGTTGTCACGTAAAACTTTCGCCCGTATACCGACTTTACAGGCAACCATTTTTTTTAACAAAAATCTTAAAATCTATAGATAGCAATAAATATCGATAATAATTAATATGCCAATATCGGCGGCCTTAACGCTAAACTGACAACCCGACGCAAAAGAGAGAACAAGAAAACAGTAGGCAGAGCACATAAACTTTAAAAAGAATAAACACTTACACTTTTTACTGTGAAATGAAGTCTGTTCTTAAATTAATGAAATGAAATGAAATAAAATTTATTTAGACATATATACACATAAACAATAAACAGTATTTAAATCAGTAAACAATTTTTACACATAAGTTTACATATAGTATGCCTAAAAAGGACTCCACTCAGCATGTGCTGCAGTGGAGGGCCACAACAGCGCTGGTCTTCCGTGGAGACCTTATAACTTTCGTGTGCAACAGCCACACAAAAGGCAGAAACTTAACAATAAAACAAAATATTTAAAACCACAAAATACAATTAAATGAAAAGTTAAAGTAGTAAAAGTAATAAAAGTAGTGAGTTACAGCAGATTAAGAATTAAGAAGAACCATATTTTATTTATAACAGGATATTTAGTTTGGAAACGCTTCTCCCGGAAGACTAAATTGTTTGCAGAAGTGACATTGTAGCATCGGGGGTGCGATATGTAAAAAAAAAAATATATACACACCTTATTAACTTGAAAGTAAAAAAAAACATAAAATATAACACCAATAAATATGTTTTATTTGTATTTCTTTAAAGATATTTTCCAATTAAATAACCTTTCATATTATGTCATCACGTAGACAGATCTATAAACACAAAAGCAATTCTAATAAATCAAATTGAATTATCGTAGAAACACATGTAAAATTAATCATATTTTGAAATGCATTAAGTAAAATTACTTTTGAAGCATTTCTTGATATACAATACGAATCACTTAGTAAACAGGAGATCAGAATATGTAGAGCATAAATTCTATAAAATTTGCCTTATAACTGCATTAAAAACCTATTGCTTTTTTTAACAAGATCAGACGATATAAAAGCTTAAGCATACAATGTTTGTTATGACATATGCTTATATAGAATTAAGATAGCTAAAGAATAGAATAGTGGCTCCAATAAACAGCGTGTTTTTAATATTTTATTAAAAAATAATGTCAAATTATTCTTGTTTCATAAATAATATACAGCTATATGAGCATAGCTTATGTATAATAAGTTATTGTAACAAAATGTAACAACAATTATGTTAAATAGATCTTAGTTTAAGTTAACTTTCCATTTTTTTCTATAAATTATAATATAATTAAAGAAATGGAAGAGTAACCTTCATGAAAAATAAAAGTATGTACTCTTTTACATGTCTTCATTTTCGGAGTACGATATAGCGAGGTGGCGAGTATACCCGCTCTCCGTTCCAAGGTCATGGGTTCGATTCCTACACAGGACAAATATGTGTGTACATGAACATGAATATTTGTTCTGGTCTGGATGTTTCTCTATGTATATTAGGTATGTATTTACAACCAAAAAGTATTTGTTTATGTATATCCGGTGTTTAGTATCCACAACACAAGTTTTTTATGAAACTTACCTTGTAACTAAATAATTAGTGTAATTTTTAGAAAATATATATTTATGTATATACTCTTTACCTATTCTGATCTTTGGCACAAATGATTGTATCGTCGACCTCAGCTGTTAATGATGACAAATGTATTTTGTTAAGATTTAGACTACACCTATTGTGTTGTATTATCTATAGACTGTAGGTGACTATTACATCAGGCGTCTTTGCAGCTAGTTCAGCGATTGATATGCTTGTTGAAAGTTCTATGCAGCAACATTTGTAGGAATATGTCCTCTATCACGTTGACATAGCAAGGCGGATAGCTCGAAGCACTGAAGACCTATGGGGCGTTAAAATTCTTCAATGGCGACCGCGAACGTAGCAAACGTAGTAGGCAACGGGCTCTGACCAGATGCACCAATAATCAGGTCAAGGCGACGGGAAGACGATATATGCGAGTCATTTTAATTCCCCTATCATATCTAACCATTATCCCGGTTACTCCAGACTTAAGCTTCGGGCCCAGGGTCTGCTCACTGATTAAACCAGATTTGACTTTCAGTTATTACGTGTAGCGACTGCCGTTTGACCTCCGCAACCCAGAGGGAAACATCATTCTAAGGTTAAACCAGCTGTCAGTCTGTTAGAAGGCAGTGACTTCCTAATAACGACTGCCATAGATGTTTACAGCCGGTACCTACGGCTTAACGTGCTTTCCGAGGCACGGAGCAAGCGATAATTACGCACATAGCTTTGAAAAGTCATAGATGCGCCACCAGGGTTTGAACCCAAGACCCTCTCAATTAAAGGCAAGGGGTGTCGCCACTGAGCTATCGTCGCTCATTTTAATGAAACCTCTACTTATACTGCTTTATCTACTATCTCTTTCACTTCAGTTTAGGTTGACTGGAAGAGATTTCTTTTAAAAATAAGTCCACCTTTGGACCTTGTAAGGCTTTTTTTTGTCATTGTTTTTTTGTGCGATAAAGAATATATATATACTTTGCAATAGAGGCAAAAGTATTTAATAACGAATAAAATTCACGCTGTTTTTATGGCCCACCCTGAACAGCATTAATCACGTAGTCACCACCGTTATTACGTACATTCATAAACGCACACATACATACAATCAAGGTCAAAATAAGACAATAACAATAACTCTCTATACAATTTTTGGAAGCTGTCACTTATCCACAGCTGGTAAATATATAAAATAAAATAATAATAATGTTTATTTTCTCCTCACAATGACAGACTTAAAATATTACAATGGTGCTTATATCTAATAATCCGTAAATAAAATTTGGTCTATAATATGTAAGGAGCTGGTGTCTGAGTTAGGTAAAAAATACCTGTATTTCAGATCACCAGGCCCTCACCCCACGGTAAACAAATGCGGTTATATTTAAATGTATATTGTGTTAAAATCCTATGTATATGCATTTAGGAGAGTAATTACCAAAAAAAGAAAGAATAAAAACCAACAAAAGTGCCTTTATTTATTTTGTGTGTGTCTTTGTGTGTGTAAGTGTGTGTAAGTGTGTGTAAGGGTGTGTGTGTGAGTGTGTAGGAGTGCGTTAAGAATATTGATATTGTATGTATTAGTTTATTTAGCCTACTTGCAATAAGTTTTCTGTGTAAATGGAAAGTCTTTATTGAATTTGGGAGCAGATAAGAACTTAGAACTTTAACGTGAGCTTTCGTTAGTTCCATACTTACAAGCCCCTTCACTGCGGGTGGTAGCTCGAGAAGAGTTCGACAAGAATCATGTTTATCCTATCGCCAGTGTATATGCTATAGGAAATGTGTATAATTCGGCATTGTATAGAATGCCAAAGCATTGTCGACTTCACAAAACTAAAAATTCATTTTTGGGTAATGATATCAGATTTTATAATAAAATTCCGCAGGAAATAACTGATCTACCATTGGCAACTTTTAAAATTGTAGTTAAAAAGCAGTTTCTTCAAAAGGGGTATTATGCTGTTAATGCTGTTAATGTTCAGGCAATGTGTATAATACGATTAATTTCACACATTGCCTAGGTATTGTATTAAATGCCCGAAGCACATCAGGCAATGTATATAATGTTAGTTTCCGTGGTCGTCAACTATTATAATTCAGCGGAATATGTCTTGTGGCGTAATTATATTTAGGTCTAATGTACTTTATGCATAGTTTTAATTTGCTCAATGTATTTAGGCATAATGTACAGTCGCATAAGAGTATTAATTTAAAAGTTAGTAAAATAGAACAAAATCATATCATAGATTAGGTTCGAAGTTATTTTGTTTTGTTAACCCTTAATATGGCACCGAGCATTGTAAAAACTAATTAATGCTACTTCTCTTAGCTCTCAAAATATTAGTATCTATCTAACTAAATAATAGAAAACCAAAATTGAATACATACATAACCTATGCTTCGATCGGAATTATATACAATGCCTAGGTATTCTATACATTACCTAGGCAAAGTGTAGAATAGTTTAAACATTGAATATAATTTCATATATTGCCCATTCTCTAATGACCGTGCTTGCCCTTTATTGAATGTGTCATCATTATCATCATATTCTAGCATTATCCCGGTTGCCCTAGACTTAAACTTAGGGCCCAGGGTCTGCTCACTGGTTCAACCAGATTTGACTGAATTTGAGTTATTACGTGGAGCGACTGCCGTCTGACCTCCGCAACCCAGAAGAGGGAAACATCATTCTATGGTTAAAACAGCTGTCAGTATGTTAGAAGCCACTGACTTCCTAATAACGACTACCATAGATGTTCATGACAGCCGGGACCAACGGCTTAACATGCTTTCCGAGGCTCCGTGCCTCCGTGCAAGCAGCAATTACGCACATAACTTCGAAGTCATAAGTGCGCCACCAGGGTTTTGGTCCCGCCCTCTGAATTTAAAGACAACGGGTCTCGACACTGGGCTATAGCCGCTCTCCAGTCATGTGTCAAATATGCCAAACACCTTCTTAAGGTACCCCACAATGTTTGACAACCTTAATCGTACGCATAACCAAATCGTCTACGAAAAAAAACTAAAATGATAAATGTGCACCAGTTCCACTCGTGGTACAACCACAAGTCTTTGTTGCAACATGTGTCATATTCGCCTAACACCTTAAGGTACCCCACAGTGTTAACAACCTTATCGTACTGTTATACCCTACCCATACACGCTAAAGGGCTGACTATCACCCCTTATTTACTAAGTCATCACTATGTAATAGCATATATACGAGTGCAAGACGGCGCTCGAGTTAGTCTATCTAAATCTCGGTACGGGTCGGTACTAATCTACCAAATCCTCTGTATTTTACTATTTCCTCTGTATTTTACTATTTCCACTGTTTCTACCTAATATAATTAACTGTGTTATAATTAGTTTCTTTTTTAAAAACCTAATCGCCGAATCCCGTATAACATTTGGTGGCAGCGGTGGGATACGATTATCCCCATCTACCCGAATACGTCTTCGATAGACTCTACTACGGATTTCTTTGTGTGTTCATGTGAAAAGTGAAAAGTGCGGAAAGTTCATACTATTAAAGTGCGATTCCTGGATTACCACTGTTCCTGATCATCCACGGACACTTTCCGTGTATCCTGATATCACAGTATTTATTACTATGTTGATACCTGTTTTCTTCGTGACAACATTCCTGTAAGTGATACCTGTAAATACCAAAAAACATTAAAAGTGTGCGAATAGAACTCAGAGTAGATTAATTAATTTTATTTATAAGCGTTACATTGTACATTTTGTTTATGTTACATCCGTGGACTACTGATAAGTCCATGTAATTGTTGTGTGTCGAAAGGGCTCAGTGCGCACTAACTATAGAGACGGCTTCTAGATATTGTTAATTTTAATATATCAATTCCATCATGACTACTAAAGAAGAAAACGCTAGTACTTCTAAGACCTTGCCTGTTCGTGGCGAGGCCGATGATAAAATTGAATTTAACATATTACTCAAGTTTATAAAACCTTTTGACGGGTCACGCGAAAAGCTTAACCCTTTTATTAATAATTGTCAAAATGCAAATAGCCTTGCAAGCAAAGCTCTCAAACCCCTACTATTTAAATACATTCTAAGTCAACTCGAGGGCAGAGCCGAAACCATTTGTAGCATTAAGGATTTTGAAAGTCTCGAACAGTTTTTAGAATTTTTAAAACAACAGTTTGGTGAACGGAAACATTATGCACATTTACTTTCTGAACTGCAAGAGTGCAGGCAAACCTCTAACGAGTCCGCCAATCAATTCGCTCTAAAAATAGAAACGTGCCTTGCCAAACTATTAACAGAGATAAATATCTCGATCCCAACAAAACGTAAAACGGAGTTAACAGGTCGCATAGCAGCAATGGAGGACCTAGCCCTCCATACCTTTACAATAGGACTCCATCCACGGCTATCACAAATTGTAAGATGTCGCGACCCTGACTCCTTAAATGCAGCAGTAAACTTCGCTGTAGCTGAGGAGAAGATACTTTCGAGCCTCAATAAGAGACCACAGCCACAATTTAGTAATACTGAGAGATTTAGACCCTCACCTCGTCGTGATTTTCCACCACGACTTAACCATTTTCAGTCTCAGCGTCCAGACCACCTTAGGAACTTCAATACAAATGATGTGGTCTGCCGTTACTGCAAGAATATAGGGCATACAATAGAGAACTGCCGAAAGCGGCAATTTAACAACAACAGAACTACATTTAATGCATCATCCTCTAATAAGGGCCAAACCAACCCACAGTCAAATTTTATTCCAGCTTCACCACGCAGAGTCTTTGCTGTTGACCAGGTAAACGATCAAGGAGTAGACGAAGTCGATTACAGCAATTTAAACGAGTAAAATTTCCCGATAAGTATCGCGCGGGAAATTTCCCTAATCATTGCAAAGTCGGTACTACAATTCGCACTGTATCCACTGTATCAACCAATGTAGATGCTGACAATCAGGGTAACCAGCCCCAACTTTACAGCACTATTGTTGGATCTCGTACTAAATCTACTAATTCTAATAAATCACTGAATCAAGCTAAATCTACTAATTCTACTAAATCTACTAATTCTACTAAATCACTGAATCAAGCTAAATCTACTAATTCTACTAAATCACTGAATCAAACTAAATCTACTAATTCTACTAAATCTACTAATTCTAATAAATCACTGAATCAAGAATATACTAAATCTACTAATTTTACTAAATCTACAAAATCAATGAGTCAAGAAATTACTAAATCTACTAACTTAAATAAATCTAAAAGATTTCACACTGAATCCAACAAACATTTAAATTCTAAATCCTTTAACGTTATTCCAAATCCAAATGAATATGCTACAATCTCTTCTTCTGCCGTAGCCTCCCATTCTCTGCAAAATCTGAAATCAGAAAAAGAAAGTAAAATCTTTAAAATAAATAATAACTCAGAAAAAAGGTACTTACCTCACGTCACGATCCAAACCTCCGTGGCCAAAAAGCCATTATCTTTCTTGGTTGACACCGGCTCCTCCATAAGCTTACTGAAATTGAGTTCCATGTCAATAATACCAAATTTAAATAATCAAATAATAGCACTCAAGGGAATAGACCCTGGCGATGCAACAACGCCAACCCTAGGTAGCTTTCAAATGCAAATATACTTATCATCAAAAGAACCGTTTAGTCACGAATTTCATGTTATAGAAAACATTAATCTTTGTCACGATGGTATTATCGGTAACGATCTCATGAAAAGTGCCAACTGTCAAATTGACTACAGCCGAAAAGTTCTTTCTATTAATAACGATAATATCAATTTAAAATTCTCAGAACCAGTATATACCATTGACTCTCGTACAGAAACTATAATAGAATGCACAGTAAGTAACCCAGATATTATGGAGGGTGTCATTTTAGATCAACATATCTCCGAATCTTTATTGGTCGCAAATTGCCTCGTAAAGGTAAAAGAAAATAAACGTGTCAATATAACAGTCGTTAACACTTCTGATAAACCTGCAATAATCCACCCGAACCTTCAACTAAAACTAGAACCTCTTGAATCTTGCATGACTCTTCCAAAAACTACAAACTCTAACACTTCTAGAAGAACGAGTGACGTCTTAAAACAACTTAGAACTTCCCATCTCAATGACGAAGAAGAAAAAACCCTTTTAGACATATGCACAAATTATTCCGACATATTCTACCTCCCAGATGATCAACTTTCATACACTTCAGCTATCGAACACAAAATTAAAACAAACACTGATATTCCTATACAAACTAAGTCCTATAGATTCCCAGAATGTCATAAAAAAGAAGTTGAAAACCAAATCAATAAGATGATAGATCAAAACATAGTTATACCTTCAAATTCACCTTGGTCTTCACCCATTTGGGTTGTACCTAAAAAATTGGATGCCTCAGGACAACGAAAATGGAGAGTCGTAATTGACTACAGAAAACTCAACGACGTAACCATTGGCGAGACATACCCGATCCCACAAATAACTGAAATATTAGATCAGTTAGGTAAGAGTCAATATTTTACAACCCTGGATTTAGCATCAGGGTTCCATCAAATAAAAGTTTCTGCAGAAGATGCACCTAAAACTGCCTTTTCTATACCGCAAGGTCATTTTCAATTTACTAGGATGCCATTTGGTCTTAAAAATGCGCCTTCCACATTCCAAAAATTAATGAACACATGTCTATCCGGCCTTCAGGGCTCGCGATGCTTCGTATATCTTGATGATATAGTCGTTTATTCCCCAGATTTGCAATCCCACGTTAAAAACTTATCCGCTGTTTTTGATAGATTACGAGATTATAACCTAAAACTCCAACCTGACAAGTGTGAATTTTTATGCAAAGAAGTTGCATATCTCGGTCACATTATTAACGCTGATGGAGTAAAACCAAATCCAGAAAAAATTAAGGCCGTCATTGAATTTCCTATACCCAAAACTGCAAAAGACATTAAATCTTTCCTTGGACTTGTATCTTACTACAGACGTTTTATCCCTGACTTCTCGAAACTCGCTAAACCATTGACTTCACTCCTTAAGAAAGATACCATTTTCAATTGGAAAAATGAACAACAACTCGCTTTTGAGAATTTACGAAATAAACTTATCACTACACCTATCTTAGCATACCCTGACTTCTCTAAACCCTTCGTTCTCACATGTGATGCTTCCAACTATGCTATATCAGCAATTCTATCTCAAGACCAAATTGGCAAAGATCGCCCTATTGCATATGCCTCCCGTACATTAAACAAAGCTGAATGCAACTATAGTGTCACGGAAAAAGAATGCCTAGCCATTGTGTTTGGCACTAAAGCTTTTCGCCCCTATCTTTATGGGCACTTGTTTACAATAGTCACTGACCACAAACCTCTGAAATGGTTGTTCGATTGTAAAGATCCCGGATCGAGACTAGTTAGATGGCGTCTTAAGTTAGAAGAATTTGAATACAATATTGTGCACAAAAAAGGAAAAAACAATACTAATGCCGATGCTCTGTCCCGATTTCCAGTTAATCCAATTGAAGCAAACCCTGAAACTTCTCCTAGCACATTATTACCAAATATAGATGACAATTTTGACAATCCGTTAGACGATCCACTCCTAGAATTACCTTCTCCTATCCCATTTTCTTTTGATCATGAAGAGATACTTCAAACTCCAATTGTCAATCCATCTACAATACCAAATCGTTCTCCTATGTCAGACCAACCACCCATTTCTGAACCAGATGCTATAAACCTAGGACCTTTTGACACAAGCCCTAAAAGTACTGACCTTAACCTTGATTTCGAAAATCTGGAAATCCCTTCACATTCAGACTCAAATTCAGAAACTAACCCAATCTTAAATAATGATGACTATTCTAAATTTTTAAAATCAATTAATGACAAACAATTTACCTCAAACACTATACTAAATGAACATGCCGAAACTCTCGTAAAGTCTCCTCATAAATTGATAATAATTCCTACATCCATAGATTTAGACGAATCAAATCCCTATGTCGCTGAAATCCTATCAAATGCTGAAAATAAGAACGAAATACTTGAATGTGAAAAAGAATTATACTCCTATATTAAATTTAATTATAAAGATAAAGTAATTTTCCTAATTTTTACAAAGGTTCACTATTTTGACGAATCTTCATACCCTGAAATCTACAACACTCTAAAACAAACTCGAAATGAAATTCTGAAACTTAATGAAATCACAGATGTAGCTATATCAGACTTTAAAAATCCATTTGACCAACATTCATATACCAAAATTTATAATATCATTACTTACCTTTTCCATGACACCAACATTTCCATACATGTTTACTTAAATAAAATCATTTACCCGACCTTAAGCGAAAGGCCTAAAATTCTCCGTGATAATCACGACATCCCAATAGCTGGACATTTAGGATCAACTAGGATGTATAATAGAATACAAGAACAGTTTTATTGGAAAGGCATGAGAAGCGATATAGAAGACTATGTTAGGAAGTGCAAAGCATGCCAAGAAAATAAAGCCTTAAGGAAAATAAACAGAGCTCCGATGGAAATTACTACTACATCTACGTCCCCATTTCAGCGAGTAGCATTAGATATTGTTGGTCCTCTGCCCGAGTCTGGTAGTGCTAAACTCAAGTACATACTAACTTTACAAGACGACCTTACAAAATACTCTGTAGCTTACCCTTTACGCAGTACAACGGCTGAAGAGACCAGTGATTGTCTCATCCACTTCATATCCCTCTTTGGTATACCCAAATCAATATTAACTGACCAAGGAACTAATTTCACATCTGATCTTTTTAAAACTACATGCCAATTCCTTAAGATTAAACAGCTATGGTCATCCCCTTATCATCCTCAAACTCAAGGTGCGTTAGAACGTAGCCACTCGACCCTTAAAGAATATTTAAAATCATTTACTAACGAAAATCAAGACAATTGGCCAACTTACGTATATACTGCTATATTAACCTACAATACGACTGTACATTCAACAACGAAATTCACTCCTTACGAGTTAGTTTTTGGGCACAAACCTTACATTCCAAACTCCGTATATGAATGTGGACCAGGTACTACATACTCTGACTACATTCAAATGCTTCAACACAAATTTAAGTACACACGTGGAAAAGCTCACGAAAATATACTAAAATCTAAAGAAAATTCTAAGTCCTACTATGACTCTCGTGCCAAAGCTCCCCCACGTTACAAAATCGGTGACCATGTTTACCTCAAAAATCATTTAAGGCTCAGGAAGGCTCTGTCTCCTATTTGGAAAGGGCCGTATAAAATTATCAAAGTTCATGGTAATCACACCGCCACTCTTATTATCAACCGACGTCATGTGACTCACCATTTTGACCAATTTAAGCCAGCAAATATTGTAAGCACAAACCCATAGATATTAGTTCAAGTACCTTAATTTAGTTATTAACTTTAAATTGTTCTATTTTCAGCGCCTCAGTCGAAGCGCATCCGGATTATGTCGAGCCTCTTCCTTCTAGTTCCGGCATATACTTCGATAGGATAGGTAGACTTAAGATAATAAAGGGTCAATTAAATTTAATTACCTATGTAGATATTTCTTTTATAGACACACACCTTGCCAATCTTAATGAAGTCCTAAGTAATGTTAGATTCGTGTGTCAACAATCGAATAGTGATCAATGTGAAAATATACTATCCCCATTGTCAGTCCGTTATTACGATATTAAACGTTATCATGACTCTATCTCTCATTTAATTTCAAGGCGCAGTAAACGTTCAGCCTGGTTTGGTGGAATAGGTACTGCATTTAAACAAATCATTGGTACTTTGGATGAGGATGACGCATTAAAATACGATTCCGCTATAGAATCTGTCCAAAATGACGAAAAGAAGTTAGCACAACTCGTAAAAGAAAATATTATAATTACTACTTCCACATTAGACTCATATAAACAAACTTTAAATAAATTAAAAGTCAACGAAGAATCCCTCAATATCGCTGTTAATAAACTAGTTCATCAATCTAATAATTTAATAAATATTACTAATAATTTAGTTACTGAAACAAAAGTTCATTCCATATTTACCAACCTCGAAAGCTCGTTACTTACTTTGTCATTCCAACTCGAAGACTTAATCAACGCTATCATTCTGTCTAGCCAAAACATACTGCACCCACGCATACTGACTCCGTCGCAGCTATACCGCGAACTCGTTGATAACGATAGGCACCTTCCAAGAGATTCTAGGGTTCCCCTCGAATTATCTTTAGATAATATTCATTCTATTTTAAGTATATCCAATGTAGCATGTTATTATTATAGAAATAAGCTTGTGTTTGTATTGCAAATTCCACTTGTCACTTTAAATGATTTTAATTTGTACCATAACTTAGCATTACCCATACCACATAAGTTAGTTAACCTTACTACTTTTAGTTTGATTTTACCTTCTAGTTCTTATGTTGCTATTTCTAACGATAAGATTAGTTTCTTCAATTTAGATAGTTTAAGTATATGTAAAACGGTAAACTCTGAGTTCTATCTGTGTCGAATACCTGCGGTGTTATTAACAAGTGGCAGCCCTACGTGTGAAAGTGAACTGTTAACAAAAACAATCAATGCTATTCCCGTTCAGTGTACTACAAAAACAATCTTCGGTGAACTAGACATTTGGAAACCATTAATGAACAATCGGTGGATTTTCGTGCAATCAAGTCCGAATAAGATATCTATTGATTGTAATAACTCTGAATTACGTGAAATCATAGTGTCCGGAACCGGTATTTTACACACCCCTGAACAATGTATAGTGTACACAAAGAACATAAGACTCATATCGTCGAACAGTGTTATCAATATAAGCATACCTGTACCTAGCCTAGATTTTAGTATTATAAATGACTCCTGTTGTAAACTAGATAATAAGTCGAATTACTTAAGTAAGTCCCCTGTTTTACTTCAGAACATTGATTTAGATGATTTAATAACAAATAAACAGAATGATAAA